>JAKCOX010000001.1:40806664-42056664 GCA_022605575.1 Laterallus jamaicensis coturniculus
ATTCCACTATGCAAAGGGTATTAGTGTTTTTCTATAACTGTGGTCACGAGGCTGTGAGAGTACTGTACTGTCCTTACAGTGGTTGTGGCAAAGGATCCTCCTTCATGTACCCTTACCTGGGAAAAAAGCTAGAGATTTGGGCTGAACTACATTAAAAAGAAAATCAAATTTCCTTTACTTGATTATTTGTCTTGTCAATGGAGGGTAGACCCTTTATTTCTACTTTCCATCCTCCCAAGTCTCATAGAAGAGCAGAGCAGACTAAGGGCTTGATGTGGCTAAGTGCAACCACTTCCGACCCTTCAGCTTCCCCTGCAAGCACAGGCCTGCCCTGCAGAGTAGGAATTATAGGCAAAGGGAGCTCTTAGCCAAGGGGCAGAAATGACGTTAGCTGGAGGGCTGGCTACTGTTTTCAGTGATCATCTGCCATCCTTCATGTGGTGCTGGTAGACGGCAGAGCACAGTGATACGTGAGATGAGATGGGGGATGACTTCTGTTAATAACAATACCAGTGTAAGTATCACTGCCAGGCTTCATATTGTGATAATTGCGTTTGGGTCTTTCAGGATATGTGTGAACCCCAGCTGACTGTCCTTCTTGAAGTCTCTTCCTGGCTACCTGTAGCTGATCAACACATAGCCAGGCCATGAGATGGATGCTTGAGATCAGAGGGTGACACGAGTGTGACCATTGCTATGTGGCATATAGGAGCAGCATGGGAGATGAATGGAGTGTGAATTTCTCTATGGCCTTGCTGGGTGATCAGTTGGGTGTCCTGTGGGGTTGCGGCATCTCTCTCAGCACTAGAAAGAGTATGAACATGGACAGGTCCTTCTAGGGCTGTTTCAAGGGCTGGTGGTGTCGGTGCAGACAGTGTAGTATCTCGGGGATGACTTTCAAGACTTCTCAAATGCCTCTGTAGACAAAACAACTGGCTTCTTGAGTCAGCTAAAGGTGTTCCAAAAGTGTTTTCACATGGGTATAACATTTACCACAATCCTAATTTTCGCAGTGGTTATATAATGTCTCCTTCTAGAGACATCATCAACATGGAAGGAGTAGGAAGGAGGGAACAATATTGCATTGGTTTCTAATAACTTGAAAAATCATTTGGTAAAACAAGGAGTGTAAACCAAAAGACAATGACCAGAGTCTGCAGCTTGTAAAATTCAGTCTGGATAGAAGGAAAAGCATTATGGAAATATGAAGGACTGCTTTGTGCCATGTCACCAAAGAAGTCATAGACTCTCCATCCATGGGTGTTTTCATACACAGTTAGGAAAAACCTACACAATTTGGTCTCTCAGTAGCCAAGAAGTCCTCTTCAAAGACCTGACTAGCTTTGCTCTAGAGGTCTCTTGCAACCATTCAGAGAATCTCTTCACATTTTGAAAACATACTATGAGTCCACCTCACCTGAAATATTATGAAGCATTAAGTTACTGTTAATTTGTTATTCATCTTCACTGATGGTTAATGTAAAACATATAGTATTGAACATTCCCCAAACTTTTGACTCTGGTGTCTTTCACTGTAACAGGTCTACCTGGAATCTTCAACTCATTTTATTGAAAATGTTGTCTATGTATTGGTCTTATTGCTCCATGTTTCCAGATTCCCAGAAATATTCAGCTGAGTATAGCCCATCTTTTCTCTCTCTCCATCTGTAATTTATTGAAGAATCTGAGGGAGCATTCAGAAAAGAGATGGAAAGCATCATGTCACCTTTGCCTTTGAACAGCTTTGAATTACTTTCTTGTAATCATTACTGCAGATTAATGCCATCAAAGAGCAGTTCTGCAGCAGGTAAAATGAACAGCTTCTGATAAATTTATCATTATAGCAAATCACACCAAGTAGGATTTCTTCCCTCAGCTTGCAGAACGTACAAATGATTTTTTTTCCCTTTAAATTTTAAAGGTTTCCGTAGCAGGTAAGGGCAACCTGAAAGTCAGTCTGAAGGTCCTCTGAAGGCATGCTATTCTGGCCATGCCAGGAGGAAACCGAATAAAATATACTTGCCTTAAATTTGGACTGTTACACTATATCACTGTGTTGAAAAGGAACTCATCATAAGTTTAATCTTCTTTAGAGAAAACTTTAGTGCCTAAATGATGAATATTTGGGAAAAAATACATTTAGGGGATTCTGTATAATTTTTTTCATTTTTATTTTGCTTTATCCTAAGTCACCATCACTTGGATTAAGTAGGATTTAGACAGCTTCCTGGTTGCACTGTGAAAAAAAAAAGAGACACAGTAAGTAAGGGTCACCAGGTTTCTCTGCAGAGCAAAATCTGCTGCGCATGCTTCTCTGTCTTTTATCTCTCACCCAATTCCTCTAGCCATTAAACATTAATGACTATTGAGTTACTCAAAAGAAGGGCAGGGGGCACTTCTGGAAGAAGTTCAAGTACTCTATTGATAAGAGCAGTACCAGCACCTGAGCAGCATAGAAGATATGCCAAGACTCATATCCAGTCATACTCCAACTTCTACAGAGAAAAAGTAAAAAGAATATTAATCCTAAATAAAGGAGAAGGAGTGATCATTTGGGCTGAGGCAAATGTACAGCAGAGTCAATGGGATTGCACTACTGAATGTTATGGGTACAGCATGTAGTACTGTCAAGACAAAGGAAGATATTATGGGACTCAATCTGAACCAAAAAAAGGACACCTCAAGCAGTTCTTTTGCCTGTTTCCTTGTGGTCTCAGTTACAGGATGAGTGTGTTGGAGACTGTGGATAAGTTGTCCAGAACGTAGAGGGGGATCCTGCAGCATATGCTCCAGCTTTTCCACCAGAAACACACAGCTGCTCCCCCCATCTACAATCTGACTGCGTTCCACCCTCTTTCTTCATGACTGTCTTCTTTTTTCCTGATATGGCAGACAGGCCCACAGCACACTGGAAAGTTTATTAATTTGTATGGCTGCCAAGTGATAAAATTATTATTACAACACGTGTACAGAGTCATATGCTATGTTGCTGTATAATAACATTAAAGAGGCAGTCAATAAGCAGCATTTAATACCCCATTAGAGCATCATTGTTTTACATTTTCATTACAAGCTTCATTTTTTTTTCAGTTAAGTTTAACTCAGAATAATTCTCTTTAGGTCTGACATTGGTATAGTTTTATGCCTGTGTATGACATAATTGAGTTGGATAATTCTGTCAAAAATCCCTTAGCCATTTTTGATCTATCCTCAAACATGGTTAATCAAAGCATGCTTCGTTGGTTTCAGAGAAATAATCAAATAACTGCAAATTTTGTGATTAGACTACTCAAATTCCTTTCATAGTTGACAGGTATATTGTCTTCAAAGAGTGTGTGTCATTTTTACATGTTAGAAGACAGTTGAGTGCAAGGAGCTGAGGGAATGAAGTATTTTTTGCCATTCTTGTTGCTACTTTCTTGTATCTTTGGGAGAGACACTGGGAAGAAATAACACTGAAGAAAGGAACTTGGTATTATAAGAGACTGAGTTCTAAATTCTGACTTTAGCACCACCTCAGTATACAGCCAGGATCAAATTATTTTAGACTTCAGTCTTCATCTCCCCTCTGTAAAACGAGAATAATAGTACTTACAGTCATTGCCTGACTTTTTCACAAGAATGTTAATGAAAAAACCACATAGCAAGACGTTGTACTATGAACAACATAAGCATCGTAACAATGATATGAGCGCATCTCTGCAAAGAAGGACAGCAGCTTCCATAACAGGATCCTTTCCAAAGATCACATTTTCTTCTTTGCTCTGTGTGTGCAGATGAAAACATGAGAGTGAACAGGTAAAGGTGGACAGGGAGTTTGCAGCTCTAAAAGTGATCCCAGATTGTCTCTGTTCCTCAAATCAGAGTTTTAGATGATCACATAAAAATTTGAAACCATGCTTTACAATTTCTTGTGCTTTTCCATTGCCCAGAAATGTAAGGCAAAGAAATCTGGCAGGGTTTTGCTCTTATTATGTTTGATTCCATTAATTTTCAGTTTATTTTTGTTTTGCCAACCTCTTGATGTGTTTATATCCCAAATGAAGTTATGTCGTGAAAGATGGCCCAAATTGGGGAAGGCTTAGGAGATAGGGGAGGCTCAAAATTTCATGTTACTGCTAAGAGTTATACAAGTTACTAGCCAAAAAAAAGTTAAATTCTTATTTTGCAAGTATCTGCACTCAAAGCTATGACATATTTTTCCAATAGGAGGAATGTTTTATTTCCCTTTGTTCCTAGATAACCCTACCCTTGCACATATTTACTTCAGTAGCTATACCAAGTCTCAATATTGGTGGCTTCTGCTGTCATGTTCCTCTGCTCGGGGTTTTCTTTTATTTAATTCCCCTTTCTGTTTGTACCCTTGAAATTTTTCTCTTTCCTCTAACCTAGTGTTGGACATTGACACTGAAACCTGTATAGGTCTTAAGCAAACTGTTACTGAAGTAGTTTGGGAAGTTCTGGGAGAGGAGTTTGACAGCAGAATATTTTGCAGTATTGGGGACCAGTGAACCAGGGAAAACATCTCTGTCTAGATGGTGAGATGAGCTATTTCTAATGGATTTTATCTTGCTCTTGTACATTTTTCTCTCCCAATATAACATCTCTCATGAAATCAGGATCAGGCCACTCTCTGGGAAATTATCTGATCTGTTCTGCTGTGGTATATGTACTTCACTTCCATCTTCTTTCTTTAATATTTTTGCCCATTGTATTTCTTAAAAAGAAAGTTAAAAATTAACCATATTTTCCCATGGGAAGTATGAAATGAACCTACAGTTCCAAAAACCTACAGGCTTTTGGAACAGACCTGGGTCATATTTTTTGCTTCTACCAGGCTTTTCCTTAAAAGATCACAAAACCAGCAGGAATATATTTGCAATAAAACACACACACCACTTTGCACAGCGAGCTAAACAGGAAAAAACATAGTCTGATGGCTAATGAGTGCAAATAGCTGAAGGAAAAAGATGGTGGGGGACCTTATGTGTGTTGCTTCATAAGAAACACGATGGTCTGGTGCAGGTGAAGTATTAGGACAGAGTAATGAGTTGCTAATAACACTTCTCTGTGATAATGAAATAAAGTGATCCTAAATGGTCTTTATCACATTGAAAGTTTCTCTGTTGTGGGATGTTTGAGCATCTGGTTCTAAATGTCAGGACAGGACAGCTGTCATATGTTATAAGTGTCCTTAGAATATATATATGTATTAATCATTGTCAGAAGCTGCCACTTCAAGTGTGGGAAGAACTAGTTTAAGGATTGATTTGTGTGGCGTCTTCGTCTTTCCTGCACTATTTTTTTAGCTACTCCTTTAATGATGGGCTTTGTTCAGAAAAGCATAATGTACTTTTTGCAGGTTCAATATGAATTATAAAGAAATAATGCAATTGTTCTTCCTCCATCCACCCACAGGTCACTGACAAGCTATCTCAAAATCAGGTTGAGTCTCAGGTGAGTTTTGTGGTCATTTGTCATGCATGTGGGTATGGAGTATTTGCTTCATCTCCCATTTCTAGGGGTGTTTTTCTTCTCTTCGCATCTGTCTCAGGTAGAAGTTAGAAATACTTCCATTTACTGTTCTTAAGGGAGATCATTAAAGGAAGATTTGGTTATTTTCCCATTGAATTGCTTTTCACAGAGGGGAAGGGAAGGCAGGAGACAGAGAAACACATTTTCACTTGAAGCAGGGAAATATGCCTTCTGGTTACACACTTCTGAACCATTTCAGGACACCTGTGCAAATGTGGATGGCTGTGGGCAGCCTTCTGAACAGTTTAGAGAGTGGTAATATGAGGCAGTCAGGAGGGGAAGGGGATCTGACAGATCCCTCTTTGCTGTTGGAAGTCACTGACATGGGTGATGTTGCGCTGGGATCCAGCACACCTATCCCAGTGCTCATAATACCAGTGATGTACATGCTGCTTTGATTTTTATTTGCTTGGGGGGGTTTTGAGGGGGGGTTTTTTTGTTTGTTTTTCTTCTGCCAACATTAGCTTTTAAGCTTGTTTAAATATGTGACTGAATGCTAACAAAAGTTGAGCTAACTCAACTAAGCCAACTCCTTTTCCATGGCCTTACAACAACCAAATTTAATGTCCTCACCTGTCATGGGACCATGGAGACCAGTAGCACTGTGGGACCACAGTGATGGAGCCTGGACCTATCCTACCACTCAGCCAGGAGCAGGTCAGCTTGGGAGCACCAGGGTAGCACCAAACCTCGGCACCGGGAATCTCTCTGGGGACAAGGCTGGGACACGGGCTCAGCAGGACCCACAACCAGGCATGTCAGAGCTGTGGGGAGCTGGAGACCAGCCATGCTGCAGCATTTCTGGGGCAGCCTGGGGAGGCTGAGATAGGGCCCTGGGCCATGGGCTGGTGAGAGGAGGCTGTGAGGGTCAGGTAGTCCTACAAGTGTCCTGACACCATTGAAAAAAATGCAGTAGTAACACATAAAGGTCTCATACAGCCTGACTTGGTTATAACTGTGTTTAGGGTCATATGGCTCTGTCAAAATAACCCCAGTGCTCCAAATTCCACCAGGCATCCTGGGGGTTGATTTGGTAATGCCACAAGCTTTGTCTAGCCAGGAAGGTGAGGGGAATATTGTTTGGGGTAACTCCCAAAACCCATTCACTGTGACAGAATGGACCACTGCTCTCTGTCCCTGTGTACATCCAGTGCAGCAGCAGACCCTGCTCCAGGGACTGGGGAAAGGATGGCAGTGGGCTGCTGCCTGCTCTCCTGAAAGGAAATCTTTTCACGCCCAGTTCTCTGGTGTGAATGATGTAGCACTGTTTGCCCAGTGAGAACAAATATTTTGCCAGTAAGCCACAAAGTCACTTCTCCGGTGTGTACACCTTTTTTTTTGCAGGAGTGCTGTAGTCACAGGAAAGCTTACTGTGAACAAACAGGCTTTGCTTACTGACATGAATACCATCGTGAGGTGCACTTATGGTTAAGTGAGAAAATACTCATTTTATTATTAACACAAAGTAGTCATTGTACTGGTAAGCATGCTTGTATGGAAATTATTTGGACCCACAAAAGGATTTGCCTCTGGTTATTATGATTTAGTCCTCCAAGCTGGAAGCAGAAATAATGCCATGCCATTTAGGTAACTAATTATTAGCCTTTAATTATGAATAGCAAATAGCCACAGTGACTGCTTTGAGAACAAATTGCAGTCTAACATTTTTCTTCACAGTGTACTTGTAAAAAAGTAAGAAATAATGAATATAAGCCAAACTGATTATGCAAGATTGCTAAGTGAAAAAATTCTTAAGTTATGTCAATATTTTTTCACAGTGAAAAATATGAACTGCAGTTCACCTTGGATTTTCCATGGGCCTGTACTGCTAAAGGGACTATGACTTGTCATTCATGATAACATAAAGCACAGATAAAAGCTACAGAAGACTTGGAAACAAGTAATGCACCTGGGCACTGCATCACAATAATAATAAATGAATACGATGGAAAACAGTAATTATTTATGTGATGAGGTCTGGTGACCTGGAGGGAAGGAAGAATAAAGGAAGTACTTCAAGGTTGATTCATTTATTAACAATTCCCTTTTTTGCTTTTTGACACCTTGTTCTGTTTTTCTCCCTGAGAATGTTCTTCATCATTTGAGTTTTCTTTACAATCTTAGCTCACATTAATGTCTCCACAAATTATGCAAATTTTCACTATTGAGGAGAAATAATGCACAAATATTCAGCAGCAATCTTATATTTTCTCCTTTGACATTTTCCTAATCTGGAAGACAAAATATATAGTACAGATGCACTGGATAGCTGAACTCCTCAGAAGATGCTTGTGTGGATATGTATGAAGGGTTAAGAGTTTATTAGATAGCATGATCTTCTGAAAACTACTGGAAAGAAAAAGAGACATGCAACTGACCTTGTCTCCTACTGATAGACTGCAAGCATTTTATTTTTATTAGCTTGTTAGGACACAGGGACTCAGCTAATGGCTTCACAGTTAAACAGAGCAAGTGTAGTATATTAATATCCCACTTGTCCACACCAAATTAATGGCCTGGAGACTGTGAAAGCTTTATGATAGATTTGGGCTCTACAGTGCAGTTTAAAGCTCCCTTCTCTTCGATCTTTGGTGTGGGCGCCTTGGCTTTCAGAGTGACCGAGGAGTCCAAAGTACCCAGAACACATAAACCCCTGAGTGAAGAGGATTTATTGTGGCTAAGTAACATATGGTGATGCTGAAATGTGTGATCCTGAAAAACAGGAGAAAAGAAGAAAAAAGTGGTATTACAGGCAATTTTCCCTGTGAGACATGTGCAAGTTCACATAGCCCTGCAATTACTGAGACGAGCTGTTCCAGCACCTCCATGAAAATTCACATTTCAAGCCCACATTAGTCTTGGATGAGGTTCTTCATGTTCTGCCAGGCAATTATATGACTGTGAGTTTAATTTTGTTTTGCCTTTATAAATATGTGCCCCTCAAATGAGAACTGAAGCATTTAGAAGTGAGAATATGGTCATTTGAAGGTAAAGGTGGAGACTTATAAAAACTAAATGTTAATAAAATGGAACTGTCTTCACACAGTTTTTAATACACCCTTGCCTTCTTCGCCCCACTTCCTATAAGTCTGTTAATGTTCCAACAATTTTCATTCACTAGAGGAAAGGAGCAGCAGGGTAGCTATCCCCACACACTGCTATGCTCTCTATTGACCACCTGTCTCCAGGTGCATTGTATGAGCAAGACAGGTTAACAGAGGATGGTATAGTTCTAATAGCCAAAGCCCCAACATTAATTTGCAAAATAACTCAGTGTTGTGCAAGGTAGAATAGTATGGTTCTAAGTTTTGAGTCAGCTCCACTAGTCACAATTTCTTCCCACCCATTTCAAGACAGTTTAAAATAGGGGTGATTTGTGCCCCCAGCAAAAATTGTGAAAGTGTTTTTTTTTAACTTGGTAAGTCTAGGGGAAACTACAATAAAAAAAGCCTACGCTGCTAAATTGAAGGGATGAAGCCATCTGTGTTGTCTGAATGTGACACCACAAAGAGAGTCTAAATCTGCTATAAATGTAAATCTGTGCTTAATTATTTTTTAATTTTTCTTCTGCTTGAAAAGTTCTGGTGACTCCATGCTAACTGGATGGTAAGATATATGTAGATGCTTATAGAAGGAGATTTTTTAAATTAAAAATAGATTGTCTTCCTTGAAGCCCAGTTGAAGATGTTCTGGATTTTTTTTCTTTCCTTTTGATTTTTCTGTTACTTATTGTATGTTCTTACTGTTTTTTAAGAAGGAAAAATGAAACAAAACTACCAGATAGGTAGATTTGTGTGTTCCATGTGTGTTTTCATATAATACCATCCTTGGTTTTCTTTCCTGAAGCACATGCTCTGGAGAGATGTAGGAAAGGCATCACTGCTCTATAGATGTAAATCAACATCCATTTCTTATTAACAATGAAGTGTCTGAAACAGACCATTTTCAATCAGTTTCCATGAGAATTTGTTTTACTGTTCTTTAATGAAATATTACAGATACTAGCCATGTTGAAAGGAACGTGGTGTTTTGGTGTTTTCCCTGAGAGACAGTTATTGCTCTCTATATTGCCGCATATTTTTCAGCAATTTGTCCCTTATTTGTCCATGGTAAGATTCATGACCCTTCTCATCTTTTTTGTAACATTGTTCCTTCTACTGGCTGTTACTTCTTTAAAATTCCGTCTTTCCTGTTTAGGCAGCAAAATACTTACACATGCAGGTACCTGTGAGAAAAAATACAAGCCTTTGCTTTGCATGAAGATATACAAAATATAACTATCATGTATATAAACAGTAATTTCAGATACCTCTAAAATGAGACTTCGGTTTTTTGTTGTAATTAGCATGGAATGCAGTTTTGTTTCTTGAAAGGTCTTTTATTTCAATAAGAATTTAAATTCACAGCTCTTTTAGCAAAGGATCTGGGGCAGACGTTTGTGATTGCTATTTTGACATTATGGAATATATGTATATATATACAAAATCAATATATATATATATATATAAAGCAAAAATAACAAAGTTGTAAATTATAATGCACGTTTGATTAGAAAATCTCTTTTAACGAGGTTGTGAATCCCAGTGTTCTGTATTAACTCATCATCTGCTTATACAGAGTGCAACATAATATTTTACAGTTCAGCTGGCTGAACAATTTAAAAAGAAATAAAGTAAAATTGATCATATAAGTCTTTCTTCTGGGACTCAAAATGATTTACATATGTTTTGGTACTGGCTAATGGATGTCTTTAGCATCCTTCTATATTAACATTCTGTATTTGAATCCCATACTTCAAAATGGGGGATTCCAGGAAAGGTGCTGGAGTAAAAATTAATGAAATATTAATTTTTATAATTTTTTTTCTGTAAAACTAAAATTAGACATGATGACTGTATCTCCTAGAGTTAGAAGAACATGCTGCCCTTTTAAAATATTAGCCAGAAAAATAGTTGGCAAAAAAAGAATTTCAGTACATCCTCAGTTATTCTTTCTGTGACTTTTATAACATTTATTTATTTGTTTACATGGATATATAATATACATAAATGCACACAGAGGATCTATACTGACAGAGACAAACACAGTAGGATTTCAGAATGTTCATGTTCTCAATTTTTTTGCTGCTTTTACCTGATGAGGAATTCAGGTACAACTTCTCAATTGCTTGTCAATCCTAAAGTGTTTATTCTGTATCACTTCTGCTTCATTGAATGAAGATAGTATGAGATGTTTTGGGTATGCAGACTGGATATACAACCTATTACCCCCTTCTTACTTGCTTCTTTACTTTCTACTTCTTTATTTGCCTCTTCCTTTCTTGTTGCTAACCAACACCCACCTGATTGTCTTCTCCTTTTCATTTTGAAAGATACATTTATGTAGCCCACAGCAGAAAAATTGAAATGATGCATGAGATCAGTTGGATTTTGAATATTGCACCAATAATTATCTGTATTTCCAACATACAAAGACATTTAACAAACTAATGACTTCTGTACAAAGCTATATGGGATCTCTGGGCATTTGTACAGAACAAAAGCAGAGTCATGACTTATTTATCTAAAAGCTGTATCTTAAAAGACACTTTTCAAAACATTCAGATTCATAATACAAGCTTTCAACAAAGAAAGAATAAAAACACATGAGACTGACTCATTCAATCACAAAAAAAAAATCACACAGTATCTCTACAGGGATTGTTTAAGAGAGAAACAGAAAGGTATGAAACATCTCCTTTTTGAAACTGGTTAAATTTGAGGCCACAGTAGTCTGTTTAAATGCATGTGTGCACCAATGTAATCTAAGTACTCTGAGTAAAATTACTCAATCTGAACAAGATTCATAAAACTGGAGTGATTTGGTCTCACTTATACATGAGTTCATCTGTGACTGTATTTTGGAATAGTTAGCTGCTTACTGTATAAAAAGTATTCAAATTCTACTGAGGGTACCAGTCCTCTGATAGCACTTTGGGGGTTGGGCTTAGTGTTTCTAAAAGGGTGTTATCCAGATATTAATACATATGGAGATAGCATATTGCCCTACATAAATTAAATTTGCTTGGTATATAAAATACGGAAATTTTCAGTTTGATAACCAAGCATTGCATGCCTACTTCAGAATTGTATGTCCACACATAGCCTCAAAAATACAGTATGACTTGCTTTGACACAAGGCATGGTAGTTAAACATCTAAGTGTGTTCTTAAAAAGTTAGAGATGAATGAATTAAATCGTTCTACACATTTGGAAAATTTCACTGAGAAATACTGCTCTTGTGTAAACATATGAGTCCACAAAAGTTTCTCTGTTCAAAGATGAAGGAATCAAAAAGAAGTTCTCATAGGAAGTAATCCAGAAGTGAAGGACTGTCATTTATATGGGTTCTGAGAAGATTTGAGGTGGTTTTTTCCCCAGGCTCAATACAGGGGAACTGCAATGTTCTCTCACAGTAATGGTATAAGAAAGAGCTATATGGACACCACAGGAAAGTATCACTATGTGCTTGCTCTGCTCTTTTACTTTTCCCTGGACCACCACTGCTGTTCTCTGTTGGAGTTGAACTTGTGGACCAAGGGGACCTTTGGGTCTGAGCAGGCTCAACTTAGGTTCTTGTTTCTAGTGCTCCTCAAGTAAACCCACAATCCAGGCAGGAGCCCTTGGAGCTGCAAACTGTTGTTGCTACAGAGCTCTTATGCAGAAAACAGCTGGGTTATATACCCAGTGTTGAAGCATGAGCCATAAACATCAGACTATCATTAGCCCATATCTGAGGGGCCACTGGGATTGCCGGCCTGACAACACTGGCCCTGTTTGTTATGTTCGTTGTCATTCAGAGCTATTGTCAGTACAAGATAAATTCTTCTTGCAACAGTGCCCATTGTGATAGATTTCATGGCAGACTCTGGTGCTCGCTCTCCCTCTGCTTTAAAACACTTTGAGTGAGTCTTCATTCATCTTTATGGTAAATGATGAATGCAGCAATTTTATGTTGAAACTTTGCTGCCTTTCTGTTTAAACTTTCAGAAATTGCTCATGAGTATTTGAAATGTGTCAAAAGCAAGGCAAACACAGACTGTTAAACAGTCATGTCCTTGCACCAGCCCCATATATTCTTAAGATAAGGCTCTTCAGCTGGATCTGGTGAATCTTGGGCTGCATCATTAACTTGGGCCAGATGGATGAATACACTGTTCTAAAGATTATGCAGATATCTTGTAACTGGCATTTTCACTAGTAATAGTCAACCACAATATATCCAGACTTTAGAAAAATTCATTGAAACAGAGCATTTTCTAGGTGCAGTTTCAATGTTCTGTCTATGACTAGAAAAAGAATAGCTGCATAACTTTGGGGATGAAGAGAATAGCAGTATGCTCCTAAAGGAGGAGCTCTTCTTCAGCAGTCCTAGGGTACAAATAACAAACTATTGCCTGCTTCTTTTTTTTTTCCCCAATACTTAAAACATAATCCATACAATTTAATACTTTGCTGAATGTAAGTCTAGCACAAAACAAGTAAATATACATTTCCTTGGGTTTGGATTAACTACGTTCCCTTGCTGTGTACGTATTAACAGCATAGAGTTAAACTCGTGGTTAACAAATGTGTGGTGACTGTGCAGATCCAGACTGCACTGTGTCATGTTAAACTTATATATAATACCAAATACCACAGTACAAATCCCTAGGAGCATGTGACTTGATAGAGAAGAATTTAATGGGAAAAAAAAGAGGCTGTGAGGTACTTGATTTTTATTCCACCATGTCAGTTATAAGCTCTAGAAAAACCCCAATTTCTTTTATTAACCCTTCAGTATTTATAAGAGATTGATTTTCTGTCACTGGACAATTTGATGGCATTGAAAAAAATACTAGCATTCATCTACATGTAATAGTTTTTTTAAACCATATCTATACAGAGGAGAAGGATCAACATATTTACTTATTTATTTCAACTTCTCTGGATTTTTTTTTTTAATAGGCAGACATATTGATATGTTATAGTCTCAGTGCTTCACTCACTAACGCCCAGGTGCCTGGAACTCTGTGTGCATTATGTTGTTTATTGTATCATTAACTCTGTTTTCATCTGTCCTACTTCATTATACCTAACTAGATAGAGGTGAATGTCTGATATCAACCCTATGTGAAGTTTGGATCCAGATTCTGACATGAACTTATCCCAAGGATGTAACTTCTCATAATAACTGAATGGATTATAATAAGCAAGAGGAAACCAATGGGCCTTTCTTGTTATACCCTTAATTATTCTTGCCTAGGGGTCCAAGAAAATGTTTGTGAAACCAGCCCAATTTTCTGGTTTTCATTTTATATATTGCTGACAAATTCTGTCCCAGAGTGTCTGCATTTCATTGTCCACTTTTCTTCACTGTAGAGCATCCCACGTGCCATATGTGTTGAATGATTTAATGAATGAACTGAAAGATGAAATACTGAGAATGCCAGCCATATTTTCAGATGACCCAAAGAAGGGAGGGATTGCAAATTCATGAGAGAATGAGAAGAGAATATAGTTTAATTGCCACACATTGGAGAAATGATCTGAAATCAATTAAACTGGATTCATTAAGGACATTGGCCAAGTGGTTCACATAGGAAATAACAATCAGAATAAAAATAATGAGATTAAACACTACATAGAAAACTTCAGGTTGAAAAAATAAGGAGAAAAATATCGACTAAATCCTGTAATGGTTTATTTGGATTTCATCCAGTTACTGCAAGAAAAAAATCAAGGGATGGAGATTTCCAAGGGAAGCTGTAGACTCCCTAGAATTGTCTAATACTATTTAAAATGTGAAAGCACTTCTGTTTTTTAATCAGAATTTACTCTGATGAGATCCCTGAGTACTTGCATAATGAAAACTTCAGGAAAACTGAAAATATGTGTGCGAGTCCTTTCCATTCTTCTCCCTTTTTGAATCCTTTCAATAAACCCTTTTACATTGGGAGCCACATAATTAAATAGCAGCTAACTAACCCAAAATGTCTGCCTTTCATCCCAAAAGACATTTTATGACTGGGGAACACAAAGCCTAATTCTGTACAATGTCAGCATATTACAAGCAGCATTCTTCTTTCATCATTCACAGCCACATAGGACTCCCTGTCAGTCCTGTGTTATAGTCCTTTCTCACTGGAATTATATCTATGAATTAATTGCATTGGAGGTTCCAATTAAGCTTTCTTGTACCACAAATACTAAGTGGAGTGGTATAAATAGAGAATGCTTTATACACATTAAAAATGGTCATTAGAGCAATGAAATGTATTGTAGGAGCAGATTTGCCCCGGAGGAGAGGCAGAGGAAAGGGTAATAGGGGATTTAGCCTTCCCATTACCACTGCCATGTGTACCATGTGCACTACGGGTCACATGGTAGAGTAAGAGCTGTGTGGATGCTACACCTCCTTCTCTTTTTCCTCTTATCATTTCAAGTAATGGTTGATTCCATCCCTCCATATCATTTAAGGTTTTGACCGTTATAAAAGCTATAGAGGGCAGAAACTGGGGCAAACCTAACCATCAATTCTCTAAAAATAAGCCTTTATCTCAGAGAATCTGTTTGGAAAATGGAACGAGAAATTCTCATAATAAAATATTAAATTTAAAGTTCTAAAAAATTCATTAAGGTAGATACTTCCTTTAATTATTTATTAGAGTGACTCAAATATACAGCCAGGTTTTTATGGCAGAAGGCCTTTTGCCAACACTAGCCGGAGAAGTCTGGAAAGCATAATATAGTGCTATTATATAGCACTAATTACTTCTTGGAAGTTATTGTATAGCATGTATGTATTCACTTCTTATGTGAGAGCATACCACCTACTGCTGTAAAGCCAAGATCACAAATTGTGACATTCAGACAAATTACAGCAATAACATCCTTAGATATTTGGTCATAACTTTTTAGGGAGCCCCAAACCCAAGCGTGGGACCCTTGCTCTGCCTGACTTAGGTAGGGATGGGCAGAGCATTTCAGAAAACATTTTACTCAAGGGGCACCAGGTAACACTAGGCATGCTAGAGAACGGGGCAGATGTCTCTGAAGCTCAGTTCCATTTGAGGTTGAAATTTTCTTTCTCAAGGTGTGAGGGAAGTGCCTCTGACCATCCAGAATCCAGAGCACCAAAACCTCCTGAAGCTGAGTTCTGTAACTTCAAAATACTGAGCAAGGAGAGCAAGGAGCATCCAGTTCACACTGCTGTCAGATTCTGGTGGGTACAATTAGCCTGAAAGGCATTATATAAATCAAAGCTTCATTTGGTTTACGTTCTTTTTTTCTTTTTCTGAATCTCTCCCTCCAGATATATACCACACACAGGAAAATAGAGGATTTCTCAAGAGTAGTGATTCAAACCTGAGCTTGCTATGGTGTGTGAAGAAGGATTCTTCAGGGCAGATGCTCAGGAAAGTGGTGGTGCTAAGTGAAACTAAAGAGAGCTTAGAACTTAGGAGTTGCAGCTGCAGGCATAACACAAAGTGTGAATAAGTGACAGTATTATGCCACTGAAGTTAGAACTCCACCTGGACATCTTGACAAAGAAAGTAGAGGCAGAGAGACATGGATTCACTGGGTTGTGTCCATAGGTGCAGCAGTGCTGTGTAATGAAACATTTGGCTCTGAGATGGTGGTGTTTGCAAACAGAAGGTCCTACTGGCAGAAAATATGGCACCTGCTGTGTTTGGTAGGATTCCTCTCTGAAATAATCTTCAGTTGGCTTTTTAATGTCCTGTTGGAAGTGGCCTATCACCTTGTTAGTGGGTATTACTGCTCCCTTAACAGATGGGAGCGAGTATAGGCATGCTGCTGAACCAGCCTATGGATCTGTTTCAATTATAACTGCAGGGTCCTTTCTGTGCAGGGCACCCAGGCGTAAGGTTAAGGGGAGAATACATCATTGTGGCTCTAGCAAGGGAGCTAGATTAACCTGGAAAAAACATGCAGATTTCTAGAGGTGGGGAAACAAATGGACGAGGCTTCTTCAAGTGGTAATGACATTTATGGAGAATGATCTGGGCTTCCTTTCTTTTTTGGGGCAAAGCCACCAAAGTCTTTCTTGGAACCTGCTGAAGCTGAGCTGCGTGGCTAAGATAGGTGCAGAAATAGGATGCTCCAGTTAGTGCAGTTAGCATGCACTATCAAAGACCAGTTCTGCCGAAGCAGAGAATGGGGGTTTGTGAGGCTATTTCTGCAGTCAGATGCTACTCAGGGTGAGTGATGCTGATCCTTCATTGTGTTCTCAAGCAAAAGAAGAAGATGGGGGGGGAAGGAGCAAAGAATATATTTTAAAAGTGAAGAGATTTAAGGTACTGCTAATACTGTTGGGGGATTTTTTTATGTCCCTTATTGTGCTTGTCTCTTTTTCCTTGGAAGTGCATGTTTCCCCCATGTTTTAAAACATGTGTAGTACTAAAGTGAACTAAATTACATTCAGCCTGGAGGCTGAAAGGATAGATGGGAGGAAGGTTAGTCATTTCCTTGGAAATGAGGTAGAAGATGAAGACAGGCAAAAAAATAAGTAAAATAAAAAGTAAATTATATTTAGGCAAAGTTATATGACTTTTAGCTGGCTTGTAGGAGGATTTATGAATGGACCAATCAGAGTTTGAAAATCAGACTTTAAAGCCAGCTTCAAAATTACTACATTTTTTCCCCCTTTGGAAATATCTCTGAGAAAAGAAAATATCTTTCATCTTCTCCTTTATATTTCCTTAAGGAAAGTTTGATTTGTTTAGGGAGGAAAAACTACAGCTTTAGAACTAGATTTTAATTCTCAGCAGACTACTGAGCCAGGCTTTGTATGAAATCTGCCCTGAAAAGGACAAACCTGTGATTCAGAATCCCTCTCCACTGCTTTTCCCTCCCAAAAGCATTAGTAATTCACTGCCAACCAGTATTCCCCCTCATCACCAGTTGCACCATCCACCCCGAGTACCAGAGGTAGAGAAGGGCTTTGGACCCTTGCTTCCCAGGGAGCAGGATGGGCCATGCCTGCCAATGCCTGCCTGCAACTCTGGGCTGGGAAATGCCTGCTGCACCCACAGCGTGGGAGAAGGTTCAGTGTTTGACAGAGGTTCTCCCCCTGCCCTTCCCAGTTTCAGGACCACTTTCCAAGTCACAAACTGGACTTCCCTGAGAGAGACCGAGAGAATAGGAAAGAGTTGTAAAGGGAAAGAAAAGGTGAGCAAACTAAGGCAATATACAGGTTTAGCAACCAAATCTAATAAAAAGTATGACTTCCACCAAACTCCAGAAGGAAAGTAAAAGCACCTTTAAGTGTGCTGCAGTTAGAAGCCATAAAAGCAATTAAGTGGAACAAATCAAACCCTGGCATCTACTTATCCACCTGTAAAGGCAGTAACAGAATTGGCAACACCTGAAGGATTGTGTTTATTGTTTGAGAAATACAGCATCTCTTGTTAAGGAGTGCATAGTCAACAGGAATACATTACAGGAAAATTGTTATGACAGCCACCAGAGAAAACCAGATATTCAGTTACCTACAAAAATATTTCATAGTAACTTCTAGTCAGGTAACTATTAAAAGCATCTCTGTGGAACTGGATTTCATGATAGTTATTAGTAAAGTAACTGGACTCTTCAGCATGTGATGGCTTTATGGATATAACATCTGAATTGGTAGGTATGTTCATAGAACTATGCAATTACTGAAAGTGGTAAACAGCTTTTAGAAGGCATTGTCTTTATTCTCTACTGAAAGCATGAATGCAATGCAGAGTAAAACACTGAAATAAAGAGGCACAACAGACGGGGCTAATAATTACTCTGTTGCAAGCTTGAATACATAATTAAAATGCACCAGTTTCTACAGAATTAAGTTTAGGGTTTTTTACCCCCATAAAACATTTCTATTAAAGTTCCATTGATGTAACACAGTCAATGCCAGGTTACAGACCAAAGGTGAATGTTTCTGGGAAAGTTTCTAGAAAATCAGGTAGTCCCTATCAGCTATGGAGCGCCAAGCTATTTTTACTCTGTTGCAAATATTGTGGCCCTGGTTTGCTTTCCCAGAACACAAACAGGTTGTTTTAACACTTCAAAGTTGTTGTGCAGTTAATCTTCGATGAGGATGAGCTCATGAGACACGTTTGGAAGGATCCACACTAAAAATGAGAATGAGGCATGCAAAAATTTGTTAACCTTTTAAGCTGCATCAGCTCACAGCAATGGATATATTTAAGATGTGCCAAGTGTTCCTGAAGGTTACAATACTTGCCAGGTACAGTTGTATTCTTCATACTTATCAGTCCATCTGCTGATCTCTACATCAGTTTTTACCTTCAGGCTAAATGGGGATCTTGCAATTTGTTATGATATTTAGATATCTTCTACAGGAAAGCCTGAGCTGAATTTTTTTAATCATACTGAAGTTTGCTCTTTTTGACATTACAAATGTGTAAATTCATGTTGGGATAAATATGAGTCACAGGAAAGCATAGTTTGACTGTTTGCTTCAGAAAAATGTAGTCTTAGTCTGAGAAAGATGTGATTTGGGGCATCTAGCATATGAGGCAGGAATTTTCTGGCTGTACCTTTTTGTCTGAAAATGTTGGTTCACTGATACCAAACTAGTTGATGTCAAAAATTTATTTCACTTCATTTCTGCATATTGAAATTAAAAATTTAAAAAAGAATTTTATAAATCTAGTGTTTTCTACATGAAAATTCCCAGCTTATATTGCCAAGTCATTTTTAAAAAAATTTTAAGCTAGCAATAAAACTCAAAACACAATCCACAAAGATCTTTGCCTCTGATTTTCTGAGGCTTGTGCTTAGCTTGATGTGGGATGGAGAGAGCTTTCCAAATCTCTCTTGCTCTTCTAGTGGGAAACCAATTTTTCCACTCAGTTTAATTATCATATTATATTTGTAATTAGGTGTAACACGACTTTATCAAATACTAGATTCTTGGACTGTAACGGAAGAATAGTAGATGAAACCATACAAATCTATGCAGCTATCCTTAACTGTCTCTCTGCCTGTCTCAGTTTGGAACTCAGAGCCTGGGAAAAGTATTTTAACAGTGAGCCTCGCATTAAGAAATTAAAATCCCAGGTAAATGGAGGAGGTCTTTAGGGTAAAAACACAAAGGCAAGTAATTAGTAACTTACCCTTTCCCCCACCTCTCACACAGACACACCCCACCCCCACCCCCGCTTTATACTAGCCAAGTTCTACTATTCAGAATGCTTCAGTGCTTTTTCTGAAGGTACAAAAGATGGGAAGGTATTTATCTCTCTCTGCTACAGCTGCCAACCTAACTACCAGCTATGGCTCCCCATGGATTTCTCTCTGAAGTCTCTCTTTCAAGAACTGAGGTGCAGTTTACCCAGTCCTGTCCCGATTTTCATAGCCCTACAGCCTCTCAGCAGCTTATCACAATATGTCCATACTCATCCCAAAGTCCATCCCTGTTGGAGACCTTAGCCCCTGTCTGCACAGCCCCCCACATCTCCCACCTGGGTTGGGGGGGTGGGGGGTGCACACAATGCTGTTGTCCTTGTGCAACCACAGGGACTCCAGTTGCCACGGGTAGGCTGAGGTGTCCCCATGCTGCCCCTCACTGTGGACAGTAGTGGTGTGACCTGTCCAGGCTTTGGTACCTCTGCCAGGTCTTGCCAAAATTGGTTGAGTCTTTCTTACCAGGGGAAGGCAATGGAAAGCAGGGGAAGGTGCCTAGGTTGTGAGATTGCTCGTATTCCCTTCATTTAGCTAAACATGAAACTTGCTCCTCTTTGTGCACCACAAAACATGTCTCATTTGTCAGGGAAGGAGATTCCCTTCATACAGTTTCTCTGAGACCAGGACAGCAGGGCTTTGTTGTTTCCTTAGGCATCCTGTGTTTCTTAGCTGTGCTTGCGCACTTGCACGCTGGCTGTGCCTGCGCTGCTGGGAGGTCGTTCTAGCACTCGCCCTCCCCATAGCTGCTTCCCATTATTTCACTGCTTCTGGGCAAAAATGTTTTCCAAGCTTTTGTGCAACCCCAGGAGATCCTATCTTTCCCTCCCACCCTGTAGCATGAGAAGGGCCTGTGACTAAGGTGCCTGCACAAGCCCTGACTTGCGTGCATGCCGCACAGCATTCCTCAGTCCAGGGCAGAGTTACACAAGCTTGTCTGCATGCAGCTGTTGGGGAAAAAACTCAATCTGCAAGTCTTTGTCTGCAAGGCTTGGGAGCTGCAGGCGTCCCATCTCTTTTGATCAGCCAGCCAGAGTTGTTTATTCATTCCTTTCTTAGAGAGGGTTATATGTAAGTGGTACTTTCCAAATGGATGTGAGCTGTGTTTGCTTGCTCTCCAAGCTGATGTGCAGCATGCAGATGTGGATGGTGGTGTGCCCAGCCCAACTGAGGAGCTGCGTGGTTGTCACCATGAAGACATTTAGCTCCTGCACAAGATTCTCCATGTCACCCTCAGCACTTTGTTCCTCTCAGCTCAGAATGTGGACAGGGGCTGCTCTATCAGCCAGGACATAATCCTCACGTTTGGCTACTTTCCAGCAGAACAGAGTGGTGGTGCCCTGGAGCCTGGGCACTGGTGACAGCTGGACCACAGCTCTAGATAGCACTGTTGTCTGGACTTGAGAAGTGGGTTTCAGTGGTCTGGAGGGGCCTGAAGTAGAGACAGGATCACTACATAGTACAGATGCTCTGCATCCGTGGACAAGTCTTTGCAAATCAGAGTATACTAACCATATCTGGGTGCAATTCTGGGTTAATACCATAGCATCTAGCATGATCACAATGACTTCCATGAGCCTGAAGCCCCTATTTTAGCTTTATAAACACAGTCTTGTCCTTGCAGGGTCCCTCATGCCTAGATTTTAGTCCAGAGTAATCTTCAAACTTCCTCAAAGTTCAAGCTATTTCTCTTTACATTATTCACGTTAATGTCACCCTCTGGACATTTATGATTTCTGCAGGCATCACTATGTTCTTTTAAAAAATAACAAATCTGCAAACACTATATGCTGAATAATGCCTTCTTTTATGCTATAATACTAGGAGGTTTAAACTTGTCTGAAATGGTTTAAACCTTTGATACATTGTGTTACTCTAGAAAGAGAAGGAAATTGGCAGTTATTCATGATTTACTCTAATCCTTTTACCTATGGTTTTTTCCATTTAACAATTGGATAGCACAGTTGAAAAAAATTCTGCACTAAAATGTTCACTCCTTTTAAATCACTTTGCTGTTCCAAGTCATAAAACTCCTGCAAAGTGTAATAAATTTCAAATTTCAGTTCCTCCTCGTAAGTGGCACTGTATAGAGTGTAGTGTTAAAAAAAGCAAAATAAGCAAATATTCAGCCAGCTAATAGTGCAGAAACTTTGGCTTTAAAAGTGACAGTAGACGAAGCACTCATTTGTACTGATCCAGCCTAAAATGATCCTTCATTCTTTAATACTCTTTTTTTTTCCTCCACTAACCATCAACAACCTTCTGATACACTAAAAGGCTGAAATGTGTCTTCCCTCTTTAATATTAAATAAACAGTGTAATCTAAAGGTCTGAAACTATTCTTTTAGCAATAAGAATTTACCCTCTACCTGTCTTCATAATCTAGTTGATTTCACAGTGCTGGCATATCTGCATCAGAAAATACCTTTACCTGACCTTTGAAGGTATTCTTCAGCTATGCCTTTTGAATGAGGTCTAGGAAGAAGACCAGCTACAGCCTTTGTGAAGAGCTCCTCACCACCGCATGAGAAAATTTCTATCTGCTTCTTTTATTTGAGAGAGCAAGTCTTAAGGTGTTGAAAGATGAGACGTTCAATTGATGATTGGTTTACTTCATTTCAGATCTACTTAGTGCTATTGAAGGAAAGGCAAGAAATTTTAAGGCAAATTTCAAAAAATGGAGAAAACATGAAACCCAGCAGGGCATGGGAAATGTACCATATACATGTCCAAGGATCACTGCGGGTCTGGCTCTTTTTAAGTCTACAATACCTATTTCTTTTTATGGGCAGACCTCAGATGAGCTTCCCTTAAAAACTCAGACCTAGGTGGAGCTATGCCTGGGATGTGTTGCCTAATGTTCAGCTGGAAGGTAGTGGCAGAAGAAGGTAGTGTGTTTTACTCTAAAGGAATCCCTGATGCTTTCAGCCCTTCATCAATATTATGAAGCCTTATGGAATGACAAAGGGAATTGTTATTTTGATGGACAGAAGATTATTCTAGGATGTAAACACAGCTTATTTGTTGACTAAAACATGTATTTTATCTATCTCCTGCAGCCTGAAGCTAAGTCAGAAGTCACTTCGGGGGGTGGATTATTTCAGGATCTTCTATATTTTTACGTGACTTTTTTGTTCTTTCATGAGCTGCAGTCCTTGGTTATGTTTAAGCAGCGAGTAGGTGTCATTAAATTTTGTACTCTGCAATCCTGGTGCCTAGCTTGCCTGATCAGGAAGGTATCAGCTCTGTTCCACCTGCCTGCCTGGGCTTCCAACTCCTCAACCCTTTGCCCTAGGGACC
The DNA here is from genome assembly GCA_022605575.1 of Laterallus jamaicensis coturniculus. Lineage (NCBI taxonomy): Eukaryota > Metazoa > Chordata > Aves > Gruiformes > Rallidae > Laterallus > Laterallus jamaicensis. The sequence goes on from JAKCOX010000001.1 coordinate 40,829,728, forward strand.
AGGATGTGAGGAAAGAGGAGTGTGGTATTGCTGAGCATGGGATTTTGGATCATTGCTAATGCGACAGCTCAGATATAGACTTTTAAACTATGCACAATTCTCAGATCATCTCCTTGCTGTGTATTTAGAAGGAATACCAACAGCAGGATACATTAACAGCTCGATCTTAGTGAGTGCATTTCTTGGAAAAATCTAGGCAGACTACTGAAGTTGTTTCACCTGTCCTTCCACTCTCTACTGGTGTATCCACAGAAAACTTTTGAATTTATTGCAGAATAAACATAACTGCTGGGAAGAAAGCACGCATTATGTTGGTTAAAGCTTAGTAACTAGTCCATATACTGCTAGAGCAAAATGCTGTTTAAATTTTCTTTCTACAGAAATTCCAGAGGCACATGCAACTAAGGGAAGCCTAGGAACCTGCTCTTATTAGCAGAATAATTGAGGATATAGGACTTATGAAAGTCATACAAACAATGAACATACAAGAACATTAATTAATACTAGACTAATTGAGACATTCTTGAAGGATACAAATGAGGGTTGTTGACCTACCTAGAAGAGACAAATCTTACCATTAAAAAAATATGTGAATGGTCAAAAGACATGACTTTGGAGAAGACTTAACAACTTTGCCTTTTCAGGTGACCCAGTTTCAATCCCCTTGGTCCACAAAAGCCACAATTGTTAGCACCACATTCTACAGAAAGAGGCAGGCAAATTCTGACTAGTCTAAAATTGAACAGGGTAGGAAATGTATGAATATGTTGATGGACAGAAACTTTTTCCCCCAGTTCCTCAGGCTAAGTTTCCAACTCAGTTTGCTTCTTTCTTTGTCACATTATTGCTTTGTATTTAACGAAAATGCATTGTATTAGCATACATGATGCAATGTGCAATCCTTAATGGAATAAAACAGAACACAAACCAGGAATATCTGAAATAGTTTGCATACAATTCAGCAATGCTTTATTTTCCTTCCTTAGAAATGTTTTGCATTTGTTCCTCTTGGGCAAAATACTGTTTTGACTGCATAGCTGTTAAGCATTTACCAGCAATAAAATAAACAGCCTGAGTGATTGAATGGGTTCACCTTACAATAAGAGATAAAAAATCCACATTTGCAGATAAAGGTTCCTTTTCTCCCCCTGCCTCCAGTTAAGCCAAATTTCCCTGTTCTTCTGCAGTGCAGCAGTGCAGTTAAGAGGACTATTCGATGAGCAGTACTGAGGGCTGATTCCAGCACGCTCTCCTATCTGTTCTGCTCCAGCTGCTGACCACAACACCAGAGCAGCCTCCAGCTCAGCCACACTGCTCTGTTTTTCCTTGCCCTTCAAGCTCATTGAAAGGGTTCTTCAATACTTGCTCATCAAAATGCCCACTGATTTCAACTGGTGCTTTCTGTTTATACAAAGAATTTGAGGTCATGCCAGAGAGCTGCAGTGTCCTGAAATACTATTAACAGAGTACTCTGGCTGCTGACTGAACACATCTCATTAGACTTTTAAAAGTATGACAACAAGTTGTCAAGCAAAACAGGCCAAAATTGTTCTTTTTTTTTTAATGAGAAGGTGAAGACAGAAGTTTTGCTTTGTGATTACAGTTAGAATCCAAATACAAGTGCAAAGGCTCCTGCTCCTCTTTTCAAAGTGCCATGCCATTTTAACTGTGCTCCTTTTCACTTCTATATATTTCCTCACTTTGCCAGAAAAGGTAACATCATTGAAAGTCAAAATTTTGCAGCTTTTTAGTACTCAAATGAAGAAAACCAAAATTCTGGATCCCTTTTTTTTTGCCTGATGTAATCCAGAAGTTGACATTGTTCAGATGGTGCTGTAAGAAAGCCAAGGAATATGGCAAAAATACAGAACATTTTGAAGTATGGATTTGCAATATGGATCTGACAGCACACAGTTGTTGAAGAGCAATCCCATTCCATGTGTATAGCACCAGTCCCTCCCTATGCAGCCCTATGCATGACCAAAGGGAATTTGGAGAGATAATAATGACCTCTCCAAAGCATTTGCTTTCCCGGGGCGGGGGGGGGAGATGGAAACACTTCCAAGTAGGCTGGTCCTTGTGTGCCAGTCATGTGGAGTGGGGAAGTGGAACCCAGCTAGGCACTTGCAGAGACAGTGAGCTTTGTCATTGGGCTGAGATGCTACCATCTTTACCTTGCCCACAGTAACATTACAGGAGTGTAAACCATGTGGGAATGTAACCCAGAATTATTGTTCCGTATCAGAGGTTTAAGCTCTGGCTCTTTTAGTGGCACTACACTGCAAGAAATTTTGCATATTACTTCAGTCCGAAACTTTCTGTTCAAATGTTGATGAGCTAAATGTATGTGTGTGCAATCAGAATTATTGACAGTTTATGAAAGGTAATAATTTCTTGCTTTTTAAATTGTAAACTTTGTTAAATCCTGGGTGTGGATTTTATAAGAATTAGGTGACCAACCACATTAATAGTCTCCAAGGACAGCTTTAGAGCACAGCATAGCTGGAGATGTATTTGTGCAAAATATTCCACCCACATCTGCAAATCAAAAACACATTTGCAAAATCTGAAGTGAGAGTAATTCACTACTTGAAAAACAGGCTGAATCTCTAAGATTATTTATTCGTAACTTGAAATTAAATCTGCTGTAGACGGTATTCATTTAACATGGATGAAATTATTGATTTAAATATCAAGGAAAAAAATCAAGTCAGATAAACTGCTTTAGTGCTCTGGAGCAGAGAAAGGTGAACCTGAATATGGTTAAAGTTATTCTCGTTTTAAAGATCCATTATAGCCTGTTCTAGGTGCTCTCTAAGTTTTGTTTGTGGAGAACCACTTTACAGGTGGGACCACAGACCATGGGCTGCAAAGCCACATGTATCTGAGCCAAGGAGTAGCCTGCCCTAGCATGAGGAGGTTTGGGGCTCCCCCATCCCAGGCTGACATCCACTGAGGGGGCACACGGCTTTACATACCTTTGTAGCCACTGTCCCTTTTCCCATCAGCAATTTTTTTAAGGAACACCCATGGTTAAAATCTTTTACAGGCCACCCAGCAAGGCACTGGGGGTCACTGGTGACCTAATTGTAGTGCTGCTCTGTATACAGCACATCCTTTAGTTTAGAAGCAAAATGTGATTCAGAGGTGCTTTTCCTTTTTGGGTGTTTACTCTGTCAAAATCACGACATCATGAGCAAAAGGTGGCACGTGAAAACAATGGTCATAAAATCAGACAGCAAGGATTACTTCAAGCTCATTGTGGAAATTCTCAACCCCGTTACCTTGTTTTTCTTCCAGGCACAGGTACTTACTAGCCCCAAAGGCAGTGCCAGAAACCATAACTCTGTATTCCTGTGCAATTCTCAACTGCTTCCCATTGTGAGCTACCTTTTCACTTCAGTGAAAGGTATATGACTAAATCCTAAGCGGCTGCATTTTTATCAAAATGTTTTTCGTATCCTTTAAATGTTGCCAGGTTGGCAAAATCCGTGATTGGCGGGACAAATGTATGCCTTGAAAAGAATAAACATGTTTTCGGAGAAACAGCGTGGTAAGCCAGGCTTCTCTACAGTGTGTTCTATAGCACAATCACTCACTTCATGTTTCTGTAGGATTTCCAGGGATTTAAAACCAAATTTAATTTTAGTCTGGCACCAATGAACTCCAGTACCAGACATCATACAAGCAGCGATCATGAAAACAAATGAAGCTCTATGGTTAAATGGAGATTGAGTAATAAATATGAGAGACAGAAATTCGTACAGGCTGCTATACATATGTGTTTCCTTGGGTAGGTGCCTGAGATGTATTAATGGGCAATTGTTAAAATCAGGGAGTCTGGAAACTTCTCTGATCTTTGAAATGAAAACAACAAAATCCATCAGAAAACAAAAAAAAATAAGGTAATTCATACATTGAGGAAGGGAAAGGGATAAGCAGTACATTGTTTGTGAATTTCCAGTGCAAATAGGTCAGCTTTTTTTTCTCTCACAGCCCTCCCTTTTCCCTTTCACTTCTAAGTGACTTGAAAGGCCTGTTTACGACCACTGCATTGATTTCCTTTCCTCTGACTCATTGCAATCTGGCTCCAGTCATCCCCATTCAAACTAATTCACCAAGGTCTCAAATGACCTCTTTCTGGCTAACAGGGGAATCTCTGTGTCCTCTTTGACCTTCCTGCCTAATCTGATACCCTTGATCACTCTTCTCTTGCTTGGCTTTTGTGGCAGTACCCTCTTGCGGCTCTGTCTACCTTCTTTATTGGTCTTTCAGCCTCTTTTAGAGCAGCTCCTTCTTCCCTCTCCAAGTGACTCCCTCAAAGTCACTACAGGCTCCTGTTCTCTCACTGCACACTTTTCTCTTGTTTTCTCTATTATTCCCAGCTGACTATTTTTCTCCTCCCTGTCCTGTCTGTTTCAGTTCCATTCTGTGAGTTGAATTGACAGTTTGGTGTATTCAGGATGATTCCTTGTCACCCAAAGCTAAAAAGATCACAGGTAATTCTTTAATTTGAACCTGCCACTCTCCCCCTTCTGCCCATCGCTGTTGACAGCTTCACTATTCCACTTCAGCTCTCAAGTTCAGGGTCAGTTTTGACACTCCCTTGCACGTTCCTATGCACTTAGATAATCATGGCAGGCTTGCTGCAAGGCCTGTGGGAATTAGGGGAATCTTTCTGGTACAGCCACAAAAGTTTAGGCAAACCTCTAAATAACATCTCCCCCTTTGTCTTCCACCCATCTTAAAAAACCCCTCTTCCACATTTCCTAAGATCTATACTTTGCCTGCCAATGTGGCAACTTTTTCTTCTCTGGACAATGCTCTTCAAGTATCTAATACTGCACAAGAGCATCCCTCTGACATTCCCTTATCATTCCTTTCCTTCAGGATTGCCCTGCCAGTTGAAGGATCAGTTGTTCAGTCACTGTAGTGCCACGGACTTGACAGTTCAAATCAGTTAGAGTAAATTTCTGGTCATTGTAACCCCATGAAACCTGAGATTGCGTTTTTCAGTGCCGCTTGCCTTGTCAGAATTGGTGGGCTGGATGTCCTGTCAGTGTCTTTCACAGGTTGGCCTGCATCGCAGAATGCCAGATGTTGTACTCCCTTTTACACAGAAGCTCCCTAAGCCCTCCCCCCCCTTCTCTCATCGGATCAATTGTCGGGAAGAAGCAAGTCTCCAAAAAGTCTTCATCTGAGGACTGTGTTATAAGCCTTTTGGGCCAGACAACTTCATATAGCAGATAATCATACAAAACAGGGACAGCTCTGAGCTCTGCAGTTCAGGTTTTAATCTAATGTAGCTGTAGGCCTCAACACCACCTTGAATTCAGAGGTGGGTTTAATGGTCTGTACCTCCCTGAAGTCAGTGGTCATGCATTTAAGATAATGACCCCTATTACAAAGTGGTATAAGTTTTTGTTATCCTTTCTATACACGTCAATAATTTTGATTAAAATGAACACTGTACATGAAGATTTTAGGGCATCCCAGAGCTAAAAAGCATACCCTTCAGAAATGTGCCTGATGAGATTTTTACGTCCAATTTATTAGCAAATAAAGACCCTATGCTAATTTTACTTTGAAGTAACTGAAAATTACTTCCAAGACAAATGCTCCTCTGAGGCTTGCACTTACAGCACTGGAAGACAAAGAAAAGAGTCTTCCAACAACTGGGTGCAAATACATCATTGGGTTTTTAAAAGATCAGCCCTGAAGATCAATATAATCAGTACCTTTCTGTAACAGAGTTCGATCCATGGTGACTTTCCCCCTTGTAGGCATGCATCCGCTATTTTGGCTGTAGTTACTCATGCCTGAGACAATTTTTGTTTCCAAAAGGTGCCCACTGAATTCCTATGAACAAATGAATCAGCTGAGTTATGATCTCATTTCCCTTGGCATGCAGCGGTACCAGACACATTGTGTTTTCATTGCTGCAACCTAATTCCCCAAAGTACAGCAGCTGGGAGATGCTGCCAGGAGAAATGTGACAACTGTAGTGTATTTTACCGAACGTTAGCAGTGACATGAGTACTGAAATATACCACATAGGTTAACTGATACTGTACAGCCCTGTTCTAAAGGAAGCACCTTTTTATATGATTTGTATTAGTATTTTTTTCCTGTTTTGTTGGGCTTTTTTTGGTCATAATTTGCTCTAGAGTTTGCTAAAGTTTGACTGTTTCCAGAAACATGTTTGAATATGCAAGAGCCAAAAGAAAAGAAATCAATGGATGAAATTGCTCACAGATCCTCTGATGCATTTTCATAGATTTTCCCAAGATGGAGACATATTTGTATAAAAGACTATAGTGACACACACTGAAAGACACAATATATCCTAAGCAGTGCTATGTTCAAACAAGAGATGATTTACTGTTTTGTGCTTGAGTTTCAAAAATCAGCAATTAACAAGCAGAAGAGAGAGAATTCAAGTCATAAGAGGAAAATCAATAACAATCTCATGTTATACCTATATGAAAAAATGTGGGGGGAAAAAAAAGTAAGAGACATTCAAAAATTTCCTAAGTAATGATACTGAATATATTTGCAGGCCAGGAGCCCCAGTTTCTTAGAAATAAACTCTAGTATTAAAAAAAGGGGGGGGGGTGTGTGAATCTGCAAATGCATACAGCTATTTAGATGATAATAATAAGAAGGAAGAAGTAGGTTTTAATCTTCATTTCTGTTCTTTCCTGAGAGGGTGGTTGAGCACTGGAGCAGGCTCCCCAGGGAAGTGGTCACAGCACCGAGCTGGACTGAGTTCAAGAAGCACCTGTACAATGCCCTCAGGGACATGCTCTGACTTGGCTGACCCTGTGTGGAGCCAGGAGTTGGACTCCATGATCCTTATGGATCCCTTCCATCTCAGGATATTCTGTGATTCTATGATTATTCTGAATTTTATTTCTTACCTTCATCTTTTCTAACATATAGATAGAAAATGAGATATACCCTCCTAGGAAATTTGGAACCATATAGTACTGATGTCATTGCTCTCAAACATACCCCTCCAGGAGTTTAGTGCGGTATGGGAGCACTGTGAGAGCTGCAGCACGTGACAGAAGTTGCTGGGGTCACTGCTTTCCTCTTTCTTGTCAGCCTGCAAGCCAAGGCTTGCGATGGGCATTTGCCTGTCCTCTAGCTTAGTAGCCACGATTGATTCTCAGAGGGAACAAGTGGGCAAGAGTAAGAAAGAGCATCAGCTGAAAGCAGCAGTGGTAAATAGGTGGCATCCTGCCTGCTGCCTTTACAGACTGGACAAAAGCAGAATGGCTTCTCAGGTAAGAGCAGATAAAACAGCAGTAGGTAGCAACATCTTCAAAAGACACTAAGACTAGTGAAAAAAATAATACTAGATTTACTATTCTTTATGGTATGGTTTTTTGAATGCATTGTTTTTTGAATTAGTAACCCAGTCTATACCTCATGTATTCTCCTGGACTTCTCTAGGTTTTGCTTACATAAGCACTACAGCTCTTTTGCTACCTATGAACAAAACCCATTCATGACAGCATCATAACCTTCAAGACTGATTACTTTCAAGTAATAAAGCCATGCAGAAAATCACATTTAAAAGGTCTGCCTGGCTAAGGACATTAACATCTGTCTGATTCACAGCATGATCTCATCTCTGCTGCCTCCAAATACATTTGTACATGGAAAGCTTGCACACCTGCCTCCAGAGCCCTGAAGTGTGCAGGGTGTCCAAAGGATGAGCTGATTCTCAATGATCTTGACCTTAAGCCTGCAGCTATGAGAGCCTGTGAGAGTTACCAACTAACAAAGGAGATGGGTACAAACAGAATCTCTTCATTTGCATGTCATCAACCCGAGAAGCAGTAATACAACACAGTGGCAGCTCCTGGGTAAGAATCTGCAAAGGTGAAGATTCATGATGTCAAACTCTAACTCTTCCTGCTTGTGGTTTCTTCATCTCTGTCTTACTCCTGTGCATTTTATTAGCATTTCTGGGCTGCCAGCAGCTTCTAACAAGCTTGAGGAGACAAGGATACCAGGTTACTTTGGTGAGTTGACCCTGGCTGGAGGTAGATGTCCACCAAAGCTATTCCATCACTCCCCTCCTCAGCCCCTCAGATGGGAGAAAAAATATAACAAAAGACTCACGAGTCAAGATAAGGGCAGGGAGAGATCATTCAGCAGTTACCATCATGGGCAAAACAGACTCAACTAGGAAGAAATTAACCTAATTTATTACCTGATCAAAACAGAGTTGGATAATGAGAAATAAAACTAAATCCTAAAACACTTCCCCCCACCCCACCCTTCTTTCTGGGCTCAACTTCACTGCCCATCTCTCTACTTCCTCCTCCCACAGCAGCACAGGGAGATGGGGAATGAGGGTCGTGGTCAGTTCATCAGACAACACCTCTCTCTGCTGCTCCTCTCTGCAGAGGAGGAGGATTCCTCACACCCTTCCCCTGCTCTAGTGTTGGGTCCTTCTCATGGGAGACAGTCCTCCATGAACTTCTTCAACTTAAGTCCTCCCCACGGGGCTTCAGTTCTTCACAAACTGGAGCTAGCTTGTTTGGATATTTTCTTGGTAATATATATTATTCCAGAGGCACTACCGCTGTTGCTGATTGGGTCGGCCTTAGCCAGCAGTGGGTCCATCTTGGAGTCACCTGCTATTGATTCTGTTGGACCTAGGGGAAGCTTCTGGTAGCTTCTTGGAGAAGCCACCCCTGCAGGCGCCCCTCACCCTGTCTCCCCTAGCTGCTACCTAAATCTTGCCACGAAAACCCAAAACAATTCCCCAGATAAAGTGCTAAATGGGAATATATATATTTATAGTTGCCCAGGTGGTGAGATCTCTGCATAGAAGGAGTAGATACTGATGGAAGAGAGAGGGAAAAGGAAAGGAAAAACTCTCTGAGGGATAGCTTGATACAACTCTGCCTATCTTCCTCCTGAATTTTCACATTTCACAAAGAAAGAGGGTAAAGGATTAAATCTGTATGAGATGTTAAACTGAGAGCTGTTGTAAATACAGAAATAAATAAGAAAAGTGAGAAAACAGTTTTTCTCTACTGAACTTGCAACCTTTGAGCTTCTCTATAAGTTGCAACGGAATAATAGTTACTGTGGAACAGCCTTGCATAATAATATCCAGCAGGAGCAAAAGCATCATGATAAAATCACCATTATTATTCATTGAGCTGTCACAAGCAGTCTGCTTACTCTATACAATTCACCAAAGAAATACAGGTTTGCCATAGATTGAACCGTGCATTTTAAAACAGCAAAGTGCCATTCAGTACCCTGCCCTTCAACCATGCGGTATGTACCCACATAGCAGGGAACTTTCAAATTATACTGTTTTGAAAGAGGGAGAGAGACCAATGGCATTACAATTTTTGCAAGACTGTACTTTTTCCCCACATTGAAAAACATCACTAGATGTGTTTGTGTCCACTGAGCATGCAATCATTGCTCTGGAATCACTTTTTGATATTCAGCCTCATTAGAAGTAGACAGGAATTTCCTGACAAACCATTTTTTCATTGCAAAAATGCAGATTCATTGAAGCCCTTTGCAAGGCCATGTTAGGAGGATCTTTCATTAGGATAGATGCAACCACAGTGGGGTTGCGTAACAGGGGTCTGCTCCAGGGACGCGCTGGTCCCTTGTGGAGACAGGAGACAGTATCAGAGCCCTGCTGAAACGCAGGTGCCCCAGCAGACTAACACCCACAACCTCTCCCTGCCCAAATGGCACGCTGCTCTGTACAGACAATTCCTCTTCAATTCCTGCATAGCTGAAGGAACAACTGAGTGTGATAACATACCCTTTTTAATTCTCCATCTATTGCAAAAGGGATTATATTAACTCAGTGGCGAGGGAGACTCTCTGCACCACCAAAATGAGGATTGCTTTCGTACTGTAAATTATTCTGCATGTCAGAAACCTGTTTGTTATGTTCAAAGTGATTGATTATGCCACTGTCTTCCTTGGAAGCTGGATTGGCTCAGAGTAAAAAGTGGAGACTTCATACAGAAGATTTAAGGAAATACAAAGGAAAGAAGGATGGAAAACTTTACTTTGAGTAGTTAGGTTCAATGTTAGTAATACATGGAGTCAGAACCCTGACCCACAAGTCTTACATAAAAAAGTGACGGTGTCATGCACAGGTTATCCTCCACATATTAACATTGGAGAGCCTAAAGCCAACCCTCCATAGCTTAAAGCAACCAGTAGAGACCAAACACCATCTGAACTACACCAAGGGTTAGAGAGGGCTGGTGAGTTACTAGCTGCACAAAATATTCCCATCTATTACAAAATGAATTTGAAAAAGTGTGCAATTGTATGGAAATATTCTGTGAAAAAACAATTAACTTTACTGGAGAGACCTTTGAGGCAGACATGTATTACCACCAGCTCATGGCTTCTGCTTCAGTGTACCAAGCTAGGCAGAATCTGGGGTTCGGGGCCAGCATCACAGTTGCTCTTGGAGGAGAAACCAGTGGGAGGAGCAGCACCTTTCTGCAGCAAAGGCTGCTCCTTGGGGGTTGGACTCGATGACCTCTTGAGGTCCCTTCCAATCACTACAATTCTGTGATTCTGTGATTCCTAGGAGGGGTACATAGAGCTGAACAATTAGGCTCCCTCGATTCCTGTAGGGAACAGCTGTCCTTGTATCTTCTTGATTCAAACTCTCAGTGTCTCTTATCTTATATACAAACCATATGCTTTCTCTTCTGTACAGCAAAGTAGTGTCAATTGCACACTCGGGAACTCACTCTTCCATTGTACAAGCATTTTTTTAATACATAATGTCCTTTTTTCTGTACATTTGCAGGTTATCTACCTTGATAGACTATTGTTGTTATTTATAATGCCAGTTTCTGTAGAAGTCTTACCTATAACCAAATGCATTCATTATTTCTTCTCTCCCTCCCCCCCCCCCCGTTTTAGCATCACTGCAAAATGATTCCAGTGAACATAATTATTTTAATGCCCTCATGAGAAGGGTCTTGTTACCTTAATTAATTTACTGATACAGTGTGAAATAAAGAGTTTTCAAAAAGCAAGATGGGAAATGTGAGGAAAAAAGAATTATATTCATTTTATACCTGCCTACAGCCACAGAGGGTAGATCTAAAAAGGTTTTTGTAGCTTCATTCCTGTTTAGATTGAAATCCAAATTACCCACAGCCAGCTGCATCCGTATTGCACATAGAAATCAAGTCAGACTATAAGCTACCATGCTGCTTCTGTGTTTTTCTCCTTGGAAGGCCAGCTGGTTCACTCCAAGGTAGTCAGTCTCATCTGAAGATACACAACTGACTGGGGATCCTGAAGTCATATATGGAGCTACAACCATGACAACATGGATGTTAACAGGAGACTTGCAGACATGCTCTTTAACTGCAAAACTCAAGGATGTTTTGAGTCCATATTCAATATATACTTGCATAGACTTGGTAATGAACAGATTATATTCACTCAGCCTTAATGTATGCATAAAATGCACTCTCTTACTGTTGATGAATTTAAAAACTATGTGTAATATGCTAAAATATTGAAAACCTTCCCTCTGAACCTTCAGAAAGAACACTTTCTGAATCATATCAATGATACTTCCCAGTAAATATTTGTACTACGACACACACAAAGAAGATTATATACTAGTAACTGAAAGCTAGTGCAGTACTCAAAAAAAGACCCAAGAAAAACAACACATGAACAATAGTAGCTGAGACACTGGAGAGAATATGACAGATACTGACACTTATGAGTGTTTTCAACTAACACTGGCTGGGTCTGACAATGCAGCTATCCTGTAAACAGTGCAGCTAATTATTGTACATTTCCAAAGGTCTTTCCCAAGGAACTAAATATCCTTGTGCCATGGTTTAACCCGGCAGACAGCTAAAACAACCACACAGCCATTCGCTCTCACCCCCCTGCCCCCTCGCCCCAGGTGGACAGAAGAGAGAATTGGGAGGGAAAGTAAAAGTAAAACTTGTGGCTTGAGATAAAACCAATTTAAAAGGACAGAAAGTAATAGCAATATAGAATATACAAGTGACGCACAGCACAATTTCTCAGCTTCACTGCCTCCTGGCCAACTCACAGTTATGTATTGGGCATGACATCATATGGTATGGAATATCTCTTCATTCATTTGTGCTCAGCTGTCATGGCTGTGTCCCCTCCCAGCTTCTTGGGTGCCCCCGCCCCCATCCCTCCCCTCCCCACACCTTCTTGTTGGCACTGCAGCGTGAGCAGCTAAAAATTTCTTGGCCTCTTGGCTGCAACTATAATATCAATGTGCTATCAACATTGCTCTCATCCTAAATCCAAAACACAGTGCTGTTCCAGCTGCTAGAAAGAAAATTGACTTCATTCCTGCCAAAACCAGGACACTTTGAAGCATATGAAGAAAGAAATGAAACGCATGGGTGAGCACATGCATAAAGCTGGTGGCATAAGGAGCTATATATGCTATATGTTGGGTACTTAGGATGTCAGCCGTGCAATTCTGACAAAAGCTGTGGTAACAAATATGCCCACCCAGGAGGAGGATGCTAAGGTACCCCTCACTGGGCAGCAGGGAGCCAGAGTCTGGGGAGGGAGTGGCAAACGGTGCAATCCATCTGCCCACTGCCTGGTGTGCAGCAGCTGCTAAGGAAGGGTGAGGGACCTGCCTGCCTCCAATATCAACTAGGGGCAGTGGGAGGGAAGAGGAAGGATCCTCCTGTCACACCATGTGTGAAAAAGGGGTGGTGGACCTTGCTCTCAGGTTTTAAGTATTTTGCAGCTAAAGCTGTGTAGCGCTGTCCTTCCACTGTGCAGCTCCTCCACAGGCTTGTATTTCAAGGTGTTTAAACATGTAATTTAGCAACTAAATACTCAGACATTTTTTGTGTCTTCCATTCTTCATCTATAAAACAAACATGATGGTAACAATATTTTGCCATCTTCTGCCTATCTTGTCCACACAGATTATAAAACTTTGAAAATATCCTACCTCTTATCAGGTGTTAGAGAGAAAATAACCTGATGTATTCCCAATCTTTTCTAGGAAATACAAACATTGCTGTGACAGAAGTAATAACAAAGCTAAGGAGAAGGAAAACAGGACATTTACAAGAGAACACTTTTATCAGAAATAGGAAAGGTTAGAGAGCTGACTATAAAAAACCCTCATTTATTATGTTAAAAAAATTCTCACCTAGAATATTTTAAAAGGAAGGAAAGTGAAAGGACACCTTTTACTACATAAACTAGTTTGGCTGATAAAAAGATGGAGAAAAAGGTCAACTAACACATTAAAGAATGAAGAAAAATAGGAGATGCAGCAAATGGTTGGCTCACTGCAAGGCTTTTAAAGACAACACTTTACTGCCAGAATTAACACACAAGAAGTAACTTGTGCAAAGATGCATATTCAGCAGACTTTCTTTCTTATTTTACTCATTGTTTGGTCAGTTGAAGGCCTAAAGGCAATAAATTCCACTGGTACAGAATTCAACAGTGATAAATAGTTTGGAAATCACTGAACCCCTAGATGTGCTCGAGGCATTTGCATTTAGATGTTTCAAGTTTTCAGCTCATTCTATATGTTTTGTACTGGAAAGTGGGTGACGACACTACGAGGTTTTCTATGAAAGCAGGTGAAAGCTGTTTCTTGGAGAATTGTGTATTCATCAGTACTGTTATTAATCCTTATTGCATTACCTCATTATCATATTTTTCAATTTACATTGTATAGAAGAATATGATGTAAGACAACTTTTTAATACATTTACTACACATCCATCTTCATACAATACCTATGGAAATGTGGAGGCTTTTCTCTTTTTTTTTGCAAAAGAATTTCTTTTTAAAATTAGGTAGTGCCTTAAACTGAACATATATTTTCAGATTTAGATACGGTATATGGAAGTTATTTGTAAAATATATGCCGTAGGAAATAAATGGCACAGGTAATGTTATAAACCATTAAACTAAAACATGAACAGTTTGTATATTTACCAGAGAACTGGTAACACATTATAGCATTACATTTTAGAGCTTATGTATTAGCTGCCATGCCCCAGCAACAATTACAAGGGATAAAATGGTAAACAGTAGACTGTTAGCTACTAGTCTTTATTTCCTCTGATTTCTTATTTTGTTGTAGTCAGTTTTTTTAAAAGCATCTTATTTGTCAGGAATCTGCCTCCTTTTAAAGCATGACTGTTTCATTAGGTGGGAACCAGTAGGCAGTATCAGGAAGGCAGCCCTGTAAATAAGAATATGGAAATAGGTGCATAAGGGGAAGTGGAGGCTGTTGCTAAATGTAAAATGCTTGGCTATTTTCTTCCTCCTTCACATGTTAGTAATGCTGGTGTCCGAAGAATTTGGCAAGGCTATCATCCAGCACAGAAGAGATGCCATGAAAATGGCCCATAACATAATTTGGGGATTTTGATTGTTTGGGGTTTTATTGTTTGCTTTGAAGCCCAGAACATTCCATTATGTTAAAAATAAGTTAAGATTGCCAAGCCAAATACTCAGAAGTTAGAAAATGAAAGTGAATGAAGTTTTAATTCTTCCTGCTTGTGTGTATGAATTATGATTGGTGTTTAATGTGATTGGAAGAGCTAGTCAAATGTTTTTCAGCTTACTAATGTGGACTGAGCATTCAGATATTATAACAAAAGCTATCGAAATGATAATCAGAAAATCAGCATTAAATGCAGTGCTCGCTTAGCAACGCTGGGGAGTTATGGTAAGCCTTTTTTGTTTGTTTGTTTGTTTCACTTTTTATAGTGAAGCAAAAATTTAAAAAACAAACAAATAACACCACTTCAGGTCTCCTGCAGCATTTAAAGTATGGGAGTGTCTCAAATATTTCAACAAAAGTTGGATTGGGATGAGCAAAGCTGAACAAGGCCCTGATCAAGTAAAAAGAGAAAATAGAGGAGGGGGATTATTATCATATAATTAAGGGCTACATCATTATGCTCAGGAAAGCTGTTGGTGAACCAGTCTTATTGCTGGCATTTCTTACTTTTTAACTGCTTGACTTGGCATCCTTAACAGCAGTTTTTTAACATCTTTTTTAATGAACTCTACTCGTGTTTTTTGGGTGTGATGGTAGGCAGCAGTTCTATATGGTAGAAAATCATTTTATCCACAGAGCCACCGGCAGAGAACAGAATATTAAAAATGTAATTCACTTACTCCAAAAACTCTCTTGTTGTTTTTGCCACATTTGATCTCAAAATTAGCTTTTCAGCTCTGAGGCTCACGGAAGTCTAATATAGCAGAAAACGCTTAACACTTGCCATGGCCCGTGCTGAATATCATCTTTGTGCTCTTGGGAGGCAGCGCCTGGGCCATATTGCCCAAAAGCGTAGAAGCAATTTAAAAGTTGTTTAAGAAGCCATTTGGAAATCTCCCATGTCTCGAAGGAATCATGTCATGTTAAAAATCAATCACGGCAGGACATTGCTTAGTCCCATCCCAGCTCAGTGCCTGGTTTGTAGCCAGAGTTCTCCTGTTTCCATTAGCCCCGAGCGCTTGGAAAGAAGCATGTTGGAGCTGTTTTAAAACTGGAAGTGCACAAAGGCATTCACATTTTGCCTTTACACTCTCTGCGCTCGTTATGCCCTCGGCTGGTGAACATAACACAAACTGAGCTCTGTGTTACTGGTCAACACTACAGCTAGGCAAGTGGAAATAGGCAAAAAGCTTTGGCAAAATCAAAGAAAAAAGCTGATTAAGGAGTGCAACTCATAACCAGCAGAGGTGTAGATCAAAATAGAGGGTGCAAATAGAGATGCAACGAAACAATTGAATAATAGCTTACATTTCCCCCTGTATGGGTTTTTCCCAACAAGTTCCAAAGGACAGAGAAGAGGGGTGTGGGATTTGGGAAGGTATTGAGACAACACAGATGTTTGTTATGTGATTTTGAGGGCTCAGGGAAGTGCTAAAGAAGACTAAAATGATGTTGACATTGTTGCTGTTTCCAGGTAAGTCCTGGTCTGCCTGCAAGGCCAGATTCACAATTCTGCCATCATTCCCACACCATCGCCTGGTTAGCTCATTCCTTGTCCTTCCTATTTCTTTTTTTTTACATAACTAACTAAATTACTAAACTAACTTCAGTTTAGCTGCTCCAGACTACATGTTTTGCTGCCTTATGGCCATAAGCACTTGACTGCTCACAACAATGTTTAAAAAACCCCACAATGGTATACATTTGCTGTATGACAGGGTCAACCATAAGATCATGTGTCAGGGAAAAAAATTGCTCTTAAGTAAGGATGCAGCAGGTTGAAACCTGAGGAAGAAACTTAATTTTCAACCTTTCACTTGTCTTTTGCATATTTTGTTTGTATTTTCTGCAAAGAAGTATTCAAAGACTAAAATTATTAAATGACTTTACAACAGTGACTATGACATCATACTGAATAGGCTGCCATCATTCCCTAATGAAAACCACCCATATTGTTCAATTCTTTAGTGTTTGGGTGGGTCACATAAGACTTTTTGCTCCAACAAATAGAAAAAAAAAATAGAATAAAGCAAAACCCCTTTCCTGCAGAGGTAGGTGCAGAAGAGAAAACCTGTGGAATACTGCAAGGATGCTGGTACATTGACCTTTTCAGAAAACACTCTGGTTGTGTTGTTCTCTTTACACTCCCCAGAAAGAAATGCTCCTAGCACTAGGAAACTTTAAAATCAAAGAACTTCCTATCTAACAGCTGAGAGCATCAGGAGCTGAAGAGTGCAGGTAGGAGGGACAAGTAACTGCTTCTAATAGTATTATGGCAAAGTAGACCTGTAAGATGAAGTGTAAAATACAATCCCAGATCTGCAATTTGCAGTTGGGCTGGTCCAAGAGAATTAAACATCAGGATCATTATTTACTTCTTATTTTTTTCTAAAGGATAAGGTTAATAAAGTCTGTGCTTTGCTAAAGCTACCGAGGGACACATTCAGTGTGGGAAGGACTGCCTGTTCCCTGAAAATCTGAACATGCCTTCGGGTTAATATTTTCCTGTAGAAATAGTTCGTCTCACCTGAGAAGAATGATTTAGAAAACACCTGATGTGAGATGTAATTAGAGCACAAATCTGTGCAAAACTATGAGGCTGCTGAGACCTCACCAGGAGCAGGAGGCACCCAGTTCCTTTGCATGCCTGCAGAGGTTTAGGGTTCAAAAGAGTTGTCTGTGACTCACATTTGGCAGGTAATTATATGCACTCCGACTGTAAATCATTTACCAAAAAAAGGTAGGTGGCAACCTGATTAACACACACTGAGTAGGGAAGGAGATGTAAATTACTTGAAAACTTTTCTGAGTCATGCATGCTTAAAGCTACCACTACAGCAAGGTTGAATGTGATCAAACAAAAGTTCCATTGTAAAGGCTTTGTGAAAATGGCTTTAAACTGTTTAAACAGTTTCTGAGAGGGAATAATAAAGATTGTCTATTTGGCTACCTGCAGATGTAGAAATAAGTTCTTTAATACAGAGTTCAATTCCCCAGTTGTTACCCAACCTACACGTTTTCTGTTGTGTAGAGAAAAAAAAATAACCTGGGAAGATCACATTACTTCCAATACCATTTCATTAAAGCAGGTCTGAAGCCTGATAAGCAATAAACCTGGGCTTTTAGTGAGCGGCAAAAACATCAGTTCCAGATTTGAGTGGTTTCCTCCAAAACAACATGCTTCCTGCTCATTAAACCAAACAGTAATGCTACCTAGGCAGAGGAAAAAGAGACACAGCCTAAGTGTGTGTGGTGTAAGTTTAGAGGTACGTCTCATTGATGTGCCTGAAGTAGTGATTGTTGACTCTGATGGCTAGATCCTCAGCCGTAGATAAGTCTCCAGTATTTGATCCTGTGCACAGTGAAGTCAGTGTTAAAGCTGCCACTGCTTCAAATGTGCTCAAACCTGGAGGATTTTTTAGTTTGGTTTGTTCTGTTTTGACATGGTTAAAACAATCCTGAGGGTTGATGACTAATCTGACAATGAATAAGCTAGGATGCATGTGAAAAGATTTTGAACCATCAAAGAAGTGTAATTAACCTGGACGTATTAGGAAACAAACCTTTTGCTTTTAACATTTTGAAAAAGGTGGAAAGGAATTTTATATTTAATATTTTATATATTTATCAGTAACACACGAGTCTCCTACAATGCAATTGTGTCCAGGCGTTGAAGGAATATTACATTTGAGTGAATGGAGTCCTGAAAAGGGCTCTGTTGGGAGTGGGGTTTGGATCAGATGAGGATGAACCATGCAATTTTAATTCCGTTTCATTTTAGCCGTAACCTATTTGCTTATAGCTCTAAATAAGCTATAAATTGCATAACTTCTGCAAGACTAAAGATGAGCGATAACAACTAAACTATTTCTCAGATAAATGATGATTCAACATCATCAGCATCAATTAAAGCTGATCTGAAGGGAAAAAATAGTGAGGGCTACCTAGTAGTACTCTGTGGTAAGAACCATTTACATGTTCCACGGGTTTCCCTTCCGTATAAATGGGGATACTTCTTTCCTGTCCTCTCATTCTTTACCATTCTTAGACTTCTATTTTGGGAAAAGTTTTCAAGTGGGACAGATCATTTACAACAGAAGGCCAGGTCCTCGGCTGCCTAAATCAGCGGAGCTCCGTGGAGGTTATTCTGGCTGCAGTGCAGATACACCAGCTGAAGGGACATCTTCACTCTTCTACGGAGACCTCAGGAAGGCTCAGCCTCTGGCAGAAGCACTCTACTATCTGAAATAAAACAAGACCTTCATATCCTGCAAGTCTAACCCCTGACTCTCTCCCTGCCCTCTCCCCTGACTCTGAAATCCCCTTCACATGTGATATTTCAGATACGACAGAGTGAAAAATATTTACATATTGCCTAATGTCTTGACCACTTGCAATCACAGACACAGGA
The DNA here is from genome assembly GCA_022605575.1 of Laterallus jamaicensis coturniculus. NCBI lineage: Eukaryota > Metazoa > Chordata > Aves > Gruiformes > Rallidae > Laterallus > Laterallus jamaicensis. Next base: position 40,848,663 of record JAKCOX010000001.1, read on the forward strand.
ACTCCTTTATTTCTATTCTACTCCCATCTTCTCCTCTTATCTCTGCCTAACACCTGCTTAAGAGAATATACATTATCACTTTTTATTCCTTTTCTTTCCGTACTTTATCTTGTCTTTTTGTTACCAATATTTTCCTATTGGGGTCGTAACTCTTGAAATGAAATCTGATTGTGAGAAAATATTTCTAAAAGAAGTTATCTCACCTTTTTGTCTGGTTTGAAAAGCAGCATAAAAAGAAAAACAAAATGCTTCCTACCAAATGGCTTGTTCTCATTTTTCTAATGTTTTTTTCTTCTTCTTTTGTTCTACTCAGCAGGTGAATGAAGAAATTTCCTGGCAAATTAGATGTGGGTTGGCTCAGGAGATACAAACATTTTGCAGCTTGTCATTAGGAACCTTTACTACAATGCCTAGGATCACTCCAGCTGGTATGCCACAAACAGCTTCAAGACTACATTGGCAGGCAGCTGAATGCATCCAAGCACCCTGAGCATGAATCAGTCAATATGGGAAATACTTCCCTTTTCTTCTTTCACAACAGCTACATGTGTTGTCTCATATAGTTTGAATGAAAGAAATGCGCCAAATTGCAGAATGAAGATCCTGCAGTTTGCCACCTACATTTGCATTCAGTAAATTTTCATCCTGTTCTAAATAAACCTGTCTTTTAGTTACAGCTTTCCTTCTGATTAGTCCAATGCAATTCTGGATGTTACTGGACTTAAACTTCGGTGTTGTGAGGTGAAAGCCTGAAACAGACCCCAACGAATCAGCCTGCTGTGAGCAGGGACGCTGGAGAAAAATGGCCTGCACTGTTCTTTATGACTCTTGGCCTTGCATTTCGGACAACATGCTTGATTTCTTTTTTAAACACAGCACTGCATTTTTAACAGGCACCGGGTTAGCATTTTTACAGGTGAACTGTTAAATCTTTGTGTCTGCGGGAAAGCCTCAGCCATAACAGTTATTAGTCTAACTAATAGTCAAAAATAATAATTTAAAAAGTAAAAAATAATTTTGTATTATGTATAAAATCCAATTTTTTTCTTTTTTTTTTCGTTTTGGGGATTGGGTTTTTTTGAGTAAGGTGGTCCTCAAACAGCCTGAGTGGGTACTTGCCCCCATCCAAAAAAAGCCAGGGGATCGACCTTTTGTCAGATGTACTTTGCAGCTTGGAAGAATATCCTGATAGTGCTAGAAAGTGTTCCCTAGTGACAGACTTCCCCTTAGCATTAAATTATCAGATATTTTTTCTGAATTATTGTCTAGGGCTCTCCTTGTGGTATCTTAATCCCCAGGCTATACAGTCATTCTCATTTGCTCTTTACCAGTATCCTGCAACCTATGGAAAAGAAATTTACCCTCTGGTGATAAAGTTTGTATCCATCCATCCAATTGGGCAAATTGCAGATTAGAAAGTAAATCCTCAGCTTCTTTCTTCTCCTCTTTGACTTTATCTCATCTTCCAAATATATATCTATTTTCAAAGCATATGAACTATTCAGAGAATTCAGTTCAAATTCAAGACTATTTACTGATCCAACACATCATTTTTGCAGTGAATTAATACTCACTGAAAAGCTTTCACCGACCCTTACCTGCAGTGCATGGCATCTCAGGCTAGTTCTTTGACTTCCTCAAGTCTTGTCACATTTTAGTAGCTACCAACACATGCTTTTCCTCCAAGATCTTTACTGTGCCTGTGGCTGAAGAATCATGTCCCCTTTGTAGCTCTAACTTCTGTCATTCCTGCAATCGTGGCAACAGTTGAGATGCCCGTTGATACAAGGTCATTCTGCATGACCTGTCAGCTGACCAAAATTTTTACAGTCATATTTGAAGCACTGATTGCAAAATCACCTTCTTTGTCTCAGAGTGAAGGTGGTGCTTGTCTGACAGAATCTTTAGATTCCCTATCTCGGCTCTTAAATGTCTAAGATGCTAAGACATATAGAGATGTTTAAATGACATTAGTGTTAAAGAGGAAGAAAGTAAGGTAGGTCCAGAAGTGTAACTACTGGGAAAAGCTCCTGCCTCTCTCTGGTGATTATAAATTCTGTGCTAGAAAAAAATCTTCCTGGATAATTTATAGCTCATGATGGTGAAGAATATCTGAGTTTAAACAGCAAAAGGAAAAGAACCTCTCTCACACAGCAAGTGTGTGATCCAAAGAATACTGGAGTCAGCGGGCATCTTTCCATTGGCTTCAGCAGATTTTGTCAATGATGTAAAAGTGGTTAAAGAGATTTTACTCAAATGTTCCAATATTTACCCTCTGGCCTTGAAAGCAGCTGGAAAATTTCAGCCTAAAAAGAGCATTTTAAAACAGAGATGAGCAGCTAAAAAAAAAATGAGTATTAAAAGATTATCTGTACCCAAAACTGTCATGACTGAACAGAAGTAACAAGAGAAGTAGGTGTTAGGTCTTTCAGAAAGACTCACCACAAACAGATATGACCATAGATATGACCACATCATTGCAACCCAAAGAGAAACACTGAAAAGTAACTCAGGTCTTGGTTGCGCAAAGTTCTGTATGGTGGGCTAAAGATGGGTTAAAGACAGCCAGCTTCAAAGGTTACAGAAACTGACATCATTATTTCTGATATTTGAATGCTTAGATTTTAGCATATATTTCTACCCCTGGCAGCTGGAGTCTGCATATTCTGCTCTTGTCCTTGTAGACTTTACATCAGATACCTGATTGACTTTTGGATTAGACTCTAAATTAATTGTCCTTATGACAGTTCTTATGTGAAGAAGGCAGATATTTTCCTTTACTAAAGTAGCTATGACCATAAACATTACTCACTTGCATATATACTTTAGGTGAGATTTCAATTTATTTCAAGAAGCCTATCAATCAGTAGTGAACCAGAAAATACTACAGTTGACCTTCTTCAGATAATAAAAATACTGCATGATATCCTTTCAAGAATATTAGGAAGAGTTAATTAAGACTACAGAAATATTTTCCAACCAGCTACATGATGATTATGGCTAAAATATGGCCTTTAATGATGGCTTTGCCATACACATTAAAGATAATTATTCAGCAAAATGTGGCTTATTTTGAAACCACTTATAAAATTATCCTGAGCCTTCCTTCCTTCCTTCCTTCCTTCCTTCCTTCCTTCCTTCCTTCCTTCCTTCCTTCCTTCCTTCCTTCCTTCCTTCCTTCCTTCCTTCCTTCCTTCCTTCCTTCCTTCCTTCCTTCCTTCCTTCCTTCCTTCCTTCCTTCCTTCCTTCCTTCCTTCCTTCCTTCCTTCCTTCCTTCCTTCCTTCCTTCCTTCCTTCCTTCCTTCCTTCCAACATACAGGAACAAAATATGTGAAGTATCACATCTCATTGGACTACATAAAGTAATACAAATACCTCCTGTCTTCACCAGCAGAAAAATATAAGCTCATATATAGATTAATGAGGCTGTTCACAGGATTGGACTAAGGGTGAAAATAAACAGAACAGTAATCCAGAACAGCAAACAAAGCCCCTCCTTTGAGGGAGCAGTGGGAAATGACAACATACTTTCATTTTCCTACCTCTGGGGAAAGACTTTCAAAACAGTTCTGGGCATGATGTCCAAAAACTACATTCAAAATAAAAATATATAAACCACTACATTCAAAGAGCATTAAGCATCTGTCTTAAACTTACCAAGCTAAGGAAATTCAAAATTAAGACTGTAACTCCATACTTAACTCACACCTTTGTAGCCAGGCCATATGGAATGACAGATCACCCACTGTTAAGAGAGCACTGCAATTCCAGCTTTAATGTTAACTGTCTTTGCTCTCTAAGCGCTGAACTGGATCTGGAATGTTAACTTGTTAGTTTTTGTTTTGTTTTGTTTTTTAACAGCAATGTGAATAAAAGCACATAATATGTATGATGACTGTATATTTTGAAATAACTTTTCTTTTAAATTTAGTCTATTTTTTTTTCCAATGATCAAATTGAAGAAAAACTAATTAAGTGAAAAAACATGGGTTTTTTTCCTATGATCTTATGCCAACCTTCAGTTCAGAGCAAAATTTTAGAGTCATGTGAACCCCTAAAAAGAGAGCTTTATAATGGAAGCATTGACAAACCCTTAAGTACAGCAGGGCAAGTAGGTGTCTCTATAATATTACTCAATAAGAAGCTTGTAATTACAGCTCTCAATAGAAGGGGGAGTACAGGGGGATTGAAGGATTTTCCTCCATGTGATATTTCTGGCATAAATTGTGCTGAAAATTTTCCAGGGTCTGTTAAGCCATAACCACAGCTCACTTCTCCAGTAACAAAATATTAATGATACAACTGTTTTTCACTAGACTTCTAGAAAGGCAAAAAAAGTTCTTGTTTTCTCACCAAAACTATATTTTATTGCTTAAACTCCAATTATAGCTGAGAAAATGATTTTGAAAATTCTCTGATTTGTGGAAATGGTCCTTCTCTTGTGAGAGGAAAATGTGACATTTCAGCAAAATCACACTTCATTCCAAGGAAATTGAGTTTGTGGGCTTTTATTGTGCAAGTTCAAAGTCTCCAATATGAAGTCCTTTGAAACTATTCCTCTTTATCAAAATTTAAACAGGTATAAAAACTTTTCAGTGATTCATTCAGTCAGACTAACCAGATGCAGCTTCATCTTTAAAGCTTTATGGCTACAATCTTCCATCGGTAATTCTTTCCACGTTGCATTAAAGATCACCCTTGTCTGCTAGGATGTGTCACTCTTTCTCCAACATCAAGACGGTGCTCTTGTACCATCCTCCAGGGAAGAAAAAACACCAGAGCAGTCCTTCCAAATCACCTTGCAGAATGGGACCATATGGAAGAATACTGTAGCTGGGATCTCCTATTGGATATCTATTTCTAGGACAGGCATAGTGGAGGGGGAAGGAAAAGGAGAGTGATCATAGAGTAATACCATTTACAGAGAGACATGGAAAGAGAGGTTAAAATTAGCAGCAGAGTGGAAATTAACATAGGCATGAATTAATGCACTCTAGTGAGGTCAAAGACTCTGAAGAAAAAAGGCGTAGGCTTTTGGCAACTATTTCTGAAGATGAAGGTCCTTTTTTCACTGTACACTAATGGCCACTGTACTTGGCCTCCACTCAGGTCACGTTCCCATTAACCTGACTTTGAGCTGTTCTTTTTCTATATTCTCTTTGATTTACAGCACTTTAAGTAAACTGAGATTAGCTCCCCTGAAACCAAGAGAGCTTTATGCCAGCATAAATCTGATGTAGCTGAAAAGGCAGCTCAACTTTGAGGACATTAAGATTTGGCTTAAAATGACAGTATTAAAAACCCCACAAAATTAAATCCCTTCTATCAAGCCTTGTATGAGAAAGACAAATAATACCACTTCAGATCTTGCTCTCCAGGTTTGCTGTACGTGCCCATGGATAAACCCCAGAGGTGTTCCTTTTTCCTCACTGCTGAAAGATGAACTTCCCTTCCCATTCCTCCACACTGGATGAAAGGCTGGCTGGCTGTGGTGCAAAATGAAGACTAACTGCCTTTAATCCCATCCAAAAAAAGTCCCCTTGACACAGAAGCTGAAGAAGACATCTTCCCCATCAACCCAAGTCCATGAGAAGCACATCAGCAGCTGCCAAGCTGAGGCTCTCGGAAGCATCACAGTTGCCTAAAGAGTTGGAAAGGTTTTGCTGGACAAAGTTGTACACAGGGCACCCAGGAGTGAGGCTGTCCCTTGGTTTAACAAGGCATAAACCACCTCTCCACTTCCCAGCCTCAATGGGTACAGTACTGTGCTCTGCACCTCACACAACAACTGCATTATGAAGCCAGACAGGACTGACTGCACTGGCCCAGCTGCACTGACTGCTTTTGACTGCAATGACTTTGAGGCCCCAGATTTCCCCAGGGCTGCCCCATATTGTTGTCCCAACATTATTTGTCCTCCAAAAATGTTACTGAAGTAAAGCATGCATTTTACTGTCCATATGTTCTTTTTGTACAATAATGTAAGAGGATATAAAAACTCACATATGAATCACACACTCACAGGTGTATGTGGAAACATGCCAGCTATATTATGCCCCAAAGTAGTAAATTAATATACTATCTTCACTTGCATGGGATTAATTGCCCATTTATCTTTTTCAGTTGCTATTCCACCTAGCTATATTTAATCCCATCCCTTACATTCCTAACACATTCCAGTGTATATGGAATCTCTTCTTTAAAGGCAAAGGCTGTTTAGTACTTTCTGTCTCATAGTCGCAAATTGGGTAAGCCACTATGGAACTGTGGCCAGGCATCTACTAAAATTTTGATTTGCATTCAGTTAAAGCTTCCAGTGTACAGTAATAGTTTGCCATAGTGCCAAAAACATGAACAAAATGGGAGAAAATAGTTCTAACTCCATAAGCCACCTGAGAATCCACCCATATGCTCACAGGCATCCTTATGTTTGAGGCCTGATACTCATTTATCAACAGGGTGGCTAATATAATTTCAGCACACAGACATTACACAGTCCTATCACAAATCCAGGTTGGGCCACGTGAGTTTAAAATGGCAGACAGTAGAAATGGAAGTGGACAAGTTACTGAACATTATTTCAGTTCAAACAGAATATGCACCCTGTAGAATGGATGGCATTCACACAGCAACAAAAACGTATATATATTTACCACAGCAGAACAGCAAATGCAATGTATCCACATTTTTGTCTCAGAAAGTTATGTTGGTGATGCAGAAATAATTTTTTGAATGTGGAGGATTTAAGTTTATAACCCTAGTGCCATTTAGATGTAAATTTCTTAAAGCTGTACTTCTGCGTTTTAAAGGCGGTGAGAAAGAGTCAGGATTTGGCTTCCCCTGGAATTGCAGGGCTGCTGCAGGCTGTTGATTGCCCTTTGTCCTGCAGCATGTGTGAAGTGCTACCAAACTTGTTCAGAACATTCTCCTCTTGGACATACTCCCTGGGACAGTACCAAGTCCTGCTGAAAAACAGACTGGTTGGTAGTGATCCTTCTGCTATGCCTTGCATCTCAGCTGAATCGTCCAGGAAATCATTGCAAAACTCCCATCTCAGTGTAGATATCACTGGGACAATCAGGCTTCTGCTTCACAGTTTTCTTTCTGGGCTCGTGGAGCCTGGTGACATGGTTTAGTGGTGGAATTGGCAGCGTTGGGATGATCTAAGGGGTTTTTTCCAACCTAAAGTAATCTGTGATTTTATGGGGTTTTTTTTGGGGAAAAAAACAAACCACAGCAAGCAGCACCTGAAACAGCTAGAGAGTACTGCGTATCCCTTTCTCCTTGAATATTATGTGCTCTGGTTTTCCACATCAAACAAAGTAAACCTGGAAGAGGAAAAAATGACAAGGATATATACAAAGATATTGAAAATGAAATGGAGAAATTTCCTTGGGAGCACTGAAGAAGTTTTTCAGCCTATAAAAGACCTATACAAGTACACGATTAGTGCTCATGCTAAAAGTCTAAGCTGGTATAAACAGCTCAAACAAAACTATTAGGAAAAGATCAATACAAATACCAAATTAAAAGTTTCATTGTCAGGGTGAAAACAAACTTCTGGTGATATTCATAGGTGTAAAGTCTTTGTGGAAATCATTGCCCAACAGTCTTTTGGGATTGGTGAAACCCATGGAAATAAAATCCACCAAGGGCTGATAAAAGCAAACCTCCCATCTCTGGTTCAGAAATCGCTGATCTGCAGGTCTTCTAGATAAGGATAAAAAAATCTAGATGAAACATCATCTAACACAGGCAAGCCCCAGCCCTAATTTCCTTTTCCTTACAGATTTATAAGTGACTTCTAAGTCTTTGGATGTCTCTATGACAGACAGAAATACCACTCCAACTGGCCTTGCCTCAGAAGTCATGTTAACTGATTTTAAAATTTCATACAGAGAAGATAAAACAACAATGAAATATAATACCTTATAAAAATAATAACAATAAGAAATTAAATTAGACATCCATCGAAATTTTGAGGATTAACCTTTGTATTTCTGGTAGGGGAAGAAGGGAAGAATATTTGGAATATCTGCTAAAATTTGTATATAAAAAAAGCTATAAACCATGCTAAATTAGGAAACTGAAAGAGCTCGTGCATATTCCGTGCCAAAATCCACAGCAATTCCAGCTCCTTAAATGCAAAGCTTTGAATATGTCAGAAATATATTTCATAAAATAGCAGGAGAGAAGTCAAATCAACGAGCAAGCAATAATTCTGAGAGGATGAAGTGTAAAAAATTTCACATCTGTAACTAGAGAAATGGCAGAGAAGAAAAGCTACCTTATATGACACTCCTCTTTCTATAGGAGAAGAAAAAAGCCCCGTGAGTCACAGGCCCTCTGTTGCCTGCCACATTAATTGTTAGAGCAGGAAACATCACAAGGAAATGTGAAAAGCCAGAAGCAGCAGAGGCATCCTTAAAAAAACTGGAAAGTGAATTGCATTACAAGTTGGACTCCAATAAAGATGAACTCACTGAACTTGGAGAACTTCCTTAAGACTACTACACCATAATGGAAGAAGCTAATTGGAAAAAGATTTAAAGGAATAAGAAATCTCTGGAGAAAAAAAGAGAGGAAATAAAAAGGCAGAAAGCAACAGAATATGCAACAGAAGAAAAAGTGAAAGTATTGCAGGTGAAAGACATTCTTTACAGTCAGTGTAATTCATGGTAATATTATCATTACAGTGGTATATTGAACCCTAGAAATACCTGCTCCTCTCAGGTGACTATAAAAGGTTTCTAGCCGGATGTAGTCCTTAACTCAGACATAGGTACATTTCATTTGGGTCTAGAGTTAGGGAAGATAAATGTCATGCTGGCTCTTCAGCACCCTGAAAGATATATACTCTGGACTCAGATTTTGCAGCCCCAGAATTTCTTTACTCTTTCCCTTTTACTTTTTATTCTTTCTTCACTTCATTTTTTTTCCCCTGGAGGACAAAGACCTTTGGAAAGGTGATCTGAATCTTCAGTATGAAGATTACCCAGTAGGTATCATATGTTACTTTATGATATAGAAGATCTGAGATCTAAACTTTAGTCTGAATGACAAGACAGACTTGAATCTTTTTCTCCCATAACTAGACTCTGAACCCTGACTATTGGCATGTCTATGGACTTGCTCTCTCTCCTTCTCTTATTCTGACTGGAAACATCATCCTGGGGATAAAAAACATTGTCCAAATCCAAATTCTTTTTTGTTAAAACTAGCACAACCTCACCAAAAGATTCCTTTCAGCAAAACAAGATGTCCCATAACAGAAAAATCTTAATTGAAAGATCCATTCTTAGACCTATGATGACATTTTTATGACAAACAATGGAAAGACATGTAAGAGGAAACGTAGCCAAGAGGACATGGAGCTGCTTAAGTCAAAAAGTTACTTTGAATGGTTTGATGCTATTAATTAAGTCCACTGAGCCGAAGTTTGGAGGTACAGGTGTACGCAGGAATCAAGCACTGCACTTACACCTCAGGGGGACTCTGACCAAGCAAGTGCATCTTCTTCCACAGAGTCTCTGAAGAAATCCTGTGTTTATCTGTGAGAACAGCTGTTGTGAAGTTACAGAATCACAGAATGATAGAGTTTGGAAGCGACTTCTGTAGATCGTTTAGTCCAACCTCCCTGTAATGTGTAGTCCTTATCAACTATGTGGATATTAATATGGGAATATGTAACATTTTTCCTTTGGCTTCATGATGTCTCTCCTCTTCAGATAGGGTTCAATTTTCCTACTAATTAACCTCTTTCGGTTTTGGTTTTTTTTTGAGAACAAGGATTTTTTGTTAAAATATATTATACTTTACTAGGGAAGAATGAAGATTCACCTACTGGGGAATTACATGTTGCGATGTTTTTGTGGGAACATGGAAGACTTTGATGTGAATACTTCCAATCTCAGGCTTAGAGGTGGAGAGAACTAACTTTAAGTTTCCAAATAAACTAAATAGCAATAGCTCCTCCCATTGTCTTCCAAAGTGAATGCTTAGTATTTGAACAAGATACAACCATAAAATATTCAGGGCTTACTTTTCAGTCCTTCTTGGGGTTGTTGTTAGAGCAAAGCAGTAATGATGTGAAGAAAGTGTAAATTATGGCATGGAGGCCAGACAAGGTAACAGCTGAGACGGAAGCAGGAATGTGAGCTATGGTAATAGCTCTTCTGTCTGCTGGAAGGGATTTTAATTACATGTCTAAAACTCTGGGACTTTGCAGCATGAATAAAAATTTCAGATCAGTGTAATGTTAACATGGAACTGCCATTAGAGGTTAAGTAACTGAGAGTTTGACCCAGTGCCTTTTACCGTTGCTGGAAAGATCATGCTCACTCTATTTTGATTTGATTAAAGGCACATAATATTTTGCCCTCCACTGCAACAATTAAAAATAAATTCTATATATTTGGAGGGTGACCATTTGGGAGGTTTTTTCCATTTTAGTTTTGCATCTGTTGTCTATGTGCAAGATGATATCCTGAGGCAGACTTTGAGGAGAACAGGAGGTCCCTCGTCATTGTTTAGTCTCAGATAGAAAAAACCCTTTCTAGCCTCTCAGTTGTGGTGAAATTGGGCAAATGAGTGTGTGGTAATTAAGCACTTAAAAATAGAGCCTTGTTTGTTTATAGATCTTCTGGGTCTTAGGTTTGAAGAAGTACTAAGGGAAAAGTATATTAATTCCATTTTTTTAATGAGAAGATTACTTTTCTTACAATGGGACAAAAATTGTAGCAAGTAAATGAGAAAATGAAAAACTGTTATTTCCAAATGGAGTGTTATGTGTTAAATGCTTTGAGAATATGAATGTAGCATCTGCTTCTGAGTGCCTAATTTATGCTGAATCCTTGCAGCCATAATAGAAAGACAAGGTGAAAAGTCATAGTCACATTTTTCCTAAAAGGAGAACACAGGCATGCCTGTTATGTGGCAACAACGGCAGATTGAAATCATTTGACTAGTTTTCAGTTTGTATCATCCGAAGGCTTGTCTACACTTGAATTTATTTTTGCTTAGCTTTTTTCTATTCTATGGTAAAGTACCTAGTGTTCTCAAATAGTATTTATGTTGCCAGTACACTGTTTTCGTGTACAATAATAAACCCATGGTGGAAGCAGCTTCCAGTGAGAGGTCAGGTTTTCCATAGCAGTGAAACTTATTTATAAAGGGTGGCTGAGCATGAGCAAAGTCCTCTACTGAGAACCCCTGCTACTGCCAGGTCATGCTGACTCAATAAAACTATGCTACTCAAGGCTACTTTACAGCCACAGCCTATTCTACATGAGTTCAGGTACCTGAATCAGATCTTATTCCTCAGCTTAAGCCTAAGGTTGTGGATTTTGGTTCTCACAATCACATCAGTGCTCAGTTTTGTGGTAGCATCTGAACAAAACGGAGGTGAAGCCTGAGCTACAATAAAGGCACTCCAGATGCATGGAAAGCAACATGGTTTACAAGTGACTTCACTAAATGGGGACGGTCTGTATACTTGTGTGAGATCCCACTGCCAAGGCATAGCATTTGGTCAACCCCATGCACACCTCTGTGTTTCCCACCCATGATGTGGGATAGACAGCTTGTCCCTGAAATCAAGGAAGTGATTGGACCTCTGCAAGTTCAGAGGATTGCAGCCAGAGTTGCTTGCCCTGAACTGAGGGCAATCATGCCTCAGAAGAAACTCATCTGCAGGAACTAGTACAGGCAGGAAGACATTAACGGCTTGGTCCTGTGCTACCAGTTCTCTACCACAGTAGAACGTGCTTCTTTGCTTCTTTTTATCTTCTTGGCTTTCACTCCCCAACATTTGTTTCATTAAATAGAGACTGCACGCAGGCAAGTGTTGTGTAGAGAAGCAGATCAATTCCATTGCTTAGTGCATATGAGAAATTAATGTGCTTTCGATTGCCCCAAACTTAGAGGAACCAATCTCTTCCTTATGTGTATGTTCCCTTGATTTTACTTGGCATATATCTAGGAGCTATACTAGAGATATATATAAAAGCTTCTAATTCTTTTCTTTATATTGCTACATCCATTCCCTACATCTGTGTCACTTGCCCCCCTCTCCCAATTCATTCTTCTTGATACTTTGACATTTGTTCTTTTACTTCCTACCCCAAAAGCCCCGAATTAGCCTCAGCCAAAATGGTGGCACTGCGTGGATTAAATATTACTTTTAAAGGAAATATACTTTTCCTTGTCACAGTAGTTTGGGGGGGGGAGGGGGGGGGCAAGGGAGTGGTGGGGGAGAGAAAAAAAGTGTTCTGAGCTTTTAACCAATATGAAGTATGATATAGTAAATCAGCCAAGTCACACAACACAAATGTTTCCAGCAGAGAAAGATATTTTGGTTACTGCAGAATTCTAGCTATTTTGCAGCACCCATTACATTGATCCATGAGTGGCTGTCTTTTTAGAAAAACAAGCCAAAGAATATTCTTTAATTTGATGCACAGATCGCATGGCAATGCAGTCCGTTCGGCACATTTCTGTAGTGTCCTTCTCTTTCACCCTGTTCCCAGCTCTGAAAACTATACTCTGACAGAAGATATCACTACACAGTTTCTCAACTAGACCAGTATGTCTTCGTTAGATTATGTCAGCATTGTTGGAGGACACACCTAACGTGTTTCATTCTCCAAAGCAGGAACAGCCTACCGGAGTGTCCCTGTGGTGTTTAGCCTCTTTTGGTGACATTGCCTTTAGAAAAAATTCTATATGTACCCTGAAGGAGCAGTAGAGTTGGAGGAAAGGAACAAAGGAAAGGGGGGGGGGGGGGGGAAAGAAAATGACACATTAGAGTTGTCACAGACAAATCAGGGAAAGACAGTGAAAGGGTAAAGAGGATACCATGTGGATACCATGCTGGGCACTGTAAAACAGCCTCTATAAACCTCACCTGTTTAATTTTTGTTTAAGGTTTTAACTTGGCATATGATTGAGCATGTTTAATAATACTTTCAACTGGTCACAGTTGTGTGTTTAATCCTTTTCTTCTCTACTGTTCCCAGCATTTAATTTGGCATCCTCACGACTATTTATTAAAAATTCATGGAAAATATCTTTGCATTCATGGATTCCGATCTTGAGCAATTCATTAAAATGCCCACCTTGACTTCACTAATTCATTAAACAATTCATTAAAATGCCTGCATTCACTGAACCTTCAGATGCTTTATTTTAATCTCCAAATGTGCAGTGTTAAAATCCCCATACACAGTACACTAAAATCCCCACACGAAGCATGATAAAAGTTTTATAACATTGTACCTACCCCTTAATACACATGTTAATCACAATTAAATCTTATATGGAAAGTTGTGCACATTGTTCACAAGTGGCCTTCGAGGAGCGGAATGCATTCCTCATTTTATTCCTACCATTAAATGTAGCATCTCAGAGTAAACTCTTCACTGGCTCATCATCCCAACCAACTTAATTTCACCAAAGTTAAACAAGTCTTAGCAAAGAGTTGTTGTAAGAGCTTGGGTTCTCCTTTCTTTCCTCCTCCTATGTCCTTACTTCTTGATCTCTTAAGCTAGTGCATCACCAAAACCTGTTTTCATTCAACATTACAAAACTGTTCACCAGGGTTTCTTACATGCTGCCTCAAAAATGCCAGTACAGTGATAGGATGAAACATGAGATACCTACCATTTGGCCTCCTGTATTTTTGCTTTATCTTCAGGTCAGACTCCAAGAACATACAATATGTAAAATGCCAGATGCAAATGTAAGATGTGTTCGGCTCAATGACAGAGCAAGGGGACTTTGAAGGCTTGACCAGTGAAGGGAGTGCTCAGCTCAAAATGTCCCAGGGCTGGGGGAATGTGAATGACTCCAAGTGAAAGAACATTAGCCATGGGACAGCGTGGCATGCACTCCACGTAGAACTGTCCTTGTGAGTCACTTGGTGGAGGTTTGGAAGAGCTGGACCATGTTTCAATTATAAACATGTGGTAGAAATGGATATGTCTCCTACAGAGTGCCTGAATAATTTACAGCTGTTGTCTCAGTGAGACTCCCTTGTAATGTCTTCTTACATAAATATTAGTTTTTGCAAACATTGGGATTGAAAAACATCTGGCCAACCCTAAATTTCTTTGCTTAGCAGTGATGGTTGTGTAGCACAGGTATGAGGTGTGAGGGCTTGGCTTTCAATGTCTATTTCTGCTTTCGTCTTCATTTGTATTCTGCTGGCAGATGTTATAAAGACTTCAAAATATCAAGCCATGCAATATGATGACCAAAATTTTGGGGGTAGAAAGTTTGATTTTATGGAATGAAAAATGGTACATTGATAGGAGAAACAAAGTAGATAGGATTAAAAGAAAACCTTTGGTCTGAGAAATGACTGCAGTGAATACATATCTGTGGAGTGGGAATGACCACCTGATTGCATTTCCTTGCTTGGTGGTAAAATGAGAACAGGTTTGCATTTTGGAGGAAGGAATCTTCTATGTTATCAAATAGACATAAATCATATAAATAATGAATATCCTTAGATTCAGACCAAAACAGCAGGAACCAAAGAGTAAAGAAAAAAAGTTGTGTTTATATAATTTTGTGGCAAAATATGCAAGATTATATGCTTCTTTTGCATATTTGTACTTTAGCATGTCTGAAACTGGATAAATCATTTGTTTAAGTGGTTAATGGCCATTATTCTCATGCATCATTGAACAATATGTGCAGTGATCTATAATTATATTTCATACACATGAAGTCTATAACTGTTTAACAAACTTTTCAAGAAATTATTCTTGGTGTGGATTTCCATAGCATATAAAATTTTCCCAGTTATAGATTTAAAAACCCATCAGCCTCTCAGCACTGGGAGAACAGTGACATTTTCTGACTTCTCCAAGCTGTGACTGTGAAGCAGCATCCTTTCTGGGAAGCCTGGGGATTAATTATTCCCACTGGGTGGAATTGAGCAATGTTTTTGAATAGTCAGTTCATCCAAAATGCAATTTGGAGGATACTGAAATGATTTGTGATAAATCAAGCCAGAATTTCAGCCAAAAAAAAAAAAATGGGGTGGAGAGGGGAAAGATGAGATGGAAAAGTTGAAAAATAAGCCAAAAATTCTAATTTTGAAACTGTTCAACAGGTTAGGGAAAATAGAGTGTAAAAGAAACAAAACAAATAAGAGCTAAAGAATCCCAAATGATTAAGTTCAACCTAACACAACTTCTTGTTGTTACTCAGTCAACAAACAGAACATTCAGATATTCAAGCAGCCCAGCTCCCAAAGGGCTGGTAGCAAGTGGAGTCTTGAGGTAGCATGTCTGCTTGCACAGCCAGCCTGTTCCATGGGCTGGGTAGAAATAGCAGAGCAATGATCACACCTTCTAACATCAGCTCCTCTTAGCTTAATTTCAGGCAGGCCTCATGGCCCAAATTTTTCTTAAGGGACAGGATTATACCTGCAGAAGTACTGAATAAACTGCAGTGCTCCCACTTCTCTCTTCCCAAAAAACTGTTTCAGAGCCTGTCAAAACCTAAGCCTTTGGGGTCAGAGGATTAATCTAATCAATGCTACCATCTCTATGGACCTGGAGAGATCTCTGTGACCAGAGTCACACCATGGATGTTGTAATCCTACCATGAAAATATATTTCTTTACAAAGGTTAAAAAAAAAAAAGGATGTATTTCTATTCCACAAAACAAATTAAATGAATAGTTATTTCAGGAAACCTTTTTTTTTTTGAAGATTTGCATTATTTTCCTACATAGTTACTGGTGTCTTTTCAGCAGCCTGAGACATGTTTACACTGTTGACTGCAGAAACTAGTTTTAGCTTATATTCTGCTGTTTTCTTTGGTGGCTTGAAGCATGTAAATATACTCACCCACCCAAACCTGTTCAGTGTCAGATTTGACAGAAAATAGTTCACAGTTCTCCCGTTTCTATATGAGCAGTGTCACCATCTTCATGCTAAAAATAAAGTTACACTTATACCCTCATTTTCACAATGAAAGAATTTAGCCTCTTTGTGGCATGGGTATTTCCTTCTCTTATATATCAGCAATGCTTCATAGTTTCACATTCTCTTTCCCCCTCAAATGCCCATGTAAAATGTGATGGATGCATCCTTCTGAATATGTATAATTTGACAAACCGTTGTGTACATTGTACTTCACAGTACTATGAAGAATTTCCTGGCAGCTAAATTCTTTTTTGACAATGTTCTGCAAATCAAACACAATTTATGCCCAGCATATGATTGCTATCAAAAAATATCTTGCTGATGACCACATGCTATTATTGGTTCTTGCTTTCCCTCGTACTGCAGGTTATCTTTTATCCTGTGTCTGTCTGGAAGCTTATTCATGAACAACAACTCATGTCTATGTAAATATAAAGTTCAAATTCACTTTAGAAAGTAGTTAATTTCAGAGCTAAACAGAGCTAGTAAGAACTATGAAGGTTTCTATTAAATTATATTTTTGCCAACATATCAGATCCTGAATTTGAATATGAGGTTGCTTGTGTAGAGCGATATATTGCATACTAATTTCCTCCAGATATGCCCTTAGAGGGATAATAAATCTAGGTTTCCAATCCATCCAGAACCTTTACTTTAAGTGCCTGCAATTTTTCATCTTGATGGCAATGGGTATAATCCAAAGCCCGGTGAAGTCAACAGGAGTCTGTTTGTCAAGTGTTTCAAATGTGGGCCAAGGATCTGTCTTGATATTTTTTTGAAGGCAAGCTATTCATATGATAACCAAGCAAGTCCATCATCATTATTTTGTTTGAGTTCGTTCCTGAACCCAGTTGCTGTTATGAGAGCATAATGGGTAGGTTTTGTTTAAGCAGGAGCATACAACCTCTACAATGTGCCTTTGGAGTGAACCCAAGGTGGTATTTTTGTAGACACAAATTTCACCACAGTCTCTCTGAGTATTGTGTGAGTGTATGAAATGATGTTAAGCAATAGGTGAGAAAAAGCACCTCTAGCTGCCCGTCCTGCAGTTTCACAGGCTTTTTCTGCTGTGAAAATTTCTGGGTGTTTCCATTGCATATGCTGAAGACATGTTGAATGGACAGACAAGATATATGGAAATTTTTCTTTAGGAAAATCTTCCTAGCATGTTACTGAAATATAGTGGTTCACTTTACTGGTTTTCTGGATATTTTATAACAAGGTTGGCTTTGTTTTAATATGGTTTTAGTTTGCACAGAAAATCTTGTTTGTTAGTTGTCAGCTGCTCTGGGCACATAATGTTGAGATTATGACCCTTTTAGACTATCCACACTCTTGTTCTCTAACAGCTGGATTTTATCACTTGCTCACATGTTCTTCCTTTCTCTCTGCCCTTGCCATTGTCCTTTCCCTGTCTCTCAGACTCTCTTATATCTCAAGCAAGGCAAAGAAATTCTTCATGATGTGATACCTTCAGATCAGCAAGGTAAAAAATAAAAAGCCTAAAAAAATGTACTATACAGATACTGGGTTGTGTAGTCTTCCTGATTTTTAGAGTTGATACAGAAGTCTATGTGTGAAGTCTTGTACCTTATGCTATGAAGGAGGAAAGGCAGAATCATCAGAAATGTTTCTTCAGACTATAATCTTTCTGTGTCTCGAGGACTTGTGCAGCACCTTCCAAAAATGAAATGGACTGTGTTCCTTGGACTAATCGCCATATTATTAAAAATACTGAAATTACAAATGAGTACAGTAACCTGAGTTCTAGAAAGGTTTTCAAGTACTTTGATGCTGTTACGACTCATACTCTCCCAAACAAAAAAAACCCCAAAAACATCACTTTTCTGAACTGCATGCTGAGCTTTCCTCCATAAAAGAGAGTTCAGATGCTGTCATATAACAATTTTCATTATCCAATTCTATTTGTCATAAGCAATCACCACATAGAAGAGACATTAGCTAGGTTTGAAAATATTTTTCCTTGACACTGTAAGCGCTAGGGCTTTCAAACTGAGTTTTCAACAAGGGCTGATCATATCTCAGCTTGCCTGGCTTCCTAACTGCCATCAGGATATATCTGTTCCAGTTGGCTTTGGGACTTGTTCTATTCTAACAGCATGAGAGCATTTGGTTTTGTGCTGAAAGTTGTTGATGCTTTAAATTTTTTGTGAGGACAGCAGCAGCACCGCCTCTGCTGCTTTGCCAGGAGACACATGCCCTGCAGGTGCCCAGACCCTGAAACATTTCTTGGGGTTAGAGAGTTATCCAGAAACTTCCCAAATCATAGAATCATAGAATAGGGGTTGGAAGGGACCTCGAGAGATCATTGGGTCCAACCCCCCTGCCAAAGCAGGCTCCCTAGGACATATCACTCAGATAGGCGTCCAGACGGGTCTTGAATACTTCCAGAGAAGGAGACTCCACCACCTCCCTGGGCAGCCTGTGCCAGGGCTTTGTCACCCTCATGTGAAAAAGTTCTTCCGCATGTTGGTGCAGAACTTCCTATGCTCCAACTTGCAGCCATTGCCCCTTGTCCAATCCCCACAGACCACTGAAAAGGGGCTGGCTGATTCCCCCTGCATCCCCTGCTTAAGATAATTATAGACTTTAATTAGGTCCCCCCTTAGTCTTCTCTTCTCAAGGCTGAAGAGTCCCAACTTACTCAGCCTATCCTCATAGGGGAGGTGCTCCAGGCCCCTAATCATCTTCGTAGCCCTGGGCAGTGTAGTACTGAGTGACATAGCCATGTCAGAGGTGCTTTCTAGATGGCCCCTTTCATGTTTCACATGGCTTATGTGACTTTCCCTGCTGTTGTAGTTTTGTATGGCTGGGTTCTGGTGGAGGAGGGGGGACTGCAGGGGTGGCTTCTTCAAGAAGCAGCTAGAAGCTTTCTGTAGACCTGGAAGAGCAAACACCAGCCAACTCAAGGGCAGAGTCATTGCTGACCAAGGCTGAGCCAATTGGCGATGGTCATAGCACCTCTGTGAATAACATTTAGGAGAAAAAAATGCAATCAGCTGCTTTTTGCCACCAGATAAGGGAGTGAGAAGATGTACCAAGGTCAGTGAAGAAGGAAGTGGGGTGAGACGTTCCAGGTTCTGGAAAGAAAGATTCTCCTGCAGCCCATGGAGAAGACCATGGTGAAGCAGGCTGTCCCGCTGCAGCCTATGGATGGGCAGCAGAGATCCCATCTACAGCTCATGGAGGACCCCACGCCAGATTGGGTGGAGACACCTGAAGGATGCTGTGACCCTGTGGGAAGCCTGTGTTGGAGCAAGCTCCTGGCAGTGAAACCTGCAGCCCATGGAGAGACCGACCCACATTGGAGCAGGTTTGCTGGGGGGGAATTGTGGGACACCAGGTTTGAGCAGTCTGGGCCTGAAGGTTGGCATCCCATGGAAGAGAGCCACGCTGAGGCAATTGTTGAGGAGCTGACGCCCCAACAGCAAGAACTCATTGGAGAAGTTTGTGGAGGACTGTCCCAGAGGGTGAGACCCCAGAAGAAGGGTGTGAGGAATTCCCCCACGGCTAAAAAGGAAAACATCTTGTGGGGATCTAACCAAAACCCCCATTCCCCTATTCCCTGACCCAGTGTGGAGGGGAAGAAGGGAGCAAAATCATGACTAAAGTCAAGTCTGCTAAGAAAGGAGGGGTGGGGGGAGGTGCTTTAAGATCTGTTTACACTTCTCATTATCTGACTCAGGTCTCACAGGGTGTGTAGTGTAATAAATTAGTTTTCTTTCCTTTATTCTGTGTTGAGTCTGTTTTGCCCATGACACTGATTGTGGAATGATCTTTCCCTGTCCTTATCTGGACTCCTAAGCCTCTCAATATCTATTTTCTCCCTTGTCCAAACGAAAAGGGGAGTGATAGACTGACTTTGGTACTCATCTGTCATCCAGCCAGGGTCAAACCATCACAGTACTTAAGGAAAATGTTTTCCAAATCTTTCTGTTACCCGAAAACGCATTCATCCCTTTCAACTCAAATGTATACTTTGATCCACAGTTCACTTTACATATAATTATCTGTCTATAATTATATCTTGACCCTGTGGTACTATAAATTCAGATTCCTGTCTGGCGTCCTGCAGTGCTTTCGATCACTGATTTCCTTAACCAGATACTCGCTGTTGCCCCCTTTGCTATCAAAGACTGTTGTGTTTCAGCAATTTCCAAGATATTTTACAGTAACTCTTAGCTCTGTTCCCCTCAGGTCATCTGTATTTTTCTGGACTTTCTCCTTTCAATGACTGTATGTTTTGGCAAACCTTTTGTATTTCTTAAGCTTTCTGAATTTCTTTCTACACATTACTTCCTGCTGTCTCTCTAGTTTACTGCTGCAGGGATGGTTACTGATCACTGAGCTGGATTTACTTTTCATGTGTATTTTCTTTATTTATTTTGTATTAATTTTGGAGAGGAAGAGTCAAATAATTTTTGCTGTTTCTGCATTGGCAAGGGTCACATCTTTTCAACACTGATTCTGCAGATGACATTTTGTATATAGCATATTCAATCACCCTCTCCATGAACCAAGCCTTTAGCTTTGGAAAGATAGAAGAGTAGCAACCATTAAATCTGCTAATTATGTCAAGGGCAAGTGTCTGTAATATCTGACTTATGTGCCATGTTGTGCTGCATATTATTGTGCTCTCAGAATATTCTTTATTCAGACAGTCAATGTTGGTAAATCACTAAGGGCACCACTTCTTGAAAGATACATTGCACAGGAAAACATTTTGGGTAGTTGTAAGTAGATTAGAAAGCAGCATGATGCAAATGGAACAAAAAAGATTCTGTAGGACCTTATGTGACTTTGCAGTTACCTAACTAATCAAATGAAATATGTCATGCAGAGTTTAGGTAGTATTTTGCCAAGTGTTTGGCCTGGTACACAATCCCTGACACGAAGGTCCTACATGAGGGCCTGAACATGACCTAGGCTAGGGTGAGATTTTCTAGAATGCCAGGGCTGTTTCATGGTAGCAGCCTGTGTCTTTGCTTTAATCACGTGAAAGCTTGTTCCTGCAACCAGCTTTCTATGAAATATTTGATGTACTTGTGCTGGGTTTGCTTGGGATAGAGTTAATTTTCTTCATAGTAGCTAGAATGGGCTGTGTTGTTAACACAGGGATGATTTTGTTCCTGCTGAGCAGTGATTTACACAGAGCCAAGGGCTTTGCTGCTTCTCACAGCACCCCACCAGCGAGCGGGCTGGAGGTGCACAAGGAGTTGGGAGGGGACACAGACAGGACAGATGACCCCAACTAATGAAAGGATTATTCTATACCATATGATGTCATGCTCAGCATATAAAGCTGGGGGAACAGGAAAGAAGATGACATCACTGGGAGGGATGGCACTTATCTTCCCAAGTGACCATTAGGCATGATAGACCCCTGCTTTCCTGGGGATGGCTGAACACTTACCTGCGCATGGGCAGTGGGGAATGAATTCCTTGTCTGGCTTTGCTTGTACTTGTGGTTCTTTCTTTACCTACTAAACTGACTCTATCTCAGCCCTTGAGTTTTCTCACTTTTGCTTTTCTGATTCTCTCCCCCAACCCACCAGGAGGAAATAGGCAAGCATCTGTGTGGTACTCAGTTGCTGGCTGGAGTTAAACCAGGACAGCACCCTAAGAGCAGCAGTTATTGGTTAGCTCGTCATTATTAGGGTAGGAAGCAGAATGAGAGCATACCACTGTAGCACTGTCTCCCTCTTGCTGCTTCTTTCTAGGTTTCTGCTCAAGCTTCTACCTCTCCTGTTTATGCGGAGAAGCACCCTTGCTCTCCAAGTAATCAGAAAAAATATAGAGAGGAAGGTGATTACAATAAGTATAATTAATCAGGAGTGATAGGGAGAGAACTGACCACCCAGCATGGTGAAGGGCCACTGCCATTTCTGAGTTGTACAATATCCTAGGATAACTGGATGTGTTTCCCGAGTCCCTCAAGGGTTTGGAGTATCCAGTCTTTTAGAGGTCTTTTTTCAGCTGTTATCCAATTTTCCTTTCCTCCACCTCTGTGCAGAAAAAAAAAATAGGTTAGAGAGATCTTTGCTTTCCACGGGAGTTGGAACTGGAACATGTCAGCGTGCTTTTTACCCACTCCCAGCATTTCTTTCATTCTTTCCACAAGACCAGTGCTTTCTCCTCTTTTCGGAATCTTTCGGACTGAAGCTACTCAATGGTAGATGTTTTGTACTTTAGGGCTTAAAAATAGAAGCAGCTTTAATGAATCCAATATGCTCAGAGAGAAAACATTGTATTTTCTGATATCCTTTAGGGATGTATCCTAACTTTAGGTTGGTATACCATTTGTAAACAACCACACCCATTGCTTTGCACAGAGCTGTTCAGGTTC
Source organism: Laterallus jamaicensis coturniculus (assembly GCA_022605575.1). Classification (NCBI taxonomy): domain Eukaryota; kingdom Metazoa; phylum Chordata; class Aves; order Gruiformes; family Rallidae; genus Laterallus; species Laterallus jamaicensis. Next base: position 40,870,968 of record JAKCOX010000001.1, read on the forward strand.
TTGTCAAATAATCCTGTTGCAGTTGTAAAGGAGTACCAATTAACTTCCAAAGTATAGATTTTAGACTTTAGCCTTATAGACTTTACTATTGCCAGTTTATGCCCATGCCCTACTCATGTTAAAAATTAAGTCTCATGAATCACAACAACCATGTCACTGGTTATAAAGACCTGTGTGATAGGGTGTTGTTTCTGACAGCTGCCTGAGCCTGAAAATGGAAGAACATGCTGCTGAGAAAGGGGAACATGAAAAGGAGGCCAATAGGAGATGTGTTTGCTGAATTAGGGGCTTTGGAAATAAGGTGATGCTGGACAACACCATATGCTTGAGACTCAGAGCTCTGAAGAAGTAAGTGTAATTGAAACATTTAAGAGCTGGTGTTAAACTAAATCCAGCTGTCTCTGTGGTGAAGTCTATTTTGAAATTAAGGTCTACAGATTTTCAGTATCACTCAGTTCCAAAAGTTCCACAAAGGATGTTGATGCAATAAAAATATTAAAACAAGTTGGAAATTTCTTTAAGGCCTACTGTTCAATGAGAATTTTTTCTTGAAGAATAGAACACATAGAAATGTTTGCTGTATTTTAACAGCAAGATGAGGTTGAACAAATTCTCTTCAGTGTTACCTGGGATGCTTTCAAAGCAACCATAGCAAACTGGATATTGGCCTAAAGTAGAAATATATCCTTTCTAGCAGATTACATTACAAATCAGTTGCTTATTGATCTTGTAATAAGATTTGTGTCCCCGTCACTTGCTCAGAGGTGTGTTGAGAGCAGTAATCTCTAACATAAATGCTGAAGAAGTTATGGAGCAGAGTCTGCTTTAGTCTGCAATTATCCTGTTGCCATAGACCTGAGAGAAGCCCTTTTCATTTTCCTATTTCCTCCAAAAGGCATCTTAAAAAACAGCAAAACCCACAAAAGAGATTCTTCACTGTGCTTGTATGAAACCTCCAGTTCCTTTAATAACTGTTGTATAGATCAGGTTATATACAAATATGATATGTTGTCAGCTAAGGCTTGGAGCCCACACAAAGACATTATTCCTGTACATGTAGGAGCCTAAAAGTACCTTGTATACATATGCTATGTTTATATGTTTATCCAGTGACCTAGCACTCAAGTAGACTGGAGCTGATGACTCGAGAGATATTAATTTGTCCATCTCATAATCAAAATAAACAAAACCAGTAAAAGGCATTGACTTAAAAATGACAAAGCTAGTTTATGTCATTTCCTTAACAGAGCAGCATCTTCTCTGAAATTTCTACAGTACATAACCTGAGTATAAAAGAAAAAGCTCCCACTTTTCATTTCAAAATCTGGAAAATGACAATGTCTGTTTATGCTACATCAAACCTATTACTTGGAAAAGTAAAAGTTAATATCAATTTAAAAATTAGACAACCATTTCCTTTATAACTTATGATAAGTATGCATTAAAACAAAACCATCATAACAATTAATCATGAATATATTTATCCCAATTAAATGTTGATTATGTGCTGCATTCTGCATGCATTGCTTTTGAAAGAGTATTTATATCAAAACAAAACATTAGAATCCTTCCTACAGATATAAGACATTTTAAATACATTTCTAAATTAAAGCATTGCCTAATTTGCTGCTACAAGTTTATTAAACAATATTCATTCCTTCATGGGAGAATGGAAAAGTGGATTTCCATATAAAATCTCTTCTATTTTTCATATGTATTTTTATCTTAGTCAGATTAATAAACCAGTATGCACAGTCAGTTGCAAAGGTTCAATCAGTAATTTCTTTGGGGGTTGGACAATTTTATTTAAACTGAAACAGTTATGATGGTACCCCACATCTCTTGCCAACAGTGGTGGAAGTGTGTGATGGAGAAGGTGCTCAGCTTCTTGGCCACCATTGATATAACGTCAGATCAAGTATCTCTCTGTGATCATGGGCATCACTGATCTGTAGAAAAAATTTGTTTGTCAATGAAATATTTAATTGTACAAGGACAGTTCCCTTGATGCACTTTCCTAGTGGCAGATGAAGAGCACTCCTAACCAAAGTTTTCATCCAGATGATCATACTTAATAGACAGCTGTTAATGGCCCTGTCTTCCATGAATATGTTAAATCTAGTTGTGAGTTCACTTGCACTCCCAGACCTTAAAAATTCAGTGGCTGTTGTTCCATGAAATTTTGTATAGTTGGAAAATGGATTTTCTTGTGTTGGTTTTATATCTGCTGCCTAAAAAAATTGTTGCATAACATCAGTTATGAGAGAAATTCTAAATTATTCCTGTTTCCTTTCCTATTCCCCTACCATGCATAATTTGCTATTAGTATGTTTGTCACTGATTTCTTTCCCAAGTGGGAGAAACTGCTCCATACTCAGCATTATGCTCATAACCATTTGACCTACCTTTCTAGTTTTATTGTCTTGCACACTGCACTCAGTAAACAATATATGAATTCACAACAGTTATACAGTGGAATATTGATGATTTATGTTCTAATTTCCCTACCTTTCCTAATAGTTTGATACACTATTTTCCTTATGCTTTTTCCTTTTAATTTCATGGTTTTACCATTTAATTTTAAGCTACTTCAAATTTAAACATATTTCAAAATGAATATGGTGTTCTTTCTTGACATTCTTCCTGCTTAAAGTTAGGAAATGAAGAGATGCAGCACAGGAGTGCTTAGGTAGGATCACTCTGTGTTCAGGGCATTGGAATTACCCACTGTACAGCTACCACGGACAGCAATACACACATTGGTTTATTATTGTGTAGAGATCTATCCCTCTATGGGTGTCTGAAACTAGAAATCTTTCATAGGTCCTGATTGTCACATGTCAAGACACTGAATGAAGCAGCCCTTTGTTGGATTTATTGACTTGGAGTGATTTTTGACCAATAAGTGGCAATGGGAATAAGACAAACAATAGAGTCTGTGGAGAAGGGAGTGATTTGTAATGCTACCAGAGGCCTGTAGCCCGCTTTTATCTGCAAGAAACATGTGTTAGTGAAAAAGAAGTTATGGTCGAAAGTGACTTTAGTTATGACAAACTTAATGTTTAAAGTGCCTTAAGGCCGTAAAAAAAACCAATTGTAACACTGACCAATAATGTACTTCATGAATACCTGATACAAGAATGATACATTTTCCAAGAGTAGGCCAAAGAAGATGAACAATTAAAGAGGTTTTGATGGATCTGAGGTGGAAAGTCAGTCTTCTTACACTGCTAGAGGCTGAGTCCCTGCAAAAAATGTCAGATCATGGCTGTGACCTTGGTCAAACCACAAGACAGATTTCTGGAAAATAAGAATTATTCCCTTCTTATAACGCCACCAAGAGATAGTGAAGAAAAGGCAAATAATGTTGTTTATGGACTGCAGATGATGCTATTAAAAATGAGGAGATTGCACATAATTTTAAAGATTTCCAATGAAGGAACCCGTAACAGGAAGCTGGCAGCTTTAAAAAGCAGCACATGAACATGTACATCCCATAGCAAACGATACTCATCACTGTAATTGATAGTTTTTGGAAGAAGATATAAGAAGTACAGTGGATTTTATCTTGTTGCAAGAGGTTGAAAGTGCCAGCAGAATATGAATAGATAGCAAGGACAAAGAGGATGACTACAGAGCCATTAGCTCAGAGCTGTTCTTCATTGCAGTAATGGCCAAGGTAGCAGCAGAAGATGAATGAACTGTCAGCCTGAAAACAAATGGAACACTTTTTAATTTTAAGTTGGGCACAGGTGCTCAAGCCAAGGTGGTACCCAGAACAGTGATATTAGCTCTGGGGAAAAAAAAAAGGCAACCCAGAGGCAAAATAATAACAGGTAAAGCTTGGGTTTATGTCATGGCATGTATATCTGCTGAGGGTGCCCAAGTATTAAATTAATTACAACAGTACCTCAAAAAAAATGTTTATATGTTATTTTTAATCATGCCTCCTCTGTATGAGGAGGATGCAAACATTAGAAGGACAGTAAAAGATGTCCCTGCCCATCTCAGGGGAGTTGGCATAGATGATCTTTAAAAGCCCCTTCTGGCCCAAACAATTCTGTGATTCTATGATGCTCTGACAAAGGATCAATACAGTTGCATTCCATTTTCCAGAGGTCAGAAATTCAGCACTAGGTTGGAAGAGCCTCATTGCTCCACAGCCCGGTGAATGTTTCTGTCACCTCAATTCAAGTACTTAAAGATCTAAAGAAATTCGTGGAGTCTCAAGAAGGAGGGAGGGAGGGAGGGAGGGAGGGAGGGAAGAGAGGGAGGGAGAAAGAGGGGTGGAGAAGGAGAATATGACTATGTGAGTTCATCATCAAAATATGGCATTCCTACAAAAAAAAAGGTAGATTATCAATATGGGGGCAGAAGTGGGCTCATTTCTCCTTTCTTGGGTACATTAAGATGTAGAAAGGAACTGCTATAGAAAATGGGAGATACAAGTACTGTTGCCTCTTGATTTCTAAAAATATGCTCATATAGGGAAAAGCTTGAATGAATTAGTATGCGATTTGATGTCCACATTTCTGAAGACCAGTATTTCTAAAGACTGGTGTCTAATTTTGGTACTTGCCACCATGGGGGAGGGCTAGAGAGTGTAGCTCAAGAAAGCAGAAGAGAGTCCAGGAGTGCTCTCAGGGGGGTGTTTACAAAATACAATATATCAAGTTAATATTTTTGTAAATATAAGTGTAATAAATATCTAAATAGCCTTTGGGATGTTTATATTGCATAACATTATTGTTAAATATTTATATTAAACTGTATGTATGTATATCTATGGGATTCAGTTATACATATCATGGAATAAATCTATGAAAGAACAAAGTAAGAAATTAAAATGTTTAGAATGGAGAAGAAACAGGTTTGGGAAAAAGAAGGGAGTCAGTACGAGGTAAAAGCCGAAATAACATGTTCTCCAAGGGCTTAAAACCACGCTCCCCAATTCTTTTGAAGTAGATTCTAACTCAGCTTTTTCAGAGAGGTTTCCTGTTATTACAATTCCAAGAAAATAAAAGGGGGCAAAAAAAGATACCAGATTTAAAAATATAAGTGACTTAGGAAAACAATGATTGTGAAGACCTGCCAGCTACATATACTAAGGCATCACGAAAATATTTAATAGCATAAATTGTGATAATGCCCACTTGCAAATGCTTTGTACTTCTTTTATACACCTTTCTAGCTATAATTATATTTTATGTTGTGGGACTAGATCTAAACATAAAGAAGAATTAGGTTCTGTTTCTTGTACTTAGGTCAATATGGTTTCTGTCCTTCTGAACATCTCTGCTGTGCACATTTCAGGTTGAGATAAATTAACTGAAGCAGGAATCACACCAGTCCAGGGAATAATGATGGTGGAATCAGGAAGTGCCTATTCCCCTATTTAGTCAGTTAATGAGCAAGTGTTATACGTCTCTTGTTAGGGGCTGAAAAATAAATTATGTTGACAGAGGATTATTTCCCTACATTTGTTCCTTGGGTACCGTGACTATTTTAGGTAGTGCTAATATATAGGATTAACATTCAGATTCACAAGCAAGTTCATTACCAACCATTTAATCTTTAGAATTAGCTATATGAAGACTAACTCACACTAACTCACCTGTTCTTTTAATTGCATTTGTCAGACTAATTAGTCCATAAAGTCACAGACGAAGTGAACAGGTAGAAATTTGGACTGAATTTATGAAAGATAACGAGTAATTTCAGATGTACAGCTCCCAATGTGAAGATAATTATATTTACATAACTGAGTGGATTGAAAGCTACACTCAGGGCATATAAATGGTCAATGTTCAGTATTCAAATATACATTGTATCTGGGTCAATATGTAATTATGGAAAATTAGTCAGAAAAGATATATTTAAGTATAGAGATTTTGTGTACGTATCAGCAGAAGTTATGTGTCATCTTAAAAGTGGGCTATCTGAATACATTCATGACTTTTCTGTACCTACTTTAAGATTCTGATTAAATAAATTATATGAAAATATTTGAAAGTTATGAGAAGCCACTGATGTTATGCAGGTTTTGGGTTGTTTTCTAAAATGGCAGCAAAAAATAAAACAGGCAGGAAAAGAAAGCAACAGAGAGAAACCGCAGCAATAAACAGAAGCGTCACAGTAGAACAGATTCAGTCAGTGGTTGCAAGTATAATATTGTTTTCTTTACCATAATAAGCTTTGTTTCATATTATTACAATAAAATAACCATTGCCTTAAGCCATAGTCTATGTTCATGCCCAGAATCTTGTAAGCGATTTTTGTCATTAGTCTTTTTAAAGCGTATACAAGGAGTTTTCAAAGTCACAGATAATAAAAACTATAAAATTTCTTCACATGAGATCAAAGTGTGAGCAAGATTTAACTATAGGCATCGTTCCAAACATATTTTCATTTTAGAGAGGGAAGACACCCCTTTCTGCCCATAACTCTGTATATAGCTTATTTGTTAGAAGATTTATGCATTAGTATTGAAATGTACTTGGTCCAGTCAGTGTTATAAATCATTGCCAGCACATTTTAAAATGTCCAAGAAGAATAAGGTTTTCCAGCTCTAAGAGGGCTCAGTTCTGCAGCACTCATTGCTAAGGGTCATTTCATCAAAGTCATAATAAAATGCTGCAGGTTCCAGTTCAAATGGACTAATTGACACAGGCTGAATTCCCACAAGTTTTGCAAAGTAGGAGTAAACAAAATTTACTGCAGCTGATTTGTGTCAAGATAGATAGAAAAACTCCTCTCACCTTAATAAAGAGCAGCTCTGGGATCTGGATGGGACATTTTGTCCTCTGCTGCTGCAAAGGACTACGAGGCTGGGGCACCCAGGAGCTTGCACCTGGCTGCCATTCTTCCTCGGCTGGTAGCAGAACAAGGCATATCTACTGCTTTTTAGGTCCTTCGCCTGGATGTTTCCCTTCAGGAATTTTGTAAACAAGCTCTTAGGTATGATGATTACAAGGACTGAGCTACACTTGTTTGTTGTCAGGGCGGAATCTGCCTTCAGGTATATAATAGTCATCTTTGTACTGACACATTTTTTTAGTTTTCCAAGTCTTCAAGAAAGCAAGGGGAAAGTTTCATCAGAACTATTGCTTTTACTGGACTTCTATTACATCAGGGCTCTCTATAAAACAGACAATACTGTGGAGCAGGTGTAGATAAGTCACAGTAGTTTCCCTGTGGGGTGATCATGTGAGCCCCCTTGCATGTCATGTGTCAGGGCACAGTCTGTCCTACAGCAGATCCTTTCTGTTGCCATGCCTTTCTGGATGTAAAACATCCCTGAAGCAGTCCCTAAATAGCAACAGCCTCAACTACCAGGGACTTCTTTGACTATGTGGTGTGAGGGAACTGTTATACGTATCATTAATCATGAAATAGATAGCACATAATCCAGCAGAAATTGGGGAAGGCATAAATAAAGAATTTAAAAGTTTAGTGTGTTTAGTACCCCACTCTACCTTGAATAACCAACAAAACCATGCTGTGATTGCCTTATGGCATATGAAGGTGGGTTGCCCAATGAAAGGATAAACAAAAAGAATGAGGCACATAAAATGCGCCAACTGCTCTAACAGTTCTGTCTTTTTGCACATTTTCTCAAAGCCACATAATAATGATACTGAGAAAAATGAGACTGATCAGAATAAAATTATTTCAGACCCATATTATGTTGGTTTATTCAGGTCTGACAAATGTAAAATGTTTGTGAAACTACATTTGGAAAAAAGTTTTGGGAACAGAAGAAAAAAATCTGACAAACCATTTTACTACACTCTTTTACTGAGAAAAACATTAAAATTAATCTTTGAATCAGATGTTTAGATGGAAATGCTTATTTTATATTGCTTTATAGAAGAAAATTTAAAATCTTCACACAAGTTGGGGGGGGGTTGTTTTTGTGTTTTTATATACTGGCAACAAAATAATTACTTTCACAACTTGCCATTTTGACCATTACAGTTGAAGGGGCAATTAGGAAACAATTTCCTGAGGGAAGTTTGGCTTGTAATGCTAGGATTTTCTCTTATCCTGTTTCATATTCTCTTTGCTGTTGACAAGACAGCAGACAACTGGTCAAATCACTGATCAGGTTCAGGGTTGTCAGTCTTGTTGCATACACAGATGGGTAGTTCCTATGACCACATCTTAGAGATCAAATTTCAGTGTACAGACAGGTTGACACAGTTGTCAAGACATAGATACATTACTGTGATCTGCTAACTCTGCTAAAGGTACTGAAGGAACTTTAGAGACAGGGAAAAGGACAGCAAGAAAAAGAGAAAGAAAAAGAAAGCCAATTGTAAAACAATGGAAGTAAAAATTAAATAGAATGTAGGGAAGCACTGCCATCAAAACATGAAAAATAAGTGGACAAAGTGGACTTTAAATGACTTCTTAGGTAAGAGGCAGAGATCAAATTACAGACTCAAACCTCAGCCAAGATGTTGTCTTAGACTTCCATATGACTTCCTGACAGTGTGAAAGTAAAGGATTACAATACAATTCTTCATTTGTGGAAGAAGAATCTTCAGGTAGTATGAGTTTAGGCACATTATGCTTTCATGAAGTAAATCAACCAACTGCTTTTCCAATAAAAATGGAGAAATGCATCGCACTGACTGTGGTAGAGACACACTCTGTCCATTGTACAAATTCTGAAGACTCCTTTGGTTTGTTCACACAAAAGCACTGTTGTTTCCTTTAGCTTTTCAAAACCTTCAAGGACACTGACTCTATGGCCTCCCTCCACCTTAGACTACTTCTGGTCTAAGGAAGAGATTCCTTCTTTCCACAACTAGTAATTTCGTACTAATTTTAATGTATCCTTCAGCTTTCTAACTTATCTGGGTTTATAATTCATTGCTCAGACACTACTGATACTTGAAGCCAACAGATAGACAGCTTTTGTGTGAATTCCAAAAGACCTTCAGTCTACTGGAGCCAGGATAGGAACTGCAGAAATCTATTCAAGATAATAAATGTCAGCACACTCTTCCTTTCCTCGACAACCTCAGTTTCATTTGAAATTAAGTCAGACACTTCCTAGAAGTCAAGAATTTTCCCAGGTGGCTTTTTCAATAAAGCACACTTTTTCACTTTTCTGTCTCAGTGAATTCCTTCTTTGCTGACTGGTCCCTGGTAAAGTCTCAGGTAAAGTGAGTGCTTGCTGTTCTGACTCAACCAAACTTCTCACGTTCTCATCCCCCTAAATCCTAGAGTGTAGCATACACAGTGTTTCTTAAATCCAGAATTGGTAGCTGGTTTCTTTATTTACACTTTCTGTTTTCTTCTACCCTCTTTCTAGTCTGCGGTAATGCAAATGAACTGGCTATTTGTAGAGTATAGCCAAGGGATAGGGATCTCTTGGATTCAAGGTAACTGCATCTCAGTGGCAGCCATCAAAGAGTTTTCCCTTTGTCCTTGGTTGGGGAGACAGGTAACACAAAAATATTGCTGACCCTACATACACTGAGACACCCAAAGACACTGCAGTTGTGCAAGAGGTAGTAAGTTGTGTATGCCTAAAAATGTTTCTTGGCAACTTAAATGCAGCTCCTTGGTACTCATGTAAAACAGGCAGTGAAGATCTAAGGTCTCAGTTGCTGGACTCACCCATCTGCTCTTCCTCACTTATCCCATTGTAGCAGACTGTCAGGTTGGTGAGGCATGATTTCCATACTGATCACTCCCAGCCCCCCTTGTCGTTAATATGTATGGAAGTGTTTTAATGAATTTTTTGCTCTATCACATTCCATGGACCCAGGTGAGGCTGACTGGCTTGTAATTCCCCAGATCCTCCCTTACCTTTTAAACACAGGAATGACACTTACTAGGGAACCTCTCCTGACTGCTAGGATCTTTCAAAGATAACTGAGAGTGGACTTGCCTTGATGTCTACCAACTATGTGTGTATCACCTCAAGTCCTGTGGTCTTGTATATGTTTAATTTATTTAAGTCTTCCTTAATCTGATAATACTCTGCCAAGAGTAAGTTTTCCTTGCTCCAGACTTTTCCACTGGTCTCAGGGACCTGGAATTCCTGAAGGCCAATCTTTCCAGTAAAGACTAAAGGTTTCCAAAATCCATCTCTGCACACTCAGATGGTATCGGTATATTCCTCTTAGGTGACTTGATTTTGCTTCTACCTCTTGTGTGCTTGTTTTTCATGTCTGAGTTTAGTCAGGAGCTCCTTGGTCATGCATTCAGGCCTCCTGCTTCCTTTGATTTCTACTCACCAGGATGGACCATGCTTGACCTTAACGGAGATAACCCTTGATAAATAATCAGCTCACCTGGACGCCTCCTCCCTCCAGGACTGTCTGGATCACAGACAGTGAATCACCTCCCTTCACCCACTGGTCATACTTCTTTTGATGAAGTCCAGGATACATTTGAGATTCTGGGCTGCAAGTGCACATTGTGAGCTCATGTTCCATTCTACACCCACCAGTATCCTCAAGTCCTTCTCCTTAAGGCTGCTCTCTATCTATTCTTTGCCCAGCCTGTAGTTGTGTTTGGGATTGTCCTGACCCATGTGCAGGACCTTGAACTTGGCCTTGTTGAACTTCATGTAGTTCACTTGGGTACATCTCTCAATCCTGTCAAGGTCCCCCTGAATGGCATCCCATCCCACCTGTGTGTCAAGCACACAACACAGCTTGGTGTCATTGGCAAACTTGCTGAGGGTGCACTCGATCTCACTGTCCATGTTTCTGACAAAGTTGTTAAACGGCACTGGTCCCAATACTGAAATACTGACCTCTGAGGAACGCCACCCATCACTGGTCTCCAGTGGGACATTGAATAGTAACATCACTTACACTGCTTGCTTTAATAGGAAAAGGCCGGGTATAACCACCTATAATATGCAGTGATATTTGAACACTGATTTGCCTCTCTTTGGGCAAAATTGCTCATTTTTTAACTGTTGGAGAAATCTTTTAATTGTTACGAGGGAGCAATTTCAGATAATTTAAAGATTGATGTTTAGTACTATATCAGAATTCAGATTATGTAGAATAAGGAAACATTAAAAAGCCAAGCAAACTACTAAATGTATCTGAATGAGGCAGTATTCAGGTAAAAGAGGGCAACAATATAAGTTAAAACAATGCCAAATCAATATTTCTTCACCACAGAATTCATTACCAAGTTAAGGCATATGGCTGGAATTTAAACTAGGACCTTCAAAATGTTATCAGTAATAATAGAAGATGTTCTTGGCAAATGTAATGCTAATTATATACAGAAACCTATTTAACTGCTCTTTACAACGATAATGATTAGGATATAAGCCATTTTCAAATACGAATCATTTCCAAAATCAGATTTTTGGCCATGATTCCTACCATGGGCTTTGGAGATTTAGATTTGGATTTAGTTCCTTTCTCTGCCATTAGCTTAGTTTGTGACTGTGTAAATGACCTAATTTCTCTTTCGCTATAATAAAAAGTCCTCATCTTTCCCCTGTTTTTGGTCACAGGGGTTATTTACGGAAGGAACAATCTCTTATTAGGTGAATATGTTCTGCCTAGATCAGTGCAGTCAGTCATATCAGTGAGACTTCAATCTGCACTAATGCATCTGAAATTTCACTTGTCCATCAAAATATACTTGTCCATCAAAATATATTATGGGCATGTAAAAAAAAGTAAGTTGGCTAATATAGAAGTTTGTGATAAAATGGGAATTTGGAAAAATAATTATTATTCCAACTAAAAATCTCACAGAATATCCTAATGAGTCATATTTGTTTTATTCTATTATTATTTATTAAATTATTTCAAGCTTTCACGATATAGCAGACTTTGTTAATACTTCCCTATTCAGTGGAGAAGTACTCTTCTCAGGCAACTGAATAACATATATTTATCAATTAGCTGATGCCTGAGGAAAAATTAACTCTATTTTCCTACAAAACCAGGTTTTGCAATTTATGCACCTATGTATTAGAGCTAGACTGTAATTGTCTTCACTGCATGATGTACTAGCAGTAGAAGTAAAAGTGGGGGGCGGGTGGGGGGAATACCTACAAAAATAAAAACATTGTCCTTTTAAAATCATGGTCCATTTCTGATCTCTTCCCTTTCCAGGCAGTACAAAGAAGGATGAACCAATTTATCTACCAATAATAGTTTTCTTAGGGTTTGTCTACACAAGAACTCTAAGGAAAGTCAGTCTGAATTAAGTAACACATATTTGGAATATGCCTGCACAGAGCTTTAAAGGGCTTTAACTAACTGGATTTAAATTCAAAGAAAATGAATCCAAATAAACTAAAGATAAGAAGTTAATCTACATGTTAAAATGCCCTTAGTTACACTGCTGTGCCAAGCCCCAGAAGGTCACTTCCAAATGAGCAATCAGAACACACAAATAGTAGAGCCAAAGACAAAAGGAATCTCCAGCATATAAACAACCGGTATGGTATTTTGGAAGCTCAAAGCATGCTCTGTATCAGAGGAGAGTCCTTCATGCAAAATTTCCTTTGGGAGAAACTGGATTTGAGCAAAGTGGACACATTTCTTTCAGTAGGAATGAAAGGCCTGTTTCCAAATCCATGATTATTCTGAAGCAGATCTGGAAAGAGCCTGGGGGATTAAGAGGCCATTTCCATTCAGCTACACAGATGTGCTAATTAACATTTTAGATCGTTAAAGCCTTCCGCATTTAAAGTCCAAAATTCAGATATCAGAAATTCAGCTACTGCCTAACTCCAAGGATTCCAAACACCACGAACACCTATTGGGCTTTTTTCTTTTCCCAGCAAAATTCTGTTAATTCTGGGAATATTTGGAATCTCCTAATTCTTCCTAGTGCTGAGTGACTCCGTAGTTCCTTCATATAACTACTCTGTTTTGATTGAAAGTTATGGGGTTTTTTGGTCTGCCTTGTCGTTTTTGGTCCAAGGCAGGATAAACTCTCAGAAGATGAATTCTGGAGACTGTCACCACAACAATAACAAGAAGTGGGTTACAGTTCCCTTTTCATCACAATTCATGCAAGATCATTCTCTCAATCTTTAAAGGTTCAGTTCCACCCCATGCCATATTAATTTGAGATGAAACAGATTAATAGCAATTAACACACGGATTGGCCCTCAGGTCTCCCCGTCATTCTCATCAACACTGGTAAAATTGGTCAATATTACTCAGTTTCTGGGATGAGAGGATGCGTGTAATCATGCCTTCTCTTTCCTGCCACTTCTTTCTCCTGGTTGAATGAATAATTAACTGTACCAAATAAACCTAAGCAACTTTAAAACATGAGAGGCTGAGAGCATATCCTACTTATTCCCTATACCTTGAGGCTTAAGGCTCCCTATACCTTATGAGATACCTGGAAATTAACCTGTGTGTCCCCTCAAGAGCTTGGTCAGTGACACAAGCTGAATGGGAGAGGGAGGAATCCCATGGCTTGCTTCAGTGTTTTGGCATGGGGACCTGGCTCCAACAGAGGCTCAGGGCTATGAATCCCAAGTGGAGTGATTCCTGAAGAGGAAGACAATGTAAAAGAGCGGTCTGCTTCTCCATATTTGCTATTGACGATCTCAGCTCTCAACGCTGCTTTAGGGAAGTAACTTCTGCAGTGCATAGGTACCGTGGGACCGTTTTGCCAGATGCGAAAGCACTTGAGAGCTAAGCATCCAGGAGCTAAGCCCTGCAATGCTTATCACAAATTCTTACTCATACCATAAGATGGGCCTAAATCATTGCCTCCTTTGACCTACATGTCTGTCCAAGCCAGGCACAGATTGGCAGGCAAACAGGCAGGCAGTCCTTGGGGATGAGGTGAGCACTCTTCTGCAAGGAGAGCCTGCCTAATCACATGTACAATGGCTACATCCTGTCACCCTGCTCATTAACTCATTTTACAGATGTGCTGAGATAGAACCAGCAATTCCGAGAACATCACTAACCACCCAGTGCGATGTACACTATCCAGAGCCATCCTTCAGCCTTTTGTGGGTCAGTTCAGGGGGGTATTTTATTTTTCCTTTACGGTCTGTTTCCCTACTCTTTTTCATGACAGGGAATACAGCAGTCTGCACACTGCCCCATGACAGTCTTTCTGCACATTTTGCAGAAGCTTTAATGTCAGCCTATCATTTACAGCTGCCATTTGTACTAATGCCTGGATCCCTTGGATTATTTTGGTGTGTGCAGCTAATTATCTACAAATACATACGCCAACAGAATGACATGCTGAGGGTATTTCAGAACAAGGACTCTGATATGTTCACTATATCAGGACTTGCTCCTTTTGGAACAACATGGATTTTATCTGTGTGTCAATGGAACATAAGCATGAACAAATGCAAAGGAGAATTAAAATATTTTTCCTGCATTTTCCATTTGGAATGAGCAAGATAATATCATTAAAATAGAGGGGAGGAAAGGGAAACAGGAAGGGATGGAGGACAGAAACCTCTTTGCTGTTTTCCTTCCTTGATCTCTCTTCCTTCCTAATAGGATTAAAAGAAGATCTGTTCCACAAAGAAGAACCCATCACTTGCGGAAAACATGTGCCAGGCTTGTCTAGCATGACAGCAGTTTTTTCACTATTTTCAGCACCTGTGTGAAGCTATAAATGATTCATGGTTTAAATGATTCACTATAAAAATATGGTACAGTCTGTCAGCTTATTTTGTGATGAGCTGATATTACTGTAGAGTTGGGTTTATGAATAGGCAGTGCACTGACAACTCAATTTGAAAATAAATATCTCTGAAATTCATCCACTGCAGCATTTCAGAAAATCAGTCGGTTACCAACTCTATGCTTATCTGAACTCTGACTTTACTGAATCAGAGATCTGCATCAATTTCTTATTTTCCCTTCAAAGATGCACATTTATTTCCTCACAGAAATCACTTGCATGATGTGTCTGTGTAAAGAAACGGTTAATTTCTAACATTACCAGTTTTTTTTAGCTTTAAGTAAGCTATGTGAACTTTCCAAATACTCCTTTACCTCATTCCAATGCTGCAGGCTACACAGATGCACCAGTTCAGAATTCAAGAAGCAACAGCTTGTATCAATCACTTTCTTTCTGCCTTTTCTTATGGGCTTTCTTGAATTCAATATTACTTTGTCCTTCTCATACCTTTTTTCCAAGTGACATGTAGCTCAGTCACAAATGTACCAGTAACTTACTGCATGTCCTTCGCCATATTTTGGTAGCTTACAAGAAAAAGAGTAAACCTAAACAGCCTGAAGGAAATAATTTTCAGGCTATATAATACTATATAATATTCCTAAGAAATCAGAAAGGTTGGTAAAATTATTGCAGAAAGATTTGAGTATTAATACTTGAAGGTCAAGAAGTAAGTTTAATAATCTACATTTGTCTTGAAAACTTTAGAGATAAACACCTTGGCTCTTTGAATATATATACATGTGTGTACTTGTGTAGCACAGGAAGTTCCACTGAAATCACTGGAACTAATTTCCTGCATTAATATTTGCAATCCCAGGACCTCGGCAAGCTGGTGATTAAAAAATACCTAGGCAAAGACAAGCAACTTCTGACAGGGAAACCACGGTGGCCAAATGCTGGGACAAAAAGGAAGAAAACACTCAGCAATATCTAAGAGAGTTTCTAATAAAAATCTACTTACTCCTTGTAGCCTTTGTTTTTAAAGACTAATTCCTTGAAATAATTGTTCTCTTGTAAAAAACAGAAGAGGTGCTGGAATGCAGTAAGTATAGCAATAGGAATACTGCTTCAATCAGTGCCTTTTTCTGGGTGAGATGAATGCAGATAGATACACACTGGATCAAGAAGCTTGGGTGTAACAACAGAACGTTTTTAGCTCAGCTGATAGTTGGGCAGAAGAGGTGAATCCTATATTCCCTCCAAATCAAAGGGTGTTTTTTAATTGATATTGTTAAAGCTGAGATTTCACATCAGGTGTAAAAATTGTTAGATGAGGCGCCGCCCAAAAGTGAAAAGCTGTGATTTTGTGTAAGTATGGCTGCAGTTTCATGGACCCAGAAGGCAAACCACAGTAAAAAGTGGTAAATCAAACTGAAGAGACTTTCAGATAAATGATTCAGGGGCTGAAGCTACTTCATTAATGGTATAAAATAAAAAAAATCTTGCAAACATACATTAGGGAACAAATTTCCATTGACATGGAAGTCAGCAGCATGAGTTTACACTACTTTTCCATACCCAGCTTCTAAGGGTACAATTGTTCTCTGCATAGAACAATGATAATTTACTCTAAAGTCATGCTGCATCAAAAGCCACAATCAATGAAGTCAGATTGTTATGCAGTACTGTAGCATTCCCTAAAATCACCTGAACATGAATAATGAGACTGAAAACCTCTAGTCCTAAAAGACTGCATTACAAGAAAAGTGACTTTAAATAGTTTTTAGCTTGAATCAAAATTCTAGGGTCAATTTCTTTGTGCAATGCAAAATGCTCTATTTACATCCTCAGACTGTTGCTGCTCAAAGTATTCATAAACTATATACTTTTAAAATGCTCATCACAGAACTAAAATGAAACTAAGCTGTCCTTGGAATCTGCGAAACATCTCTTGTTCCCCAAGTTCTATCTACCTGCAGATTTCGACTTTCTACCCCAGACTGCTTAAGGATGTGCAGAAATTGGTTTAAAGTTTGCTTGCTATTGCTTTTTTGTTTGTTTTTCAAATAAAGGGAGAAATGGATCCTTCCCTAACAAGTCTTAAAAATCAACATGTTGAAGCTCTCATTTTTGCATGGTAACTTTTTTCCTACTTGGAGAAATGCCTCAGCAGTTGAAAGTTTTGGGAAGTTTAAAGTGGGAAGATATAGACAATATTAAATATATCTGTCTGTTTAAAATACGCTTCCTAACTTGCAAACACTTGCTACACAGTATCAAAATGATACTGTCATTCAGACATGCAGATTTTATGTGTCATATCCTGTTGCCTGTGAATCTTGCTGAGGCCATGTAAAAAGCTCGCTCTCGTGTGTTTCATGTCATGTTTCCATGTGGTGGCTCTTTGACATTTTGCAGCAAATATCTCAGTGAGACCAGTTTGCCTTTGAAGTAAGCTAAACTCTCTTCTGCCAATGGTTTAGAGGCATTGTTCTCTGTTGCAACACATTTTTATTCTGACTTGGTGAACAAATGGTCTCTAATTGTGCTAGAGATGCTGAGCATCCTAAATCAGACAGAATTTTTTATCCTTATCAGAAATCACAGTCTGGAATATGTTCCATAAATTTTGAATTAGTATGTTCCCACAGCTCCACACATGATGTCTGTCCTTAATTCATGCCATTACTTCCACATTAGTCATTAAGGTTTTAATCATCATGAGGCAACTTTAACCCCCCTTCTCCCAATTATAAAACTTGTAAAACCTTGTTTTTCTCTTAAGGCAATTATTTCCTCCATGTTTCAGATGACAAATCGGGCCATAAATTGAATTTAAAACCCGTGGGCAAAATGTATGAGTTTGGAATCACTTTGAAATAAAATGGGCAATAGTCATTCCAATTAGATTGGGCATTTGAGTTCTCCAAGCAGATTAAAGTAGGATTTTCTGATTAGAATTGTTGAAAATTTAATATCTTAGGAGCGTCTAGAAATCATACTTTGCTGGCAATGCAGTTAACTGCTGATCTATCTTTGGAGACTATTGTCCGTAAACGTCTACATTATAATATTGATTATTTACTTATCAATTTTATGTAGACTGACTAATGTTAGTAACATGAATTCAGCAGTCTCCCAGGGCTTATTTCTCTTTCTCTTATTAACCTGGGCAGTTGTTAACTCAGCCTTCGTGGCTTTTCTCTCATTCCCTCCATTCATTCAAATGGTAGCAGTCAGCTATTTGTTTTCATTTCCTCTCTCATTAAGTATTTGTCCATGCAGCTGCCTCCTGCTTTATGTCAGAGAGGTGGAAGGGCCGAAGTGGAGGGGACTTCCCTGGCTGGGCAGGCCTTTGGGGAGATGGAGACCTGCCCTACTGCAGTATTGCTGGGGCAGGGGTCATTAGCCACAGCAATCTGAGAGGAGGATCTGCTGTGGGCAGGGTGGAGAGATGCCATGGTGAGGGACTTTTACTGCACTCTGGGCATGGACACTTTATTCCATGCTCACTGCATTATATTGAAACGTTACAAAAATAGTGGTTCAAAACATACACATAATCCTGTTCTCCTTCCTGTTCTGTGGCATTTGAGTCTTTTCCTCAGATCTTGTTTGAACCTTGTTTGCACAAATACACTGGCATAGAAATTAGATTTCTGTCTGATCACATTGAGGTTAGCAACACCTTTATATTTCCAGTGACAATGAACAAAAGAAATTATTTGAAGGCATAAGCATGTTTGCAGTTGATAACAGCAAAGCAGTATCATATAGGCAATATTTAAGATAAGACTAAAAATTGAAATTTAGATTAAATATTTATACTAAGACTGTAAACACATTCATGAAAAGATCAAACTAAGTCTTAAATTCAAATGAAATAATTTTTTGTCAGCTGAGATTAGGATGTTGAAGCATTCTCAGACCGGAAGATGCATTTTCAGGGAAAAACTTCCAAGTCTCATAACACATTTTGGTTTTGATGAAGCTGCTTTCTCTGGTGAAAAAACATTACTATCCTGAGGAGGGGAAGCAGAGTAACATGCCATTCAGGTATAATCACAGAGCATAGGTCATGAAATTGAATCATACCAAAGAGGATATTGAAGATCTGAAGGAAATCCTGGATCCACCGATGTTCACAAGTACTGCCACTGGCTTCAAGAGAGGCAGGGTTTCACCTCTGCAGCAAAGCTTCAGCTATCCATCCAGAGTTTATGGCTTGGAAACAAAACAGAAAGTTTCCACATTTATTTTCCTGGACTTTGAATGACACTCACAACTTCCAAAAACACCTAACAATGACACATGAACAATGATTTCCTCATTGGGGACCCCTACATTTGCAGGACAGTGCTGTGAACAATAAATGACTGAAACACATTTTTGAGCAAAAATTTCATGATGGAGTTCTTGATTCTGTATGCACAAAATAGTCACAAACATACCGCTGGTTCTTGAAATCTCACTGATAACAATACTTTAGATGAAACAACAGCTCCCTAACAGTGCTGTAACAAAGGAATAGAAAAGCTGTCTTCTAAGCTCAAGGGGGAAAACAAGGACTACAAAGAAAATGCACACAAAGACAGACATGAACAAGACAAAGGAAAGACCATCTGCTGTCGTATAATTTTTGACCATGATTTGATTCAACTGTAACACAGAGTTCTTCCTCTCAGCAGCGCCAGAATCTCCTGGTATCTCTAAAGTTAATGAACACACAATTCAAAGACAGTCCTGAGGTCAAAATTTGTTACACGGTTTTTCTTTCTGTAGCACTGTCAGTGGCTGAACAAAGGTTTCCCAGAAGTCATTAGTATTTCAGCATTCAATTTATACAAGACAAAATAGAGTAAAAGTTCACAGTAAAGTGTTGCCTGTAGCTTATGACCAGTTCAAATACAGCTTTTATTTAAAAAAATATAAAAAATTAAAAATTGATCAAGGTCTGTTGTTCCTACCTTGGGCCACACTAAATTTGAAAGTTGTTTTTATTTTTAGGAATCTGCTTCAATTCTTCCAAATACTCACAAATTCTTTTTTGTTTTTTGGGGGGGGGGAGGAGAAGAAAAAGAAAAAAGGAAGTATTCAAATAAAATAACTTAAGTAATTCCAGTAAAACAAATTAGAGAACAAATGATAGGGAGACTCTTGAGGAAAGATGGGAAAACATGAGTCATATTGATATTGCAAGAGGGGATCTCACTTTAGGCCTGTTACCCTGGAGTTCATAATCATGCAGATCATAGAATCATAGAATTGTAGGGGTTGGAAGGGACCTCGGGAGATCATCGGGTCCAACCCCCCTGCCAAAACAGGATCCCTAGGACATATCACTCAGATAGGCGTCCAGACGAGTCTTGAATATCTCCAGGGATGGAGACTCCACCACCTCCCTGGGCAGCCTATTCCACTGCTCCGTCACCCTCACTGTGAAAAAGTTCTTCCGCATGTTGGTGCGGAACTTCCTATGCTCCAACTTGCAGCCATGTGGCTTTTTTTTCTCTTTTACATTTTTAATAAAATGCAATTTTTGAAAGACAGTGACTTCTCATTCCAGCTGAGGAGCTTGAAGGAAGAGCATGTCAAAATTCTGTTTTGATCTAGCATGTGGTGACCCTCCTCAAATCTTCCATGACACAAGTTCAGATCTCTTTTCCCAGGCTAAGCAACTGGGAACACGTGGTTCCATATATTAAATGGAATTTAAAAGACAACAACAAAAGCAAAACAAAAAAACCCAAAACACCTAAAAGCACATCCCCTCTTTAAATCATAAACTTCAACTTTTGTTTCCATTTCATTCCATAAAAGCAGCATTTATTGCAAAATTTTATTTCAGGTTAAGAAAAAGTACTTCAATAAAAGACAATGAATGACTGTGCTTGATTGTTTGTTATTTCAGTCAGAACACCAAAGAATAAGAAATATTTGTTTGTATCAAGCCCTGTTTTTTTCCCTCTGCAAATATTTTGGTTTCACTGATGCAGTGTTTTCACACAGCTTTAATGTGGACAACAAAGTGTTTAGCTGGACATGCATTGTGAGTTTTATTTACCTGAATTCGAGTAAGAATTTCAAATGATGAGCCTTGACTAGGTAATTCAAAGCAGGTATGAATATTTATTTATAACTCAATTCTGTTCATGGTGGGAGGTGAAGGTATTGACAGAGAGCTTTTAATTATGTCTTTTGTAGTGGGAGGAGAGGAGATTCTCTGCATTTCTTCCCACTGGCTCTTCAAGTAATATTTCCAGTATCACAGAAGCATGGCCAGTCCCCTGCTAGGGTTAATGGGAGCAGCAGCACTGATCCTATGCAGGCTGCCAAAGGAAGAGGGAACCATCCCATGTACCACCAGTTGGAAAACTCACTTCCCTGTGGAGAGCACAACCATTAACTCTGGTCTTCAACACTCCTACTCATTTGCTCTTCTCCCCTTCTAGCAAGGGCAACCTGCCCAGTGATTTAAATGCTACATACCTCTGAGGAACACTCTCTGCAAAACCACTAGTACATCTGGTGCAAGCCCAAGGAGCCCCTTACAGAGCAAGCTCTCCTCAGAGGTCCCAGACACAGTCCTTTACTCATCAGCTTTGTAGCAGGCTGGTTTGCCTGGGGAAAAGCTTCCAGAAACTGTTTCTTCTTTCCCTCCACATGCCCCAGTGCTTTATTTTTCTCTGATCATTTCAGGAAGGAAGAAATTTGGGGTTATTTTTGTTGAAGTTATTCACTGTATTCCTTTTCAGATGCATCAGATGGTGGTTGTTGAATGGGAAATGCAAAGCCTGGGGCTTTATCAAATGACAAACTTCAGTCACCAGTTGCAGGTGATTCTGTATTTCTATTACAAAGGCAATAAAGTACCAAAACGATTCTGAAAAAGGGAAATGTAGCAAAGCTGTCAAGAACAGTGATTGCACTCACACAGATAAAAATTAGAATTTTATATTAAAGACTAAGCAGTAAAACATAAAGGCTTTTGTCTTGGACCAAATGAATCTTTCACTGCAGCAGCATGATTGAAAAGATCAGAATTCACTATTTAGAACAAATAGGAAATGTGTTTCTTCTTCTATGAAACATCAGTTTAGTAATGGTGGCCAATGTGATAGTTCGATTTAATAATTGTTTGGGGACATGATTCAGTGTTTGGTACACAGAACTGAAATAAAGCTGTGGTATTTGACTGTTTAACAGTGTGTAATACTGTGTTGCTTTTCTAACAAAGGTGATACTTCCCACAACTGTAACAGGAGCTATACATTTTTAGAGGCTGTGGTTATGCTCGGTTTAGTAGTGGAAAAGACTTTGATTGGAGTCATGGAATATTTTAGATTAAAAGGGCCTTCTGGAGATTATCTAACCAAGCTTCCTATGCAAAGCAAGGCCAAGTACAAAGTTAGATGAGGTTTCTCAGAGCCATATTCAATCAGTTTTTGAATACTGCCTGCATCACAGGTTTCCCTCATGTCCATTTTTTGGACACAGTTGGATACTGAGTTAGGTGAAGGTTTGGTTTGACCCAATGCATCCATTCTTGAGATCTTATTCAAACAAGTACAATTTTCTTGGTATTAATAGTGTAGGATTGCTCTCCTAGGAGCAGAGGGGTGGTGCCTGACTTTGCTTGCAAGCACTTTTTTCCTTTTAAAACCAGCAGAGCAAGGAGCCTGTGCAGGTTGCTTTCTCTCAGGGGGAGTTCTACATGCAAGTCATCATTTTTACATGCATGCTTTGCGACAGGAAGGTAAAATACTGAAGCATAAGCTTGCTCGTCATGAGTGAAGTAGTAGGTGGTAAGTGAGCTGAGGCAGTGGATGTTTAGGGTGTGTAGGATCTGAGGAAGCTTTTCCTCTTCATTTGTTGCAAATCCCATATTCCTGCTTTAAAAGCTTATTTTTTTCTACTCCCTCTTTTGGAAAACGGTGTTGCAAACAGTCCCCTGACTCCTGGTGCTACTTATTTGAACCTTCTGGCTGATTACCCTGTGAAACAGAGGCAGAAACATTGTAGACGGACCCCAAGTCAGCGTAACTTTGTGGTTAGCTGTGGGGCCATAGGAGAATGTGCAAAATGGAGGGGAAGAAAAAATAAAATAATTAATTGACCAAAGCCATAGTGGCTTTCTTTCATTTCCAGTCAATACGCAGAATATATGAGCATTCAGTTCAAGCTGATATTTTATTCCATCTTATTTGTGACATTATGACTAATGATTATACGTGCAATAGGATGACTCAGTGTCATCTCTACACATCAAATCACATCTCACCTTTTTACTGCACGTAGGTGCCATAAATGACAAATTACTTTTCCTGTCTTTTTTGCAAGGTTCAGGATCACATTTTCCTGAGTACAACTCCTGGGTGGCAGTGCACACTCACATTTTCCAATGTCGACAGTTCATTCCCTCACTCATTCACAAAATAATGAGACCAGTAAGCTTTCCCCAGTCAGTTGCTGCAGGTTAAAAGTCACAATAGGGTTCTTTCTATTGCAAGGAAATAGCTAGCTACAGCACAGATCACAGGGTGGCATGGCAATCATATTCACGGTTGCCAAATTTCAACTAAGAAAGACTTTACACCATGGACCAGTAGATGTGACATATACAGATGAGGTTGTAGGTAGAATGCTCTTTAGAATTTAAGACATTCAGCAAGCTTTAGCCATAGGTCAGTGGATGAAATGGAGCAGGACTAGAGAAAGAAAAACAACCTATGAGAAATCTACCTTCCTTCCCAAGGCTATAGCCATGTCTTGGTAAGGATAAAAATAGGCTGATGGTGCATAAATAATTGCACTGACAGTGTGTGCTCCTCACATGTGATGTAGCACCCAGCCTCAAGGAGACCTTCCTCCACAATAGAGCCCAGGGCTGAGAAACCAGATATAAAAAGAATGGCTATTGTTCCCTTACTTTCCTCTTGTGGAGAAGGCATTCAGACTATCACAGGTATATAATGAAGCTTTGACATAGACATCAAAGTAGAACTTGACAGAACCTGGACAA
This sequence comes from Laterallus jamaicensis coturniculus, assembly GCA_022605575.1. NCBI lineage: Eukaryota > Metazoa > Chordata > Aves > Gruiformes > Rallidae > Laterallus > Laterallus jamaicensis. The sequence goes on from JAKCOX010000001.1 coordinate 40,894,606, forward strand.
TGGAGACAGCCGCGGAACCCAGTATGACTTGTGGTCAACAGTCCTGAACTGGTGGCATAAATGTACAACAAAACTTATCTTACCAAATTATTCTTTATTTTCTTCTATTTTTGTAAGTAATGGCAATTATTAACATCTAATTTTCAAAATCTTACCTACAGAAATCGTATGGCTGAGTCCTAAGGAAATTGTACTCTTCAGTTCTGCTCCAGCAATGAGCTGTATTCATGCAGCAAAAAGAAGGAAGTGCTTATATTAAACATTGACATATAACACTGCAATTCTTTCAGTCTTAAACCCACGGTTGCACAGTGTCTGTGGCTGTAGTTCCCCATCCTGGGCTGGGAATGTAGCCTTGGGAATGGTAACAGAAAATTAGGTGCCATCTGGATCTCTACAGACTTTTTATGAACGTATGAGAGTGAATTCTCCATAAACAAGAAGATACTTAGAGCTGTATTTGGAGTGGCTTGGAAGACAGACCTTTTTGATAGATAGATAGATAGATAGATAGATAGATAGATAGATAGATAGATTCCTTTTTAATATTAGAGATATGCTTACTTGTAGTTGAAGGAAACACACATGAAGGAAGAGGAGAAATTTTAATTTTTTAGCAGTAAAAGAGCTTCAACTAGAGTATATGATGAAACTGATTCGGGAAATATTAGGTTGAATACTCCGGAAAGAATTCTTACTGATAAGTTTTATGAAATATAGTCTTCAGAGATAGTGGTGGGATCCCCCTCACCACCACCACCCTCCACCCCTCAACTCTGAAAATATGTAGGGAATAGTCTGGCAGCCTTTCCATTTGTAATTGCCTTGATATATGTTCAGCTGGTCTCTATCTTCCAGAGCCACAGAGCTTGAGAGTGAGCCGAGAGGCTTTTTCATTCTTACCTCGACTCTGCACACCACAAAAGGCCCTTTGTAGGAAGACGCTGTACAGTACTATATATCCTACAACACTCAGGAGCTGCTAAAGAAGCAAAATGTCAACTTGTAAAATTCAAGAGGAGTTTGTTTCTTAGGGCTACCCCATCCCCATAATAACAATAATTCAGTGAAACACAATTTCATAAACTAAAGAATACCTTGTGACAGAATGCTTTACTTTCAAGCTCTCTCTAACTTCATTTTTTTAGAGGGATCAGAAGAGCTCAAGCGAGTACTTTCAGCATTCCTTAAAATCACAGGCATTTCCCTCAACTAAAAGTGACATAGATGTCTCCTGCTACTGAGGACAGGGCTAAGGGAACGACATGTTCCTCTGTTTGTACAAAACATACTTAGTCTGTGGTTGACACATCTGTCTTTATTTTAGGCCAAGATGTAGCAGTCTTGATGGCTTTTCCTTGCCTCCACCCCAGAGATAAATGGTCTTCAACTGAAACTTTACAGGCAGAAGCAAACTGATTAACGAAACAGCATTACCAGAATCCAAACCAGAGGTCTGTGTCTGAGCTGCAGCCACTTAGCCAGGGACAGTTTATTTTGGATGTAGCATGGTACAGTAAGTTTTTTAAGCTGTCCTTGGAGGTAGGAGATCTTCGCATGCATAAAGTGGCCTGTAAGTGCATTGTTGAGTCTGTTCTTAAATAAATAGCTAGTTTAGAAGTCAATCTAGCATAGTGTGAAAGGTGAAATACATGCTGTTCAGGTTAAATGTGTGATTTATTATTGAGCCAGGCTATGAGGGCTGGGGTTTTTTTGAATACTGTCCTTATTTATCTAATAGTAATTATACAAAAAAAAATTCTTTTGCTTTTAAATCATCCCAAATAAGACATCTCCCTTTATATTTGACAGCAGGAAAAAGAGTAGATTGCCATAGAGTGCAGTTATGTTCATTCCCCACTGGAAGCAATGACAATAACTGCCTCATTTTTTTTTGTTACATTTAGCACAATTAGAGAAGAAAAAGAAAAGTTAAGTATCCAAAAATGTCACATCCACTTGGAAAGAAAAAAAGGAAAGGGTACCATTTCTTCTACTAATTACTGTTTTCTAAATTCAGCCAGAGCAGCATCTTAAGTAGGACAACTGGAGAAACTGGAAAAATCCCAGATGTATATCCAGTGTTCAATTACTCCAGTAGCTTCATTAACACAGCTGTGTCAATACTGGGGGGAAAGTCGGGGAAGTATCTTTTGCCAATGCGTTTTGAAAACTCTGAGACTTTTGCCAATGCTTTTTGAAAACTCTGAGGTTCTTTTAATATCTAAATGAAAATCATACAGGTTTGAAAAAGGTGAAGAAATATTTCAAATAATTCCTCTTTAAATACACAAAGTATCTTGAAAACAGTGGTTGTTTAGGTTTCTGAAAGAGGTTTGGCATCAGTTTATCAGTAGTTAAAAGGGTTATGATTTAATGTATTTTTTAATTTCTGAGATTGAATATATTATTAGATATAGTAAGATGGGAAAAAATATGGGGTTTGAAAGTATGCTAGAATAGTCATTCCTCTTAAATATCCCCAGAGACATCAATTCTCTCTCCCTAACCACATTACTCCAAAAAAAAAAAAAAAACGCATGCCAGAAATGAGAGTAAACTCTGGCTGAATATTTTTCTGTGCCTAATTCAGTCACTAAATGCCACAGACAAAGAATAATATGTAAATTTGAAAGAAGTCCACCTATAAATAAGAACTACAAATTTAGTGGTTAATCCTATTCAAGACAATATGAACACCCATTCTGTGGTGTATGCATATAGCATAGGAGCAAGGGGAATCAATGTCAGACTAGCTTCCAGGGAATCTGTGTTGGCCAGCATAGTGCAGAGGGAACACCCAGAGGTTTTGGCATTGGCCTACACAGAGAGGTGGTGGATGCCCTGTCTCTGGAGGTGTTCAAGGCCAGGTTGGATGGGGCCCTGAGCAACCTTGTGTAGATCCAGGCCTGGAGATTGGTGGCCCTGCCTGTGTCAGGTGTTGGAATTATATGATCCTTGGGGCCCCTTCCAGCCTAGACCATTCTATGGTTTTATGATCCTTTCCATTGCAAGTCTCTCAAGGATTAACTGGGTTGCAAGGCCAATCTGTGTTAGCTCTAGGAGAAACCATGCAAGCTTCTGACTCTTCCTCCTCCTCCATGTGGATTTTATAATGGATGAACACATTATAGTCTTTGAAAAATCTTTAATACCTGGGTAAATTTAAATTGCAAAGCAGCTGAAGTTAAAAAGATCTTTATCAATAGGAGTACTACCACTCATCTGGAACAGACCCTTGTCCTCATTCATTTGGACTAACTGGGCAAAGATAACCCCATGCAGATTTTCAGTCTTCAGAGTTCACACTTTTATGACTGCCCAAGTTTCAAGTGTGAGAACAGGCTGGACAAAACATTCTGACAAAACTGGGAAAATACATTTTAGACACCAGAAAGATCACGCTTATTTAAGGAAGCATGTTTTTACACAGTGGTCTTCCTGACTCAAGGCCTACCACTGCCTTCATTTGTATTTAGTTAAGAGATTGCAGCTGCAAACAGAACATTGACTTGCACCTTCTTTTTTTTTTTTTCTTTATTCTTTCAAAAACACAAAGCGGAGTAAAAGCTCTGATTTTAAGAAATGGTCAATGGTCAATAATTGCCCAGACTACAAAGAAACATAACCTCCCTAAATGATAGAATTTAAGCCCATTAAAATAATTGTTCCAGTCACAAACATTACTTTATTCTTTTGTCACTCTCAGTTGTTTTTCACTTGCTCACTAGTAAAACTCAAATTAGGCTTTCCAAATGTATTGGAATGATAATTTAATGGCACTGCAATTAAACACTTCCAACATATTAAACAACTATTGAAATGGCTTATATACCTACTTTACCTGTTCATAGATGACAGTAAGTCATGTCACAACATCTCACTTAAAAGCAGAAAGCATTTTTAATGGATGATAATACCATGGTAGGAACCAACAATAGTAATGGATTTAAATATCTTAATTATAAGAATTGAAATTGTAAAGCTATTTCTTGGAAAAAATGCATTCATTTATATTGTACAATGCTTTCAGAACAACCTGCATTTACAGCTAAAGCTTACCTGGAAAAAAAAAAAAAAAAAAAGAGCCCTAATTGTATAACGTATTTCTCCACTGTCACAGTCTTTACAGAAAAGAAAAGGAAAAAAAAAAAAAGAGAAAAAGCTTTCCCATTTGTTCAGCACCTCTTTACTCACTTTTTTGTATTTGAAATTTTCTTTTCAACAAGATGAACAGGACCCATCTACTGTCCTTTAACAACTGAAGCTCACTTAGAAAGTAAACACATATCACCATTCCTCCACCCCTCCTATGAGTAGAAATGTAGAGCATCTTGATGGAGAACAAAAATTAAGTTCCAGGATAAAAATAAGGCAAGACCTATTTCTAAACTAAAAATATGCTGCAAGAAACAGGGAAATAATATATTGAAGGGAAGAACAATTTCATTTGTCAGCAATAAGTCTGACACTAGCCTGAACTTTTATAGCAGACAATAATGACCTCTTTGAAAGCAAATAGAGATTGGGGCTGGCAAAGGATAAAAGGGAAAGCCATTGGTCAATCAGATAGCAGAGCACTTGACTTATTGTAGTTATATACTGGAATACTTTACAGGCGCTTAAAATGCATAAAAGAAGTCGTCAGCAGAGAAAGGCAGGTTGTTTGATTGTTTTAAGGCAATAATTAATTATCTTTATAAGATACTGGAAACGCTTGTAACTCAAATCGTACTTTGTTCTGCATGTAAACTAAAAGAAGTATTCCTGATTTCAGCTGCAGCCCATTTCTCAAACGGTTGTCTTTCTTTGAAGTACCTGCAGCTGGAGATGAAGCAGATCTCAAAAGAGAGAATCAGGATGTTTGAAAACAAATAGCCTTTAAATCTACCTGCAGCTTAGCACCTGGGGCAGCATCATTTGCCTGGCAGTAAGCAGATTTAAAAGGTATTTTTAAAACTAATAAAAATAGGGTTTTGTGGTTATTCAAAGGCAAAAGATGCTATGAAAAGTGTGAAGTATGTCTTACTTTTGAAGTGTCTGACTCTTTTCTGGGACTTGTTCTTGAGAACTCCCAACTCTAAAATTTCTTTTGAATTGATGAGGAGATAAGCTATTGTAAATTAGTTTCATCTTAACTGAGATAGAGGCCAGGTTCTCAGGGATGTCATAGGCAATTTTCTCTATACACTAAAACAATTGCTGCTGTATTTGCAAAAGTAATATTGGGCTACCTTTGGTATATAAAAATACTAAAAAATAGTTACCAAAGAGTTGGAACTAAAAAATCTTTTGTTCATTTGGTGGTTGCAGTTGTTTTAAAGAAGAACAATATCACAGCCACGAAGGACTGGTGGATTAACACAGGGGTCATCATCAAGGGTGAAGTTAAAGTGGTCAGAAGTAGCTTTGCAAAGCACTGCTTACGTTTTTTGGTTTTGTTTTTTTTTTTACTGCAAGTTTCCTAGCTGATAGGTGTTAATGTACGCCCCCCCACCTAAAACCTCTATTTGCAAACCAGACTACATCTCTTTTTAGTGGAGGATAAGAAGAGAAATAAGCATAGCATATAAATAAGCATAGACTCAAATACATAGGAATTTTTTCCCCATGTTTTGTCTGTAAAACTATCTGCTTGCTTTTGGAAGGACCACTAAAGAACAGATTAGTCAAGATGGTGAAGAAAGGTAACAGGTCTGGAATCAGAGTGATTGCTTATTTGGTCTTGTATTGCCTTTTCTACATGTTTTACACCTAACTAACTGCAGTGCCTAGTGATGGGTGTGGTAGCCATATAGTGGAGTGTGAAGGGATGTTTCTACATGTATGTGCTCTGTAGCTGAAGAAGCAAGGCCTGAGAATGGCCTGTGCAGCTCCCACATCCCTTCCAGTGGGCATCTGTGAGCCATTTTACCAGCTTTATGTTGCTAATGCACATCCACACAGAGATCATCAAGTAATATGCAGTCTACTGATTTTAACTGTATTTAGATCAATACAGAAGTTACCATTCTTTTTTTCTCTGTGTTCTTTGTATATGACTATGGTAAGTACCATCTTATTTATCCACTTGTCTTGCTTTTATTAGCACTGGTTTAATTCCATCACTGTCAGATGTACAGTTGAGGTGATATTGAACTCATAGACACATACACCCTTTTATTAGCAGAGCCACAGAGGCCAGAGCATACAACTCACTAACAGCTTTTAAAGCTAGCCCCATTAACAGAAGAGCTGAGGACTCCAGGTTACACCATTATGGTGATCTGGAAGGAATATATCATCATTATGGAGGGGAGCCTAAAACCGAGGGGTGACAGAATGTCTTGTCAGCAGTACTTAAATACAGCTTGCGAAGACTTCAGTTGGGAATGAACTTGAGAATGCACTCGATTCTCAAAGGCATCATGTTGTTAATGGAAGGAATAGTCTCAGGGATAAACACAGGGGTAATAGGAGGCAGGAAGTGCTTGTTCTTCAATATCAGCATTTGCAACATGACTTGCAGCTTGTTCTGAAAAGAGCTCTTAAAGATACTGTGACCGTGCAAAGGAGAGCTCTGCATAAGCAGTCTTCCAGATTTCCGAATATAAGTGATGACTTTGGGAAAGAAGAAGGACAGAGATGATCAACAAGAATTTGGCTTGATATATAGCAGGCTGAACTGTCAATTTCAGACTAAACATGTGGAAATTATCATAAAAGCCTAAAGATGGACATTGGCTGGACTAAACATAAGCGGTAAAATAACTTCACAGAAATGAGAGATGGATAATATCCACCTGACTGAAGTCTCATAAATTTATTCATATACTCTTTCAGAGGACAAATTCAGAGCTCCACAACTCTCCATACCTATTAGCTCCAGTGTATATATTTGTTTGTACCTGAATAATGGAACTGGGCTCTCTGCTGTATGCCAGATATGTTTGCTTCAGATCTGAAGTCCGGGCTTAAGGCAGACTGTTTTCTTGCTCTCAGCTGAGAGTAGCTAGTATGAGGCTGTGTTTTGGATTTATGCTGAAAACATTGTTGATAATATAAATATGTTTCTATTATATAGTGGTGGTTTAATTACAACCGAGCAGTGCTACCATAGGGTCAGGGCCTTTTCTGCTTCTCACACCACCCCACCAGTGAATGGGCTGGGAGTGCCTGTGGAGTTGGGAGGGAGCACAGACAGGACAGATGACCCAAACTGGTCAAAGGAAAATTCCATACCATATGATATCATGGTCAGTTTATAAGAGACTTGGAGAAGAGGAAGGTGGGGAGGGAGGCTGTTGTGTTTGGAGTAATGTCATTAGTCTTCCAAAGTCACTGTTATGTGTGATGGAGCCCTGCTTTCCTAGGGATGGCTGAACACCTGCCTGCTCGTGGGCAGTGGTGAATGTATTCCTTCTCTTGCTTTGCTTCTGGCTTTTGCTTTACCCATTAAACTGGCTCTATGTCAACCCATGAGTTTTCTCACTCTTCCCAGTCTCTCCCCCATCCCACTAGGGGTGGAAGTGAGCAAGTGGCTGGATGGTGCTTAGTAGATAAAGCACAGTATTGTCTTTGATGGTGATCTGGAAGAAACTGGTTTTTATGGTCTGCCTTTAAGGGCCAAAGGAGTTGGTCACAATGAGTGACATCCTAGGGTAGATGTGCCAGGCCTTGTGTGCGCCCATGTTTTCCTGACTACCCTGACCAATGCCACCAGGGTCTCCCACCCAAGAATTCTTCAGATGTTGATAGGGCTTTTTAGATAGATGGAGAACCTGAGGTACTGCCTTGAATTCATTTGAGGATGGCTGGGCTATTGATGGTACCTGTTACTCAGAGCACTCAGCTGTTCTGCAGCAGGATGGTGGCCATCAGTAAGAAAAATTCTACAGCCCATGCTGTGGCTACCCTCAGCCCCTAGAATGGATCCCTGCCTGGGGTAGCCACATGGACATGTCAGCTCCTGAAAACTTATGGTCCTTCCCTTCACCACAATGCCCCCGCTCCTATCTGCCCTCCCCCCATATTCTCTAGTAAAATAAACCGCAGCAGCTGGTTGTCTGGTTGCCACATTTGGTCTTTCCTCAATGACTGACACTGAATAAACTAGTCATAGCATTGCTTACTTTCCAATGCCAACAAGCTGTGGGGAATGTGCAGCAGCTCTTTGCTAGCAGACAAGACAATGTCAGGAAACAATGAGGTCACTGATGAGTCTCAATGACAGCACATCACTTCTCCTCCCTCAGTTCTCCCTGTCTTTCTCTTCTCAAATAATAAGTGTGCTAGATATTTTGAGTGACAGTATCCGGTCTCCTAAGGTCAGGGGCCTTGAAAATGGATGGCATGCGGGCTGTCGTAAATTCTTAAACAAAAACCCAAATATTTTTGAGTTATGAGCAGTTTTCTGAGCTGGCTGCACAAACTTTCCACAGCACAAGAGAATACGTGCTGTTCATCTATATTCATTTAAAATGGATTTATTATATGTTATCCTTGTCACAATGGCTTCCATATTTTTACCATTCTTCATACTATACACCAAAATATTTATGTAATAGATCATTGTCTTCCAGTCAAGGACTTTGCATTTGAAAGAGAAAATAAAAATACTTATAAATAATTGGGATTGTGAAGATGACTTGCAGCTCCAAATAATGTATTGTAGCAACTCACTGTGTTTTGGGAACAAAAAACAAACATCAAGGTTTGCTTTTCAGAAACACTTGGCAGAAAATAACCCTTCATTTCCAAAACAATGGAGAGTTATGATTTTAATTTAGTTCTTCTGTTTTACTTCTGTTTCAAAGCAGATCTCCAGAATATAGGTTATTCGTAAAATATATTGAACATTTTCAACTGAAAACGTATGCTGGAATATTGGCAGAGCTTCCATCCCATAAACGTGGACTCAGTTCTCATACCTGCACACCTCAAAAAACTAAGCAGAGACTCTCAGAAGCTTCTTTTCCACTTCCCATGGCAGGCCAAAATGAAAACACACTCTGAAACACATCTCCCTTAGATAACTCATACGCCACCATGCTTGCTAACTCTCCTCGGTGCTGTTTGTTGGCTTCCCACCAGCACTGTGTAATGCTTTTGTTGAATCATTCATCATAGAATCGTTTAGGTTACAAAAGACCTTTAAGTTCATCAAGTCCAAAAATTACCTGTGAACCTTCTCACGGTGTCTACTGCTTTCCCTACTTTTCTTAGTATTCTTTCTGAAGGTTTTTTTTCTTTTTTTTCAAACTCTCTTTATAAACCAATCTCCAAAGTAACATACTTCTCACGTGCTTTCTAGCTTACTTCTTATAACCTCCTACTGTATCTGTGGAAAGCAGGATGGATTTAGCTGCCAGAGTAAGCAAGGTAATAGTGTGACTCTGTGGCTTGTGGAGTTTTGTTTTTCTAACATGTTATACATGCATACAGAAGGCCAGAGAGCTGACTTTCACTCTGGGTAAAACTAGCTGATGGCACTATCTTGCAGGAAGCGATTGGAAGATGTAGAGAGAGCATTGTCCATTTACATGAGCTGATTCTTTGTCTTTATAAGCTAATAAATGCCTGTAGGATTGAGACAGCTATGCTAACATAGACAGTATGAATTTGGCCTAAGAAGAGTGATTTTCCTGTAGATTTCCTCAGAAGGCAAAATACCTTAGAGGGTTCTTTGTTGACACTGTATATGCAATGGCAGGTAAACAGATCTTTCTTCAGTATTTCCATCTTTCTACATGGTTTTCCTGTGGGCTTGCCACAGCTGAACACGGTCTTGTTGGTTCAGCAACACGAAACATGTCCCTCCTGGCAGAGGAAGCTCTTGCAGATACTTTGCTGCAGCACAGGTACCTGTGTGATGCAGGCAGGAGCTTCTCTAGCTCCTTCTGAATTCAGTGTTTTAACATCTATACATCTTGCATTAGGTTATGCCTTGCTTTTCTGGTGTATTACCAAAGAACCAAGAAAGAGATTTTGAAGAGTTGCTAGTTAATCAGTATGCAAGGATTGCCTGCCCCCTTCGCTTTATTAGTTTTGCACACTGAGTTTATAGTATGAACCTTAGTGCTATACCAGATTATGTAAAATCTAGACATTTACAGATTATTGAGGTGCTTCATCTGTGCAAAAAAAAAGGGTTCCATAGTTATTTCAACAAGCTTTAATGACTTGTTGAGCATGAAGAACCTTGCAGCGATTTGTACCCTAAAACAGGCAGTTCGAGCAAAGCATTTGAACATTTTATGGTAAGTATTTCTTAATAATGTGCAAGCACTTTTATACTGTGTGTCAGGGCCACAGTGAGATGCTGTTATGAGGGAAATACAGCATGGTTTTTTGGTGGTTTTTTCTTTAAATTGGGAGGTTATGCAAATTTTATGTTGAGGTTGTAATTCAAGTTTTGTTAAAAATAGGAGCTAATTGAGGTTAGATTTTCAATATGTAAAACTACTTAAACTGAGTAGTAGTTAACTGGTTGCATGCAATAAGTCTGTGTACAATAACATAGTTAATAGGTGCGTAGTTTTCACTTCTTTTTTGTTAAAAGAAACCTTAGAAGTACAGTCATTGTATAAGGAACTATAATTAGGCAGGATGTTTTGGTAATTGTCTATTTAAACATATTTTATCTTAGAGGATTCCACAAAAAGTGGCCTTTTAAACTTGCTATTATTCATACTTTTAGCACTGACATTATTTCACTTAACTTCAGTGACACTGGGCTACTAAAGGTGATTTGAATTTTTTTCTTAAACACAATCCACATTCCTAGGTGAAATCAAAGCTGAAGTAAATCAACCTGTTTGTTTGAACCTGGTGCATGTCACAAGGTACAGCACGAAACACTGGCTTCTCACAGAATGTTTTACCCAAATTTGTTGATCCAGCTGGGGAAACCACATTAAAACACATAGTTTACCAAGTTTCTGCTTTTCTAGCTTTGGCAATCAGTTCATTTGCTTCAGCACCTTTTTTATTCTGAATTACATCAGTTCTGTGTAAAACAAGCAAGTTTTTATTTAGCCTGATTAAATTCAAGGTCAAACAGAAGTGATTTCTGAGCATCTTGATTACAGCAGGGGCAAATAAAGCTGTTTGTCCCAAAGTGGTTCCTTGCTGAAGCCCTTGATTGATTAAAACTTCCTCCTCACACCTTAGAAAGTGTACCTCTACAGGATTCTGAAGATAGCTGAAAATTAGACAACTGTCTGCTCTGCTACTAAAACTATGATTGCCAGTATGTATGATAAACTTATTTGCCTGACATTTTAACAAGAATTCATCATCAAGTTTGACTCATTTAAAACCATATAAATATCTCAAAACCCATAGTTCATACCCCTGAATATGATTATTGGAGCCAATTGGTTATATAGAGTCTTATTAAAAGCAGGATTTCAGTTTATAATACATCATATTCACATTTTCTTATATAGAAGAAAGACATCTTAATACGGTCAAACATTAAAAATAAAGTCCATTTTATTGCAAAGGAAGAGAAACCAAAGAAACAGGGATCTTCCTTTAACCTTTGAAAACATTAACCATTTTAGCAGACTCAGTTCTTCACTGGGCTCCAGTGCCATTCCTGATGGCAGCACTGGTGTAACCTAAGATTAAAAAATTATAAAGATTTAACTTTTGCAAATGAGAGCTTGTGACTGACACAGAGCAATTACAAACTGGCTGTCAGACCTTCTCCAAGCAGACTTTGGGTGATCAGGTAGCATTACTTTTCCCTGTGCTGGTGTGAGCATGAGAAAACATCCCATGAAATCAGGTGAGGCAGGAGCCATTATCCGACACAAGGTTTCCAGTCTGGTTGGAGTGTACAGCTTGAATCATGGTACAAAAGGGAATAATTTTCTGTATGACCTGTGATTAAATTGAAGCCATAGAAGGGAGATTGCAGATATGTGATATAATCTGGAAAGGAGAAAAATGCTGACAATAATATGAAAAGTGAATAAGGAAATAGGGCAATAGGAGAATATTTGAAGTAAGTGCAATTATTTTTAAAAATTAATAAAATATTAAAACTGCCATCCAAAGAGGGGAAAAAAAGATAACTCGTTATAACTGCGCTAGACAGTACACACTTTAATCTACCTCTCCAGTCACATACCTCCTATCTTTTCAAAAGTGAAAAAGAGCAGCAGCATACTTCAGGGTTTGTGAAGGCCATATTAATAACATTCACTACTCAGTAACTAAGTAATTCTTCCTGTGCGATGTGATTTTAGACTTAGTTTTCACATTTAAATGAGAAGACAAATGCTGCCTTCAAGAAAAAGCTCAGTTGCCAGACAAGCTACCAGAGAAAACAAATATTTGACTTTGTCTAAAACTCCTCGGGAAAACAGACTCCACCAACACGCAATGCTGTATATGTAGTATCTGTACCTCTAATACAGTAATAAGGAATATTTTATTACCTGTTGAAAACAAGCAGAGAGGTAAGAAAAAGGGGACAGAAGAAAACCCCTGAGAATGGTTTTAGTAATATAGTCCAAGGGCCAAGAAGACATAAGGTGATCTCTGGAAGGCCTCCCTGAAGCTCTCTGATGTGTTTTTTAGAGGATCATCTCTCATTAGCCCTACAGGGATTATTCCAAATTCTATATTGTTTGGATGCATCAACTGTTAATGCAAATAACCTCCCTATCCTGCCTTCTAGTGCATTATTTTCTTGGGTTTTTTACTGAGCTTCAGCTTTACAGACCTCTCATTCCTCTTAACTATTCACCTTGTCCACTAAGATTGTAATATTTGTAGATTGTGTTTGTGTATAGTCTAGAAAAAGAGGGCTCAAATCCTGCATAGGTCTTGCAGGCATTACAGCTGTAACCAGTAAAGAAACTCAACCGAATTCTTTCTAATCTATACAAGCGAAATGAGACCCCATAATTTTTAGACTAGCTAAGGCTTCTGAGAGGTGAAAAAGCACTCTTAATTCTATCCTATTTCTTTCATTGATTTGAGTTGGGAATCTGACAGTTGTGTATGTTTTGTGCCAGATATAAATGCTATGCTTGGCATATTACCCCACATCCATTATTTATTTTAATTGAACAAAATTCTTGTATTTCTTTTGGGACATTGGATTTTGAAAAAGGAACTAAAGGAAGGACACGAGAACTTTGAAATGTCAGGACTGGCTGTACAAAATGATAAGGAAGTAGAACACTGGGTTTAGCACTAGTTGCTAAATGTCTCTTGAACACATATGTTAGAAAGAGATATGGTAATATAATAAATACCAGAATATACACCTTCCAGTAATTTCCACTTGGAATTTCATTGTGATATTTAGATATGATGTATAGTGAAAATTAATTCTTTTTGCTAACTGATCATCTCTCATGCTGTTAAACTGGACACTGTCTGGGTGTTTTTCTCTGAAAACATGGGAGAGCTGAAGACATTATACATGATGAACCAGATATCTAGTTGCATGTCTTAGACATTCCCCTTGCCACTTCTTTCTCCAAACTCTGCTTCTCAGAATTTTTCTGTATTTTGCATTATTTTATCTTTTGCACAGGAACATACTGCATTGGTTAAACTGTCGTGCCAAGGGCAGAAATTGAAGCACAGTGTGATGCAGAGCTGTCAGAAAATGGCCCTGGCCAATGCAGGTTGTACTGATTGTTTGTTCCATGGCCAGACAATGAGGATTCATTTAAACGTGAATGGTGGGAAAATCCTTGTTAGCAAAGGATCTTCCTGGCTGCAGCATTTGTATGGCTGCAGTGGGACTTGGTACAGCTCAATACAGAACCACCGCAGGGTGTTCTTTGCCAAATTTGTGCTAGTTTGCTGCACTTGTAATTTAGAGAAATTTCAGGACTCCTGCAACCCAGTGTTTAGCTTTCTTCTGCCAGGTGGATAGTCCATGGATTTCGGGGAGTTGAGCACAAAAACATTACGTGGCATTAAAACGTACAGCTGTAAAACATGAAAGGCTATTTGCTGCGTTGCTGGGATCTTCTACTAAAACAGAGGCAGATAGAAGCTTTGTCCCTTTGGAAAAACAGGCCCTCTGTGTGTATAGAGCTACTAGCCATCTTTTATAGTCTGCTCTCTAGGTCCAGCTGGTTTATTTCACAAAGAAATTTCCTCCCACTACATAGCCAAAATGTTTCTGCCTCCGTAGTACTGCTAAATCTAACTTAGTATCTCACACAGCTTGATTTATAGAACTAATAAAGTGGGGTTTGGGGTTTTTTTATTGCAGGAGACACACAATTCTAAACATTTGCATGATAATTTGCCTTCAAAATAATCAATATTGCATGTTGTGCTAAGCTCCTTTACTATTCTGTAATGGACAATAAGATGTTCCTATATATACATATGAAATTTATTCTATAATTATGAATTTAAGTTATGGCAGTGAAATGATGTCTTGTGCTAGTTAGGAATGTGTAAGATAAGAAAGGACAGAATTAAATTTGGCAGACTGGCCTTGGGGCATGCATTCTCGTGTGCTTTGTAATTACACGCATAGCTGATCTTTTTTCCCACGGTATATCTGCTTTAGCCAGTGGCACAGGTGCTGACACCTGTGATAGTGGATGCAGGATCCAGCGTCAGTCTCCATCGCTCCAGACTTCTCGTTTCTGCCTGTTCTCTAGTTCCTCTCAAAACTGACTCCTCGCCTCACCTTCTACAGTTCCAGTTAACTTCCCTCTCTGCCCACCTACACAGCAGCTTTATTTCTCCATCCTGCATTACAAAATTATTGCTAAGTTGTTGGCGTATATGCATGACCCATTTCAGGCTGTGGTTGTCAGAACTGCTTTTTTATTACCCTTTTTTGTTACTGCAGATGTTGCAGTCAACTTAGAGTTTACACTACATGTTATAGGTATTTGGGATATGAAAATCTACATCTTTCCAGTGCTTATAATTTGCTTATATCTTCCTGTTAACGCTGAAAGGCAGAGGAATGTTTCTTTGCAAAATATGAAACCCTTGATGAAAAGTCTTCAGAAATGATTACTCGAGCACAACGGTTATACAAGTTTACTTGATTTCACTTAAAATTGGCCAAAAAACAAGTTGTTCTCATAACGTTATTCTCAGAAACAGCTGAACAGTTTTGTCTGAAGTTTTTTCTTAAGAGGTACAAAAATCCCAGCTTGAGATGGCACAAAGGGTAAGACTGTCAAAATCAAAAGAAAGAGTATCTAATAGTATAAGGAGTAGCTTTATAACAAGTTGTACCAACACTGCAATTTCGAATATATTTTTTTAAAATCATATATATATTGAATGTGCCCCCAGTATTTGTGTATAAAAAGGGGGGGTAATAATAGTATTCAATATTTAACAGTGGTAGTTGAAAAGTAATAAAGTTAAAAGATCTTTCTGTAAAACCTTCTTGTAGCTGTAAAAATCTCCATCATCCAGTTATCTATCATTGTTGGGTTGTTGTTATTGTTGTTGTTGTTATGAGCATACTAGAAAGAAACTAATCTTGCCCTGGAGTGATTATTGCTTTACATTCATAATATTTGAAAAGCCTGTCATGCAAAATGTTGAATGCATACATGAATGATTATAGTTGGGGTTTTTTCCTCCAGCATGAATGAGAGAGCATAAATCTGGTCAGTCATATATCTATGCCATGCACATTTTTTAATTGCATGAAAAATAGCTGTAGCTTAAATCGTAAGGTAGCTTTAGTGATTCACTTCAGCTGATAGACACAGCTTTTGCAACACTGCAGCAATAACAATTTAAATGTATATTGCTTTGCTCATGACTAAGCTCCAGAAGCAGTAGGCAATGGAAAAGGCGAACTGAATAAACGAACACTGAGAAAAGAAACAATTTAAAACTGTCTTTAAACAGGACTACAGCTATGAGCTCCCCAGGCAGCATATATGACAGTATGTACTGAGAAGTAAAAGAATTTACAACAGCTCAGACCTGAACACCTAATCAATAAGACAGCAAACAAGCCCAAGGTAGCTGACCACAGTACATACCACCTACCCATGTGTACGATAGATGATCTAAATTTAGTAGAGCATACTGCAGTCAGTTGGCCACCACACTATTTTGCCCTACATAATCACTCAACTGTTGCTGCGTGTTCTGTGTTTATTGGTATAGTCCACTTTAATTGGACTCATTTTCAGTTTTATACATACTGCTGAGAGACAATATTTCCAACAGTGGGAAAGCAGGATTAGTCATACACCCTCCCACTCCTGCTTGCGGATGCTGTGCCCTTAGCTTACCCAGAGGACAGTCGTGGGCTGGGTATCATCTGGGGTCCTGCAAGAAAAGTTCATCTGATCTCCTCTGAAATGAGTGCTATGAAGAAAAAGAACTAACCTGAGATCTTCAATTTAAGGAACCTCAGGGAACTAAAGAAAGACCTTTCCTGTGCCCTGTATGGAAGATATGATGAATGCATATCCTTCTCTACGTGCTGTTTTCACATCTTATACCTTCCCATATATTTAGGATGCGCATTGTTTTACAAGACAGTCCTGAAGTAAAACTGAGGTTAGATCATGCACGTAATCCTGTTACCAATGGTGGTGTGAGCCTAAGTGCTACACCAAACTGAACAGTTTCTTGGCATAGTTGCAGCAAAGAGGTAGTCATCTGTATGGTCAGAGATTATTTTGAACTCCGGAGTGAGATCCTATTTACCCTTTTCCAAAAACACTGTCAATTTATCAAGTTAAGGAGCACTCCTTGCCACTTCTGGCTCCCTGCCAACAAGTCCTTGCCTAACCTTTGTGATAGAGCCACATATTTCACTAGGATAACTTTGTCACCATGCTTTACTTCACCTATTTAAGAAGTCCAATCTACCTCCACACATGATATTTAGCCTTTGAGCTTACGCTGTGCGTCTGCTGCTCCCAGGACGCCCCTGTTAGAGAGGATAGCCCTGCTGATGCAGCAGCTGTTCCAAAGCCTAGACTCTAAGTAGAGAGTCCACATCTAGTAACAGTGTCATTTCACTTTTGCTTTTGGTGCTGAAAATTTAAGTTGATTAAAGCTCTTTGGTGGGAACAAAAACATTTCTAATTTAATTTTCATAGAAACAATGTTAGACTTAATGTTTCAATGTCTTAAACTTATAGTCTTCAATTTAATGCCCTTTTAGCTAAGAATTCCCAAAAGCACTTATTTCCAGCTGTGTGTAAAATTACTATCCAAAAAACATAAGGAACTATGTATTAGTTATGATGGAAGAAAGTTAAACACAATAAATGAAGAATGTACTTACAGTACAAAAGGTGCATGAGAAAAAAAATAGAAAGTGTATATGCTAAAAATTAATAACAAAACACAAGTCAGAAATACCGCTAGAAATCTAGTATGACATCAAAACAGCTAATTTACAGCCCCCCAAAAATGAAGACAAATGATCACTAAATAGCCCCATAACAAACAAAATTTCTTTTAAATTAAGAGTTAGAGTAACTAACAGAATTTTGAATAAAGGTTATATGGACTGTAACTAAAGTATGAAATAAGCAGCAAGCATTATTTAAAATCTTAACAGATCTAGTTGAAAAAATGGACTCTCAGCACGGCAACAGTGTTGCTTCAGAATTAGCTTCAGAAGCTAACTGCTTTTTTTATCATTGATTTTAAATTTTCCCTCCTCAAAACCTATTACCTTGATCCTTGTCTTGAATATATGTTTCTGTCACAATACTTATTTCATACACAATTTAAATTACCTAAAAATATCCATATCATATAGGGAAAACAAGGTAATCAATTTATTTATTGATCTCCCCTTCTAACTTAACTGGCATTTGTATAACACAATCCAATACAGTCGTCAAATCACAATCGGTTAATATTATACAGCAAATAATTAAACAAGATTAGATAGAAATTTATTCTGTTCCACACATGTGTGTGTCTGCCTTTCAGACAGGATCAATGCTGCTCATCCTGAGCAAGAACCTGGCACAA
The DNA here is from genome assembly GCA_022605575.1 of Laterallus jamaicensis coturniculus. Classification (NCBI taxonomy): domain Eukaryota; kingdom Metazoa; phylum Chordata; class Aves; order Gruiformes; family Rallidae; genus Laterallus; species Laterallus jamaicensis. Next base: position 40,912,558 of record JAKCOX010000001.1, read on the forward strand.
AGGCAGGATGACATGGACAGGGAGGAAAGGGGTCCCTTGTGGCCAGATTTCATCCAGCGTTAGGCAAAGTAGCCTGAGTTTGGTCAGAGGACTTGGAACTCAATTACAAATATTCACATCATCCTGCAGAAACCTTCTAAGGACCATAAGTGCATATGGCTTTTTGGAGGTACTGTTTTGGATTGGTACCTCAAACAGCAAAGAAAGGCAGCTGCTTTGTCACTCTTGAGCCTTCAAAAAGGAAACAGAAGATTCTTCGTATGGCTGCTACATTTTGAGATTGAGAGCTAAGAGAGAACAAGCTTAGGGTGAAGGCAGAAAACATCTTATACTTGTAATCCTCTGGCAGTGTAGTTTTCTTTCTTTTACAGCTGTGGTTCAAGAACTACATATAATTTAACACTTTGATGCAAGAAAAATGACCCTAAAAGCTCTTTCTGTTAATAAAAGCTATTGGAAGCCAGAAGAGTAATTCAAGATCTTTCATTACCTTCTCACCATGTTACTTCAGGAGTCTGATCTGCAATAAATTCAATAGGATCATATTCAGATACTTGGCACAATTTGAGTATATGCACACTACTCACCAAGCCACTGAACATCTAAGAGACATCTGAGGGGAAAAAAGGTGGTAGAGCTCACTATGGAAGATGTGGGTTTTTTGCTACAGGGAAATGCCCAAACAGTGCTCTTCCTTCTTGGTGCTGGCATGGCAAATCAAGCAAAGAAGCATGAGAGACTGCATTTCTCTCGATATGGATAGCAGAGTCTGGCTGTGCTATGACAGTACGAAGCTATAGATATGTATATTGCAATATAAATATATTGCTCTTATCATCTTGTGTTCAGCATTGCAAACCTCCCCAGAAATAATCTGACAAAAAAATGACAGGCCTGGAGGGAACAAAAGTTTATATGGATGACATTTAGTTCAAAGGAAATTAGAAAAGGAAAAGAAGTCAAGAAAAACATTCAATACGTTTCTCACAGATTGAGTCCATGTTTTGAGATCAAACATGGATGATTATAAGTCATCTGGCCATTTGCATTTGACAAAGATGACATATCCATGACTTTTACACCCAGGTCTTTTCTTTACTAGAGTCTGTACCAGTAATTGGTGATACACCTCAAGGAATCAGTGCATTCTCTTCAAGATTACAAAAGGCATATTATTTATATAAAATAGTGAATCAGAGCAAACCAAAAGGCTAAGACTTGTGAGGCAGGTTAAAAGTTGTTCAATAGTTTCTCTACAGAAACTTGGAGGAAAGTTCTGATCTCCTATGCAGCATGTATTGAGGTCTTTAACTGTGCATTTCTGAAGGTGCTGGAAAGTAGTACTTTATTTACTTACCTCATATTCATTTCATTCAGCTTCTCTATCAGAATGACCTAGGGAAGGTCACATCTGCCCTTTGTCTTTTGAATGGCTTTATAGAGTTTGAAACAATGCTTAAACGTAAACATCAGATCCATACATGTGGACAGGGTGGGCACATTTTCATAAATGATACCATACAACAAGCATTCGAGAAATAAAATATTTTAAAAATAGTTTGCTAATCCTTAATATGCATCATGGTATGAAACAATCAGGACAAGACAAAAACTCATAATGTCAGTCAAAAGACAGTGCATGTAAGAAACAAAAAAATTTGATATGGGAAAGTAATTTTAAAGGAAAAATGCATATTTTCTTTCTGATTTTCTCTCTGGCACATTTTCTTGTTCCTGTAGTTCTCTTTGATCTAGAGTATTTATCTTCAGAATGTAGTTAAGGTTATTATATTTATTAAACTTGATGCCTAAAACCAGAAAACCAGCACATATTCTTGTAAACTGATGATGAAGTATAATGGATGTTATATGATTTGTACACCATTTCAATTGCAGAGATATATTTTTCAATCTAGTCATTTTATTTTGCATGTAAGTAGGGATTAGCATACTAGGCTAAAGAACCACCTTCTTAGAAAACCATTTCTTGTAGTTTTGGGTTGGGATTTTTTTGAAAAGCTAAACAGGTAGGAGAAGCAAGAGCTGGAAAGGGGAGCAGGTATGGAAGAGTTTGATCAAGGTCTCAGTTTCAAAGGCAGGATTCAGAATAATGCATGTATGTTGTACCATATAGTCCTTTGCGCTGAATACAAACCAATCCTTTTCTCCACACAATACTACAACCACCCTGAACCTACCAAAGAAATAGTCCCTGTTAGTCTCCTGCATCAGCTTTTTCCCCTCTAGCTGTCTCACTTACCTCTTACAGTTTCCATCCCTTTTGAGACAGCCTGGTATGTCATCACATACCAGCTGGTGGTCAGATTAACAGAATGGATTCAGCTGGGATTCAGCTACCCTTGGTTTCTCCCCTTTCACCCCTAAGTAAAATTACTCCAAAATGGACTGGAAAACTGTTCATATCCTAATTATGTGTTTCTCTAGCGAAGCATGTGTAGCTCTAGGCAAACATTTCTAAGACAGAACTATCTTTACTAGAGTGCTCAGGTCCTTACAGAGTGTTCTGAATTTCACTCAGTACAAAGAAAAAGGATTACTTTGGATGTCAGAGTTCCTTCTGCAGCAAGATATTTTTGCTGCATCTTTAACAAAACCAGGCTCTGTCTGAGCGACAGAGGATAAACACAGACATAGCTCTCCCTTTTTATTGCGTATAAAAGATGCCGATTCTCATGACACTTCATGAACCTAAGAACATGTAGTAGGGTAGTTGAAAACTGGAAAAGGGCTCTTTATGAGGACATGCAGTGATAGGACAAGGGGGAATGGCCTTAAGCTGAAGGGGGTTAGATTTAGAATATACATTAAGAGGTTCTTCCCTGTGAGGATGGTGAGGCCCTGGCACAGGCTGCCCAGAGAAGCTGTCACTGCCCCCTCCGTGGCAGTGTTCAAGGCCAGGTTGGATGGGGGTTTGGGCAGACTGATCTAGTGGAGGCTGTCTCTGCCCACAGCAGGGGTATGGGAACCATTCTATCATTCTATGATTCTTTGCATGAGGTTTTTCTGTCTGTTTATTTATTTTAAAGCTACAAACTCCTGGATTCGTGAAAGCATCCATCTAAATTAGAAAGAGCAAAACAAACCAAACCTCACACAATTCATGGAGGAAAAATTGGTTGAACACATTCAGTTCAAAATCTAAGAGCAAAATTTTCTAAAATTAGATTTCTGATTGATGACATTAAATCAGTTCTCAGGAATTTTGAAAATCTGGATTATATGCTTTAAACTACTGTGGTTGCCAGTACTGCCTAAGTCAAATTTGAAAGCTTGATATACTAGAGTATGGCTTCTGGGGTCAGTCCTACTATAATCAAGGAGAGGTATCCATTTGCCTTTCTGTCATATGCCCACATCTAATTAGGTCATTATGCCTTGTTTATGAATTAAAAAAAAAAAATCGTCAATTTGGTCAAGGTGACCCCAAAAACCCTATGACCTACTACTGACTACTGCCATCTAACAGAGGGGAGGGACATGCAGAACATTTGGATATCTTTCACCTTTATTTACAAACCACTAACTGGCATTAGCATTGATAGAGAATGACAAACCCTAGTAAACCTTTTCCATGCGGGTGCCTTCTAAAATGTCCAATTTTTTCCCTGTGTATCAACAAATTCCTCTAGAATATATAAATTCCTTAAGGTTTTTACTTAAAGTACTTGCTAACATCTGTTCTTGAAGGGATTGGATTCATACAGCTGCCAGTTTTACTTAAAACAAGTCTTTTTATACTTATTATTTAATATGACTTACAGTCTGCTTAAAAGAATTAAGTATTCCTTTATTTTTCCCCAATCTATTTAAGGATGCTTTCAAGGTTTGATCCAGTCCTATATCCTCAGGTTATTTAACCTAATCAAAGTCTGTACTTATATGCATTTGGAGACACTGAATTAATAAGGGAGGCAATGAAGCACATGTGTCTATCTGAGGGTGAGACTGAACAACTGAACCATTAATGTTCACTTTTTAGTAGACATAGAAAGAAATGTTATCATCCTTTTAATTATTTTTTTTTTCATCTCCACTGATCTTTTCATTTTTTTCTAACACATGGACCACCTCGTTGACTCATCCATGTATCTACCATTTACTGCTGTTTATTCTGTTCCTAATTGCCCTTTCCAGATCTTCAGTAATAATGTGTAATGAGCAAAGAATAACTTAATTAATTCAGATTAACCAAAGTCCAGATCAATTAGAAGACTGTAACAAGACTGTAAGAGTCTCTTGTTCTTCCATCATCTATGGCTAGCACTGAACAACAGAAAAGACCACACTGCTGCTTTCCAGTCGGGGGTGGTCCCTTATGCTTTATATAACGGATTGAACTGAGCGGTCATCTCTGTGCACACTTCACAGTAACCTCACTTCACCACCCACCCTGCTCTTCTTCTCTAGGGCTGGAGTACTAATAGTTCACTTCTCATGGAGAACAAAGCTCTTGTAACTGAATTTCAAATGCTGCATGTTTAGTCGAGTGTTATAGAAAAAGCAATGAACGGGCAGGCTGGAGCACAGAGTTAGTGTGTCCCAGAAAGCAGCTCCGCTCTCCACCTTCCATATGTCTTGTAAATGGCAAACAGGACTGTCAAAGATGTAGGTAAATATAGTTTCAAATCTCCAGCAAGAGAAAAGGAGGAGTTGGAAAGGAGTGTCAAAGAAAAACTGATGGTAATTACTAATAAAAGAATCCTACTGAACTTTGAACTTAGCTGCCCCACAAAATCCTCTGACCACACATATGAAGCTTCCTGAGAAAAACCCCCTGCCCAAAATGCAAAGCAAGGCAAGTCAGAAAAGTTTGCATGAGTGGAAAGACGAGGAAAATCGAGGCCTTCTTTTAGGCCTCTTTAAAAAATGAGATAGTTATACTGTAGATATAGATGTATCTGGCTGATCAGTTTTTGGATACTGGCATAAACTGGGAATCTTGTCAACACCCTTGCTACAAGAGGTGCGAGGATCCCAGCACCTCTGTCTCCTGGCTGTGAGCTGGACCCTGATCAGAAGAGAGCGACACACTGATCAGGAGATGAGTATGCTACTGCTTCAAAGACCTTTATGTGCCCAAGGGCGTTCTAGCACAGAAATAATCAAATTGTGAAGAAATTAGCAATGAATTGAATGTGCTACGTGTTTTCTGATTTTGTAGGTAAATACTGCAAATAAATTCTTTTTTAAATGCACAATTGGACCTATGTAACCTAGAAGATGGTGGAATACACATTTAACTGCAGAAAACCTATGTTTAATACATGTGGATGACAGGGGTATTCTAATGGTTACATCCATGGGAAACACATCTCTAATATCCCACTGCCTGGGGATCTAAGCACTGTACAAGTGGAATCAAGAACATCATCAGCCTGTCTCCAGGACTTGGGGACCTAGAGGGATATGAACCTAATCCACGTTTTCTCAGATGCTGCATTAGCACATGTACATTTGGGTTTACTTGTACAACATTCTCCCATCAAGGACAACTGGCTAGTGTGGCACCCAGCCCCACAGCAATGCAGCCAGCACTCCCAGCTGGGACGTGTCTCCTCTCACACTGCAGTCACCTAGGCTAAGGATTGTCCATTTAAATCCTGGCTGTGCAGCCCTGGACAGGAACCACCTCTAATTAATAATAAATTGATGACTTAGGTGGCTACATTTGGCGGAGGAATTTTTTCTCACCTATTAAAAGCTGTGACAACATTTTTCAGGCTTTATTTGTAGAACTACTGACTGTGATTTTCTAAGCATTAGTTTTATATCCTTCTCATTATTTTTAATTTTTTCTCTCCGAGCCGTAACTTAACTGACTTGAAAACTGTATGCAGCTTTGTATACCCCATAATGAAAAAAGCTGTGTTTGAATCAATGTAGTAATGCTTCCTCCTCCACCTAAGTAAACTTTCCAATTTCTTTGACTCTAAAAATCTCTTTTTATTAAGAGTCCACTTTGCATCAGCTGGAAAGTTTTGATCTCACTTAAAGTACCGTCATTCACTTCCTTCAACAGAAGGCCATTTCTAGTAAAAACACTGTTTATCCATCCAAACTGTGTTACATCATAATATTTTATTGCTTATACATATGCAGTGTTTTGTGGGTTTTTTCCCTAGGAGAAAAGTGTTCCTTACTGAATGAATATACATAGCCTGAAGTTAAATATGAAGCCTGACTCCCTGTTCTCAGTGAATACTTTAATATGGTGGCAAGCCATTAACAGTTTTGGAATGCTTGCCATGGAGATGGTATAGGCATTATCTTGACCCAAACTCATTTGCTTTTTACCTTCTGAAACATTTAAAGTATTTTTTACCTGTTTGTGGAAAAATTGGAAATAAATTCACTATCTGTGAAGCCTGAAGGTCTGGATGAACAAATCATAAATCAAATGCCAACACATGCCAAAACTAGGCATACTCAAAGCTAAAAATGCAGACATTACACTGAAGTGTAAACAGTAATTCTGAGGGAGAAAACTACTAGTTGGAAGAAACAAGAGTCAAGGAATGAAAGCAGATTTTTGGAACACGAATAAAAACAGGTTTTTTACAAGTTCATTTAAAGTACAGTATGATACTTCTGAATATTAATTGAAAATTTCCCAGTCAACAGAAGAAAACAATGAAAGCCCATCATTAAATTCATGCACAGAAACAGGCCTCCCTAAAGCCAGTAGGACTGCTAAGGGTAAGCACATGTTGTTTGTTGGTTAGATTGCAGTTTGCTTTCCAAATATCTTCCTAAAACTAATTTCAAGGTCCAGCTTGAAAAAAAAGAGTTTTATTTGGGTCAGAGGTTAGAGGGTGGTTGTTGTTATTTTTTTAATGTATATTTTTTTGAAAGGTTATGGAACTAAACCATTGGTATCATGTCCCTTAGCCCAGAGCTTTGAAGCTTGAATGCAAAGACTGTACAGATGCCAATATTCCAGAGTTGGAAACATTTTATATCCACTGTGCACAGACAGGAACAGAAAAAGGCAACAGAGATTTCAGTCATTTGTGTTTTGTAATATCTCCTGATTTATGCCTTAATATTAAGAAACCGCATTTGGAAATGGCAATTTTGTTACTGCAAGTAGACATACAATGACTTTGAAAAAAAATATGAGCCCTTCAAAATTATTACAAAGTGAAAATTACATGTTCATTATCAAAGATTAGCAGTAAATTCTTAAGAACAGGAATGGTGTAAATGCAACTTTGGAACAGGAAATAAATATAGAAAAGTTCTCTGTGGGAGGCAGCACTAAAATGAACTTAATTGTCATTATGTCTAAACTTTTTTCGGTTTAGTAATTTGCCACTCTTGTGCCAGCAATTTAGTAAAAGCATGCAGAGGGAAGAATTAAAAAAAGATTTAATTAAGGAATTCCAGAGAAACAAAACAAGCCTCAAATGACACCTCATGTACTTAAAGCCTGCAAGTCAATAGGAGACTTGCAGCTTCCAAAATCATAATTATGACCCATCACTAATCGTTTGGCACAATTATCTCCCTGAGCAAGGTGCTCTATTTCTATTACTAAGAGAGATCCTGGAAAAGTCAGGAAAAGCAGAAGGGTTCATTTGCCAAATAAGTGTTGCTCCATTCTTAAAAACAAACAAAATCAAATCAGTCTGAAATCACTTTCACGGCAACAGTCCTTCCTCAGTTTTCTAGCCAGTTTTTCTTGGAGTGGAACAATGAGTTTGGGGGATTACAGATAAAAAGAGAAAGTTTGATGGTGAGAAAAGATTAAAACTCACAGAAGAGTTTGGATAGACTTTGTTTCTTATTTACAAGAAAAATGTTATCAAAGAAATCCTCAACAGTTAAGGAATTAGCAAAAGATGTTTTACCCAGCCTTCTGGAAAGGGTTTGTTTCAACCTTCAAATCTCAGTTCTGCTTACACTTCTTTACATGAATATTAAGGTAATTAACATTATCAGAGTTACCAGATGTGGCTAATTATTTCCTCTTTCTTTCCAAAATCTAACTTTATACCTCATGGTACATAAGTCTTGCAAAGTTGCATCGTAGGTGCCCCAGTCTTGGGTGGTCTGAGTCAGTGCATTAGTCACTGGCATTAGTAAACAAAGTGTAGTTTCAGCTGGAGACAGAGAAGATCAAAGTTACTTAAGATATGTTGGCTCTGCCAGAAATTATCTCCAGTGGGCATTTAGCTTCAGCCTTTTGAGCTTATAGCAGATAAATATTCTTCAGGATGGTAGAGACCTATTAAGTCAACTGCTTCATGTAACTCAATGGAACTACACTGCCATGACCAACAGCATGTGCTGACATCATTAAGATAGCCTGCTACTGGTATGATGTTGTAAAGTAAAGCCATTATTAAAGTTGTGGTTGAAGTCTGATAGCCTTAAACTACTGAGTAATTCTTGAATTATTTAACAGAAATCAAGAGACAGTAAAGAAAATTGTGACAAAAAATATCCTTGCATATCCAAGGAAACTCCACACACCAAACTCACAGTAGTTCTCTGGGATCCAAACTGTTTTTTCTCTGCATGTTGCCTGAATAAATAGATTTTTTAGGAAGTGTGAGTATCAAGCAGGTAAGATGAAATAACTCCTCACGAGCCCTAGAGGCAGGCTGTGGCAGAACTTTGTAGCCAATCCACAGTTTCCACTGGGAACAACCAAGTTAAAGCAGTGGCCGAGGGCTTTACACATACTCCTTACACAATGACTTTCACATATAAAATGACACGCTGCCAGTTCAAAACATCATTAAAAACATATTCATCTGCAAATCAAATAAATCAACAAGGGAATAGACAATGATATTAATCTTTTGCCTGTTAGAACTTGTTGCCTCCCTGCTTTTTTCAATGGGTGAGCAAGCAGCCAGATAACTACCTCATTCTGAATGGAATCAAAAAATAAGAATGAAAAGAGGCAACTGAGCCTTTGATATGATCATTACCTTTTGGCAAACTTTTCTGGAACTGGGAGTGAAGAATCATCCTTCATCTCAGTACTGGCTAGGCGAAAATGCAGTTTCTGTGATCAAGCATAGACTCGTTTCTTCACATTTCCTCAAGGTGAGTAGGGATGAAAAGGACAGACAAAAGCAGGATTTGCCTGAATCATCCCAACCATGCAAGGAAAGAGGTGTGAGGCTGGTACCCTCTGAAGTGAAGTAACTTTTCTCTTGTGGATCTTCCAAAGGCATTTATGCTTCCCCATGGCACAATGTGCTTAGAAATGGAGGGCAGAATGAGGAACAGGGCTGTGCCCTACAGCCACATGACAAAACATAACCCATCCCCAAAGCATTTATACATCTCAAAAATGTGAAGAACAAGGACACACTGAAAACTGAGTATTTATTAAGAGCGACTAGCTGTTTTCTTTCCTCATCCTTGTTATGTAGACTAGTTAAAAGGAAGGTGTATATCTAATTGATCTTACCAGGGCAGAGATTACACTGAGAAAATTAATGGTTTCTATTTTTGCCAACACTCTCTGCATGTTAATATTTTAATCACTGTAATTTTCATGAGAGAAGGACATGCAGCATGCTTTCTCATCTCCCACAGGCTCAAATCCTCCCCTACCTTTAGGCGTTGCCTTCATACACTCCTCAGCAATAAAGATTTCCCTCAATATGGTAGCATGAGTCACTGTTGATGAACATAGCTAATAATGTCAAATTCACAGACGGCAAAAGCAATGACTTATTTCACTAGTGTCCTCAGAATATGTTTCATCAACTGGGTAAGAGAATGTGGGGGAGAAAGTACTGAGCAAACCAAAGACAGAAAATGAGGCAAAATCAGAAAAAAATACTAAGAAATCCTATTGTCAACCCCCTTGCTGTTAAATTAGGGAACAAAAATGTATTAATTTCTCCATATTCTCTCTCCACTTGTTGCCACATATATTGTGCTGCTGTTGTACTGCTGCATTGTGCTATCCAGCCATATGGCTCTTGGCACTATAAGGTGTCCTTACAAGCATCCTTAGTCCCAGCAGAACATATCTTCTCAAAAGATAATTTGATTTCAGTAGCATGGTCCATTTCATAAATACATGTTTACTCACAGCAACTAGGGTGAACAAGGGTGATCTTGTACTTGCATCTCAATGATTTTTTTAAAAAATAGATTGGAATCTAAATAGAAATTACGAGTCTAATTATGTAACTCCCACATCTCTACACTGAACAGTTTTCTGACCGTATATGGTCTGTGATTTACAGGGCCATAAATACAGAAACCACCTACTTTTTAAAAAACAGATCTTTCTTTTATTTTTTGGGATGTATCCTGCCATATATGCTTCCAAAGAAGCTGTCATTTAAGTTTCAATGGATGTCATTCAAACTGACAGGAAACACAAGATAAGAACCAAAACTTTGCACTTTTGTAAAACAGGGCTGAAACAAGTTATAAAAATCACTGCTGAAGGTTTCAAAGCTTAAATCTAGCTGTGAATCGTCACTTACTCAATGCTTGAGAAGACCGGGCAGCACTTTTGTATAAGCAACTGTTAACTTCAAATATGTGTACAAGGTTAGGTAGTTCAAACAATACTACTTTAAATATTTTTTTTATTTCAAAGGAGCAGACTAGCATCGATTAGTGGACATAGAGACCAATTATTGAAACAGAAAACTCTCCCATTAAAAAAAACAAACAAAAAAAAACCCCACCCCACCCCCAGCCCCCCCCCCCCCAAACCAGAAAACCATAATTTCCCTATGTGAGGGTTTTTTTCCAAAATCTATGTGAATTTATTAGGGAAATTAAATTTTTGCAGGTAAAATGCCCATCTAGTGCAGGTAAGTTTTCTTATATAGACAACATGTTCAACATATTGAAATAATAATTTTATACATTGATTTAATATAAACCATCACAGAGTTTTCTTCCATTTTTATGGTTTTTTGGGGTTTGTTTATTAATTTATTTTCTTAGTAATTCACTGTACTGTTTGGTGATGTTTTTTCACATAACTTTTCAAACAAACAGAAACATGTTGAACATGTTATTTAGTCACTAAAACTTTGTTTGTTTTCTGAATCTTATTTTGAATACAAAATTTTCTTTTATGTACTTGTAGCATTAAAAAAAAAGACTTAATTTTCTTTTCAAGTTTCTCAGCAAAATGTCAGTTTGGCCAAATGACAAGCATTATTTTATTTAGAGAGAAAAATAAAGGGAAAACTAAAAAACATTCAATTTATTAACAGCTTTTATACAAAGGTTATAATAATGTGCGTCTGAAATTACTGTATTAATGCAGAAAGCATAAATGTTAGAGGCAGTTTAAGAAGCAGCAGGTACTATGCCAATTCAGAATTGTGTCTTACCTTCAAAATAATGTTGCTTTAAAATATAATGCAATGTTCACTGACATCAAAATGAGAGTCTGAAATGCAATTTTATTTCTTATGTAGTAATGGCATGCTTAGTATCTGTGGAAAAGCATGAAAACTAACACCTGAAAAAAAAAAAAAAAAAGCAATCTTACCTTTCAAGGACATTCCAATTGTAAATAAAAATATGGTTTATTGTGATTTTTAACCTGAATACACTTTTTCTCATCATCTGATTACACTTTCATGTTTCGTCCATACACTTTTTACTGAAGTTGAAAATGTCTGACCTCTAGATGTTTGATTATAAAGGAAACATTAATTTTCTCATAACATTGATATTTTGTCTTGAAGAAACATATATAAGTGTTTATTACTACACAAAGTTTGTTTTAGGAATAAAAACAAAACTACTATACTTAGTCCCAGAGAAATTTCATATTCTTAAATATCTTTTCCTGTTCATGACAATATTTTTACTTACTTCATGTTGCTGTTGAACATGGTTTGGTTTTGGGTTGTTTTTTTTTTTCTTTTTAAATTCAATGAGATGCAGGCCCTGATCCAACAAAGCACTTACTTACATACACGTATAATTAACTTCTGCTATGACTGTGGATCCAGCAAAATAAACAGTTGGCTCACCCATGCCTCAGCACTTTGCAGAGCCTAGTCTTACAGCACATTTGGCAGTAAAATATCCGCACTAAGGGAGCTTCATCCAGGATAAGAATAGGTTGGTTTTTTTTTCTAAGACCATTGTGAAGGATGAAGCAGGCAACCAGGAGCTTGAGACTGTGAGGTGCACATCAGTCACTTCTTCCAGAAAACAGTCGCTCACTCTTGACTGCCTGCTTTGGCAGGGGGGTTGGACCCGAAGATCTCTTGAGGTCCCTTCCAACCCCTAAGATTCTGTGATTCAAATACCATTTGATTCATTTGTGAGCTTAAACATAACTAAAACATTATTTCAGGGTTACTGGAAGCTAATATGATGTCCATGTTTCGATGTCCATTACAGAGTAGGTCCTGCTGGTGAAAAAAATGACCAGTGCTCTTCAGAGAATTCAATTCATCGACACAAGCAAGAAACATTGGCACCTTCATTTACCTTTGATAAAAGCTCAGCAGGGACAGGCTCTACAACGAAAACCAGCGTAGTTCATCAAAAAGCTTTCCTGATTTGTAACCTGCATCAGACATTGTTCTAGCCCCCTAAGGCTAATTTGATCTAACCATCTTCACTGTGAACCCCAGCCCAAAATTCTCCTCTGGTTCCCTGTCCTTCAGGAAGGCATCAGTTTCCCAAGAGATTCACAGGGAGGAAGAGCTGTGGGAGCACCTTGCAGGCAAGAAAATGGCTCCAGTGGGGCCCACTGCTCCACAGTAGGATAAAACTGAGCAGGGCATGCTGCCAATGAACTCAGCTCCAGGCACTTTATTATCTCTGTTTCTCTCCAGGGTCTTCCAGGTCACTCCAGCGCTTTGTTGGACAACTGAGGGTAACACAACATGATGTTGCTGGTAACACAATGTCAGCAGCACAAGTCCTGGGGCTATCAGCTGCATCTGGCTCATGGACCTCGGAAGGCCAATCATACTCCCTCTAGATGTTTCATATCACAAGTAAAGCTGCTCAGCTGTGGTGATCTCAAAATTCCTGCTGAACTCTGCGGGGGTCCTGGATTTAGAAAAATGTCCTTGGCTGAAAGACAAGAGGCAGTAAATTAACTATTGTCTGTTCTGCATCCTTAAAGAGAAATTTTGGTGAGATGTGACCTTGTGATGATGCGGTAAATGCCCAAGGGCACTATTAAAAATGTTGACAAAGTTGCCTCATTTTTCAGACAAGGCTAAAGGTTTTGCCTCAAGGCTACATTCTTAGACATTTGGTTTTCTTTATTAATTCTGCCTGATTTATACACTTGCTCTTAGGTATGTTTGTTTAGTGTTTATATACTGTCTTGAGTACTTTTTTATGTGTAGAAAAGGAACTATTGCTGTCAATTCAGAGAGTCTTCAAAAGTCATTTTGTCATGGATGAAACAACACAATACTGTAATGATTTAAATATTTTGTCCAAATTTTCTGTACCATCACTAGATTAATTAAGATGTAAATTTTCACAACAATAAATTCCATGCAATTCCAATGGCTACTTGCCTGGTTTTCCATATATGCCTTCAGCTGTTTTCAAGTTAGAGAGAAGCAACAGCATAAATACCTTCAGGTTATAGATATGCTCCATTCACATCCCTCAAAGTTTTAAAAAGATACACTTACAGCCAACACCATAATTAGGAATTAATTTTCTAAGTTATTTGTCAGATTTAATAGATTTGAGTTTCTTTCCCCTACAAGTTGAAAACCCAACTTAAACAACAACAAAAACCCAGTAATTTTATGAATTTTAAGGTATTTCATAATATAGGTAAGTATAAATGTTAAGTTCATTACTTAACATGCAAATAAGTTGAGGGCAGGGAAAGAAATACATTCATATCTGCTTGTGCACTCAAATTTATATTACTTTAAAATAGACATAGGAAAATCGTAGAAATAAACTGTTGGATTGCAATATGATCCAGACACAACTTCTGAGGATGTTGACCCCCTGACTTGATTTATTTATTTAAACAGAAAGGTCAATAAACATTAAGAAAGAAAGAAAGAGGAAGATAACAGCAAAGCAATTATATACTTATGCATACACATTTTCTGAGTCTTGCAAAGCTGGTTTGCACACATAGGGGTTGGGATTCTTGATACAGCTTTCACTGGTAAATTAATTATAGTGTTGTAATCATAACAAAAAGGAGTTTTAAGGCAGGTCTTGAAGGAGAAGGTTGTTGCAGCCTCACAGATTAATCCAGTGCAATGGAAATCTGTATAAAGTATTGGCATGAAAGATTGTAAAACCGTTAACAGAAATCAGGCACCAAATAAGCATTCAAAGATTGACAGAATGGGTCAGAATGAGAGTTCACACAAGAAGATAGCAACAGCAGCTAAGAAGCTAGAAACAGATATGTACAGTGTCTTGAAGGTTAGAAGAAAAACCTGGAATTTTCTGTAAAGGGAAAGTACCTGAAACACAGAAGTGATTTAAGAGGTGGAAGATTTGTCAGCACCACCAGTAAGAAAGAATTTGGATAAATGGGAATGTGTACAGACAGGAAAAGAATTTTTGACACAAGTTTTGGGTCCCATTGATTAATTAATAGGTTTCAGTAATCAAGTTAGCTTAAAACTCATGAACTCTATTACAGCAGGGAGAAAGGTTATGGAGTACTAAACAGAAACCTTTACAGGTCAAAGGCAAGATGGTGCTGAAGTGGAGCTTCAGACTAGGGAGGGAAAGGAATAGAGACAGTTAAAGCTCTGGAGGTGGCACAAGAGGAAAGACAAACCAAACAAATCAGTTGATCTTTCTGTTATATATGATATTTAAAATGGCTGACAGACTTTCAGAAGAAAGAGCGGGAGATGGCAGTGTATCTGGAGGGCTGAAGATGGAGAAGACCTGAAAGGAGATTGTGAGACTATATAGAAGTTGCAGGGAAAGACTGGCCTGATAAAATGGACGTGCGAATTGGTGGGAAGAGAAAAAAGTGGAAGATCTGAGGGAGATGAAGAAGCAAAACTGTATGCTCACTGCTGACTGAAGGCTGCTATTTACAAGGCAAGGGAAATACTAGATGTCAAGAAGAAATAAAGGCATTCCTGCTGCAAATGAAATCTATGGGCTGAGATGATTTGCACAATACTGAAAATACTGGGGAAAAAATTGTGAGGGGAAAAATATACTGAATAATCTTCATGTAAATTTTTAATAGGAATTTATGTAAGTGTCCTCACAGAGAACATATCCAGAAATATAACATTTTCTGCAAACAAGAGAATACGAAAGGTCCTCAGCACAACTAGACAAAGCCATAATGTGCTGTGTGGGAAATTGGCTGATGGGTTAGGCTCAGGGGGTGATAGTAAATGTGGTTACATCTAGGCAGCAGTCACTAATGGGATTCCCCAGGGCTCCACTTTAGGTCCAGTCCTTTTTAATCTTTTCATAAACAAACTGGACACAAGACTAGAGGGCGTCTTAAGTAAATCTGTAGATGACACTAAATTGAGAAGGAGCTATTGACTCTGATGAGAGTGGAGAAGCCTCACAGAGAGACCCAGACAGATTAGAGCATGAAGTTTAAAACAGGCAAGTGCCAGATTCTGCTCCTGGAAAGGGGCAGCCCTGTTTGCACATACAACATTATTGCACTGAATATGATGGACTCTTGCATGTAAAAGCAGCTTGCGACAAACAATACGTTTAAGATGAGGAAGCTAAAGAGTGCTTGAGCCAGTGATTTCAGGGGCTTCTTGGACAAAGTTCTAGTGAAGTACAACGTCGTGCAAAGAATAACTGCAAAAATTTGGAAGATTTTGGAGTGCTCACCTGTGTTACCAGATTCTGTGTTGGTTTTAAGCCAACCCATATTTCTCATTCCCCTTCTCAGCTTCAGCCTTATAGATTCATCAAGATGAAGCCTTATTTTATAGCATTTAATTGCATTCTCCAGGGACAAGATACAAGACAGAATGCATTTTTCGCTTTAGCAGCTGCTTTTCAGGGACTCCCAGGCCCTAGAAGGACCCATGCTGTAGGTTAGAAGTCACAGATCCCTCTGCAGTTTGGCAATTACACTCTACAAGCATGCAGGGCTTGGCAAGATAGCCTGGCCCCTGACCTTACTGAGACACATCACACCGCCCAGGTCTGCCTTCACCCCAAGCACCTGTAATGGCTTTGGCATCATTTTCATCCCCTTTACTGCTGGAACAGGCAACAGGCTGGGGTAACAGATTCATTCAGACACATTTGCAACCATGACTTCTGAGACAGACCCCATGAAAAAAGTTCAATCTCAAAAAGAAAGAATACATTTTAAATTTTTATTTTTATTTTTAAAAAAGCTTAACTCCTCTATGTTGCCTATTACTAAAACAGACCAGAAGCCAGCAACATTCCTCTCACATTTCTCAGCTTGGCTTTGGGGTGGCCCTGCAACTGTACCCCAGCAACATAAACAAGTTTCCCCTTGGGTGCAGTCTGAGGAAGCCGCTGGGCAGTTCTTACTCTAAGACACCAATTCAGTTCACAGAAAAGTGAGGTGTAGATGCTGAGTGTTAGCATTGGTGTTTCAAGGTAGTTTTCATATGCAAGCACTGACATCAGGAAATTTCTGATTAGGGAAGAATCAGGTTTAAGATATTTTTTTAAGGCATGCTTTGGCCCTTATACTCACAGAGCCAAGACTGAAAATAATTCTAGGACAGTCCCTAAGGACTCAGTTCAAACAGGACACTCTGGCAGAAGCTTTAGGACAAGATCTCTCCTGTAGCAGCTGCAAAGAATCACAAAGCATTTCTCCAAGCACTCTCAAAGATCATTATTAGAATACAGAAAGCTATGATTGCCCTAAAGCCTCTCTTCCTTCATTTAATTTACTACCATGTCCTCCCCAGGGCTCCTACTGCCTGGTTTCCTTCGACAGCTTTTAAAGAAATAGCACATGTCTCCATCAATGCTGTCTTTAAACTAGCTCTGTCACTGCTTAAGTGTTACAGCTTCAGAAGCTCTCCACCACAGCCCTGGATTTGGAAAAATATCTGATTTTAAATTGTTCCGGTTCAGTTGTTGCCAGCCTCTCTCTATATATATATATTCACTTGCCCCAGAGTTTAAGCTTTGATTAAAACTTTCTCAGCTTGCGTCAGGAGATTACTAAATTACATGAAATTGGCTAAGCAGGGGATAAGCCGGCTTAACCAGGACTCTCTTTCAGTGGCCTTAAGTAGACCGATTCAAAATCAATTTAGATAGATAGCTGTAATGTTTCAATGAAGAAGAGCACAAGTAAGGATACATAGTAATCCTTGTAATTTGAGACTAATTGTTAGGGTACTGTTAAATGCCTTACTTTATCAAAGTAGGGACACAAAGAATATTCTCCTATTAGCCTCCTTTAAACAACAGAAATGTGCAATTCCCAAATCAACCCTTTGCAAGTTTTCTTGCATGCACCAGACTCAATAAAGTCTTCACTTGCCACTATTTATCATACTGTGACATATAGTATCTATGGAAAGGATGCTGTAGTGATTAGTGATTATGAAGAAAATTTTAAAAAGGTTCTTGAAATGACAGGAGACAAAAGACATAAAGTATGGAGAGACAAGTGAAGGACATACACCACTGAGTGGAAAGAGCAAGGCCCTGAGTTGACTACAAGCTGTTATGGAGAGCATGTAACAGCTGTGATCAGTAAAAAGAGATGGAGAAGTGTTACAGTGGATCTCTGGGGTAATACATCTTTTTGAATCATCTGCTGGTATCTTAGAGTGTGAATTTATTTATGGTAACATGTTACATGCTTCAAGTAAAAAAAAAGAGTAAAAGACTTCTTTTTAAAGTAAATTGTGCAATCCCTCTGCTACCTAAGCTTCCAGTACTAGAGAGCTGATTTTCATGGTTCTCCACTTTAATATTATGGAGTAGTGTGAAGAAGGAAATTGACTGAGGGAGACCTTACTGAGACAGAAGGGTGACCTTATTAATGTTTATAAATATGTAAAGGGTGAGAGTCAGGAGGATGGAGCCAGGCTCTTCTCAGTGATGGTCAGCAATAGGACAAGGGGCAACGGGTGCAAACTGGAGCAGACGAAGTTCCATGTAAATATAAGGAGAAACTTTTTCACTGAGAGAGTGACAGAGCCCTGGGACAGGCTGCTCAGAGAGGCTGTGGCGTCTCCTTCTCTGGGGACGTTCAAAACCCACCTGGAAGCCTTCCTGTGTGATTTAGTCTAGACCCTGCTCCAGCAGGGGGGTTGGACTAGATGATCTTTAAAGGTCCCTTCCAGCTCCCAACTTTCTGTGATTCTGGGATTGAATGGATCAATTTCTTTCAGAAAGAAAAATCTGGGGTTTTCCTGTTTACATGATATCACTCTAAATATGTAATTAATACAGCCTATAGCACTTCTTACACATTTCCATATAACAGTAAAATTAATGACATACAGAAAGTAAAGTAGGTTTAGTCTTCGAGATAAACACTATAAATCTGGTTTACTGTAAGCAACAGGACTTGGGCATTTTTTTTAAGAGTGAAAAAAATAAACCATGTATATAATTCATTCACATAGACTATAATCTAAATTGAATTTGTGATAAGAGCGTTCTAGTACCTTTATGTTTAAAACTGTGTCACAAACACTGGAAGAGCGATATTTCACCATCTGTTGCTGAGTGGCTTATATCAATGTCTCGTTCGTCATCTTTAGCCTGTTACACTTCAAGAATTTATAGAGCAGGAGTCAAACCCCATCACCAGCAAACAGAATTCCTTTTAAAACACTGGGAAAATTTCACTCAACGGATCGTCAGTAACTCATGTTTTTCATGGAGAGGACTCTGTTTAAATGAGATGTTGGTGTTGTTTATGAAATGATCCAAACATTATATATCTGGTCATTAGAGCCAGCAGATGATTTCTGGTGATTCTACTGGGGTTTTGTCTGCCAGGAGGCCCTCCATGGTGGCACTGCACATGCCTTTCACAGAAGTTTCTTCTCCTATTCTACATCCTTCAAATGCTTCACACAAAATACCTAACAGTGCCAGCTACAGACTCCTGAAATCGATAGGTGACTTAATTAGGAGGTCAAAGAGAAGGTGTTTTTCACAGAGTGCACATTTGACACCACAGCATTTTACTTTGCTGCTGGCTATATGTGTGCAGATGGTTTGGATGGACTCCAAGCAATAGGCTAAAAGCTGCAACATGCTCTTGGTGACTGAGTAGGAAAACATAGCAGCCACTGGTACGTCTTTGCTTTGTATTACCAGGCATCATCTGGTACAGCATCCTGCCAGTCCAAGAATGCATCTTGCAAGGGACCTTTTACATCATAGCTTGTATGATAATTTTTCCAGATTTGCAGCACACACTTCAATGCAATTTATAAATCTGATATCACTGCTAGGTAGAAAATACCTTCCGACAAATACCAATGCTATTTTTGTTGGTAGTACACATGATATATTTCACTTATCTCTGTAGGTGAGCAATAATAAACACTAACATAATATTTTTATGATTTTCATTACCTGCTGCATTTTATGCATTCCTAGTGTATCACTTTGCCTGAAAATTAAGAATCGGAGGTTATAGTGATTTAACCCCAGCTGGCAACTAAGCACCACACACCCGCTCTCTCACTCCACTCTGAGGGGATGGTGGAGAGAATCAGAAGAGTGAAAGTGAGAAAATTCATGGGTTGAGATAAAAACAGTCTAAGTAAAGCAAAAGCCACACACACAAGCAAAGCAAGACAGGGAATTCATTCCCCACTTCCCATGGGCAGGCAAGTATTCAGCCATGCCCAGGAAAGCAGGGCTCTATCATGTGGTTCCTTGGGAAGATAAATGCCATCTGTCCCAATATTCCCCTCCTTCCCTCTTCTTCCCCCCCCCCCCGGCTTTATATGCAGAGCGTGACATCATATGGTATGGAATATCCCCTTGGTCAGTGGGGATCAGCTGTCCCAGCTATGCCCCCTCCCAACTCCTTGTGCACCCCAAGCTCACTCGGTGGCGGGGTGCTATGAGAAGCAGCAAAGGCCATGCCTCTGTGTATGCGCCGCTCAGCAGCAATGAAAACACCCCTGTGTTAGCAACACTGTTTCCAGCACAAATCCAAAACACAGCCCTGTACTAGGTACTATGAAGAAAATTAGCTCTACCTCAGACAAACCCAGTACATGGGTATTGAAGAACTACAGAAAATATCAGCTTCAGTGTACCATGTACCATGTGTTTTTAATTTGAAATGTGAGCTAAGTGAGCACTTACCTGATCCCATTCTTGTCTCTGGGACTAGTCCCACCGAATTCTGTGGCACTGTATGTTATAGACCAGGCAAAGCAAGCTTCTGCTATCTACATATGCATCCTTCTAGATTCAGAGTCAGAAATGACAGGGCAGTTCCTTGTTCCAGAGAGGAAGGATCCACACAAATTTTATATTTTCCCCCCAAGGCATCTGAAATGCTTTCCTCTGGTTTTCTTTTGTTTTCCTAAAGGACTGAAGGGCAACCACATTGAAACTTAAATTGGGATTGCTTCACTTTGTATGTGTCTTCACTTCACTGTATCCTTCAGTCTTGGCTGCTCAAAGGCAGTTAGGAACGTAAATCACATTGATTTCAAAGAAAGATGGATAATGAAACAACTTTGCAGATCTGGACCAGGGTATCTTTTCATCAGTGCTGTTTGAAATGGATGGGAAGGGGTGGAAAAGGCCACAACAGCAAACAGAATCTCAGATGATTCAAATGAGCAGTGCTAAACTGTTGTCAATTCACTTACACCAAAAGAAAATCTGATCCTTTGAACTTGAACTGAGCCTTCAACCCTAAGCAGAACTTACTGTACACAGAGTAATAGCAAAAGTGCCACAGAGGACAAGTTTAGGAAAAAACCCATAAATCTTGTTTTCAAGTAGAGCATACTTCAATACAACAAAACAAGTCTTATAGCATTGGTTGCTCTCATTAACTTGTTCCAAAACAAATACATTCAGCTAGACCACTAACCACCTGTCATTTTCAAGAAATATGATTCTTTATCAGGTTGTATTCTATGTGAAATGATTAAACTTTAAAAAATGCTTCTCAAAGAAAAAAAATTAACTTTTTTTATCTATAGAAAGTTTCTAATGTTATAGCTGGTGATATAGTATTTTTTTATCAATCAACTTAATCTACGTGTTGAGAAAAAAGTAGAAATTATATTATTATAATTATAGAAATATAGAAACAGTCAGTATGAGTGTGAGAGAAAGAGGAAAAAAAGAATAAAATTTTTAAAAAGACCAAACACACAATCCTATTTCATCATTTCCCCTTTTCCCCACAAAAGAAACAGCCTCAATTATATGACTGAATTGAAAGTATGTTCTCTGGGTTTTTTTTAAATGTAATGAATTTAAACAACCATTTTGTAAGCCTCCAGTTAGCACCTAAAAACCTATTTCAGTGAGGACCCTAGGATTAAACTGTAAATGAATGGTTGAACAGTTCACAGCACTTGTCTGGGAAAGGGTGATCGTCAGTAATTATTTTTTTATCCCCTATGAGACAGTATGTGTAGACCTCCCAGTCCAGAGGGAATGAAGCATTCTGCAGACTTCACCAATTTTAAAATGAGCTAATTCGTAACAGATAATTCAGTGGACAAGCCGTAAAAGTGAGATTTGCACAGCAAATTGTTTTGTGAATTCATTTTTTACTGGGGTGGATATTTTTATTCTCATGACACTTTCATAAACAATGAATCATTAATACAACAGAAATCTTTCACCCACCATCCCTACCATTGCCCTAATTCTATGGGGAAGTTGTAGATTTTCTCACAGAGAGGATGGGTATTGATTTAGAATCTACCAAATCCAACAAGATTATTATCTTCAGTGCATTATAGGTAAAAAAAATACCAAACCGTTATAAAATCACCTTACAAAATGTTTCCTGCAGACAGAGGCAGTAGGAGAAAGCAGTCCTACAGGTCCTCCATGCTCTGTGCTAGGACCTATAGCTTCACCTGTCCAGGGAGCATGGGCAGTGTGAGGAGGGCCCATCAACACCTAAGAGAAATTAAATCTTCTCCTTGTTTGAGTTCATTTTAGTAAGTGAGAGGAAAGAGAGGAAAGCTTGTAAAAGAATCACACTCTGTGTAAATTATATTTACAGCCAGATGCATCTGCAAATAGAGGTCTCTGGCCAAATGTCTTCAGGCAGAGCCTCTTTGAGCCCCACTCCTTCAGGCCTCTGGCAACATGCTGATACCCAATTTCTATCCTCTTCGACTTCACTTCTGAATTTGGCATTGTGAGCTGAAGGTGACACAGTATATGCAACAGGGGATAAGTGAAAAGAATCTAACAGTAGAAGAATCTTAGAGATAATATGAATGGAAGCCAGTAATCTGGCCCAAAGGAAACAGCAATTGTTTCACGGGTATTTGCATCAGTATATTATCTTCAGCATCCTGGAGTTTAAATTCTCCCCCACAGGTTGCAAATTGCATTAGGAACTCCCCTGCCATGAAATAGTGTCGCTACTCCCAGATGAGTGCCGCTGCTAATAAAGGCAATGCCATGCCTTTTGTCTGCTTTGAAGATTGAAAAAACAAAAAAAAAACAACTCAAAATTAGAAACCATCAAAAACTTACTGAGATTACGTTTGGGAAGACAGCAAGACAGAGTGAGACAGATAGCAACTCCAGACTCTACCTTTACACCAAACTAACTCCTCTCTCAGCCATGCTCCCCCACAGCCAGCTTAAATGCTCATCGATTTTGGCCTTAAATCCTTTGAGGCTCTTAACTTTGACTACACCCTTTGACAGACTATTTCCTAGGACTCTATCACTTTACATGGCAATGTCTTTACTAGTCTTCTGAACACCAAGCCGACGTCTCTTTCCTCAATTTTTATTGTGTTATCCTATGTTGAATAAAGGCTAATTCCCTAACTCTCTATGAGTTGTCACAGGCTCAGTATTTGAATGCCACTGCTAAGCTTCCTCTCAGGTGCCTTTGCTTCCAAAGCATCACTGCCAGTCATGGAAAAGACCTTTAAATTTGTCTTAGGGCAGTATAAAAGTATTCCCTGTAGTATATATTCCAGTGCTCCATTCAGTTACTTTTAAATTGTTTCACACAATAGTATTTCTGTTTCTTCCCTTGGGAAGCTATTGCACAGCTTTCACAGAGCAGCATGGTCCTTGGACCTCCTGAGGAAAAGTTTCTCTTTTAAATGAGGGGCCTGTTTCCTTGTTATGGCCACGCAGGGTTTGATTTATCCAATTCTGTTTGTTTGCTGATCAGTTCTTTCAGAGACAGAACAGAAGGAACTTTTTGGGAACAGGGGAAAAAGAAGCCCTGATGGGTCACCCCTGCCCTTACTGTCTGAGAGTGCCTGGAAAGGGCAAACCAACACAAACAAAGGTAAGATGGTCAAAATGCAGCTCTCCCCAACCACCCTCTTCTCCAGAGCAGTATGCAGGAACAAAACAAACTAAACCCCAAACCAATTAAATTAGAAACATACATTATGAATGGAATTCTAAGCTGTATCTCCTTGAGCTGTGAAGCAGCTTGCTATCTGTCTTGTACAAGGAGGGCCCTGATTTACACTTTACCTCTAAGCACCACTAACAGCTCATAGGTTACCAAGACAAAGACACTTAAACTACTCCTCCAGTTGGCCAGGTAACCAGACACTTGTGGCTGAACTGCATGTCCCCATAACAGGACTCTGTCACTCAGAAGACTTTCCTCCAGACCACTTTGGTTTATTTCTCCTCCTGTCCACACTGTGTCCTCCCAGGCCACAGTCACTCTTCATGTCTGGATAACTCCCATTTTTTCCAGCCATCCTGTCTGTTGCCACCACTGCTCTTTCCAACCCAGCTTAAAAGTACCTCTCCCTCAGCTTTTGCAGCAGCAGCCACACTACTGCGACACCTAGGTTACTCCAGTGTCACTGTGATTTTGGAGTGGCTAAACAGGGCTCGTAGTCAGATTATGTCAGCAACCAAATGTCATACGGACAGGTAGATCTGCACAAGAAGAGAACTGCTGTGGCTGAGGATGTTATGATTATGAGACATCAGGTCTAAAGGTATAAATGCACACACATTATAAATAAAAGAATGCTGAACAACCATTTAAGTTAGAAAGTTAATTTGACAATCACATATCCCTGCTTGCTAGATCTATACCTGGTTTTAAAAAGGTTGAGTGTGAAGAACTCATCATTAGACTAATCATCCCTTCAGTGAATGAAAAAATTCAGTCCTATGTTACAAGAAATATGAGTTAAAACTCAGCTCCCAAATTAAGCATACATCAAGCTGATAGATGTAGTCATAGATAATCCATAGAAGAATTGTGGTTTTCTGACATAAGTAACTCTAAGTTTATATCAGTAAATGTGAGAACTGTCCTGAAAAAAATATTGTAGCTCATCTCTAACTTTTATGTGGTTGACTATCACTTGTGCTCAGCTGTTCCTCTATATCTGAAATATATAGCAGCTTTGAATAAGCGAATGAAACTTCAGTCTTAGTCTTGTAGAAAAAATAGAAGAAATTATTTATGTTCCTCTTGAAGTCTGGTCTGGGAATGAGGATATTTTTTCTCTTTGTCTTGCAGGTTCAGGCACAACAACCTTCTCAGCTTTGCTAATTAATCTTGCCCCAGCTGCTGACTCCACAGGTGATGAGACTCTCCACTTGTCACCTAGGAAATACAGCTTCTGTACTAGAGAAAGGTTTCCATCCGTGAGAGTCTTAAAACCTCTATTAAAACATTTTTAAAAAGTTCTGGGGACCTTGCCCGTGTAATTGAAGAATATTGGAACTTTGAAGTTTTGAAGTATAAACTACTAAAAGCTTTTTTTTTTTTTTTGTAATTCCATTTTCAGACCAAGATAGCTTGATAAATAAGATATTTTTGCCATGTGCCACACAGCTATTTACCTGCAGCATCAGAGTTTTCAGTTAACAAACCGTCCAGCTTCCTGGAAAAAAAAATAATTGCTTTCTTGCTGTCTCCTAATTGAACAGTATGTAATGAAAATGTCTGCATTACAAGATATTTGTTATTTTTTGCTATAGAGATCAGAGGGAATGTTCTTCTCTGGGAAGTACTGTAAGGATTATTTGCTACAATTATGGTGAAAAGAGAGAGTACGTGGGGGTTCACACCCAGCAAGATCAGTTGATGATGAAGCTCACATAAGCCTTTGTGACATTTTGTCAGTATTGATAGGATGTTTTCATTTATCTTCCACCTACACTGTTCATTAAGAATTGATTTCTAGCAAACACCACTTGAAAACTGCGAGTGTTATTGCTGGGGTTTATTATAAGCAGCCCATAAGGTCAGCATGTTTATTCTATCAGCCACTCACTTTGATCGGGGACAGTAACGCTGTCTGACTGAAGACCTGACAGTGACAGGGCTGCTGGTGGGTAGTGACAGCTGTTTGTTACACTGCCCACAGCTGCAATCCTCAAATAGGTGCTTCCTCCTCCCAGATGTAACTGTCCCCTCTCCCACTGCCCCATGTCTTTCTCCTGTTCACTCCAAATTGCTGTGCATCCCTCCTCCCTTTTTTTTTTCCTATGACCCTGGGACACAGGTCTGAGGGTACTGCACCATCCCTGATGACTGGCTTTTTGCTTTAGCACCACTTGGCAGTTTGCCACCCATAGCTGACCGCGTGCATGCGGAGGCAGAGTAAAACCAAGGAGCAAATGGCAGCAGTGACTCTTAGAGCTGGGGTGGGGGTTGGATTCTGAAAAGAGGTTTTTTAAGCATAACTGGGATAATTTGAGGATAGTTGGGAAAACTTTAATGGACCCAGGGGAAGAATTCCAAAGTAGTGAAGAGCAGCTCAATGACTGATCTAGATGAGTCTACAGTTGCTATGTAGGAGACCTGAGATTTGCTTGGAGGTCTACAAAGACACCATGCCTATACTAATAGACACATTAGAGTTTGGGTTGTTCTTGGGCCCTGAATAACAGGGCAGATCACAGCTGTGTTCCTGTGACTGAGGTCTTTACCCTCTTTCCTACAGCCCTCAGGACCAGGTGGCCTTGTATATTGAGCCAGCTGGGAGCAATCCTTGGCGTGGACTTATGACCCTCAAACAATGCCTTGGAATCACCAAAGCTATGCAAGATCTCATGCCAATAATCAAGCAGAACGGTCACATATCAAGGCCTGAGCCTATGCACCTTCCATGTCTAGTTTATTAGTGTGTGCATAGTCAGCAATTCTGGCATAGGGTCCTTGACAGAGAGAGGTTGGGGTAAGAACTGAGAGTTTCTTGGAATACTATAGGTGGAAGAGTGGTCAAAAAGTTGTTTGGTCCACTTCTGTTCCCCAGGACAGAGTCTATACCCATGTTATTCTTCACATGTACTTGGCAAATTTGCTGTCAGTAACAAGATCTTTGGTGGTGTCATCACCCCAAAAAGGTATAGAAGATATAATCTCAAGCTTTCCTCTCATATCACAATTTCTACACTATTACTTTCTTGTTGTTTTCCTTCTTTAATTGGTATAAATCCTTCTAAATTGTAGCAATCAAAATTGTCTGCAGCACTCCAGCTGAAGTCTTACTGGTGCTGAGTAGAAAAAATAATTTCATTTTTTTAAAGTTCTTGCTTATGTTTTCAAGTAGATTTCTTGCCTTTCTCGCAAGTGTAATAATATTGACTCCTATTTCAATTCCTTAGATCTTTTTCATCAGAGCAGATACCCCACCAGTTAATCCCTGACCTGTATTTGCTTGGCAGATTGTTCCTTTCTAGGTGAGCTGTCTTCCTCTTGTCCATATTAAGTAGTATATGATTTTTTTTCAAAGTAAATTGTCAAGATTAGTTTGGATTCTAACTGTTCTTCAGTGTAAAAAAGGTACTGGAGATGCACTCAGAAGTCAGTTATCACTGGATCATTGTTAAAATCAAGAGGTATCAGGTATGAAACTACAAGAAAGGTTTTGAGTCTGTTAAATGTTTACAGTAGTTAATACAGATAATAAAAACAGATTATAAAAACAATACTTTTGAACTGATCCCAACCATATATTCATACAAACAGGATTATTTTCTTACAGTAACATCATGTACAGTTCTCTTACCCGTGAGTCCTCATATTTTGCTTTCAGTTGAAATTAGATCAGTTGAACCTGGTTTGTGCACAAATCCATTTCAGTTTTTACACATTTTCTTATTTTCTTTAAAGTGCTTTTAAATGGTCAGTTTGATTGTTTATTCCAGAATTTTTCTGGGGAATCAAAATTATACTTTTGTATGTAAACCCCCCTGGTTTTGCCTTTGCTTATACTGTTTTACTCATTGTCAGAATGGTACCAGAACAACAATCATGTTTCTTACTCCAGAATAAGACTGACCAGTGGAAAATCTCATCAAGCTCCATAATTAACTTAAAATTAATGAAAATTTAATGGACTAACCATGTAACCCTGTTCAGTTGGGATTACTTTTAAACACAGGCAACAATTGGACTAAAAAGAAGATAGGAGGGCTTTTTTTTTTTCCCTTTCTAAAAAACGTTCCCAAATATGAAACAGAAAATCCAAATATGACTGCTGCATGTGACTGACGTAGAATGATTTACAAAAGGGTGCTGCTATAAAGCAAAATCCAATTCCCCTTGTTAAAAACAGTAATTCAATATATCCTGCAAAGTTAACCAAATTTTTGGATTCCAAATGAAAATGTTAACCCAAAGAATACTCTCAAAAGATGCAAAAAGCCGAAATTAAAAATTGTGCAAGACCCTCCAAACACACGGAGGAACAGACTGAAGGCACAGGTATTTTAGAAGATCTGATCATAGTACATTTGAAAAGCTTCATAAAAACAAAACCAAGTAAACCTATAGGAAGAGACTGTTACTCTGAGAGGAGAGCATAAATGTGCTACTTAGAAGATAACATTGTTCTTAATGAAAAGCACAAGTTAGAGAATCTATGGAGGAAACAGCAATAAACCTGATAGCATAATACCCCATCGGCTTCTAAAGTGTGCCCAGAGGAACACTGACCAAGCTAACTGAAATTAAGGCAGCCATTAAACATTTTTTTCCAGTGTTATATATTACTCCCAGATAAACAGAGCTCATATCAATGACATCAACTGCAAATTAGAGTTCCCTGTTTTCATATCACTACTGTAAATCCTCTTTTTTCTTTTTTTTTCTTTTTTTTTTCTTTTTTTTTCTGGTTTTTTTCTGGTTTTTTCTATTTTTCTTTTTAATTCTGCCGCTGCTTCCCATTCATTTGGGATTCCATGAAAGGCAAATCTTTGGAGTTAGATGGGTACCAGATGCACTTCACTAAAGCAATAAAACAGTTAAAAGATAATTACTCTATGAATTTCTTTTAAAATCAAATTATGACATTTCTTATATACTATATAAAAATATCTGGTCAGCTGAATAAAGTTAAATTTAGTGTATAACGTAGGGACAGACAAACCCCACAAGTGTAATTTGTCCATTTCTTATTAATTGCACTGTGGTCAGAGTTGAATTTCCTGCATCTAAATTCATTATAGAAGTATGTTTAATTAAAAACAATGGAACAAGTAAAAAAAGTGTTGCCTGACACAAAAACAAGCTGGAAAGGGAAATGAGTGATTCTATATTAAAAAATTAGGTCAATATTTTAAACCAATCAGTGTGAAAGATGAGTGTACTTGCTCATAGTAAGGGAATGAGACAACCATAATTTGACCAGATGGTTATATTTTAGGAGCAGAAATAATTGGATTCTTTATCTGAGTTTTAATACACTCACGGGATGGATAGATGAGAGAAATGTGAATAACATAGGAAAATATCAGAGGCCTATTTGTAAAAGCAATGATTTAAGTGTCGTAGACCTTTTCATTCTCTCACACTCGACCCCTTAAACCTATTATAGCCTGAAAGGAGGATATAACCAGAGTACACTGTTAAACCATAATGAAAACCAGCGTGGCTGGCAGGTGAGAGTGGGCACGGGGAACCTCTTCAGATACAGAGATAATCATGGCTACAGAAGGATGGGGAATGGCAAGGATGAGCAGCTGGTAGAAATTGTGAAAACCATTCATAATTTTTTCAATCAAAAATACCAGGAAACATAGTCAATTAATCCTGATAATTACTGATTTTGCCAATATGTTGGTCTGTGGGTTTGTTTTCTTTTTCATTTACCAACCCAAACCCACTTTTTTCTAGATTCTTTACAACCACAAGAGATTATGAGCCTCAAATTTTGACTACAGACAATATGGATCAATCACCATTTTTTCAGCACAGTAAGAAAGATACAGCACTAGGTATTTCTTCTAATGAAATAGATAATTTCGTAAAGAAAAAATAAAGAATATAAGAAGTAAAAACTTTCAGAAATCTTGCATTAGGAGCTTAGATTCCTCCTGAGAAGCTGAGAACCTAACACCACTTTGCAAATCACTTGGTGTTTATGAAACTTTCAAGTATTATGTGTCTGTCTTTTTCTGGCCTTTTGTATTGGTCAAAGCTGACAGAAGGATGAGAGAAATTGGCTAGAAAAATCTGAAGGTTGTGTTTTAGGGTCCAAAAGGGGGACCTTACAAAAGGAAAATAGGACACATAGAAACAACCACCATTCCTCCACTGCTCAGTACTCAATAGTAATTTATCACTAGCACAAGCAAAGCTGTCTGTTGAAGAGGGAAAGTATTAGGTGTTGGGCATTTAGTACTCCCTTCCTTAACTCTCGCCTCTTCTATTACATGAACCACATAAACCAAACAATATTCTCTCTGGTCCACAGAACATATGTGCACCTAAGAGGTTTTTTGTGTTAGTTCTGCCTAGAAGCATAAACACATTTAGCATGTTCCCTTTGATATTCTCTTAGCTTTTCAACAACCAATTTAACATTTGGTAGTTTACCATTAGAAATTAGAATGGCATGTGCTCAGTAATGCCTTAAAACAGCTCTCCATTATTTCAGGCCAAGCAGTGACATGAAAATTGTAGTTACACATTAAAACAATCCATTAATTATTGTTTATTCAGTGGCAACTCTATAGTGGAGTATAATTACTTCATATACCACTATTCTTGTGGAATACATAATATAACTAATTTGCCATTAGCTTTATTTCCCTAATTCAAGTAGCATTGGAAATATAAAAATTCAGATGGGATTACACTCTGGCCATTGCAAATACTATGTATTTTCACTACGTGAGTACAGCCCTGAATGCTGTAAAGAAGTGGCATTGTCTGTGGCTCACTCCTGCACCTAAGATGCTCTCTGCAGTTAAGCTTGAGATGGAGTCAGGCAGGTGCTTTTACAGCTAGTTTGTGTTCACTTGCTCAGCCAGGAGCTGAGAATGACAGGAGCCTTATCATTTCACCTCCCAAGATCTTCTGTCACTTTACCAGACAGGCAGCAGAAGTTTAAAATGAAGAGGAAAGGAGGGTATCCATGATTAGTTCTTTAGACCTCTTTTTCCTTCTGCTAGATTCACTCAAGCCTGTTCAAGCCCGAGATTCAGTCTTTAATAATTTCTTTTTTACTCCAAATAAAAAGAGCAGAGGAAATCTACCACATATTTCACAAGGATATGTTCGCTAACAGTTTATGCGGCATAGTAATACATTTCCACTAAGGGTCTCAAAGTGTGAGGATGGACAGTATCTCTGTGAGAAATCCAAGGCTGAAATTTCTGAGAGATAGTGAAGCTGATTTCTGCAAGGTGTCTTTACTCTCCTATGCATTTATTTCAAGGAATAATGACCTTACCAAACCTATGAAGAAGTAGAGTGTACAGGAGAGACATAAGCAGGTAGGTACAAGTGTGCTGCTGCTCCCACTCATACAAACAGGTTGGACTATACTTTCTTGTTAAAATACTGGAAGTGAGTGGTGGTACAGGGGCAAGGTTTATCCCAGAACCAGCACTAGGCAAGACAGGGCTCTCTTGAGAAAGTGGAGGTTTCAGATGATGTTTTCCAGTTGTACCACTGTGCATATACTGGGTTTCTGCTAGGACCCTAGAATACACTGCCTTGATTTATCTGGGAGGTTTTACTTGATATACTGCTCAGAAGAGGAACCAGAACGCTCCTAGAATTGGTTATTCCTCACCCAGGATATAGTCCTTTTTCTCACAATGCCCACAGCCAAGACTACAGTTAAAGTGCACTAGCCAAAAGTTCTGTCAGTTGTCATTTCTTCCTACCCTAAGCCGCCTTTCCTCCATCTCCAGGGCAAAAGCCACAGATGCAGCACATGGGAGAAAGCCCCACTCTCGTACCTGCTATGCCACATGGCATGGACCTAACTGCAACACGGAGCCAGGCAGTGGATATCATTCTTGCTGAAGCTACCTGCATTCTGAAACATACTAAAGTTCATTAGGAGAAGGCTAATCTGCTCTGCATATCTCA
The DNA here is from genome assembly GCA_022605575.1 of Laterallus jamaicensis coturniculus. Classification (NCBI taxonomy): domain Eukaryota; kingdom Metazoa; phylum Chordata; class Aves; order Gruiformes; family Rallidae; genus Laterallus; species Laterallus jamaicensis. The sequence continues at coordinate 40,944,008 of JAKCOX010000001.1, forward strand.
TTTTCTTGTGAAGCGAGCTGAACAGAGTCAAATGATAAAAAGATTCCTGTGTAGGTTTTTGTGAGAGGAATGATTCCTATCTAAAATCATTATTTTTGCACTTTATTGGAAGTGATTTGCTTGTGTTGACAATTGCATGTAAAATGGACTTCTGTACATGCTGTATAGTTTAGGAATGTGTTTCTATAATGACTTTAGCTCATGCACTTAAAATCTGTATAAAGATTGAATAAAGCTCCTATTTTATTAAGATTTAAAAAAACCCAAACCACAAAACATCAAACTTATGCAAGAAATATTCATTATGGCATAAAACTGCCATTTTAAAGAGATGGTTTCAGGTAAAAGAAATCTATTTGTAGCATACTGCAAAACCACTCCCTTAATTGACTAAGAAAGCAGTATTTTAAAAATCTATCACTATGTAGAATGAGTATGATCACTGAAATTTTATGGGTGTAAGTATAGTCAGAATCTGATCTCTCATTTACTTCTCTGCCATACATATGTTTTGCATTTCTCTTCGCTTGGATAACAAACCTAGACTTCTGAGGTTCATATTCTCATTTGTTGATTTAGTCCAACAATTTTGTGCTTACATTGCAAGACAATTTTTCTCCTAATTCACTTTCCGTTAGGATGTCTAAAAAGAGGAAATACTTGTGTTGGTTCTAGATTCCATTAAAGGCTAAATTTATCCAAATGGTTAACCAAAACTGACCTTATGTTCCGATTCGAGGTTTAAACAGGCTCCTGGGATTGTTTATATTTTTGATTCACTTGCTCTCTTAATTGTACATGTTAGAGTTCTCCAGGTTGTAATGCTTGCCCCAAGATTGAAATAAATAGAAAGGGAACACAATTTTAATTAATGATACCCTGGAAAAAAAAGACCTATAATATGAATAGTGCTGTAATGCCTTTAGGTGGTGATTAATAGGAACTTTGTCTGGAATATCTGGTAAATCTTTAGGAGAAAGTTGGAGGGGATTTGTGCATCTTCCAGTCAGGTTTTAACACAAGAATTAATTGATTCTAAGTAGAACATTCATAGATCGTTGCATTTCCATCTGAGCACCTTCAATGCTAAATTGCTTTCAAACAGTCCAGATCCCATTATGGTTTTTAAGCCAAGTTAATTTCCTCAGAATTTAAAAAAAACCCAGCCCACCCAAAATACCACCAGCAAAAAACCCTGCTTGACACCCTTCCTTCTTTTCCAGGAGAATCCTTGTCCTGGTCTTTGGCTCACCCTTCTTTATACAACACCCTCTACATTTCATGCAGTTGTGTTCATGCCATCTCCTTTCTCCTCCCAATCACCCAGTCTCTATAGGCTGGGGCCCAATTTTAAGTACCAGAGCTTGAGGCTGATAACAAGCTAGCTGTATCCATGATGCCTTTGCAACAAAGACGAAAATAAACTCATCGTTTTGGCCTCAGAATTAGTCCCATTTGCAATACTGCAACTGGACGTGGGTGATGTTGTAGCATCTATCACGATATCATCAAAACATTTCATAATATTAAAGATACATAAAACGTATTGCCAGGAGGAAGACCTTTCTTTTTTTGTTCTTCTAATCCAGTTTTTTTTTAAAAAAAAAAAAAAAAGAGCTGCTGGCATATTCCCTTATGTTCCATTTGACTATTAGTTGGCACATACCTCATTCAATAGAAGGGTTTTGTTGCACACTCTAAAACTGGGAGGATTCAGGCTCAACCAGATCTGCTGCGGAACTCTGTTCCAAAAAAGTTCTGGGTTTTTTGTTTTTTCCTCCCCCAAAATTTTCCCCCTCATGTCTCAGCAGGGTACAAGCTGGGCTACATCAGATCCTGTTTTTAGTGATGAATAGGAAACCTGGATGGGAAGAAGACAGAAAGAGAAATAATTCTCCTCAGAGATCATAATAAAGAGCTTGACTGGCTTGAAAATCTGATTGGCAGCCAAGGCAGGTGCCAAGAATATGTATCACAATTTGTGCTGGTTAGCATCAGCACACATTTGCTGGGAGAGCGCTCCATGTTGTGCACCAGATAGAGCTAGTGCCCTCCCCCAGACTAGCTGTCAGTCAAATGCATCCTTCCCAGTTCTCATGAAAAAATATAAATACTTGACAACTTGAGACAAATAACTTGAAATTACTTCATTAAAAGGCACAAGAAATCTAATTGTACAGAAATGAGAACTCAGTTTCCTCTCATCCTGAAGTTTCAGTGTGAACTGGAATACAGTTTCACTGCCTTTTTAGGTAGAGGCTGCAGTCTGTTCTTCCTCACAATGCTTTTGCAATGCAGACCCAAGGTTTTCACGAGGAATGGTTAGAAAGATGTTTACAACAGCACAAAGATTCTGTGAGCTACTGCTATCTTCTCATAGCAGACAAGCCTCTAAAGAACATATCCCTGCTGAAAATAGAGCTTTTCAATTTGGTCTTCATGATCGATCTAGGAATGTAATGAAACCCAGTGATCATCACTTTGGTTGCTTTTTATTCCTGATTAAGCTGGAACAAAAAAATAGTTAGCATATTACATATGTGTTTTAAAAACAATTAATAAGGCTGTGAGTAAAAATATCATTGAGGAGATAAACTCAATACAGAAGCCAGAAAAAAAGGAACCACTTTAATTCTGCAGAGAACTAGATAATTTCATTCTCCATGCAGAGAACAAATACATGAAAAAATGGTACTGTCCTGTAATTTTGAAAGACTAAAATATATGAAATTTTGTCAAACTTCTATTAGGCTACTAGGTACTTGAAAAGAAGCTGATCTGTTACCTCAAGAAGACAAGAAGTTTTCTAAAAGTAAAGATATATATTCTATCCTCTGAGTTGTGGTTGGTTTGTTTCTTTGATTGTTTTGTTAAAACACCTGTTTTTCTTATTCTCTCATAAGGTAGTTAGGCTTTGACGTTAAGAAGCATCAATATTCACTTTTCTGCTAATTCTTTGTAAAGACAGAATGGCAAGTCAACTGTTTGCTCTTTAGATTTCCAATTTTTAATCATGCACTGGATTAACTCCTGCTTTACTAAAACTTTTATCATACAAGAAGCAGTAGCAACTCCTTTTGGTTGGATATGGTAACTACAGAAATACAAGGTTCACAAGGGAGGATTAGACACCATACTATTGAACACTAAGATGTTCAAAATTTTTGCCTCTGGCTGCCCAGGGAAAACTGTAACCCCAGATTTGGCATCCCATCTATTTCCTGGAGAGCAGTGTGAGCTTGTAGAAGCAGGTACCCAGAAGCCAACAAACTGGATGCAGAGTAAGATAGTGCTAGCCCATAGAAAACTGGGAGTTGAGGATTTTTCCTCAAAAATGTACTGTTTCTAATTTTGGACCAGATAGAAGTACAACTGTTTCACAACTATGAACCCTTTCTTAGACTGAAGTGTCAAAATTGTGTCAATCTTAATCTTTTTTTTTTTTTCCAGAAAAAAATAGTGGTCGTTGTCCTCCGTGCTTCAAGCATAAATTCATTGATTAGATAGAGACCTAGAGTGTATCAAAAACATGATGGCCTCTGTATTAACCTGAGATACTTAGATGCACATGTATAGAAATATATTAGCAAAGAGGAGAAAGACGACAGATCAAATTTAACCATTCACATCTTGAGAGAAAGGGAAACTTTCTGAAGGGTGAAGTTTCCATGTTCGGGTCCCAGCTGCAGACTGGGAAAAGGGGTGTGTCTGACCAGGAGGCCTCTGATGACCTCTCTTTCAGCTCTCCCTTGACATGCAGGAGGATTGGCCTGCTGGGTTTGGGGGATGCTGGGGCTGGGGTTTGCTGCCAGGACCACAATAAGGTGGAGCTGCATGCAAAGTTCAAATGCGTAGAGCAAGCTGAGATGTTCAAGCCCATATATGACAAAAGCTCAAAAATACTGCTTTGTGAAACATGGATATTGCTAAATATTGCTGGTGGCAGCTTGTGCAGCATTTTGGTGGCTGTCTAAATGTTCAAAGGTGAAAGTACAGCTGCTGAAGAAAGTGCTGATGAAAAATGAGCTATCTGCTATCTGTGCATTTGGCGACTGAACAGCTACAATACCTCATGTTGCATTTAGGGATTAAAAGTGGTGTTTAGTCTCTCAGCCCTCCATTTTCTTTTAGATTTTTTTTTGGTTTTTTAAAAATAAGAATATAAATCACTCTAATTAGGTCAAGAGTGAGATTTTCAGAAATGCCCTACACTGACTCGATACAAAATGATAAATATTCCATCCGACAACACAAATGAGTAGGGTCATTGACCTTTCTGAAAATCCTCTGTCTTCAGCAAACTGCAGAGCCACTGTTTTGGTAAGACTGCATTTCTGCATCTAATAAGCACACCTGAAACATAAGCAAAAATGCCTTCCTTTTTATTTTGTTTTGTTTAAAAACAATATATCCATATTTCAATATGGTTTTTTTTCCAATTTTCATGTAACTTAAAGACTGACTCAGGAAGTTATAGTCACATTAAATATTAAAAATTATTATTCACCCAAAGACCATTAGTATAAGAATATATATCATTAATTATGAAAATTATTCCATCTGCCTCCTAGGTGCTGAGCTGTTCTGTTTTTCAGGGTTGCCATGAAGGGCTGAAAGTAAAGATTCTCATAGGGAGATAGTGGACCAGGTTCTGGAATTACAAATTAAAAAATACAATCAAAATCAAAGCTGGCAACACTGGGGATATAAACTGGAGAAATTAATTCTGTTCTGGGCCTGAAGGTCACAGTGGATCTCCTTCCAGTAAGTGAAGTGTTTTCTGCTGTTCATTAGTTGTGTGGGAGACTTCCATTCTATATGAAGTTAAAAGGGAGAGACTATGAAGATATGGGGATAGAAATTCCTGTGTTTCCTCCATTCAAGTCTTTTAACCTCCTGCTTGTGGGATATGAGGATGAAGAAGCAAGCAATGCATGTTTTATTCTCGTATCCAAATGGGAAAGTTAGTTCTTCCCAAATATGTCTTGTTAAACCCCAGGAAAGGAATCTGCAGGACAGAAGATCTGCTGCTTCTAACAGGCCAGTGAAATGTCATGGGATTCAGTACAAACAAGGTGACAAAGTCCAAGACACAAGTAGGAGACAGATCAGGTTCAGGCCGCACAGAGGGTGAATCTAGGCAAATGTACCGAACACCATAGGACAAATCATTCCATTTTGAAAAACAGCACACAAGAAAATAAAAAAAACCCCGACATCAGACAACAGACTTTTCCTGTATTCCTACAGAGTGAACAGCTTCCAATTGCTCCTTCCCGGGAAGGACTTTCTCCATTGCTCCTTGGGGACATAAGCTACTTTAAGATATTTGCAAAATTACTTTTATTGTTTACATATTGTATTATATATAGTATATATAGTGTTATATATAGTGTATTTTGTCACTGAAGAATCTCTTCTGCCCTGAAAGAGAGACCAATTTTAGCACATTATTTGCCCAAGCTTAGGCAACTCTGGCAAAGTTTGTAGGGTCATTGTGGGCAAGAGGCAAGGTCTCCTTTTTTCCAGGGCTACTTAGCAACCCAGACTACTCGCCTGACATCTAATCATATGACTTGAATCACAAATTGTGTGGAAGTTTTCACCACCAGCAGTCCTTTGAAAGTCTGTAGTGGTATGTAGCCTTTATTACACGAAAGAGGGTTAAAAGTAATTATTTTAAAAGGACCCAAATCCACAGCAATTCCTGCCAAACTCATGAGATTGGCTTAAAAAATGAGCAGTCAGTGGTTTTGCGTGATCTAGTTAATTCTTCTGATGGCAATGTTTCATTCTAGCAGTTCAACACAAATGACTTTAAACACTTTCATGTACACATGTCAACATGATCAGGAGTTGCAGTGTAGCAAAATGAGGGGTTTTTTTTTCTGATAGTCCTGCAGGCAGCTTTACTGGGCTGTGTTAAAACTCTCTGATTTCAAATCCACAGTTTATTTCCTCTATACATGGTGGCTTTGGAGTTTATTCAGTCCCTGGCTAAATTAGTAGTGTTTTAAAAGCCAAGCACTTTCAGCTAATCATTTGAATAAGTGAAGGGCTACTTGAGTGTACAGAATGCATCTCCCGTGGGAAAGCTGACAGAAGTTATTTTTTCTGCATCTCTCTTACGAAGATGACTCAGAAGATAAACCAGCATGACAAAGCCACATGGGTGGAGGAAGGCAGGAGGGCCCTTTGCATTAACGGCATTCACTTCTGCACAGGACCATAGGAAGAGTCCAAACTGGAGGTCTGGAATGTTGCTATAAGATTCCCTTTCATAGAATCATAGAATCATAGGGGTTGGAAGAGATCATCAGGTCCAACCCCCCTGCCAAAGCAGGCTCCCTAGCTCGTATTGCACAGATAGGCATCCAGACGGGGCTTGAATATCTCTTTCTACCTGCTCTGCCCTATTACAAGTTTACAATTACAGCTCTAGAAATCTAATAATACCATCAAGGTAATTAATATTTATCTTAATTTTTTTTTAAAGTAAATTGTTTATTCAGAAAGATTTTTTTAAAAAATACTTTTTCATTGAAAAGTTGTCCAAGTAGGCTATGCTGTAGCTGCATTATGCTTCATTTTGTCTGGAGGACTACAAAGACCAGAAGATAAGCAGGAGGTACAGTGAGGAGAGAACAAACACAAAACACCACATGGAGAAAACATAATTATTATAGGAGCTAGATCCTGAAGCCACAGAAATCAAGTGTCTGTATCATCTTGACCTGTCAATCTGCTTCTAGTCTTACAGTGTAGGTATGTCATACACATGAAATTTGACATTTCTGAAATAAAAACCTTCAGTGTTTTATTTGTAGATCAGACACTTACTACCCTTTCATAGCATTCCACAGAAGGCTTCTGACTGATATTTTTAAAAGCTTTGTTTTAAAATTTTAAGAGACCTTCAAAGTGGACTTCTTTAAAATGAGCTAAATTACTCTAATTCCCTGTACTTACTATCTGACAGCTGAATGCCCACTCGATCATATCATAGAATATACCTCATTTTGTTCCTCTGAGCAATTTATTTGGTTGTCAAAGTCATTAGAATATGTCTGCTAATAAAAGATGTATTCTCTATTGTATATGCAATCCCATTGTTTGAAGTTAATACAAGCCTGTTTGAAAACAGCAGTTTCCATAGGAACAGTTTTCCCAAATAAATCTTACATGGAGAAGTATGTCATAAATAATTGGTCCTGCCCTGAGGGAACTGTTAAACACCCAAAGAAAATGCATGGGTAGAGACAGAGAAAAGAAAAGCTATCAGAAAGGCATAAAATGATGGCAAATTGGGAAAAGTACATATTTTTTGCCAATTCAGAATTCTTTTTTAAGTAAAAAATATGACCATCCCTTGTTTTCGGAACTTTGCTGCTACAGAGTAGGAGCCATACTTTGCCTCTTAGAATCCTAGCTGTATTCAAGTTACACTCTGTGCAAACCTCCTTGAATTATCTTGTGGCAATATTTTGGTTTTTCCTCATCCATTTATATTACACACGGTCTCTTTAAGCAACAAGAAGAATATGTACATGTTCATGGTATATTTTTAGAATGTAAATTTTGAAATGTATAATTCATATGTAACACCTTACAGAAAAGATAAACATTATGTTATGGCGCCTTCACAGACTTGACATACCTCAGGAAAAAAATATAGTTGCATTCAATATATATCTAGTGCCCCCGAAGAACACATTACAATGGACTTTTTCACTGTCTAAAACTCTCCTAGGAAAACTGGAAAACATACGTCTGGTCTCCTTTTAAAGCCAAGGAGAGCTCAGTGGACAAGTGCCAAAAGCAGAAGAACAGAAGTATTTGACAAAGCCTGTAATATAACAAGGACCCTCACTGCTCAGCAACCAGATCTTAGCTGCCATCTATGAGTAAGAATTTAAAAGAAGGGTCTCAGGCACCTGTTTCAAGTGATGCTTGAAATCAGCAACAGGCTCAAAAAACTTTATATGGCTTACAATTTCCAAACTATAATAAAAATCTGAGTATATATTTAAGTAATTGTTTGGTTTGAATTATATTTTAATTCCCGTTATTTTTTGACAGTTAATTATAAGCTTGGTCTGGAAGCCTCAGCAGCAATGGCCAAGGTGTGGAGCTGTCAGCTTGACTAAAATCTCTGGATAGGATCCAGATCCAGCTAACTTCTGTAGGCGTGTGATTTAATTTCCTGAGCTTTTGTCCTCTGCCACAACTTCAGGGTGGAGAACAACAACGATACTCCTTTGTAAAGATGTGCAGCTTTCAGGAATCTCTGTCTGGAGAAAAGAGCATCTCCATTAAAGGCAAAAAGCTGAGTTTTCTGTTTCTTAGTGATGAGCTAAATAAGGTAGCAAATAATTGAGAGGAGATTAAACAGGAGTGAAAATACCATTTACCACAATATCTTTCAGGACCAGCTGCCAAGGAAATGACTTCTGTCGTGCTGCCATTTATAATAGTGGGTCAGCTGGCTAAGCTGTCTGTCGAGGTAAAAGAAATTCATCAGCTCAGTTAAAATATGTAACTAGAGTGTAAAGTATCTGAAGTGATCTGTTACATCTTCCTGGAAACCTTTTCCTTGTGAAAATGAGTAATGATGCTAAATTGTTGAATGTCTCCCCTACTTATGCAAGGGAGACCTGCAATTATATTGTTTTTCATTTGGAAACTTGATACATTTGGTTACCCAAAGCTCTAAAAGAAATTTATGTCCAATATAAGGTTGCATTCTGCTATTCAGTAAAGAACTGGGCTCCAAGCTCCTTTTTCAGTGCCACTCTATTCTGAAGCCCTCACTTGTACAAGGTCAGGTTGACTTCACTGGGATTAAACCAATTTCTACCACATAAGAATTTGATTACATATGCTAATAATTGTCATAGATTCATAGAATTTTTTGGTTTGGAAAAGACCTTTGTGATCATCAAGTCCAACCATTAACCTAACATTACCAAGTCCACCACTAAATCACATCCCTAAGCACCACATCTACGCGTCTTTTTAATACCTCCAGGGATGGTGACTCATCCACTTTCCTGGGCAGCCTGTTCCAATGCTTCACAAACATTTGGTGAAGACATTTTGCCTAATACCTGATCTAAACCTCCTCTGGTGCAACTTAAAGCCATTTCCTCTTGTCCTCGCTTGTTACTTGGGAAAAGAGGTCAGTACCCAACTGGCTACAACCTCCTCTCAGGTAGCTGTAGAGAAAACAAGGTCTCCCCTCAGCCTCCCTTTCTTCAGGTTGAACAGTCCCAGTTCTCTCAGCTGATTCTGATAAGACCTGTGCAACAGGCACTTCATCAGCATCGTTGTCCTTCTCTGGACACACTCCAGTGCCTCAATGTCTTACTTGTAGTGATGGGCCCAAAACTGAACAGAAGACTTGTGATGCAGCTACCCCAGTGCCAAGTACAGGAGGATGATCACTTCACTAATCCTGCTGGCCACACCATTTCAGACACAAACCAGGATGCTGTTGGCCTTATTGGCCCCCTGGGCACACTGCTGGCTCATATTCAGAAGGCTGTTGACCAACGCCCCCAGGTCCTTTTCTGCTGGGCAACTATCCAGCCACCCTTCACCAAGCCAGAAGTGTTGCATGGGGTTGTTGTGACCCGAGTGCAAGACCCAGCACTGAGCTTTCCCAACACCTTTTGGCAGAAAAATATCCAGATACACCCCAAGGCAGACTGGGGTGAAGGAGGAGGACACAGGATGTGTGATATCGGTAGTGGACGCTAGATGGTGGCACGTAGGACATTTAATGGTTGTGAACTCAGACAGGAGTTCAAGTCAGTAGAAATATGCTTTTAATGTCTTACATTCTCACCCCTCTATACGTGACTGTGACATTCAAAATAATTGTTGTGGGGCTTTTTTTGCAAACACTGAATTACTTACAAGCACATGTGTGCGCGCACACACACACACACACACACTCAGAGACAAGCACAAGAAAAACTTTAAATACTACAACTGGTTTATTTATACCAGCGAGATCCAACACTGGCTCTAGAGAACACCACTGGAAAGTAATTACAAAGCCATGCATAGATATCTGGAACTGTGTTATGGTTATTTCTCATATATATTTAAACAAAAGGATGATGTTTGAGGGTGTAATGTCTGGTCTTGGGAGTGCCACCATCATGGTAGTCCTCTCTAAAATGTCTATGTGTTACACAGGACATTTATAGGTAGAGATTAGATGCGTGGTCTACACAAAATCTGGCAGAAAGATGTTGTTTAGAGCTATAGGTGTCCACATTTCAGCACTGCAGAATCAGATTAACCAGGAAAATAATGCAAGCCTGTGAAAGCAAGGAGCTCTCGTGGCACCAGATGAACATAATGAACACAAGAAACAGTGCTATCACCTGTAATTTGATATAAATGCAGCACAAACACTTATGTAGATTCTATTATAGTCTTTCCAGATTATGGGCTGTGAAATTGCTATCTCATAAGCAATGCTGGGAAAAGTGTAACAGAGATGGAATTTAAAACAGACAATTTGGTTCTGTCCCAAAACACAGAATTGCTGATAGGAAACAATAACAGTCGCTAAAAAATGCTACTTGAATGAGAAAGATAGCATTTCCTCTGCAGGAAATTATCTTAGGAGTAGAAAATACCTAAGTAGTAAATGATAAAACCCAAAAGCCTGCAAAAATGTTGTTTCTGACTGGGAAACATTCCATAATCAAGACAGACAGTGTTCCCATAGTCACAAATGAACCAGCATACTAAGAGCACACCTAATGAATGTGCAGACCTTAATTTGATCTTCTTTTGGGGGGAGGGAAGTGTTGTATGGCCTTTCTATCTTCTTGCCCATTCCTTGATTCCCTTCCTCAGAAACCCTTCCACATCCAGAATGGATCATAGTACCCCCAAATGTGGTTATTTAATTCTGTTGCTTAAACAGTCATGTCAACATTCAGAAAAAGCACTGAAGATATACCACTGCTCCCATTCAACTGTTGCCATCACTTAAAACACTTAAAACCCATGAATGAGGTTCTTTCCCTCCGCCAGCAATCAGATGATTAAATAATAATAGTCATGCTTTCTTTTTATTTGCCTTCTGGCTCCTTACCTTGCACCCACTTTACACGAGAAGCCTTTTTCCTCCATAATGACAAATATTAAAAACTTTCTTTAAAAATTGAAAAGTAGGATCTACAGGAATTGTGGCTGTGAGAAATAACCTGAAGTTGTGAAATAACAGTAAAATCACAAGAGTTGGCAACAGTGCCATTCCTCCATGAGGAATCTTTCATTTTCTTGTGACCTTCCTCAGCGTAGGGCTTAGAGTGTGGAGGGGTTTCCTCCTTTCAAGCCTGGAAAGGGGGGAAAGTGCCTGGTAGAACCTTTCCCTGACCTCTCATTCATAGGTTTATAGGTGACAAGAGCTGTTCACAGGGAGCCTCTCACCCAAGGGTGATCAAAGTGAAGAGCTTAGGGAGGTGGAAGGAGGAGTGACCCTTTAAAATGTGAGAGGAAATGAGGGGAGGCAAGAGGTGAAGTCCCTGCAACTTGGCCAACCCAGGGCGTAGCCAAGGTCCACACCAACTTTATGATTCAGAGTTGCACTGAAACCCTTAAGAGAAGAGGAAACTCTTCTGCTGGCAGCGCATGTGGTCCAGCAGGCTTGTTCAGTAACAATAGTGTATTTTAAAGCCTAAATATAAATTAAGGACTCAGGAAGATGTTTTCTTCTCTTGAAAGCACAAGAAGTCAAATTCAGCTTCCCTGACATAACTGCTATAAATGAAAGTTATCTATAAAAATATGGCCTAACCTTTGTTTGCATTTTTAGCAGAGCAGCAAGGCTGAGAGTATACATTTTTATAATGTCTTGATATTCTTTTCTTAGCAATAACAGTTTAACAATAACTTAGCATAATTAACTAGTACTAACTGTTGTAATTATAGAGGTGATTTTATTGAGTAACTGGTGAAAATACAGAGCCACTTGCAACTTCACTCCCTATACCGTTCTTGGTTCTTGCTATATTGAGATATCTGATGATCTTATTTGCATTGAATAGTAAAGTTGTTGAGCTGTTGTCACTTCTTCTCAGTGAGACAAGACAGACTTGACATTCTTCAAAGCTATTTACATTCTTCAAGCTGGAAAGTTTCATTATACACAATGATCTCAACAACTATACCAAAATATTTTCTAGGTTAATTTTACCCTCCAAAAATCTGGATGCTTATATTTAAGCACCATTTTTTACAGGATTTTTGTTTTCCTAACATTATAACTAAGGAGAATCTTGAATTCTTTTTTAGCACTGAGGCAAAAATGGAAAAAGAATGAAAAAAGAGGAGATGCTTTTTGATGGTACTGTCACTTTCTAGTGACACTACAGGGAATAAAAAAACAACGACCCTATAGAAAGAAATAAAACCTGGAGTAGCCTAAATTTCTGCCTAGATAGGAGAACAGTGGGTTTGGGAATGAAGAATAAATTCACTAAAAACAGTAGTTTTAGGAGCCTATAATGTTTTGTAAATTTAGGGAATAGTTTTAAGCCTTTCAGAATGGGAAGTGGAATGTGAGGGATGAAGAAAAGGATGAAAGGACTTTTATTAGGACATTTTCCAAAGGAATAATCTAAACATTTTTCATTTCAAAATGACATTTTAATTTTAAACTCAAGTATTTTAATATAATGTTTTAAGGACTGAACTGATCATTGAAGGAAACAGTTGTGGTTCATATGAAGGGGTTCCATTTCTACATCAGCTTTTCTGATTGGTTTTTTTTTTAATAAAACAATGGGCAAAGGGATAGAGGATCAGTCAAAATTGTTGCTTTTTCATGTCTAGCAACAAGTCAATAAAAGCATTTTCATTAATCTTTTTTGATATCACAGTCCTGTGTAAATTTGTTTATACTCTGCCAGGAAAATGACATGCCGGTGGGCTGCTTGCTCAAGGGCCTGGGATGTGTTCTCAGCTGGCTGGGAAGCAGGGTAGGGATGACTTTGCTTTGCCCCCTGCCTCCCAGTATAAGGTGAGCCTTTTGCAGAACATCTACAAAAATACAGAGATCCATTCCTTCATTCCCAAATCAACTTGTTATGCTCCTCTATCTTCAGCGTTTCCAAACCTTCCAATTTAAGCAAAAATATATTGATTTATATAAATTTTTTTTAAAATTAATAATCGTTCAAGGGGCGATCATACCATCCAGGGAATTACACCATCATTTTACTTGCATCTAATCCCTGAAGACTGGGGACAGCTGGAAGATGTGAAACGGTTTTGACTTTTGAGGAATTGACAACTGCCCTTGGTGTACTAAATAGCAGGGGAGCAGGTGGCAATGCAATCACCATGAATGGTTTTATAAGGCATGCTTGTGTGACTGGTTCACGATCCTAATTCTCTAGGTCAGCACCAAGGAGGAAGAGTGGCTTCTCTCCATCGCAGCCAGGCTGTCATCACGTTATAACCTAAGTGGTGGAAAGAGGTCAACAGCTAATAAATCTTGTGAGCAGACTCACCACTTTCAGACTGCAGTCCCTTTAGTGACTGCTGCTGTATTCTTCCCTTTTCTTCTTTTACCCCCAGTCAACCTTTATGTCCTCAGAAGCATTTGGCTTCTCCTGGCCTCTGACAAATGGAACATACAAGGCTTTGAATAGGGAGCTTCTCCTGTTGCTAGTTGGTCTTTGAAAGATCCAGAGAAAATACATTGTCATATTTTTCTTTTTCTTAAGAGCTCTGAGATAAAGGTTCAGATTAAAGACAGGTCTGTGCAATTACATGAACTTTGTGAAGGGCATATTTTCTCAGTAGTTTTGATTAAATTATTGAAAGGTTATTACATTAAGGAAATGGTGCATTTAGCTGTCCTCTCTGTGCTTCAGGGCTAGTTGTGAAAGAGTTGTATTACAAAGTATTGATGGGTATGTTCATAGTGTCAGGTTCACCAGTAACTCTAAGACTCAGAAGAAAAGCAGCCTAGAGAAAATCCCTTTCTTGTGCAAAAAAACCCCCCAAAAATTATCAGGAACATGCAAATGAGAGATTCCACAAGGGGTAATTGGAACAAATGTATTTGAGAAATCAGAATCCTCAGCATTTTATATCTTTAAGAATTATCACAGTAATGTGTAATGTTTTATTGTTGCTCAGATTTCATGCTGTCTTGCTTGACTATTTTCACTTCACTTTGCTGTTTGTACTGCAGAAGCAGTGTTCGGCTGTTTCTTGTTCCAGAACAGAGGCAAAGACCCTGAGACGGCTGGATTTAGTGGTGACAGCCCAAGAAACTACTGTTTTCCCAAGAAACAGATGTAGCTAAGTGACATCCACCTACTACAGATACAGTGCTGCTGCCTTCCAGAGACTAGTGGTGACAGGACAGGACAAGACATCTGTTCTTCATACAGAGCCTTGCAAGAAACAGGTATCTGAGCAGCTGGAAACAAGATCACTGCATCTGCTAGGGCCATGTCTCGTGCTACATACAAAGATGAAAGGCTGTCTTAAGAAGCCATGCTTGTTATTGAATGGGAGATGAATAATACACTACTAATTATAGTTATCTAAATCACATATTTTTCTATATTTCCTATTATTTCTGGAGTAGAGAGCCTCTATGATGTGTTGAAAATCATGCATTTGCTTTCTGAATAAACACGTTTCTGAGCCAAAATTAAAAAAGTCTCAAAACCAGCTTCAGGTGGCCCGACACAGCATCTTGTAGGCAGACTGTGGTTGGGGGTGGAGAGGGGAGAACGGTACTGTGCCATTCTTCACCCCGCAGCACAACCACACTCTCTCTAAGAGAGCTACAGTTCTGACACTGGCAGTATCACAAAGACAGTGCAGAAGCTCCAGCAGTTATGTCTACAAAAAAGAAATAAAGCAGGGGAAAGTTAATATTTATTTCATTCACTTCTCTAATGGAAGAAAAACACTCTCTTCTCAATCCCCCACCACATATGTTTTGGTCCTTTTCTTAAAAGTACATAAACATTAGAGACCATTTAAGTGCAGCTCTCTTCATGAATATTTTTTTGAGGACTCCTTCAGTTTATTGTCACAGAAAATACATGTCTCTGTGGGGCCCAGTGAAAGCTCTCCCACCGAGACACTCGGAGCCAACCCCATTAGCTGTTTACACTATGTGGTGACAGGAATAACTTTCAGGGAACTCACAGAATTTTAGCTAAAAGGATTGAAATGCATCAAGTCTGTAGATATTGAAAGTCAGATGCTGAAGTGTTTTCACTGTTTCCTGCTGTCCTGGCAGGAGACTGTCAGGGCAAGCTGGCCACTGGTGCTCAAGAAGTGCAGATTTAGCTGTCTCAGGGGAAACCTCTGCCAGCAAACTTGTCCACCAAGGCTTCAACTGTGGAGATCAGCTGATCAAAATAGTATCATGGGGAAATAAGGTCACCTTTATGGGGAATAAACATTTCTTGTCTCATCCCAGCATTTCCTGGGGAAGCACAAGTCATTGCAGCAGAAATGTGCAGCACTAGCATCTGGAGTCTGGGAGGTTGTAAGGATAGGTATCTCCTTTCTCCTTTCTGTGGGTAATCTCTTTCCCAATCAAACACCTGAGTCAGAAACTTCCCAGGATACTGGGATCGTGGGAATCTGACTCATTTCTGCAGGACTGTGGAGGGTGCAATCAGTGAGAATGACAGAGGCGCACCAGGAGGACCATCAGCAACTGTGCTGGGCACTCTCTTTCTGTGGCCATCAGATGAAAAGTGGTAAGGTCAAGGGGACAAAGGAGCTTTGGCAGAAGAGGCACAAAGAACATCTGAGGGCCACAGAGAAGGAGACACAGATTATAGTCAGTGCCAGTTCAGAGTGTAAGTTGTGAAGGTGGTCTTTCACACCAAAATACAACACTGATCTCTGTCTGAAGACCGATGAGACCTACTTGTGTCCTCAGAAACCAGTTCACCCCTCCCTTACTCCCAACTTTTTTCCAAATTCCTGCTGTTCAAACTGACAGGGTTATTGAAATTTCCTGCTGCAACAAAGCCCAAGTGGATGTTGCAGGGCCAAAGCAGGTGAGTCCCTGTAGAAGCTGGCATGTGGGAGGCCAAGAGACTAAAGGCAGAGACTATAGTGAAGAGACTCTAATCTAAAGTATGCCTCAATATTTCAAATTTCAGGAATTTGTCTGTATACAAGTTAATAAACATTTAATGGTATGCTATACTGAAGGGATGAATCCAGTACCAATTTGGTGAATGATAGATTAGGGATAATATTGCCAATTGCCTTGCTAAAAAGCAATGCAGGGAAAATAGAAGTAATTTTTCTTTTCCAGGTAAACTTTCTACTTCTTAGGTTGCTATTTAATGTAACTTCAGTCACTTTAAATATTAGGAAATGTTATGTCAACATTGTCAATATATCTTGTACAGTCTGGATTGTATGTAATTCCTTGCTAAAGTTTTCGCCAGACTCACTGGTGGTTTATACATGCCTAGCTCCTAGCTGAAATCTGCTTTAGTTTGGAGAAGATGATGAAAGAAACCAAGACTGTAACTTCTGAGGCTGTAGGCAGAACCCAGTGCAATGACTGACTAGGGATGAAGCTGAAGAACAATCATTGGCAGCAGCAACTGTCAATACTGCCAACCTGAGGGACTCCAAAATGAGTGAGTGCCTGCTGATAGAACAGGATAGTCACTGGCCTAGAACAAGGATTACCTAAGTTCTCTGGAGAAGGCAAGACTAGCTTCAGATATTTCTAATCAGCTGGATCATTTCAGGCTTTGTGCTCATCACAACCCCATTGCTTTCAGCATCCCCAAGCTGCAGCAATGCCATAGCATTCCCCTAACTCAATAAGCCTTTGCATGTGTGTTGCTTGCATAAGCCTCTGCTTGAACCGCAAGCCAAAACTATGAGAATATACCTGGTTACCTTTGGATTCATGAACTGTTCTACAGTTGAATGCACGTGTGATCCCTTTACTTGTTTAACATACAAGCATAGGCTAATGGCAGATAACACTGTGACATATGGGTATGAGGCTTTCAGAAATTATCCCAGTGTTCTTGGATATTGTGTGCTTTTATGTTATTTGATATTAAGTGTGACCAAAGACTTAAAATAAATTTTAAAAATATCTATTAAGTGACAATTAACTGCAGAGGCAATTGAAAGCATCCTCAGTACCCTTCTCTTCTGCTGCGTGCTTTATAAAATATTTCTGTGGCATGGTTCAGGCCCTGGAGGGATGTGCTGTATATGAAAAGTAGCTCACTGTGAACAATGGGTCAGGTAGAGTTGAGAGCTCTGAATCCATTACCTTTCAGGGTCACTGAGCTGCAGGTTGTATGGAAAACACCTTGCACATCATACCACTAGAATTATAATAGGAATGAATAGAGGTGGAAAAGGTATATATACAAAGCAAACAGATACAGTATCCAAGTATTAAACCTCTTGCTGAGCAAGAAAAACAAAACAAAAATATCAAAGCCACACTCTGGAAGTTCTTTTACCACTAAAGGCATATAGGTCTTTGAATCACTGTTGGCAGAGGCAGCAGAGAAAAAATATGATAGATAGAAGGAGGAACAAACAACCAGAACAAAAAAAAAAGAATTCATGTTTCCTTTGATTTACATGCTTTATGGTCCACAGAGGACGCTCCATTCTCTCCAAGACCATCACTCATAGTTCCTAATTCCCACCCCATGTTGAAGGCTAAGGAAGAGTCAGTCAAGCCTAAAAAGGGGAAAATGATGACCAGAACACATCAGCTATGAAAATCTTTAGCCATACACTCGCAGGTGCTTGGTTTACAACTAAAGAGCATTGGAGCCTTGATAAGGAGTGTTATTTTCTGCACAGTCACCGACAGTGTGCATTTATCGGGTTGAAGCAGTGCTCAATATATGCCATCAATACTGTTTAGGCAGTGGAGCAGGGCTCAAGCAGCTGCTGCTCTGTATTTTCCTGCCAGAAACATAGTACCAAGAAGGCCATCTCCACTCCAGTGCTGTCAATAGAGGTCTCAGTTTTTTAATTGATTAAGTTTCAGTTCACCATGCCTAATTTTTGGCACCTAAATAACAGTCCCTTTCTGGGGTGCCTCAAAACTGAGTGACCTCTGGCAATATCTGTCCTCCCCAGCCCCGATCATAGAAGGTGGCTAGTGCAATTAAGGTCCCAATGTAAAACCTTTATTTTAGAACCCTTACTGTAAACTTCTTGCTCTGTTCTACTTCAGGATATCACCTTGTCATAATTTCCATGATGTCCTAATCCTATTCTTACTTGCTTACTCTTAAAAGAGCAGCTGTCTGTCGGGGATTCTTCACTGTTACGGATAACAGAAAAGCTGTAGTTGCACTTTGAAGTTATTCAAGAGATATTTCCCTTCTAACTCTGCTTTCAGTCAGTGATTATGAAAACTTTATCTTCTTAGTGTCAAAGGATTAATAGGTGGGGGCATCAGATACTGATCTGGCTTTAGCTGAAGGCCACACGTGTGAAAGATAATGCCAAAAATTAAGGAATTAATACTATATTTATACATAACACTTTAATAGGGGATCAAGATATTCTACAAACAGGCAAAACAACAGACACACTCAAGATCACACTCAGACACACCTGAGCCTTCTTTCCATTGTCACATACCCCACTTTCTGATACCCAAACTCTCACCACTGCAGGTAGGTACTGCAATGCTTTTCTGCTCTATCCTTTTTAAGTCCTGACATCTTTTTCTTGCATGCCTCTCTTACACTGAACACAGCATGAGTCATCTTAACCTGTACTTTCTCCCACTTCGTGATGCTCTCTTCTCCTGAGCAAAATAGGAGGTGCAAAATCTCCCCCAGGACTCTCCTGCTTGCTTCTCTGGCTGTGCCAACCATGTCTGCCAGCATGACTCATCTTAGGTATGAGTACCAGAGGTCGAAAAAGCAGCTCACCTCACTTCCGTGGTGCGAGCTGTTGCCTTTGCACAGCAGAAACTCGGTGGCTGTCTCTCAGCATCACTTTCCAGCCATAATACAGACATCCTGAAGAGCACTCTGTGAGATCTGAATCAACTCCTGATCTCTGCAAATAAAGATGATCCCATTTAAAACAAAACAACAAATGAAACACAGTTCCATAATCCAAAAGAGTTTCTAATAACATCTGTCCATAGCAGATCAGGACTGTCCATATGTGTGTCTGACTTGTGGCTCCAGGGCTAGTGAGGAGACTAACTTACTTAGCCCTGAGGGCAAAGGGGATCCCCAGGAGGAATTGGGAGACAGACAGGGAAGCAAATAGAAGAGGTATAAAACAATCCTCATAAGGGGTCAAATAAGACTGTTCTGGGGTTGGTGGGGTTTTTTGGGGTTGTTTTTGATGGACTACGTTTTATATTTGGGGTTCTGTATATGTTGACACTGACTGTCCCCTAAGTTGTGATTGTCACTGCTAGTCAAATGGATCTTTGATCAGTGAAGCTTGCTTGTTATTATTATCATAAAATCTCTGCTGCAGCTACATGTTTACATAAAACACTTTCCAGGGAACCAGAGGTGCTATTTCACCACGTTCGCTGCGATGCAGTAAGAGATTCACAGCGTAGGCTAAGCAACCTTGTCTGGCAGGCCAAACACAGTAATCTTCCATGGCTGGAGGCACGCCATCAGACGATCTTTTGCAAGTATCTATTCAACAACATTATGTACAATACAGGGAAAAATCTGTAATGCACTATTTTTTTTCCTTTAGTATGATTTATTTTCATTTAGAAAGCTTTAAAATATTCCCACTGCAATATTCTGAGAGCACAAGCAACACAATTAATGTTGTAGCTATGCCTCTGAACACAGAAGAAAATACTTATTTTACAGAATAGTGTGAATATATTTTGAGCAAGGTAAAATTATATCGCTATATTTTGGGGGGAATTCAATACTAATCCCATCTGGACCTGATGTTTTACTGAAACGAGATCATCAATTACTGTCTGTGTTTCCTCATGAGGTAATGTTTTATTTAAATTGTTCCTGATTTCTTCTGACAGTTTAGGCAAATGTAATTTTCATAAAAAGGACTTTTACTGCTTTCAGCTTTTTGCCTCTATATATAATTTCTAATAGAATTTTAGAGGCAGTTGTGATTTCTCTATTTTTATCTTCTCTGATGTGAATGCATGCATAATATGGCACCTCAAACCATTACCTTCTTGAGTTGTGATTAAATGTGGTATTAGTCATCTAGATTACTTTAAATTCAGGAAGTCTTTTTATGCACCTATATATCTAATCTATGTGTATATGCCTACCAGAAACCGTCCTTCACTTTTCCAAGGAAAACAAATTACTGTTTTGTTTCCCAACTCTAGCACTAAAGGATAGCTCCATCAATTATCACCAATCTCCTCAAAGAAAGGTGTTGCAGGTGTTGCACTACAAAAGCTTTAAGAGCATTGGAGTGTTGAACCAGTACCACTCTGTAAATATTTAGCCCATGATGCCAAATAATAGCAAGCTTGGCAAAAGGTACCAAGCCTTATGACTCTGTTGCAGACCTGCTTATCTCTCTATCAAAGGGTAGTGGACATAGCAGGTGTTGAACACAACAGCTACCTCAGTAATGTCACCTTCTCCCCCTTACAATCCTTCACATTCATTCTGAAATGTCCAGAAGTTCCACTCGACAGGTTGTGGGAGAGGACAGGAAATGAGGAATGAAGTGAGCAATAAGGACTGATTCCCTAAAAGCCAACCACAGGGGCTGTGAGAGGATTAGGGACAATGGGTTTAAACTGAAAGCAGGCAATTTTAGATGAGATACCAGGAAGAAACTCTTCTCTGTGAAGGCACTGGCACAGAGAAGCTGTGGCAGTCCCATCCCCGGCAGTGTTCAAGGCCAGGTTTGGGTGGTGTTTTGGGCAGCCTGGCGTAGCGGAGGGTGTCCCTGCCCATTGCAGGGGGCTAGGACTAGATGATCTTTGAGGTGCCTTCTGACACAAACCATTTTGTGATTCTGTGGTTCTATGATTCTATGACCTACCGCACATCCTACTCTTGTTTCCTAGTTTCAGTATTTGATAAAATTTAAAATTAATTGTAAATAGTATTGAAATTTATGTTTTTATGACAAATTATGGCATTGCAAATCTCATCACTGAAACTGTCCCACTGTTTTCTTATATTTGCTTTGTCAACTAAATCAATATCTATTTTGTTTGTGAAGTACACAAAGATTTATAAACATAAGCACATTTAAATATCCACAGATGTCAGAAAGCATTGAAACAAGTTCCCGTGCTAGCTCAGCAAATCAAATATGTTTAAATACTCACAGATGTCTGTGCGCTGCAACAAGCCCTCATGTCATATCAGCATCCAAAATTTAAACAGTTGCTTTGCAATGGATGTTTCAGCATAATTAGTTCCTCTGTCATGTTTTCAGTAACTTCACAAGCAGGAAACCCACCATACACAAGCTTCTTTATCAATTGCCTACTGGCTTCTGTCTTAGAGGTTCCATTACAACTTCTCAGGGATGTTGGGAACAAAACAGATATTGACTTATTAAGAGAGGTTTCTAAATCAACTCCAAACATTCTTCCAGTGATTATTTACCTGTCATTACTGTTACATACTATTCATTTGGCAAATTTAATCAAGAGCAATTATCTCAGGGGCTTTACTTGAGTACTGCCCAACTGAAACAGACACAGTGAACTAAAATTAAGGGGCCAGAAGAATACACCGACATATAAAATGGGAGAGATACTTGGGGAATATAGATACCTAAATTTAATATCTTTCAGTACATAGGTGTTTGAATGCAGTCACCAAGTCACATGTGAATTTTGAGTGTGTGTGGACAGGGAGGGCAAGGAGTCAAGAAAAGCAGTAGATGGCAATTGGAAGTTAAATTAATCACACTCTCTATCCCTGGAAGTATTGAAAAGACCAACAGATGTGGCACTGAGGGACATAGTTTAGTGTTGGACTTGGTAACGTAAGGTTAATGGCTGGATTCAATGATCATATGGGTCTTTTCCAATATAAATGATTCTGTGATCCTACAAAATGTGCATAGGCACTTTATTTAGGTGTTCTCTAATGTAAACAAAATTAATAAATTATAAGATTGATGTTTTATACCTTAAGCTAGAAATAATAAAAATGTTTTTCACCTGAAGACTATCAGCATAGGGAATGAAAAAATCAAACCAATATATTCCATTACCAAGAAGAGCAACAGTGGTTTCATAATGAATATATAATGCCTGTATTAACATTTTTATTAGGCACAAGTCATCATTTCTTCATATCCATAAATACAGTGGACCATGCATGAAATTACTACTTTTCAAGAGTGTGAGTTGTGGTTCCTGTTGTAAAGGCTTGTAAACCACTCCTTAACTGCTGTGTGGTTTTTGCTAACAAGGCTCTTTGGGACGTGTTTTCTCTTCTGTTGGTCAAGAACCATATGGCAATGACAGAACCAAATTTTCAGATAACTCATTTGTTTAACTAACAGCAAAAAATGAATAATAGTGTAATCTAGCCTGAAGGAACTGTCATGCTCCAATTCAACAGCTTGCTTCCTTTTTAAGAGGTCTGAAAAAGTTTAGAATCTCTTCCTAAAATTTTGAATCCTTTGCAAAGAAATTTCCCCTTCTTCTCCTGGACTTTCAGAGTGAAACTGATTGATTTATTTTTTTTTTTAATTTTCAGTAAAATGTTAGGTCTATGTGATCATGTGCTGAAAATAAATTAATTATATTAGTGTGAGTCAAAAGGAGAAGAAATAATTTGCAACTAAATGAAGGGCCTGGTTGCACGTTTTTTTTCTATGATAGGTTAGGGTCCAAAGTAAGGCTAAATCATTCTTCTAAACTAAGTATTTCCATTTAGTCATGATTCATCTAACCCCCATTAACATGGGCAGCAATTTATCAGCGTAGACCATCATCTGAAGCACTGTCACCATAAAAGTTCAGCTGAATCATCCACCACAGAGATGAATAATATGTGCTGTTTGGGCAAACATGGGCCATCTGACAAAAAGGACCTTTCATTTTTCCTTGCCTTGGTATGTACTCCCACCCTATGTCACTTCTCTCCCTGCTCCCCTTGTGAAAAGCTCTTGTTCATACCTTTTGCCTCCCTATCCGCTGAGTTCCCACCTCTCACCAGTGTTAGCATAGGCAGCAAAACCCCCACCAGACAGAGCTGAAGTCAGGGGTGCACATTCCTACACGGTAGAAAGACCCTGCAGACAGTGCAGGCATCACAGAGGCTCTGTGGTGAGCACCAGGCCCTGGTGACAGCTGGCAAGGGTCAACATAGACTAGTCCATGCTGTTAAGTTCAGCCACTAACCTCTTCAGGAGAGACATGCTGGCATGGGTGATGGGATCTGTAAGTTGCTAATGCAGAGGATGAAAGGGCAAGAAGCTGTTACAGGGGAGCAATGTGAAGCAGAAGGAAGAGACTGCTGGAGCAAATTACTTCTAAGAGAGCTGAGAGCAGACTTGCGTGGCTCCCTGTACCTCACTCTCTCACAACATCATTCCTGAAGATAAATGTTCTTATCATAGATCAGCCATGGGATTACGCAAGTGTGGGGTGTTTATTTCAGTGCAAAATAAGAAGCAAGCATATATTTTTATTTGTTCACTAAAACTGTAGCTAATGCTAAAAAAAAGAGATCAAAGTTTTATTAACTGCTGGGATAGTGATCAAGACACTGGAGAAGAAAATTAAAGCTGTGTGGAGAGCTGATTGAGTAAATCTGAAGGATATGCTCTTTTAAAGTCAGTGAAGAGTCTTTGGTGAGCTTAGTGGTACCTGTAAAATTTGATGTAGTATCAAGTTGATCAGTTCTGATTCTGAAATACTTTGATAGCAGCAAATGTACCATGACTGAGTCTTTTGTAAAGTGGTTAATTTCACAATCACTTACTGCCTGATAAGTACAATAAATTATTTGAGGCATAAGGTGGGTTTCATGACCTACCTTCCTTTAGGGAAAGAGATTACAAACTACAAACCTTTTGGAGCTGTTGTGAAATAGTTTGAATCAGTGTCTCACAAAAACAATTCACAGACATCAAAAAGGAATTGATTACTGTATTAACACTACCAAGGCTTTAAATTAGACTCTACAAAACATTTGAAAAACAGTTAATTAAAAAAACGCCAACAAACCAGCATTGGAATTAAAATCACTATGAAAGAACCAGTATCTCCTATTCAGTCCACAAATTGATCAAGTAATTTTTAATTTGGCATCATTATGCATGAGTTACTGTTTTCGTCAGATCAGAGACATTCCCCATTCTTTTCAATACAATTTGGTGGCACTGAGCAGTTCCTCCAATGACACAGAAAAAACATGGAAACTATTATACAACTATTTTGTGCCCTCCTAAGCCAAAAAATGCTGCAGCTTTAACTTTAGTAAATCAGGTGACTCCTACACCGTAAGGTGCTCTGAAGCACAGACAATAAACTCTGAGAAACTGATTATGAGTGTTGAAGATGATCTGAACAAATCTGAAAATTATCTGTGTATAGTCATATACCCAGAAACTGGACCTGTAAAACTAGATTATACATCACATCAGTTGGACCACTTTCAAAAATACCAGAAACCTGAGTATTTATTTAGCAATGATTTTATATTTAACATGTGCAGGAGGCAAATTTATTTTGCTATCAGAAATCACTGAAGAGTAACATTTTTTATTAGGTTGTAACTGTGATAATAGCTTACAATATTTAAGCTCTGAATACAGTGATTTGGGCATCCCAATGTCCACCAGAAAAACTTCCTCTACTTTAGCTTAGACAGGTACATCAGTGAGTCTATTCTGACTTCCTCATGAGTCATCTGATTGCTTGGAAGGATGTATGGAAAAGCAATGCAAGAAATCCTGGATTTTGGCAGAAAGTAAAGGAAACAAACAAGCAAAATTATTTTTGACTGAATACTGTCCTTGAAAATGCCATTTTTAATATGCAGGTACTTTGATGTCCCAAATAAGCCGGAGAGAGTCTCCCAGTGTATAATTAACTACCCTAAGATATATGCTGTTGGGGCAGACATGAGCCCACTGACAATACTGTATTTCACATGTGAACAAGTCTCTGAAATCAGAGTCATGAGAAAACCTAAGGTGGTAAGGAATTAATTAAAAATAAAAGATTATCCCTGGAATATCAATTTTGCTGAAACTTTTTGCTAAAGTTTTCCTCAAAACAGACTTTTTGGATGATGGTGAACACACATGACTGAAGAGTAGCTGTTATCCAGAACATGAAACAGCACTCATGATGTGGGTACTGTCCACCTCTTCAGTCTATATCACTAGGCAAAGCAAATTCTTTTTACTTCTGGCTGGTGAGGCTAATACAATACAGTAATTAATAAAAAGTATGTAAAAGCTGGAAAAGCCCTAGCCATTTTTACATTTTTCTTTTTAAGAATTCTGGTGCTATGGCAATCAGTGTTCAGTATTTGTATAACAAAATATAACTTCTATACAAGCCTAACAGTTTTTTGTGGATTGAAAGAGATTCAGAATATTGAAATTTAATATCTTAAACACTGGAGCTAACATTGGTCATGGCAGCTACTTTGTTGGTCTTTCTACTGTGGCCAAAGGAAAATTATATGACTCTGTCTATGTTTTATGTAGATTTTTGACACCTAGTTTCTGGGAATTTGTACAGATTCTGGGAATCTGTACAAGTATAGACTTGCACAGCAAGACTATTTAGCTAGAAGGCTATACAGTATTTTGCAGATAATCTCCAGTTGCATTCCAAATAAAAAAAGAACAAAATCCACTACTAGCTTAATATTTTTATACAGGCAAAAATAAACCCATATTCTGTTGGTCAACTGGGTTAGAAAGCATAGGGCTTAAACCATAATGGAAAAGACATTAACACAGCCTCCAATGACCTACCGAGTCATTTGGCAGTAACTATACAGCAGTTTTGGTCCATTAATATCTACCATAGTCACGTGGAATTTGAGCACCTATGTCAAGCTGTCTGAAGAGGTGTATGAAAAGCATCTTAGATATATTTTAGAAGTGATCCTCAACATTGATATCTCTAAGTTTCAAAGAAAACTGTCCACAATTCTTTCTTTCTCCCTGTATTCTTCTGCCTATGAGGAAAGAAAAGTGGGACGGGGAAGTTCTTTCTCTGATTAAGAGAAATGCTTTAAGAAAAAGAAAACAACAATCAAAAGAAAATAATATTTTTTGGGGAGGAAATCTTAAATATTTTTCACTTTTTTCAGATCATCAACTTTAAAGGAACATTTTAATCAAACTTTTTGACTGGGTTGAAAACTCATTTCCATCTTTTAAACCTGTTTTGACAGAAAATTTCTGTCAACTCTGACCTGATCATTACACATACCAGGCAGATCCTGATGTAGAGAAACATGCAGCAACCGGTGAGAAGAGCCAAAAGAGGGTATGACTTGCTTTTAAATGTACTGGCATATGGAAAAGAAGCTTACAAATCTAGTAAATATGTTGTAAGGGTGCTATTATAGAACACCATACATATACATACATATATTTATATTTACACATATGCATCCTGTTAGGAGCATGTAGTCTGCAGCTTAAAATGCCAGCACACAAGTAAAATCGAAGATCCATGAGGTTGATTATGGATCATATCCCAGAAAGGAAACAAGCCTTAATTTTAGACCTTGTGTTGGCTGCTACCTGACTTAAACCTTCACTGTTTATGTTCATAGCTTCAGTCTTTGTAAATTGGTGTCTACATGTGGGACTTGAATAAAATCATTGCAGTTTCCTATTTTTACACACCAAAAGCCAACTCCATTCAAAACACAATCAACAGAGATCCACACAGCTTGGTAGACTGCCAGTGACCACGCTGCTTCAAACACTGAATGGTTAGTTCTCCCAAAAGATGTAACATACAATCCCTATTGGGATATTTCTAGTATCCTTGCAGCAGATCTCTGATACCAGAATCTCACTGAGAACATTCAGAAAAATTCCCCACAACCCACACATCTGAGACTGACGGGGTGCACGTGTCCATCAGTCAAGGAACTGCCATGGTAAAGCAGCATGTTTTGAAGAACAGACTGCCTCTGTGACCAGGTCTTTAGGAAGGGAGCATGCAGAAAGATTATGATCTGTACCAGAGACATAGGCTGCAGCTATACTGCATGCTTACATCTCCAAAGAACAGAAATACAAGCTCATTCACACATCAGTGCATGCTCATACTGACAGCAGCACCATTTGCTACACCTGTTTCATACATCTGTCATATTCATCTCTTTGAGACTAGTTTGACCTTTATTATGTGATTGCCAGTGTTGCTAGCTTTAGATTCTCACTACGGACTTCTACCAGGAGCTCGATGCAGAGCTGTGCCTTTGTGCTTTAACGGCAGCATTGTGGTTAATCAACAGGGACACTTAAAAGGCATATAAGGGTGTATGTGTGTGGGAAGTCAACTTGGTAGCATTTGCAGAGTGCTTTTCCAGATTAGGACAAGTAACATTTGTTTTAAGTTTCTTGGACTGAAAAATAAATTATTATTTGGGTTAAAAAATATTTGAGTTTCTAAAATGGGAGTACTTGTAAGTGGTAGAGTCTGTGTTGACTGTGTGATTACAGGTGATACAATGCTTCTCAGCCAAAACAGTATCTCAAATACAAAACGTAACCGCATCTGAATTCTGCAGAAAGGGGTAGAGACAGATTAGGCAGTGAATATCCATCCTGTTATTTCCCTTTTGCTTTTATTTCAATGCACCTAACATTTAGTCTTTTTCAACAGCACAAATTGTATTCAGGAATTTGACATCAAGCCACTAAACTCTCGAGCGAGCTAACTCCCCACCTTAAGGTGCTGTTGTTATGGGGGGGGGGGGGGACACAGCAGGAAGTAGTCTCAGCCTTTTTTAAACTATGCAATTTCCATAGCTGGAACATTTCAAAGAACTTGTTCTTCACCTCTGTTGAGTCTCCCCTAGCTTTTTCATGTGAGTTCAGACTCTTCCAACACTTTTGCTCATTAACTGTGCTCTTAGGCACTGAGCAATTGCACAATTCCCAAAGTTACCTAAGCCACTTTCTCTTTGCACCTGGATGACTCCTAATTTCTTTTCACCTGTTTTGTGGATTTGAATTGGAACTGATTTATTACTTCCTTCTCAGAATTGTTGCATTCCTGTGGTCACCAAGAGCTGGTCCCCACTTGCATCAGTTTTGCTTTCAAATACATCCCAGGTGCATGTAAATTAAGTTAGTCATTAAATGAAGACCAAGTAGCTGTTTACCTACATGATGCTCACTAAGATCCTCCACCTGGACCTGGAAAACAGCATATGCTGGAGCTCAAATAGATGTCTAACTGTGAGGGGTAGCCATCATGCAAAAAAACTAACTGCATATTTGAACTACAGCCAAACTTACTTAGAAAACCAGTAGATTTTGAAGACAGGAAGAGGAAAGGAATAGGGCAGGACAAGTGCACTTCTGTTAGACAAGCAGTTTCATTAAAATGCTCTGAAATGATTTTAATTATTGTGTTGCCTATGTCACTCAAGCTTGTCTGCTTTAAGAAAATGAGTCACTGCAACTAGATATCATACAAAGGAAAGATAAACCAACTTTAGTTCTCTAAATAATGTTGCTTTTCATTCCTGACCTTAGTTGCTACTAGCCCAACTTGTCCTGAATCACCTATCATATGTTTCTATTGGTTCTGTGCAGCAATACCACTACTAGTTAGAAAATATTAAGTACTAAAACATATCCAGGTTAACATCTTACTGGCACTAGTAATCAAAGCTGGCTTACATGAGGGAACATGAAAATGCTTCTTTCATGATATGAACTAAACCAAGGTTATTTAACACAGTATGACCTCATTTCACAGCAAAGACATCTCATAACTTTCTGGTTGGTGTTACTCTGCTGAATGTAGGTGAGGGAGTTAGCTATTTGTTCCCCGTCTGCCAGGGAATATGCTGGTCTTTAATATGTGCACTGGATGAGACCAAACAAAAGTGCCAGCAGAGGTGTATACTGCAACGCGCTGGAAGTCATTATCAATCTTTGCATCTCCTGGAGATCTCAGCTGGAAAACCATGTTAACCACATACAAAGAGTCACATAGACAGAAAGATTCAGTTCTTACTGCTCTATCTACCCTTGCTCTGAGAGTTAGCAAAGATCACTTGCTCATCTCTCCAACATCAAGTCAACTGAAATGAGTAAAGACTGAGAAACCCTATTTCTCCATGCTGAGTTATGCGCTTCCCAAGGAGCAGAGAGCTATGACACGATCTCAAGAGCCTTTTTTTTCCCCCTTTTTTCTTTAATTTTTAAAAATAGTTACCATATGCCTAGGTCTAGGCCCTTCATCTGGAACATATATGTATAGGTGAAAAAAAAAAAAAAAAGGAAAAAATAAGGTGTCATAGAACATACTCGGTGAAGTGTTACACACTTCTTTGGTTGTGAAAAATCACATCAAGAGGCCCTTTACTGTTTTAATGGACCTGTTTTACATGAAAAAGAGCTCCATCTTTAAAAAGAAGAAATCTTGGAAACTATATGCTGAAGTTGGTGTGTCATTTTGGATGCCTATGCTTCCACACAGCAGACAAAACTGACTCCTGTAGAATTTGTTCATGGGCAGTAACAGGAGTCAGTAATTCCAGAAAGATGAGAAGCCAAGGCTCTGGGAGAAGGACTGAATTCCTAAAACTGTGAGGTGACCTTGTTTCTGAGACACTGTGCACATTGGCACTATTCCCATAAATTAACAAGTGAAAACATTTGCAACTAGTGGCTCTCTACAGGGCTTTTTATGCTGTCCTCTTTGCAGTCTACTCACATTTATGTCACACTTTTCTCCACAGTTGCTTTTGGCTCGCTAAAACTTTGCTTATATTTGTTGCAAACATTATGAAAGAAACACCTCCTTTACTAGCTTTTACTATTTTTCCATGGGCATTTCTGCTTACAAAGGCCGCTTAAACTTCCAAGCAAGTAAAAAGAGCAACTCTATCATCTTGAGCTACTTCTCTAATTTTAGAGGAGAGCACATTGTAGGGAAACACTCCCCCTACAACCATTACCTAGCAGTGATGAGAATTTTTAGCCAAACCAGTTTCACTTGAGTTTCTTTGCTCCAGAAAAGCACTTAACAGCTTTTCACTCTATCTTGAGCACATACTAGGTCCTTTCTAGAGTTCACAAATCGCATCAAGGCATCTGCGCAAACTGTGTTACACCTGCACCCTCACACATCTCCAATTTAACATGATATTAAGTACAGTCACAAAGAGACAATGTTCTCCTTTTATGGTCCCTTAACAGATGTTTTTCTATAAGCACTTACAAAACAGTACAAAGTAACAGAACAGGGTCATGAAAAACAGGTATTCATTTCAAACTCCCCTCCTATGTTTCTGCAGAATTTAGCAGCAACCTTTTACAAGGCACACAAGTTATTAACAGCTCTTTTAAACTCATTTTAAAGGCCAACAGACAAAACTTTCTGTCTTTAGTGAGTGTCATTCTACAGAGGACACTCCATGGAAGTTCAAAATGTTTCGAAACCACAATTTCTCCACCAAAGTTTGCCCTTGCTGAAATGAAAAGACCACAATTCGGTTCACTTAACTGGGAAATTAAACAGGTTACTTCAAGACAGAAGGCAGTCTCACTTCCTTGTGTTATTTATTCCAGCCCAATGGGGATGCCACCTCTCAGAGTTTAAATTATTACATTGAATCTCAAGATATGGCACCATTTCCCAGCCCTGATACTTGATATTTTTGTAGTTTTTGGTAATTAGCTACAAATCTCCATGCCCTAGAATTTACATCCCAAAATATACTCAAGCACAAAAAGTTAAATTATCAGGGTGATTTAGAGGATACTGAAGGTACAGCTTCTCACAGGTTGGCTGGTCTGTGGTCACTGAGGGAGACTAGTAAGAAGCAACCACTGTTCAATTGTTGAGGGAGTGAAGGAAGAAGCTTAAGAGAAGATGTTACAAAAAACTCCAGTCTGTACCCAAGAAATTTTTGCTCCTCAAAGATACTTCTCAGTGATTTGTATCACATAACCTCCAAGATCTCAAAAAGTACACAAAAGAATTAACAAATAAACAACATACACAGTTAGTGTTAATATTTCTTTTTAAGTTTCACTTTTTTAGTAGTGCAGTTTTTCAGGGTAGTGAAAAGATTTGGCTGACCCAAAAAGCAATTGAAAGTCAGAGTTCCCCCTTTTTCTTTTAAATAAATATGTTGAATTAAGTGTCCCTTTTTCCAAAAAGCTTACAATTATCAATGCATCTATGAAATCCAAACACTTCTAACTCATGCTTAATATTACTGTTTTTAGCATAAGACTTTGGGAGGAATTCTAGTCATGTTTAGGAAAGATAACTTAGAAAATCATTGGATGTCTTTTCTTCTTAAAAATGTTTTTTATAAACTTCTTATTTGAGGTATAGTAATGTTGTCTTTAGCTACAACAGTGTTATCTGTCCAGACCAGAGGGAATTTGGTGGTTGGAGTTCAACACACATATATTTCTCTTAATTCCCTATTAAAATGTGGCACCAAAATTTTTTTTTTAAAAAATCCTGTGTAGTGATTAATGGTTGAGAAATCTGCGACAAAAAGCTATACTGAATGAAGCTAAAAGGCATTTCACTCCCAGGAGGCAATTAATAGATGGCAAGAATACTGTTCGTTTACAAGGTTATGTTTAACTGGTAGTGATGTCACAGAGCTGGGTAAATGGTAGAACTACATTAATGGTCCCCAAACCTCAGCACTCATTAAGCCTGAGTCATAGATTAATGAAGAGACATTTATACTTTCAGTCTGTGCCATAAATAACTATACAGCATTAAAGCCAGCTAATAAGGAGGCAGAAGATATTACCTTATGACTACAAGCACATTTTAGAGATGTTTATTTCAAGAGATTTTTTTCCTTAAAGGATGAGTTACAAGTCAAACAGAAGAACTACAAGGAGCTGTCAGAGTTTCTTCTAGGAAACTGTCATGTATGCTGCAAACAACAAAAGTCTTGGACCCTAGAAGTTTGGCAGAACATATGTTCTTTTAGTAAATTACACACTTTTAAGTAGGTAGAAAACTCAACAGCAAACATGACCTTTGACCGGAAAGAATCTTTCAAGTTTAGCTTTTTTCCTTGGCAAATTGGTAGCAAGACAATTACAGTGGACCCTATTTGGCACATTATTCTTGAGTTATATGTCATAAGTCATCAGATGCTCTTTTCACTCTTAGTAAAAGGTGCTGGGTTTCCAACTATTTCTACTCAAGAATTAGCCTCAAATGTTTCTGGGGATTAGGCTAACAGTTTGGTACTAAAAGCACCTCAAAAGGATGTGCTGCTCCAGTACAGCAATATTTGCAGTGGCCGTCACCAAATAAGTCTAGCAATGAGCTCCAGCAGCTATGCATGCCTACTTACAATCACTAATACCTTCAACTATGCAAAGTTTTGAAGACTGTATTGATGCTGGAAAAACTTAACTCTTAGAGTAAGAGCTGTCATTTATTAATCTCCAACTATTTTAACAAATCACAGATTTACTGAAGTGACACCGCTATGGTTAAAAAAATGAAAACATGGCAATTAATTAAGCAAGAATACAAATTTAGCTGGATTATAAGTAGCCACTCCTTATTTTACGCAAATCTATCCAAATGTGTCATTAATAGATTATTCTTTGCAGACAAGGAATTCAAGCAAATAATTTGATTGTTGAATAGAATTTATCAGCCTTTATAGTGCTTGCTGTAATTTGCTAGCATTTCCAGTGCTTGACCAATTGACTTCCATGATCAATTAAATGTGAACTCAATTCCATAATTTAATGCAAATTGAATTTTTGCTTTACTTATACCTAAATATAGATTATTTTGATTTCTTTCATCCCAGAAGGGAGGACTTCCAAAATGCTGCATTTTTCTGTATTTTATATTTAGTGCAATTTTTCCTAATCTTGTGTTGTTAAGCAACTATCTTTGAGAGAGCCAACTTGAATTTGTGGATAAAGCAAAAAAAATACTATTATTACTTTTAGACAGAGTAGGCCAAACCACTGAGACTATAGCTGTCAGTAATTGTGAGTTCTGAAGCAGACAGGGGTTGAAGAAGACAAGTTTGACCTGGTGAATTTTTTTACAAGACACTGTTAAGGGTGAGACTGTTTATTGAACAGTGTCCAGAGGAGATATAGAAGTCTATAATTTATAAAGAATATTATAAACACAAGCCATGAAGCAGGTGAGAGAGAGAAAAGAACAGTTACTGACATAAAATATAACTTCAGGAACAGCAGACAGATACTATCTTGCCTGACTTGCACCCATCTAGACTGCATCTTGATAGCAGATCAGGAGCAAAGACAGAACCATTACAGCTTTATGATGATCCCTGCCCTTCTGCCACTCTTAAGTTGGATCTCTCCAACAAAGTATTGCATCAAAAGGATTCATTGCCACAAGCAGTCTGGACATTTGGTTTGTTCCTCAAATGGCAAGCCTGCTCATACCCCAGGAACTCATCTTCATTAAGTGCCAACAAAGCCAGGAACTGAATATCTGTCTGGAAATGGGACAACCAATACAGAGACCTCTGGGTGTCATTAACCTCCATACACATTTTCCCACTGAAGTGGAGAGGTCCTAGTGCTATTGCCTCTTGACTGGTACACATTGATATGCTAAGAATGAATGCCAGGAAGGCAATCCAGAACATGCACATCCTCTCACTCAGAGCTACATATCTTTTACAGAAGGAACTGGTAAGGTTGATGAATAGGAGACAAAGTTTACATGCTACCTGATGCAAGAGTGAGATGTCTGCTGGGATCAATGTTTTCATGACAGGACAATTAGAGTCTTTAAGTTACTTCTTTTGAAAGAATACTTAGAATCGACAATGCATCGTGTATTTACAAAGAAGAACTCTAAGGAGATACAAATGCAAAGATGAGGAATGAAATTAGGAAAGGACAGTTTCTAACAAGTTTATAGGACAAAGTTACAACAGCTTAAAGTTTTCTACTGAACAAGGAGTCATGTTTCTTTCTTTGCTGTAAAGAAGTTATTGCTATTAACCTCCATGTTTCTGTCACACTCAGAGTTTGGTGAGAGGTTGACAGAGGGGCTTGGGAGCTTCAAGATCTGACACAGATTTCTAGTTCTCTTTAGAAACTGGTCAAGAGTGACTATTACTGTTTTAGCATGCCAGCTTTCAGAGCGTTTGCATACAGACTAGTTGATTAAATGCTATTACTATCAGACCTCAGTCTATATGTTATCTAAGACAAAGACATTTTGGAATTGGTAACGCTGGCTTAATAGATCACTTGAACTACCAGGGAAGTGCAAAAAAACCACCATGACAAGATCATAGCTGTATCAAAATCAAAGAATTGAAATCTTGGAAGAAAATGAAACTAATTTTGACAACGCCTTCTGCATGAAATAGTGAAAGCCAGCAAATAACCCTCTGACAAACTACCACAACGACTGTAAATAGATGCCAAATTCTTATGTGAACAGTGAGCCAAGTTCATTTACTGAGCTATATTTTCCTTCCCACCCATCTGAATCAGTTTCGTACATATTAAAGTGATTAACTTAGCTCCAAGACCGCACATTATGGATCTAGCTCAGTCCAGAAGAGATCAGAATTTTTACTTTGAAAGGGGAAGAGCTAAAGGCAGTGCCATATCCCAGCACTGTATATGCACTGTCAGTATGTATATACAGTCCAGTGAAGTAGGGCATTCGAAGATCAAAGGGCATTGACCAGAGGTTTTATAATTTGCTGTTTTCCATAGGCACCTCTTAGGTGAAAAAAATCCTACTCCCACTGGGTCAAAACTGAACTGCGAGAATTGAGCATTGTACTTTGCATAGCATCAGTCAGCAACTTTGTTTTATGATGAGGAAGAGCATCAGGCTAACAGGAGAGGGTCACAGCTATTAGCTTAACTGAGGCAGGGAGAATTATAAGGGCAAAACCATTAGACATACTGAGTAAACATATCCAGGAAGAACAATTTGCAACATTAATAGCAAATTACTGAATAGGCTATATTGGAAAGCTGGTAAGATTATTGCTATTAGTTATGATATCACATTACTCAGATCATTTCCATATGCATGAGGCAAGACCCATATTACTTGTTGCTTCTACTTTTTTTCTTCCCAGCACAAAGCAGGGATAGTCAATCTCCTGAAAGAACAGGTGGAATTGATGATGCAAATCACTGCTTATGAAAAAGGGTCACGATTCAAACAAGAAGGTCACAGAAAACAATTTGAAACATGGAGCCCAATTTTATGGTTACTGGATTTATATTATTTATAAATTACCACAGCAACCTGTGGCATCAGGGACAATATCCGAAAATAATTCAAATAGAAGTAGGCCTTGTGAATGAAAGGAAAAAGAACAGAAACAAGTATAAAGGACAGAAAGATCTAAAAAAAAAAAAAAAGTCAAAGTAGTTGTGTGTGTGTAGGAAACAATATACAAAGCCTCTTGTAATTTCCCCTGTAAATACAAAACACTACAGACTTCATCCACTGAAGATCTGCTAATGTCATTACAACTTTAGCGTCATTATTGTGTCGGACTAGCAGGAAAATCAGTGCATTGTGCATAATAACATTTTCTTATCTTTTAGGAGCAGAAGCATGCTCTTTGTGGCACTGCAGAATCAGTTCCTGCCAGCTAAAAATGTTACATGGTATAAACGTAAGGTTTAAGCTGTTTTATAAAACCTGGCACTTCTTCTCCCTAATTGTGCAATAGAAGATAGATCACATTTAACAAACTTTTCTCTCGTTATAAATTATTGCTGGAGTTGAGATAATGCATTTCCCCTTCCTGCAAGGTTTGTGGTACAGAACGATAGCATTTAAAAACCTGTGGTGATGAACAATACGATATGCCAGCGTGCTTTAAGGTCAGAATCAAGCTTTTCCTCTTGCACTAAGCCAGAAAGGCCATAGGTACTTCACAGTCTCAGGTGGTCATATTTGGTCAGCATGACTGACACGGTGATAACAGATTATGTGTTACTGCTTCCATAGAGCAAAAAAAGAGGCCAGATGGAGTTTTCTAGAATTTCAGCCAATCTTTCCATATTTCCAAAAGACACCTGACAACCGCTAATTGAGTTTTACAGTGGCAGTGAAAGTTGATGGACTTATTAATCTTGACTGCTGTTCAAAAAAAAAAAAAAAAATAGACAAATGCCAACGCATTTCATTGAATAACAGACTCCTGGGTCAGAAAGGCAACTCTTATTGGTGAATTTTTTTTCACTTAAAAAACTGGAAAGCGACTGCTTTGGAACCAACTGATAAAGTTAGTGCAGTATACAATCAGATATGTTAGAAGTTTTTCTTTCTAGTTTCTGCTCGTGATATAACATTATGATTACATTAATATTAGCTGTTACCTAAATATTACAGACAGCTGCAGAAAACGTCAGGATGAAGGGTTTTTTCTGCTGACTTTTGCCCTTCGTAGCTGCCCATGACATGACACCCATGAAGTCCTCTTAACAAATACAAGGCCTATACAGAACAGATTGAAAAGGGTGTGTTTGACATATCTTTTCTATTCTTTAACAAAGAAGGCGATTTTGGGTCACTCACATCAAGTTTCAAATATCATTTTGACCTTGTATTTACAACAGAGGACTGACCAGTGACACTCAACTCCAGCTGTTAGTACCAAACAATGTAGTTACAGACTTACAGAATCTCTTTCTGTATTTTTATTTCTGAAAAATAAGGCAAAGCAAAACGAAGAAGCCCCCAGCAGTTCTGCTTACTTACAGAAGGAAGTCAAGCTTCAGTGGGACAGATGTAGAAGAGAGAGTGTTATGGTAGAACAGCCCCGAAAGAACATACCATCACTTACCTTGCTTAGAAAACACCTCTCGGTGACCAACAACTATCATGCAAGGGTCCAGCTGCCTTCTGCCCTCTAAGAAGCTGTTACATGACACATGGTACTTCAAAGACATGTGTCCCAGCATTACACTCTACAACCCCAAATTAGTGCCGTAGAGCTAAGGAAGGTAAATTAAAATGAACATACAAGTTTCCCACAGCCTGCTCCATAGCTGTACTACTACATCAGCAGTGAGACCTTACCCAGCTGTTACTGAAGATGCAGCGTTGTAGCCCTTCCTAGCTATCAGAACTGAAGCAAGGAACATGATAAATACAATTGGCCAGCAATGGACCACTAAAGGATGTGCAAAGCTCTGCCTAAAGGACACACATTGTGTGGACTGTGATACCTCAAGAGAAACAACTCTCTGAGAAAAGAGCGATAAAGAGGAAGAGGGAGAAAGAAGAACAGGAGGGAGCCTCAAGTCTGCAGAAACAGCTCCGTGGCTTTGTTAACAAGACAAAGCTAAAGCTCACCAAAAGGACCTGTAATGAAGAGGAGTAAATGAAGTAAACGACCATCAATTATCTTTGGAGCCCACCATAACGAGCATAAGGGAATGGGTGATAATGGGTTCTCATAATGGAAAAATTAGCAATTCTTTGGAAACCCTATGCACATGCACATATTATGAATGTGCATGTATGTCATGTATAAAACTCGTGTAACTGACCCTTTTCGGCTCGCACATTAGGAGGAGCGATCCTCTGTGCTGCAATAAATAGCCACCAAGGCTATTGAGTTTTGATTCTGGCTTTTCACGGTATCAAACCTTCCTGACATACAAAATAAGCCAGAAACTGAATGCTTGTTTTCTCACAGCTAGAAACAAACCCCGTTATTCCCTCTGCTTTTTCTGAAGTGAGAGAAGCTACAGACTCCTCCCCAGCATCTGC
The DNA here is from genome assembly GCA_022605575.1 of Laterallus jamaicensis coturniculus. NCBI lineage: Eukaryota > Metazoa > Chordata > Aves > Gruiformes > Rallidae > Laterallus > Laterallus jamaicensis. The sequence goes on from JAKCOX010000001.1 coordinate 40,981,959, forward strand.
AAAAAACAGGTGTGCATCACCTGGCCTTTCATTTTTTGTAGCGAAACAAATCTGTCCCAAGGTGGGGGCTGAGATCTCTTTCACCCTGCAGGGTGCCATCAGCACGTTCCCAGGCAGCTTCCTGCATGAGCTTTTGCCCTGGGGCTTTAACTCTCCTCCCTCCTCCCAAACAACTTAATTTCGGTGAGACTTCCCATGATTCTTAGTTTCGCTCACCTACAGCTTGAAGTTAAGATAACTCCGCAGCCGGAAGCACAAAGTGCAACAGGGGATTAAAATAGAGTGAATTTACTTCTTAGTTTTGAGTGATGGTTGAGAGGGTTTTCTGGGCTAGAAATCAGAAAAGAAATATGTGAAATTTTACGTTATTCAGAGACATAGCAGCATGCTAAAAACAAACTGGCTAACTTCATCCAGGCAAACTAGAATGAATGGTTGAAACTCCCCAATTTACTGATTTTAGACAGGAAGTTCTTCTTTCAGCAAAGTTCTCCAACAATATCTGAATAACAGCATTCATTCTTAATGAAGCACTTTATCTTGTATTGTATATCTTGTTTCCTCATTAAAGTTACTTTCTCCTGGTGCCACATAAACCTAGGAAACACATTTGCATTAAGCTGTGACACCACTATCTTCCCTCATTTACTCCTATCCAGAAAAAAATATTCTTGCTGTGAATATACTGGAGCTGTTTAGAAGCCGAAGGAGAATAATCAGTAAGTTCAATCGTTGTGTTGTAACAAAAGCTATCAGAAAAGGCTGATTTTGGTGAAATAAGAACAGCTGGAAAGAAAACAACAGACAGATAGGGACATGGCTGGGAAGTCTATTTTCATTGATTCTACCTGTGTGGTCTATTGGGAAAGTATTTAAACTTGTTGGGAAAGTTCTAGCTAGATATTGAGCAAATGGGGAAGGAATTTACAAAGTGATCCTGCATTGCATTGCTTCCCCCCCTCAATCTGATATTTATTGCAGCAGGACACGATACACAGGGTTGACATGGATGGTCTGGAAGGGAGGAGAGAAAAATTACTTGTGGCATCTTTTTAAATTAAAGATCCTAAATACAGTATGAATTATATTGTTTGAGATTTAATTAGGTCAGCGTGGTGTGTTAACCATGAGGCTGTTTATTGTTTCCAAAATACTTTCCAAGGCTAGGAAAAAAAAACTGGTTCTGTGCTGAAAATACCACGTTGCAAAGAGCTTACTATGTGTGTTAACCATTACTGCACAGGTAAATGATGCAGGTGATACTATGAGGGTTCAGAATTTCAGTAATAAGCATGAGAGAGGGTTTTTTCCCTGTTTGTCAGAGTGGTCTATTGCAAACTGTGACATAATTTCACAATTTAAATGGAAGTTTTTCCTCATTTTTGGTGTGTACAAGTAAACAAGTTCACTAAGGGATTTTTAAGAGACAAGCCTGACTTCTACATAAGAAAGAAGTATCATATTGGTGACATACTCAATGGAACGGTCCTTGGAATTTCTAGAATTCTAGAATGCTGGTAAACTGAGATGATATCCTTAAACAATTGCTTTTAGTAGTGAGGTGTCAGTAATACAACATCACCTCCAAGCATATTTGAAAAACGTGACCCCAGGAAGGATAATGCTCTGAACAGAAGGCAGTTTCCATAATCTGAGTGCCAAGTAATGATGACATCCTCTGGAGTTTTCATATCATACAGTGGTTGACCGGACAATTGTATACACTGGGAATTGGAGCAGAGAAGAGATGGAGCTGCTAGGTAAGAAAACCAGCAAGCACAGGGAGCCCTGCACTTTTATTTTGCATAATCATGAACTGCTTTGAGAAGAAGCTGCATGAAAGACACAAATAATTATGGAATTTTTTTTTCCTATTTAATTGGAGAAAGTTGAGTTTAAACAAAAATGAAAAGTAGGCAAAAATTGCAGGAAAAGGGAAAGAAAAAGGTGTTCTGAGCAGGAAAGGACATTTTACACACAGCAAAGAACCCTTCACTAGGCAGAAAATCCACATGACAAGCCTCAGGCCCTTCTTAGCCCATATTTGTGTCGGCTACTTCACTGCATGAGCATCAGTCCAATTGCCTACAACTATACGTTGTCTTGCAGTACATGACAGACCCTGCATATAACAGGGAACTCTCTGACCCTACTGCAGCAAGACAGTGTGGTGTTCAAAACAGAGAATCCACCTTCACAAGTAGATCAATGGCCAGACCTGTCCTATCAGTAATGCAGATTTTCAAGAATTTGTTTTTATACCCTGGTGTATAAAAGATGGTGGACACATAGCTTGCATATGCTTCTTGGAGTTGTGGACACAAAGTAGATCTGAACTTGTGTCAGTCTCAAGTTTATGTTTGAAAAGCAAAGCAAGTGAGGCTGAAAAGGGGTTGTGTCAGTTCTTCTCCCATTAAAGCCATGAGCCCCCACATCTTACTTTTATGCTAAACCTGCTTTGAGAGAACGTTAAAATTTTTGGCCTAAACTTTTATAGGTGAATGGTTATGGTCTCCACTGTGGCACAGCAAAAAGCTGAAATACTGACTTTTTTGTTACCTGATGGGATCCACACTATGGTCAATATTATCTGAAATCAGATTGATTAAGTTCCTCCATCTGCGTACTCCATATGATTGACTGCAGTGTTGTCCTGGGTTCAGCCCAGCAGCAGGCTATGTTAGCCCTGAGAGTATTCCATACCAATTGCATCATGATCCGACAGGCTGCCCCCCCCCCTTTGCAGGGGCGACTTTGGACCCAGGCACGGGAAGTCCCGGTCTGGGCAGACGCAGTGCCAGTTCCGGGGGAGACTCCAGACCTATCAATACCTGCTCCGGGCACGGGAAGTGCTGGTCTGAGCAGGCGTGTGGGAGTTCCGGGTTCTCTCGCTCTCTCTCTTTCGGGATCGGCGTGGCAGGAGGTGGTGAGGGGGGTGCTCAGGGGTGCTGGGCTCGGGGAGTGCTGCGTTCGGGAATCTGAATCGGTTCGGGCACAACTCAAATGACATAGTGTGGGGAGAGGTTTGCACTGTATATAACAATAGCACTGTAGTTAGTTGTTTTCATACTTTTCCCTGTTGTTTAGTAAACTATCCTTATCCTAACCTTGCAAGCCTGTGGTTTTTTTTTCCTCTGGCTTTGCAGCTAGCTCCTCCGTTCGCCCATCCTCCACCTCTTAAAGAGGTAAGGGGGCTTTTTGGTCTGACCTTTGTGGCCTCAGCTTTCCGCTGAGGGTTAAACCACAACAAGTGTGAAAGTGTGAGAACTCACAAGAGAAACAAAATTGCAGAGAGGAACTTCTAGCAGATGTCACTTCAAGGGGAGCCACCAATCTGCAGAACAATAGGAAATAAATTATTACTCAAGCCAGCCAAATACACATGATGTGTTGATTAAAGGGGCATTATCTAGCATAACAATCCATACTCTCTATGAATTAGATCCAATCTGAAGAATAACTTCAGTGGGAAATTAACATTATAAGAATTTAATGTAAAGAGATGAATGGCACATGAAAGCAATAGATCATTTCACAGAACTGTTTAAGGTAACCTATTTTTCAAGGATTATTTGGATTTAAAAAAACGTTCTTCCCTTAGGATCACCATTAAGTTTTTGCTAAAAGATTCCATTGTTTTTTTCATTAAGACCTTTCCTTGTCAATCTGGTCATTTGTTCTCATCTGTCTCAGTCGTGCTTTCAGATATTTAAAGGTTCTGTTGTTTTCTTTTGCTCTCGTATTTTGTCTTTCATTTAGAAATAGCTACGACTAATGTGCCCCTATAAATAACATGCTGACTTCATGCCTTTCTCTCTGGTAGTTTCTTAGGCTCTGGGATGCTTAATCTTTGGATTTTGTTTTCACCTCGTCTTATGTTTGTATTACTATTTTTTAAACATAGTGAGGAAAAATACCAGAGCAGTTTCCATTACAAACAAGAACTGCTAGCACAAGTGTTTTGCACCTTGGTAACCCTTCTGTTTCAAATGCTGCCCCAGAAACAGCAAGTGATAACGTAGATGATCAGTCACACTACGTGGGATAAATTTTGAGGATGTGCAGAGGTGAGAAGTATCGGGTGCATGTGCTTTAGGGTTTCTGAAGTTTATTTCTATGTCTAACCTTGACTACTAACCTAAAAGAACTAAAGGCATTACAGGCATTGACACTTTTGCATGTGTTACTGCTGATACATAGAAATTACAATAATAAAAAGGACTGGTTTGACTTTTGTGTTGCTTTGAAAGTAGTTAAGATAGCGAATGCAATCATGATCTAAGTTCATTACATGACAGTGTAGAGGTGAAGAACATTGCTAGAATTGTTCATTGATTAAATTTTTGTTAGTTCATTCAGGTTAAGTTTCATTCCATTTCATATTTTAAATAGTAGTAACAGATACATACACAACCCCCCTCCATATATATATATATATATATATGTGTTTCTGAAACAGATAGACTGTCAGTTGCCTGGAGCAACAGACTGCCATGAGCATCAAGACATCTGTAGCTTCTGCCAGAGAGCGCTGGAAGCTGAGGGTTGGCTGCTGCTGCTAGCTCCAGGGGCAGAGCAGGGGCATGTGGGATGGTGCCTGCTGCCACAGGACTTTTCGGCTGCAGCTGTGTCCATTCTGACTTCTCTCGGCTCGCATCTGGTCCCCAGTGTTGCACCTCTCCTGTAGCAGGAGGCTGAGCCAGGGACCTCAGCAAAGCCTGGTGTGCTCCTTGGCACAGCTCCGTATGTCCACTTACAGAGCTGGCAGCTACATGGAAGTCTGTTGCCTCAGTGTCTATAGCTCCCGTATTGCCTCGCAGAATCAGCTGGACAGTCATGGCCCTAACTCCCCTCCACATTTTTATTTCTCTGGTGAGTTCAGACAATTCCAAATTATAGTCAGTCATTTGGAGCACACAGATGGAAGGACAATTAACCAGATTTATTTGCAGGCATACAGACCATAAAGGCATTCCCCATTAGGAAGGAAGCTTCAGGGTTTCAAGCCCTTATTTTGTAATAACCAGGACTACAATCTAGTGACAATGCATTTCAAATAACATCCCAGCTCTCCTCTTTCTTTCTGCCTCTTTTCTTCCCAGGACAGGACTTACTCAGTTACGACTGATAACAGAAACTTCATTTGTGGGAGATGGAAAATATAATTTGCCTACATTTCTGAGAAGTCTTGCGCTATATCTGAATTCCAACATACCTTTTGGTATAAAAGGCAAATGATATCCAGTGATGAAACTGGTCATGTGTTATGAATAAACCATCCTGATAAACAAAACATTGCAGAAGCCAAATATCTACTTTTTATTCCTAATAAAAGTCCCTCTACTTAGTGTTTAAGACTGGTTTAATGAGGCATGGACTGGAAATTATATCTATGGGGATTTTACTTCTTGGAGACAACCTTTCTGAATGAGCATAAGAAATCTAAATCAGGGAGTGCCTCAGCTTCACAGGAAGACTTGCTTTCCCAGGCTTGACAGAATGCTTTGACTTCATCTATAATACTATGCTATGCAGTTTCCCTTGGTTCTCTTCACCTTTTCAGACTAACCTTGTCCTTTCAGCACTAGCCACCTGCTCTGCTGTGAGGGAAGTCTCCAGAGAGCCCAGCCTCCTTCTTGAAAGCAAGACAGCAAAGGAAGAAGCAGCAGACGGATGGAAAAGCTGAGCTCAGCAGCTTGACAGAAAGCACTTGCAGGTACCAGCCATGTTTTAGAAGGATGTTTTCCTATCCTGTGGTATTTTTGCATGCACCAGCAGTTGCTATGTTGGCTAAAACAAACAGGGCACAAAACTGTCACTGAAAGGATGCTGAGAGGGAGCTGAATAGAGGTTACAACCAAAGCAAGGCATGTCAGGATGAGTATGTATCTGGACTGTCTGGGAGAAGGCACGTATAGAGGAACTACAGTGTGGCACCCAGGGTGCCTGCCATGCAGCTTTGGCTACCTATGTAGCCACAAAAATGTGGGGTTAGACTTTCTGGGGGAAAAAAGCTGCTGAAAGAAAAAGTGAGGACAGTTTTAAGAAGATTTTCTAGTTAGGTGATGTTTAAAGCAAGAGAAACAATGGGGAGCTTATAGGCACAATGAAATGTTTACGTACCTCAAGATTTTGTACCCAGAAAAACAGGCTTTTTTTAGTTTGGGCAGGTGCTCTCTACTTTTGTCTTTAAGAGCAGCCCCTTAATTTTCCTCCCTTTGTTCCTTGTACTCCCTCTAGCCCTGTGGTTGTCTGTCCCTTTAGGCACTGGCTAAGCCTCAAAGGCAGAGAATTTCATACAAAAAAACATAAATGAAAAGAACAACAGATAAAGGCCAAAGGCTTTTAAATGAGTTATTCTTCATGATGTTTTTCTGTCAGGTGTAATAAAGTCAGCTGCATTCCTTGTCACCTGGATGTGTTCCAGGGAAATGCAAGTTGTCACAACAAATAGAATAACTGGGCAATAAAATGGTCTTTCCAGGCCATTTCCTCTTGAGATGTTTCATTCAGTTGTTTCTTGGTGTGTTCACTTTCAGGTAGGTGTGTGAAAATTCATGTTGCTCATCCCAATATTATATCTCACTGCTATAAAGAACAGAGGTACAGCATGGGACAGCCACTGGAAAACTTTCTGCTTCTAAAACTTAGTTCATAGCAAGTACTTCAGGCTAAGTGATGGATTTTAGCTCATAAGAAGCTGATACATGACATCCATGAAGCTGAGAGGAAGACTGTACTTGTCCCTCACAGATAAGGCAAGACATTTAGGTCCAACTTCCAACTCTGGTCCATCCTTGTGTTTCCTCCTGGGCCAGGCATTTTGCTTTCCATGGCCACAGCTCTCTTAAAATACCTGGGATTTTGGGAGAAAGTCAAGCTCAGAAATAATCTATTTGCAACTGCATATAGCACTGTGGGTCCTCAAATCTATCGAGGGCCTCTTGACATTGTCATAGCACAAAATATTAACAATAATCACATGGAGCAGGTAGCAGTAATTAATGAACTGAAGGAGTTGGCATTGCACCTGTTAGACAAAGTTGTGGTGTTATGAACCTGAAAATGTGTTTTCTTATCCAGCTGAGAAACTGGATGTCTTGAAGTTTTTTCTATAATTTAGATGAAACCTTTTGTCCTGCATGTGCTTACTCTGCATTCTTTTATGACCATTTATTGCTGTTTGTGGGCATTTCTGAGGTTCTCTGTTATTTGTAACAGCCCAAAAAGTAATGGAAAATGGCCATGCTTGCTCAGCATCTGTAACCTCAGAACAGTATAAGAAAAGAGGACACCTTTAAAAGGTGCCATTAAAAAGCTTACGGCTTGTAAGCACAGGTGGATGCAGACACCATCTAACGGAGCCCAGAGTCAGCATGGGTCATAACAGTAAGTAATGGTCTGTCTTCATCTCATCTCTGGGAAAAAGAAGACATCTGACAGTAGCCACTTTAAAAAGGGTTGCTGATGCCAAGACCTGACTTTCTATTTTCTTTCCTCTGCCTAGATATCTGTGCCTTCAAGAAGCCACAAGAAAGATTTTGTGTGAAGTTTTCTTCTGCGTTCTCTTTGTATTTCAAATGTTTTCATAGCCTCCTATAGCTCAGATATAGCATGAGTGGTATTGCAACATGCCAGCAAGATCACCGCTTCAAAACGGAGCCCAATTACACTACTTTTACCATTCTAGAATTTGGTGGCTTGGAAACTCAAGAAACACAGAAACCCTCAAGGCATGGTGAACAAACAGATGCCTGAAGATCCAAATGCTGATACTGCTTGTGAGTCACTCAAGTGAATCACTGGAGTGACTTGTGGGGAGCTTTGAGGTAGCCCTGACATTTTTCACAAACCAAATATAACAAGGAGGCAAAGTGTGTGCCTGACATGAAACAGAGGCCAGGGAGTCTATCACCTAAGGTGAAGTAGTGGTGTTTAAGAAACTGTTGCAACTTTCTATTCCAACTTGTGTAACAGAATGCTCAGCATCTAATATAAGCACTCCTGCACAACGTTAACCTTTCACTTAATGCTCGTCTGAAGAGAAGCATTTAGGTGGCAGCCTGTCTAGACCACCTGCTAAGCTACGGGTACAACTCAAGTCAGGCCCACTGAGGAATTAGCTGGGATGTGAATAAGGAGCTACAGACCAGTGTCATTTTTCACAGGCTTTACAAGGAAGTCACTGGACTGGGATTTATAAACTGCAAAACCAAATAGCTATTTTTCTGGAACTTAATGGCATTGAGATGTGTAATTTGTACATCTAGACTGATAGTTTTAAAAGCAATGGCACCAGAAAAGTAATAAAATGATAAAATTTGTGGTGTTTGGTTTATATGATAAACCAAGTAAGACTTGGTCTTTGTATGCTATGATGAAGAGGGAAATCAAATGTGGTAGAGGAAAATGAATACAGTATAAATAAATACAAATGCAGAAAAAAATTATCATACTGATTTTTCTATTACATATTCAGATGGCTAATTATCCTGTTAAAAATGTCCATTATTTCCACTTTGATATTACTGGTCTCAACTTTCAGTCATAAGCTATTGAATTTTGCTTTTAGACAAAATACAGTAATTTTTTTTTTCTGTTAATTGTGAATAACAGTATTGCATGTAAGCCTCTATCAGAGAATTGCCTAGAGACACAGACTTCCCTGAAAGAGTGACAGAGAGATACAATGTTATTAAAAGCAAGGACCTTCATTTTAAGCTTGGCATAAATGATTTGGGAAACTGTCAGGGAAGACGCTGAATAACTGAAATGTTCTTCAGAAGGGCTATAGTGATGAAAACAAACCCCATGGAAACCTTGTTAAGAAAGAAGAATAAGCTCCTAGGAACCTAGATAGGGTTATGATGCTCCAGATTTATCAGTCCAAGAGTTGGGGTGGTTCTTCTCCAAATGGTCCTCAATAGGAGCTTGCCCCTTTATTCCTGGGTGCAGACAGTCCAGACTCCTGTCAGTGAGATGCCATTCTCGTGTTCCAAAAGCTACTACAGTGTGAATTATGTCCCTGTGCTCTAGGTCTGGTTGTTCAGCACTGGCCTAAACTGTAGGACAGCCTAGGCACGTCTGGGCAAGCACCAGTTCAGAGATGGAGGTGGAGATTTTCCAGCCTATACATTTTCCTTTTTTATGTAACACAAAAGGGAAAGGGTCCTTTCTTCAGTTAGACTTTCATGTCTTGTAAGCAAAATGGCAATTTCCTTAAGAGTGTGAAAACTAAATTCACACTTTGAAGATTCTGTTTATAAATTTTTCTGCCTCTCAGGTTTTCTGGACTTGATATATGAGAACAGAAAACATCAGAAATGATCAGACCAAAGCATAACAAAAACTCTCTCACGTACTTAGAAACTGTGGGTTATAAACCTAATCCTACCAATAACAGCAGCAAAACCATCAAATTTGACTGTAGTTACTGTCAAGGTTCCGGATTTTATCTGTCCTGTAGTGAAAGTATTTGCGATTAAATCATTAGGATGTTAAATATGTTGTGAAATGACTCCATCAAATACAATGCAATTTACATTTCAGTACTCTTAAACTAACACTAAGCCCAAGTTCTCTGCTATTTTTCAGGTAACTTTTTTTAGATGCTGTCAATTCATACTTGCTCAGGGCAGATGATGTCAGATTGGCACCTGGACCATTGACTGGAAATGTTTGCTATTTAGAGAGTCAAGTAGCCGTTGTAGATTATATTTATGAGTGTAACATAACATGACATAATAACATAACATTTTGTTGTATCATATAAGCTCTCTAGATCTTCTGGCATGCTAAGCCAAAGCTTGCAGGCAGCATTTATCAAATATGATTAAAGCATGCCATTGAATTAGGACTCACTCATCAGATACATCCTTTGCCACTAATTTGCCCCACTTGTGTTCTAGTTTTAAGCTCAGGCTACAAGCAACTAATTAGTTATGAAGCAGCATCAGCATCTGCACAGGTTTGCAAAAGTACTCAGGAGCAAGATAGACATATGAAGGACTTAGAGATCTGTATTCTATGTGACAGCTGAAATGACAGCCTTGAAAATGCTGGAATTTTATTAGGTGTCTCACTGAACATACAGACTTATGCCCAAGCACTTAAAGACATGGGCCTTGGAAGCCGCAGTCTGAACAGGTTCCTTGATGGAAAAAAAAAATAAATTAAAAAGTATGAAAAAAAGGTAAAAAACCCCAAACCATTGTTTTAAAATACAAGTGAAAGCTACAGACCACCTATGGCAGGGAGATAGAGGGTCAGACTGATGCTTCCTATCTGTATGTCAAGGCATTTAAGGGCAGGTATGAGTACTGAAAAAACAACCCTAATGAAAAAGAAACAGTATTCACCTACCTTCTAAAGCACACCTATTTTAGATGCAATAATGGTACTTCTCTGTGTATCACAAACCAGTGCAAAGTTAATAATATGTCAGAGTAAAATTTGGATATTCAAATATGTCAAATAACTCATACAATTGGTATCTTTATCTTTTATTTTCACTAATCTTTATTTTTTAGTCTTACAAATATACTATTTTCTTTACGTAATAAATATGTTTAAATCATAGAAATATAGCCAGCATTTATGAAATGAAGCAGAATGTTGAGGACATTGGCAGGAAGTGAAAATGTCTCTGCAAACCCAAAACTTTTAATTTCTATTATTGCAAGACTAGAAAAGAGGCAGACACTATATATTGACAAAAGGAAATGTATAGATAACAAAATTTGTCGGAGTACATTGCTTATCTGGAAGATTAGGCCAAACAGCTGAAATAGGCTTCTGGAAGTTTCTGAGAAACAAAGATTCTCTACTAGGTCAGCCAGCACAGTCAATAGGGCACCAAGAAATGAAACACAGAATACCTGCAAACTGCCAGTAAACAGATGGAGGAGTGCAACTCTGCTGTGTAATGTTCATTTGCGTGGAGAAGCTCTGCTTTCAAAATTAATCAAATAAACAGAGGCCATGTAATTTCAGTCAGTAGTGCTTCTCAGTGAATACATAGTTTACATAATTGTATGAAAGTGGGAAATATGAAGTACAAAGCCTAGGAATTAGAAAATAAAAGTGGTTACAATGAGATTGCAGTGTGATGCAAAATGTCAGTGACAACTGGGATGTGTTACTTCTGGTATTTTTCCTATTTTGGTGGCAAAAAATGTGCTAGAAGGAAAAAACAATCCATTAGAAAGGTGACATCTAACAATGCTATATACATATGTTGATAGTTTGATGAAATTCATTATCTACTGGGTACACTATATGAACAAAGAAATTATAGTTCATCTAGTCTAATATCCATGTTAGATAAAATTATGAAGACTATATAAAAGTACAGGCTTGTTCAGTAATGAAGACAAAGATCTGTTATCAGCTTGTCATATAAATTAAGAAGAGGCTGGTGAAACTGACAGTTGCAGATGATAAACTACGGTCTTTTACAAAGTGACAGATACCATTTCTCCTGGCTAAATTAGAAATAATACTTGAATGTCCTAAGAATGTGAGAATGACCATTTTCCCTTCATTCTCCTTCTATCACACTATGTAAAATTGGGGAAAATCATTGCGTTTAAAACTTCTCCTGAGTTAATCAGTATGGTCTACAGAGATTTCAATCACATCTTAGCTAAGCATTTCTCTGCTAAGAATATTGCCTTTTCTGTTGAGTTTCTATAATAACCAGTGAGAGGTATTTTAAGGGTTTCACACCCTGACACCTGGGCCAGGTTTTTTTGGTTTTATTTTTAGAACAGATTAAATTGTCTCTTTCAACCTTTGGTATTCAGAGAGAATCACAGAATGGCTGCAGATGGAAAGGACCTCTGGAGATCATCTGGACCAACCCTCTCTTCTTCTCTCAAGCAGCAAGCAGGGCTATCTAGAGCCATTTGTGCAGGACCACATCTGGATGACTTTTGAATATCTATCTCCAAGGATGAAGACTCCACAACCTCTCTGTGCAATCTCTTCCCGTGCTCAGTCACTCTCATGGTGAAAAAGCATTTCCTGATGTTCAAACAGAACCTCCTCAGTGTGTGCCAGTTATCTCTTGTCCTGTCACGGGCCTAGATCTGTCTTCTTTACACCCTTCCTTCATGTCCTGCTCAGTCTTTACTCACAGCAGAAAGATTCCAGTCCCTTAATCATCTTATCGGCCTTTCATTGGACTCTCTTCACTAAGTCCACCTCTCTCCTGTTCTGGGGAGCCCAGAGCAGGCTGAGGGTTTTCATGAGGGTGTGTTGCTGACCTTCTGTGGTGGGATAGCTTTGGCCCATGAAGCTGCTCCCTCACTACCCCTCCTCAAGGACATAAGAGGAGATAACAGGATGAGTCAGCTTGTGGGCTGAGATAAAGACAGGGAGATTGTTCACCAGTTGTCATCAGATGCAAAACAGACTCAGTTTGGAGAAAATCAGTTTAATTCATGGCCAATTAAAATAGATTTGGGTAGTAAGAACCAAAAGACATACATTTAAGCAACACCTTTCCTCTGCCATTTCCCAGACTCTATTGCACTCCTTCAATCTTAACTCCTCTCCCCTCTGCCAACTGTCATGGGGCAGGTGTCAGTTTGATCATCCACTACAGACCCTCTCTGCCACTCCTCCCTTCTCATTGTCTTCTACTGCTCCATTGCAGGCTACAGTCCTTCACAGTAATCCCGCTTCAGTACAGGTCCTCCACAGGCTGTAGTCCCTGGTAAACTCTGCCCCTGTGCTCAGAGTACTTTGTCTTTCTCCTCTGATCTTGAAGTTACTTTTGCTTGTTTACACTCTTGTTCCACTCTGCTGACTGTCCAGCACATATTGCCCTTTCTTAAATATGTTTTTGTAGAGACACCGCCAGCTTGGCTGATGGGCTTAGCAGTGCTCTGTGGTGGGTCCATTGGGTGGCATGGCTGTGCCCTGCATTGGGCAGTTGAGCCCTCTTCGTGCAGAGACCACTCCTGGAGCCAACACTTTCTCAGACATGGAGTACATCTTCCCTGATCTTATGCACCTTCTGTATCAATAGCACAGACTTGGATGACTCAGGAAAGTATTAAGTTAATCTTTGATCTTCTTTGTTTCCTTTTTCTTTATTTCTTGCATTTAAAAAATAAAATACCAAATAGAACCAATCAGAAAGCCAGATCCATTTCTGAACGTGATGAACAAAGGATTTGAGAATCAAATGAAAATGTAATCAGTGTTACTTTAACTGTCTTTGCCTTCAAAATACAAAAAAATACTGGATCACTCCAGTCAAAACAAACTTGTTTTTCAGTGGATCCCACAATGACACTATGACTGTTCTTTATAGGACAGAAAAAGTATGCCAAAGGATACTTTCACAGTAACTCTTCTATGTATAACTTTTTATTTTGCTGACTTTTTTCTTCCTGTGATTCTACACCACCAAGCGTAAGAGACATGAATCAGAAATCCTGAAATACTCAGTGTTGGAGAGGTTATTCCTGTTGCATGAATGCAATAACTGAAGAGCGGCCAAAGGAAGGGATCTTAACCCTCCCTGGGTGACTGCCACAGATGTGTAGGCTGTACTCCATTCACAGGGGAGGGATCACTCACCTCTCTTGTGTTGGCTCTGTTCCCTGTTTCATATGTTCATAAAGGCTCACCACCCCAAGAACAGGGAGCAGAAGGAGTGACAGCCTCAGCCCGACAACTACATGGTGGAACATGATTCCATTTCCTGCTTCCATAATCATAATGTTGTTTTATCCAGTAAATGGTTCATGTAAAATGCCCACGAAGTTCATGTTCAGGAAGCAGACCTCAGATATATATTTCAGTCACCATGTCAAAAATATTGGTCTTTCTCTTGCATTCCTCACCCCTCATGAAACACATCTTTGTTTCCATAGGAGCTAATGAGAACTTCCTTCCTATCTACCTTTCCCTTGTAAATAGCTTTTTTTGCTTGGGCACTTTTCTGGGAAATAGGAGATGTGTTTTAAAGCACCTCTGAAATTTATAGATAAATCCTCTAAATATTACTTCACAGCCCAAAGAGGTGATGCTGCCACCTCCTCTAGCAACTGCTGATGCACACAGCTGTGCCTGTCAGAGCAGACCCTAAGAGAAAGCAGTAAGAGGAACATTTTGTTTGTGGGCTCCAGCATAAGATAGATCACCTAACTGTGGCAAGACTAAGGACACTTCAGATATATGAAGAATTAAAAAGAGGTGAGCCAGGGACATTAATATTTAAAATACAGATGTCTATAGTCACTGGGAGCCTTGAAAGATATTTGGCAGATTTTATGATGATTTTGAGGACTGAAGTTAAGGACATAGGCATATAGACCTTATTAAAGTCCCACCTTGAGCATCTAAATCTTTTGGGCACAAATCCTCTGGAACAGGGGATAAGAATTACGCAAACCATGCAGCTGACATTTGCCTTGGAGGTAAGTGCAGAGAAAAGCATACGAGAAAGGAAGCTTGAAATAAGGCATATTACCCGCTTTGAACACTAAGATAAAGGAAATGCAAGCTTCACTATTTAAGCTTGTATATTTTATTTAAAAGAATAGTTCTATTATCTCTTTTAAAATGTGGCTGTGCAAACAGTAAACGTAAGAGAAAAAAAAAAGTTGGAAAAAATCATATGAGTCCAGAGTCTAAGCCAGAAGTGCACAGTGAGTGCTGGCTACAACTTGTAGATTTGTGTGTATAAAGGGTAGCTAGATGCACAACTGCACTGATTTACTTATGTTTGTAGAAATATAAATACAGATTAATTTGTCAGAATTTGTCCTTTGAATTTCTCAGCTATGAAGCTGTTACTTCATGGTTGCATGTTTGGCTGCATGACAAGACTTTTTGCTTTATGTGTTTTACTATCCGTCAGCCACCATCATTATGGATTTCTGAATGGGAAAGAGTTCATGGAATATTATTAAGTAATAATTAATATAGTAGGTCAGTGTAAGCAACAGAGCTGCCCTGGCAGCTAAGCAGCAACATGTTCATTCAGTCTTTGGGTTATATGTCCCCCACTTCTTTGTAGTAAATATAGTAATTATCAAACACATATTTCTGCCCTAGTCATGCCCCAGCCACAGCTGAAACAAAAGATTCAAGTGAACATGTTCACTTCACAAAATCAGTTTCTGTATGACGCAAATGTGGTCACCCTGGTCCATGTGCAGTGGTGATCAGAGTACCATCCTTTTAGTTACAAACTGTTTAGGTAGAACATAGCTAGAAGAAATCAAGAACCTAGGGAAAGGCAGCATACTGCCTTAGGGAACAGGTAGTATGATGACAAATGTCAGTCACACCAAACCAAAGGAATTACCAAAGAAGGAAACAGGGCATATTGTAACGGAGTAGAAAATAATACTGCACTTTGTGCTCGGGTGGGATATTGTGGCCAGTTCTGGACAATAAAAGCATGACTGGCTCACAGGCAGGAAAACGAAATGGTGAGAGAAGAAAGATTTCTGTAAAAGCTATTTATTTTAGAAAAGAGAGTAATTTTAGGCGAGAGATGTGGTTACATTATGAGTAGGACTGAGGTACATGTTTTTCTTTACCCTACTCTGAGACCAGCTCTGGAATTTTCCACATGATCTGAAGGCACTGCATTGAGAGGAAATATTTGTTTTTACACAATGCATAATCAACTCCTCGCTGAAAAACAGCATTATGCCCATAAGGTTTTTAAGGCTCAAAGTACATGTTGATATAGGCTAATGAGAAACACCATCGTTGCTGAACACAACTTCACAAAAAAGAAGAATAAAAACCTTCATGCTCCAATGCAGAAGACAAAGACTAACAAGCAGATGCCAGAAAGAAACTTTCCTTAACGTATAAGAGAAGAAAATAGAATATGCCTTTTTACGACTTTGAGAGAGAGAAGTTAGCAATTTGTATGAAGTAGTGGTCTAAGTTCCTACATAAAGATGACCGGGATGTGAATGGCTTCGTAATTAAAGAAAGTACATAAGTAGATATCGGTCTTCAACATACGCAGGTACCCCTTAAGCTCCCAGATCTCATGCACAATTAAGGTTCAGCAGTGTTTGACCAATGACTATACCTCACCAATGAGGAGGAAAAATTCTGTTGCTGGAACAGGGAAACGATCGATGTTCTGATCAGCTGACTGGCCTGTAGTTTCCTGTGCCCTCCTCCTTGCCCTTTTTGAAGACTGGGGTGATACTGG
This sequence comes from Laterallus jamaicensis coturniculus, assembly GCA_022605575.1. NCBI lineage: Eukaryota > Metazoa > Chordata > Aves > Gruiformes > Rallidae > Laterallus > Laterallus jamaicensis. The sequence continues at coordinate 40,998,157 of JAKCOX010000001.1, forward strand.
CTTTCCTCCAGTACACTTCGGCACCTCTCCTGTTCTCCACAACCTTTCAAAGATGAAGGAGAGTGTCGGAGCAGTAACACCTGCCAGCTGCCTCAGCACTTGTGGGTATATCCCACTGGGGCCCATGGGTTTGTGTCACATTTTCCAAAATGGTGTGTAAGATCCTTCTCAAAGTGTTCTTTTCTCTAGACTTCCTCTCTTACCTCCAGGATCTGGATTTCCTGGGGTCTGGCCTTAGCAGTAAAGACCCAAGCAAAGAAGACATTCTGTAATTCTATCTTCTCTGTATCTTCCATCACAAGGGTGCCCTCCTCATTGTTTCATAAGATCTGCCATGTATCATCAGATTTACCAAGCCTCTGATAGAATAATTTGGTTAATTTGGAAGGAATTTGGTTAATAAGGAAGGAAACAGACTAGGATGTGCCTAAAACTTGTCTCCCAAATCTTATCAAGCTGGATTGCAAGTGCTAATATTCACTTTACTAAATACTCAATAGCCTGGAAAACCATAAAGGAAAATTACATCTGGTGGATAAAATGTACATTTCTTATACAAAAAATTTCTATTATATCTATTTTTTATATTTTTTCATTTCTATTGCCTTCTTACAATGTAAGTCACCTATCAAGGATTTTTAGTTATTATTATTTTGAAAAAAAAATGCCGACTTTTCTGAGCAGAATAAAACTAACAGAGTCTTTAACAATAATTTAACCTTCAAATTGATCCAACTTTAGAGGTGTAATACATGTGATGATTTATATTTAAATAATAAGTTTTCAATGCAACCCAAAATTTTCCATTGCAGAGCTTTAGAATATTTCAAGACAACAGCTTAAGCCACAAATCTCATTACTCTTTGCTACTCATTGCTCTTTCCAAGTCTCAGGAAAATCTTCCCTAACAGGTCATAGGAGCACAGAATCATAGACTAGTTGGGTTGGAGGAACCCAACTAGGTCATCTAGTCCAACCCCTAAGATATCCAGTCAAGGGAAAATACTATCCCTTCATGCAGTGTTAGAGCAGTCCTTGATAACAGCTCTTAAGTTCATTCTCACAAGACTGGTTGTCCTCTCCTGGGAAATGTATCTGGATAGTCCCACAGCCGTGCATGTAGTTATGTCCCTAATACAGGTAGAATTTACTTGCCCATCAGACTGCTCTTTTCTACAGATGGACTCATTAACTACTATGGATAAATGTATTCCTCTGGTTTTGGAGTAAACTTCTCATCAGTTTTCTCCTGAAAAAGACAGTGAGCAGTGCTCAGTAGTCTTTGGAGTAACTTAGGATAAATAATTAGCACATTAAAAATGCTTTGTTTTATCTCTTCTTTGCCCTCCTGCTCAGTTTTTTATTATCTTTGGGAAGAATTGTGTTACTTGTGAAACCATCCCTTTTGAAACCTTAGGGGTTTCTTTTGATATCTAAAATTTTTATCACTTAATAACTCCTTGTGCTTCCTTTCTAGTTACCTTCAAAGATTTCTTAGCAGGATTGAGTTGAATATAAGGGTTAGGACGCGCCAGTATTTTCTTTCTTTCAACATGAAGGATGTGATTCTAAAGCAATTCTATTTGTTGTCATTTGCAGGTTACACATTTTAATCTGTTGCAACCTTTTCTCAGGTCTCTGTGTGTTTCCCGAAATAAATGTATACTTGTTTTATTGTCACCCGATGCCTCGATGGTTTTTTCTTTTCGCTTTTTTCTTAAATAGATTCCCCAAATCAATTTTCTTCAGCCTTTCCCAGCATGTGAAAGAGAGTAAAAAATCTACATTTCTTTACATTTATATTAGCATCTTTTCTCTCTCAATGAGTGTGATTCAGTCTCAGGAACTAATCTCCTAGATTTTCATTTGCTTTGCATCTCATTCCGTATGCTGTTCTGGTAGCCTCCACACTGTTTGGAATAACCCAGAAGTTTCTCACAGCAAGATAAATCAGCGGAAGTTTTCCCTTGCTTTGTGAAAGGTGATTATCAGAACATGCTCAATGATCTGCACGTCAGGCTTGTAAGATCTTTATTTGCTCATTTAAAGGATACAGTAAACCAGGAATTTCTCTAGCAGCTTTTTAAATGGCAGATACATTCTTCAAATGAGCCATTTCTCCTTCAGTGAGAATATAAATCTCTGACACAGCTATCCAAGACTGTCTTTTCTGAGCTGGGCACTGATTTTTCTTAGTTATTTTTATGTCCTCTTATGATATGGTTATGATGACACAAATTTCCTACTTTTCTTGAAAGTGGGAAACAGAAAGGTTTTTCTGTATTTCCTTCTTTTCATCATTCCTTGCATTTAATTTATCATTTTAACAAGTGAGAGAATGCATTCACTTTTATAGCTAATAAAAATTTACATCTGTTCAGTATTTACTGTTATACAGTAACACTTATTTTAGGAACATGGAAAGATAGGAGTGCAAAAAGTCATTTGGATTAACTGTTCTTCCAACCCAGCATCTTACCTCTCACAGTATACAGGCTTTAAGGAATATTCCTTAAGAAACTAAAGTACAGGAATATTCACAGTGGGCAATTATGAAAAACCTTGTCAACATTGAGAAGTCTGTCTTCGTTAGTTAATAAGTTAGTTTGTGACACAGTGATTTTATTACTATTTTTACTCCAATAGATAGGATACGGTTGATGTCTAAAAGTACATGTTGCAGACTGTTGTGCCAGAGCTCCAGGATGCCTCATTGTCAGTTTATATCCAAATCTGACATCTCTGTGTGCTATGCAAGTGATAGTAATTTACTTGCCTTCATTCTCCCTGTCTCCAGAATAAATTTACTTGCCCAACTGCCAACTGAACCACGTATGGCCCCATATCTGGAAGCCAAATTTCACTGCCTGGGATATCTGGGTCAGAGCCACAGGAGGACCCACCATCCTAAGGACAGAGATAAAGTCCCATCTCAAGGCACTGGGAATTGCAGGAGGGGAGGAAAATGTGTTAGAGTCCTCTCTGCAGCCTGAGAGCTGCATAAACCATCACAGAAATGATGTCTGCTCTCCTTATCTACGTAGGTACTGACACAGTTCCACCATCGAGCTAAACCGTAAGGCTCAGTGGCAGTGAGATATACTCCTAAGTTTTGCATACTTTTTTTTCCCCTCAGGGTTATATTGATTGACTTTCAGTTTCACGAAAGACTTGCTTATTCCTAAACCAGGAGAAAATGTAACTGTAAAGAAAATTACATGCATTTTTTTCATATAGCATTTGGTATTTTATATAGTCTTGTCATATCCTTTTAAATTCATCTCTTTCCCAAGCTAGACAATCTCAGTCTTGACAATCTCTCATCACAGAAATTGTGCCATGCTCTTAGCAATTTTCATCACCTATTTCTACATCTCCTTTATCTTTTTTTCAAATAGATTGTCCAGGGTTGAACACACACTGTAGCTGAGGGCACATCACTGACATTATAATACTTTCAGAAAGACAGTCTGTCCCATTCTTTTACACGATAATATCTTATTTGTTGCTTTGGATGTTTTTGACCACTGCTATACTGATCTTCATTCCACAGCGTTCACTGTAAATTTGGAAAGCAGAACTCATCTGACTTGTTCAAATAGCTGCTTTAGGATCTGTACTATCACCTTATAGACAACATAACACTTCGTCTGTCATCATGTTGCTCATTTGTTTCTCCAGCATTCCCTACCCTTTTATTTACCTTTAGGTTTTACTTCATTTTGTGAAATGCTATTTTGTTCTTCTCCTCCATTTCAGAAACATGCCCAACACTACTAATTTAAACAAAACCCTGCTTCCAAACTGTTTGTTAAACGAGGTGGTCAACATGGTTCAACATTGGCCATCATAAAATTCCTTTGACTTTCGAGTAGTTCAGGTGTGAAAATCCGATGCTATCCTGACACCTAGCAGCTTGCCAGGCCCTGTCAGCCTAGTAAAGCATTTGTATACCCAAAGGAATAGCCTGGAGATGTGTGAAGGTGTAGGTGACAGTGCCAGCTAGAGCATCTGCTTTTCATGTCACTGTGAGAAGGTATTCCTGGCTCACTGATAACCCAGGCAGAACTACATGGAATTCTTTTTTTTCTTTTGCAGTTCAGTGTCTCATAAGACATATCCTCTTTGATTCACGTGCTGTAAATTTTCAAAGATTCTATCAGGCTGGTTCTTTCTCTTCAAATACTTTTTGAGCTGTCATTTCTTTTTTTGAAAGCAATGAATTTTTAATAACAATATCTTCCATTCTTATAGGAAAGCAAAATAAAAGAAGCAAAATGTCTCTCTTCCTTTGCTTCTTAGAAGAAAACAAATTTGTGTGCATAGGTGTGTGTATAAAATTTTTGGTATCTGCTTTATTCATCTTGATTTTTGTTTCAAATAAATAACATAACTTATTTTTGTAGGGACAGTTGATATTAAGGTTTTTGCTACATAGCATTGAATGCTGTTAACAAAACCTGACAACGTTCTGAGTTTCTAGGAAATGTACTGTCATCTTCATGCTTGGTTGCCTAAGACTAGATACCTTCTACATGTTCCTATTATCTATCTGAAAGGTAAATCTGTTGCTGGCTTTGACATCTCACTCTTGTGAGTACAATTCTGTTTCGATGAGTCTTAACATCTTAACCATGCCGTGGGATAGTTTGACATACTTGATGACTTCTGCAACCAAACCCAAGAGTTAGCCTTCAGACAAGTGCTTTCTTGGATGCTACAAATAACCACCTAATTATGACATCCCTATTTGCGAAAGGAGAAAACCAAGAGAGCTCGTGGTAGAAGTTTATCCTAAGTCTGTCTTTGCACTGAATAGATTTTGGTTCTGGCATGAAGTATATGCACAATTATATGTACCTTAAGGACAGTAGAAAATTTTATAGAGGAGATTGAAGGATGAAAATAATCTCTAGATTGATACTCTTAATTTGCTTTATATTTCCACCACCCACCCCCCCGGCCCCGAACCAGTCTAGGCCACATAGGCATCTGTTGCTCTCCCTTAATTCCTAAAATATACTTTGTCTTCTCTAAAGCTGAGATCTGTACAGATCATACAGTCTTGGACATATAAGTCTGACATGCTGACAGAACCCTGATTTCCCTTGTAAGACTATTAACTGCCTAAAGATATTCAACCCAAAAAATCAATAGATTCTGTAGTGCTTCCAAGATCTAGATTTACCTTATTGTGTCTGGCAATGTTTCATGATCAACACAAAAGCAACTTTTAAAATTAACTGATACTGGTGCTGAAATACATCTTAAATTGAGAACTGGCATTTAAAAGAGAAAAATTGGGTTTTACTTTCATTTATGATTTTATCAGTGGCAGGTTTTTTCTGTTGCTCCTCCCCTTTCAGAATCACTGAAAAGAGAGCAAAACAAGGCCCAAAGAATAGGACAAAGTGAATGATGGACACCAAAACTTTTAATTCCTTCTTCTCTGTGAGTTTTAGTTAGGAAAAATGCTTTAAGTGCTGGGGAGGGGAGTTAGTCTTGTACTGCTGTGATGACAAGTCAGAACTAGTTCAATGGATGTTCTTCCATTTCCTTTCCCCCAAGTTTTGCCAGCAACCAGAGCAACACTGCTGACGCTCCACTCTTTCCGATGCTATGGAAATCACATTGTAAGTATCCTTTCATTAGTTCTGTTAATCTAATAAAGCTATAGACCAGATATTAAGAATAAAAGCTCTTTTTTCCACGTCTCATGGATAGCCAAGTGTTAAATGTGAAAACCCTTCTGATATTTTTTCCGTCAGGATTAAAATTCAAGTGAAAGAATTAACCTATCTGCCTCTATGCTCCACAGGGATTTTTATTATTCAGATTTATTCATTAGAAGACTTGCTATTCATGTTTGCTCTATTTGCTTTCATTAAATGTTTGGCATTAAATGCCTACCTATTGCATCGCTATCTAAAAAATAAAATAAAAAAAGAGTGCTGAGCTATAAAATTCCTATATGCTGATCAATATAAATGATGTATACTTTTAATAGAAAATATTAGAGACTATACAAATAACAAGCAAATAATTTTCTTTTTAAAGTTAATAGTGAAATTTATGGTCACCAAAGAGTAAATTTCTTCTTATGGAAAAATACATGTCACACCTGCATCATGATTTGTATTTTGAAACACTGCAGTTCTACTGTTTTTCATTCATTAAGCAAATTTGCAAAAACCACAGTTAATTCAAAGAGAAATAAATGTGGAGTTCTTCTTTTTCAGGTAACAGAGTAAAAATGATTCCCTCTTTGTTCAACACCAACATACTCAATGCCTCTATGAACTGATTAAAAAAATAATGGAAAACAGTTGTTAGTGAAAAAAACCAACCCTCCAGCTGTGGTCTCGTCAGTGTGGAACTAGTTCTCTAGAAGTCACTTGACATTTTTGTTGTTTTTTTCGTTTAGACTAATTTCCTCCTGGCAGTGATGTCCCTCCTGTACCAGAGTCACTGGCTTCTCCTGGGCTGGCTGGAGGGCATCTGTCATTCCATGTGTTCAGATGCCCCTTCTTTCCACTGAGGGTAATCCTTAAGTAAACCCTTGAGTCTGCTTAAGGCCAAACCTTGAAGGTTTGGGTCTAGTTGCTGTACAGCATAGACCTTAATGCCGGCTCCTCCTCTCCCTTTCTGCAGGGGTGGCCTGGATGCTGGTCTGAGCACACTGCCTGGCATCCCACCTCAAAGTCTCAGGTAATTCTGAATTTTCAGTTCCCGTTCACCTGCCCTGTGAGCTGTCCCCAACATTCTATGTGCAGTACAGCCACCTTCACCACAAGGTGTGTCCAATTTTTTCCTGCTGCAATGGAAGGCAGGACTCTGGCAGAAATACAGACACAAAGCTCCATGTGCCAGGACCAAACTGTGCTACCATTCATTTCCAGAGTCATTTGACAGTTGCCACAGGTGCAGCCTCTGACTTACCTTGGGCTGCATGGAGCAGAACCCACTGTCATGAAATAATAAATTATAACAATCTTATTTCTGTGACAGTGGTATCTCTGGTGATGACTGACTCCCTCAGACCAGGAGGTTCAGCAGTTCCAGTAGTTATCTAACCCTGCTTCACTACATCATAGTCTCCTCAGAATTTTCTTCTGTCCTCCACAGCCCCACAGTGCTGTGTTGTCAGTGTGATTAGATCTCCTCAGTCAATTACAGATGATGCTTGAACTCCAGCAGCCAGTCGGTGCTTTCAAGTAACAGCTCCTGGTCGGTGAATACATGCAGGGCCAAATTTAAAGTGCTGTTTGGGAGGAAGACATGTAGTGAGGTGAAGCTGCTTAACCCCTATTAACTCCCCAACAATCTCCAGGCTGAGTTTGTTCTCATAAAATAGAGGTCAAACCATTTCTAAGCAGCTTTGTGGAAACAAAGGCTGTGTGTAGGGAGCAGCGAGCTCTTGGGAGCAGTCAAGCCAGCACTGTGGCAGGGGCACTGGCTCACCGGGGCAGGGCTGTCTGAGCTAGCACTCACCCTCCACCTCATCTTATACACTTGGGTTTAAACAGCACTAAATTGGATGGTCTGTGAGCCTTCCTTTGGAGCTCATATTTCCCAAACCCTTTGCCCTGGTGCTTTCGTATATTTACTCACTCACCAGCGAGATATATGTAAGGGCAGCACTGCCCAAAGACTTTAAGCCGCTTTTCCAGGACAAAGGCAGCAGTAATGAATCGAGCAGCACTAATGAAGGGCAGTGAAATGGCATTCAACATTGTGGCCCCCAACCCCAGAGCAGTCATTAATGTTAATAGGAGTCTCCTTGATGCCCCTCTCCCCCAGGCACACAGAGCTCGCAGTACAGGAGGCACAGGAGGGACCAGGACAGGACTCCTTGGGGCACTTGGCAGTCAGCTTCAGTCCCTCAGGCATATTTCCAGCAGATCAAAGGTCAGTGGAAAGAGAAAAACTCTATTAGCTACTTCTTAAGCATATAATCACTACAGTTATTGCCATATATTTTGGTTCAGTAAGCTGAACCATCAAGAACAGCTGAAAAATGAGGGACGTCAAAAAAAAAAAAAAAAAAAGGAAATAATTTTTAAACCAACAGTGATAACACTATGCTTCCTCAAAATAAAATTGTTAGTGCCTTTATACAATTTAGTGAAAATAAGCAATCCCTGGATTCTCTAAGTAATTGTGCAAGAGAGGTCAGGTCCTTTTGGTCGTTTCATCAGTGCTATTTTGTTAGCCTTTTTTTTTCTTTCCCTACTTTAAACAGTGTTGAGGGAAGCTCCTGTACTAATGATTACTGAATGGCAGTCTGTTAGGGAAGAGGCATTTATTCTAGTCACATGCTGAGTTATTATTTTCCAGGAAAATTTACACGTGTCAATATGAGGTAGTTTCAATGCCAGGACAATCTCAGTTACTGACTGTTACTGTTCATTGGAATTATTGCCAGCTTTTGAACAAAAAAATCAGAAACATAAGTCCAGACTAAGGAAGAAACCCATGTACATGCCAAGACCATTTCCCTGCTGAGCTGATGCGACTCAGAACCTGATGAAGTTCCCAAGAGGAGTGGAGCAAACATCTGGCCCAGAGTAGCTGATGGTGCTGACGTGTTTCAGATAGCAGTCAGGCGAAGGTTTCACTGCTCAAGCCTGTGCCTAGCATGAACTTTAATTCCTAACAAGAGCAAATATTAGCTTTTAACTTATTGATCGGAGGTCACCAGAGACATTAATGCAGATCCCAAAGACTTGTATTTTAGCCCAAATTCAGTCTTATGTCAATATTAAGTCAACCTGAGCTGTTGCCTTATTTATTTTGATAGTTATACTTGCTTTCTTGGCAAAGTGTGGAATTATCTATATGTACTTTATAAGATAAATTATATAATTTTTGAAAAATCACAGTTATTTGGAAAAGTGTATGTATCAGTAGAATCCACATATGCCTGACAAACTACATCAGTAAATTGGATGATCCCCACCTTATGATTGTCTTTGCTCAAATATCATCTAAATGTTTTGTAAGAAGGAAGAGTGTTATTACCTCACAACAAAGGAGATGTATCAGATCTGCCAGGACATTCACAAATTCCCCTGCAGCCTGTGGAGAATACCATGGTGGAACAGGTTGTCTCCCTGCAGCCAATGGAAGGTGATAGGGAGCAGAGATCCCACCTGAAGACCATACAGAGATCCCAAGCTGGAGCAGGTGGAGACATATGGAAGATGCTGTGACCTGCACTGGAAGGTCCTGGCAGGACCCGCAGCCTTTGGGAAGAGAAGCTCACTCCAGAGCAGATTTGCTGGGATACTTGTGACTATCTGGAGGACCAGACTGGAGCAGTCTGGGTCTGAGAGACTGAATTTATGGCTGCACCCCATAACAGTGACCCATGCTGGGGCAGCTGGTGAAGAGCTGAAGCCCCCTGGGAAAGGACTCAAGTTGGAGAAGAGTGTGAAGAATGCCCCTTCTGCTAAGGAAAACAACTCATCAGGAACTGACCAAAACCCCTTTCCCCCATTCCCTGCCCTTCCCCATGCCACAGTGGGGGAGAAGAAGGGAGAGAAATCATGATTAAAGCTAAAACCATGAAGAAGGGAGGGGGGTGGAGGGGAGGGAGGTGTTTTAAGATCTGGTTGTAGTTCTCAGTATCCAACTCTGTTTTCACTCTGTGTGTGTAGTGTAGTGTAATAAATTAGATATTTTTTTTTTAGTCTGTTTTGCCCATGACACTAATTGCAGGCTGATCTCTCCCTGTCCTTATCTGACTTCTAAGCCTCTCAGTATGTATTTTCTCACCTGTCCAGCTGAAAAGGAGAGTGATAGAGTGGCTTTGGTGGTCATCTGTCATCCAGCCAGGGTCAAACCACCACAGTATGTTTGATCGGTGCTTTGTTCCAGATAATCAGTAAGAAGGCGATGGGGTGAATAAGGTTCCCAAAGGGTCAGGAAGAAGGAAGGAGAGAGGACTCTTGGCAGTAGGAGCAAAATGCAAATTGTGACTAAGAAACACAAAGTAAAAGTAAAGAATAGGAAAATTAGATACCAGTGCCTGATGTAAGGAAAAGGTTTTGCAGGTGGCATAATGGAAACACTGAAAAGGTGATACCACAACTCAGAAGTGTACAGGAGGGCAGGTATTCATCCAAGCAGAAGAAGCTTAGGGGAAGAGGAAGGAAAACAATAAAATGTTGAACAGGCAGATAGAAGCTGAGGACAGAAAAAATAAAAATGGCGATCACAGGGAGAAGGAAGAAAGTAAAGATAATGGTGACAAATGGCCAATCAGTATCAGCAGAATCATGAATCACTGGAGCTGTAAACTGGTGCAGTACCAAATCTGTCAGGTGATTGCACAATCAGTAGTCATCTTAATAAAAGTACTGGCAGGAGATCAGTATGCCAGAGGAGCCAGGTTCATCTTTTACATGACTCCAGTGAACTCTCTAGATTTGTACTTGGGATGAAATGTGCCCCAGGAGATCGGCTGCTCAGGAGATTTCAGATCAATAAGCAACAGGACGGATAATTGATGTGGAAGTTAATAGATGGGGATTTTATGGTAATAACAATGATCTCTGGGTAATGAAATCATCCGTACAGCAGAAAATCAAAAGCAGCTGATGATTGTAGCAAACCACAATGGATTATCTTAAAATTAAATATAAGAAAATCATATTCCTTTCAAATTTTATTAGCCACCAACAATTAAAATGACCCCAGATAGCAACTGGACACAGATGTTTAAAGCAACTTAAATGGCAGGGCAATTAAAAGCAAGTGGATGTAGCAGTTGCCAGGTTATCAAAAGCGACAGACCCAGACAAATGGTGTAATGTGAAGCTTAAACGATCCACAAGAGAGGTCAGAAAAGCAAGGGATGTGGCACGGCACAGCCGGAATAGCCGACCCCACAGCACAGTGTACCTAGCATGGGTGCTACAGGCTCATGTGGATGCTTTCAGCACCAGCCCTGTCTCCATGCTGAAGCTGCCTGCACATACCCTCAGTTGCAGCTCAAGCTTCCTGCTGTGTCCTCCTCTTTAAAGCAAGAGTCAGGGTGTCATTTCCAGCTTCCTGTAAACATGCCCCATCACCAGTGCACTGACACCTGTGACAGATTCTTTCATTGCTCTTCTAGTACTGTTTCTGTGTGGAATGGAGAAGCCATTCCTAACTTCTACATCCCAGAGATTGCTAAACAACATTAAAATGCTGTCAGCAGCAGATGCCAGTGTTAAAATACCTCAAGGTGAAGAGAAGCATTTGAGTTTTGGAAGATAAAGGTTACCTTTGCCTCGCTCAGAGCTGGTGCTTGCTGGAAGTTTTACTATAATTTCAATCAGGACAGTACCCACACCACACGTGCAAGAGTGAGTATCGAACGTGTGTCTTCTACCTTCTCAGAGAAATTCAAATCACAAAGGGACTGGGGAAAAGAGGGAGAGCTATTCCTTTTCTTCTGGCTAATATGTGAACTGAATTATAACTGATTCATAAAACAATATAAATGATTTAGAGCTACCTGCAACTTTTTATACTGAATCAATGCTCATATTGTTCCTTTTTTTGGAGACAACAGAGAAGGATGGGTCAAGGCTTGAGGATGGGGGGTTGCGGTGGGAGGAGGAGAGAAACAACCACAAATATCTACTGTTGAATTGATCCAAATGAGGCTGTTCAGAGGTAGCAAGCAAAGCGAAACATTTCTTTGCATTTTCCTTTATGTCTGTTTTTCTTCCACAGCACAGGTTGAAATTGATAACCATTCCGATACAATGTGTAATAATATTTTTATAGAATGGAGGACTTTTCTAGAAAAAGAGAAACATCTCCAACACTGGACATTTTTCCAAGGCAAACTTTTCTTTTTTGAAAGGATTCTTTTTAAATTCAAAATTTTTGTCTCACTCTAAAATTTCCCAAGGAATACTTCTGCATTTCTTTCAACTTTTTCATGATCTGAACCCAGAAATAAGCTCCTACCAGCTAGGGAACCACAGACCACCTCACTGGCACTCTGCTGGGCTTCCCGCACCGAGTGTGATCCTGTTGCAGACCCTGAGAGGCAGCGGCTGTCTTGGTCGCCAACCCAGTGTGTGTATGTGCTGTGTATGTGCTCTGTCCCCAGCCCTGGGGTGTTTGTGTTCATCGTGATGTAGAGCCACGGTCCTCAGGATTCAGGCTGGGACTGAAAAATACAAAAAGGGGGTGGCTAGATGGTGGATGCCAGGGTCTGCTCCCAGCCCAGATTGTAGTCCAGCTGCCCAAAGGTCCTGATGCGCAGAGCTGGGTGATACCTCCTGGTCCTGGTCTAGGCAGTTCAGACATAGACTGTGACTAACAGGATACATTACTAAAGATTTTTTATTTAAAGCATTTTCTCCACAGTCCATGTTTTTCAGTCTTTTTCTCCTAAGTCTTCATGCAGTCCACTCCTGCCATGGGCAGGTCTCAGTGTTGTTCTCACATCTCCATTATCAGCTTCACAGAAAATTTCCCGGGGACCTAATCCCCCAGTTTAACTGCACAGTGCCTGTATGAAGCGTTGCTGCCTTGATGGAGGGCAATATACAAGCAGCTCTATCTGGAAGAAATAAAGGCAAATAAACTGCTCACAGGAGCCATGAAGGAACCTTTTACTCAACTCTGAAGAAAACTCCAGCAAAGGCATATCAAAGGATGGCTCTGTCCTTGCCATAATAGCACACTGTATTTCACAAAGACAGCAAAGAAACAAAGCTGACAGGCTAAATATTTCTCCGGTATCTTTAGTAGCTCTGAGCCTGATGGCACGTTTTGATTTCAGATCCCTAGAACACACATAGACTGGCTGTCAATTGATTTTAGCATGAAAAAGGGAGAAGAATCAGGCAGGTGTGCTTGCCATTAAGTGAGTATCAGACCTGTTAGACAAAAAAAAAATCATAAGTGTGAGTCTGGTGGGACCCTCTGATCGGTTAACTTTAAGAGCCAAACCTGAAAAGACTACTTTTAAAAATTTTATTGTCTAGATGTGACCTTCAAACCTGCCCAGTGGTAGCTAGACTTTTCACCCACTGAAGTCAGTAGAAATAATCTTGTTGTGTAAGACACTTCTGAAAAACTGCAGCCCCCTTGCTGTTTTCTCAATAAAGACAAGCAAATTTAAAGTGAGTTTAAAAAATTGCTCCCATTTAATTTAACAGGAAAGGGTGACCTTTTTGGAAGCAACCTAAAGAATTCACAATTCTACAGGGCTTCCTGCAAAATTTCATAAGCAAGGCTGTCATTGTTTTTATTTAATTAAATCCTACTACTTTCTTCTATACGGACATGAAGCATTACAAAAATCCCCAGACTCCGCAGCAGAGAATAATTTAATTTCCTCAGATAAAAGCTGCTTTTTCTGGATTTCCTTTGAAAGCTTAAGAATCACAGACATGGTTAATGCTGAAAGAAGGCTGTTGACACTCTCAGAAGGGGATTCACATAAATCTAGTGTTGGGTGCAGTCATACAGACCTCCAAATCATACAGCTTTTCCTTCCTTATGTGACAGACACCTCACACCAGGCAATGTTAATAGGAAAGTGAAAGAAGAATTAAAATCTGATTTGGTGCTCCTTTGCTATTAAATCCATTAGAGTAGCTCCCACTGAATTTGCTAGTATTTGAATATTGTAGAATGGAGAATCCTAATAGTTTCAGCTCTATTTGTTCAATCTGTGTTCTGTTTCTGGGACTGATGGGTACAGCAAAGGAAGGAATAAAGCTAATCATTAATAAACGGGCTCTTGTGATTTGGTCCAGTGGAGTCTGTTCCATTGAATCTGATTATTTTGAAAATGCCAAGTGCAACTTTTGCATCTGAAGTGGTAAAAGGAATAATTTATAAACCTGGTATGAGAAGAAAAGTAAAAATACAATACTAGAAACATACAGAAATCTATGGTATTTTCTTCTTATTTATTTGTATTGCCCTTGCTCCTGGTGGATTCAGCCAAGTTCAAAGTCCCATTGTATGCGTGTTCAAAACCTAGTCTGATCTTAGTAGAGAAGATGGTGAAAAACAGGCTGTGTAAATCAGGTGCAGAAATTTGATCAACTGTGTCTTTATAGATTATTCCCAGAGTAGATTACTAGTGTTGTGAGGCATAGGCAATAGGTTTTGTGGGTTTGAGTTCAAGGTTCTTCTCAGACTACTTGTCATTTTTGCTTTGTTGTTGTGAGATTTTCTCTTATTCCCTGTATCTTCTCTTCAGTCTTAAATTAAGTCCTTTTTTTTTCCCTCATGTATATACCTGCTTCTGCCTCCTATATTGTTACAGATTTTACACCTCCCATTCATAAATCTTTAGTCTGAATATAACAACTTCATAAATTATATGTGCAGTAATAGCAAGTAAGTTCCTCAACTAAAATCTGAAGACATCAGTGAAGGAGCGGCAGAAATAAGTTGTTTAAAATGGAGACCAGGAGACCAAGTAAATTCCCTACACAGACAGACAGACTCACAGCCCTACTACTACTACCACAATTTATTTTTATAATTATTGTTATTGCTATTATTATCATTGTAATTTTCCTTACCTTTTTCATAGTCGTCATCATCATCATATTGGCTGCACTTAGAGTTTTCTCATTATGTTTCAGAACTCAGTCACTGAATGAAGAATGAAGGCAATCTCAGAGGATAGATGTTGATAGGACTTACAGCCATGCTTACAGGCTGTGCATCCACTGTACATCAGAGGATTTAAACCTTCAGAAAAAAAATTGTGAGACTGAGGCCTTATTATGCAAGCTTGTGATTACCGAGGTACTTGTAGATGTTAAAAAACCAGAGTTTAGAAATTTGATATACTATTTCTGTTATAATAAACACTTATTATTGGGTTTGCAAAGCTACTTAATGCTTTAATATGGCTTTAAATCCTTGGAGAAACATCAAAATACTCTACGCTACTCCTTTTTGAATTCAAGCTGGTTCTAAATCTCCAGTCAGGTGGTGGGAATATTCCAGGGAGAAATTTCAAGCCATCTTTCTTTTATGAAAAATTAAACTCAAAATGCTCCACTCTCAGAGAAGCACTGTGGAAAACTCCTTTACTGATTCATAGTATTAGGTCTCCAAGAAAGCTTTTAAATACAGACTGGTTTACAGAACTTCAACATATGCTTGAAACTGATTATATGGTTGTGTGATTTTTTAAAAGAAGAATTTTTTCCTGAATAAGAATTTATAAAAGGACTGAAGAAGTGCAGATACAGCTTTCTTAAAGGTGGTTTTGTTGTTATATCGATGGTACAAATATATTCTGAGCTGTTCATCAGCGTCACAGTGCTGCAAAGGTGGAAAGCAAGCAAACTGGCTTTACTACTTCAAGGGATCTGTCCACCTTTCTGTAGATAATTTATATAATTTTTATATTAAATTTAGTCACCAAATCGGTGAAAATGTTAAGTACCTGTCTGATATTTGCAGAATTCAAGTATGACCTGTGAATACTAGTTGACATTATGCAATGCTACTATCTATATTTCTGCAGTATTAATAGCCACCCTCTAGATTTGTATGGATTTACCTGCATTAGCAATGATTAGCTTTCCAAACTTGTTGCCAGTGAGGAAGATTTCAGAAAACTGAAAGTGGAAAAAGGAGACCATCCTCATCCAATGCAAACTTACTCTTGCTAAGAAAAGTAATAGAAAAAGTAAATAACAGCTATTTTGAAGCATCTGCAATGTAATAAATTGAAAATTTATGCTTATAAATAGTTAAAGGGTGGGTGGCAAGACGAAGGGGACAGACTCTTTTCGGCGGTGCCGAGTAACAGGACAAAGGGCAAGGGGCACAAACTGCAACACAGGAGGTTCCATCTCAACACTAAGAAAAACTTCTTCACTGTGAGGGTGGCAGAGCACTGGCACAGGCTGCCCAGGGAGGCTGCAGAGTCTCCTTCTCTGGAGAGATTCAAAACCTGCCTGGATGCGATCCTGTACAACCTGCCCTAGGTGATCCTGCTTTAGCAGAGAGTTGAACTAGATGGTCTCCAGAGGTCCCTTCCAACACCTATAGTTCTGTGGTTTTGTGATTCCTCCCTTAATGACTTTTTACACTCTGATGACCACTTCAAAACAGATTGGAAAGAGGAGAAGAAATCATACCTGGACAGGGGACAAAAAACAAAGCCAGGCAGGACTCACATGACAATACCTGCCTGACCAGTCACTTGTGTTTACTGGCCATCAACATGCATGTTGCTCCAGGGCAGCTCCAGTATGGTCATCTTGATTGGTGATGGCACCACAGAGAAAAGGGAGAGAACCAGGGAAGTCAAGCCACCTCAGAGGGAAGGATGAAATCTCAGCAGTTCATGCCTAAGCTCCCAGGTTTCAGGGTTTCACACCATTCTTACCATCCTAAAGCCCCAAAATTCTCTGATGTGGACCATCGGGCTCCCTGCCTGCTGCAGAGGCAAAAGCCTGTGGCACTGAACAGTGCCACAGCTCAGCATGGGAAGGCTGAAACACTGAGCAGTTCAGAAAGTGGCAAAACGTTTCCATTCTCTGGCCCATTTTAGTAAAAAGCTGTGGTCCAACTAGCAAGAAATGCATTTGTGATTAAAAAGAGTGGGATTTTTGCACAAAATTACTAATTCTATTTCTCAGAATTCAAGCATATTAGCAGAGCTCCATTCCTGGCTTTGTGACAATAATAAGAATATTGAATCTCTGCTAAGGGCGATCAAAGAAACAACTAAGTCTGACAACAGAATGATACAGGAAAACCACTGTATGCATAGAAACAGGCCAATTATTATAGAAAATTGTTTAAAGAGACACTGTCTCAGCAGCTTAAATAATCACTTTGGAACAACTAGTGTTATAGTATGTAAGAGGTAATTATTCTCTCAGTCCAAAATGACACAGACATGTTGATTCAGGAAGCAATTACAGCTGAAATCAACAGTGTGCTTGAATTTGAGGGAAGAAAAGGATAAGGTATATCACTGGTTGTAATCCTAGTCCTGGGCACAGGGAGGCAAAAAGAGAGGAAAATAGTTGGAACAGACAAAATACAAAACAGCACTTAACCCTGTTCTTGAGACTTAACATGGGAATTTCATAAGCAGAAAAGTCTAGGTTTAGAGAAGATGCATATCCAGTTTCCTGGGAAAAGCACAAGAAAAACTGAAAAAGACTAGAAACCTTTCTGAAAGCTTGGAAAAACTACACACAGGATTGAAACTTTGTTAAACCAATTCAGAAATCCAAACTAGGAAGGGCCACAAAGAAGGACTGTAAGCAGAAGTACAAGAGAAAAGCAGGAAAGGTAGGATGGAATTTGTAGGGAAGAGATTAAAAGTGATAGAACAATTACAAAATAATTTAATATATGAGAAGTTGATAGCCTGAGGGAGAGTGGGTGGGTCTTATGAACTAGTCAAGAGTAACAGATGCAGTGGAGAGGTGAGGGCATAACAAAGAAACTAATTATTTTTTCCCATCAATCTTTACCTCACATTATGCGAAGAAATGTCTTCCATTAATTCATTTTCGAAGGAAATGAGGTTAAAATGTTATTACAGTTTGAGGCATCAATAGAAAAGATGCCAAAACAAACTTAATCTAGAGAAGAACATGTCACCACACCATATAACACGTGCTCAACAATTTTTAAACAAGTTTTAATTAAGCGGTTCATCTACAAGTAAAATTTGCCAGACAACCATTTGAATCATCTACATTATTTTAGTTGAATCAAATTAAAATATGCCATTTGTATATGGGTCCCCTGTAAAATTTTACAAATAAACTATACTCTCTGTATAATTCTACATACGTTACGCCAAAAAAAAACCCAAACCAAAAAAACCCCAACTTTTTTTAACCTGCTCTAATTACAGTAAAATATATTGCTAGGGTTCCTCAGGAAACAAAAATTCTTTGAAGAAACATTTTGAAGAAAAATTACTATTTTGTGGAATTTCATTGCTCACATCTTCAAAGTTTTGCCCACACAAGTTGAGGGGAAGTGGGTTTTCTTTTAATAGAAATACAAAGTTTTCAACAGACCCTTTAAGAGTGTCCATCTCTGTATCCCCCTGAATAATCTTGCATTCTGCCAAAAAGCAAATTCAAATTAAAAAAAAACCAAAACCACCACAATTAAACATTTCTACTATATTTTTTTATTTTCTTGTCAATAGAAAATAACTGACACATTTCTAATGCATAATACAGTTCTCTAAACAGAAAGTTACACGGGTGTTTGTCATGACTGTCATCTCATTGAGCTACTTCACAGTTAAATTAAATTCATGGAAGTATTCCAATTGATCTTAATTCACTCTGAACAAGGCTTGCTAATAGGTGTTAAAAATACATTCCTTTTTAAGCTTTTCCATTCCCATGATAGAGCTAAAAGTTTGATTCTTCATTTCCTAATTGAGGACTCTTATGCATAAACTTGAGCACTACATATGCTGAGACTGGGATTTTCTGAACAGAATTTAGCCACATGAAGTTGCTATCATAGATAGTGTGAGTATAAAAGAATAACACCAGCCCCTACCCCAATTCACAGCTAGAAAGCCGATTGCCCTATAAAATATCTATATATTTTACAGTGTGAAATCCATAGGAGTTCTGCTTTCAGAAATTAAGTAATACATCAGAGTTCCCAGACTTTTTTGGTGATACATTATGTGCTTTAGACTTTACACTATGTCTCAATTGCACAATTCTCAAGGAATCAAGTGGATTCAATTCCATGATCACAATTTTGATAGTTTTCCCTTATCAAAGGTCCATGAAGGCTTTTCTACAATAGAAAATACATCTGGGTCATATTATATAAAACTGATTCCCGCATTACATCAGTAATAAAAAGTATCAAATCTTTGTACTAGGCTGGTGTTTCTAATAGGCAATTTGCTGAAACGCAGTGATAACACCAAATTTTGGTTTAGCAGAAAACTAGATATAACAGTGAGAAAATCCTTCACATGGCAGCAGAATTATTACTTCCCTTTAAAAACCTCGGATCTGTTTTTCTATGTCACTGTGTAAAAAATTTACAATTAGAGTGGAATGAAAATATTTTCTTACCAACACAAATACTTGAAGAAAACGGTTTTAGATTAAATTAAACACTATTGGAAACTCAAAAGCAAAAGTTTCAGTTTAAGAACCCTGGGGTTTTTTAATGAATTTAAATTCAGGCAAATTTAGTCTTAAAATATGAAATGAAAAATCAGGAAGTTTCCCCTTACAAATATAGAATCAAATAGTTCCATACTAGGTCATGTTTTTCTTTATCAGGTGAACAGACCACTGAATAAAAAACTTTCACCTAGCATTAGTACTACAGTGATGAAAACTTATACACACACTAGTTTTTTTAATAAGTGCTCATGAAGCTGATCCAAGTTCTTCTACATAATGATGAAGGGCTGATATACATGGATATTTTCCCAATGTAGGAATTTCAGTGATGGTTTTTCCAGCCATAACTTACTTTAAAACAGCTGAAGTATAATTACACTAAACAAACTTCATGCAAATGTTTCCATGAATTTTTTTTTCAAACAAATGGAGTGTAATGGCTATAATTAAATTCAATGCAGAGTAAATTGGAGATAAAAATCAATAAGCGACTCTGAAATCTCATCACTTATTGATTCATGAGCCATTCATCTCCTTCTGCATTTCACATCAAAAGCAATTATCAGTTAATGAAATCACACAGATGCAAAACAGAAACAAGAAAAACTATTAACAGTGCCCCCAAACTGCCACAAATATATTTCTTTACAATCTCCACAAATTATCTTAGTCAGAAAAAATGTGATCTTGTTCTGACTGGCTCTGATTAGGAATTTTTCTCGAAATATTTGAGGGTTTTTTCCTGTTTTCAAACAAACAAACAAACAAACCGACCAAACTTGTTCAACCAAAGCTTCCTTTGCCAGAAGAGACTTCAATTAACCATTTGTAAGGATCATCTGGCTCTGAATCCCGCAAACAGGTTTCAGATCTCTGGTTCACCAAGAGACTCCTGGGCGGCTGTAAAAGGGACTTGGATTGCCTTGAGGCCCCATCTCCGCAGAGACAACTGACGGAGAGTTGTGTAGATAGCTCAGACTTGTGTTGTCCTGTGAAGTGAGACTCAGCAGGGCGCTGCTGCGTAATTCAAAGAACCGGGGCCTGGGTTGAGCCTTGAATTCCTTCAACAAACAACATGTCCTGAGTCCCAATCAAGCCGCTATTCAGCTGCCTAGCAGTAAAATAAAGGCAAGCCAAAGGATCACCATTTACCTTCAATGGGCTCAGACAATACAGATATGCACCAGATAAGGCATAAGATAAGGGGGATCACTGCTAATGACAAACATGGAAGGTGGAATTGTCCACTCTGGCACAGTCCTGCACACTCTCACATAGATCAAGAAAAAAAACCACAACAAAACTCCTCGGATTCGGTCTGAGAAGAGGGAGCCGCTTCTCCACTTCCCCCCTCGGCCAGAATGCTGGTCGAGGTAACGTATGGACAACCCTTCCCTGGAGAGATGGGTAAGTGAATATTGGATATGCTTTAAGTTTGTAGTCTCGGGTGATTGACTAGCACACGTGTAGTGGTCAGTGCGCTTGTGAGCTGTGGCAGTGCGTTCCGCGGGTCTGCTGTGGCTGTCCTATTGAATCTTGTGAATTGCCCTGGGGTGGTAACAGTCAGTGACGTGATTCTGCTGCGGGTGGTAATACTGCCTGTCGTGACTCTGCTGTGTTGGCAGGAGCGCGTTTTGTGAATCTCTTGCGGTTGTGATAAGTGTAGTAGTACGTACTTCTAAACGGCAGCAGGGCATTTCTCCATTGTATCCGTAAAACTTGCAATAGTGGCGTATTGAATCTGCGCGTGGGTTTAAAATAGATATATATACTTTAAATATATATATTTTTAAAAAAGACCTGCAGCCGATTGTCTTTCCACTTTTCTTTAAGACCACGCAGAGCAGGAGCTGCTCTGTTTACCTCTGCCTCCTCCCTGAGAGGGTGCAGGGAAACAGACGCAGAGTCAGGTCAGCAAGGTACTGAGTCTCCTCCTCCTGTCTTGATGTGCAAAAGGAACGTTTTCTGAGGTCTTCAACCCGGTTAGAAAAAGCTAGGGCCGTTGGTGGCAGCAGATGCAGCGGCGGTCCTCCTAGCACTGCCAGCCCTTCCCACGCCGAGGGAAGAGGCCCCGACTTTCTCTGATATCAGGGCCGGTTCATGCTGGAGCAATGCAGCTCTTTGCAGTTTGCTCATTGAGGGCTAAGCGTGACCCTCACGGGGTTGTATTCTGTCTAGTTCCGTGTGAGACAGGATTGTAAGAAGCTGAGCAGTAGGTGATAAAATGTCATATGAAGTTCAGTGCAAATAAACTAAAGTATATAAAAAAAAAAAAGATGGGCAGGAGAAAAGTCAGAGGGAAAGCCTAAATGTAATTTGTCTGAAAAAGAAAAAAAGAAGTGAGAACATTTTTTCCCCGGGAGGGATAGAATGACTTCTCTGTTTCCATACACGTGATGGCTCAGAGACCGTTTGTGGGAAGTAAGTGTACCTGTGGTCCCAGCCAAAATGCTTGAGGTGTGATAGCAAGTGGATGCTTTCTGCTGCTCTCAGTGTGGGGTTGCAGATTCAGTCTGCAGTCCTGGTGCGGTACCTCACTGTCACTGCTGAGCCCTTGAAGCCCTTGAAGTCTGACCTGGGACACACCTGAACATCCACCAAGTGTTTGTTGCCCTTCTTGGCCAGGGAAGCAGGTCTGTGGGCTCACCACCACATTCAGCAGGGCATTCATACTCGTTTGTTGTTATATGTATATTTACACACAGGATCACAGAATCACAAGGTTGGAAAAGACCTTTAAGATCATCAAGTCTAACCGTTCCCATCCTATGCTAAACCATATCCCTAAGTACCTCATCTACCCTTTTATTTTTTTAAACACATTTTTTAATGCACAGATGTACAAGTACTATATAATGTGCAATGTATTCCAGCTAGAAAGACAGAGTCAATATTACTTACACAGTTATGACTGTCTCAAAACTTTGGTCTTTTGCAGATAGAATCATGTTAAGGCAGGAAACCAACTGAATGCATGTTTAAACAAGATTAATTTCGTGATAATAGTTACTCATATTTTCTGGGGTTTATGGCATCTAATAGTAAGTTGTTACTGCAACTAAAAAAATAAACCCAGCATGTAAAAAACCAAACTTCAACATGATGACACTTTTAAGCATCTTTAAACTTGGAAGGAAAGCATTTTTTGGTGTATCTATGCACGCCTCCTGAACCAGAAAGAGGGAACTTAACCCTGACATTTACAATGTAGCTTTCAGATATTCAAGTACAAGCATGACAAGAATATGAAAGGAGAAAAAACCCTCACAGAAGTCTTGATCTTCATTGTGTGTCAGTGTTTGCTTCGTGTCTAAACTTATACAGATCCTGGGTCTATTTTTGTTTCACATTCAAACCCTGCATGGGTTTTCTTTTTATGAAATAACAAATCCACCCTGTAACCAGTCAGGTTCAACTAGTGTCTGCTATATGACAGCGTGAATTCTTATTAGTAGTAGAAAACAAACAAACAAACCAACCCCAAAACAAAACAAATACCACCACCCCCCAAAAAACACCAAACCCACAAAAACTTGAAAAGCACAGCTTTAGAATTTAGTTTGACAGCTGTATGTATGTCACATGAAGAGTAAAATATAGTTTTAACATGCATCAAAGACTAGGGTTGCACATCACTGGCAGGTGCTTATGGCAACTGTTACATTGTGGTGAAGTCAAGAGCAAGAAAAATAGCAGCTTTCTGTGGGAAATAGAAATTGGAGAGCTCACATCTAGCAAGGGCCCTGATATAAGAAGTATAACTAGAGCTATACCCTCTGGCCTAATTTGCAGATACAAGGTTACCTCTGCAAATGCCTCCACGCAAGCATCACTTCTGAAAAATAGAGGCATCTTATATAAATATCTACTGTGCACATCCAGCTTGGCATGTGCTCCTCTGGCCTTGCCTCTGCAGCTGTTCATAGCGCAGGGCAGCTGCAGTGTGCAGAAAAGGGAGTTTTTGGGGGAATGCAGTGCGTGACACTACTTTGTAGGAAATATGCATGGAAATGCTCACAGAAACGTATCCTCACTGAAAACATTTGTAATTGCTTTTAGAGGCTGGAAAATAGTATTCCAAGGCCATCTCCACAAGGAAGGTCCCAGCTCTCGGCTATTTAAGTGTCTGTTTCTGTAACATTTAATGACTATGCGCTCTGAAGTGGGGACATAAGAGAGGAGGCCCTAGGTATCAAAGCACGAGCAAAGTACATCAGCACAATGGAGACTTACGCCCGTCATTTACAGAAGCAAAAATACAATAATTTTGTAGATTGCTTGTATATAGCAGCTCTCAACAAACACAGAAATCCAGTTCATGAACAGAGGGTCCACTTTGTGCCTGAAAAGCAAAGAAAAGTTGTTAGCATATCCCCTTGGGAGAACTCCACGGCATTTCCAGTTATAGCTTGCTACAGTTAAATGAAGGAAAATGGCAAATCACGTAGCTAAACTTCAATATCAGCTCCACAACAAACCTGGTCAATCCATCCTGGCTGTTGAATCTTCAGCCCTAAATCAAGGCAATCACACAAATGGAATTTAAGAGTATTCAACACATCACCCAGGGTGAGGATAAACAAGGGGTGAAAATGTTACATTTGCACTAATCTGGAGTAACTCCAGTGGAACTGACAGAGAATCAGCCAAATGTCTAATGCCCCATGCATCTAAAGAAGGCCAGGTACTATGTGTGATTGTATTCCTGCATGTGGCATTTTAACAAGAAGGTGATTACTGTTATCATCTCTGCTTCCAGACAAAGAGAATAAGTACACAGTTCTGTCAGGTTAGGTGTTCAGAACAAAATAATAAGCAAACATGTAGGATCAATGAGGCTTTTGTTAAACTGAATATTTGAGGTTTTGTGTGTGCCTTCAAAGAAGTCACTGTCCTTAGAGACAAAGCAAAAGAGAAAAGCAAGTTGACTGGCTGGCAGTGGAGAGGTGAGTCAAGGCTCTGAGGGTCCCAGACTTCCAGACCTGAGGTTGTACTCAGTGTTGCTGCAGCACAGACCCCTGCTACCCTACACAGGAGAACCCAGACATGGGCTGACCCTTCAGACAGCTGCTGGGAAGAGGTCTTCCTTCTGGAATTTGTGAAGGACTGTCTGTCAAAATTCTTTAAAGGGAGCCCCAAGAGAAGCAAGGCTTCGAGAGTTCTGTTACCTGCTTTGGTAACAGGAGTGGAAGCAGGGAATCTCGCATCCTCTCCCTCTGTCTCCTCTTAACCCCTTGCCTGAGGTGTTTCCTATTACAAACCCTCAAACTGTGTCAAGCAAGTCCTTTTAAAACTTTAGCTTAGCAGAATAATAAATTTAGAATTACTCTTTTTAGACAAGTAATGAATAGAAAGCTGTAAAAGAGAGAGAAAAAATTATTCTCTTTTCTGACCTAAAGCAATAAGAAGCTGCTTCTCTCAAGTTTTACCTACTCTGTCATTATTAACAAACAATTCACTGTTATCCAGACTTATGACAAAAGTACTTGCATGTCTTTGGGAAGTGTATTTTAATCTAATTTGAAAAAATGCCCTTAGACACTTACCCATTTTGCCTGGCATGGAGTGCTATTGTCACAGACAGGGTTCAGATGTCAGTGAAACACCGCGTCATTGCAGCACTGAAGCTGGCTGACCTGGCTATGTTCTGAACTGACAGCATATCTAAAAACCCTCCTAGTTTCAGTGCATGGAAACTCTCCCCCAGTAATTTTTTTTTTTTTCAGCTGGCATTTGATAATTAAGGGTAGAAACTAAAATAAAAAATAGTAACAATCCAGCATACGAAAGTACTTCACAAGAGAAATATCTGCTTTGCTTCGTGAGCTCTTGACAATAATATCTAATTAAGGCCTTGACTTGAACAAGATTTATAAAAAAATATATCAGATGTATAGTTGTCCATTGTACAGACTTTAACACTGTCTTGTGAAACATCTGGCGTTGGTCAGACCTGAGACATGCTACCAGGCCAGGCACATCGCTGATCTGATCTGGTCTGGCACTTCCTCTGTTAACTTCACTATCTTTTCGATATAAACCGACCAGTAAGAATTTCACAATATTTGGTCTCCAAGGCAAAAGATATCTCCAGTGGAGGAAACAGCTGCCCCTCCCCTTGGTTCCTTTTCCCTTTTCCACACACTCTGAGCCAACAGCTTGTCCAGAAAGAGAGGTGTTACATTTTACTGACAAGCCAGCAGGGACAGGAGTAAGTTTCTTGTGAAACTCAGAAGTTTTTGCTCAGAGTTTCTGATATATTTTAAATCCTTCTCCTTACGCATTAGTATCTGATGAAAGTTCATTTTTTGCCATCTGCATGCTGCAAATTGTGACAACTGTAAATTGCTCTGTTCCTTGATGTTTTTATTGCAGATTTCGTATTTAAAAAGAAATCATTCAGAGCATACACTTGGTTACAGAATCACAGAAATAAGTTGATTAAATCTTGCATACTTTATTAATCCTTAGGAGCATTTACATTATGATTCAATGTTTAAAAAAAAGATTCAAGAATAGTATTCGGAAATTAGTACTTTAGGATGGAGGTGAATTAGTGCAAGGATTGTTGTTAACAAAGCTTCATAAAACTTAATGCAGGCTAGTTATCCATGTTTTTTTCTCTGACAATCATTGCTTTTTATGACTGTGGAAGCAACCTAGAAAATTATGTTACATCAAACCAGTCCTAGGATTGCAAGAGTAAAAGGAGATGAACTGCTCAGGAAGGGATAGGTAAGCATAACATTAGTCACCAAACGGATACCAAAAGGAAAAATCTTGGGGTTTGTTTAATTACAGAAATCAAGGTTATCAACAGAGGCCATTGGGCTGAATCCATAGCTGACTTCTGGGCATCAATGAAGCTCTGATGATTTTTGGCATTATTTGTCTTACATGTGTTCCAGTTAAACCATGATTCAACAAGGGGCTTACACCTGTGGTTGAGATTAGTCATGAAAGTAGCTCAGGGCAGGGTGCTTAAGCCTCCAAAGTTAGCTGCATGCTTAAGTACTGCATTGAGCTGGGGTCATACGCAGACTTGCACACTACAAAATAGTCTGTTTCCAGTTGACCTACAGAAGCCTTAAACAAAAACTGAAATGAACAGGACAGGCAGGCTCAGTGATCAAATATCTGATTTAAAGGTTTTACAATTTGAAACAGTAAGTATGCCTTAACTCCCAAAATAAAAAAGCAGAAACTTTCTCCAGCTCAGATGAGATTACTATAGTCTGCAAAAAAAACCCCCAAAACAAACCAACAACCAAGACCAAGTTAAATGGCTGCAATTGTCTTAACTGAGGATGAGGCAATCAAGGTAAAACAGGACATGAAAATCAGCCCCAGCAGAAACGTATCTGGGGAAGGATCAGGGAGAAAGGCCTATAGTCACCAGCAGCTTAAAGCATTTTACAGGCCCATTATAAACATTTAAGAGAAAGAATTGAAGAGGTAGATGATGAATCATTGACTGTTCGAAATTCATTGCCTGGCAAAGTTATTGTGTGCAGAGCCATTTCTCTCACAATTTATGACACTGTATTGAGGAAAAATGAAGCTAAACATGGGAAGGTGCTGCAAATACATAAATAATTGCTTCGATATGCCCTAGGCTCAGTGTTTTCCGATAGAGTGCCATTGTGTCAGTGTGTTATTTTACTTTTTCAAAAGCCAGTACTTAACGAAAATATTTACATACATATTCATAAGCTACCATGTAGCAACTGGCAATTTGCCACTCTAATGATTAATACAAGAAAGTAATAGCTGTCCCTGAGCATCCAGATTTTTTTTTTCTTCCATTCTTGTTTTTGCCTTTTCATGTCTGTTATGGGTAACTTTAGATCTATTCAACTATCCACAGTCCTTTTCCCCTCTAATTCCTCAAAAACTTTGAAAAGTAAACTAAACTAAGAGTTCACACAGGTGCTGCTATGGAAAATGTTGAGCTTTGGATGACAAAACTATTTCAGAATATATTTTAAACAAAATTATTTCTCCATGTAGTAGTAATAGAGAGTATAAAATTACATGGTTGCAATTAAAAAGTACGGAACCCTGTCCCTCCCCTTTCCTGCATATATTGTAGGAGACAAGAAATAGGAAACATTGTCATTTCATCTGTTCCATCTCTCTGCTACAGACTTATACTCTATAACTAACCTTCAAGTACATTATAATTTCTGATTTTAATCCCACATTAATAAGAGACAACCCTAGTCAAACTCTGAATCAGAACAACTTCAAGAGTTGTGAGGTATGGAAAATAATTGCCATGTTTGGAGCCTTGTGTTATATAATGAGATCAACCAAATTCCCCAGGCTCACGGAAAGTACAGAATTTAGATGACTTTTTTGTAATTTGAACCCAGATTCTTATATAATTACTAACCCCTGCAAAGCTGCTATAAATATCCCTATTTAGGAAGTAAAATACTAGCCCGTAACTTGTAGAGGCCTCCCTACTCACCTTGGTATTGGTAGGAAGTTCTACTATCAGATAATTTTCCATTGTATACGTGCAAAAATAGCATTGAAGCACTTAATTCCTCTCCTTTATAATGAACTTTCCTCAGAATAATCCTCCAGTTACAGAGGGGCTGTAAAATAGAATATACAAAAACTGAAGAAAGAAGTAACTAAAATACAATTTTATTAAACTCAACGTTGGTTAATTTCCCCCCTCTATCCTTAACAAAAAGAAAGCTCTTTAGTATCAAAAGCCCTGTTAAAAAGGCATTCTACTATGCCATATGAGAATGTCTTTAATGCTAAAAAATAATTGGAACAACTTAATTACCTTTAGCATATCAGCTGTCAGTACTGTTGTTGGTATGCCTAACACTTAATTAGCAATGAGTTATGATTGATTAATGGACCCAAAAGAGGTTTAATCTCTGGCTATGTAAAGTGTATTAAAAAAAATGAAAGGGCCCTGTACTTTCACAGGCTAGTTAACCTTTCAGATATACAGCTTTCATTGTGATGTCCTCAGAGGTCAAAGGACATCCCAGCTGCTTTTACAGCAGAGCTCTTCATTTAGACAGCCAACAAGAACGAAAGATTAGGGATAAGTTCTATTAGCACCTAGTAATTAACAAACTCTGCATATATATGCATTTTCATTAGATTGAAAATTAATGTGCTGCTGAGTCACATTGCCATAATTAACACTGGATAAAATTTCAAATGTGGGGTTATTTTTTCCCTGATCTTTCCTCTGGTTAGCCTTCTGAAGCATGCATTTTTTTCATAGGTTCAGAAGTATAAATTACGAGGTTCCCTCACAAAGCTAAATTTGAGCATTAAGCCACTGACATTAGTAGGGTGCTGTACCAGTCTGGCAATATTTATTCCTCAAGGCCAGAGGAGGATTCAAGAGGACAGTGTCAGAGGTGGTCAGTCTGTCTCAAAAAGGTCGCAGCAACAAAAGAGGCTGCACAAGTGGGTAACAGAAATGAACAGAGGCACTAATCTAACGTTTGTCTGAACAGAAAATGCCTTGGCTTTTCAGCAAGACACCAATGGCCTGGTAGAGTCAATCAAACTGAATCTGCAAGCTCAGTTTAAGAGTTTAGAGACAATTTTATAAACGCCTTTTAACATATAAATCCAGGATACCATCTTTTTGGATGCTCCAAAGAATTAATAAACAAAAGGAGTACTTGCTGTACTTGCAAATTCTTCTGATGATTACCTGCAGTGGAAGGAATCTACCTATGAGATAGAAGAGGTAGGAGAATACTTAGAATTTAACACCATTATTTTCTGAGGTCATAATCTGCAGGCTGAAGTTATCTTTTGTTGCTTTCATTATTGCTAGCTCTCGGTGGAAAACAGATCATCAAACCAATTTTAAATTCATCATCTAAATAAAAGAAGAAAACCCCAAGCATTCAGCAAAGTTAGCTTGCTTGGGTAAATAGGTTGTTCTCAGCATTTGCAATGTCACACGGATATTATATCATAAAATACATTGCCACTGCTGTACAAGTAAAAAAGCAGACCAGGGAAAATATTACAATACAGCTCACGACTTTGAATATTCATTGCTTCAGGCTTCTTATAACACCAGTGTCTATCTGGTTAAAAATCCTGGCAGAAAAAAAGAGTCCCAGTGGAAAGTAAACGATAAGAAGGAATAGTCAAATCCACAGAATTATGTATTGGTCCACTTTTATTCAGCTTTTTATCCACCTTCTCATTGTCCCATCATTTAGGATAGCAAAGCATTTGCTTTCTCCATATGATTTAATCACTTTTTTTTTCTTGATTCATCAAGCAATTTGACATTGCACCTCAATCTTGGTTACAAATGCTTCCATATTTGACTTCTGGAAACATCGACAGGCAGACACAGACACAGAGACAGAAAGTATGGTGTGAACACTGGAGGAACACTTTCGAAAGCTCCTATGTGATTAGAGTTCCTAAATTCTTTTTTTTGGGAAAACATTTTAGGTTACTAATAGAAAGACTACAGAAAACAACTAACTAACTTGGAAGTCTGAGGTCCTTGGAAGTTGGTGGGATTTAGAGCAGTTCCTATAGGAAATTCAAAATTTGCTACAGGCTCTTCAGCGTGTTTCCAGAACCCTCATCCTTCCTGCCATGTATGGCAGGCAGCTGAAGGGACCTGATGGGGCCTCAGGATTTCAGGGCTTGACTGTGGGAGCCCTGGGTACAAAGCAGCACAGGTAGCAATTTATTCTTCAACTGGAAATACTTTTAAAGGCCCAGGCAGTGTACACATACTCATTTCCTGCCATATATATATATTTTAATATACAAATTCAAGACAGAAAATTGCAGAATGTGTCTCTGGGTGGTACCATCACTCACACTGTTGCCACAGAATTTGCCTCATTTTTGTTGGTGTTTTGTCAAAACTGATTCATTTCCAGACTCTTTTTTGGCCTCTGATGGATGAATAATATTCAGTTGCAAAATATTTCATCACCATATTTCCCTGAGTTATTTCAAACTCATTTAGGCTGTGAGGATGCCATCCACTATAACCTAAAATCAATTATTTTTATGTTTCCAAGTGACTTAGGCAAGTTTTCAAAACTGGTTTTGTCTAATAACTTGGGAAAAGAAGCACTAGATTATTATTTCCATTCTGATTCAGATAATGCATAGAGTTATGAAGAAAACTGTCCTGTCACAGATTTTCTGTGCAAGACAGAAATGGGAAAAATATAGTCAATGAATTCACAAACCTGCTGAAATGTGCCCAGTCCCAGATGAAGAATGTTAAAAGTACAGGAGCTTTGTGTTTTGTTTTATCTTACTGTGGTTGTAAAAGAGAAAAAATTCTCTAAAAAAAAATTTCACAGGACAAAGTCAATAAAACTTGTTGGTCTCTTTAATGAGATCAGACTGCATAAGAGGATACTACACTGATTTGTAACTATTAAAACATATATTGCAAACCATGGACATACATCATCCATCAATCAATCAATCCTAGTTGAAGGTGTTACCATATTGCCAATCTTTAAAAAAAAAATCAGAAATTTGGAAGATCCCAAATAAAGAAATGAGCCATTGTTTTTTACCTTGCATTTGTCTAGAAAGTGGTTGCATCTACACAATACTCAACAAGCATGGGTACTAACTTTCTGTAGTATATGAGAAGGAAGACTTATGCTGGCTGGCTTCTTAGTGTTACAGAAAAGCATAATAAACTCGGGCCTCTGTCTCAAAACTGGCATTCATTATCTTTTAAGATGAAGAGTAAAAATAAAGAGAATAAACAACAACATCCAAGCCATGTAGCCAAAATAATGTTTTTACAGGAAAGCAAAATCTTCCTTAATTTAAAAAAAAAAAAAAAAAAAAAAGAAGAGGTTTTTCCAGAGTTATGGGCTGTAATTGTGGATATATGTGGAAAATAAATATGGCCAAATTCTGACCTCAGTTACACTTGCACAGTCCCATTAAACTTAATAGTTCTCTATGGGTGTAAGTGATGGCAAGGTCTATATTGTAACTGGAGTCCTTGTCAGAGAGGGGAGTGAAATAGGGATTGTCTTGATGATAGAGCTTTCTGTACTCTGCAGAAACTTTATGGAACAATTTTATGGAACAACTTGTGTCTGGAAAAACAAATCCAATAGATCATTCATAATCCATACCTTGCATATGCTTAAGCATGCCATTTGCTTCACCTCCATCTCTAGACTTGCGGAGCCGAGGAGGAGTGTCCTGGGACCACTGTTGGTTCCAAGTCGGTGCTCAGGCATAGCTGCTATTCACAGAGCATTTAAAATTACATTTTCAAAACCAATTGTTTCCCTTTGTCAGAGCAGTTTCCACTGAGCAAATCACATCTCTATAAAGCGTATTAAGCTGTGGATACCCTGTGGGATTTTGGACTGTTTCTAAAGTCTGGATAGTCAGTTGTTTCAGCGTGGGAGGAGACATGGGTATTCATGTCACCTCCCATCACTCCCTGACTTACATGAGCAGAAACTCCACATATATGAGCTGCAACAAACTCCAGCAGGACTTTTCCAATTCTCTAGAAGTAAGCAGTGACAGGTAAAGCAAGGTTGTCCCACAGATGAAACACAGACTGAGCTGAATTGCTGTCATAAATACGAAAACTTTCCCACAAATATTTGCACATGATAGGTGTCAGGGGCAAGTTTTTGTCACCTGCGCCAGTAATTCATTTGAGGAGCACAGATATTACAGGGCGCAGTTGTACAGGCAGAAACCTACCCCCTCTGGCAACTACAGTTGTGTACATTTGGGTGAGAGTAGCAGCTTGGCCTGATATTTCTTTTATAGCTTATCAGCTTGCTTGTCTTTGGTGAAGTCGGTGCAGCTGTAACAGTTCCGGTTTCTGGTTGGTAATTCTAGATGACATCTGATCCAGCTGGAGTCAGTCCTCCCTGTCAGCTTGAAAAATGACAAGAGAGAGTGGAAGCTCCCACTGTCATTCAAGGGAAAACACGGCATCTGCTCTTGTTTATACTCCTGTTTCCGTTTGGTGTTTGTATACCTGTTGTTTTCTGCAAAATGTTGATCTTTTGTCTTTGGGTGTAATTCTGCTAATGACCCCGCACTCCATGCCTGACCTTATAATATCCATATTTTTAGCAGATGTGGTTATGCATTTGACATACGTGGCATGATGTGCCATCTGTGCATGATACAGGTGCACAGAGGTGTTGAGGTGGCACAGTTATATCTTGTTATATCTTAACTAAACCTTTCAAGTGGGTTAACAAGTCAGTCCTCTCTATCCATATTGCATTAAAGCAAAACTAAAAATACAGAGCGTCTTTTACCAAATTTGGAAATATCTGAGATATGTCCTGCTCCAAAAAGCATCATAGGTTTTCAAAATCTTGTTTCTCAGAAGCCCAGAGGACATTTGGAGTACAGCAGTTGACCAATTAGCCCTTTGTTTACTCAGAAACTTGTATATATTTGCTTTGTTTTCTGCTACTCTAATTATATTTCTTCTCAGATTCTGTCATTCAATTTGTATGTATTTTTATTTCTTCAAAAACAAAGTACTCAAACACATTTAACATGTCCACAAGAAGAAAAGCCTTTTCTCTGAAAACTCTATGGATGATCTTTCTATCTTGGTAAGCCTATTTAATTTCTCAGTTCTTTTCATGTAAATAAAGCTGACATATCTTTCCTTCTTTCACACTGTGTCTTTTTTTAAAATCTCAGGGTCAATGAGTACATTTTATTAGGGATTTGTATAGCCGACAGTGCAAGGGGATATGACATTAGCTATGACCTCGAGGAAGACTTATAATACAGTACTCAGTCATAAATAAAATTTATGCTAGTTGGTATAAACTATTTTAGGTTTTCATTACTGTACAGCTCAGGAGACCAGTACAAAAATTGGAAACTGCTGCAAAGCAATGTGCCAGAGGAAAAAGATGTTCTAGCAAAGCTGCTACACTGTTGAGAGGAATCTTTGAGGGTAAGGGTGGCACATCTCAGCAGTGCCATCATTATTATCATTCCCATTTGAAGACAAGGTGTGACTGTATATCCATGTCACGTGACTCCCAAGTCCATCTACATGTCTGTAGGGTCAATGTGGACAGACTATCCAGTGGCTGGATCAAGCTGCTGATATTGATTGCTTTGTTTGGTGAAGTGTCACTGCCAAAAGGATGGATTTCACCCCAGCTTCTGTGTGGTTTGGTTTGGTTTGGGTTTTTTTAGGGGAGCGGCAACTTGAAAGTGAATACGGACATGTGATAAATTGGAAACTGCTGAAAAACAGCCCACTCAGAGACTGGATATAGCAATTGGGAACATCAGAGAAAAGAGATATGTAACACAGAGACTGAAAGAATGTGTAATTTTAAGGAAGATGAAGAATAATCAGAAGAAAGGCAAATTGTGCACGTGTGGAATACAGCCATAAAACTCATCTGAAAAGGTGGGGATAAACAGAAAATCAAGGGATTAGATATATTTTAACCACAAGACTTTATGTATGCTTAGCTACTCGGGATCCCAAACATAAAAAAGAAGCAGGACTAATATGGAGGAGAGCATTCAGAAGCTGTTTACCTCTCTATGTGTCTGAGGAACTGAGATGTTAGCATGAAGAGAAATGTAGCAGCGGCACTGAGAGCTACTCCACCTTGCCACCGAAACTGCAGGACGGAGTCTGCGGTTGTGGGGGCTGAGGCAGCAGGGCTGCACAGGCTCGCTCTTCTCCAGCAAAACAAAGTGATATAGAGCCATGCAAAGGGGGTAGTAAAAATGCTATTTACAGCTATTTAACAAACTGCTCCCCAAATGATATTCCTCTCATACAGATGTAAATAAAATGCTGACTTTTATTACGCTGCTCTGAAGAAGGCAACGCAAACAATCCCATCTAATAGCTAACTGTAAGTTGAAACACTCTCTATCATAAATTCCATCCATTTTTACTGCAGTTTTGGGTGTGCTGTTGCTGACCACAACATTTTCCGGAATTCTGTTTGTATTAAGGATCCCCCATGGATTTCACTGAGTTATGTAGCTAGCACATCTTTGAGAGCACCATTACTTGAACACTTGGAGGCATCAGTTAATTTCTGAAAGCTGTCATAAGGATAAAATAGACCACTAAACAATCACAGGAATATTCTATTCGGTTTTAGGAAGGTATTTTTCCCTTCTGCAATAAAACCTGCTTGTCTTCCTCTTTTTTGTTAAACAAATAAATGACTTACCCCAGGTTGGTGTTTATTACATTTTTTTAATATTCACAGCAAAATCTCTGATGTGATAGTGCTTCACTACTCAGCAGTTCAATGGAATTTTAATAGCCTGTTGGTACCAGTGCTGAGGTAATGTGGCCCATCAGTATCAGGACACAGCTCTGGGAGGTGCTAGGCTGATTCTGGAGAGCTCTGAACATCCTCAGCTCCTGGGGTCTCACAGAAGGTGCCTGCTGCATCTACCCCATAGTCTGAGGGTCCTAATCTTCAAAACAAAATTCCCCGTGGAGTCACTGTGAGCTATTTGCAGCCACAGTGAAAGTCCATCTCTTTACTTAATCACCAGATGATGAACTGTAGGTACCACACTGAAGTCTGTGAGATGCACGTACTTAAAACTAGTCTAGGTGGCTAGAAGTATAATTCCTGGAACCATTACCAAGAAGAAATATTCATTCTTCTTAAAATTAGATTTCCCAGTAATTATCTACTTATTCAAGGTCAAACATACATTAATGAAGGAAAAGTAAGTCCTGTTCCTACGGAAAAAGTAGTCCAAAGTGCTGTATCTTCTTCAGCATGTGAGAGAAGAGTGGCAGTCTTTTGATTTTTGTTTGCTTCCAGCACTGCACATGGTTACATTAAGGCACGTCCCTCGTTTGGCAATGATGTGTGAAATTGTTCATGATGATGAACCTCTGCAGGGACTTCAGAGAACAGAACTACCACAACTTGCAGGATTCTTTTGAGTTCCCAGGGAAATTTACTGCCTCCAAAGTTTTGCTGAGGTATTTTCCCTGAAGAAAGGTGCATTTTTTTCCAATATGCTCTCACTCCCAAACGAACATCTTTGTCACTGTAACAGTGGAAGATGCATTTGTAGTTCTGTATATACCCAAATCAGTATAATTTATTTATGTCAGAAAACGATGCTGATTTATAGCTATTGAGTATGTGACATTTTTCTTCTGTACAAATATTGTGGAGTTCCAATTAACTTTAATAACCCTCTGGTTGCTTCCCCTGTTTCACTTTCTCTGATATCTTTCCTCTTCCTTCTCCCCTGTGGAAAACATACAAACATATAAACAAACAAAAACTGTACTAGTTGGACATGGAACATAGACTTCTGTGTCACAGAGCTCTGACACCTCCAATAGCTGACAAGTCTCCAGGAGCTGTTTAAGTCTTTAATGTTTCCTTTTTAAGAGCACATGTACAGAAACAGTTTGTGTGTGTGTGTGTGTGTGTGTGTGTCTGCATGTCAGGATAATGTTGAACAGTATTTACTTTAAAACAAAAGACATAAAGAATAAAGAACCTCACACACTGACTTAGAGTAGTCAAGGATACCATTATCAGATATACTGAAGCATACTCAAGGCTATCGCCACAGCAAGATTTTAGTGTGCTTATTAACAACTCTGCATCTTTTTATGTATGAATTTTATCACAAACAAATATTTCCATAAGTCAGTTTCAAAGAGTGCCTATTTTCTCCTGCAAACTGCTTCCCTCTGTTCACTATCAGCACTGTAGTGAAACATAAAGGATGCTTTCAAAATGCAATATAATATTCTAATAAAATGCCAGAATTACTTAAGAACATACATCAAATCAAGAAATAACTAGGCTGAGTGGTACAAAAAACCCCCACAACAGTCTCAGCACAACAGCACTGCTGTTATTGTTATGCACAGACCTCATGACTCAGAATTTCAATATTTCACCATCTTGTGTTTGTTCAAGTGTAAAGTAGATCTTTGGAGTAGTTCCTCAACATCTTACTGTCTTGTGTAGAAAGAATTTGACCTGCATGGGTAGTACCCACCTTGTCCCCCACCCCTGACATAGTGAAAGACTGAACAGAAAATCACTAATAGAAAGTCTGAAGGACAGCAGCACACCATAGGATTCACGTTTCCCTTAATACCAGTATTCCTAAGTCAGCAGCAGGGTCCTTAAAAAGACTGCATGTCCACTTTGGCAACCAAACTAATTGTACAAGAACACCGATGGATGGAAACTTGAGATGAAAATGGAGATAGGTATCTTAATTCTTGTATAAATGGAGATAAAGTAACTTCCAAGATCTTCTCTTCAGTGAACTTCACCACTCCCTTACCCTCCCAGTCAAAGACAGAACAGAACGCAGCATCAAAGGCCTAAAGGGGTTTGTAAGGCATCCTCCAAACCATTTGTTGGGTCAGCAATGATGACACTGACTGACAATATGTCATTATATTTCAAAATTCTGTAAGCATGAGGTGAATCACCCTCACCAGGCAAAGAATTCTGGTCATCACTTTCTCCAAATCTACAAAAAAGTGACATGGGTTCAACTAGCTATTACTATTTGCATGTTCATCAGTCAGATTCAGAAGCCCACTGACCAGAGCTAGAAGAACAGACCTTACAGCACCAACAAACTCATAAATGGAAACAGTGTTTCCAGATCAAAGAGTGATTTATTCCACAGTGGACATGGAAAATTCTTAAAAGTAGCTTTAATAAATAGGGCAATCAGGATTTATTAGGTGATTGATTTGATTTGCTGAATAAATATTTTCTAACAACCATAAAATGCAAGTATTAAAATCTATTTGCATGAAGAACGTATCAGAATTTCAGATTTATGCAATGACTATTTTTACTGGAAAATTGAGGGTGATTTAAGGCTAAAAACTAAAGCTGAACAAATACATGCGCAAAAATTAGCCAAATAAATTATTAAATGGTAAACATTTCCTCTTCCTCATTTACAGAAATAAAAGACAAAATGGCCTTAAGTGCTCAGATTTATACCTGAACCCAAAGCTAATAGCACATTAAGGTCTTTGACAGAGTTTTTCAAAGGTGGCACACTCCATAGTTCACCACAGGTTTGTATCTTGTTTTGAGCTGAACCTAAGGTCTCTCTAGATAGTTTCAACCATTACTTCTTTTTACCATATACACAGTATGTATGGAACAACATACAGGTTCTGCTTGATTCTTGAAGGGGCGACTGACAGGCAGTGGCGCTGCAGGCCACTAACTGAAGATAACCGCAGGAATGACTGTGACCTAGAGGTGTGAAGCAATGCTTCTTCAATCTACAAACACTGGCAAGAGTTGTATGTTGAAGGATGCATATGCTCCCAAAAGTAAATCCAACAGCAAGTTAAAGGGTTTTAGCTTAATAAAGTACATAGTAGGACATATTTTCTTTCTATGAGGATAAGGTGGATATAATAGTCTTAATGGAGAGAATGACTTCAGATGTTTTTCGCTTCTTTGCTTTTAATACAGATAGAAATGTTTGATTGGAAAACTTCTTCAAAAGACAAAAATATGAAAGAAGATTTTGTAGAAAGAAAACAAAACATGTCAACAAATATAAAACTTTCTTTTTAATGATTATGAAAAGCAGCAACAGATGTATGTTTTTCATGTTATGTTTAAGCATTTTCAAGGAGCTTGGAAAGCTAGAAATGAATGTTTTCATTTGTTCAAAGATTTGTTTCTTTCAGCTTACCATTTTCTTGCTAAAGTTTTTCTTTCAGAAGAAAATTAACACTATCCTAGCCAAGGTCACGACATGTATTTAAAAGTAATAAGAAGATGATATGAAAAGCTATAAATACAGAAAACATAAAAATGTTTTCTTAGGCATTTTGAATTGTAGCAAATGTCTATAGAAGATGGATGCTTTTATAGGAAAGAGGGCATTATTCTACGTGCCTGCATTTTTGTGCCATCAGAGGGACTAAGCCCCTGAAATTTGTATTGTCTACAACGTATTGATCAGCCACGTACAGCAAATGTTTGGGTATCCAGCTTAGACACTTAAATCGCTTTTATTGCATCCTAGCATAATAACTTGCTTCTTGTTATAATTCCATCAGACCAAATCCCTCATCTATTATTTATGCCAGTATAATTCCTACCCTTCATACATTTATTTGCCCTTCTTTAGAATTTGAAAGAATATTTGCCTAACTTGCAGCACTATAAACAAATTAATAGGTAATATTAACTAGGAAATATTTGTGCTGCCAAGATGCTCTGGTTGATGATACAGAAACAAGAACTGCAGCACAGTTACAAATAAGAAAAAATAATTTACTACTACTACTGCTACCAAAAATTTACAATAATCCATCTGACAGATACTTGGTGTGATGGAGTTTTTCATCTATTTTCACTGGCGTTACTAAAGTAAGTCTGTTGTGTCTTTTAGCCACCATTGTGTAAAATTTGCCCAGCAAGGCAAACTGATATTAACTATAGTTTGGAATTTTCTGGGGGGAGAGAACACTATAAAACAATTTTTACCAAAAATGTACCTGACTAAACAAAGTTTTCTCATTTATGTTACTTAACTGCCTTGTGTTTTTAAACTACATCTAACAATAAATAATTTCTTTAATTCTATTTCTGAAAATGTTAGACTAACTCATCTATGCATATGGAAACAAATACTTCAGAACATTACTGTGCTCAATGAATTTATTTACTCTCTATTGAGACTACAGAACCTGGAGGGGACATTTTTGAAAGAAAGATGTTGCATTGCTGGAACAACTTTGGGCCCATATTCTTCCCAGGTCAAATATGTAGTTGTTAATAGTGACAAGAGGAATGCCTGGTGGCACCATGTATGGCTCCATTATTAGGAAAAAATGTAGGGAAAACTGATCTCTGCAGGAAGGTAGTTTACTTTCTTTCCTGCATTATATTACAAATATATGAATCTCTCAGCATCAAGAATTCTTCCTTACAGGTGATTTCATTGTGCACTGAAAGCTCTACTCTTTGTGCAGAAGAATTTAAAGTACTTTTCTACATACCACAGGACAAATACTTAAATTCCTTAGTCACATTTTGTTCCATTCTTGCTCAGACATATCTCCCATTTAAACTGATTTTATTGAGTGAGTGACTAGAATTGACTAAAGTAGTCAAGATATTTCTATCATGCAGTGGATTTCAGCTTTGGATGCTGTTAAATTGGAGAAGACCCTGGTGAGGCAGGCTGTCCCCCTGCAGCCCATGGAGGTTGACAGTAGAGCAGTGATCCACCTGCACCCATGGAGGTGGACAACGTGACAAACTGCTGACTGCAACCCCCATTCTCTGTCCCCCCCCAAATCATTTCCCACAGTGTCAGCACTGGAAAGGGCTAAACTAAAAAGTGAATGCCACTGGACTAAATATGTGGTGTTCTGCTGCATTATCATGAGCTGCAGCTGGCTGAAGCCCACCAGATTGTACTGAAGGATGGCGTGCAAGTGCATGTCTGTATGTAAAAACAGCTTCTGTTTGCTATTTGTACATCATGCAGCATTAACTTAGCAATGTTCAGTATTGGTTTACCCAGTTGCTCCATTTGAAATATGAAATAACAATTGAAACAAATTTTCTCTATTGTTTTTAACATCTGCTTGCTGCTTAATGAAATTTTCAGCTGAAATAGAAATGAAGGAAAGCCAAGGGAAAAAATGCTTCTATGTACAGAGTCCTGTTACATACATGACTGCTGAAATAGCACCATAATGGTGTTAATATTGCACCTATTACAGTTGAAAACATCGCCTGTGCTTTGGAAGTAATTACTTCTCCTGACTATATTGGCAAATCTATACAAGGCTGAAAGGTTTAATGTAGGCTTGTCAAGGACAAATTATTTTTCTTTAAAGTTTTATAAGTTTGTGGAGGGGGATGGAGGAAAAAAAAATGCAGTTCCAGAAAGCTTTTATTGAAATCAACAGAAATATTCCCATTGGCTTTAAGCTGGACTGTATACTTCAAGCTCTACAGGGTGTCTAAGACAGGCTTGGTTCGTGACTCACATTTGATTGAACACTAGGAAGCAATTCAGGTCTTACTACCGAACTAAGTAAAGAGGCTATACATTATGCATCTAGGACTCAAAATGGGAGCAAGAAGCTGCTAGACATCAAAGGAGGAAAAGAATTCAGTTATCTAATCATCCAAAAGATGAATCTGTGTCTTGCATGTCAAGCATGTTACAGAGATGTCACTGAGGTAACTCAGAAATGCTTTTTTGCTTTATTCTCATGTGGCATTGCTTGAAATATTACGGGTGTGAAATATTACTGACATTAGATTCATGATGTCCATTTTGGACAAGAGTGCAAGAGAGGGATAGAATACATTATCTCAGTGTTTCTATTCAGGAATTTAAGAGCAGTTATTGCATGTTCCTTCAGCCCAGCATAATGTCCCGTGTGAATTTTTCAGGGTTTTTGGCTCAAGAAGAGTCCACAAGGAATTGTTACCCACACGCAGAAGGACTAGCCTAAACACATTCTGGGATCAGACTGCACATGTGTATTCTGCAAGGCAGATGAGAGAAGGCTATCCCTGTTTCCCAGCAGACTGGATTCCTTTGCAACAGGGGCACCTGTGGGGCCATTTCCTCAGTCTGTGCTCATCTTCATGTCCGGGAGAGACTTAAGGTAGAGACATGGAGACAGGCTAACACAAATGCCCGGGGATAGGAAGGATGACAAACTTTACCTTCTTTAAAGCTAATGCTTTGGCTCAGTATCTTGGGAAATCTGAAAAAATATTTTTAAGAGTCTATACTGAGTCTAACATATGGACTTTGAAGGAAAGTGTTTTCACAGAGCTGAAAGCTCAGTTTATTTAAGCTTAATTAAAGTTCTAAAACATCCAGATAGACTTGGCATCCAGACTCCTGCAGAGCATGTAAAAATGCCAAACTAATACCCTTCTGCCCATTTTCAGTAATTTCAAAACGGTTTTTTGTTTTCTTCAGTCTGCTTGTCCCCCATGCTCAGTGAAAAGGCATCTAAAATGCATTAGCACAAGTCTTCTGTATTCCAGCTGATGTTGTTTACCTCCATGTAAAAATTCCTCAGAAATTACTGCAGGTATCACTCTAATTATCTTTCCCTAGCTTTCATTGCAGTCAGTTTTCTGAAGCACCATTTAATATATTGCAAACCGAAGGTTTACAGTAGATTTTCAGGTCTTCCAGATTACCATCCCTGGATGGGGATTTTTTTGCACATCTAACTCTTTCAGGTTAGTCCTGAGGAATTGCCTCTCATGCCTTGAATCTGGACAGTTCTCTGCAATCCATCATATTATACAAATCTGAGAAATTTCAGGTTTGTGGCCTACAGACAGAGGAAATAAAGCTAGCAGAGAGTGAAACCAGATAAAAGCCCCAAAGGGCAAACAACTTGGAAAGACTGCTAAATGGCCTCATTATCTCCCGTAGCTCTAGCTAACCACAACTCTAGATAATTAGAAACAGCCTCCATGGTGGATTAAAACCAGGAGATAAAGGTTTTCTGGCAACAAGGACAGAGAATATTGCAGATCAGTTTCATACCTACAGAAGCAGAAAGGAAGCAGCTTGTGGCATCCAGAAAGAAATGTATCCTGAAAATGGGAAAAAGTGAGCTGAGACCTCATTTTTTCTTCTTGTAAGAGAGAGATGGATACAAAAGACCTAAGAGGGAAGAAGCACAGCCCAAAGGTCCACTCAGTGAGGGAATTTGAATTGCTACCTCTGAAGGCAGCAACTGCACAAAAAGAGAGAATAAGTTTCACTAAAAACACAATTTCACCAAAAGTACTCGAGGGTCAGAGACAAGTAACAAGGAACCTGGCTGAGCCCCTTTGGCAGAGTAGCTATCAGTACAGGGTCCTCCTGAAGGACTTGTTCTAGGTGTGGACAAGGACATATGTGCAAGCAAATCATGGCAGTGTAGATACATGAAGATGGAATGGCTCTGCATTAATATGTCTCATGTCCTTCAGCAGTCTGTCATCAGATTCTTTTTTTCTACAATTTCAGGACATCTGTGAGTTGAGAATAGGCCACCTGTTTTGCAGAGGGCAGATCCTATTTTCTCTCTGGGACAATTGTGAGAACTTGGAACTCTAATTTCTGACTAACTTTTACTTCCCAAAGGTTTTTCAACTCTAAATTTGCCTGCTTATTTTTTCTTTTGCTTTTTTTTTTCCCCTCCAGTACACATTTTAACATTTCTTGCTTCTCAAATTCCAACACTCTGATCATCCAGGTCTATTTAGGAAGGAGAGCTACTGCCAACAGATGGATCACAAAAGCTTATGTGCCTTCTAATGAAACCAATCTTTCTAATTTACTTTTCCCTGCAGAATGTTTTTATGGTTTCCTCATTTCTTTAGAGTGCAACTCTCAAAATCATCTGTTTGACCATGTTCCCAGGGTGGTATTTGTGATATAATAAAATATAAACATAAAAAAAAGATAGCTATACTTAGTTTATGTCAGGCAGGTTTCACAGGTGTTGCTGAAGAGCCTTTAATTATTTAGAAGTGACACAATAGCGTCACAATTACTGTTACCTTGGATGAATATTCATGAATGGCTTAGGCATTGTAGTAGCACTGAGGGAACTTCAAAAAGCTTAGAGTTAAGTTCTGATACAGAGAAGTATTCAAAGACCTGTACTCACCCTTCAAGTTTAAGAAAAAGTTTCCCACTATCAAGATGGTTAGAGGTATACTGAACACCTTGTGGATATGTTCTTTCTTTGCCATCTTGAAGAGACAAGACAATAACCTACATTTCTTCATCCAAAGGCAGTACTGAATTTCTTGTCTAGACTTAATGGAACTGAAGATCTGTTTTACCTAGAGAAATCAGTTCATTAAAATAGCTACAATAGGATGACTAGAAAAAAATTAATTCAAATTACATCTGTTTGATGCAACTTAATTGCAATGGCAAAGGCTAGTTTTTATTTGTCTTGGAAGCAACAGCAATAAAGATGTAATCCCTTTAAATGTCCTCGGATCTCAAACTTGCCTGGGAAGAATTGTTGAATGAGTCCTGGCTGTGGTCAGTGCTTCTGAATGTCAATAGGATCAAGTCAGACGTTATATCCCTCTTCAGTGCAAGCTATTTTCAGGCAAACAGGAAAGCAGATGTGCTTCCACTGAAAACACATCGCTCCAGGTTTCACAGTGGGATGATCTAGGGGATATCATTGCTCAGTGGAGCTAAGTCCTTGCTGATGTTTCCTGCATTAATCAAATTTAGGCCGTGCCAGACAGTCTTCAACCTATTTAATTAATTCAGTAAAGTATGGTGGTTGACCATTAGTCAAAAAGTCTTTATCTCCCTTCTTGAACTGCAGTCATATTTCTTTGTGCCCAGAATTTTCCCAGAAGTGTTTGGATCTTCCTTATTTTCCCTGGATGGATGTTAAAGAGGCATCATCCTCTTCTAATACTTCCCCTCCCTCCCCCCAGCCCCTCCCTCTCCCACTCTCCGAAGAAGAAAAAGCGCATTTCTTTTGTCAGGCAGGACCTCACTGTTCATGTCTCCATTTTACCCCATGGAATTTACCATATTTGATTAAAAACAGTGGTGTTGGCCTTCTGCTTCTGAGTATGGCTAGAAACTGACTCTTCTTCAAAAAAACTCTGGAGGAAACAAATAAACGGACAAACAGAACTTGTAATGAGTTCAGTTTTGCAGCACAGAAAAGGAAGAAGTTCAGAAATATTTTCTATCTTTAAGTAACTGACTAAAATCTTAAAAAATTATTTAGATTTTCAATCTCAAAACTGCCAGCAGAAATCTCATCTTTACTGGATATATGTAGGATTATATGTAAAGAGGAGTTCACTGCTAAAAGGAATACCTTAGACTTTCCAAAATCACAGGGAAGGAATGGGGAACTGATTAGGGCATTTTTGCTATATGAATACTCAAGTGCATTCACTCAACAGCAAGAAAAATATCAAATTACCACTCCTGTGGCAATAATATCTTTTCAGTCTTTTAATCTATTAAAAAAATAGATAAAATGAAAAGTAAAAGGTCATGGTTTTGTTTATGCACTGAAGAGCAAACAAAAACTCTGTGCAAACTGGTGAGGGTAGAACATGAATTTCCTTCCAGTCCCTCAGTGTCACAGTCA
Organism: Laterallus jamaicensis coturniculus; assembly: GCA_022605575.1. Lineage (NCBI taxonomy): Eukaryota > Metazoa > Chordata > Aves > Gruiformes > Rallidae > Laterallus > Laterallus jamaicensis. The sequence goes on from JAKCOX010000001.1 coordinate 41,042,449, forward strand.
AAGGAACAGCTATGAACTGACACACAGGGAAAGCAAGATGACGATCTCACCCGTGATGAATGATGCATTCTCAACCTGGAGAGCTGCAATATGAACTGACAGCAGTTTTCCCAGATGAAATCAGATAAATTCATTGGACCTTCTGGCAAGGCTCCACTGTTTCATCAGTTATGTAAATCATTGTGTTATTCATTGGAAAACAATGAGATGCACCAAAATGAAAAACTTCCAGCTTCTCAATGAAAATTTAATGCGCTACACATGTATTTATAAGCAGGAGAATCATTATCAGGTTTTAGGTTTTTTCCCAATGTCTTTTGCCGTTTTGATGAGGTGCTAGACTGACACAAGGTGTCTGAAGTTTATGCATCACAAGTCCAGGGAGGAATTTGAACCTTATGTCTCCTGGAGCTCCTGGACTCCTGGTGGGACTCCCTTATGTCTCTTGACCTAAAGAAATTTCCTTATAAATTTCAGCCTGCATAACACTCTTTCTACTGAATCTGTGCTCCAAATAAGAGTCTTGATTTTTTCCCTGCCCTGCTCTGACTTCACTTTGTAGCTATACAATTAATCTCCATGCTCCATTTTGCAGTTCCTTGGATGCAGTGGCACTGATTTCTGCACACTTAAAGCATTACGCTTTTTTTGTACCACTGGGAATAAGTATGTCTCTGCTATTCAACATTTTTATTGCAGTCTCTCTCAAGATGAACCACTACTTCCTACTGTTCTTTACATTTAGTCGTCTGTCCAAACCCTATTTTGGGCATTGTATGTGTGGCATAGCACTGTCAGAGTGCCTGGTAAATTCAGAAAGCCTCCTGCTAGATGTAAACAGGCCCCTTTCCTGCAAGGCTGAGGGAAATACATCACAGTGCACGTTTCTGCATTTCGTTCACTGGAGTCACCATGACACGTTCGGTTTGGAGGCTATTGATGTTTCACAAGATATTGAAGTCTCACTACACGCTATCAGATAAGACAGCAGAGGAGTGACACCTGCAGACTAGTACTTTGCTTCCTTATGTGCTTTCAGTTTGAATAGGGGTGTGAAAATGGTTTGTGAGGTTGAGGACACTCCACCTAGAGTTAGAGGAAAAAATGTTAATTGTTTTGGTTGCAAAGAAAATAACTGGAAGCTAAAGATGAAATGGCAATCCCATCTCAATCAGAGAGTAAGCCAGAAAATGCTTTGCATGTAATCTGTAAGAACCAAGATACAGTGTTTGGATAACAGCCATGATTTTCATTTGTAAACAGTGTTCTTTGGCTCCCTCGAGGTTCATGAGCTACTTCTAAGAAAAAAGACTGTAAGCTAGTAATCTTAAATTTACTATAGAGAAGTCTGCAGTTTCACTGGAAATTTTTTTTTTTGAGTCAAAGTAAGATTAAAAATTACTAACTCTCTGATAGCTTTTGGAGTGTCAAAACTACGGTGTTAATGGCAGTTTACTCCTACAGAAGTACCTTGAGGACAAGCTGAGTAAATTTTTCCATTTCAATTGAGTTAGTTGGCTGTGTATCCCAGAGTCTCCACCCTGAACACTTTCCATCTCATGGAGAAGAGTGCTAGTGAGGAGTCCCTTTGGTCTTCATCCAGTGACTACAGCAAAGGGCATTCTTCTAGAGGAAAGGAAAGAGAAAAGGAAGGTGCTTTTTTTGTGGGATTGTTTCTTTTGTTTTGTTTCCCCTTTTGCTGAACAATTTATAAGGTGGGTGGAGATACTCTGGCTGAATTTATGATTGTCTGTGACTAAAGAGTAATAATGATCAAAAAAGTCACTAGAAACATTCCTGTTCATTCTATCTCACCTGGTGTCAATGTAAAGTGATTTATAAGTCCTTTAATCCTGAAATTTCCTGGTGAAATCATAGATCTTTCTGCACTGATTATCAGAGTGTGCACCTTTGATCTCAAACTGAGACCTTGAGGTCTTCTGATGTAGTACCAGATGAAGGTACTACAAAGCATTGAAGTGTTATTAAGTGATGAAGGGCAGGTTTAGAATAGAGCTGTACATGTATGCAAAGATTTTGCAGAAAGAATACTAACTGATGTTTGTGGATTTGGTTTTGTAGAGGTTGCTTTACTGGTTTGTTTGGGTTGTTTTTTTTTTTCTTCTTAAAGAAGGAACAAGAATCAAGGCAAAATAAAACAAAATATTTTCTAACCTGAAGTTTTCCTGACTGGATGAACTCACAGAATAAACCTAGAATTCTGTATATATGTTTCTAACTTTAACTCTCTGTGATCTCTTCTTATATTTGTGCCACTGAAGATCCATATAAAGAGGAAAATTGAGCTGGCTAGCAAACCTTGTCATCCTGTGCCTCTATCCCAAATGATTAGAGGTCCAGTGTATTTGTATTTGTCAGTAATGTGTTTTGTACATTCAATACACAAGGGTTTTTTTCTTATTAAAACATAAGTCACATTTCATTTCTGAAGAAAATATACATAATCTTTATTGTATATAAGATAAAATGTGAATAAGATTTATTCGCTAATATTTACTCATATTATGCACACACTGAATGCTGATGTTTAAAGCAACCCTATCTTCAAGGAAAATCTCCCTCATCTATCAGTGCAACTAAAATGCAGCCAACTCTATGCCTACTGCTCTTCAAATACACAGACATAATATGTTTGTACACATATAGACATGTGTTCTTATATATATTTTAATGAAGAGCAAAGAAAAAAGAGTATGAAGTGATTATGAGTCTCCAATCTTGATGTTAAATAATCATTTTCTGTTCAAGAGAGAGTGAAGAACAAATATGGGCTTTCATATTTGAGCATTTGTCTTTGCACTTCTGTATCCTCAACCTGTTATAAAATGCTTATGCAAGTACGTTAAATTTAATGGTAACCGAACACTATTTTTCTTTGGTTACATGTTTAAAATTAATATGTAATTCCACTGAATACTAAAAAAGCTGTTTCTTCATGTAACTTGATGCACCCAGGCTGAGTGCACTAAACAGCATTTGGGACAAATTTTCAGGAATTGAATCTAGTCTCTTAATCAGAGTCCATTTCATGTGGAACAAAGGTTAATTCTTAGTAACAAATATCACCATTCCCACTGAAATAAATCAGGAAAGAAACCGCATTTGCAGAATAATATGGGTTTTGGTTTTGCTTTTTTTTTTTGTTTCCATTTCCAAACACATTGATATGCTTTCACACATATAGCTTCTGCCTTAGGAAGTGTAAACAAAGTCATAAATTCCTGAAAGAGGAATGCCAGAATAACCCGCAGCCCACACAGACATAAGGGCAAGGAGAGGAAGGCAAAAAATGGTTGGGGTTGGGGAATATTGCAAGCCTTGAATCGGGGACTGGGGAAATGTCAGGGAAGAAGGGGCTCTTGGGAGCACTTCCACTCACATGAAGCTCACATACAAAACCTCATTAATACCTTATATTTCCTCAGCTTGCATGCAATAACTATGTGATATACATACCAAAACATGGCTTATTTTGTACATATACTTGGCTAAACCTTCAATAAAAAATGTTCTTTAGATCATCCAGACAGATCACAGTGGTGGTCTTTATGGGATTTTGTGTGAGGGAAGATGGCAACTACAGCTGCAGCAGAATTTAGGGTACAGAAGCATTTCTAACATAACTATCTGCTGATTTCTCAAATCATCTTTAACCTTTGAAGGTCTCCTGGGCCTGCTTTCCTTTTTCTCAGTGCGGAAGGGAAAAGAAACCCATGCTTCAAATTTAGCAATATTTTGTAGGCATAAATCAAAATATTTGTGATAAGTGAATAAAGCCCTTTTCACCACATCCTATCTCACTTTCAAACCATTTTCTTCAGATATACATATATCTGGAAATATAGCACCTGCATTTATAAACAATTGGTCATCTGTTTTGATGGTGATTAAACACCTTATTGCTAATTTTTAAGGGCCTAATATGGTGATTCCAGCGTGCTGTCATTTCTTCTAAATGGATAAGGGATCCTCTTAACAGATGGACAGAGCTCAGCCTGTCAGGGACATGCAATTTAACAGTTTAACAGCTGTGTAGTGGCTTAGGTGAATTATTTGCATGAACAGTTTATCAACAAGGTAGTCTACAAGCTTTCCTGAAACTTCATACAGAAACTTTTAAGAATGTCTTCTATTATTAATTTCAACAGTTATGAATTATTAATGCTTCCTTTTGCGACACTTTTCTGACACAAGCAAAAAGATGGACTCCAATTATGTCACATATTTATCCAGCTATTCTTTAACAGCATGTTCACAAAGAAAACGTGGTAGGAGAAAGCTGTCTGTCTTTCAGGCTGCTGTGTTGAAGGGTACTCATGAAAGAAGCCAGGTCAGGAAGCCGCTTCTGGGTAGCTGAGAAGATGCTCCTCAGGATACAAAAGCTCCATTGAAGCAAATGATAGTATTTCAATTGTTAACAGTACTGTCAGAATTTCAGTCAAAACACTTTTGCATGCATGCAAAAGCATGGTAAGTTTGCTAGTGTTTGCTAGCGAAATGAAGTGCCTAGGTGTACAGGGGACCAGAAGTATCTTTCAGGTAGTATTTCTCATAAATATGGGTGAATGCTTTGTTTTAGTTGGCCTTCTGTTAAAACCCTTGCAACACACTGAAAATTAGAGTTCAATGTCAGTAATTGGTGGTAATTTGAGGATGGTATCCAACTTTTCACTGTAAGTCTGTAGTTTTGGGGTTGTGTTCTTTATTTATTTATTTAGCCAGTTGAGAATATAGCAACGAAATTCAGTTTTTATACTAAGGTGTGACTTTTAAATACTAATAAGCCTTTGCAGCCATGGCACAAGGGAATGTGTTGTGAATTGGCAAGGTAAATACCTTCTGCAAGAGTTAATCTTTCCCTTTATTTAAAAGAAGGGCTTTATGAGACTAAAGTAGAACAAATCTTCCAGATGACATGACATTAATTCTTGAGCACATTCAGAAACACCACCATCTCATTTTCATAGAGTGAAACAGAAAACACCTCTGCAAAAATCAAATTAAGAGCCTCTCACCATAAGACACCATTGATCTGTGCCACAGGGACTATTCTGTAGATTACTCTAAACCAGCAACTTCTCACAGTGATGTGGGAAAATGCAGGAGGAATAGCAATGCTGAACCTCTAGCAACCTACCACAGCCTCATACACCCTTCAGGAACATTGGAATGAGTCAATCTATGCTAAAAACTATATATTACTACCTCTTTAAAATCAAAGAAAATAAGAGATTGACTGCTTTTCCCAAGACATCCTGAAGTCTTACAAAGATCTGAACTTTGTTGACAGCATGATTCATGACAGCAAAGCTCCTCTCACTGTATGGAAGTAACTCAAAGGAAAATGATAACACCTTCCTACAGCATCATGGTCATCAGAGTCTGGTGGAGATTTGTGAGACAATCTGTAGTGCAGTCACCGTTCTCAAAGTCTCTGGGAGACACCTGGCTAGCTTTTGCACATTTGGACTTCCAGACCTGTAAGCGAGGCTGCCCATTTTTCCTGAGCACTTCACCAGCCAAGGATTCAGTGTAGGGTCAACAACCTGACAATGCCCTTGGCAACACAGTTAAATTCAGTGCCCCCTCACTTGGATTAAGGTGTGGTTTGCTTTTTCTTTGTCTCACTTTTGGGACTGGGGAATGTCCCTGGTTTCAGACATTCTGCAGTGCTCTTAGATGTGCCCCGCTCTGCATAAGGAAAACTCTCACCAAAATAAGAAACATTGAGAGGCTGTTACAATTTCTGGAAATAAGTCCCTGTAGCCTTCTTGCAGAGATTTTTCACGTAGACAAGCCCAGGGATGTCCAGCCCTTCACTCCCACTTCCCCATGTCCCATGCTGGTGTGGTTGATTAGCTAAGTCTGAAATAACCAATGGCAGACTTTAGCCTATTGTTTTTTCTAACACTGAGCATAATGAAATGTGTTTTCATGTGTTGCATCAGAGTTTATTTTGTTTCTGCTGACCCTCAATATCCATAGATATTAGAGAGCAGAGCTAGAATAATCTCTTGAGTAATTTACTGTATCTACCTGCACTACTAAAATTTGGTATTCATAGATTCCTACACAATCCCCATTAGTTTAGCTTGATTGCATGCAATGATAGTGATTCTGTACCTTCCTTCATCTGACTTTATTGTATTGTATGATTTATAATACTGCTTCAGTATCCATGGTGTGGTATCATCAAAGCAGGGGCATGGCGCTGCCCCAGAAAGCCCTAACAACCACAACAGGTACTGATGGTGCCTCAGCATGGCAAGAGAAATACAAGATGCTCAAATTCCGTGCCAGTTTGAGCCACTTCTGTCACAAGCTGTGAAGCATACCTGCACATATCTTTGGCATTTCAGGTAGTAATTTGATCAAATAGACTGACTTTATAATATTTATTTAATTTTTCCCAATGTTCCTGATTTCTCCCCCCACCCCCACCCCCACCCGCCCGACAGTTCTCTTTCAGTTCTGGGTTCAAACACAGGGCAAAGCCCTAAAGCAAACTTATTGACAGTCCAAATCACAGTGTTCACAAGTCAGCTACATAAAGATGGCTGGTGATAAGCAATCCTCCAGAATGGTAGGTGGGGAATCCCCCATCAGATCCAAACTATCTATCTCCACAGAGGCATTTTGAAGCCCATTCTGTCACCCTCCTCAGATCTCGAGTGCCAGGCTGGGTCTTAGCCTGGAGCTAGTTCAAATTTGACCCAGGTGCCTCTCCAAAGCTGGGATCTCTTTTCTGAATATCAAGTGAAGTGCAGCACCCTTGGTAAAACATCAAGACCCCATGTATGTTTTGCACAGCTACATTATATACCTGATTGATTCCTAGGTGACAGGAGCGAAATTCAGGGAATTTCCCACTTGCTAAACCATCTGAATTCCCCTCCATATATCACTATCACATTTTTCCACTCATGGCCTTCTGTGAAAGGAAGGTTAAAATTCCTTTCATTACCTCTTGTGCTGCAGAAGTAAGTCCTATCACTGAAAATATGATGGAGGGCTCCAGACAAGGTAAGAAACTTTTTTAACTTTGGAGACTATTTTCTCAAGGATCAGTTTGACAGACATATGGAGGCATGCTGAACATAGAAGTTATCTGTTTCAAACTCAAGAGCCCCAAGGTAGGCTTAGGGTATGCCTGTAGTGGAGAGCAAAGCATTAGGGGCAGAAAGACAACCAGACTTAATAGCAAGTAGGAAAGAGGTAAGGAAAACAGAGTCATATACTTGGATCTTGATCTAGGAATAACTTTATCGTTGAAGCTAGATTTCAGATTAAGGTCTTCATTCTTCAGAGGAGTTGCATTCACTGACTGCATCTAAGAATTTGTGCTTTTGGGCACTGATTTGCATCTGTGTTGCATACGAAGCCAACGTTGATACACTAAAATTGGCTAAAAACCTCATAAACATTATAAAACCTCTCTGGATTAACATGAGCTATACCTTATCCCTGATTACCTTACAGAATTTCTCATTACAGAATCAGCGATGTCAAATGTAACATTAATTACCTCTTCCCTATAGTTTTTAACAAATTAAATATATAAGCAATAAGATTAGATGATGATTCCTTGTTTCTGACATCTCCCTCTGGCATTTCTTACCTTTCTCTAAGTGTTTTTCCAGGTTTAACAAGTAATTATTCTAAATGCCTAAGTGTTTTGAAATGCCTGGGCTCAGCGTTCCCTCAATTTATTTGCTCATCCAGACCTCACAAGCTGTACATTTATAAACATTTAAATAATTAAAGTTTGAACCTGCAGGGCTTTCCTTGCTGATTTTTGAATAGAGGGAGAATTTAATGGGAAATCAACTTTAATTGCATTATCCTAAATGGAAAAATGATTTGTCAATGTGCATTACCAGATTTTATTTGGCAACACAAATTCTTTCAGTGAAAAGATTGTGTTGACTGATTTAACTAGGCACATTGCAGCACACATTAACAACTTCAGAAGCAGATAACGTAATCACCTTGCCATATTGACACAATAGCTTTTCATGCTTTGTTGAGACTAAAGAGGCAAATGTAAACCCAGCACTCTCAACCATCTTTAATTTGTGAATTTTTTTGTCAGACAGAATTACACTGTGTATTTTGGTATCACCTACATCAGCCTAGCAACCCAGGTAATTAGACTTCTAATGTGTGTTCCCTGAAGTCTCGGGTGAAAATCTAATCCCGTGGGCATTTGTAAAATCATACTGTATTTTTTAAACTTCGTTGCTCTGTTTAGCTTACATCATTGTACTTGGAATAAACTCTAAACTGAGGCCTCTGTAGAGATCATTTTACGAAATGCAGCTTTCGATCTACCCTCTTGGTGAAGGGGAACAGTTGGACAGGAACCATATATCCTAGCAGCCATTAACTCCTGGAAAACTTAGAGCAAAATTTTTCCCAGGTCTTTGTCATCGCAATGAGGGAGAAAGGAAGTTTCGTCAGCCCATGGTGTAAGGCAACATTAAAAAAAAGAAAACGATTCGATTCTGTAAATGCATATACTGGGAATTAGAGGGGGGGACACAAAAAAACCTCCTAAAACCCAGACAACAGATCAAAGCAGGAAGAAATGAAAATACTGTGAAGGTGAATTGTTTAAAGCAAAGATGGGCACAATCACATTAATTCCTCATATATATCATATATAGGAAACTGTCCCAAGCTACTTTCCATTGTTTTTTCTATCAGTCAGATATTTCACTGCAAAAAGTCAGCAAAGCTACCCTGATGTCATTGGATAGACAGTGATTTGTGTCAGCCAAGAACACAGCTATGTTCATAACCATGTGGCCATGCATGCAACTCTTAACTAGTTCCTGTTGGTTTGAGGTACTTTATTGTCTTCAATGAAATTACCCAACATGAATGTATGGAATATTTTTTACATTAGTGTAATTCTAAAGTAAATACACTATTTAGAATATAACCGGCATAGATGGTTTTATAAAGAATGCATTTCCCATTAAAAAACCCTAAGTTTGAGTCTTAATGAAAGCAGGATGGCTTTTACACTTGACACAGAAGTAGAGTTTTCCCCAATTTAATTTAGCAGAGACCATCAGGTTGACCAAACATCTATTTTTTCATTTAATTTTCAAAAGAAAGGAAAAAGGAAGAGGAAATTTATGAAGATAAAAGTCAAGAAATCTGTGTTTTTAAATTGCAATCTGTCCCAGAAGAGTACTTTTGTATCATAGTGGGATTGTAGTTATAGAAAAAACACTCCTTCTTTACTAATGGTTCTGAACTTCTGCTTTAGCAGTAAATCACATCTGCTGGCATCGAGTCTGTTTTTAACTGCATATAAATGATTTGCTTAAGTGCTTGTGCTAGAAGATAACTTTCCCTAAGCTTGCAAATTGCCTGAAAGCCATATTATGAGGTGTTTTTTGTCGGCATAGATAGTTGGAAAATGTGTAGCTATAAAATATGCTGGCAGACATGATTCCGTATGAACACTTTATATGAAATCGCATCTGGCACAGATCAGATCTGAATCACATCAGAAGGGCACTAGTGCCTTGTCAATGATACAAACACCACAGAACGAGAAGTAGAGGATGGCTATCCTTAGTTCACTGTGCAGAGGACAAAGTGATTAGGAAAAATTATAGAAACGGTTTACTCTTGCCAATGCTGTTGAAAATATTGCAAATATAACCATGAAGTCAAGGGGCCTAGACTGTTGCTAAAGTACTAACATGCAGCTGTTGAGTTGTTTTTATCAAAATCTGATTCAGTTGGTTTTATTTAATCAAACACTTTTCTCTGTGGACAGGAAAAGCTTATAAAAGACTCAAATCCTCTGATTAATTTTCTCTTTCAAAAGCTTTTGTGGCAAAACATTTTGGAGGACTCTGACAAATTCCAAATGTGATCCAGTTTGCTATGGCCGAGAGAACAACATAGGAAGCTAATTTGCTAAAACTGTGTAATTCTTAATTCCTGAAGAGTGGCATGAGACTTTTCTAGGCCCATACGTGCAACTATTCATGTGGACTCAATCAGACAATGCCCATGTCTCATAGGCCCTAAGTTCAAGCAAAGTTTTGATGTGATTTGGACCTCAAGAGATCCTCTGTCTGGCAAATGACCAGTATGAGATGGCTCTTTACTCAGCACTTAAATTTCTTGGATTACCTCTCAGGACAGCTCTGATAAATGCAACCGGAAGCCAAATGGTCAACTCAAACAGTCCAAACTGTCCCAGTGAGACCAGGCATCTGTATTCTAGGCTTTGTTTCACCTAAAACAGAGAACCATGGACATACATTTGTGTCTGAAAACCTTGCTGTCAAAATTAAAACATCAAGGAAGGGTTAGAATTAACTTCTCTTTTAAAATTAACATTGATTTAACCCCCCCCCACATAATAATCCAATCCAAAGAAATTGTTAGATAGAAAAAGAAAAGATGCTTTGTTTACTAATGCAGTTTAGAGGAGGAACTGTCCAGGTAGATTTTAACCCAGCACACTTTTATCGTTTTCCACACATTTGTATACATACCAGGAAGAACAAAACTGTATTGCAAACATGCAATTAACTCAGCTTCAGTCTTACTGAAAGTCAGTGATGCTCAGATGCATACTACAAGTGCCTATTTCCCAGTGCTTTTGAGGCACATGTTTGTAAGGGGTCAAAATTCCAGGACGACAGATTACACGAGAGGTGCTACTTATTTTGGAGCAACCTCCTGCATTCAGCACAAAGCACAGCACTATTCATAGAAAACAGAAAGTGCTAAACAGCTCACAATATAAAACTCATGGAAAAAAAGGATCAAACTAAATAATTCACTCCAGTTACTCAGTTCCCTCTGGCCCTGAGCAGTGTTTCAAACATCTGTTTGGGCTTCAGGCATGTAGTCAAGAACCTGTGTTTCTCCTAATGATTTGAGCAGCCAGACCAGGACAAGAACTTATATTGCCTGATATAAAGCTCATTAAATAAAATTCTGAATTAATTTTATTTTTCTTTCAAGGAAAGAACAATAATATTACTTTAGTGTTGTTTATTACCACACAGGTTAAATGCATCCAGTCAGCAAATTCAGCTTGACACTGGTTTGTTTAAACATATTAGTATCTTTGATTCAGCCTCTATTTCTGTACTTGGGCCCTGAAATGATTTCATATTCAGGATAAATTGCAAATGTCAAATACTTTAGGCAATACAGAACCTACACAAGAAGCCAATATGAAAAAGGACGCTGTATCTGTATTGTTTAATCCCCATCTCCTGGCTCATTTGCTAAGCTGTGTTATTTTAATCTCAAGACAGTTTTCCATTGCCTTTATGTGCGTCTACAAAATCCAGGTGGCAATGAGTAAGACACAAGAGTTTTATAAATGCAGGATTTTCAGCTGATATGTTTTCTGGAAATATCTCTATGTTGTGGAAATTTCCAGGTTGGGAATTCATAAAACACTTCTGTTTTCTTCCTGCACTTCTCTGGGAAGTGCAAGTAAAGCATCCAAATGACCTGGTATGATTCTCTCCTTTTTAATTTCCCTGACAACCTCATTGTTATGTTATAACTTTTTTTTTTTAATAGTTTTAGTGGAATAAAACATTCATTTTATGTAGGCTTACAAAATAAGCAAAGGCAGGCAGTTATATCAAAATCGTAACAGTAATCACGGCTTTTCTTTCTGCCCCTGAATTCATCTGCCAGCAACCCAAGAGCAGCTTATGTGGCAACACAACAGACAAAAGCGTCTCCTTAAGGAAAGAGCTCTTGTGCATCTCTTTCAGCTGCCTCAGTAGCTCTGGAATAGAGTGTGGGATTCTGCATAGGGACATGATGAACTTGAGAAGTTTGTGCCGACAGTTCACGTTACCAGTCGTGCCTGGCTCTCAGTGATAGCCCATTGAAACCTGCTGAGGCTCGCAAAGTGCTATTTACTTCTGATTTAAATAGTGATCTCATAGCAGCAGTGGAGGTTGCTTAGTACTTGAAATAACTCTGCTGTCGAGCAGTGACAGAAGAACAGATGATGAACATTATCTTGACAACTCTGCCAATACTTAGGCCAAAATGTTGTTGACAGTGCCTCTTTACAAGGCTCCTTCTGAGCTGTGAGGACCAAATCCTGTTCTCATTTACACCTCTGCAGCTTCCCTGAAGCTAACAACCTGAAACTGTATTTACTCAATATTTAATCACAACCGCACAGCAGTGGCAAGGGTTATACTCTCCATGGTTACAAATGAGAGCTGGTCCGCCGAGGAGTAACAGGAACAGAATGACTGTGGAGTAGCGCCTTGACACCCCTCAATATGGGGCTAAACAGAAGTTGACAGGTTTTCTCCCCAAGACTTCTTTTGTTTTTCAGGACCAAATTCTGCCCTTGCCTGTACCTCCTCACCCAGTGAAGGTAAATAGAGCAGAATTTAGTCCTTTAATATACAGAGCAAGTGACTCAAATGGGAGTTGTCAACTCCATTTTAACAGACTGGAGCTAAAACTGTTCAGCCAACAGAGTTATCAGCTGGCTCAGCTAAGAAGGAAAGGAGATGGCGTCTGAGCCGTAATGAAGCACAATCGTCATTCAGAGCACATCAGGAAATGGCAGCAAGCTAGGCTGGTGCTGTTTGGGATGAACCGTGAGCCCCAGGCAGCACATTTTCCAACTGGAGATAGAAGTAATAAGTATTAAATTGCTACAATGGAATTATAAGGTAGTTAAGACACACAGTTATCATTAAAGTAGTCCTTTTGCCTTTAGCCTTTAGAAAAATCATAAGAAAAGGTGTCTAGGGAACACACCTACATCAGTGTTAAGGGCTCAGTTCTATCCTTTGAGGTTTAAAACACTTTGAGTGAAATCATCTATAGCCTTGAATCAGTAGAGATGTAGAGATAAGGAGGAGGAGTTTACATTTTTAAGGTAAGTAGCGCATATTTAACTAAGCTGTTTTAAGGAAATTCCTTTATCTACTAATGTAATAGTCACTCCCCTCAGTTTTAAGAATAATTACTTCAGAAAATATCCCAGAGATTTAAGGTGGCTGAATTTAATCTTTAGACTACGGGAGCTGTCACTGTCTGTAGCAATATATACCTAAACAAATACTGGTGAGAACAGGCTGCTTTTCAAATCAAATTCTATAAGAAAGTAGAGATTGAGAGTAAGTAAATGTACTCTTGTACAACCAAGAACCAAGGGTGAACCAATATTTTATATATGTATACCATGTCCTGGCCTTATCTATTGTTTGAAATGTGTATACCACAGTAATAGGTTTAATATTCAAGGTTAGTAACTTCTCATCTAACTATCAATTAGTAGTGAATTAAACATCATATAAGGCACAGCAGACCTCAGCTAGGGTGTACCAGAAATTAAGTTTAAGTCCTTGTAGTTAAATTAATTTTGTTATCTATTTTTTCCTTATTGACTTCATTAAAAAAATGGGAAGACATAAAAAACCCCAAAAACCCAAACTCTGAAAAACTGAATTTCAGGGTCAAATCTCAGGACCCCTTGTCCAAATGATTCTGTGTTTTTTGTTTGGGGTTTTTCCCTGTACATTTTTTAACAGAGGCAAAGATCAGGTTATTTCTAATTATATATATATATTAAATAAGAATTTGAAATTATTCATTCTATGAACTGAATTGATCCTCATCAATAATTGTTTAAAGAAGCATCAATAAATAACACAAATGTGTAAAGCATGTTTACCTAGGCAGACTTTCCAAAACATTTCTTAGAGATATTATCTGTGGTGTAACTCATACCAAATTCTCAGCAAGGTTCTAACTCAGGAAATCCCTGAAAACACTGAACAGAAGTGTGTGCGTAGGACTTACTCTTAGAAATGAACAATCCTTATTCCTTGAGATAAGTGAATGTTTTTGTTTTCCTCTCTCTTAGTGGTGTCTTTGGCTGTAGCTTGAAGGTGCATGATTTGGCAGCAGCTTACAGAGTTTGCTTTAGTCTGTGTTTTCTGGGTAGCCCAAGAACTGAAGGTATGATGAAAATTTCCTATCACTCATCACAGCAAGTGGATAATTGCTAAATCATGTTGAGAGTGGGATCGACAGAAGCAAAAGCCTTAGATAGCTGAGCAGTACAAGTAACAGAGAACAATAAACAAAGGAGGTTGTAAGGAGAGAAATGGATTAAGGCATCTATTTAGCCTAAATTGAGAAATTTGGGTTATTTTGTTAGCACAGTGAAGGATGAGAGAAGATCTAATTGTTCTGTATGAAAAATCAGAGGGATGGAAATGTTTCAAGATAAAGGTTGCTGTTTGACAGATGGACACAAAAGGCCCATGAATACATTTAGGCAGGAACCTAGGAGAAGATGCTTTCTGAATATTCGAGCAGTACTGCCTGAACTCAGCTGTCTTGGAGTAGCTTTTTCATGTGCATTGAGTACAAGAGTATAACTCTGTAATTTTAAGATGAAGTTTTGAAGTTTGAGCAGCTTGTGAATTAAATTATTTAGTTTGCTTCATGTAATAGCAAGATGCTGGACTGGATGGCAAAGGGTCCTTTTCAGGTACAGATTTCTAACATATCTGTATGTTCTGTGCACATGTGTACATCAGCCAGAGATATTAAGAGAGATGCGCACCTTAATTTATTCACAACACTGCTGCACAGCCATATGTAGTCTGTTTCTGAGGACTATTAAAACAATGCATCTCTCTATCTATGACACATCTATATTAATTAATCGTGCCTTTACCTGTGCTAGTGCTTACGAAGCTGAAGCCATTAAGAAATTTTTCTCATAATGTTGTTAACCTGTGTGGTTTGGCTTGCCAAGTACAGTACAACTCACTAGTGACTCTTTGTCTCTGCTGCCCAAAAAGAGGTTTTCATTTTAAATGAGTAGTCCATCCCATTCAAGAGTAAGCAATTAAGCCGGCCATGTACTTAATGCATTTCATTCCTTCTCCACATTACCATGCTACCCAAAAGATGCCTGCATAGCTCATCAGGTTGCACTGGCAGCTGCTGAAAACGCCTTACAACTGTACTTACAGGGTGGTTACTTGTTCTTTGCCATATTCACATTGCCAGTTTTGCTCCCCCAAAAGAGTCTGGCAAAATTTTCCCTGTCTTGCAACCCAGTACAATCGCCCTGTTCTGTAAGTGTAATATCAATATGAGCACAATCAGTGTGGCCCAGCAGCTGGTCCCATTTATAATGCAGAATGGTTCCTCCAAATTCCCTCTGACTTTTTGCTAAAGCTACAAAGAAAATCTGGCTTTTTGCTGTACAGCAGGATGGTGCCCTGCCTCACCTTCTCCGTAGCAGAAGTGGCTTAATTTAAAAACACATGCACTGTAACAGCAAACACTTGGGTTTCCTTGGAGGGGATTACAGGCTAATCCTCCTGAACACGCTCACTGAAATTCTACCCTTCCCTCTCAGGGGACAAAATTATGGCACAATTAATACAAAAAGGAATTTTGCCATAGAGTTCAGTCGAGCGGGGCTTTCTAACTTCAACATACTCTACTCACAGTGCTGCCAGTAGGTCTCATGATTAATGTTAAAGATGGATTGCATTAAGCTGTGAGGATAAGTGGCACCATCTGGCTTTTTTTTTTGGTGCAAGAGGTTTATGCTGGAAACATCTACAGGCAGACACATTATGTAAGGAAAAGCAGACAAATATTCTTGCATAAGAGAGAAAAGTCAAAGCTCCGTGGACAGCAAGATTTGCAAGGACTATTAAGGTTTCCTGATGGTTGTTGCTATTGTGAGTGCACCAACCAATCTTTAGTGTAGTATCAGAGGCTCATCGCAAGTGTGGTTTCCACTTTGTGCTTTTCCTCTGGTAGTTTAACACAAACTCAAGAGCAGTTTTAGTATCTAGCCACTATGTCAAATTTAGTTAACCTGGCTAGTAGCTTCATATTTTTTTTGGATTTTCTTTATTTCCTTTTCTCTCTCACTTTCAAGTCCACATGCAGAGAAATGATCATGTAAGCTTTACTCCCTTAGAAAACCAAATATTGTAGCTACAAAATCCTTGGGAAAAAAAATTAATTCAAATTTATCTGGTTAAAACTGGAGGACTTTAGAAAAGCATTCAGGCAAGAAAGGTAAGCAATGTCCTGTAATGGATAAAAAAAGAATAAAGTACATAGGAGGAAGAACAAGATTGGTTTCCTTCAGTACAGGTTTGAAAATAGCCAGTGTTGTACACTCTGGTAGGTATAAAACAATATTTATAATGGTTCCAGAGACCCAAATGGAGAAGGAAACAACAGAGATCAAAATATATTGTAGGTCAAGGTCATAATCACCGTAAAATTCTCTTTGGCTCTGTAAATTTGATTCAGCTAATCCACTGCCTTGTCCCCAGGTGAATTAGCAACTACACTGAAATATAAAATATCTTCTGATCAGAGCAGCCCAAGTTCTTCTCTCGGTCACATAAATAAAACACAGTGACTCCAGGTTTTTTTGGGCAAGGTATCAGTGAGGGAGTAGATATGTACTGATGAAAGGGAGAATAGAACTTGATCCTAAACGTATTCTGAATAAAAGCAAATCAGGAAAGTATTGTTTTGCTGGTTGCTTTTCCGTTCTTTTTTTTTTTTCCTCTTTAATATTTGTTTTGTTGATACAATCAATAACAATGCCGGTGCATATACATCAAGATATACATCGAGGGGAATAATCCCTATGAATCTTCTGTGATATGAGAGATTGTGCACATTAACT
This sequence comes from Laterallus jamaicensis coturniculus, assembly GCA_022605575.1. Lineage (NCBI taxonomy): Eukaryota > Metazoa > Chordata > Aves > Gruiformes > Rallidae > Laterallus > Laterallus jamaicensis. The sequence continues at coordinate 41,059,187 of JAKCOX010000001.1, forward strand.
GCCCCACACTTTTATGGCTTCACCTCTTCCTAACCACACAGGAGTTACAAAGGAAGTCACAGAGTACGTGAGCTGCCATAATATTTCTTTGTTGCAAAGAGTAAAGCTCATCATCAACTCCATGCCAAACTGCACACCAGCTGAAGAACCCAGCAGGAAACAGCTCTTAGAAGAAACACCACGATTAAATCTTCCAGAGCAGAATTTCTAATGAGTACAGAAGAAGGTATTTGGAAAAGGAGGGACAGTTAGCAATCCAAAGGCAAATCTGAATCTAAATTTTACATCTCAGCTGTAACCTGTGTGCCATATCTGGGATCAAACGCTGTAGCAGGGAGCATGTTCTTTCCCCACTGGGACACTAATATTAAGTCCTGGGCTATCTGGAGCTTTGGCTGACACCAAATGATAAAATGCATGCCCTTAATACAAATTCTGCACCTCTGACTCATCAGTATTGTAAGGCCTGATAGTAACACATCAGACAATCACTGAAGCTGGACCAAGTGTTTTGAATGAAGAAAAATTAGTTTGGATAATAAGGCTTCTTCCATGTAGAAATGTTATGTAATAAAGCATCAAATGCCACTGTCCTCTTACTCCCTACACCCCCACTAGGAAGGTAAATTTGGGGAGGGGGTTGTTGGTTTTGTTTTGTGGTTGGTCGTTTTTTAAGAAACTTCAAAATGACATTTAAAAATGGTCACAAATAGCTCACAAAGAAGCTTCACAAGACCAGAGACACCCCAGCTGAGATGCCACTATTGCCAAACGCAGCAGGCTTGCTTTCACAGCTGCAGGGCTCCCTGCACCATATCAACCCCTGCAGCTTTAGAAAGGTGGCAGGGATGTGCTGTTATGAGATGAGACAATGACAAATGCGTGCTTTGTTTTATTTTACTGTCATTCTTGCAGTTCTCAGGTTTGACAGAAATGAAGAGTAAGTGGAAAAACCAGTGAGACCTAATGCCAGTGTTCTTTAAAGACAACCTACTTTCATAAAATCCACATCACATCCAGCATAGTAAAGTAGGGAGCTGCTTGTTTCTTATCAGTTTCTTTTCACACTTTTAGTAACTTTGTGTGGATTATTACTTTCTTGTTCATCAGCTATAGGTTTCTGAGAGTAATTGCCCAAAGTAGATGTGTCTATGGTTCCGGAGTGGATGCAGAATCTCAGAGCAGGGGACAGGGCTAAATTAACAAAAAACCCATCCAATAACACAGAAAGATGTGTTCCAGCCTACCAATGGCTCCTGTTCTAAATAGTGAACAACCTTAAAGAAGTCACTGCTTAAAGAAGCTATGTCCAGAGGTGCTTCAGGCTTTCATCATGTGTACACCAATACACAAGGACATCTTGCATTTCTAATAAGCTGAAAAACAACTGTGTATCTGATATTTAAGTATTCAAGAAGCTGGATCCTGTTGTTTGGGTTCTGCATGGTAAAATGTCATATCAGAGGAATGTTCTTTTCTACAATGAATGCTTAAGAGAAAAGGAGAGAGAAGACAGGAAGATAAAGTAGTTAAAGTAAGAGTTTTGTTTCTTATCTGCAAATACTTTCTAGTCTGGGGAAATAATTCTCCTATAAGTATAAGATCAAAATCACACACAAGCAAAGAAATAGAAAGGATCTTTGCTGAAAGAATAAATTATAGGCCTTCAAATATAATTTGTGCTACCTGACAAGAAGAGAGGGTTTTTTGGTTGTTTATTTGCTCTTCTTTCTTAAATACAAGAATATTTTAAACTACAAGAATATTTTGAAGCAGCAGACTATCCCTTTCCTCTGGGGTAAATGCATACATTGCTTAGCAACCTTTTATGATCCAATGACCAAAATATCTTAATATATAAAATACCACTATGAAAAATGGTCTGTGTGAGAAAAGAGCCAGCAGCCAAGGAGCTGGATGATTTGAATGATTCATTAGATTAAGATTTATTAACCAACTTTCTCTTTTGAAATCCAACTATAAAATGGGTAAGGAAGCAATCATATAGGGATCATATAGGAAAATAGGTAATGATATTTGTCTCTGAAAAGAAGAGGAATCAGCACTACTGTTCTCAAGGGGTTTATGTACACGAGATCAGAAGAAGTTGCTGCGTAGCTATTATGTGACAGGGGTGCTAACTGCAGCTGAAATGGCCCTGGTGAGAATTACTGATGGAGAGGGGAAGTACAAAGGCTCTCACTCTCCTTCGCTCTCACTTTCACCCGTAAAGACCAGAGCCCTCTCAAGGCCTGGCTGTATGGGGCCTGGCACAGATATGATCAGCCTTACTGCGTGTTGAAAACAGACCCTTTCCATTTCCATTAATAGGCACCGTCCAGAGGAAAAAGGCAAGGCCTTCTTGCCTTCTGGATGGTTACTAAGGAACAATAGGTATGGAGAGGGAAGAAGGTTTGTTTCTATTACCAGCTGGGAGGTATTAAGGACTAAGCCTAGATAACATGACACACCCCATGACTTCACTTTTTAGCACTTGCCAAAACACATTTCTCATCAGAGGAATTCAGGTACTTGCACATGTACAAATATATTTTTCTTTATATTTGCATTTACTTGAGTTGTTTTGCTCTGTACAAAGGACGTTCTTCTTTCTGATCTCCTGGAAGACATTGACGAAACTCCTGGAGCCTAAATGTTAAGCTGTGAGTGAAAGCACAGATCTAAGCACCAAACAGCGTCGTGAGCCTCTGCCAGACCAGGGAACGCTTCACCCATAAAAGTGGGACAGTCTCTGCAGAAGTATATCTGGGATCTTTATGGATCTTATTTGTTGTCTTCTAAAGATCAATCTTTGCAGCTAAACTGGCTGCCTGGCCTTACATGCTGGAACTCCTTGGGGTTTCTGAAGAGACTTATTATATTCTCCACTCTTCTCCTTAAAAAGGCAGGGGAAACCCTAATGCAGTACACAGGGTTGTCTCAAAATAGCATTGGTTTTTTTTCCCATTGTTTTTCTTCACAGGATAAAACATTCAGGGAAAGATTCACCCATAAAAACATTCAGACATTGCAACAGTACTTTGGTTGCTTCTTTTCATATATATGTGAAAAATAAGGTTTGAATACCTTAATTTCTAATGAGCCCTAGGATCATGGGGGTGTTGGTAGAATCCCTTAGTGCCACTTCTGTCTGACAGCAGAGACTGGACACTTCCTTAAGAAACAGACACATTCATCATAGGAAAAATTCTGTATAGCTCCCTGTGGACTGTAGTAGTGTTTACAGGTAGGTGTTTGGGGTTGCAGGGTGGTAATCATGGGATAGATCTAAGCAGCACAGTACAAAGGGATATTGAAAGCAGTTAGGGTTTTAATTTACTTTCTGAGTAGCCTCCACTGAAATCACCGCCTCTCCATCCATGTGGCTAGCATCCCCAGAGAAGTCTCTGCAGGGAGCAGAAGCAAGCCAGAGGATTAATTTAAAGGAATCTTTTGTCTTTTTTTATTTTCCTTTGAAGACTGTTGAAAAGGTTGAATCTGGTGTTGAATTATGAAGACTATTTAAGACTAGTTTTGTCAGAGCAGATTGCAGGGACTTTTGAGTTTTGTGGGCTTTTAAAATTAGTTTTTAGTATTTGATACTAGAACTATTGCTGATGTCGATGAGAGCTTAAATCTGCTAGTCATTGTGCAGTATGAGCTGCCAGAGAAGTACCCAGTCCAAAGGGAGTTCCAATGGGAGAAGTAGGGCACTTCCCTCCTCGCCTGACAGTAGATTCAACTCAAGTGCAGATCTTATTTTAATATATTCATAGCATGCACAGTTGTAGTTGTATAACAAGGATCTATTATCTGAAATGTGTTCATTGGCACGTCTTTTTCTTAATATGACAGAGTGCAGTTTCTTAGCTGCTGTGGTAAGTACACTAAAATCAAATAAGAATATATTCTGGCAGTTCTTCATATCAGTCATCGTTTTAAGGCCTCATTGAAAAGAAGTCCAAAGGACACACAAAAATGTTTTTGAGTTCTTCAAAATAGTAATATATAACTTGCTTGATGTGTGTGAACTTAATGTTCTCAAAAATCCTGTGCATCAGACACAATTAGCATCTCATATTGAAAAAAATCTCAAAATTACCATGTGATGGAAACTCAAAAAAATCTTACCCAATATGTAGAGAAACTGGCAAGTTTCTTCCTCTTTATTGTGATGTGTTTTCCCGTAGGCCTTCAGTTTAAATGTGGATCTATCCTTTTTTCCCCTGTTGTTTTTTTTTCTAGATCCAAATACCTTTTTGACATCACGTGTCCAGATTTGTGAAATAAAAAATTTTTTGTGTTTTATGTCAAGTACAACATATGAACTGGACATATAGCATATATTTAAGGAAAGTATAATATTTGAATCAAAGCCTTTAAAATGAAAACTGTCACTGCCCTGAACTAGTGCGAGTATATAAACAAAACAAACAAAACTAAGAACTTTTGGATTAATGTTTGATGCATACTGAGATCGATGATAGTTTTCATATACCTTGAAATACATTGTATGTACCTTGAAAAATATAGCATAACTTGAAATCAAGAGTTTAATCATACTTTGGGTTTTCACTTCCACAAGTATAAGCCACTGACTAATACAAGGAAACACAAAGCTTTTCTTTTGCAATAGTGATGTGACTGACAGTCTCAGCAACTGTCTTAGTTGCAGCAGAAGGATGTAGAGGTGTGAAGGAGAAATCACCCAACAGAAAAGTCTTTAGGAATCAAACATGTGATAAATGTATGTCAGATGGTCTCTTAAAGACTGTCTGGCATTATTTATCTTTCCAACAAAATTGAATAGTTTGGAGGCCTTATTGTAGGTTATAAAGACATTCATTAAATCTGTAAAGGGATGTGAAGAAGGACGTAAAGCAAAGACATCATACATTAGCTTCTTTGCAGAGACGCAATGAGATAAAGATGGACACACTAGACCCTGCCCTGCTCTGCTGGTGGCAAGGTGCCTCTCAAAAAGGAGACATTCCTCATCCCCCTTCTCTACATTTTCCAAGAAGAAAAAAATTCCCCCTCGGTTAAATAAAACCTTTAAATAAGGTGTTTGTATATGAGTACTTAATATCAACAGCACCATCTTCTGGGACACAATATCATTCAGACTAGCATGTTTACTACCATTGGGGGGTAACTGCACAAAGCTGGAGAGGTGCCACCTTAGTTAAAAATAAAGCACTAAACTGCAGATTTTCTTAAGAGAAGTTGCAAGTGGCAGAGGTGGCAGAGCTGATTGGCCTTGCTGCAAGTGATGTATAACACCAGAGGATAACCATTATGGAGATGGACTGGGCTAGAGATGCTTGTATATTCAATATCTGATTTCTCAGTGTAATAAAGAAATAAATAAATCGCTATTTTTCAATGTTCTCATTAAATAGAAATACCACAAATGAAATGCAGATTTCACTGTCATCACTTGGGAATCATGGAGGACTGAACACAACTGTGTTTTTTGGTTAGGACTTTGATTTCCAGGGGTGCTGTGTGGATTGCCTCACAAGGAAAATGTTGAAAATGTTACATTTCATCTTTTATAATAGACGAATTAAATGAAAAAGCAATCTAATAGAATCATAAAATCATTTTGGTTGGAAAGAACCCTTATGATCATTAAGAGCAACCATTACCTAGCACTGCTAGACCCAGCAGTAAGCCACATCCCTAAGCACCACATCTGTATGCAATGATAACTGAAGAGAAAACATTTGTAACAGAAATATTTCTACATTTACCATGTGTTCAGTTGCTACTCACAAGGCAGAGTTATGACAGGACAGGTTTATATTAGATATTAGCGACAATTTCTTCACTGAAAGGGTTTTCAAGCATTGGAAGAGGCTGAAGTGGTTGAGTTGCCATCCTTGGAGGGATTTTAAATTTTCTGCTACAAAGGTTTTCTCTTCAGGTATCAGTACCAAAGAATAAAACCGATACCATAAGTATTTCTAAACTTCAGAGAGGAAGAATAAACTTCCCATTGCATTTCTGTATGTACCTTTGATATCGATACAGATTTGCCCAGCTTCTAGTGAAGGCGGTGGTAAAGACAATTATGGATTAACAGTAGGGAAGGCCAAATGTTGTCAGCCACTTCATATGCTGTCTTCTGTAAAGTGCAACCACTGTTTGCTGGACAGGAAGTGTCTGTGTAAGCCAGAGTTCTTTTCACCTACAGATCCATCCTTTCCTTGCATTATGTTGCCATCTCAAAAGGTATACCAAGAGGTACTCAAGCTGGGCAACCCCCTTTTCTCTTTAGGTGTTTGGTAGCAACTGAGTCCTAGCAGTGTGGAGTTGCAGTTATTTAATTTTAAATCTATATCTGCATTTCACCTATTATAATAACTGGACTATCCATGAAAATTTTTTTTTTCAAAAATAAAATCTACATGGTGTTTTATTCCATTCAGATATGGTAGAGTGTGAAATTATTAGTTTTTTGTTTTGTTTGATTGTTTTTCACACAGCAGAAAAAAAAAAAAGGTTAGATGCATGCCCATACAGAAAGGACTCTTTAAGATTGCCCAAGCTGATTTGGGTGTATTTTTCCACACACACTGTTTTATAAGAGAGCCTTTGGTTTGATCATCAGAGTACCTAATTCACAGGGAAACTGCAAATCACTTAATAAATTTTCCTTCAAATATTTGTGGGTATATGTATATTTATATAAGCAGTAGGCTGGGGAAATGTTCACGTATTTTCTTCTTTTGTTTGATTTTTCTGTTCTTTATCTATTGAGTGCAGAAGATATGAAATGTTGAGTGAGGAAGCAGAACTAACAGACACTTTGGCTTCCTGAAAGAGACCTACACAATTGTTTCTCAGAAGAGTAAACTCTTAACTCTTCTCATAACTGTCATCTTGCTTTAATGAAAACAGTGATCCTCCTGTCATCTGCATAAGTTATACCACTAGTTACAACCACAGAGGAAATCCAACATCAAAACTGAACTTCTAGTATAATATACTGACTTTGATTTGTCAGTGATTACACCTTTAAGAATAAAAGCTCTTTTGATATCTATTTACCAATTTGAATAAATTTGAAGAAATCATAATGTGCCATAGATCAGAAAAAAAAAGTTTATTTGTAAGCTGAAGTCTTTCTAAAGCCTGCAGGAATCAGGAGGAAAAGAATCCCAAATGGTCAAGCCTGGCAAATAAGTTCTCTTACAATGTTGAATATAAGTGCAAATGGCAAGTAGTAGGAAGAAAACTCAAGTACCAAGTATCGTATGAAGTCTACAAAGTTAAAGGCACTCTCTGAGGCTATCAGTCTATAGGTTATTAAGGCAAGCACTGTACTAAAACCAAATTAAAATCACAGAGAGCTGAGGGAAAGCAGGAAGGAGCCAATTATTTCTCATGCATTATGAACACCTGAATAGGAAATTATCTTTCCCTTGTTTCTGATTTTTTTTTTCCTACCTTGATGGGATTAAGATTGAATGCCTGGAAAAAAAAATCAAGTATGTCTCCTTCCTGGATTTCATTATGAGAGACATTTAATGAGCATCATGAAATTTGTAAACATGCTGTATCAGTGCAGGAAGGGGATTTTCTGTTTTTAAAGCATAAATCTTTACTGACATAAAACCACAGAAGGAATGTGTGAATACTTGTGAATAGCCTTAAGAAACAAAACCTGATAGGCAGTTGTAAGAGTTAGGGAGCAGAGAGTTATCCCTTCTTTAATGTAACTACCTTCATTTTTCTAATTTCGATCTAGATGAGACATGCCTTGTGTACTTAACTGGGGTCAAACCATGGTATTACACATGGACTGTTTCCAACATTTACACTGGCATCCTCTTCATAAATCTGGCCCTGATTAAACACAGCTCCTCCCTTCATCCAAACACTCTAAAACAACCAATTCTCCTCTTCCTTCCCAGACTGCTGAATTATCAAATAAAATAAAAAAAAAAATTCACCTGTTTTCCATGATAAAAGATCAAATCAGATGATTAGTTGGTCTAAAGAATGCACTCAACCGTGATGAGTGGTAACTCTTCCATGAAAAGCAACTAATAAATATTAAATCAGTTCCATCTAAAAGCTCAAAACACAAAGTTATGTACTGTACTTGTGGGACCTTTAGTGAAGTGGAAAAGGCTGCAGGTTGACTTTTAATGTGTGCATAAAAAGAAAATTGGTTTTGGCCTTTGTGTTGCTTTTATTACAGCCACATGGCAAATCAAGTTATGCTGATGCATTTACTAACTAAAGTTTAACTTCTCATAAAAATAACACTTCCCTATAGAGAAGAAAACAAGAACAGTTAGCAAGAAAACAGGCATGACTTACAACTGATTACTAAGATGTTCTTTCCTGGGTATTCAGAACTGGTTTTTTTAACAGTAGCTGTAATCAGAACAAACAGGTTTGAAAGTGTGTCCTTAAGTTTGACAAATTGCACAACCACAGCATGAAGCTGAAAGTTTTACAGCTACATGGAAGCTTATAAATGAGGACAGGCATCAGTACAAAGACTGGAAGATGAATGAAAAAAAATCAGAACTTCTATGTCCTCACTGTGCCATCTTAGGCTCCAGTTCTTGGAGAGCTGTGTATTCTGCTTAATTTAAATGGACTAGAAATACTTTCCATATACAAATACATCTTTAATAATTATTATTATTTTAATAACACATAAATATATTAATTAGTAACATCACATATTGCAGAAATGAGAGTTTAGAAGACAAAATAAGCCATAAATTTTATTTCCTACTACTTGAAAGAGAATTTTTCTGTCACAGGAAATTATACCTTTATTCAAAGGACTAAACTGGACTTGATTTTCATTTAAATCTTACTGCTCTGGTGGTGTCATTAGTCTCTTCACACACCATGATTTCCTGGGCATTTGCAAGCACTTGACTTAGAGAGGGTGAGGTGCCACTGGCCACATTTAGACTGGACAATTGTATAGGTATCTTCCAACTGAAATTTCTAGTCTTGCCTAGTCTACTCAACTCTTCCAGTAACCACTTGGAAAGTTTCATCTGAGCCTGCTCATGTTAGAGAGGCAGCTGCACCATCCTTCAGACAAGGATGTAAAAAGGACAGGGATCTCCAGAGAAGGGCTACGAAGATGATTAAGGGCCTGGAGCATCTCCCCTATAAGGAGAGGCTGAATAAACTGGGACTGTTCAGTCTAGAGAAAAGAAGATTAAAGGGAGACCAAATTGGTGTTTACAGTTATCTTAAGCATGGGATGCAGGGCAAGTTAGCCAGCCCCTTTTCAGTGGTCAGTGGAGACAGGACAAGGGGCAATGGCTGCAAGTTAGAACACAGGAAGTTCCACACCAACATGTGGAAAAGCTTTTTCACAGTGAGGGTGACAGAGCCCTGGGACAGGCTGCCCAGGGAGGTGCTGGAGTCTCCTTCTCTGGAGATATTCAAGACCTGTCTGGATGCCTATCTGTGTAATATGAGCTAGGAAGCCTGCTTTGGCAGGGGGGTTGGACCCAGTGATCTCTTGAGGTCCCTTCCAACCCCTATGATTCTGTGATTTATTTTAGGAACAGCATAATTCACAGCCATCATTACCATAACAGATGAAAGGTAAGTGCCTGGCAAAATTGCACAGGAGTATATCTGTTTCAGGCTTATTTCTTACCAGCTTTTTGTGGTGATATTTCCTGCTTGCAGACCTTGGGCCACCTCGATTACTGCATCAGTGATTTCCTTCCCAGGGAGAACTATAGTAGGAGTACTTATCACCTATTAGGTAGGCAAGCCCAACACACATGGGACCTTCCTCCACCAGAGGAGGAAGAGAAGAAATGAGGAAATTCAAGAGTCCAGGGAGGGCTGTGCAAGACTGGTTCCCCACTGATACCCTGAAAACAGAACAGAACCTGACTGCAAGCTCTGCAGAGGCCACTGCATGATGGCAAATGTCACTTTGCAGGACAGAGATAGTTTTTTTCTGGGCCATAAAACAGTGCAGTCCTCTGTACTCATTTTCACTAGCAAATCCTGACAAATCTGTTTATTTGACAGAAATGTTTATTGTATATCAATAAAGTGAAAAGCCTAAGGAGGGAAGGTGAAATGACTTTCAATCTGTTCTCAGAACAAAGATAACAACCTAGCACTAGAATCACAAAACATTTCTTTTTTGAGCTTCCTATTTTTCAGACCGAGACTATAAATATGCTCAGCACCATTTTAATCAAAGAAAATGCTTTTTTTTTTTTTTTCCCTTTTAGCAATTAATCATATTCTAGCTGAAGGGAAATTAAAAAAAGGCAACCAAAAAACCCTTCTTACCACCCTGGAGCAGTCATGCTAAAGGAAGCAAACCCAGCTTTCAGAATCATAAGCTTCTTTGTTCAGGCTTGTTTTGCCTTAGTGAAATTTGAAGAAACATGTATTTTCCCCTAGATACAAAATGCTCTCTTTACACTTCCTGATTTCATTCATAATGTGGTCCTTATCACCATCTGAGAAAAGCAGGATTAGAAAATAACAAAGCCGCCTCCTTTGGAAAAATATCTACAGACAATAAAGATGGGAGCAAGTTCTGTAAGTGATTCTAAATTCCTCTGCTATCTGAAGTGATGGATCAAGGTTTTTCTGTGGGTGAAACTTTTTCATACTGAAAGAGAAATATTGCCTTTCTAGCCCATTCAGATCCCAGTTGTAGCCTTCAGGAAAAGTCAGTATTCAACTATTAACATCTTTTAATATTTTATTTTCTCCTTATCTTTAATAAGATCTCTGCCAAGAGTTTTGGAGAGTCCCACTCAAGACTATAATTTTCTTCCTTTAAAATATTTTCTCACCCAGCTGCAGAAATTAGGGTTCCTCTATACTTCTCAATGAGAAACCTTCCATGCGTGCTTGTCCTACTGTTCTGTTCCGGCATCGTTTTTGTTTGTTTATTTGAAGCATGGTAACATGGAAAACAAAGTGGTAAATCTGGGGCTTTTAAGAACATGAAAATCATATTTAATGCAGTCTGTTATCAAGAACAAAGCTGGGAAATCTAACTCTATGAAAACCCCTCTGCTGCTGCAGTCACCAGGACAGAAGAAAAAGACTTTCTAGTTTTTAAAGTCCAAGCTGAGATGTTCCTCAAGAATTAAAGACTAGCAAAAAGTCTATACTAAACAAAATTTAGCATAGAGTTTTAAGTTTAATGTTTGTTTATATTCCTGCGGTAAAATAAACAGTGATTAATATGAGATGCGATTTCCATACAGGGGTATAAATACATCGGACATTAAACAGTAAAGCCATGTATTTCACACTGCTCAGGATATTCATTGGTTACCCAAAGTAAGTATAACTCATGTATGACAGACATGATTTATCACTCCAGTACTTTTGCACTTACGTCTATGTATTATAGCAAAGTTGCCCACAGTAGGAAGTTAGAGTAGCATGGTGGTGAGTCAGTACTTAGGGGATTTAGTGAGGCAGAACAGAAAAAGCTCAAATACCACCAGTATGAGAGCTGAATCGCTAATAAGAATGCTCTGAATAAAATGTGTAATGAAGTCAAGCAACTTGTACACCTAGTTAATACATCCAAAGGAATGCTCACACCCATTTGAATCAGTCAGCCATGTTGAAAAGAGCACTGTGAATTAGAAGAAAGATGACAGGGTTAAAAAAACTTTTAAGGAAAAGCTCTGAATTTTTGCCCATCTATATGCTGAAGAAACAGATAGTGTCTCTGCTGTGCCAGCATGATATTGGTGTAATTGCACCGAGGGCAATAGGCAGCGCTGTAAGGCTGATGCAGATCAGAGCTGTGCCATTCTAATGGACTTCGGTCATAAACTCTCTAACTGCATTTTAATTGTTCCTAATGACTGCTGGAATGGTTTGGCATTTAATTTACATTTATGAAAATGTTAAAAAGCATGATTCATACCCAATTCAGGTCATGGGGAAGAAATACAATGTCATTTTTTTAATGCTGAGTCTAAGCATTTTTGCCTGAAGGCAAAGTTTGCGATATTCACACGTACAAGAGCTTTAATCTACACACAAAATATTCACTTTGCATTTGTAAATGTATAAGGAGAGCCTCTCAAAGCCAGATTTCATGTCCAAATATATCACCGGTCAAGCATTACAGAAAAGTTTGTCTTGCCTTATATGCTTTTAAGAAGTAGTCGCAAAGACTTTTATTCCTCCTCCTCTTCCCCGCAGTTATAAAACCTCTCATTCAGAAGTCACATAGTTTTTTAAATTGCAGTTTCTGCTGGTTTAATGTTCAAAAGTACACTTACTTTGACTGGAAATGGCCAAAAGGTCATAACTTGTCTGATTATGCATGCAATACAATTACATGTCCTACCTTTTCTCAGTGGCTCGTATATCTTCCATTCCAAACATTCATTAAACACTCCCAGACCAAGGGTAATTTATTTATTGATGTTAGACAGTCCCAAAGTTGCCAAATTGGAGGAGGCTAAGTTATTAAAGGTTAAACCTCCTATAAGGGTGTGATGAGTTGTACAAGAATAAGAACAGAAGTTTAAGTATCTAGCTTTATGATTAGGGTTGTTTTTAAAAAAATTGATGAACAACATCTTAAGTACAGTGTCTAATTCTTGGAAATAAAAGCAAAAATTGCTTTATTGCATGAGGACAAAATGCCTGTCATATGCTTTGAAAGATGACCACTTGAACACTCTATATTAAAAAAAAAAAAATTAAAATCTGCATTTTCTTTTTTGTTTTGTGCCTCTCACTCTTCCTCCTTTTGAAGGGTACCTGGCAAGGTGATAGTATTCAAGGACTACTGTTCCAGAATAAGAACAGATATTATGATTGCATTTCTTACAACTGAATTCTCTTCTACAGACAATTTTCATGATTCTCAGAGGTGCCATTGCATACTGTGTCTATTGTCACATCTAACTGTATCTGATCTCTAATCTTATAAAATAACACAGAAGAATGCTTTTCTTCCACACAAAATCTTTGACTTCCAGTGACTGCTGAGCTAGGTATTCCTATGCTTTGCTCCAAACACTGGCATTTCTTCCAGTATTAGGCAAGTCTGTTATGAATTTTAAGGATGTAGGAGCATCCCTCCTACAGTTCACACTTAAAGAATTGATTACCCATAAGAAACCCATGGGAGTTTCTTGGTAAACTCTTTTAGTAATTGGTTTTAGAATTTATCAGCAAAATATTCATTTTATATTTGAAATGTGTACACCACGTTCCTGTCTTTCCAGGGGTTTCCTCTACATGTAGGCTCCCTGCTTCCTCAAAGCATAATGTAGAATACCACAGACAACAAAGCACAATGACAATTTATGGTGACTGTTTGACCACCTGAATTGTGCCAACCCATCAGTAGCTGACCTCTGCCAGCAGCTCCTCCACTTACTTAGAAATCTTAGAATCACTTTAAGCTGAGAACATAAACAACAGACAGGGGTATCTATTATAACCGTGTGCTTCTGTGTACATGGCAGGCTCCGTCTTCAGAAATAGCCGTCCATATTGGAAAAACAATGAGTGGTCATGCACAGACCATGCAACAAAACTGCTGAAAAGGAGTGCAGATATAAATGAATCAGTTAGGATAATCCTATCCATAACAATCATGTGCAATTTAAATAATCTTAAGGAGGAAAGTGGGAAAGGGGATCTCCTGAGGCAGCCCCTCAGTAACTGACTTTGATTAGTTTTGTACAATTCTTCTTGCAGGGGAGGATAGCCATGAGTCTGTAGGACATCAAGCCAAAAAGCCTTTGGTAAAATACTATTTAAAAACAAACAAAAACCCCTCCCAACAACAAAAAATGCATGGGCGTGAGTGAATGGTCTGCAAGGAAATGTCATTTTTTTACATGGAGTTTAATATATATCCTACTATTTTTATTTTTTCCCTTCTTTCAACACACTTCCTGGTGTATAAATATCCTTTTCTGCTTTTGTGGATCTGTGTCTCTTAAACCAATTATATGATCCTTTGAACAGATTTTCTTTGCAGTCAGTTGGCAAAATGAAAGTCCCCTGCAAGAGATGATATAGTAATGCCTTCCTCATCACAACAGGCTACAGGGAAAATTCAGACAAGCAGTTCCCCTGCTGCCTTAGATGTAGCAGGCTCACCAGAAACACTAAACAATCAACTAAATAATAAGTTGAAAAATATGCTGTAACAGTCTGTATCTGTGTATGTGTGGATAATAGAATCAATAGTGCCTGGAAAATAGCCTTCCATGTTGGAAAAACAATGATTGTTTATACACAGATTATGAAACAAAACCACAGGAAGAAACGCAAAAGAAAATTACTTCCAGTTAAGATAATCATATTGATATAAATCATGCCTAATTTGCTTAGTCAGATATAAGAGGGTAAGAAACAAGGGGCGGGGGAGTTCTTCTTCCTATTTAATTGCCTTAATGAAGTCCCTGGAGGTATATGAGAAATATAGATTGGACCGTGCAATTAATTTAAATGAAAAGCTCTAGTTTTTATGAAAAGATTGTTTACTGTTTGCTACTTGTGTCTCCTTCAAGACATCCGCTGTGATGATAAGATTTTGTCTGTAACGAGGTATGCATTTTCTGAATCGATAGCCTGTTGGTATTTCTCACTTCCAATAACTTTTCAGGGTGTTGGTCAGGCATTTGTAATTTAGAATGAGAAACTGAAATGCACAGGCAAAATGTGTAAAAGCATCTGTTGGGAAAAAAAAAGCAAGGAAAAGGAAAAGAAAAAAAAGGAAAAGGAAAAAAGGAAAAGGAAACCTTTTCTGGCTTGAAGTCCACAAATGTTGGAGAGCATAAATAGAAGTTCTCTCACATCTGAAACTGAGCATATGGTAGGAAAAGGTCCTGCTTTTCCCCTAAAAACTGTGACAAAATATTTGTTCTGCTTTCCTAAGTCTCAGAATTACTACCAGAACACCTTCTTTTTGGTTTTTTTGGGTTTTGTTTTTTTTTTCTTTCTGTTTTTTTTCTCTATTTACTTATATGAGAATGGGATTCTAGAATGAAGTGCTCAGATCACGGAGACAGGAGTAATTAGAGATTAGATCACTCATGACTTTGAATAGCATATACAATATGAAGCTGTGAGGAAAGGCAATAGCTGATAATCAGACATCAGGCACAGTGTAACATGCAGAAGATATGAAAACCTTAATTTTGGAAGAACCATTTTGCTCTAAACCTTTCAAGAATCTTGCTTCTTTATCATCTGTAGTAACAAGAAAAAAATAATTGAGTCTCATCTTGATAAAGTATATCCTGCTTCATCCAGTGTAGTTCCAGCAATGTTTTAATTTTCTACCCCGTCAGTTTTCTTAATTTAATTATGGAGACTGTGATTTTCCTCTTATTTTGATATTCACTTCAGGGAATTTGCCGTATAGGAAATATGCTTTTGTATTTTTGGTGTCTCTCTATATATATATTAGTATTAGATCTAAATTAGATCAAAAAATACTTAATAGATTAATGTCGGGGAAGACAGCAGGCCTGCCGGCAGCCTAGCTCTCTTCTCCCAAGACATAAGCCCTGACAATATTCTTCTGTTCCCATGAGAAAGGAAAAGTTACTCATGCTGAGAGGATCATAATAATCACATTCTCAAAACACATTGGCCTTGCTGATAGGGGTACAGGCCACCCTAAGTCAAGAAGCAGTTATGGGAAGGTATTTGGGAGTAAGAATATGTTAGGAACCAACCATAACAAGATGGTCAAAACGGCAGGTGTGCGGATACTTTTAGGTATTAAAGGTAAACTAAAGATGTTTAGCTATAAGATAGGTTTATCAGAGCTCGTTATAATTACTAATCAATCAATATGGTGTGAACAGTGTGTGTAACCAATTAGCAGTTTTTTAGCTTGCGACATTGGTAGTAAAAAAGGTATATAATCTGTGTGATTTCACCTAATAAATGGCTGGCTGGCTTCCTGGCTTCATGGCTTCACCTACAATTCATATTGAATTGCGTGTTGCTCTCTGCCGATCGCCACAGATTAATACTACCCTTTAATAGATTACAGGATTCATCATTAATATAACAAGAATTCTGATGCATTTATTCACCTCACCTGTGAAGGTCATAATCCGCAGGTTTAGAAATGAATTTGTAACAGAAGTTATTAGAAAATTAAATCTTTTCAGAGTTTTTCTCACACATTAGTGGGAAGTGTCAGGATGTATCTAATATGTGTCTCAGTCACAGAGGGAGCCAGAAATGCAATCTGGAAATGGTAGCTCAGGCAAGGTGCTGACCTGCTGAAGTTGGAGGGAAGCAGGAGGAGTAGAGGGCAATTTAATTCATTAGCAGAGGTGATCAGCATGTTGTTCTTCCAAGGAAGAGTTTAAAAAAGACTGAAATTATTTTTAAGGGACAATCTGCAGAATCACTGATACTACCATTAGGTCCTCCAGCATTATATGAATTACTCACTTGGAGAATTCTTGGTATTAAAAAAAAATAAGCAGGCAAGAAAGAGCGAAACAAAGGTAATTGAGACCATTTTTATTTCATGACTTCGTAAGTGAATTAAAGATCCCCATGGAAAAGATGCTTATACTGAGACATTAGAAGGTGAGAAGCTTCCTGAAGGTCAGCCAAAGCACCAGCATCAGACTATGGAATATGACCTAGATATCTTTGAGACATTAGAAGGTGAGAAGCTTCCTGAAGGTCAGCCAATGCACCAGCATCAGACTATGGAATATGACCTAGATATCTTCAGTCTCAGCACAGTGTCTCACCAGCCAAGTAATTCACATTCTCATCAGATTACCTCTGCTAAACAGACAGAATCTGAGGCAAGAAAACAAGCGGAAAAAAAAGAACACATGATTTTCCTAGGAGTGAACTTTGGAACATGTATAACAAAATGATCAGGTTTCATTAATAACTTTGAAGACCATTTCCACTGCAATGAATTATCAGAACTGGAAACATGTTGATAGAATCTCAGTTCTACTAATGACACATCTTTATACAAATTAAATTCATATTTACAAATCTTGTTATTTTCCTGGCAGAATTTGGTATCCACTTTCTAGAGCTGATTGGTTGCTAATTAATTGGTTTAGTTAAACTTTCGGAGTCTTTCTTTTCTTTTTTTTCCTCCCATCTTCCCTGAACTGTGAAAAAATACAGAATTTCTTAGAATTTCCCTGTGAATAATTTCACAGCTGAAATATTTGATTTTTTTCATCTGAAGAAAGCAAAATATTTTGCCTGACATTAAGAACAGGTGAGTTAACTTGTGATGCTCCATCCAGGAATGTAGTCTTCCCCAGAAGAAAGATTAACTGAAGTGGAGAATGGGATGGCTTTCATTGAAGAAGATTTAACAGATACCCAATCTAAAGCAAGAGTGGGTTAATAATACTCTGATTTATAAGCAACTCTTTCTAAACTTCAAAAATTTAAAATAAACCAATGTCATGATGAAAGGTTTGGATTGGTTTGACCTCCATAGGGGACTGGTTTGACCAATATAAAAGACATTATGAGCTGACTATTGAAAAGCTGAAATTCACAGAAAAGAAAGGCATTTCAGTTAAATTATCAGTCTCAAAAAGGTGTGAGAAAAATTAACCACCACAGCAGTAAGTGGCTGAGAAAGAATAATGAGAGAAGACACAAGGACATCTTCAAGTAATATTTCAGAGATAAGCTGTTGCTCTTTGAGTGTGGAGTACAGGGAGCCAGTAGAGAAGTTATCTTCAGCCTTGTTCATGCCCTCTTGCCTCAGTCCTGTAAAAGACTTTCTTTGGAGATGCACATGGCTTACAGAAGTAGAAATAATTTTATTGAAACCCTTCTGGTGATTAGCTTTCATCTTTCTGTTTTTCAGCAGCTGCTTCTCAAAGAAGGCCAGGTAGGAAAGCAGAGAGTGGTCACAGCTCCTGGTGACCATGGAAGGTACAGGGGGCAAGCAGACCCCCAGGCCAAGCAGCCTGGGCCAAGCAGCTACACCAACTGCTGCTTGGTTTGGGGCACTAAGTGCTCTGGGGATGCAGCCGTCTTTCAGGAAGGCAGTGTGTGCCTATGCATGCAGACCAGCCTGCAGCATGGGGTCAAACCACTGTACCAAACAGTGGTGAACATAAGAGAAGTCCCCCCTTAAACAGAAAGTCCTCTCTGAACAATCTGCACCTGAAAGCAGACTGTGACCTCTGTGAAGAGGTCCTGACCCTTTGGAATAGAAAGACTTTATTTTACAGGTGCAATTTTCCCATAAAAATGTGCATTTAATAGACCCAATGCAAGAAAATGTTCTATATGCCTAAGAATAAGTTAAACCAATCTACTACTTCATTGCATATGAAAACAAAAAAGCATCACAAAATACCTTCAGAGGTATCAGAGACATTACCAATAGCATAGTCTCAAGAGGGATTACCAATAGCATTACCATGAGCCGTCTCTAGAGTCCATTGCTTTATGTGTTCATGTAGAGCAGCAGAAATCAAAGTGACAGTTCACAGGAAAATGCTAAATCCAAACTTACTCGTCATTTACATTCTGCTTGTAAAGCAGGTAAGTCGCTATACAAAGTACTACATTGCTAACTTTTCAATATGACAACTGTGTTCTTGCATTAAACTGTTTAATCTGATAGCAGTTTGGCAAATTCGTTACATTTTACTTAAGCATCAGCTCTTACCTGCAACTACGGAAGATGCTGAGAGGTCACAGGAGTTAATTCCAGGCTCATTTTCTTGCTGAAATTCAACCTTCATGGGTGTCCCATCTACCTGCTCCCACTCCTTCCCTAAAATGAAATGTCGTTAAGGGCCACCCTTGAGATGTCATTTTTCATATCCATTTTTTCCAATCTGGGTCAGTTAATATCCTTCCTACCATTCACAGAGGCTTTGCATGGGACTCCAAGTCACTTCAGGCTCTTTGTCACAGGCTTCATGCACCACCCGAGCTTTGAAATGTCTCACAGAGTTTAATTGGCCTGACAGTGTGCTCTCAGGGGGCTTTCCAAACAGTGCACAATTCCAATCTCATCTGTCTTGCAGGACTCTTCTCTTAAGAGCTGAATAACAGTTATTGGGATAAAAAGTCCTGAAGTATAATAAGATTTCATTTTTTATCTGGGAGGAGGGATAACATGTCTCAAGAGTAAGATTTGTCGAAAACATGACAGGCTTTTAGCTTTAAGCTTTTGGGTTTGGCCTCATGCTAGTTTCCTCTGGCAAGTCATCACAATACCAACGAAAACCTTCTGTCTGCACCTGTCTCACATTGTCTATGGGTGGATATGATCAACAGAGACTCTGCTTGTTCCAGCAGAGTAGCAATCCTATGGGGCTCAGCAGCTGACACTGGCGTGCATTTCCTGGGTACTGCTTGCATTTTTCAAAGTAACATGCGAATGAACTCATATGCCTGGAAGATTTTTTAGCTTGCCAACCTTTTGGGGTGTGGGGGACCCTCAGTGTTTCAAATGCTCTACAAAGACACTGCCTGGGCTTTTCATCAGTTTTTCTCACTTGCATAGATACTTGGAGCATTCCTCCTTCACAGTCTTTGGTTTTCACTGCTTTTTTCTTCCTGATGCATTTTTCTCATATCTTGAAAGCTACAGGTTCTCCTCCCATTACACACCCCCTGGGACTCTTCTGGCCCTAGCACAAACTGCTTTTTTGAAGGACTTGGACACAGGAATCCTTATGGCAGGGCACGTACCTATCCTGGCAACCATGAGACATCAAAGTGGAGTCACACGCTCGATTGCTAGTGACACAGCTTCAGGATATATTAAATTAACTATGCATTGACTGCAAATGAGTAGCGATGAGATGATAGTGAAACAAGGTTTGATGAGACCTTACCTATCTCAAGGTAGCAAGGCAACCTGAGTGTCTGCAATGGTTCCCAGGTCCTGGCGCTGTTCCTTGATGGGCTTGTGCCTCCGATCCCTTCTCCCTGCTACCCTGTTCCTCACTGCCATCCACAGGCTCCGCTGGACTCTGCAGAATGACTTTGCTCTGCTGAGCCCAGGGTTTCAGTTTACCTTCGCTTTGTACATCCTCCTGCCTGCAGAACAAGTGCCTCAGCCTGGTTTATGTTATCACTCACTTCAATGCAAATAGCACATCCTCTGTCAGCGAGTTAGTGTCTTCACAGCTCTTTGCTTCCCATCTAAGAGGTCTGTATTGTTTTGTGGGTGTCGGATGAAAACTGTTTGTACCTTCCCATGTATTTTACATTTTTCATGGAAGCATCAACATTCTTAATATGTGTTAAGAAATATTTTTAATTACCTTCACAATAGAGATACAGTTTCTTTCTACCACAGTGCTCATCTTTCCAATCTTCATATTCTTTCTGTAGAATAGCCACAGCCTTGTTTGGGAATTAATGAGGTTACTTTCTGAAAACATCAACAGTTTCCCTTTATGAACTTTGGAATGAAGAAACTTGACATTTAGCTCATATTTACAAACTAGCTGGTTTCGATTAGCGATTCATCTTCCTAACAGTACTCTTTTATGCCACCCCTTTCCTGCAACAGTAGACATTTTATCATTGGCAATAAACAAAGCCTTTGGAAGTGATATTACCCATGTGTCTTGTACAGCCTTTGAGGATTTAAAGCACTACAAAGAAAGCACAATTCTGTGCTTTCCAGATAGTTCTTTATCTGCAGTGAATAAATAACGAATTGATCAACAAGATGTTTTTTCATATTTTCTTTTCCTTTTGCAGAAAGATGCAAGTTGCCATCCAGACACTCAGCTGCATGTTTTAACGGGGCTGGTTTCAGTTTTATCATGAAAAGCTTTGTATCTTTCATCACTAGATATGAAATTGCAAGTTTTGTCCCCTATCTGACTTAAGTTGTAGGAAATAGTTCAGCCTCTTTCCATAGAGAGTGATCGAGCCTCCCTATATTGCAGTGTTAATTAGAGCAGCGTGAATTCTTCAAACTAAACAAACTTGTGAAATGCACTATAAACCTTAGAGCTGAATTATTATTTCTTTGTGAAATAGTGAGAGTCTAAAAGTTGTTTCAAATCTTTTCCCCCATGAATATCTTTCCACATACCTGTTCATGAAATAAGTCTTCAGTCTTTTAAAGTATGTGGCTATATCTTTCTCTGTTGCAAAACTCATATGTGTATGGGATACAGAAATTTTTATACCAAATACTGATTTTTCAAGTACTTTATATTCTTTTTTTTTCCCAAGAAAAAAAAAAAACAAACTTGTGCTCAGAAATAATGAAACAACCTACAGATGAAACTCTAGTTTTGTACCCAATGGAATTTTCATGTCACTGCTAATAATATAATTATTTACCCTTCATCTTAAGTAACATATTTGATGTATACAAGTAGGGCGCAGACCAAAATGAGCTGAAAAAATAGGGAGGTGTCTGCTCCCATTGCAGAAGAAAAGGAGAATATACACTGTGGCAAGCACAAATGTGCACTAGAATTTCATTCTGGTACAGTTCTGGATAAAGCTTTCAGTTGTATCATTTTGCATTTCTTTGTAGTCTGCTTTTCTAAGGGAGTCTAGTTCACATGAGCATATTTACAGGAAGGTGGGAAGGTAATGAGAAAGAAGCATTCAAATAAGCAACCTTGGAAAAAAAAAAGTGTTATCTTGTCCTTGAAAGACTGTGGAAAGTGAGAAGAATTTCAAATTTCAGGTATTTCACATATAGCCACCAAATATACCAGCATGCATCCTTGTGTCACCCTAGTGCTATGTGGACTGGCTTTACTGTGAGGCCATTCTGCCTTGGCTGCCTGTGGTCTATGTCCCAACAGCCTGGGGACTGTGTGTTTCAGTCCACAGAGGGAGTAAAGAAGTCACATGTGAAAGAAGCAGTCAAAGCAGGAATCTCTCAAAATGCCTTTTTGTTCACAAAAAAAAATTAATCTAGGCAAGCTCATAGGCCTCTATCTCTTTCTTTGTTTCTTTGTTTCTGGCAACAATAATCTCAAATTTAGACAGAAGAGAAGCTCCCAAGAGAGCAGGATAAACACCCTTCTGGCTTTCATTCCCCAGCCCCACTGCTCTGGGAGGTATTTGGAGCTAACTTCAGGTCCTGAAAATGTTGCTATCTGGATGATATAAATTCAATCCAGCTTTGACAAAGCTGACTCTAATATCCCACTGGAGGCAGCCTCTGTTGCAGTGCTGAGAATCCCTCATGGGATGGATGAAGTGCACAAATCTTTTAGCACACACCTCCATTGGAGAACATCTGGAATTTCAGAAACCCTTTTCCTCTCTTCATCTCTCCTTCCTCCTCCTCTGCTCCCCAGTTCCCAGAAGCTGGTTCCCACAGAGCGTTCCTGGCAGCCTCACAGACCCCAAACCCAAGTCAGCAACAAAAGCAGGCTGCCTCACTTTGCAGTCTTTGCAATCCCAGAACTGTAAACAAAGGCTGGCTGCCCAAAGAGGACATCTTAATAGAAAAGAGTCAGGATGTCAAATCTTACTTGATCAGAAGATTAATCAAAATCAGTAGAGTTTGGCATAGCTTTTGACAAATGGCCCTTCAAAATGAAAATTTCCCATGTGATTTTGCTTTTTTCCCCCCAGTCTGTTATAATTTGATGCACTGGGTTTTTGAAGGATAAGTCAGCTGGAAAAGCTCAAAAAAATAGTTTGCCAAAGAGACTGTTGGTGACCGAAGGCCTTGCAACTTCAGTGCAACTGGGTGAATGCAGTCAGACAGGTCTTCTCTAAGCCTCAGCAGCACTATAACAATAGGGGAAAATGGAAAACCGTCATCACTGTGGATGTGCTGGATGGATATTCTGGGAGGTGCAAAGGGTACTTTTAAAAGGTTTTCTTTATATCCCACATTGTACTTACTTGATCACTTATGAAAAGAGCAAACTGCTGTTGATATTCATGCAAGGAGAAAAGTTTAAATTTTACACACTACTGCACACATTGTAGCTCAAGCAAAGTTCACACTCTCAAGGCCACCCTTCTACATGATTCAGGCAACAAAATCTGATTTTTTGCCTTGCTCCTGTATCATATTTTTTTAAATAGAGCTCAGAATTAGTGTAGTAAATGCAGCTACAGGCATGACTAGAGAGAGTATTTTTTTTCTTTCTCTTGCTCAAGGAAAAAAGTGTAGAGATGGGAAAGATTAAATGGAAGAACTAAAGTGTATGCATCAGCCAAAACAATAATAAAAAACAAGATATTTGCAAGACCAGATTTTCCTCCCTTAATGTGAATGTTAAGAAAAAGCACATAATACCTTAAGCAACAACAATGCTGCTGTTTCATTTACAAGTCTACTCATTAAAAAAAAAATTACATTTCCAAAATTAGCCAGTAGCTGTTTTCTTGGACTCTGACATTGAGACTTGAAAAGTTTTAGCATTCTAGAAGGTACTGATCATGGTAATACAGGATGTTTTTCGCTATTGCATTCTTCTAATTTTTGTTAGTGCATGTTATTTAATGACTACCTGGAAAAAAATAATATGAACGTGAAGGTTCTCCCTGTAATAAATAAAGGTGATTTGTAAGGAAAACTTAAAGCATAAAATAAGCAGAGTTTACTTAAATAACTTTGTAATAGCTGACAAATGCAAAACTGGTGTAAAAGAGCAGAAAAGATAAGAATTGTTCAAGATACTATAGCAAGCTGCAAAACTATATCAAGCAAAGCATTATTTAAAACTAGATTTTGTGGAAATTATTTTAATAATGAAGATTGATTAGGCTGAGAAATAATATCCTAGAAGAAGTAAGAGCAATCCTGATAAAGCACTGGAGAACTTACTGCAGAGACCAGTCCAACCTTGCCAGTCTTGATAATCAAGATTCACCAGTAGCTGTGCTATCTTTTTTCCTCTCCACAGCTTCTGTGATCCTGCTTTTTGTGAGCCTTTGAGATACTAATTGATGTTTCTTACCAAGCGCAGTTTAAAAGGATTCTAAAGTTTCGTCATCCTGCCTTCAATGTCTGCAGAGATGCTGTCCACCTAATAAATTACATCTCAAGCTGACTTTCTAATCAAAAGGTTGAGCTGGAGTCTGCTATCTGGACCAACAGATGCATTTATACTGTGGGAGAGGCTCTCTTAGAAGCATCTTTAAGGCCTTTTCAACTCACAATCCAGGCTCCATGGAGGAGTGGTTTGGGGACCAGCAACAGCTAGTGTAGTAAATCAACACATCTTCAAAGTATATAATTTCATATTTGGGGTTTTGAGGAGGATGAATAGGATTAATCAAAAGTCAGTTAGGTTGCCACACTGAATACTTCAGTTTTTCCTTAGACAAATTTGTAACAAAAAACTCCTGGGAAGGGCTTTTTGATATGGACAGATGGGGCACTTCCACTTCTTACCATCACTGTCCCAGGTAAACATGAAAACCCACCATTCGTTGCAAGTCTTCTTAGGAAGGAGAAGGATGAAGGATAATTATACTAAAGAAACTACCTGGAAACGATAACAATCTAGCTCCAGTGAAAAGGCAAATGAATGGAGTCATCATTGCTCAAAATGAAAATAAATAATTTTTGCTTTGCTATTGATCAGCACTGACTGCTGGAAGCAAAAGAATGGGACAGATAAAATGTCCTCAAAAAGGAAAGCAAAAGGGACAAAATATGTATTTAATAATATACGATTAAATCAATATAGAAAGACAGATTCAACAGAATAAATGAGAAAAGGGTTAACTTCATGTTTTTCCCTTGCAGAAATCACAAAATGAAGACTTGAATAAAATTTTATTAAGACCAAAAGGTTTTATCTTTATTTGAACAAGCTTCGTGCCAGGCTTTTATAGCACCAAATAAACGCAGTGATATTGTGAATGTATAATTTTTCCTCCTTGGTTAAGGGTTCAGCCAACCTACTTCTTAGTTTCAGATAACCTTTAATGCCTGGATATATGCAGAATTATTTTTGAGGCAGAATTTCTTTAAAATATCTTCTTAAAAATAACTATTTCGTGGTTGCGAGCTGTTAAAAAGATTACACTGGTTGTGGCAGGTTTGTAGTTGTTGCTGTAGCAATGTTTGCAACTGGACTTTCAGTGAGGGTGTCATTTTAAACTACTCCGATCCTGTAACACTAGCAGTCACTGGAAAAAGATTTTCCCAGGAGATGCCTTTGATTAGAGATTTCTTAATTCAGTAAAATTATCCAGGAACATTTTCAGAAATTAGAAATACACAAAACCCATGTTTTTCTTCTTTTTTATTGAGTTCTTAATTATGACAATTCGAGAATAGTAACTTACTGAAAACAGCAGAGAATTTCTCTCACTTCACATTTTTATGAAATTGCTTGGTTTTTCTTCCTCTCAATTTGAAGAGTATGTTGACTGGGTCCTGTTAAAGTTATTTCATCCAAGGTGAAGACAGAAAAAAATTTAAATTAACCTTTTTCTGACCTAAGAAAAGAGAGAACAAATTTTTATTCTATGCTGGCAATTTTTAAAGAGCAGGATAATATAAAAGAGGACATAGAGTATCTCCAAAAATAGAGATTTTGTTAATATTTTAATATATCTTTTGATACATAAAACCTACTTTCAAAAATCTTCAAAACATCAGACCAAAACAGGCCTTATAGTTTTTTGAACATTAAAAGTAAAAAAAAAGAAGTTAGAATCCCCTTCAGTAACTTAACAAGCTAAAGTACTAAAGCTCAAAATATCTTTCTCAACATGCAAAGCTTAATTTGAAAGGGATAAGTTTCAAAGCTAGTTTTCAGAACCAAATCTCCCAATATTGTAAATTGCTTGCTAATAATGCATGCCTAGGACAGCATTTGCAGCTGCAGAAGCAGCCCCCAGGGCCCTGATGTGATGCTTGCCCAACAAAGCCCAGCTGGGTTGAGGAGCACAGGGCAAAGCCTCCCTTTCCGACATCTCACTCTGCCGCTCTCACTTTCACTCCATATTCTGCTGTTGCGTTCAGCTTGGTCTCTTTGTTTTGCACAGGAACAGGGAGAAGCACAGCATTTGCTCTTACTTGCTTTACAGGTGAGAAATAAAGGCTGAATTTCACAGTATCACAGAATCACAGAATTGTAGGGGTTGGAAGGGACCTCGAGAGATCATCGGGTCCAACCCCCCTGCCAAAGCAGGCTCCCTAGCTCATACTACACAGATAGGTATCCAGACGAGTGGCCTTTTTCTTGTGAGAGCCCAGGCCAGAACAAGGTTACTTCAGCATCCATGCCAGCATTATGTCTACTTACACCCTCAACCTCCTTCTTTTGTTCCATCTTCAAAGGTTCGTTCAACGTCAGATAACTGTGGGGGAAAAATAGACTGATTTAGCTGAGTCCTTTAGCTGCAAGAGCACATCCTTTTAGCCTTTAGCTTGATTTTCCTTTTTTGGCGTGTTGCCATCACTTTTGTTTGGGGCACACTTTGCAGCACTGCCTTCAATCCTGGACTCCCAATTTCAAACAATGCAGACACAGCCAACAGCACCTATTACAGGACCTGCTAAAAGCTTTCCATCCTATGACTCTGTTTTCCGTTTCTCATAACTTTATAAATATTACAGATTTAGGCTGAACTTTCCATGCCTAGTATCTGCCTAAGGCTGTGTTTTGTTTTTGTTTTCTTTTTTTAAATGTTTCAGCCAAAATAAAGTGGCTGTTTCCAAGAATACATTCAAGGAAAAAGTACATCATTCTGCCCACACTGAAAGAAAAAAAAATCCAAAACAGCAACAAACCAACAAACCAAACCCAAACTGAAAGCAACAACAGAAAACTCAAACCAAACCCTTGTAACTATTTTGTTGAAGCTGTATTTTGCCCACACTGGAAAAACAACCAAAAAGCCCACCATGCACATGTGAAAATAGACCACGCTATTCTGCTATAGTTAGACCATTGCTGTATTTTGGAGAAGGAGTGTCAGGTATGATTATCCTTCCAAATTTTGTGGGGCATTGCTTTTGAATTAAAACTTCTCATTGTGCTTGAGACAAGAGATTTTAGCTCTTGCGTGAATTCCAACAGTAAAATGACTACAGAGTTGGAGGTGTCTTGAGATTCATCAGTATAGTCAGCCGAACAGCAGGTAAGGAAAATCCCAAATGGACTGGGGAACCAGTTGAGCGGATCTCAGTCTGCAGGGGATTGCCATAGTGAGGTTAAACTGGGAAAATGCTCCAGGATCACAGGTTTGGGGCAGGAGGCTGCTTTGCAGGCAAGGGTGTACAGGCAGAACCAGGCAGGTACATTCCCACAGGGTCACTGACTGAGGATGGTGTGACAAACCCAGTGGTACCTGCCACAGCAGTGCCTGGGAACAGGTCAGGGGAGTGTTTCAGGGCACTTGCTTGAATCAGGAAAGTGGTCACAGCAGCAATCACCTCTCCTGGACAGATGCTCACTGTTCCCAGTAGCTTCCTGCCCAGACCTCATCAGGACCTGAGCGTACCTTCCTTGGGCTGTGGGGGTTCATCTTCCCATGACCCATACAAGCCATGCAGCATACAGGCAGTGTTTGATGAATCCCTCAGTCCTGGGAAGGGCACGCTCAGAGGAGCAGGCTCCTCCTGAACGTTTTGGGGTTTTTTTAATATTAAAATGCAACTAAAGAGTAATATATGACTGGTCTGAGTGGGCCTCATCATGCATAAGCACAAATTAAGAGGGCAAAAAATTGAGGTTGCAAAAGCAAATTCTGAAAAATTAGAAATGGTCCTAAGAAAGGCAGCCTGTGCATCTTTACTGCAGCTCTTTTATGCATACCAGTTCTTTGATGTAAGCAGTATCGCATCCAGCCACAACAATATGACAAAGTCTGTTCAAGTCTCCCAGGGCTCTGGTGAGATTACCAGCCCCAGGATCTCTACGAAAAGGATAATGCTAAAGTACAGTGAATTCTCCACTTGAACACAAAGAACACAGTTTGTCATTTTGCAATGGATTCGACTGGCAGATTGAAAAATCCTACTCTGCATGCCTTAGAGGAGCAGTAAGTGACAAAGAGGGGAGATACTCAAGCCCCTGCTTCCCTAGGAAGCAACAAAGAAGTCTAGTTCCAGTTCCCATCGCCTTATCCAGGAACAGTAGGGGAGTCTGAGTGCACCATGCTAATTAAAGAACTGGACCTCAGCAGTGTTTTTTAGACTTTGGGAATTCCTTCATCTCGTGGATGAGTCGTTGCTGAGTTGCCCAGGTTGATGATTCTTTTGACTGTGGTCTCTGTCGGGCGTTCAGGCCCTTTCATCCAAACAGGTGCACATTGGTACTGCTCCCTAGAGACTTAGTTTTTTAAAGATGAAAGAAAAATGCTGTGTAAAAGCACTGCTTTGTCAGTCTGACTGTGAAAAGATGAATAAAATGGCTGCTGCTTGCAGTACACAACCGGTTGCCTTAGTAATAAAGTCACAGTCGGGTTGAAGGGACCCTGTTTAAGACAACTAATATCATTAGAAAAGTGGAAAGATAACCCTGGCAGAAAGGTTCATGGCAATTAAATTGAAAACGGGCATCAAAAGAACAATTAATGTGCTCTTTTGCTGCTCTTCAATTATGATTGAATAAGCTCAACTCAGGCATTTTATATTGGGCTTGCTGAGTAAATTTGCTTTACTCATAACAAGAATCATCTGATAAGATAAAGCTACTGCCACTTAGTGCAGAAGGGAATGCAGCGTGGATGGGTTGATCTCAATACCTACAGCTGCTTAAATTGGAATCCCTTTTCCTTGTCATGGTGCAAGTGCAGTCCTTACTAGTACTGTAACAGCATGTTTCCCTCTGTTATACTTGAAAATGTGACATGAATCATTTTAAGGAAAAAAAAAATAAAATTGTACAGTTGCTGGTAGAATTGTTTACTTATTTATGCTACTTGAAAGCACGGTCACTGACATTTTTCTTCTGGTGTAATCTTTGCCATTTGCTATACAATGTCTACATATGCCGAGGCAGTCAGGACTGGTAATGTTAGGTGTACAAATACACTTAAAAATCCAGAGAATATAGGTGAGCCAGGATATTGAAATTTAAGACAGTAGAAACACTGCTTTGTGTCACGTAGGGTATTGCAGATTTACCAGATTCCCACACAGAAAATTTACATTCTGTGTGAAATGCATAGCCCAAACTTGTGTCCTTAAAAAGTTTTGGTCCATCCATTTAAAAACATGTGTGCCAGACTTCTTTCTTTGTCCCCACATTTCACTGTTCATAGATTTTTCCTCTAGTCACTGTGTGCCTTCTTCTCTGTATCAAAAAGTTTCTATCTTCACCTGAAGGCTCCATCTCAACCATCGCTCAAAGTGGACTTGGTCACTGTCACCACCTGGGTTCCTCCCTCTTTTCCTCTCAGTCCAAGTTGCTCCTTTGAAGGGCTCCTCCCAGAATCACCCCATCATCTCTTTCAGCAGTAGAATAATCACATAGCTAACCAGCACAGAGCTTCTGGAAAAAGAAAGCTTGCCCTGATCCATCCTGATGATGGGAAAAAATAATGCTGTCAGTAGATTTGCTAAGATCCAAAAAATGAGCAGGGAACCCAAAGAGAGGTTGAACAGGGTCAGAGTGGGGGAAGGATTTGTGTGTTCATCTCTGTGTATGGATGGAGGGAATACGACTGCATCAAAAGCTTTAATGCTCTCAAGAGGTGGGGTGCTGGAGATTAACTCCAAACT
Organism: Laterallus jamaicensis coturniculus; assembly: GCA_022605575.1. Classification (NCBI taxonomy): domain Eukaryota; kingdom Metazoa; phylum Chordata; class Aves; order Gruiformes; family Rallidae; genus Laterallus; species Laterallus jamaicensis. Next base: position 41,088,831 of record JAKCOX010000001.1, read on the forward strand.
CAGCACTTCCAGGAAATGTATTTTTTTCCCACTGTAGGTCAGCAAGTCCCCTTTGTCCTCTTTTCAAGTGCCTGACACACCTCATGCTAGGGCAAGCTAACATGTATTATATGTTCTACTTCAAAAATAACAGCAAACGTTGCTAATTTCTCTCTGGGTATTGAATTTTGTTCTCCTTTCCCTACAATGCCTCAGTTAAGGGAATTGAAACTAGCCAGAAAGAACAATTATATACAAATAATGCTGACAGAGTTGCGAACACACAGTAAACCTCTACTCTCAGGGTACCAGTGGAAATTTTTTTTCTGGTTTAGAGATGCTCTAGAAAAGGATTAAACCAAAGCAGTACTGAGGCTTTTTTGATAATCACAATTAAGTGCTGTATCAGTTGTTCAATTAAAACTGATGGTTTAGTACATAATAGTTATGTTGAGAATGATGGCGAAAATGCAAATTTTCTTTGGCAAAGGGGGTAGAACGCAAAATTTCCATGTGCCTCACTGTGTCATCTACAGAGGTTCTTCATCTTCTGTGCCCTCCCTTTGGTTTGGTGAAGTTTTATTTCTTGTTCCAGATACAACAGAGAGCAACTTCCCACCTTTTAGTGCCATAGCTGGGAGTCTCAGAGGGCCTGGAGAGGCAGGTTTGATCCCTACAAGCATCTTCACATCTTGAGCATGTGCTCACTGTTTTATTATCAATCAGAGGATTTACTGCTCTTCTGAAAAAGACCAAAAATCAAGCTCTATATTGAAGAACATAAATTACAGATTTTGGATGTCTTGTACCTTGGATCAGAGCATTTTCTTACTGTGTCACACATTTCCAGTTTGAACTGCTGACTAGAGGCAGCAGCTTCTTCACAATAGACTGATCCAAGCTGGAGTATATGTTCATTTAATTCATAAATTTCCTTCTGCCCTATGAATCAACACATTCCCACATGTCTTCCTAATAGAATCTTATATTAGGAACCAATAATAAACTGCATCTGTGAAGATTTAGCCACCATATGCCTTGGAATAATTTGAATAAATAAAAAGAAAAAAATATGTTTGCATTCTGGATTTTAATGGAAATTGTGTGTTTCCATTAAATAAAATCAGTACTTCCTAATTATCCTATTTTATTAATAAGTCCCCTCTAGGCAGGAAGCTTATTTTATAAAAGAGCCATTTAAATAGGTAAGACTGTATTGCTTAGATTGTGTGTTAGTTAACCAATTCCTACGTAGAAAATGAGGAATATCATTCATATACAGTGCCCACAATATATTATTACAGAAGTGTTCAGGAAAAAAAAAAGTTGTTTCTAAAAATATTTCCAAAAACAAATTCCAGTAAATCAATATCAAAGACAACCTTCTTTAACAGATGTTTCTCTGCTCTATTTGAAAGGACTAACTCCTACACATTCTATTTTATTGCACTATCCTAACACACAGGAAAATATATAAACTATTTTAACTTCTAATGAAATTAGTTCTCTAAGGAGTAGGCAACAGCCTTAAAATATCATATTTTAAAATTATCTTCACTTTCTGCTCTTATCCCAGAAAAAAATAATATCATATTAAACCCCTTTTTTTGGATATCCATTAGAATCAGAATGTCAAGTGAGTCATTCTTTCAACATAATGGGAAGATTTGGTTATTTTTATTTGTTGAAATGATAATTATTTGCATATACAGCCCTATCACTGGCAGTTTAAGAAAAATGACTTAAGATGTGATGGTGATTTTAGACAGACTGATTAAACACAACATTATAGCAGAGTCAGTCCATTAGTCAGAGCACTGTTCTCTAGTTGATGAAAATCTTGTTCTAATTATATAGTATTTGCGACACAAAAAATAAGTGGCATTGCTCATGACTCCGTACACAGTAATTTCAGCTTACAGATGGTTCAGTTTTATGAGTCAGGTGACAGCTTCTCAGCAGACCCAATGGATCCCCTGAGAGGTACCAGTGAAGCTCCTATCATTTTTTTCCCAGTTCTTCTAAAGATTTCTAATTCAGGTAAGATTATATTTGCCTCTGAAAGCGGTGACGATACTGCAGCTGCTGACGGTAATAAAGGCAGGGACAGAAACCCCAATCTCCCCAGTCATTAAATTGATACCCTAGCTGAGTTCACTACTGCAAGTTGTCTATTAAATACCTGCATGACAGGGACCCTATTAGCTTTGCACCGGTTTTTGAATGCTTTTAATGGAAAGAAAGGCTATTATCATAAATTTTGAATTACCCTAAACATTCTTAGTCATTTTTTTTCATGAAGCTATGGGGCATCGTGCATGTGGATCCACAGCTCCAGGATCTGTTGTTCCTCCTCCTTCATAATCAAGACCTTCCTGCTCTATAGAAATAAAAGGCATGAAACCTTGTTGACATTCTTTCAGTTAAATGTGAGTTTTAGGTATCATTAGTTTATTAGAAAAAGTAAGCTAACAGCAATTGCTTTCCAGCATTACAGGTAATATTCCAACTTTCCTTTTCCAGTGTTTCTCATTATATTTGGGGATTAAGGAAGAAGAGGAGTTAGAGACCTTCTAGGAATTCATACATTATTAAACATGTATGCGTGATAGCCTAGTTTTCCTTAGATTAGCATTTGTAGTCAAGACTGGAGTAAAGAACATCATTGGGATAGTTCAGGAGCAGACTATTGGAGGAATGTATTGGAAATCCTTCCCTCAGATATAAGAAAAGGCTTCTTTTCACAATATATAATTTTAGAAAACATTTTTTACATGTCTGAAACTGCTTTGTCATTATTAAAAAAAAGGGGGAGAAATTTATGCTCTTGCAGGTGGCATTAAGACACCAAAAAAACCCCAAACTGGTTTCCAAATAGAAAGCATGCCTATATCAAAGTGTTGTGCAAAGGAGAAGACTCTGATGTCATTTTTATATCGCTCATGAGACCCTGGCTTCTCCCCTGTGCTTTTAGCCAAAGAGCCACCCCTTGGCCAGGAGAGGCAAGGGCTGGTTGCCCATCGAGGTACAGTAGCTAGCAAGACGGAGATATGCAGCACCTTCAGCATTTGCTCTCTGGATGTGACTTGCTTCCCCCCGCCCCTTCAGCAAGCAGGTTTCATCCCCACCATATTGTAAGGAGCAATTTCAACTGTTTAGCAATGTGAACGTTGCTACATCTCAAACCTGGACTTTCACCTGGGCTAAACATACCATGAATTTGCTTCTGGGCTGCAGCTCCGCACTAGAGCTATGGCACATTCTTGGACAGCCTTTGTGGCCAAGGCTCTGCAGCTGTAATCCTCTGCAGCTGCCCAGGAATAGTCCCAAAGGGCTTGCAAAGTCAAAGCCTTGTGACATTTGTCACAGGCTGCACGAGAACCCCTAATATCGTGCCTGGTCGTGGACCCCTGCCTTACTTCCGACACTCAGGCAAAGGGAACTGCCTTCATTTTTCTCACCTAGGTTTTTTTCTGTCCTGACAAAGTGCTGTGCGAGAGAATTCACAGTCTGCATCATTAGCATGATAGCATCATGTAGCAGTTGTTTTCACCTTCAAAGCACTTTGCAAGCATTAGTTTAATTGATCTCTTGCATGAGCTGAGAAAATAGAGTATTTTATCAGTGTTGCCTGAATAAAACCAGAAGTTCCTCTCTTTCAGTAAACTGTTACTGAATATCCCTGAGATTTTTTTGCTCTCATATCTTTTCCTAGCTCATGTATGTAATGATAGCTTTCAAGGACTTACTCAAAATATTAAAATCTTAAATATAAATTGCAGCTCATATTGATTTTCATGAGCTTGTTCCTGGCTGTGTGGTTTTCATAGCTCTGATATTTGCTGTCTTTATCTATTTATGTTCACAGCTTTATTCTCTGGATAGCTCAGGTGGCACTGCAAATGATTTTTAAAGATTTTATTTTAAGAGATCATGTCCTAATGTCAGTTAAGAGCATGCAGTCTAGCCTAAAGATTCTGTGACTGCTGAGCTACCAAATTCATTTTGGCATATACTAGCTATGTCAAAAAAATGAACCATTTGCTCACCTACCATTGTCCAGGTAGTTACATACGTAAGCTTCAGTTACTAAGTGGGAGTATGTTTGCTAATCTTTAAGATCTCCACAAGAAACACAATGGCATCTGTTCCTGTCTTTATGAGCTTCTAGAATAACGATGCTCTATACAAGCAGTGTAGAAATAGAATCATAGAATCATAGAATGGTATGGGTTGGAAGGGACTCCAAGGATCTTAGAGTTCCAACCCCCCTGACAGAGGGGGGTTGGAATATTATACCCATAAAAAAAAAAAAAGCAGAAGTAAGTATAATGAGGATTAAAAAAAGCAGTTGATACCCATAAAGCACGTTTTGAGATTCTTGTTATTTCCTAATCAAGGAGATACGTTGTCCTATTTCTTATATCCAGGAGAATAATAATTTCTATATCATTACTATTGCTGTTTTCATTACTGTAGAAAAATTGGTGTTTCAGGCTACAAAACGTCATCCTGTAAAAAAATATGATAAAGCTCCCTGTCCAAAATAATTCACCATATGGGAAATAACAGGCAGATGTACTAAATACATAGAGGCATAATAAGATAGTAAATTTTTAGCACATCACAGTAAATTATGGTCATCACACATGCCACCCTTTAGAAGAGTTATCGGCTTGGAAATTGATGTTTTTAAAAGGTTCCACAGTAATATCATATTTATCAATTAATTTAATATTTCAGATTCTCATTAAATTCCTATTTTTCAGTTAACTGAATATTTAGTTCTCCATTTCAGTCGTTCAGGTTTTGGGGAAGTGGACTGATAAGGAACTTTACGGAGAAGTAATCACACACATTTCTAATACTCATCTATTTTTTGATATTGAACTTCTAACTTCCCTAAATTACAGATGCAGATGGGAAATAATTGCGTGTGACCTATAGAGAAATTCCAATATATCTGAAAACCAAGCATCCCAAATACGAATACGAAATAAATACATAGATAAAAAATAAAAATTACTGAAACCACTACCTAAAAATCACCACTACTTCTGAACCATCAGCAAATACTCTACCCACGTAAGCAATGTAGCATAATATCCAAAGACCTGATATTATAGCTAGATCATTTTTCCTATTCTCTAGTCTTAACATATTTCTATTTTATTCTATTTAACAAAGGCAAAATCAAGATTGGTGAGCTGGTTTTATTTTCTATCAACACTCTTTTCTTATGTTGCCTTGTTAAAAGGGATACAAAGATACAGTGAACAATAGCTGATTGATACTCTGAGAAGTATTATTATTTAGATAGATCCCTTTGTTATGCGAATCACATGCTACTGCGTGTTAAATCCAGAAGTAATCCCGGACAGTGAAATGAAGAGGAAAGAAACAAAAAGATGGACAGCAAACAAATCTTATCCATATGATCACAGAATCACAGAGTGGTTTGGGTCAGAAGAGACCTCAAAGTCCATCCAGTTCCAAAACCCTGCCATGAGCCGGGACACCCTCCACTAGACCAGGCTGCCCAAAGCCCCATCCAACCTGGCCTTGAACACTGCCTGGGAGGGGGCAGCCACAGCTTATCCGGGCAGCCTGTGCCAGGGCCTCACCACCCTCACAGGGAAGAATTTCTTCCTAATAGCTCATCTAAATCTCCCTTCCTTCAGTTTAAAAAAATTACCCCTTGTCCTATCGCTGCATGCCCTTGTAAACAGCCCCCCTCCAGCTTTCATTCGACTAAAGGCTGAAAATGCACAGACACAAGCAGGTACAAGGACAGAACAAGCCTGACATTTCAGATACACACAAACTGAAAGTCAGAAAAAGTAGAAGTGAAATGAGTAAAAGCATTAATCAGCAAAGTGAACACAGTACATAATAAGGTGTTTGGCTTTTTTTAAAAATCAGACAAGGTTTCCTAGTAACACAATAAGACAGTGATAGAAAACTTTTTCACCTTTCCTTCATTAGTTGTTTCAACTGGTTCTAACCCATTTGCCCTTCTTCACTACATTACCTAAGTCTTAGTAACTTGGTAATTGGTGACTTTCTTGGGTGCCTAAGAATGAATTACTACTTTAATTGGAATGCATTGTCTATTTCTTCTCATAAATATTGACCAGTATTGCTGAATTTAATATTCAAATTATTATGTTTATATAAAACATAACAATCCCCAGCCTATAAAAAACACTTGTAGAGTTTTACTGACTGTCTTAGAGCTCCCCATCCCACATCTCTGTGAGAAACAATCCACTGTGAAATGCTGCATCTTTCTGGCCTTTTGTAGGATACGTAGCATAACATTTGACACTAAACTGATCCACACATGAAATGAGCAGGGAAAAAAATCACAAGTAGAAGCAAACAATGCAGAAATCTTTCCATTTAAGGTCTGATGGGCATTTACCTAAGATGCCTCTGCTAGAAAACTGACCTTGTTAATATTTACACAGTAATAATGGTAATCTCATTCTTGATGGATGAATCTATTAAACTGCTCATTCTCTGAATGCTTCAGGAACTCCAGGTTCTTAAAGTAGAGAGTCTATGGAGAATACTCAGTTCCCTCAGTGTTACAAAATTAACATAAATCTTTTTTTGCACCTATATTTTCCGATATAGTTCTAGCATAGATATGCTAGATGTACATAGATATCCTTTGCAAAGGAAAGACCATCAGGCTTGCATAATTGATCTGAAGTTACTGGTTCTCACTTTTTTTCTCTTCAATATTTACTTCAACTCCCACTGATCCAGCCTGTGACAGCTGACACACAAGAATGCAGTTGGGTAAATAAATCCTGTTCTTTCACTCTAAAATCCTCATTGTTCCTCCATGAGTCTATTTTTTCTAGTCATCCCAAATGGAGTTGCACCCTTGGCACTGTGTAAACAGTCATTATGTTTGCTGTACTAATCACTGCCTTCTTTTCATTAATGGTCAGACTTGATGATCTTAATGATTCCTTTCCACCCAAAATTATTGTGTGATTCTATGATAATCTCACCAATAACTTCTGCACCACAGAAGGCAGTCTAGGAGATAAGCTCCTCAAAATATTTGATTTAGCTACTGGATTTAATGCTGGCATATCCAAGCGAATATCCATTGAAGTGAACTTCAATGACCTGAGTCATTTGTGGAGTGAGACTAGGAGACCTAAAAGTAATTTCTGGCCTTAAAGGTCTCTGAATCTGTGGCATTACTGAGAATGTCAACTCTTAGCAGTCAATCTTGACAATATAAAATGCCATCTCACTGTTTTTTACTTCAGCCTTTTGCAGAAGAAAAAGAAAATAATAAAATCAGAAAGTACCTCATTGTCCAGAGCTCTTATATACTGTGTAGTTCTCTCAAATGTGCTGTATCACCACCTTACCCTACAGTATCTTATAAATTTCCTGAACAAATTAGCCTTATTGCTGAACTTTTAGCACAGACCTGTATTTTCAAATAAAGCCAGATCTCTTAAGATGGTTAAAATTTCAATACATCTGTGAATTTGATGTCTTCTGTATCCTCTGCTCACCTTCTGCTTTCACCTTCTTTCACTGAAAGACAGTATCTTTCAGCAAAGATATTTCCTGAAGTGAATACCAGCTTCCCCACAATTCAGTAAAATAATTAAACTCGATTTCACCTCATTTTTCCAGTGCTGCAAGGCTCAGCAGCAAAGCAGCTAAGTGAACACTTGTTCTCCAAGTACAACCAGCACTTCAACTCTACTGGAAAAAGTGCAAAATCGTAAGTAGACTTAGTCCTGAAAGAAAACAAACACCCCCCCACCTAATTCACATTTGATTTCTTCTAGAACGTATTTTGTTTTCCTGCCTTCAGAGTGTCAGCTACCCTGGACTTACAGCCACAGTGTAGTTTCTTCAAGAGGCTTATCACTCAGCATGAGCTGGTGCAATTGAAATCAGTGGAGCTCTGCCCATATATGTCAGCTGAGGATATATATAACCTGGAGTATTAAAGTGCACAGATAGTCTCTGTTATGGAGTATGCTGCTCTCCAGTTTTGCTGAAAACACTCCAGATGGATGGGAAAATATGTAAATGAGAAGTTTCTGATATTGCAGCTTTAGATTATAATGTATAGAAACAGAATTAGAAACACTCTGGCGTGAACACAGTGAAAATGTGTAGGCAACATTTCAGTGTGACTATTCATACACTTAAAGTTTAAAAAATACATTAGAGAGGCAGCATCTGTGGGTAGATTACATTATATTCAAACTTTTCTTATAATGGCATAAGATCTCTTCCATGAAAAAAACCCAGCACACCCACACAGAGGAAGCTTTTCCTCATTAACACTGAATGTTTCTGATAGGGTTCCACTATCCCGACTGAGTTGGTATGAATCTTTTCTAGTCTTACATCCAAATTGGAGTTCACCTAATAATATTGTTGATGATACTTTAAATCATGGGTCATATTATAAACTATGGCTCATACAAACATTCAAATAACCTTCTTTGTCATATCGGGGATTTAGATTTATTCTGATACATCTCTCACTGTGGAATCTTAAGGAAGGTTTATAATATTTCTAGGTATATTTAAATATATTTCTACTTGAGAGATTTCTACAGTTCTCATAATATTCTATTTTTGTGTAAATTCTTATGTCACATCCCTCACCGGGATACCTGAGTGCTTCTCAGATGCACAGAATCACAGAATTGTAGGGGTTGGAAGGGATCTCGAGAGATCCCCCTGCCAAAGCAGCTCCCTAGCTCATACTGCACAGATAGGCGTCCAGATGGGTCTTGAATATCTCCAGAGAAGGAGACTCCACCACCTCCCTGGGCAGCCTATTCCAGTGCTCTGTCACCCTTACTGTGAAAAAGTTCCTCTGCATGTTGGTGCGGAATTTCCTGTGCTCCAATTAGCATCAGTACTGTGCTACCTATTCTCACGTGCTCGCTTCAAAGGGAGAATAGTGTGCATTGGGGCATCTTTTCTTGGTTTGTTCTCATGTGCTGATGGTCTCTGATGTATATGATGGAGTGTTATGCAGTGTGAAAATACATTCAGCCTCACGGCATAGGAAGCTGCTGGGTGAGGCATCTAAGGACTTTTTTCGTCCAAACAGGATTGGGCTCTAGAAAGTATCTGTAAAAAGACTGTGGTAAGAAATGGGCTAATTTCATTCACGTGTGGAGTATCTGAGCCTCTAGACCATGGAGTGAAACACAATACTGAAAAGCTAATGTTTGATATTAATTTTCAACAAAAAGGCTTATTTCCTACCTCGTTCCCACTACAACTACATTTCAGTTTAATGAAACAATGCCAGATGATGTATTATCTCTTAAAGTTATAATCATGGTTTTCTAGTCATTTCATATGTTCTGAACAAAGCATTCTGGAGTATCTTTAGGGAACTGTATCAGGTTTATCTCAAGAAAAATCTGTACGATATTATATTAGAGTTTATTTTTTTTTAAGTTGAAGCTTCTTTCTTGGCTGAACACTTAGCTTACAATTTTCACTCTGATTGTCTACCATGTCACATATTTCTAAAATTGCTTTTGTTGGTATTGCATTTTGAAGTTTAAGTCAAGGAGATGTTGCGCTTGGGGTAGGTGTGAAAATCCAGTGGAATCCTGACTAAACTATTCATCAGTTTAGCTTATCTCACATATTCCTTGCAGCTCTGATAGCCCTCAGTCTTTACTCTGAATTTTTGATGGACTTGAGTCTTCTTTCCTTTTATTCTTTATTCCCTTTCACTTGCCTTTTTTAATACGGTTTCTCAGGAGAAATTAGTAGTGATGATCAATGGCTGGGTTGCTTTGAATAATTCTGCACGCAAGTAATCAGATGTGGGATTTCAATGGGATCCTCATTAGGCCAACATGAGTCAATTTAACAAAAAGTAAGAAATTTTAGATACATACTGAGAGTAGCTGGCATATCTAAGCACTCCCTAGGCAGAGGAGAATGATATTTTCTGTGTGTCGTTGTGCACTAATAACAAAACTAAAGCTGGTGTTTTTGAAAGAATTAGGATGCGCAGAAGTAATGAACAGCAAAAAACTGTAATATGATCTTTGTACTTATCTGAAATGGTTGACAGATTTTTGAAGTTTTATCCACAAATACATGCAAAAGGAAGCCTGCCTGCATTTTGTTCATGGGCAGATTTTTTTCCAATGGATATCTAGTAGCTTTTTTTGACTTTATGTGGACATAGGAGGGTACTCATGGCCTGATCATCAGAAACACTATTCCTCCTTCATTTATATTTGTTCGTAGAAGTAAAATAGTGTTTCCCTGTACCCTAGATTTCTTTATCTTACATATGATCAGAAAGATGGTTTTATCAACAAGCTCCTTTGAACATAGAAAGTAGACATCAGTCTCTGTAGTTTTCCGGAATTAAGTATTTTTCCCTTAGGTTTTATATGGTAGTATTCCCATAATGGATTTCTCTGGAATGGTTCAAAACCCTATATAAAAACATGAGTCTCAAGTGTAACTTATAAAATGTTATCTAGCATGAGAGAGAAAAAGGAATTAAAAAAAAAGTCTGATGGGCCTTAAGTACATGTTAACCGTAACCATGATATTTGGCATTTTGGTGTTCCTTTTTTTTCTTCTCAGAAAACAGTCAGAAAGACGTGAAAGTCAGGGCTCTGAATGCCTTGAAGGCAAAATTGCCAGTATTTGTAATTGGTTTTTTGGTGGCATTCGCTTTTACATTTTTTAATAATACATGGCATTAAGTCTCTTAAAAAAAAATAGGTGGTGTGTGTGTGTGTGTGTAAAAATGTCTTGTTTTCTGAAGTAGCTTTGTGCCAAGAAAGGAATTACTACTCTGCAGTAAAATCTAAAACCAAAACAATCTTAAAGCTAGAAGAGCTCTCAGTATTCCAAGCCATAACAAGGATGATACCCCTTTCAGAAATGTTGCAGTCACATGTGCAAGCATGCAAATAGCAGTTCCGGGAACTGGAAGTTCTTTTGAATGAGAACTTCAGTGGCCTTGCTGAACCAGGCTCCTGGCTCTGCCTGAGGATCCCAAGGAGTTGGGGAGTCCTTCAACTCTGGGTGCCTGGCACTGGAGCTGCCTCTGCACTTCCCAGCGTGCAGGGAAGTGGGGACTGCTGTTTCTGAACCACTAGTGCCACAAAGACCTGCGCTGCCTTGTCTTGGGGAAGATGGAACAGCCAGAAATTTCAAGGAGTTTTAGATAATTAAATGCCTGGAGGACTCCTTCCCCTGGAGAAGAAGAAGGTAATAAAAGGTGGCTATTTTCACTCTATGCATTAAAACCCCCCAACCCTAATGATTACGTAATACACTGTGACACTTGGAACAAATTGTTATTACTTCTAAAGAAACCATAAACACAAATATATAAAATCCCTGTATTTTCAGAAGATAGGGAAATATCATGCGTCTTGGTAGATTATTCGAAGAGTGATGAGGAAAGGAAAGAAAATCAGTGCTTGTCCAATAGTTTGTTCTTTTTAAAATTATTATTATTTTATTTATATATTCTGTTAAAGCACCACAGGCTTCATTTCTTCACCTTGCCCTCAGGATTCAGCAGCGGGGCTGGTCTGTCCCTTGGAGAGAGCACTGAAATGGGGTCCAAACTGACCGGTGTTCAGTAGTTGAATCTAAGGAAGGACCCCTCTACTCTGGGGATGTCACTTAGGGATGTATTTCAGACTCACCAGGCAGCTGGTATGCAGTACTCCTTCAGGAATGCTTCAGTCACATTTCCAGGCTCTCACATGCAAACAGGATTTCCAGGAACTCTTTCTTTTTAATGAGAATTTTACTCCTGAGTGAAGCAAATCTTGCAAGGAATTGAGACCCTAAGAATGGGCTTATAGCTGCAGTCCAGCCCTGTGAACATTTGTAGACACATTAGCAATGCATACTTTACCAAGCCTTGCTCAGGGGTTCTCTGTAAGATTCAAACACAGAAAAACTGGCTTAATCTAAACCCCAGTTTATTTGAACTTCAGGACAGACAAGTCCATAAAATAGTTGAAAAAATTAAAAGGGGGGGACGGGACACACCAAATCAACTAATTCTTCTAACAGGAAACAAAGATTCTGAGAACATGTTAATCTCAACTTGGAAAGATTGGTATAACTGTGAAGGAGCAGAACTGTACTTATGCCTTCAGCCCAAGCAGAACTAAGCCTCATACCATGAATAACAAAAATATAGCTTTAGTTCATTTTTCAGGTTTTTATTTAAAATGAGAAAGCCCTGCAACAAAGACCAGAGGCCAAACAGCTTTGCCTATTAATTCAGTTTTAATAGGGATTGTTATGTACTGTAGCATTATTCTCTGTGCACATTGATGTTCCTGTTTTCTCTCCATTCCTCTCCTTAGTGTGAAAGCTGTCTCTTCGCACTAATTAAATTTCATTACCTCCCACTGAAGTGAAGAGACTGAGAGATTGCTGGCTGACTGCCTTTGACACACTTAATCAATCCCTAGAGAACAAATAATGACCCTTTTTGTTTCTTTTTAACTTGTAACCTTTTTTCCTGTCCTGAGATACAATTTCCCCAGTCATTTGAATTTATGTCCATCTCCAGTTTCAGAACCCTAATAATAAGTAATTCTGCGGTCATGTAAGTAATCAATAAGAGTATAGTTATTTGTCTCATCTTTGGCATGAATATTAAACTTGCAATGTCATTTTGCCCTTAAAAAGTTGTTTGAGTATTATTCAGGGAAAACCCTTGGAGCCTTGTTATCTGGGGACACCACCAACACTGTTCACCCATTCTTATCTGCAAAGTAATTTACATAAAAGTTAGACTGCAGTTACGGGGTTTCTATTAATTGTACCTCATTCTTTTAACCATAAGCTCTGCTGATTAGAAGTGACCATCACACACAGACTTTACTATGATTCTCAACTTACAACAAACTGAACTGGGTGTTAAGGACACTTGTTATTAAATAGTAAATCTGTTCAGTTCAGAAAGACCAAGTAAAAGAAATAAGTAAACCTCTAGGAAATACTTGTCTTTACCACAGTCACATACAGGTGTGTGTGTAATGGTGGAGACACATGCATCACCTTTTTCTCATTTGGATAGAGTGAAGCTTCTACCTTTGGATTAGAAATGAAGAAGGAACAAGATTTTTGGGGTTTTTTCCTTAACTAATAGTATTTCAGCTGCCATATAACCAGTGACAGCCCTAACCTAGTGAATCAGGGTTGCAGCTTTATTTGTAGCTTAAATCATTAATACACAGAACATTTAGATACATGCCACTATTGGTATTATCTTTCTGTCCCTGGTTGAATTCCAAAATGAAGCCTTTAAAAAAATTCACTTTGCTGACTGCATGAGACCCCATTCCTGAGGCAAGACCTTATGAGACTCAATTACATTTTTGTGAGAACTTACCATATGTAAGCATGTACCTAGCCAATGTCATAAACCACCCAAATGTCTGTCAACAGAGTATACAACTTCTCATGGCAGGACTAAATGAAGAGTTCTTATGTCCTTCTTGATATACAAACCTAATGCTGTACCGGCCTTCTCAGAGTTCTCTTTTGATTTAGAACAGCTTTCCCTCTCTGGTCCACTTTCTTTGCACTGATATATATTTTGTACACAAGATATCAGTTCTGTTGCTATGGAAATCAGTGTGTTAGAACTGATGGAGGGTATTTATTTGTGTATTTATTTATTTGTCTGCTTATGGATGTGATGATCTTGGCTAGGATTAAGGTAATTTTCTTCATAGTAGCTAGTGTGGAGCTGAATTGGGGATTTGTGCTGGAAATAGCATTGTGAACACAGGGATGTTTTCACTGCTGCTGAGCTGTGCTTACACGGAGCCAGGGCCTTTTCTGCTTCTTACACCGCCCCACCAGCAAGTGGGTTGGGGGTGCACAGGGAGCTGGGAGGCTGCACAGATGGGACGCAGATGGCTGAACACCTGCCTGCCATGGGAAGTGGGGAATAAGTTCCTTGCCCTGTTTTGCTTGTGTGTGTGGCTTTTGCTTTACCTATTAAACCTTCTTATCTCAACCCACAAGTTTTCTCACTTTTACTCTTCTGATTCTCTCCCCCTCTCCTCAGGCGGGGGGTGAGGGGAGTGGGGTGGAGGGGATGGGGTAGAAAAGGGAAAGAGCATGAATCATCTAGTGGCTCCTTGGTGTTTAGTTGCCAGAGAGTTAAACCATGATAATGGAATAACTACTTATCCGCTAGTATATGCAAGTAACAGTTGTGCAGATCTTTCCGTGGTTTAATGAGGAAAGTGTCAGCATATTTTGATTTCTAGAGATGTCTAAAACCTCTTCTTACCATGATAGGTGTTATTTGCACAGTATGAACCACTCTCTAATTAATTGTATGATTGCTCTATCACCTGATAATTAGAAGTGGCAAATATTCATTTAGAGGGTTTCAGAAGCCACTGATCTTTAAAACTATGTAAAGTTCCAAAAAAAAAGCAATAAAACTTGAAATCTTTCATCCAACAACAAAAAAAAGATATATAAAAAAGCGTTGGTTTTGGGTTTTTTTTAAAAATAAACTAATATGAAGAGATTAATGACATGAGCTATGCTACATTGGTCCTACTATTTGGAATAACAGATTCTTCATATCATATGAAGAGTCAGAAGAAACCATGTGAATTTGTTCTTTCAGCTCCACAGTTATTGAGGACATCACAAGGTTGTCCACATGAGAGATTTTGGATTTAGGTCTCTTTCACAGACTTTCTGACTAAATTAAGCCAAGTTTCTTAATGTCTCTTAAGCTCTTCTTTCTGATCTGATCATGGATATTTATAAAGAAAGCAATACAAAATTCCCTGTCTCCCATGATAGTGCAACCTAGCAGAGACAATGTAATGTGTAGATGAGGCAGTTATTTAAGTAATAAGCAGGTATTTCCTGGCTAAAATAGGACTGAATATTCTTCCTGCCATGAAAATTCTAGGGCATTCATTTTGTCCTCATAATCAAACCTAGCTATATAATCCATATAAAATCCATTAATTACATCTACCAATACCAAACATTATCCCAAAGTGCGTGTTAACCTTATGCAAAGTGAGAACACAACCTCCAGATAGAAAGAACAGAGCAGCGCGTGCATATTTGCTTCTTCCATACATGCATAATTGTTTTAAATTTTTTTATTAGCTTCTACCAAAGGATTCAAAAGATAGTTTAGATATAAAACACTATGTTTGTTGGTGTTCAGGTAAGTATATCATTTGCGTTTAGAATCACAGGATCACAGAATCACAGGTTGGAAAAGACCTTTAGGATCATCATGCCAAACTGTTAGCCTAGCACTGCGAAGTCCACCACTAAGCCATGTCCTACTTGGATGTTCTCACCAGCAGTACACAGACAGCAATGGTGAAATGCAGACTGGGACACAGAAACGCTGTCCTCTCTGTTGTGACAGAACCTCTAGAAAGACATGCTGGTAGGAATGGGTAAACATAAATATGTACGTGCTAGCGTATTCACAATGTTTTTCGTTTTTTATTTAGAAGTCAAAGATCGATGAAAAAAATGCATGATGATGGTCCTGATGGGCTCTTCAGCATAACACAGAATCACAGAACAGTTTGGGTTGGAAGGGACCACAAAGACCATCTAGTTCCAAACCCCCTGCCATGGGCAGGGACACTCTCCACTACACTAGCTTGCCCAAAGCCCCATCCAACCTTGCCTTGAACACTGCCAGGGAGGGTGCAGCCACAGCTTCTCTGGGCAACCCGTGCCAGTGTCTCACCACCCTCACAGGGAAGAATTTCTTCCTAATATCTCATCTAAAGCTACCTGCCTTCAGTTTTAAGCCATTACCCCTGGTGGGGATGTCATTTTTCTGGACAGTGAAACTAGCTTCATGTTCTATCCCTAAGCAGTTCTCGGGCCAAAGCTACTGCAAGTATGAGGTCCATAGCAAATGTCTTGCTTTAAGTATACTATTAAAATAAAATGTTTCAGATTCTTTTGGAAGTCCAATGAACTATAACTTTTTATACATTTTTATAAATGTAACTCTCTTAAGGTTTGAGGCGAAAATGTGATACAATCCTCCTGCTCCTCTGCTTAAGTCGGTGGCAAAACTGATGAACTTCAGCAAGTTTGAGGTTTTGCTTTAGTTGTTTGTTCATTGTCTGCTAATCTTTTTACTATTACTGTGTTACATCATTCCTTCTTTCTGTCAGACCCAATACTTGCTATTTAATACTCTTATGAAATTCCTAGCAATATTGATTAAACATAAATTGGAAAGAAAAGAATCTTTTTTATTCAGTCCTTAAATGATAGCTGTTAGCCAAGCAATTCTGAGCCAAATTTGCTTGTTTATGTCCATTTGCTATTGTCAGTCATATTCGTAGGTGGAAAGATCCACTCTTTCTTTGGTTGAAGCTATAAATGAGCAGCTCTTGGCAACTGTGATCAAAACTGTTGTTTGATGATGCTTGAAAAATTATTATATTTAATTTTAAAGTCCCATTCTATGCTATTGTTGTCAGGTTATATTTAACTTTCATGAGATTTGTGGGATAGGAAGTAAGTGTATTAATGTAAAATACAGCAGATTTTGACTCATAAGCCCAAGGAGATGCAACAAATCATATGAAAAATTAAAAAGAAAGTAAATTTGAATCCATAACAATACCAATTTAATTTAGCATTCATATTTGAAACAAAAGTAGAATGTAGAGTTTCTGAGGTCTCTTTTATTTTTACTGGAATAGCAGTATTTTAAAATAACTGGTGCAAATCACTTTGAGTTTGTCATTGACTATAGACAAAGGATAAAACCCTGTGGCAAAATATAGATACTAAGAACAGTTCCATGGTCCTAGTTCAGACAAAAGATCCATTCAATTCATAAGAGATGTCTGCTTGGGAAGGAATTGTGAAAGCACTATCCGTGGCTTGCAACAGCTCCTGATTGCAAACTCTAATTATGTATACATCTTCAGAAGAGAAAGGAAATAAACATACTGCAGAGCTGACAGATATGATCAGTATCTTACTATTAGGTACTTTCTCCTTTATGCTTATATTATTCAGTGCATTGCAGTTTTGTGTAGGCAGTCTTTAAGTCTTTTAGAAACCAAAGCAAGGACTCACCCAAATTCCTTGACTAACTGAACTTTTAAATACAGAAGTCAATGTCAAAGCTGCTTGTCTAGATTTTCAGTATTTTTGGTGGAAAAAAAATAGGCAATTTTGAGATACAAATAATTTCAGCATCAGTTGAATTAGATAATATAAGCCACACACAAAATGTTTCTTTCTTTTCATTCATCATAAAGCATGTAGACCACTGTTGCAGATATAGACAAAGGCATTGCAGTTAGGTCAATTAGATCTCCCTCCCTCCCCCACCCCCCATCAGGTCAATGGAAAATATTTAATATACTCACTGGTGACAAACTTTAACACCACAATCTCCCCAAAAAAGGAAAGGAAAAAACCCCTTATTTAATCTTTTGGACAGTAAACATTTCTATTGCTAACACCTCTTACTGCATTTCCCAAGCTGCAGAGGACAAGGCAAGGATTGGTCTAGAAAGACTACATGGTTAGACTTTGTAAACACTAGATGTGACAGCAGTGAGTACTAGAAGTGTCAGAAATAATTATAGCTGTTCCCCTTTGTTGTACCTGGAGCTCAGACATGGCACTGCACTCCTGGGGCTACTTATGTGAGTACTTGCCTGGAGAGCACCTCTGTCAACAGCACCAGCAAAGCAGGTGGGCTAGGAACCCCTCTGTTCTGGGGGAAACACGTTCTGGCATGTGTGCAGGTACACAGCCAGGATTAGCTGTGGTGAGCAATATCTGAGTGACTCGGGTTTGATTATGGTTTCATCTCACCAAAACGTTTTTTCCTGCTCTTGTAACTGTGGGAAACAGCACTGGCGGTGTAATTTCTTTCCTCACAAACTCTCTGCTCTCGGCATATGCACACGTTTGAAATGGGGTTTTCCTATTTCTTTCCAGTTATAAAAAGCAATCTTTGGAAAAAAACATATAAATACTAGCCTTAAATGACTTAAACACAGTGTTCAGGTATACAAAATGATCACTGTGAAAAACATGGGCTCACATGAGGTTATCTCAGGCCTGTCAGGTCATGTCATGTTATGTCAGTGGTGATGTAATTTCTTTCAGCTACTATAATCCAGAATGATTTGATAAAACATGGCACGCATCATGTCTGAACAATGTTATTAGGAAAGGAAGGATTTAGAATCAAACTATACCTGTATTAGCATGTGGTTAGTTCACTTGTACCATGTAAGTATTGAATACTGTATGGAAACTTTTTGTGATTTTCCTCTTTTACTGCCCATAGACTGCATGTCTACAAATTTTTACAAAACATCATCTGTAAATGTTGAAATGCAACACTCAAACTGCCACCAGGCAAGTAATATTTATTTATGGTTCCTTATAGTCAGATCTTCTTTTGTAGGCTTTCTTTCTTGTTGAAAGAGAGCAGCTTAATCCCTCTGGCACCAAATTGCTGTCTAGTAAACCATTATTTGAGATTTTTTTTCTGTAAGAACTATTTTGAAGAGACTGAGAATCAACCCCTTTAGCCAGCTCACATTCTGGTTCTCAATTAATTCTGAACGCAAGACTAAGAAACAGTAAATTCAGTCTGGATGCATTCAGTGAAGGAACTTGAGCCTTCAAGGAAAAAAAAATCTCATTCCCTGTAGGTCTGACCTCCAGTTATTCAGACTGTTCTTTCACGCTGTCTAAAATTGCAATTTGAACTGGTAAGACAGTTTGTACACAGGCTAAATCAATTTCACCTGATATTATATTCATCTATAACCCTTGGCCCAAAGAGTTTACAGCTTTTTCCTGTATCACAAAAGTATCGTGGAGGGAAAAAAAAATCCCCACAAATAACTGTGTGCCTTCCAAAAAACATGAAAACGGCACAAAGGTTCTTAGGTATCTGCTCAAGTAGTACATGCTATTGTAGCCATCATCATTTCTGCAATGATTGTGACAGAAGCTAGCAGAGGCACCAGTCCTTGCTATCAAAATAGTCACAGCAGCCTACCCGTACTGTAATGGCCAGCCTTGCACATTTACACATTATGAAGGCAGATGAGCAGAAGAAGGAGTAAAGTGCTAAGGAACCACAAGATGTTACATACCTTCAAAGATTTCCTAGCACTGAGAAAGCCAAATCTGCTACATTCATAGAATCTATGATTTTGGAACAACCTAAAAGAGGAGTTAGGCACTTAACTCTCCATGTTTTCTGTGGAAATGAATCCATTAAGTAGTTACTCTAATTTCAGTTAAGAATATAACTGTATAATATTATTACATTGAGAGGTATTATTCAGCCTAAATAAAGGTAACATCATCAAATCACAGACTTTGCTATCTAACTGGACCACAGAGTAAATTCTATGCACCTTAATCCTTAGTGGAGCCCTCGAGCCAGCAACCTCTTCTGTTAGCACAGAGGAGCACAAAGTGTCTCTGGTGGTCACACCCTGAGGGCTTTTCTGTTCCTTGTTGAAAAAGTTAGCTCAAGAAACACTGCAAAATCCCAGGGGCAGTGCAATGTATGATGCTAAACAGCTTGTCGCTGGGGCTTGATTTTGATGCGGACACTTCAGGTATCTCTACTTCCAGATAGAGATAAAGATTTCAAGTTTCTTCTGGATAGATAAATAAAACCAAATATCAGCTTACAAACAAAGCAGCTTCTGTGTCTCTTTTCCAGCTGTGCCTATGCTCGGTTTTGTTCAAACAAAGCTTGTGAAATCAACATACCTATGCATCTTTTCTGAAAAATTGAATGCTGTTGACTAAGTTTAATACAGGTGTAGTACTAACGGTGTAGTTCTGTGATGACCTGAAGCATGGAAGGTTTCAATGTTAAAAGAATTAACATTTTTATTGTAAGAACAATTTATGTAGGTGGAAAACACACTCAAGGAGTCAGGCACATAAGCTCTTCTAGTCAACCCCAGTGGGCGAAAGCTTTTTTTTTCTTATTTCAGAGCATATCAATTCTCTAATAGGAAATACTACTTCTCTACAAATTTCAATGTGCATAAAATAGATTTTGAATTCCCACGTTCACATAGAACTTTTGCTATGGAGTATGTTTTAAAATTCAAGGAGAAAACCTTCCTAGGAATTTGTTGCAGGATATCTGTTAATAATTGTGCTGGATTTCATCATCCCCTGCCATGGTAAAGTTTTTTAATGTAACTCTTTTAGCTAATGAAACAAATGGCTTTACTATGGGGACCAGTCTATTCTTCATGTTTCATGTGAGGCCCCTTCAGTGACTGTTTATAAAATGTTTACTGGATGTGGTCCTAATAATGAGGTAGCTTACACATTTCCTATCTGGACTTTTCTGGAAGTTTGAAGCATTAGTTCAGTACCTTCGCACCAGCATGACTATGTTGTGTGTGGTTATGTAATGAATGCCTGCATATATTTCTGGGGTTTACTGGGTGAAAGATCAAGCAAGTAATTTAGGACTACAGAACAGGGGAAGTGGCGTTTAGAGAGCCTAAATGTGGGCCTTGGTCCCAAGTGGGTCCTGGCTGTCACTCTCTTTGAAGGTTCTGCCTTCAGCAGAAAGGCCCATGACCAGCAGGAAGCAACATAAAAGAAAGTATATGCCTGAGACAGTGTTTTACATAATTCCCCATTATTTTAAATAATTTTTAAAAAATAATTACCATTATTTTAAATAATTGCCCATTATTTTTCAAAGAATTAGTTATTTCTGTATTGTGGATGCAACGTGTTATGCTATGCAATAAAAATCAGAGATTTTTTTGGTGATGTAATGAAGAATACAACTCTGTTTTCCTGTCAAGCTCCAAAACCAGGGAACAACTGGTAAAAACATGGGACTCTTCCACAATCACATTATAAATGGTTAACAAAAAAGCCTGTAAAATGAATGCTAAAGTGCTCTATAACACACTATAGTAAAAGCAATGATAGTTACAGTAAAATAAAATGGCGCAATAATGAACGTGAAGTTTTATACCATGTTCTGTAAGAGCATATAATAATAGGATTTTTCTCCTCCCCAACACTTCAGAGATAGGTTCTTTTTTCCCCTTATTCAGTTATTTTCAAAGAATAAACCTATCTCAGTCCTTACACCTGACATCTGATCATATTTATTGTATATGGTAATGATTTCAAAGTTAATGTTCAAAATAGAAATCCCTTGGTTTGTGATTATAGAAGTCCATTTTGGGTGTTTTCTCTGCATGCTTTTGTATGTTTAGAGCCATTATATTTCCCTAAATGTCTAGAGGGCTAATGCATAGGGTCACAGATGATTTACATGATCAGCATCATTCATTCTAATTTCTGTTTGATTCAACATTTAAATCACACTTGTGCCAGGAATACCCTTATTAAGAAGGTTTCTGTGTCACTTGCACTGTCTTCTCATATACATGCTTACAGTTTTCCAGTTTGGACACTAATGAATCTTCCAAGTTTCTGGATGAATTATCCTTTGCAAAGCCTAATATCTGGTGGGGGCATGGAGGGGGGAAGAAGGGAGTAGGGTGTAAGTGTTCCTGATATGACAGACAGGGGTTACTTCTTTAAGGGTAGGAAAGAGACTAAACAAGCTTAATAGCCTTAAGTTCCTAATCTTGGAATAGAAAACATAAACTGGTTTCAAAGTCAGAGGCATCTGACATGGACGGAAAGATCTAACACTAGGAAATCTATCTGCAGATCTTAGTTTCTAGATGTATCTCCATTATGGCTGGATCTAGAGTTGGTTCTATTTATAGAAATTTATAACACATTTTAACAGAACACTGCCAATAAAAAATTGTGGCTGCCAATGGTCAACTGGTTTTGTTTTTTATTTTTATGAGCATAAACTATGTCCTCATCAAACTATGACCTCTGTAGTGCAAAACGACGTGGAGTGAAAGTTTAAAAGGCATTTTGTCCATTAATCACTCCTATTTAAAAACTTATTCACCATTCCTCTTCAGTCCTACCATACAATCTCTGGGGGAAGACATCCTCCCTCCCTTGGGTGCTATGAACATTACAGCTACTCTGGAGAAGGAGTTGCAGGGCAGGAGCCAGCCCTCCAGTTTGCTGCACATTACCAGGCTGTCAGTAGGAGAGGTAGTGTGCGAATCCACTCTGGGAGAGGCACTTATTTTTTTCTGGTACATGGAACAAGGAAATTTGTATTGAAAATAAAATAATTTTAAACTGCTTTATAAATAAAAAGACCATTGGTGGGGTTTTGATTGTGAAGAGCTTTGCAAATGGGTTGTAGGTACTACGGTCACTTGGACACTTTGGAAAATATTTTTCTTGGGGTGAAAAGTCTTTCTTATTACTACTTACTGACAGGCATGCATTCATGCTTGAACCCATCTATCCTGCTCAAAATCTGGAGGTCTAAGAAAGTTCTCTTGGGTGTTAAAAAATATCTTAAAGAAAAAAGGAAAACAATCACCCTCTTTGAGAGAAAGAAGGGTCCACACAGCCCTGCTGTCTTAGGAAAGATATTTAGAAGGATAGCCATAGCAGAAATACATAGGCACAGTCTCAAAACCACCCCTCCACAAAAATACTTCCACGGGAGCTGCTTTGTATCATTCACGCTAATGTTGACAGCATTGAAGTGGTTATTAATATTCAGATGCCCTGATGCCAGAATTGTTTCTGAAGGGAAGCATCCCATGCCAAGGTCACTTCTCTCCTCAGTGCCCACACGCTACTTGGAGACACTCCTGCTGCCTTTGGGTACAAAGTTTAGAAAGAGGAAGATGCCAACTCACTGGTCTCTCCTGGCCCGCCCACCTCACTGGCCTGTGCTAGTTCTGCAGACTATGCAAAAGGAGGGCAGGATAACTGGGGGGACTATTGCCGTCCCTATAAAAAGTCATAAACCAGAGGAAATTTGCTCAGTTGGTCTGCTGCTTTCAGAATTACTTGTTTCCCTCTTTCTTATCCTCCCTCAGTTAGTCCCCACTGTAAAATGCAGGGACAAGATGTTTTTGGCAATTGCTCTGCTTCAGCTGCTCATCCCATTTCTTTACCCATCCTAAGTAGATGGCAATCACTAAGGACAAAGTCTCTGTACAGCTGGGCAGTTGCACAATGACTAAGGCAGGTTCTATCCTTAGTTACCGCATGAATAAATACAAGCAGTATAACATTAATTATGAAGATTACCTAGTCCATTATCCTTCTTAAAATATACCACAGAATTTGCAAAAACATTGTCCAGATTCTTTGCCTTTATAAATGCCTTATATTACATTCTTGAAATTAAGCTTTTAGAATAAAATAAAAATATACTGGAAAGGAATGCAAGCTGTGCCCTTAAAGGATCTGAAATTCTCAGTGTTATTGCTGTGGATCAAACTGAAGAAACTGTAAACATGTTAAGTATATTTTCATCTTCTGAGAAAAATTATCTTTAAAATCATATTTAAAATCTACTGCTGGTTTGCAACAAGAGGAAAAATGGATATATCTAGAGCAGTCTTTTGAGCACAGGGAGAATTATTCAGATTAATGCTATTTAGAGCACTTCAGTTAGTGTTTTCTATAAAACTATTACCTCTAATTTCCACTTTTTTTGATTAGGATAGAAAAAAATCATACACCATTTTCTCTGAGTCTAATAAGCTTTGATGCTTTTTGAATAAATTTCACTACATTACAAATTTTTTTGCATAGATAGAGCCAAGTTTCAAAAAATATAGATATTTATGAACACATACGCATGATATAAACTTGGAGAAACAGTGGTGCATTATTTTATTACAAATGATAATACAATGGCTCACATGACATAAATATTAACTAATTTACTCTGCAATTTGATCTGTGTTGGGCTTCAGTCCTGTAAGACACATAATTACATTTATGAAAGTACGTAGTCTCACTGAATGTGCATTTCGGAGTAAAGCTGTGTTGTAAAACCTATGTATTAAGATAATGATATTTTTTATGACAAGCACCTTTTGACTGCATTTCTCCAAAATGAGTAGCTAAAAAACCAAATTCAGTTGTTTTGTTCAGTTACTGTTTGCCTGGTACAGATGCAACCATAGGAAAAAAAATTATTGCCTACTAGAAATTAAATGTCTAAATTAAAATTTTCATGGATTAATTCTCATGTGGGCTCAACAGAATGTATTAATAAAATTTATTACCATCACAAAGGGCTGGCTGTAGTATCTTTTATTTTATTCTGGAAGCATAGAAAACATGCATACTTTCAAACAATGTTACAAAATCTCTAAACAATGTTGCCTGTTTGTGTTTAGCACAAATTACCACTTGCTGTGCAAATGAAAATATTTATATCTGAAAGATTTTGGGTTTATCTTACATGTATTCCAGTCAGATAAATAAATCTCAAGGATTATCTTTCAACAAATAAATTCTTTGTAAACATAGTCTCAGAAAGGCTCTTACAGTTTGCTCTTTCCACACTGCAGCATGTCACATGGCAGTGAAACCTTTAAGCTCCATATATTCACCAATAGGCAATGGAAATCGAAGGTGATTTTGTAGGCTGTGACAAGAAAACACGGAGTTTATTTCTTGTTTGTTTCGCTCTGACCTTCATTAAGCCTTACATGAACCAGCCATTTGTTTCAGACACAGGTTGTTTTGTGAAAATCCAGTTCAGAATATTTGAATATCAATGACTGGAAAAAACACGACGGCCTAACTTTTGCATGTATAGTTTGTTGGCACTGTATCTGTGCCATTTGGGCTTTATTACTGTGTAGCCCTAGCTTCTAGGAGATTACCTAGTTAGCTAAATCCCTGCTAAATATTTGGGTTTTTAATCTAAATCTTGTTTGCATGTATGAATCCCGACTATACCAAAGTTTGCATATGGCATCTCTGCAGTATTTGGGAGACAAAAATCTCTGCATGTGAGACAAACATCTCATGGCACTGCAGCTGTTCTTCCCTGCAGGCTGGCAGCGTGTCGGTTGCCTTGGGGTCACTGGATTGCAAAGAGCTTTTGGCAGCCAGTGCTCTCAGGGAGAGTTTCACGCAGCATCACAGAATCACAGAATCCATGGGGTTGGAAAGGACTGCCAGAGATCATCTAGTCCAACCCCCCTGCCTAGCAGGTTCACCTTGGGCATGTCACAAAGAAATTTGCCCCAGCTGGGTTTTGAAAGTCTCCAGAGATGGAGACTTCACAACCTCTCTGGGCACCCTGACAGTAAAGAAATTTTTCCTTATGTTGAGATGGAACCTGCTGTGTTCCAATTTATGTCCATTGCTCCTCATCCTGCCACTCAGCACCAGTGAAAAGAGATTGGCCCCATCTTCTTGACACCCACTCTTCAGGCATTTATACACATATATCAGATCTCCTCTCATCCTTCTCTTCTCCAGGCTGAACAGACCCAGGCCCCTTAGCCTTTCCTCATAAGAAAGGTGCTCCATTCCCTTAGTTGCACTCATAGTCCTTTGCTGGAGTCTTTACAGTATTTCCCTATTTTTCTTGAACCAGAAAGCCCAGAACTGGACTCAGTACCCCAGATGAGGCCTCACCAGTGTGGAGCAGAGAGGCAGGAGAACACACTGACAGTAGAAGCATCTGGGAGAAACTGGGAAAGAAGGCAAATGGTTGTCAGAGATGAGTACTTTTGAGCTCAAAAATATCATTCCAGCTCTGCTGATTGCCATTTTGATTCACGAGATCTACACCTGCTTGTGATAGTCAGGGAGCTTGCCCTCGGGATGAAAATGCCTGCTCATTTATTCGCTGATTTTCTCAGTCATTAAATATTGCTCATAATATAGCAGCCAAATACTGCCACAGATGAAGCTCTCTGCCCTCCTTCCGCACCCATTTAGGCACCAAAAGGCTGGGCTGAGGACTGCAGTACAGATCCAGATCTGCTGGACATAGAGATTTTCTGGACATAAAGACTGTCTGCTGGTATGCTGTTCTTTAAAGCAAAAATTAAAACTGCTATGAGAAAGGCAAATGTAAATTACTGATGGAAAGTGAATATATGCAATATAGTTGAGCTTACAAGATTCAAGATCTTTTGTACTACATAAGAATAGACTAATTTGTATAATGTCAGAAGGAAAAATCAAGCTGTGCCTCTCAAAGTGGTTTTTTTTTTTCCAATTTCTTTTGGCTTCTTCAGCTTCTCTTTTAATTGAAGCTGAGAAGAATAAGAATTAAACAAATGTCAAACTCTATATGAAGCTGTTACAGCTAATAGGCATAGCAGGAAACTTTGTAATAGCAATACTTTAAATCAAACTTATTGGCAGCAAGCAAGCCATCATTGTAATTTGTAAACTTTTCATGAGAATGATTCTCCAATGAAAAAAACATTCTTCTCACAATCCTGAAATTTTCCCAAGGAAAATTTTATTTTTTGTCAAAAAAGTATGATTTTCTTTCAGAAAAATGGAAGTCTTTGCATACACATGTAGTCTTTCAAGTATCTCATGAGCCTCTGTGTTATATGCAGAAAACTTACCAGGTGTAAAATTACATGCCAGTGTTGTTTACATTAAGTTTTTCTGATGATTTTTTCCTTTATTTTTCAGCCTGAAGATAGATGGAAATTTGACATTTTTTGTAAGAAGAAAGAATAATTTCTTCTTATCAGATACAATTCCCTGGCTGGAAATGGTAGATTTTGTGATCATTATTAATCATTGGGATTTTTTTTGTTATGTATTTTAATATTTTTGTAATTTTAGCATATTCTATCAAAAATATTTGTCAACATTCTAGCTTCAGTTTGTTTTTTCTCTTTTTTATTTTTCCTTTTCCCATTTTGCCTTTAAAAGAAAAAAAAACAACCAGGGGGGAGACTGTTATATTATGTTTCATGAAAAGAAAAAGAATACAGGCAAACTCTTCAAATAAAATAAGCCTGCTTCCCGAAATGTGGATAAATATATGT
The DNA here is from genome assembly GCA_022605575.1 of Laterallus jamaicensis coturniculus. Classification (NCBI taxonomy): domain Eukaryota; kingdom Metazoa; phylum Chordata; class Aves; order Gruiformes; family Rallidae; genus Laterallus; species Laterallus jamaicensis. Next base: position 41,115,797 of record JAKCOX010000001.1, read on the forward strand.
TCTTTGAAATTTTTTGTAACACTTTTGCTTTTGGCTGACTACAGAGAGCTTCAAGAAAAGCAGTCTTCAACAATGATGGAGGAACCCAAGAACAATTTTTTAAAAAATCAAACTTTTGCCATCTTTCCAGCTCCCCTATGACTTGGAGCAGAACTCAAATCCTATTTAAGATGCTGATAACTCCACTAAGAATTACACTCTTGTGTTTTGAAACACCCAAGAACCTTTTTCCTATCCCAGAATGGTTTCCCAAAAGGTAGGCCATCTGCTGTCTTGCATGGGGTCCAACATACCCCTCACAAAACTTCACTCAGCCCACCTTCACCTTTAACAACGAAATGCTTTATAAGTGCTAGACAGCACAGTGAGGCTTTATTATAACATTTAGTGAAAACCTGAGCTTTTTGAGTATCTTCAAACGATTGCTTTTTTTCTATTCAGCAAACGCTTTAACAATAAGAAATAATCCTTCCTTTAGCACAAGTTTCACTCCAGAAATTAATATCTCAACAAATATTACAGTGTGAATATATTTTGGATTTTGTCATCTGAGGTAAGTAACAAATGTGAACTGGGCAGTTGCCATTTGGTTAATTCAATTACAATCAGTAATAAAATAATGTGTAAAAGTATGGAGAGGAAGAATCATGAGCATCTTGACTACTGGAAGTCTGAATGCAAATAACATCAGCCGTGTCCTTAGTTAAGCTGCAACATCTGCAGCCTCAATAAAGAGGATGTAATTTGGCTGGGTGTAAATCAGCATTTTTAAAAAGAACGCATAATAAACTAATTACTTTGCTTTTCTGGATGGAAATGCAATGTGGAAGAGAAAGATACCTGCGCAGAGTTTAGAGCAATTTTGGCAAAGTATTTGATACAATATCTCATTAAATACTCTATGACAGATTTATTTAAATTTGGACACAAACGTGCAAGCAAAAAAACCCCAAAACTGGGACCTCCTGTGCATGCACAGGATATGCTTTCTACTTTGTAAGAAAATTTGTTGTTTGTGTGTTGGAAGCACATTTCCAAAAGCAACATCTTCCTAGACTGATGCCTGCTTTGCCCTTGACAATGCATTTGAAATGAATCCATGTCACACTCTGTAAGGCACTTCAGACCAAACACATGCTGCCCCTTCTAAGCTGGAGGTGGCAGTTTTGTTGCTGTTGATAATGTCTGCTTTGTTTTCCTACTCTGAACTAAGCATCACCATCATTCCTCTCTTAAATTCCTATGTTTTCTGTCAACAGCGAGCAGAAAAGGATTGTGTGTGTTGACCGGGAGTGCTAGCAAATTGATTATGAATTGGCCAAGGGACCAAACACTGAACGGTAATAAAAACTGTGACACCAGCCTGAGCTGTCTGTGAATGCTCCATATTATTTATAAAGATGTTAAACAAACCTGACTGCCTCTTGCAGCATTGCCCACGGGAGCATCACTGTGAAGAGTGCTAGATCCAATCTGAGTGTTCCTGTTAATTATCACATGAAGGAGGAACACAGAGCCCTTTCAGCGTACAGGTGACAACAAGGAGAAAAACTTCACCAGAGTGCATCTGAAGAAAGAGCAGCAACTTTTGCAGCCATATTTATCTGCCCCCACTGCCTCCTTTTCTCTGCCCAAACCCGCCTTGAGCAGATGCAGATCCAGATGGTGCCTGGGAGTATCATAGGTGCCAGACATCACCACCACCAGCACTGTTATGTCTCTGGGAAACATCCAGCTGTAGCACCCTCGTGGTTTCCTCATCTCTGCACCACTGAGACACACCGTCAGGTCAGGACAGGCACCCACATAGCTACCCCTGTATATCATATATATATATATACATATACATATATATATATGCACCTTGCAGAAGGGTTATTTTGATAATTCAAAGGAGATGGAGTAAAGCTGAGTCGCTGCCGCACTCTCTGGCTGCCCACTGTGAATTATTTTATGTGCATCCCTTTGCAGTCCCTAGAACCTGGTAGAACTTGGCTTTCAAAGAGGAATCCAGCATAAGTCACTGTTGCGTCATCTACTGCGAGTGTACAATTTTTTTGTGATGCTGCCTGTTAAACTATTTAAGAGTTCATTAATCTACTTTTTCTGCAGCCAGAATAGCTTAATTCTTTATGCTGGTGAACTGCAGCCTGGCACAACAACCAGGTTTCAAATTCTGTTTGATTATCTCTGTTAACAAAGGAAATAAGCAGTTTTCTGAAAGGCTTTTTCGGCTTAGAAATATTTTAAATTGTTTGCTGGCTGATGTCAGTGCATGAAACTTTTGGCACTTCTCTGAAGGTTCAAGACTCCCAAACCTGTATTTTTGCCACTCTTTATGAATTGTGGAGATGGCCTGTAATTAGATGAGAGTTAATTCTATTAGAAATATATTTTCTTAACCTTGCTTTTGTCCCTTGGCTATTAATGTCTTTGCATCCTTTTCACTTGAGGATTTCCACATGAAAGGAGGAAAAATCCCTCCCTTATGCACTGGCAGATTTTCAACTGAATTAGTGATCAATCATTTCAAGACTTAGCTTTTTTTACAATATAAACTTAAGCACAAAATCTGTTCCTGATAATGGCACCCTCAATCTGTCATCTCTCCGCATAAGAAGTTTAAATTTGGACTCTCATTGGGTGGACAGCAGTGAGCTAGACAGTGAAGACTGTCTCTGCATGCATATAGACTAAATGTTTAAATATGTTTTATAATATTACCAGTATGTGTCTTCGTCTGACTATCGGCCACACAGTGAGACAATACAGTGTTTGGAAAACAATTCCATAAATTTTGTCTTCGAAGTAGAGAACACAGAGAAGGTTTTACCTTGAGCAAATCAACATGTCCTTTGATTTTGGCAAAGCTTTGTTGCTGTAGATGAGTCCTTTCACTCTCACACATACATACATGACTTCTTTTGGATGTAGGGTGCATTGCCATTGGTTTAGCAAGCAGAACTCTTGCCCTCATGCACGTCAGATATAATTTCCCAAAGGATTGTGCTTTGGATGCATGTGTCCTGAATTCCTTGGTTTAGATTAAAAGCTCCTACACAGACCTCTGAATGATGTAGCTGTCCTCCCCAGGAGCTTCCAGTTAGTTCCCCAGGAGCTAAACCTACAAGGCATTAATCCCCCAACTCTTCTTGACTTCTTTGTGTGGCTTTACTCAGAGTATTTCTCCAAGACAGTCCTCAATAGGGTGTTCATTGGGAAAGGAACATCTCTGAACCTCTCTGTGCAACAGAGGGGTTCAGCAGAGGGGACAATCCAGATCTGGGTTTTGGTAGCAATGCAGGAAATACAATAATGCTTATTTCATTATTCTGGATCACATTGTGCAGATCTAACAAAGAGTGAATGCCTTTAAATTCCTTCTTGGTTTAGTCATTTTGCAGTAGCTCTGCATTTAAAAAGGAAAAAAAAAAAAAGTATTTCACCCTCAGGCTAGAAATCTTCGTACACAACAAGTACCATTTTAGAAAGACTTGTCTTGCTGTCAGATCACCCAGGAGAAAGCTAACCTGAAATACACTTTAGAACTGAAATTCACGGCATTTTGGTAATTTAGTAAATATTTTCTTAGATATTGTAGCTGTTTCTTACTGGGGCAATGTTTTATATTCACTCTGTTTGAGAAGACCAAAAGCCACAGAGGCATAGCCAAACATTTCAGTTTTCACCTCGCATCTTCTTGCCTTTATCGAGTTATGATAAACATGAGGCCACAACCTCACCACCCAGTCTGCTCAGATTCTGTGACACTGGCAGGCAGACACAGCAGGTTTACTGAAATGACTGAGATTTCCCCCTGGATGTCACTAGCAGCAAGCTGGCTCCCACTCTTTATTTTGCCTTGACCCTAGACAGACGCCTCATGAACTTCCAAGGTGGGAAACAAATGAGCTCCCACAGTGGAGAAGAACCACTATTTCTTTATGAAAAACTTTCTCCTGTGCTTTTGCTTTCCATATATCCTGTATGTTCAAGAAATTGAAGGATACCATTAAAATTCAAGAGAGCACATAGCAGTCTGTGACACCCGTGCCCTGAATGGTATGGTTGGACTTGATGATCTCAAAGGTCTTTTCCAAACTAGTGATTCTGTGATTCTGTGAATTAAGCAGCTGTATGATAAAATGACTGAAACTTTGACCACATATCTACTTTCTGCCCACTAACCCACATCTCCTGGGATTGTACTGATGTTCTGGACCCCAGGGCAACTGTGCACAGCTGCAGTATTACAATACATCAAATAAATAGGTAAATATTTACAGTTATGAGGAGCAGCCTGCAAGGATGCTTTCTGAACTTTTTACAAAGTGCAGTAAGTGCTCACCCAATTTATGCAGGCACCATTTCTGGGATGGGCAGATTTCTGGGATGGGTTGGATTGAAGTTTAGTATCTGAGATATTACAGCCCATGAAGGAAAAGGAAAGTCATGCTTAGAAAAAGTGGAGGAACTCTTATTTCAGTGCATTTTCTCCCTATTAGGAAGTGAATTGACTGTAAAGTGTGTAAAGTATATGTGTGTGCATAAATAAATACACACGCACATAGGTAGAGTCTCCTTCTCAGGAATCTAAAGCTGTTTTACAGACATTTGGCACACTTCTGTGATTTCTGCCAGGACACACTTCGTTTAAATACTTTCCCAAAGGAAAGCCTTGCCCCTTGGCTGCAAGCTGGAAGCTGAGGAGCTTCCCCATGTTGCTGTCTGACAGGGCTGTGATGGCAGAAGGCTGAAGCCCTAGGCCTTGGGTCACAACCAAATGCATTCCTCTCGCAAAGCCTGTGCACACCCACACTCTTTCTCATCTTTGCAGCACAATTTCAGCCCCTAGGACCCTGTCAGCAACTCCTACAAGTGCAATTCCAAGCATTATCTATGAAGCATGTTGTCATAGATTTGTGGTGCTCGTACATGTTCCCTGCTCTCCCAGCCTGGTATCAGGACATTTATTTTGATGGTTTGAAGAGGGTGTGTGCTATTGTTTTTCTCCGACAAACAGCTGGGGGACCTTGCAGTGTGCATATCCCCTAAAACTGGTGCAGAGTAACCACATTAAAGTAGAGGGACCCTCCTACAATTCCCACATGAGCAGGGGGTGGTTATCATTATGGAGAAAAATACCCAACTATTTTCATCATTACTAAATGTATAACCATGGCAATACTCCTATAACCTGATTTTTAGAAATGTGTTTGTTATTTGGCATGATTGAATGAAGAGTCTTTGGAAACCTGATTCAAACTATGAGACACTTGCAAACCCTTCACTCAATTTATTGCTTGCAGTGATTCTCCTTTGTAACTGCTCCGTTCTTCCTGCTGTGCTACCCATCGCCACAGTTGTAAAATATTGTTTTCATCTCTGAAAACATCTTGGTGGACTGGTCCAGGACCACAAAGGGCTGTGAAAACAGTTGCGTGAACATTATCAGAGGGAATTCGCATGCAAATCCTACACTTTTTCCCTAGCGAGTAAAATGCTATCCCTTCACGGGAAAATTCTCAAGAAAAAAATTTCCTTCCAGGAACATGTGCTAGGCATAAATAGAAGGGGCCAGAAATACCACTAGAGTGTATTTAATATTCCACAATTGAATGAGGTAATTCTTTTCAGTGTTACCCTAGTTTCAATGTTTGTATCTTTATGAAAACAGATCTCAGATTTTAGACAATCCTTTTTTCAGACTGTTATCCATTGTCTGAAACCCATACCCATTCTAGCCTTCCAGCATGACATTTTCTCTTCTTCAAAGTGCCTAACTTAGGCTGCCTGCCCAAACTGTGTTGCTTGTGTGCAATACTAGATATGAAGATAAGTAATCCATGATTCCATGAGCTTTTCCAAAGAAACTCTTCCACAAAGCTATCACGAATTTCAGAAAAGGAACTTTTACATGTTTTAATTTTGATTTTTCTGTTGTTGTTGTTGCTGTTGTTGTTCTGTAGTGTTTTCAAATCTTCAAACAGATGACATTTTGTCTGTCCCCCTCCTCTTAAATTGACAAATCAAGCATAAGTTGCCGTTAAGTGATTCATCCTCTGCAGAGGTTGAATTTTGTGCTCTGGGCATGAAGAGTGTATTCTATTATACCTGTTAATTCTTTTTCTACACTCATTTTCTGGAAACCCACATTCAATCAGTCTTTTTCCTGTGAGACATGTACTGATGACTAATTTTACACAAGTTCCTAGTGTAGTGTATATCTACTGTTTCATTTCCTTCTTCCTAATGCCTACAAATATGGCTCTCTTTATCTGCAGCTCTCTGGGAATGCTTGTGAAATTCAGCTTCTGAAAGGATTTGTGGCATAATATCTCAGCTGGAGATATTGTAAGATAATAGTTTTTCTATAGCAACACGGAAGAAATTAGCCCATGTATCCTGTGGGATGTTGTGAAAGCAGTTGAGAGGGACAAACTAATTACACTGTCTCCTCAGCAGAAAACAGACAGATTAGAAGAGCTACATCAGTCTAAAATTGACTGGAAAGCTCACACTTGATTATATCCTTCTTGTAAATACAATGGCTTCAGTTAAATTGATAAACCTAAAATCAGCATGCTTAGAATCTATAAATCAGGAAAGGACTCAGGTGCAATTTTTAAAAGGTGCATAAATACTTCAGTCAATTTATCTGCATTGAAAAATCACTTAAAGGTTTCCTGGAAATTTTGAACCTAAATTATAAACACTCCTGCCCAGGTTGTAATAGTCTGTATATTCTTTCAATTTTTATTATACTGAGTGTCTTCCAACCTGATGTATTCACAATCACTAGATGCTAGCAAGTACTTGACAGAATTAGTTTAAAGGCAAGTGCTGAAAGTACTGTAGAGTAATTACTGACACACATTGGATTTTATGTGTATTTCACTCTCCCTATATATGTGATTTCTCTCTGGGTGTGTACATATATGTGTTCACGCAGATAAAGAGATACATGTGTAGGGACCATATTAAATTTATGTACATATAAACTTGCAGGTATCTCTCTTGCAGTCACCAGAAGCCTTACATGTTAGAGAAGATTTTCTTTTGGAGCAGTAAGAGTCTGCAAGAACTTGCAAACTCAAAGGATTACTTTTGCTTCAACACATACAATTTTTAAATATAAACCTGAAAAGATAATCATGTCTGAGTACCACTGTCTTTCTCCATCTCTGTATCATTTACTTGTTGTGAATGACTGCTTCAAAAAAGGTATTTGAGCATTTGCTGTAACTAACACCACTGAATTCTGCCTAATTAGAATTACTGCCTATGTGTCTGGTGTTATTTTAAAAATACTGCCATTGACTTCAGTGGAACCCAAACATTACTGTGTATGATGGGAAAAATATCAGTGGCAGGTTAGGGTGCTCCAACTATCACTGTTTCATATGCTTCTGGTCTAGATTTCTTCTGTCTACCATGGGACCACAGAGTAATTTGGGTTGGGAGAGACCCATAGAGGTCACCTGAGCCAACTTCCAAGTCAGATCCAACTCATAAGTTAGACCACAGTCTTTGGGCTATGTGTAAATGCAAAAGCTCTGTTCAGTCAAGATCGTTCAGACTACTGTCATGGTTCTCATTATTAAAGCACAGGATTACTTCAGTCTAATCTATTTAGCACAAATAAACACTGTTAAGAGTTGAAACTGAGCTATGGGTTAGAAACATAAATTTTCCAACATCACACAAGAAGTGTCGAGATGATATAATAAAGATGAGGCAAAGATTAGTCATTTATATGTGTTATTTCACTTTAAATGAATTAAAGATAGAAAACTTTTTAAAGTCAGGCCATAAATATTTTTAATTACTTGGAAGTAATTCAGAAGAGTCAATGTTGCTGTCTGCACACCCTATTTTTCAGGCTATGGCACTATTTTCCCTTCAGTTCTTAAGGCGATCACTTTCCTGCACCTACAATTTTTCCTCAATACCTGTACTGGAAGAATCAACAACCTTTTTTCTTCTGTGCTAAAGGTCTCTTTCAGCATTTTTCTCCACTGGATATAAATCTGAGCCTTCTTTATCTGAAGAAGGAAAAGTCTTCTTTAAAGGAAAGAAGGTAAACAATGAGACAAAAGTTGTCAGGACAAGCCACAGTGGCTTTGCCACACAAGCACATACCGGTGTGTTGTGAGAGTGGAAGGACTGGTGAGACAGAGAGGCTGATCCACCCAGGTGCTGGGCAGCATGAGAGAAAGGTTCTCACATGTGCTATAAACTTATGGACACTGTGGAAGCTACTGGTGTCACAAACTGTGCTAGTCAAAGACCAGTCCAGCAAGTGGAGTGAGAGGTAAGAAAGGGAAGCATTGGACAGGGTATGAAATGTGAAGCAAAGCACTACAGAAATCAGGAACAGAGACATGATATGGTCAAAGCAAGATAGTGGTAAAATTATCTCCCTTGTTATTTCTACAAGTGTTGTTGCTAAATAGAATGTTTTTCTTTATATTATATTTTTCTCTATTCTCTTCACTTTCTTTCCATTCTTCCAAGAACAAGAGAGGTTTTGTTAAAAAAAAAAGCTGGAAAATGGTATTGATACAATTATCAGAAACTGGAGAGTAAAAATAACCAAATTATTTATCTGATATATGGTTGTTATAAAGACTTCTTCCCCAGAGTAGAGAAAAATTATTCCTCTCCTTCCATATCACAGACTCCTATGGGCTTAATCTGCCTGAAAGAAGCAATAGCAGTTTCCATTTCTGCCTTTTGATCCAGGAAAAGTCTGGATCTGCAAAACTGACAGTTACTTCCTGACAACAGGAGCTTTGACAACAGGCCAGGCCAGCTGGGACTAATTTAAACAGTTTTAGGAAGGCAATTATCAGCTAACACAAGATGCTGTATAGAAAGAAGGCCAGAGTAGCCTGCAGTTGGCTTCAGGACTTAGGTTTAGGTGTTAGTTAAAATATACTCAGAAATTTTGGGTGTCTATTGTAATGAAGCCTGAACTTTTCAGGTGTACTGCTCTTGAGATTCAATGAGGGAGACTACAAAGTGGCCATTTTTATACTATCCTGCTACAGCATCCCTGGCAATGTAGTTCATTTCGAATTCCTTGATGGTACATGTTGTCTGGTCTCACAGGCTCACTACTTGGCACCCTGAGCATGTCCTGGTTGTATTACCTGAGGAAAAAAATCACATTGCCTGGGCTTCAGAGACCACCTCAGTGCTATCATCATACCAGCTGAGCCAGACACCCTAGGGAACATTTCTGGTCTGCTCATAAAATAGCCCCCAAATTAATTTGTTTGCATCTATGTCAATACTTCTTGAGACGGGTTTCTGCCAAGGTTGAAACAATGTTGGTGTAGTCCACTTGCATAAAGAGCTAGTGTTGGAATAACACTGGGCATGAGGAGCATGCGCACATCTGCTAAAACAGGCAATGGCAGGTTTTGCCTCAGGCTGCAGCCCATCCTCCCAGGAAAGCATCTCTGGGATGGAAAGCAGTGTAGTTCACAGTGTGTTAATCCCATAGTGTGACCTTTCCATAGATGTGAAGTACGTAGGAAGGATTTCTAAACTTGCAAAAAGCTCCCAGACAAACAGGTGATTCATGAAGTAACTATAGAAAATGCTATGCCAGAAGGTACTTGAAATGCTCCCTGTCTTCACTGGCAAGACAGATTTATTTTTTTTTTAAATATTGAGAAAAGAAAATTGATGCCAGACAAAAGGCAGCTGCCAAATGTTATTTGCTGTGAAGTAACAGTCTGTTCTCTGTTCAGGTGTCCCGTGAGCTGACTCTTGGTGGAGTGGCTGAGCACTCTAGCTATTCCCAGCTTAGTGCACCGCCATGGACCATCTTTCCCTATGGCCTCGCTCCTGCATGACTTAGGTGAAACTGGTCCCCGGCTAGATGGACAATATCTGTGTGCCAGTCTGTGGGACTGGAGAGGGGCTGTGCCATGATGTAATGAATGCACCAAAACCTGGTGTTTGCGAGGGAGGATATTGCAGAAGTCAGAAGTATGAGTCTCACTCAGCAGGTTGCAGGCTTAGCAGACTAGAGCTAGCTTTTGGGGGAAGGAAGGGTGGACCGTCCCCACTGCCCTATGAATCAGTAAATGCCAGCAGGGCAAGAATCCTGCTCACACCAGCTCGGCTACCTATTCGGGATATGGCTCAGAGGTATTGGATAATAGCTTTCCTGAACAGTGGGAAATGATCTATTACACTTCACTGATTGAGCTCCCAAATATTCCAGACCCTTGATAACTGATTAATGAGTTTAAAACTGCGGAGAAAGCTCGGTTCTTTTACATTTAAGTGTCTCCTGCTGAGAAAATATCCCCTTTGGCATGCAGGCACCAGCTGCTCTGACAACAAGCAGCCATGGGAGAAGCTGGATTTAAGGATACCAGTTTGTTAGATTAATTTCTCCCTTCATGGGACTCAGCATGCCTCAAAACATTGTTTGAATAGATCTTATTTTGTCTGAGTTTTTGGCTTGGTAGTTTTTATTTTTCTTCCTCATCGCTCTGTCTCGCTGCTGCTGTCCAGATAACTCACAGTGCTCCCCCTGTCCCAGTGCTGCCTGCCCCACTGTCCCATGTTGCAAGGTAGCTTTCACATCTGGAAGAGGTAGGAAACTCACCCCTGCTTCTGTCCTGCAGCCTAATTCATTGAAAACCAAGCCTTTCCTTTCCCAGGGCTGTACTCTGGCACAGGGACCTTGGCAATCAGTGCACTGAAGCGAGCCTCCTTCAGTGGCGGCTGATGTAGCCCTTCCCTGGGTACTGCTTGGCAGCACAGCTGTGTGAGGAGGGGCGGAAAGAAGAAAAGCACTTGCCTGTGTAATGCAGGCATCAGTACTAGACAGGGGTTCCCAAGTTGCAGGAAGAAAGCCAGTTCTTACCAAGAAAGCCGCGAGTGCTGGGATTTTGGCAAATGTTTTGTGGAGCTTCTGCTGGAGCATATTGCACTTTCTCCCCATATCATGTATGAAAGGTGGTCACAGACATGAGTATCGCTGTCTCTGAATACAGACCACATTGTGTTTCAGAAATAGATACCTAATTGATTATCTTGGAACAATAAGGCCATTACAAAATTGCATATTGAAGGGAAAATGGTTATTAGAGTTAGGCAGCCACTAAAACTGCTAACTTCTGTTACTCTCTTCATTAATAATAAAAATAACATAAAAATATGAGTGTATTTATGCGACTCTCTTTCTAACTAGCTTTTTTTTTTTTTTCAAAAAGCAACACAGGCAAAAAAGAGAAAACATCTTCTGTTGTGATTTTAGGTTGCTATTTAAACTGAGCAACAATTGAAAGTGTTCAGACATCGTGTAAGTATTCAAATTTTGCCAAGCTGAAATCCAAAACAGTGGTAGAAAAAATGCACTTGTAAAAAACCTGAAAGGCAAATTTCAGGGATACTGGTTTGAATTTGTACCTTAGGGTGTCCTAAGGTATAAACTCTGCCGCATTGTCAGAATTCAGAAGGACAGAGCCTTTTTCCCCTGCATTCTCACTGACATTTTTCTTGACTCAATACAGAACCTCAACATCTTCCTTTTCTCACTAAAAAGTGTAGGAATGACATGTCTGAACAGACTGGTAGTATGGGGTTTAACCATAGCACAGCACTGTTACATAATGTGAGTATCTAGTCTGTGTAAATCAAGATCCATTCAAATCATTAAGCCTTTCACGTCAATTACTCTTTTAAATTTCAAGTATTTATATGCTGACCTTTCCTCAAATATAATTTGTGTAAGGAACAAATATACAGCACCTTTGATTGCCTGAATGATCTAAAACTTCCCAGTGTTCTGAGATGGCAACAACTTTATAAAACTAAAATAAATACCAAGAGGGGTACCTATCTGCAGATTTGCAGAGAGGAAATCCAAAAAATAAATATGTGTTATATTGTATTATATTTATTCTCATGCCACCAATTCCACTAGCCCAAAGACCGATTCCCATGCCATATTCATGCTTTCCACACTGAAATCCTTCTGTAACAATTAGCTCCAGGGCACCATTTTTGAGACTATCAAAGTGAAGATTTAGAAATGAAGTCACTTTCTTACAAGTCTTCTCTTCCCTTTTAATATTAATTGTGATGTGCAGTGGCCTTCATGCAGATGAAAATCTGGCTTCTAGCATATCGCCTATCAGATCCAATGCTGTTCTGTCAACTCCATCATGTACCATTAAAAGTTGTGAAAATCTGTGGAGATTCCAAAGTCACAGCCATATAAATCTGTGGGAAAAAACCCAGTACGTGGATGAATTTGCTCTAATTTGCTACTTCAAGCCTCCTTTTTTTTGTTGTCTTCTGTTTTGCTGCCCCAGCAATGTTCATTCCTTACAGCATTGCTCTGCTTAATTTTTAAACATTTGCAGTTGCACCATCTGTTTCACTGGCTTTGACTATCAAACCAAGGCAGTTATCTGTCACTGGTCCCACTCACAGCTGCATTACTCCCTTCTAATAAGAAGTTCAGAACAGGGCCAGATTTATACCAAACCCATCACCAAAACCTCCTGGGAGTTGCTACAACACTTCTGGATATTTATAGAGTAAAATTACACACTAATTACAGCATTTTCTACTTTTTTGGGGTTAATGTAGTGTGATGTAAAAATTAAAACTGGACAGTCAGTTTTTTTAGTTTAATGTTTACAAGAAAAAATTGAAAATACTGTGGCACAGCACCTTAGCAGGCGGAAAGCAACTTGGTATGTTCCTATTTTCCCTTGTCCTTTGTTCTCATCCTCTTAGAAATCCTCTCCTTCCTGTTCCCTTTGCTGAGGAGTATAAGTACCCTTGAGCCAAAAAGCCAGACTTGTCACATGAAAACTGGTACCAGTCGATTGCAAAGTATTGAATTGTGCTAAATTTCCTGCTAATTAGTAACTCTCCTACTCAGTTGGGTTTTGATACCTGAAGTCATTTTTCCATCTAACAGTTCAGATTTCAGCTTTTTCCTTCTTTAAAACTGGGGTTTCTCAGCATCAGTCTTGGTGAGGAATATTTTATTCTGCCAAAACATGAAAAACATTATGTATAACTATAAAAGAAAAAAATTAAACCTCACAGAATTCATGCTGATTCCTGAAATAAAAAAAGCAATAATCTGTTTTCAACACCTTTGTGTTAACACCTGCTTAGCCATCATGCTATGTTTTCACATTCTTGTTTTTTGCTCTGTGCAATCAGCTGCAATGCAAAGAAATCTGTAATGAATATAAATACATATACCAAGAGTGATAAACAAATCTTAAGTGATTTTAAAACCATGTCAACACATAATTTCAAATAATAACAGAGTTCTACAAAGTGTTTATATCTCATTAACATGGACACAAGAATATCATCAGATCATGAACATTACCGATTTTCCAGTTTAATTTGAGCCTTTATGTAATTTGCTTGTGCTTATAGATTGCATTTTAAAGATATATCTAATTTTTTTATTTTCTGAGATGATCTGGCAGTTCCAATCAAGGAAGTGCTGTTTCCAGTCTTGATAAAAGAATCTCCAACTAAGAAAAGCTTGCAGGTACTTGTGTGTTTATCTACTAATATATATTTAATCATGACAGGGTATGTAACAAAATGCTTGCATTACATTACCAGAGAGTTTAGAGATTGGGTCCAATAAAGTTGGACGAGAGATAAAGTTGTCCCTCTGTGTCTAAAGAAATAATCATCGAAGTGTTGGTTTGGGGTTTTTCATTGAAAGGTCTTTGGTAGTGATGTTCCTTTCTGTGATGACATTACAACCAGCTTGTATCACTATTGAACAGTATGTTCATCTATAATGTAATTATAATCTTCCCTATAGCTACCTGAGTATTACAGCTTTGCTCATTCCTGTATGCAGGAGCATTCATTATCTTGTTCTTTTATGCATTATCCAATTTTCCAATAGAATCTAATGGCTATAAAACTTGTCCCCGCAATTTTGTCCTGAAATAATTAAAATGCATAAATAATTTTAGATATACAGTTTCATTTTATGGCTAAATCAGTAATTTCTGGTCCATTCTGGGTTTTTTTACGCCCATAGTTAATATATAGATTTAAAGCCCTATTTTCCTGTCTCTTGGTATCGTTCATCTCAAATTTTGTACTGTTATGAGTAACAAATGTACCTTGCCTTTTCAAACTAGAGTGGTACTGCACTGCTTGACCAAAACCACATGCTTATCTTTGTGGTTCACTTCAGTTTTGTGGTGGAAAAAAGGGGGAAATATCTCAAAAAAAAAAAAAAAAAAAAGATAGGCTTTGAGAAATGCATTCAGTTCTAACACAGCATGTGAAAGTACACTTTTGTTCAGCTATGTAAAAGAGAAACAGGGTACACTTTTTGTTACCCCTGTGCAGGACTGTGAGGTACACAGCTCTCAGGTGAAAAGGGTAAAATAATGTCCCTTTCTAATGCCCTACCTTTGTTTATTTGTCTGAGAGATGAGGAGGGAGCAAATTGTGGCAGCCATGCAGCACAGCTATTTCAGGACATGAGAGCAGGGTTGGCGTGGGATGCTGCAAGGCCAGCAGTTTGCTTCCAAAGGGTTGATTATCCTTGATGTGGCTTCCTCTTGGAAACACCCTTTCTTCCTCATACTCATTCCTGGGGCAATGCCACCATAAGATATCTTTGTGCCAGGCCAGCAAGGAAAGCAAAGATTAATTCTTTCCAAAGATGGCAGTCAAAAGATTTACAAACATCCTTTGCAGGGTGACTATGAAAACAATTAGATGAAAGGCAAATTCAATTTTAGGTAAATCATTTATCCAGGGAAATCCTAAGCTTTTACCAAGAAAATTTCTCTGCATACCACACCTGAGAGGACAAGGTTAGCTGTGTCTCGTGCTTCCAGATGAGAAAGCCACCAGTGAGGAATGCGAAGCATGCCCATTTCAAGAAACATGAGACCTCTTCCTACATTTTGTGTATTTTAAAAGTGATGCTGCAAGAGTCATCTTGCTGATATATGTTTGCACAGCACCGTAGAGATTTCTATCAGAGATGTAATCCGTTGTATGAACCAGTGGCACGCTACTAGGTCTGTTCGGCTTGGCTCCTGTTCCATCCTTGCATGGTGTCCACTTTGGGGAAGGTATAACCCTCCAGAGAGATGTATGTGTCTTTCTGACCACGGAGTGAGGATTAGAAAACTTTGGTCAGGCAAAATGGCAACTTGAAAATGTACCAACCCTCAGCCTCAAACAAAACTAAAGTGTTTGCAGCACAATCACCTTTTGTTTTCCTACTCCTCAGAAACATTGTTTTGCATGTTGTCAACTAACAGTTTCTCACCAGCCATGTTTAGGTTTGTGTGAATAGTGATTGCTATTCTGCTCAGTTTCTCCATCTATGGACAAAGCTAAAAACACAGTTAAACTGTCCAGGAGGCAGAGAGAGAAGGGACAAAAGAAGAGGCAACAAAGCTCATCCAGGCTCCATGGCTGTACAGAACCACACAGAATCACAGAACCTAGTCCAACCCCCTGCTAAAGCAGGATCACCTCGAGCAGGTTGTATGGGATCACATATGAGCGGGTTTTGAATATCTCCAGAGAGGGAGACTCCACAACCACTCTGGCAACCTTGGCTATCTCAGTTTTAGCGGCTTGTAACTGAGAGAACCCTATAGAGATTATTTAAAAATGTATATTTTCAAGCCCACTTTATTTTTCAGGGACCCTGAGACCTGCCACATGAAGAATGGCAAAGAACCAGTGCTCTCAAGCACACACCAGTGTTTTATATTGCAGCTGTGGGTCTGACTTTCCTTCAGATTTCTCAACCTGTCATGGCACTAAACTGGAATAAGTTTGTGACATAGGCCTTGATTAGAAATACAGATGGTGACACAGGCAGAAAGCTTAAAACACAGTGGATTTTATTCCTTTCTGAAACCACTGTGTAATTATTTATTTCTTGCTGACATGGAGAATTTTCTGTAATAATAGTAATGAAGACATCAAATATGTAAGGAAAAAATGGTCAGCTTTGCATCAGTAAATGACTGATACCTTTTGCCAAGGGAAAGTATTTCTTATTTTTAAAATGTAGCCTTTAGCATGTCCTTTGTCCTTGTTCTTTCCTGTTTCATTATAATCTGTATGCTTACCCCTGTAATTGTCCAGTCCACTTTAATTTAGTGCCAGATCCCACCCCAAATATCGATGTTTGTGCCTCCTCACATTTCTTATAAGGCACCAAAGTGATATTACTGCCAAGGGGAAATATGGCTTAAGGGCTGGAAAACAGCTGTTGGAGCAACCCACATCACATGTATATGCATAAATCCCCATAAACAGAGCTGCATCCTCAACTGCCAAAGAGGGCAGGAAGCTGAGGGTACTGGGACTGTTTGGGTTCATGTGACTGCTTGGGGTGTCTCTCTGTGCTGACCCTCATGCAGATGTGATGCACAGTCGCGTCACAGTGCCCATGCCTGCTTCAGATATGTGGTCAGTCTTGCTACTGGCTGTACGTGAGGCACTGAGCTGCAGCAGCCTCCTCTCTGCCAGGAGGCTGTCGGATTCGGCCCTGCTTAGCATAACTAACTCTTTTTGAGATTACTAATTGAAAATATTTGAATGAGAGTTTCCACATATGACTAAACAAACTGAGCACAGTTATCAATTGTATAAATATTTGCATAGAAAGATCTTCATACTTGTATTTTCTGCAGTACCATTAAAATCAGTATTTTTTTTCATATAACCCAGCATTACAAATTTTACCCAGTAACTTTTAATTTATATTTTTAAACATATTCATGGATGAGAGGCTCACAAATCAACTACCAAAAGCCAGCGATCCAAAGAGGTAAGAGACAGAGAACAAAAGTTCAGCAGCTGGGTTTTGAAAACAAAGTATTGCATCGATGCTTCTTTCCTTCCTTTTGTTCATCCCTTACATTTATGAATGAGGTGGATCAAGAATAATTGACCTTTGGTCTGAATTTGCACTTAAAAAAAAAAAAGAATAAAGGGCAGCTAAACATGTGGCTGGATATTTGAGAAAGCAAACAGACTGTGTGGAAAGGATAGTAGATTTTATATAATTAACAAAAATCGAACAAAAATCTTTCTGACACTGTGAGGGTTGTTGGCCAAGAATGAGTTCCTTATAATTGGTCAGCCATGATAAAAATATGAAATATTCTGCTGTGGCTCATGAGAGTAAAAGGACAAAATAATAGAGTGTGCTCTAGAGCAGTTTGTGTGGCATTAATACCTTAAACCACTCCCTCTGTGGTGTTCTGATACTTTACCTTTTAAGAAAAAAGGGCCCTATCCTCAGCTTGTGGGAACTGATGCCTCCCCTAACATCTGTGATACACCCCACAGGAGTGACTGGAACCTGTGTGGTCTCAGCCTTACTTTGGACCCTGCTGAATTTCCTTTTCCTAGAAGACTTCATACTTGGTTGGGTCCCCTGCTTTTCCCATCAGATGGTCTATAGTAGAGCAGTGGCTGACAGAGTTTAAGCTTGATCTCATTACAAATTTTTCAATACACTTTATCACACATTTACGGGTCAAACACCCATTGACAGGCAACAACCTCCCTGCTGCCACTTCCAGCTTTACCATTTTACCTTCAAGTGCCTCTACTTTTTTCTTACTGTGACTTTCACTGTCACCAGCAGCTGCTTGGCTGATGCACCTTTGTCCATCTTAAAACAGTTTGTGCTCCACTGCTTTTCAAGCCAATGATCAGGCCAGCTGATTCTCTGGGGATTAATTCCTCTGAGCTAAGAGCTTTGCTCCTGTCCTTCAATGCCTACTTGTGTGCACACTGCTGGTGAGCACACACATACCAAGCAATGCTTTCCATTTACACCCACGTGTCTCTTCCCAAGTGGTCCAAGTGCCTTGGCACATATCTCTCCCCCGGCTACTTTCCGAAGACTCTGGCACTGACCACCACATGATTTTCTCCACCATGTCTTCCTCCATGGCATTTTGCATACCCTGTCATACTTGTGGGGTTAGGGCACTGTCTGATGTCTTCCATGTCCATCTGGGGAGAGGCATCCCTTTGCTCAGGAGATGTTACTGACTAAACTCTAGGCCTCACAGTGCTGTGCCCATGGTTTTTGGCCACACAGATCATAGGAGCCCTCTTGTCTTTTTTTTTTACTGCTCCTCCTCATAACAATGAGATTGCAGGTCTACTTGTGACAGCAGAATTAAACTCTTCCAGGATTTCATTTATTTTTCACTTTGCTTAATAATATATTCTAAGTACATGCACAAATTGCAGACACTGCTGTGCTTCTCAGATTGTCATGTTACAGGTTCATAGTTCACCTGTTCTTCCAGAGTTAATTGAAAACTGTTATGTCCTTAAGCTGGCCATTGTGGGGAATAAGGACACCTCTGAGTTTTTTTCCATTCCACTGGCAGCCACTGCTCCTAGATACAGTATGAAGCTCTGATTAAACCACGTTTATGGAGTATAAGCTCTGCTGAGTGTTTTAGCTGTTCTATTATTTTTGCTCAGGATATTTTTATAGTTCATTTTACTTCTGGTACCAGGTGTAATTCAGTAACCATTAAAAAAGGAGAGCTGACAGCATTCTGCCTCATTAGGTGCCTGGAGTAGCAGCAGTCCATGGCAAGCCTGCTCGTGCCAGCTGCAGGAGTCCAGGGAGCCCCACACCATTCCTTCCATGGTGCCAGCACAGCAAATCATGCAGTCACCCAATTACCGGAATTGGGGAACGGAAATAATCTCGCAAGAGAAAATCAGTGAATTTCCATCTGGATCAGTACCCTGAGCCCATTTTGTTTAATTTTGTTTTTTTCTCCTTAGCCCTCCAACATCTGTGCTACCAAAGCAGCAGTACAGCGCAGGGACAAGCGTCCATGGGAAGGGCCTGCTTGACAAAGGATTTCTTCCAAAGAAATCTCTGTGAGGCCACAGACTGAGGGCTGAGCTCCTCTCAGCCTGAACCACCACTGCAAAATGCTAGAGACAGCTACCACTGTATCACCTTGCGTTAGGGCCTCTCCCCTACGGGATAGAGGGCTTGGTGGGGTGCTTTGATGATGCATGACTTAAAGACCACATGTCTTCAATTTGGGGAGGGGGCAGAGTCGAGGCAATGAATCCGCTGTGGCACACGTGCCAAGATTTTTGTGGCCATGATTAAGCTTGCTAACACATCCTTAGGACCACACAGTCTGAAGGTCTCATTTCAAGTTTGCAGCCTATAGCTCTTACCCAGTATCTTAGAAAGTCTAGGGAAATTGGGTGTATTTGCTTATTTCAGGGGATTTCTGTGTGGAACAGGCATGATCAGGCTTTATATTCCTTGAGAAAAGCCAGGTGCAGTATTTTACAAATAGGTATTCAAATTCAAAGCTATTTCATGTTTTACCTATGACTACGATGTATTCTAACTTTCAGAAACTTTAAATGAGAAAGGTACAGTTGCTGTAAAAGCAATGAATCACTCAGGCTGAACTTTAACACCCATTCAACATCTAATTAGTTGAATTAGAGCCACTTTGCAAGAGAGTCAATCAATTCTCTAGCTTTAGCTGCCCTGGTGGTTCTGAAATTTGATGATGTTATCATTACTTCAGAGGAGACACTCAGTTAGCATTTTAATAAGTGCGTTTTCCCCCAGCACTTTAGCTCCAAAACAGGAACCATCATATGTTAAAATATTATCTGCAAAATGCAGACTCTCCTGGGCCAGCAATGTGTCCACATCTGAAAACTTTTCTGGTTGAGCACTCTTATTACTTTCACATGGATCAAGAGAATTACCATCAACCCGAATTTCAGTATTTGCAGAATTAGAAGGTAATTAACAAGACAGAACTTGAACTGAGGTAATACCTTTGCAGAAGAAGCTCAAAACGAATTATTAAAATTCACTATTCACATATGAATAAATGGTGAGACGAAAGTACCCCCAGAAGGTTTAAACTAGCCTTTAAATACAAACCAGATGAATACTATGCTACCAGCTTCCTTCAAGTTAAGCAAATACGTTTGATGTTTCACAGGAGCACTGTTAAGCAAAGGCTGAAGATTTCTGTAAAATTTGAAGCACACCAGATAAAAGGATATGTGCACACACAAGAAGCCTAAATTGACTTCATTTCTTGACTATTCATGCTATTCCCTTGGGAAGGGAAGAAGGAGATCTCATAGCTCTAAAATCACTTGGTCTGACTTCTAGTCTCTTTGTCTTGCTGAGAAATGGTATGTGAGCTGCTGGATCCCTCCTTCTGCTGTAGGTCATTAAGAAATGGCTCAGGAGATAACATCCTTCAAGAATGACTTTATGTTGGAAGATATCTCACAATTCAGACCAGTTATAGGAGGAATTTAGCAAAGACCAATGCCTATATCACCTCTGAAGCTCTGGACCGTCTTTGGGCAGTCTGACTTTAAATGGAGGGGAAGATACGGTTTTCCTAAGGCATCATGTGGAAAATCTGTCAGCTGGGTGGAGAGAATAGTAATTCCACTGCCCTACATCTGTCCCTCTCATCTGGTTTTGTCCCTCTCATCTGTCTCAGGTACTCAACCTTCCAGCTTGAGTTCACTTTTTGTTCTCTATTTCTTGTGCTTTCTTGAATAAGCGCACTTCCAAAAGATGGCATAGTTCAAAAGCACTTGAAAGCTTCTCTACAATGTTTTTAAACCCTTCCAATGCACAACCACAATGGAGAAATTTACTTTTAAAAGTGAAAGTTCAAAAAAATGGAATGATGAAAACAAAGATTTAGAATTAAGTTATTGTGCATGCCGTGAGCCAGCACACTGTGTCAGCTTTCATTCCTGTTGTAGAAATATTGGCTGCTGTGCCAGACCAGCTTCATTTGTTGGACAGCCAAGGTGCCCTGCCTTCTTTTTTGTGCTTAGTCTTGAGGTTTTTTGTGGGTGGTAGCATTGCATAAATGTCCCTACCACATCCATTTCAAACACATCCTCTCTAAGTTCATTTTCCAGAGAGATCTCACTAAACTTTAGAGCTCTTGGAAAAGAAAACGACCCAACATTTCCCAAAGGTGGCAATTATCAGAGAACACCATCGCTTTCACCTCTATAGCATCCCTATCTGCTGTAGCAGTTTGTTGCTTTAAAGGTTTAGACAGATATTAAGAGAACAGGGTGAGTATGAATAAGGAAAATGGAAATGTGATGGGCCGTCCCTGAAACATCACGGTGGCAGGGAGCAAGTTTAACTCTCAGCCGCTGCCTGCAAAGGCACAGATCAGGGCTGGCTTTGATGCACGTGCATTTCAGTTGCTGTCAGTGGAATTACTGCAGCAACTGTAGGATTCCTTCCCTGAGTTACAGAACTGGGGATGTCAAGAGACCAAAATACAGTGGAAAATGGGCTAGAAGATTTGCATGAAAATTTGAGTGGAAGGGAAAAAAAATAAAATAGGTCATGCAGCCAGCAGGGAACTTTGCTGAGAACAGAATGGCCAGACAAGGACAGAGGCTGTAGCTTTTATCACTATTTAGAAGATGATGGTATTCTTTTAATTACCACAAAGGTATCATTAGCTTTGACCTGGTTAATTAAGGTACTATGTCAATTATGATTTGCTTATGCATCCAGGAAGTGTTAATATTTCCTCTAATCTAAGGACTAATTCTTACACAGCTCCCATTGTCATTTTCATTCATGGAAGTGATAGACTGTATCTTTCATATAATTAGCCTTACAACATCCCCATGAAGGAATCATGAAACTAGTATTTCTCTTTTCATTTGTGAAATGGAAACTAAGCAAAATTTTCTGTTGAATTTGTAGAAGCTGAAGGTCTACAGTTTGTAATTTAGGCCCAAGATGATGCCAGCAACCTACTGCAGAGAAAGTGTTCCAATCCAGGACCCTGATTTTTTAAGCAGCTCCCTTAACTCCTGAGCCATTGCTAGGTTTTATAGTGCTTATGCTAAAGGTTACAAATCCCCCTAAGCCATTATAATACATGGTTAAGTTTTGGCCTGCCTTATGTTGATTAGCTGCACCCACCTCTTCTTGCTGTGTATGAGGGTCTAACAGGTATTTTATATTGAATTAGGCAGTGTTCTGAGAATCCTAAGAGACAAAGATGAGAAAGAGATGAGGTCATGAAAATGAAAGAAAAGATGTTTCACTACAAGATCACTTCTTCAGTTTTCTGGGAAAAAAACATGCATTTAGGTTTAATCTCCTACATGGAGTTTTTGCTTTCCCCTCCCAGAAAATGCTCTGATATCAGCACAGTGACCCTGCTCATGCTAAAGCAAAGTCCCAGCTTACACCAGTCTAGGCCTCATGGTAAAATACCAGTCTCTGGAGAGGAATGAGGACAACAAGCCACGGTCATGGTTCAGCAGAAAATCTAATTCTCCATGTTAAGAGTCTTTCTGAATTGTGCCTCACTCAGCTTAATGCATTTGTCCTTCACATTCATGGACACAACTTTTTAAAGAAGAAAAACGAAAGATAATAAATGAAAAAGAATATGCAAGGCACTGGAAAAGCTAATCTGTTTTCTCTCTCAGTGTAGGTATGAGATTTAGAAGAAAACAACATGACTGACACAAGTTAATTTCCTTTCCATTCTCTTCCTGTTAAAGATTATGAAATAGTGAATTATAAAACAGCACATTCACAGTAGACTAAAATCACTCTTCATGCAGAGAATAATAATTATGTTGCATAGTTTACTGTTTTAAAAAATTAAGATGTACTTAAAGGTACTGTCAGGCCCCACCTGGAGTACTGTGTCCAGTTCTGGGCTCCCCAGTATAAAAAAGACAGGGACCTTCTGGAGAGAGTCCAGAGAAGGGAGACAAAGTTGATTAGGGGTCTGGAACATCTCCCCTGTGAGGAAAGGTTGAGTGAGCTGGGTCTGTTCAGCCTGGAGAAAAGAAGACTTAGGGGGGACCTAATTAGTGTTTATAAATATCTTAGACATGGGTGGCAGGGGGAATTGGCCAGCCCCTTTTCAGTGGTCAGTGGGGACAGGACTAGGGGCAATGGCTGTAAGCTGGAGCACAGGAAGTTCCGCACCAACATGCGGAAGAACTTTTTCACAGTGAGGGTGACGGAGCAGTGGAATAGGCTGCCCAGGGAGGTGGTGGAGTCTCCTTCTCTGGAGATATTCAAGTCTCGTCTGGACGCCTATCTATGTAATATGAGCTAGGGAGCCTGCTTTGGCAGGGGGGTTGGACCCGATGATCTCTTGAGGTCCCTTCCAACCCCTAAGATTCTGTGATTCTGTGATTCTGTATGGTCAAAAGCAATGAGAGTAACTGGTTTTTACTTCATTTTTACATCCCAGTCACCTTAGGAAGTTGCAGAGGTGTGGAACACTCACTCTGCACTGGCCCTGTGGTCTTTGATTCACCCTAAGCCTCCTGACCAGGGGATGGAGTGCCCAGTTCCCCAGCCAGGCTGCAGAGCAAGGACTTACTCAACACTGTTTAATATGACTTTTGGAGATGCCTGAACATCCTGAAAAGCTGCACAGGCAGCTGTTCCCTAGATCACCCCCCTCTCCCCAACCGAAATCTCAAATAGCCCTACTTTGTTCTCATGTAAAACTTCAGATCCTTCTATCAATCAGGCACTCAGCTCCCTCTCAGAGATATTAAAGAGCTTATAGGTCCCTCCCAAGCTTTTCAACAGTTGTCATATATAAGCATAGGTCTGTATGGACCTCAGCCTATATATACATCATGCAATACAGTGCAACAGAGCCTGCAGTGAAAGAGGAAGTGGTATTTTATCAATGTGACTTTTGGAAATGAGTGTTATAAACTTGTCAGCAGGTGATGTGAAGCTGCAGAATTATCCCAGCACTACCCCTTGTGTCCTTTGGATGAAACATTAAAGAAGAATGGAATTTAACTATGCATGAGATGGACTAAACCTATATGCTTAAATAACACTCAGCCACTCTATTTTCATATTTCGTTTCAGGTCATTTTTTTCCAGAGTAGAAATTCATAACTGGGCTAACAAGTATTTTCTTCCTGAGTATTTTATTTAAATGCTTGCACTGTGAGTCTTCTGAGCCTTGGAGGAGAGCAGCTTTTTCTGCATCCTTGTAACAAGACCGAAACATGGAAAGGGCAACCATTTTATGCTTACATTGCACGAGACCATCAACTGCAAAATACGTTAGATAATGCAGAACATTTCCCTTCTGGGCATCATTCAAACCTCATAACAGGGTGATTTCATCATGACCTCTCTTCTTGTGTCCCCCACAATAATTCCATGACATGACACTAGTTTACCCTGGAGTATTTGAGCCACATGCACAACCCACTGGAACAAATGGAAAGCTGCCCTTTTCCTATAGCACACAGGCAGGGAGTTACCTGAACAGAGATCAAAATATGAAATGTTTCTATGCAATTTTTATTGTTTGTCACAGTTACACATAAAATAAACACAGAGCTTTGCCCAGTGGGGAAAAAAAAAATAAATTATTATTTCTCTTGATTTAGCTGGAATAGGCAGCAAAATGCAGACTAGCACAGGTTTCTGCTTTTGAGAATTCCCATCAGAAATATTAGATATAGATTATATCTTTTCATTTTTCTGTTTTGGTATAGCTTTAAAATTATTGACAAATAGATGTAATTTAAAAAAAAACCAAAACCAAAAACAAACCCCAAAACCCAAAAGTCAGATCAAACCTCAGAGGTATCTTTTTAATTTGTGGAAATATTTCTAATCAGGCATTTGAAAATATATAGATCTTCAGTGAGAAAATTAACTCTGATAATAAGAATAGTAAAAAAAAGCCGTGAATGCAATTGTATTAAGTATCTTTATCATTTTCAGGATGCTGTTGCCAACACCATGGATGCCTCCTCTTGGGTGAACTGGATCACTTCTCTGACACTATAGTTTCCGGGGGGGTGGGTTGGAAGAAATGATGCTTGTATTAGCATGTCAAGACTTCACAATCTACAAAAAGTCTTAAGAGGGACAAATCTTATGTGTTGTGGCACAAAGACCTTCAGCATTTTCTGTGAGTTATGTTCCATTTCCTGCTTAATAGCAGCACAATAATATACCTGCAGCATGTATTTGCTGTAACCTAATAAGATTTCATGTACAAATCAGAGACGGGCACAGATGTAGAGGTGAATTCAGGCTGACGGCTGTCTTAAAGTGCATCCTAGAGAAAACATAAACACGACATATACGCTATTTAGAGTCGCGCTGAACATCCTGGTTGTGTAAGGTGAGTGTGAAAGGACAGTTTTTGTTGCTCAGGCAGGGTCAAGAGATTTTCAGTGTAAATGAGCATCAGGCTCCTTCATTTTAAAATTTTTCTCAGTTCAACAACCACACACCTAATTGACTGTCAACTGTATCAGTCAAAAGCCATTCCATCAGGGCTGATAGTCACGCACTGAAGATGCGGTACAACTGGTAACAAGAGGTAAATCAAACCTGGACAACTTGTATGGCACAACATGTGGGTCTATTTTTATTCTGGAAAAGGTAAGTTTTGCTGTAGAAAGGAGAGGAATGATGGTATCAGCTTGGTTTTTAAAGGAAAAAGCTGATCTGGTCAGATGTGAAATTAGTACAGAGACGCATTCTTGGATTTTCTTCTTTATTGAAAGTCTTTCAGAAAAAAATGTCCTCTTGCAGCTGGAGGGTAAAGGGAAGTTACTCCTATACCTGTGCTGTCTTTTGTGCCCAGGGACAAGATTTTCTTATCTTTGCAACACCCATAGATCACGGAAGAGATTCTTACCTGGTATAATTGGCATAAATCTGTAACGTCCCCTTGAGGATGAGCAAAATAGCTCTTTCTCTGCACATTACTGTTTCTTGTGCTATGACAGATCAGTGTACCTAACACTGATAGACTGACTTCCATTCAGTCTGCACATACCAATGTTAATGACAATATATATCGAAAAAACAATGTTGGTTGGTCTTGTATTAAGTGGACATTATCACCAAGAATTTTAGATGGATTAAAACAGCTTTCAGCCTTCTTAACACAGCCTATCAAATGCAAAGACAAGTTTGCTTTTCTGTAAACAAACTGTCATCCTGCTTTATGATGATACCTACATGTACTGCCAGAACAAATGACAATAACATAAGTTCTATTGCTATCTGTTCACAGCTGTCAGGAGTGCACTTCTGAAAGGATCCTAATATCAGCTGTGCAGATTTGCTGGAAATAGTAGAAAAGCACAAAGAAAAATAAAGGGATTCACTCACAACTTGGCTAGTAAGAAGAAAGACCTGCATGCTGTTTTTCACTCCATTCTTCTCCTAACCAGGAATGCATCAAATCCTTCCACTGAAAATTTGACTCCATTGTCCTTAAACAGGTGTCCATAAACAGGGATTACTATCTTTTATAAATGTATATAACCTACAGTCAGCAGAATCTGCCTTTAATAATATAGATTATTATTAAAGAAGATGCATGTACAAAGAAAATGCCCATTTATGGGAGACATACTGGCCTATCATCTGTTAAAAGGCTTTTGTTATATTCACAGATACCAACACTCAACAGTTACTGTCATTATTTTCTCATAACTTTTTTGTCTCAATTTTTAATCATGGAAAAATGTTCCAAAGAGCTTGGAGGGTGGTGTGCTGAATACTGTGGAGACTGTATATATCCATGGGAGTTAGGAGAGGTTTTGTATTTCAGAATCAGAAGCTCAAGGAGCTACAGCCACCGTCCAAAGAAATGAAAATAGGACCCTATTCTGTCCAC
This sequence comes from Laterallus jamaicensis coturniculus, assembly GCA_022605575.1. NCBI lineage: Eukaryota > Metazoa > Chordata > Aves > Gruiformes > Rallidae > Laterallus > Laterallus jamaicensis. The sequence goes on from JAKCOX010000001.1 coordinate 41,142,553, forward strand.
AGAAATGAAAATAGAAATGAAAAGTATAAAGAGGATTACTTTGAAAACTTAGTTGCATTTCTACCTTCCAAGTTCTTAGGCATAGGTAAATCACCTTAGTTCTGCTGTGGGTTTTGATACTGTAAATATCCTGTGCTAAGGTGTGGCCCTGTAAGTCACAGGGCATGTTGCTATTTCATAATATAATACCGAATAGTTACATGCTCTACCAGAAATTCACAAACTAAATGTAAGTGGATTTTTAAGCCTGAGTTCTGGAAATAAAGATGAACGTCTTTGGCAGTCCTCTAGATAGCATTGTATTTTGTCAAAGTTATCAGCCTAAATTCACCCTCACAGTAAGTCAGCTGAAGTCAGCAGCATTGTAACAGAATGATCTTGGCTTAATGGAATTGAGGTCAGGATGATATTTAGTTCATGTTGTATGTGGTACTGCATAAAAGTGCAGCTTTTCAAATGTGTTTGAATGCTACTTAGCAAACACCTTTGCCATTTCAGAAGTGAGTCCTTGCATGTCGTAAGCTTAGACTATTTTCTTGACCAATTAAACCAAATTCTGCTTATTGATTGTTACCTGTAACCCAACTGGTTATAAATAGTTACATCCCAAGATGTTTTTGACTTAGAAGTCCATATGCAGAAATTATAGTCCAAGCAAAAGGTGATAAAAGTTAAAGCATATTGCTTTCTTCTAATTTAGTTGGTTCCAAAATAAGCCCAGGACTTCCACTGAGTAGCAAGTCAATAGGTTACTTATTGGTGCATCTCTGTTAGTGTTTTCATTCAGAACAGGTGTCTGTCTCCCAGACTTCTTTTGTTTACTAAATTTTCATTGGCTTTTGTGCAGTAATTTCAAAGAAGAGAACTTGAGTTCTTTGGTATTGGTTAAACTGGAAAATATATTCTGGCAGTGTACCTCAGCAGCCCAGCCATGAACGGGCTTCAACGCAGGAGTTTAGACTATAGTTACCACAATGTAAAACTCCCCAAACCTGTGTAATGTGAATATCAAGTTCTCATCTCTGACTGTTCTTGAATCTTCTTCTACAGGTCATCACCTTTTACTAGTAAAGCCATAATCTCTGACCACATTATTAATACAAAAAGATAGCTACAGAAGTAAGGAAATCCCCATGCCTAGTTTCTCATGAACTGAATTATTTCCACATAAAGCATCACTTGGCAGAATAATTTTCTGCAGTTCTTCATCCCTAGAAGTACCAGTAGAGCATAGAGAATGTTTTTTGATATATGCCACTAAAATAATGAAGAACAAGACTGCACTTCTCATTGCACTGTGCTGTTAAGGAGGTATTTTCTGAAGCCAGGGCTATAAGTGTCTGTTGTCAGAAGATTAAGTCTTTTTTGCATGTTTCAGATTGTCCTAACAGTCACAAGAAACATTGATTCTCTCTCTCAAGGCAAGCACCACAGTAACAGGATAACCTACAGTGGACTCAGCTTTCAGAAATTGTCTTACCTTCCTTCATTTCAGTAGCAGTAGGCGTAAGCAATGTGGAGCAATGTTCCTGTGTTGTTGTCCTTGACAACAGCCTCAGCTCTTCCTTCCATACCCTTGCAGGAATGCAAACTGCCACCCTGGATTTTTCCAAATTGACCCAATGGTCCTACTCGTGGTCCTTAAGCAGCATCCAGACTTGCTAACCATCTCATCCAGCCTCATTAGCACCCGCTCATTCAGCAGAGGCTGTCCAGTCTCCAGCATGGGTGAAGATCACACAGGTCACAACCAGTCCTAACTCATAGCAGATACAGCTGCACTACAGAAACATCCTATTGTGTCTGATGTAGGGCAACAGGTATGATTTTCTGAAGTGACCTTGTGACTAAAGTGCCTCTGCTATTGGAAAATCACCAGAGCTTAGGTATCTAAGAAACAGCATTTCCAAAAGAGATCATTATGCAAGGTCAGTGCCTTGACATGCTTATTGCAGAAAGTGATGGACCCTTGGACCCCGCAGAATTTAAACCTGGGACCTTGTTTTAATCTATGAAGGAAGCCTGCTATACAATTGTAATTCTGATTGAATTTGCCCCCATCTCTCACTAAGGCTCAGCTAGCTAACACATGAAATTTAGGAAGCAGTTGCAGTATTTTGAATAAGCAATTCAACAAGAGTAAGAAATTATTGCAAAATAGAGCTGCTGGCTTTGCTTTCCAGAGATAGAGTATGCTAATGTGTTTAATCTCAAAGTCTGACGAGGAGCTGGGGAAGGAAGAGGTTATAGTAGCCTGTTGAAATGTAAATGTTAATAATGCTCTCTAAATGAAGTAAAACTAACAAAAAATTTCATTCATTTCTTTGGATTAATTAAAAATGTTGCATTTCTGCAACCTGATTGTTGTTTTTTCTTAAATGGTTATTTAACATTTCCTTAACAATATTCTATTGCTTAACACTTTATTGCACTTTATTGGGCTTCAGCTGCCATTCTGTATTTTTTTCCACAAGTCAACATTTGAGTCAAAGTACAGATTTTGGGGACTGTTAAGTAGGTATCTGATCCTAATTATTTTTTGTTGGGTTCTTTTTGTAAAATGAGAACAAATTGATTTTTAAAGCTTCACATCTACTCTGAAAATAGATCACCTATCAGTTTCACAGATTACATCTGGCACAAGGAAAAAATAGTAGATGTAATATCTGCAATAATGTAAATTACTTTTAAGCAAACATATTTAGTAAATCACATTCCTAATGAGAATCTCCATGTTATTTTCTTGTTAAATATGCTTAATATGCAGCTCCAAGTTAACACTTTTCTCATTTTAGTACTCATATAGAAAACTATTCTCTCTAATTCTCTCTGAGAAATGGTTTATCAAACTTAATTTTGTGAATGGTGTAGTGCATTTCACATGGTATTTGGAGACTTTGAGAGGAATCGCATGAGCACTGAGATGAGATGATAATATTCGTGATGAGATTCATATAATTTAACCCAAGCTGTTTAAAATCTAGAGGTCTAGCTGAAGTCGCTTAACTGTGTGCTCTCTGACCATGTTTTCACAGCAGCAGGAGAGATAAAGGAAGATCCTGAAGGTAGCTGAAATCATTTGCCATCTGACAATGTCTTTCCTTTCTCCACTGACTATCAATTGAGCCTCGATCCCATTAGAAACTTGAAGATTTTAAATTATGAGGGCATATAAAATGTATCCTACATAAAGAAATTAAGAGGAAAAAGTCAGATTCAGTGACTCATCAAACCTGCACCACAGTTATTCCAACCCTGGTACTCTGGTTTTTCAGGCTCAAAACTGTGCTTTACTTCATGTTATTTCAAAGTTATGATTATACAATAAATTCCAACATTCTGCGATCAGTATTAAAAGTGAGATAAGTAGAATTTGTTAAAAAAGGGCAGTTTAAGAATAAAATTATCAAGAAATCCAGGCCCAGTTATTTTATCCATTCTAATTTGATTAGTCTTTAATCATGTGACTAAATTCACTGACTTGATAATTTACAGCAATATATCCAGCCTATTTTCACACACACACACTGTGAACTCTTTCAAACTCCTGAACCAATGTGTTCAGTAAGAGAAAGGATCTCTGCCAGTTATTTTTGACAGGTTGATAAGTGAATTCTCCTTGTAGTCCTCTAGGTGAGTTGACATTTTGTTCTGCCCTCAAACTGCAAAGAAAATTCTCTTTAATAAAATCACCTACCTGGGCAAACTCAGCCATTTTAGTTGATAGTCTAAGACAACAGTCAAAATACTGTATAATTCTAATCCCACTACTTGGTCAAGCTTTAGCTTCACATAGGACTATAAAACTATCATCTGCTGCATTGTCAGCTATTTTCAGTACAAGCTTCTAGTTTCCCAGTCAAAGGTGCATTAACATTGTTTTTGTGTTAGCTGAAGAGCAATAGAATTCCACAAGAAACTGCCTTGTTCTCTGATCTGAGCATCTAAGTTGAGCCACTGATAATGGCTTCATTGCCATTATACTGCCAAAAGCTGACGCAAACTTAAAATTACGAGCTGACTGGAAGTCTTTGCAGTGAAGCTTAGAAGTAAAAGTATCACTATTTCAGGAGGTCTTAACATTGTTTAGCTGTCATAAAATATTGAACTTTTTTGCAGCTCCTTGTCATATTCAGAGATGCATTGATGTAATATAACTTTGTCAAATCAATTCTCTCTCTATTAGGATGTAGCAAAGCATTTGTATTTAATTTCTATAGTTGGTGAACCATAATATCAAGTAATTATAGTGTTTACATTTATTTGCTACATCATCCAAAATGTTTCACTCAAGTGTATCTTGGCGCAGTGACCTCAAGGAAGTAAAATGCCCCTGGCAGAAAATGGTGTTTTTTCTGGTTTACCATGAATTGGTTGTCAGAGGTATAACTATGTGCAGAAGTTAAAACCATAAAACAGTTTATGGCAAGTCTTAAAAACATACTTCATTAATCTTTGATGCAAACAAAAAGGTAAAAATATTACTAATAAAAGCTAACAATACTAAATATCTAGACATCTTATGTCAGTATTTCTGAAGCAACCTTAAAACACCAGAAGAAACAGAAATAAGCCACCTCAGAGTGTGCAAACAATGTGTACTTATCAACACTTTCTCTAAATTTTTCATCCCTTTGCACCACTTCATCCTGTTCATCTATCTGCTTATGGGAATTTCACAGAGCACCAAACATTCCCTCTCAAATACTTGAAAGAAGTCTCATATAGCAGTTTTGGGCAGCAATCAAGAAAAAAATATAATTAAAAACCTGAAGGATAAATGCAGCCTTCCTGAAGGAGTATTTCCTTGCATTGACTTTTGAGTGAAGTCCTGTAAATCGAGCCTGATTTTTATCTGTTTTGGCAAGTGAGCCATACAATATCTAAAGACCTTCCAATACACAGACTTTTTTTTTTTACATGAGGCCAGGGAGACAAGGTTAGAGTTCAGGTTGGTCTCCTTCATGGATGGGTGGGCTAACGGAGATAGAAGGAGCTGCTAAAGGTTCTGAGAAGGGTGGAGGCTGCAAGATGATTTACAGTATACTATGACTTCAGGCTGCCTAAGTGACAAATGGACATGACCTTCTTAAATTCTGCCATGATCCCAAAAGCACTGGTAGCTGTTACAGGACAACTTCTCCAACTGAAGTGACAATAGTTTTTAGGGGTTTTTTTTGGGGTGGGGCATGTTTTGTCAGTATTTCTGAAGTAACCTTAAAACTTCTGAAAGGAGATTGTAGAAAGGTGGGTGATGGTCTTGTCATTCAGGTGACAGGAGACAGGACAAGGGGAAATAACCAGAAGCTGTGCCAGGGCAGGGTCAGATTAGATGTTAGGAAAAAAATTTTTACTGAAAGAGTTGTCAGGGTCTGGTGATGCCTCGGAAAGCCGGAATCAAAACTCAATAGCCTTGGTGACTATTAAGCAGATATCCTTTATTGCAGCGCTGGGCACACAGGGGATCGCTCCTCCAAATGTGTGCTCCTATTAAAGCCAAATTTCTCATATTTATACAGATTAATTATACATATTCATTATAATTTCTAAGAAAAGGCAGGCTTATGCAAATTATTTCCAGGAAGTCATTTACATTAACTCCTACCAGATGGAGCATGCCTGGTGACACTCAGGGGGTCTTCCGGTGGTCTTCAGGGATGAAGGCTGGTAGTCTTCCTCTCTGTCAGCGCATGCTCTCTACGGTTTTCTCCATAGTTACCAAAACACATTCCTGAATTCAAAACACTTTCCTACACAAACTAATTAGGAATGCCTTTTAACTGGAAACAAGATATACTCTGCCTCTTAATAGGTCATTGGTCCCATTATTTATGACTCCCATATCTTCACTAGCTTCAAGGCTAAGCTCAGTTTTGTAGCCACTTTCACGAAACAGCTCACACAGTTACAACACAGCCATATTCTACTAAAATCCAAACCAAATATATTCTTAAAATACACAATTTAAAGTTATATTAATTGTCTCAAGCTACATCGACATCAATCTATTCAACATTATTATATTTCACTGAATCACTGGAACAGACTGCCCAGGGGGGTGGTTGAGTCAGTATCCCTGGATGCGTTTAAAAAAGGGTAGATCATGTACTTAGGGATATAGTTCAGCAAAGAATGTGAACAGTTGGACTTGATGATCTTAAAGGTCTTTTCCAACGTTGTAATTCTGTGATTCTGTGTGATTCTGTCTCCAGTTCTCTAAGAATGACTGTAATTATTTGCAATATAAATGCCACACATCTACAGGAAATCGTGTAAGAACTCAATTTCCTGACAAAATGATCTTATTCTTGCAGGTGAGTAAAAAAAAAAAAACCAAACCATGAAAACTGCTTTAACTTAGGGCATCTCATCTGTCTTCTTGCCTGAAATAAGGAAAGTTTGGAACTACCCATCATGTAGAAATAAAGATTGGTTTTAAAAACATGAGTACTGAAATGAGGGGAATGAAGATGCACTTCCTTAGGTGCTCTCTGAGCAGCTGCGGTCTCTGATCCTTCTAGCTTTTTAAGGGTTGGCTTTGTGGATAGGCATGTGCTGTGCATCATTTCACTTGAATTTCAGTATAGGAGCTGAAAATAGTAAAAATCAAACCTTTTATCCCTGAGATGGTCCTTCACTTTATCAAAATGACACCATATTTTCAATGAACCCCATTTTTACCCAGGTAAACCAGCCTTTTGTTTCTCCTATTTGTCTCCATACTGGCTGAGTTTAAGTATTGGGCTTTTTACCTTGGAATGAAGGAAAATAAAACAGTAATTGACCTTGGAGACTGACCTCTGAGCTAGCTATATCCCACAACAGCAGAACAAATGTGACTCTGTGCTTCTTTTGAAATTTCTGTGAATCCCTTAATATGTGTCATTCTGCCTGCTGCACTTTCCATGTCATCCACTTTTGGGGGGGGCGTTTTTGTTCTATATACAATTCATTTATTTAGGTAAGTTATTGCAGAAGCTCCACACTCAATACTTGCCAGATATCTGCTTGGTGTCTATTTATGTGTGATTTCTGTGCAGACTTTGAAAATCCTTTTGTTTACATTAATTTAATCTCATATCCTTCTGTTGCAGTTTATTGTTTCTACTAAACAATGTATTTCTAACATATTCCCCTTTAACATTGCTCTAAAAGATCAGAAAAGTTCCTTGTTACATTTGGCTCCTTGGCACATACTCCATTTTGCTTTTCAACAGAGCTTTTATCCTGAAGATAAAAGACAGCCCTTTCCATTAGTAACATACAATCCTTTTTCCTGTTGCCTCCAAGTCATGAAGCATGCACTCTCATTCCATTTTACCTCCTTTTGGTCTCGGCACATTCATAGTCCTGCTCTACCCATTGCTAAACTTACTCTTGCATCTACATTTCACAGGTTCTAGGGAAAAAACCCACCAACTTTAAAGTTTATCAGAAATGTACATGTGTAAGCATATGACAATGAGATTCTTTTATTATAGAATAGTTTTAAGGGAATTTTGGCTTTAGCCTTGCTCCCATTTCTTGCAATGTGTTCAAGAGTATTGCAAGTGTGTAGTATGACCTTCAAAATGAAGAGTGTTGCCTGCTATAGGAAAATGCCCAGAGCCACCAGTACCTAACAGAATCCATATGCTGTCCACAGAGAGACTGCAGAGTCTGCCACAGTTTAGTATGGAAACACTGGTACACAATGAAGCAGACAACATGGGAATCTATCTGAGGTTCAGAGGTGACATCTCACTATCCACACACCACCATCATGCTATCTGAATGACTCTAGCCAGTCCATTCACTTTTGCAGTTCCCTGTCCAACTTTCCAATGTTTCTTCATAACAATCTGACCTCAGGATTTTTGTGAGACACCATTTCATTGAGACTATCCTAGGCAACACACAGTTTAACGACAGCCAGGGTGAAATCTCCAGTGTTTTCCCCTGCTTACCTCTTACACTGGCTTTATTCTTCAACCTGCCAGTGTAGCTGATGCTATAGCTGCCAAACACTGCCTCTTCCAGGGACTGGCCACTTTTAAGGAAGGCACACACCGGAGTGGCATGCACTATGTGCCCCAGCCTCATTGGGACGTAAGGATCTTGATGTATTAATAAAATGTGATTTATACAATTGCAGATCATTCTGCCCAGCAATGATCCAGTCAAGCACAGAGGCAATGTGAGAAACTCAGCAAAATTAGAGTTCTCACTCTTAAGCCTCTCACATCCATCTGAAAATCCTACCATCCATCTTTACAGACAAACTGCTGAACACAAAAATCCTATTAATTGTGTGTTAATACATGCATATTACTGAGCTCCTTCTGACATGCCTCATCGTGCTCATGGTGTCTGAGGTGTACTGTCTATTACTTAAATTCTTGGAAGGTTTATTTAAGCAACCAGGGAGCAATGCAGCTTCTCATTATAGATGCTCAACTCATTTTAACAGTAACAGCTGCTTTAATTTTTAAATGAAATTGCTAACCTTTACATTTCTTGGCAAATTTGTGAGTTTATCAGGAGAAGAACAGGTTGGAAACTTATTTCTGCTTCCTTACACAATAAAGTGTTAGCTGCATGCTAAGCTTCTGTGTGATCTGAAGAGGAAAATACATTGAGTGAACATTCCCTGGTGGGTCTGTCCCAGTATTGCTCACGTTGTTGAGCTGGCTGGTTTTGACAGGCTGGAGACTTGTCACAAGTGCAGCCTGGTTCCCACAGGGAGCCGTCCTGCAAAAAATACCCACAAGGAAATGTGTCTCTGTTCCTTTGCCATTATGTTAAACTGTCAGAAAATTCACAGTTCAACCTGAAAATACTTGAGAATCTGAAATTAAAATATTGGTCATGGTCCTTTTAACATGCACTTTTCACTAAGATTGCAATTGAAGGATGTCACCTCTTTATCTGTGGTTGGACATGTTAGATACAAGAGACATGGTGACATCTCACCGCCACAGTGCTGCTACATGTCCCCTGTCTTTCAGACCTGGATTTACCAAGGCACTAAGAGGACTGTACCTCACCTTTCTACTGTGAGTTACCACAAAGCACAGTGTGTGCATTCCCAGTTATTTGAATCACACACATCTGTATCCACTCCTTTCCATCCTGCTGTCTTTGAAGTTTTTCCTAGCTCCTCTAACTCTGTGGACGTGATGGAAAGCATCTGACTGCAGTTACAGCATCTGCCTCCTCACCTTATAACTTTGACCGAGTTTCACATTCCTGAGTCTCCCATTGCACCTCCTCTAGTACCCCCAATTGTTTTTCTGCTAGTCTCACCACACTTTTCCCCACTGCTGTGTACTTTCCATCGGCTTCGGCTTAAACTCGCTGTTGATGTTCCTACCTGTCATGTTATTAGCACTGGTTGGAGCATGCTACGGAGTCATTGGAAATACCCGTTGACCAGTTTTTAAGTCTCCATGCAGATGTATTTCTGTGTAATGTTATCAAGTATTTAAATGACCGTTAACCTGCTTTGTTGTGCACTGTACTTCAAGAATGAAGGGGTGTAAGCAGGGATGTTTCTCATGCCAGCAGCAGTTGCTTCCCATGAGAGCCTGCATAACAACAGCATTGAGGTCTGCAGTTGTGGGGGCACGAGACCAATGGCACTGGAATAAAAGTGCAGGAATGCAAGGGAAAACTGCCTGCAAGGCTTCAGGCAGCTCAGGTGAAAGGTTACAGAGCTGTAAATAACAGACCCGTAGATTACAGATCCTGCACTAAGGCACCTCAGGCAACATGCAACTTCACTTTCTGTTTACCTTCACCCTACATGCGATTTCACAGACATCTGCCATGCCACCTCTCTTCATTGCTCTTCAGTCAGGGAGGTCTAGCTAGTCATTCTTCATGCAAGAGTCCGTCCGGCATCTGTCATCATCCTTGTCATGCTTCTCAGTGCTTTTTTCAGTCCTACTAAAATTGTCTGAGAGGGCTGCACTAGAATTATAAACAATTTTCAAGACATGATGCATAAAAGTGTTATAGAGTGGCGTGGTGATGGTTTATGTTTTGTTCTTCCTGTCCTAAATAACTCCTAATGTTGTATTTCTTTTGACCTTTTCATTTTTAGAACCCCTGAACCTTGTTCACGGTGAGCAGAATCATCCAAGGAGTTGTAATACACTGTGAATCTTTATGTTTTGAAGGTTTTTCTTTATAAATTATTCCAACTGAAGCTGGATTGCCACATGAACATGGGCACTCTGAAGGTCAAAAATCTATATGTATGCAAACATGAAAAAGTCAGGTCGGAGAATGGTCATTCAAATAATTTAGGCACAGAGTATTTTACATGGGTTGAGAGATATATCCACAATTTTGGAATCGTTTGCTCTATTTGGGGAAAGGACTTGTCAGGTTTTAGAATTCCTAACCCTCTTACTGAAATTTCAATAAAGATCCTACCTAAAAACCGACTTCTTTTCAGAAATACCTAGGAGTCCTGTCGTCACATTATAAGCAACTAACCTTATGCTAAATTGACTGAGAGTCAATCATGGAAAAACATTTTCAAATGATTATTCATTATTGAACCTTTTATTTGGAACACTACAGAACTAAACAGAGGTACTGGGACGCTGCTGCTATTTGTATCTAAAGTGAATAAACACAGTCTGTTCATCACATCTGAACAGTGTTGATTCTTCTTGGGCTGCCATTTCTGATGAGGAATCAAGAGAATTATGGCAAAATTTAACTTGTTCCTGCTAGGGTGTGGGGAATGACAGCATTAGCAATATCAGCCCTGTGCTAAGGAATTTCACTTACCAAAAGCCATGGAGGACCTGATCCGAAGGTCTGGCTCCCAGGCAGTTTGGGGATTTGAATCTGCTTCTCAATGCAATGTGAAACTCATTTGCATATAAATTCCCATTGTAGCAAAATGTTTTATGCTTCCCACGCAGCTGAGATGAAGTAGAATGGGTCACTGAGGAGAAAGGAAAATATTTTAATCTTTTGGAGACTTGGGGGTGACCCCCATCACCTCCTCCCATGCTTCACTCACAAGCAGCATCTTAGAGGCCAAAGTACCCTTTTGCCTGAGGGGCACTTTCTCATGGAAGGCTGCGGCACAGCAAGTGGGAATGGAGCATGCAGACTCCAAAGCCCCACACCCTGACCCTGCATGGCAAACTGTCCTCTAGTTAGTATGCCAGCTGTTTGCCTGCCCCCAGCAATGCAGTTTGTCAAATATGACTAGCCACAAAGATCCCACAGTAAAGTATCATCACAGTCAATCACAGCTCCTCACTAACGTTTGCCTTCTTGATATCAGAGATTCAGATGGCAGAGAGAATACAGAGATAGAATCAGTAATAATATCAAAGCAAGGGAATAGAAAAATAGAGGGTAGTGTTATCACAGTGTAACAGATTTATGCTAAGATGGACTTAGTGAATTTTTGTATCTATAACTGTTTATTCTTTCTGATTCTTTTCTGTCGCTTCTTAATCTAAAAAGGTTTTTCCATCTTCATTCAAAAAAGTTGAGTTCCTTTCTCTTGAAGGAATACAAAACCAACAAAACAACTTGTTAAAATTGTTGAGCAAATACAGTTATCAGAAGTACATGGTTAATTTTGTATCTCAGCACAGAGCCATTCTGAACTATTTTTTTTTCATTAAAGCCGTGTCTCAGCAAGGCATTTTTGGCATATATGTAAACTTTTTTCATTCAATGAAGACCTTAAAAATTATTTAAATGATAGCACAGGTTTCTTAAAATTGAGCTGAAATCTATTTTAAACTTCTTTACAATGTAAAACACAGACAGGTAATTCACTTTCTCAGAACTGTAAAGCTTATCTGTAATTATGTAAAATTAATGCTGATAGGGCAGAAACTTTAAACTTTTCATTTGTTGCAGTGAATTCAGGTAAATGTAACAAATTATTTTGACAGCAAAAAAAAAGCAGTTATTCTTAAGTTATAATGCTTTGATTTATTTAAATAACAAATTTCATCTTCTTTACTTTGAGACAATCTTGTTTCAATCCTGGGTGGGCAAAGGTACTTGCTGAAGATGCTATTCTTCTCTGGTAATGTTGAGAGATGGACTCAGTGCTGCTCCCTGTTCAGATGGCTCCATCAGGTGGCTCATACTAGGTGCCATGAACTTGCTATGTTTTACTCAACTTTGCAAGTAAAAATTGAAGAAAATCACAAAGTCAGTTGAAAAAGAAAATAAGCAAAAATAGTTCAGTTCATGTTAGAGCCAAAGGGAATTATCCAGAGGATCCTATAGAAGATGTGAGCCAGGACTTCAGGGGCACGTACCAGAATCCATATTCAGAATGGTCCCAGGAGACTGAATGTGATATATTTGTTTGCTTGCTCCTTTTCCTCATGTGATACAAAGCTGATGGAGACCTTGAGCCTGATTTTGAAGAGAGCGACTGAGTTTAAATACAGAAGCATTAGCAGGAGAACTGAAATAAGTGATCAGTCTGACATCCAGGAAATCCCTCAAACTAACTGGATAGACCATAAGCTGCAATTAATCTGGAACATCACATCTAAATTAAAGAAAGCATTAATAAAGGAACTGTTCAGAGATTTCTTTACATGATTGCAAATAATAGAGAAATGAAGCAAAGGACTGTGTGAGAGAAGCTACTATTCAGCAGAAATAACCAATGATACAGTCCTACAAAGCACTACAGAATAATAAATTACAAACTTGCTTAAAGTTACAGACATGAGGAATTTTATAATGGTTTATATATCAGGAACATTAGAAGACCAACTGGTCTAGTGATTTGAAACTGTAGGAATTCATGACCAAGAAAAATTCATACTTTACTTAAACAACTAGAACATACTGTGCAAAACTTGGCACTGACAGTATAGTTCTGTTTTGCAGAAACTATTTGGAATGTTGGTCTCCAACAGAGAGAATGACTCATACTGGGTTTGATAATGGTTGTGAAAGAACCATTAGGTGTGAGGTGGTATATTGCTTTTAGACGTTGAAGAATCATTGTAGGCTCACTTTTAATACATAATGCAAAGACACATTTATTAATAATCAGAGAGTTCCCTTTAATTCTGAGGAAACAGGACAAGAGCATTGGATTTCTCTCATTACATTCACCATAGCCATTCACCTGCTGACTTTGTAATTCACCCACACAAATTGCTCTTTTCTTAACCATATACTCTGAAGTCGCACAGCTGTGCATATTTTCCCACTTGTGTAAGACAGTTATGACTTTACCACTGCATCAACACAAAAAAACCCAAACAAAAAACAAACCCAAAGACTTTGACTATTATTAATTGCCAATAACATATTCTTGATCTATGGACGTAAATGTCTCAAGGTACCAAGATACCAAACACAGTCTTGTCTAGTGCATGAAAGTTCGTGGCAGAAATACTAACCTACCATCCTATGTCTATCCTGTAATCCCCTGCCACATTCATTATATATCTTTTAAGTACTGCAGGAAAAGCTTTTTTTCATCAATTAAATCTGATTTTTCTTCAGAGAAAATACTCCTGATATGTTGAATAAATCATAGAATCATAGAATGGCATGGTTTGGAAGGGACCCCAAGGATCATAGAGCTCCAACCCCCAAAATGGGTCAAAAAAATATAAAATGGGATGGAGATGCTTACAGTTCAAGGTTTGCTTTCTGGTATTGGCATATCTGAGTGCTTTCAGTGGTCATAATGTGATTTCTGTTGATTTGGGTTTTGGACATGTCCGTTTGTGTGCTTGTCCAGGTGTGTTGTGGAGCAGGGAAGTGGGTATCTGAGTGTGAGTGCATGTGCTTTCTCTTTGCCATCTATTACCTGTTCCTCTTGTCCATCAGTAAGGCTCAAATCTTAATTTAGCCTCTTTGAACTCAGTGATACACTATTTTCCTCAAGAATCCTGCCTTGTTCAATGCACTGGACACAGTCCTCTCCTGGGAAATGCTTTCTGCCTTTTATACGCACAGTAAAACGCATGCAGATAGAACAAAATGTAAAGTGTAAAAAATGTAAAATCATGTAGAAAGATATCATTGGTCCAGGTGCTTTGCAGCATGGCACTTAATAATGAATGAGCTATTAATTCACACTATGATCCTACATGTGAAGAAGTGTCATCAAGAGAAACTCAGAACAACCCATCTTCAAATCTAGTCATAAAGACTTCATATCCATGGAAGCAGGTTTAAACTGTCCCAACAGAGATGAGACTTTCACCTGGGTTTCCATCAGCCTGAAGTACAGATATGTCATAAAAGCAGAACATAAATGAAATCTGAAATCTAGACTTTCATTTTCTGGTCTCAAAAAGGCGGCATGAAACATGTTTGGCTGGGCCCAAAATAAAATTGCTTAATGTCTTTTTATATCAATCTAGAAACTTTAGGTCTTTGCTTCACTTAGTTGTAAATTGCAGATCAAGTTCTTGTCTTACCTGCAAACATGGAAACACATATCCAAAGCAGAATTTATGCATGTAATATAAAAGTTATGAGTACTTCTGTATAGTACTTTTTTACATACTGACATGGGAAGATGCATTAACAATTTACAGAAAATATAAAAGAAGAAAAATATCTCTTCTCCTTTTTGTGTAAATGAGACATGAGCACTGAATGGAATAAGAATAGACAGAGAAGAATATATCTAGAATATATATATAAGAATACTGACTTTTAAGCCAAATGTTAAAAATTATTCTTCAACTATCAAGAGTAATTCACTCCGTTCTGCATCCAAATTCTTTTAACAGTTCAAAAAGGCTGTGGTGCCTGGGGCCAACAAATGAAGATGTTGGTCATTGCCCTGTAACAACAAAGTTAGGCAACATAATTCCTAGCTTTTTGCACAATCAATTTTCTGAATTGAAAATGAGGTAAAGATTGTGTTTTCTGCCATGTAATCAAACACAGATGAAAATAGATTTTTTAGAAAAAAACTTACGAAAGCCTGTGATTCCTATATCACATCTGCATTTCCTAATTCAGAAGCTCTTTCCATTTTTTTTCATGTTACTGGAGAATTCATCACTAAAATTCAAATTAGCTTATCACATCAAATATAATTTATTAATCTAAAATTTCCAGGAGTGTTCATCCCTCTCTGGCAGTAGCTGAGAAATAAAATTACACCTGCATCTAAACCAGGAGAAAGCATGCCTATTTTAGATGTGGTAAGGAGGCAGAGATTAGTGCTAAGCCAGCTTTGCCCACGGGTGCAGACCCAGCAGCTTCTCTGGGGCTCTCAGACATCACCATACCCAGCCTTCCCAAAAACATCCACCCTATGGAAGTGTCCCCAGGCATGCGTGGTAGGAAGCAGACATGAAGGTGACATGAACTTGGAGCTACTCTGCCTTTTGGAAACCCACTTCAGGAGCAGGTATTAACAGCCAGACTGTATCTGAAGAAGAGGATTGCCTTTTTCCAACCACATAGTCCACCTCAGGCTATGTTTTTCATGTCATGCAAAATGTTACAGAAAGTCAGGGTGTTTTGCAATTCTCAGGCTCAGAGGGGAAAAAAATAAGATGGAACTTCCTAAAAAACTGTAAAATCTTACTGTTGCTAGCACACATTTTGAGAAATACTGCTGAGAAAGCAGTCATATCTAGGACAGCATGTGTGCTTTAGCCTAAATATAAGTAGGTGTCTTAATTCCAGTGTGGTTAATGGGGCTTAAGCACTCAAAAGTAAACAACATTGCTTTAGAATTTTCCTCTAAAAATCTCACTAGTGCAAAGGCAGTAGCAGGAATACATGCCTGGGCCAGATGGAACATCAAATATTCAATCAAAGGGTGCTACGGACATCCATTTTGGAACAAAAAATTAAAAGTATTTGGGAAGTCACTGGATGTGACAGATGTTCAGTTGCCATAGAAAATCAAATCCTCTTTACTAAGGTGATTAAATATATCTGTGGGTGGTTGGTTTTATTGAAAATGTCTGCCTTACAATCAATGAAGCTTATTTTGCTACATTATGTATTTGATGTAACCAGGTTTGTTTCAGCTTTGTTTATTTAAAATGGCCTTGCTGTTTAGCTCGCCATAGCCATAACATAGCTTCCTGAAAATAACCTCCTCATTGAAGTCCTATCAAAGCACTGAGAAAACAGAGACCCAAACTTAGAAACTACTTGCCCAGGTTCTGATAGCTGCTCCTTAAATATATTGTTATATGATGATACTTTTTCATATCATAACAGCAGCTAGATCCAGACACTGATGCTCACAGAAAGGATATAGATGCTAAAAAAAATAAAAATCTTGAAAAAACCCAATACCTGGAATGTTGAACCAAGCATGCAAACATAATTAACTGCAATTATCAACCTTATAACTTTGTAAATGTGATTGCTTCTTGTACTGTGTTTTTCTATTCCGTAAACAAAAATTGTCAAATTATTACTGAAGACTGATGTTTCAACAGGGATGATACAATATTGTGTGAACTGTAACTACAAGCAATGCTAAAGTACTGTTGTATACAAAAGATATGGGTTCATAAAGAAAGGTTCCTTTTATTTGGCCTTTGTGAAGGACATAAAGATTTGTACACTTCTGATAAATAATTCTAACATTATTCAGACTGTGTGCTTGCAGTGTGAGGATCAGAGAAATCCTTATCCCAAATTTGTATCGTAAGGTTGCCATAAAATCTATAGATGTGGGACATAAAGTATTGGCAAACTGAGTGGTAACAGAGTTTGTAATTTGTGAACAAATGGTTTTAGACTGTAAAATGTGAAAATACATCAATACTTCTTGAGGCTGGAGAATAATTCATTCTTTAGTAACTAAATGAACTAAATAAACTAAAACCAGCTTGTTCTCCATGGTAGAGACCAGAGCACACAATGCACAAGGATGGATGAGAAAACATAAGGCACACAACACTTCCTACAGGAAAATACTCCCTGAAAATGTTCCTGACTGCTGCAAGATGCCCACACAGGGTTTAGCAACAGTGATACACGTCTCTTCTATTAATATCCTTTTGAGGATGTCATAGGATAAATTTCTACAGGTACCTTTTTCTTTAATTTCTAGGCAAAATTATTTCTTTCATTATTGATTACTGGTGAAATCCAAATATAATTTGCTTTTGCTAATGACCCTCATATTTTCCTCTGCTCCTTTTACCTCTACTGCTGCTTATTTGGGAAAAGTGGAACAGAAATGTCAGCAAGTAGTTTGAGATCTTTTAGCCAAGTCTTGAGGTTTCTAAGAAATCTGTTTTCAAGAAGTTTCATCTCAAGAATACTCAGTAAAGCTCCTTACAAACAGTCCCATTAAGGGTACCTAAATTTTCTCAGATTTTCTACTTTAAAAAAGACACTGTCTTACATTTAAATAGTTTTCAGGAGCTCAAGTCGCATTTTGAAAAAAACTCTAAGTGTCTTTAGTCATGTCTGAAAGGAAAATGTAACTCACTTAACCATTAAAAAAAAAATGTCTGTCATCCATCTGAAATTAATTTACCCTATGCTTTCTAACTCTGTTGGCATTCATTCCAAGATGTCATCACTCTGTTGTTAGTTTTAAAATAGCTCCATGTACAAATTTTGTGAGCACTTAAATATTTTCTTTTCAGCTTTGAAATAAGTGATTTGTCAGTACTTCTTTTCAGTCTTTCCCTTCACATGGCTAAAACCTCAACAGAAATAGAAAGCATTCAGCTTTTTATTTCTTGAGCACACATATTTACACCATAAGAAGTAGTTTGTAGTGTGTGCGTTAGATGCCTCTATTTTCATGACTAATAGTAACATAGAAGCAGCTGTTGTTCAAAAAGCAACTCACAGTTTTTCTTCAGGACCAGAGAGAGTGGTGAAGGGCCATAGAAGCCCTTTCTGCACTTTTCCTAATATCAATGCAAAGTCTAGTGCTGCCAGAAGAAGCACCCTCCTCTTGTGGGTGATGATGTTTGTGACAGAAAGCTGCACAAAGCAGTTTATATAGTTGCAGGGCTTAGTTTGTCAATAGGAAATGAGAGAAAAGCAGGATGCTGTCCATTCACCACAAGAATCAGTTTTTGAAACATGTTGGTACCTCTTTAGCAAGGAGGGAGGAAGAAGAGAAAGAAAAATGCAGCCCAAATACTGCGTTCAGATCTATAGTGGTCATTCCTAGCAGAGGTTTGGCTTGGTGTCCTAATAGATGACCCATTGGTGACGCTTTGCATTCTGCTCTCCCACATACAAATAGACCCAGTCCTGACCTCAGCCAGGGCTCTTCCCTTTTCAATTGACACAGTGGGGCTCCACCACATTTTCACATTTTTAAAAAGGTAGGGGAATGGATTAAAGCTAAAGGAGGGAAGATTTAGATTAGATCTTAGGGGGAAGTTTTTTACAGAGAGAGTGGTGAGGCGCTGGAACAGGCTGCCCAGAGAGGTGGCGGATGCCCTGTCCCTGGAGGTGTTCAAGGCCAGGTTGGATGGGGCCCTGGGCAACCTTGTGTAGATCGAGACCTGGAGGTTGATGGTCCTGCCTGTGGCAGGGGGGCTGGAACTCTATGATCCTTTGGGTCCCTTCCAACCCAGGCCGGTCTATGATTCACCTTGATATAACAGTACAAAAAATGGTTTAAAGGAATCTCTCCATTTTATGATTTACCATGTAGAATTGAACAGCTTTGGGACCGTCTCTTTCCTAACATGAAGTAAGGCCATCAGGAGCCAGCCTTTAACCCTCCCTCTAAAACAGGCTGAGCTTAGTTCAGTGATGCAGTCCCTACAGGCATAGCAAGTACAGAAACAGAGCTGTTGTCTAGTTAACCTGAAGCAAGAAGCAAGAGTTCTCTCATGAATACTGTGACCATGAAGATCACTGTTATTCAAAACATGTTGAAACATAATGCAAAGCCCCATAGGTAAATTTTACGCAATTATCCATGTATTGGGAAAGTTCTGTTCTGCTTCAGCAATGTAATCGCACAGGGGTCTCACTGCACTTGCCACTCATTCTGACAATTCCCAATTAACGTTCCAAGCTTAGCTTCTACTGCAAAACTCCATTTCTTTTAAAAGAACAAAAAAAATACTCCATGTATATCTCAGATATGCTATAAATCACTGTGACACTGTGTTTTCATCCTTATCACCCAGTATACAGATGCTCTTCTACTTCCCATCTCCACCTTATCTCAAAAAGCACCTGAGGACATGCTGAAGAGCTGTCTGTCCAACAGAAGTATTTCCATGGTTTGTAGAGGGAAGATTTAATGTAAAGTTTTGGGGATGAGAGAAGGAAAGCACTTAAACACTAATTCAAATCCGAACAGTGAACTTAGTTTGGCCAAATGTTTTTGACAGTAGGACACACGCAATTCCATCCTTATATTTGTTAGACAAATAATGATGGGCAAATGGGACAAAGTAGTTTGTACAAGTTTCACTCTATGTTCCACTAACAACTTTTCAATTATCATGAAACTACTCTGTAATTAGGTTGCAAATATATAATAATGTTTACCATGAAACAACGGAATAGTTGTAATTTAATTTGGCTCCATATTCTGCATTCCCATACATCAAAAATTGCTTTAGAAAATATTTTATAGAGTTAAGTGGTAATACACGTCTTGCTCAGATGTCAAAGTAGGTAGTTTTGAAATAGATATGACAGACTGAGAAACAAAGACACAGAATGACAATTTCTTCAATGAAATGGCTTATCCACATCTGACCAGCCTTTCCTCATTAGTTGAAAAACCAATGTGTTACACGGACATTGTCACTACCAGAGTGACAACATAACTGAAAAATAAGAAAAAACAGCAGAACTATGGGGGTGGTGGTCTCCTCAGACCTCAGTTGTGGCTCAACCCACCGGTGCCAGCAGGCCTTTCCCTCTGTGATGGGTCACATTTACAAACAGGAAAGGAATTCAGCAGACACTGATTTGTCCATGTGCTTCAGTGGACACCTTTTTTTATTTTTTTATGTCAGGTCTTCTGCCAAGGATGTCCCTGGCAGAAGATAAGGATGCTGCTGTTTCATCTGGTCTATAGGTTTGCTAGGTGCTGACAGTAGGAAATAGACTGGTTTTCTCACTCTTGTCTCTTTTCAATGACTGCTCCAACTTGCTCTGACTTTTTTCCCACTCTCTACTTCTCTGAATGACTTGTTCTCACTTGGTTTCCTTCGGCATCTTTGTGAAACTGTCTTCTCCCATTTCTTTCCATCCTTTCTTCCCCACATGCACTTACATATCTGCTTTGCTTTTCTATGTCTCTTTCCTTGCTTCTTTCTTGTCATAAACCAATTCCTCCTTGTTGTCCTTCATTTTATCGTGTTTTCCTTTTCCTTACATTTGAGGGCACGCCACTGTGCTGGCTATAATACAGTCTGCAATAAAGAGCACTTCAAGGAGAAGCTACTTTTCATCCTTAGCCATTTAAGTCATTCCTGCCCTCACTGTGAACACAGTGCCTATCTTTTCCAGATTATTTCAGTAATAATTTTTGCCACATTTTAGCCCCAGACAACTAAATACCACATGTCCACTCACTCAGTCCTCCTCCTCCCTGCACCCCCTCTTCCCCACCGTGGAATGGGGAGGAGAGTTGAAAGAAAAAGGCAAAACTCGTGGGTTGGGATAAGGACAGCTCATTGAGACAGCAAAGGGGGAGGAAAATAACAACAACAATACTAATGAAGAAGTAGATAAACCAGATGACACACAATACAGCCTGATGCCCATTCCATCCCCAAGCAGTGATGCCCCATTCCCAGCCAGCTCCCCTGTTTATATATTGAGCATGACATCATATGGTGCCAAATACACCTTTGGCTAGTTTGGGTCAGCCATCCTGGCTGTGTTCCCTTGCAAAAATTAACTATTCCAGCTGAAAATCAGGACAATTTTACTTCATCTAAGTTTTATACACACAACTGGGCAGAGCTGTCTATGATCAAAGCACCACGCCGCAGACCAAAGAGATGTGTCAGACCCTGCCTCCCCACTGCTATGTGCAGCAGCCAGCTCACCAGCAAAGGGACACCTTGGCCACTTGGCCTGCCAAGTTAGCCAGCAGCACCATACCTGGACACCTGGGCTCCCAGCTATCCCTGCCAAAGACCCAGGGGTCACCTTCCAAACACAGCCACAAATGAAGAGACAGTACACCTTCCTCAAATATTCTGAGGGCAACTACTGCAATTAGATACGTAGAAAAGTAAGGTCATAAAAACATACACTATATATTTAAGCATCTTTCAGCCCTTCTGGCAACTGTAATAATTGTCCTGGGAGAGGACATCGTCTACTCCCAGCAGACAGCAGAACTGCCAGGTTGCTGCACAAAGGAAAGGAGAACTGCAGAGGATGAAAAAGCCTGAATAAACCTGAAAAAACTTCAAGAGAACCTTTTCTGTTACAGGGAAGGTACTTATTGAAATAATAACAGTATACAAATGGGAGCCTGAACAAATTCTGAGAATACCTTCATTATAACCTTCAGGCAAAAAAAAAAAAGCATCTTCTGAAAAACTGATAGAGAAACCATGGAATTAAAATGCATGAGCTGAGGATCTATGGAAATACCCTGCTGTTTATTCCAGGTTGGCTTTTTTTCTTTCTTTTTTTTTTTTTTTTGGCATTCCATTTGCTTTTTCCTGAATGAACAACTAGCTTTTAAGATCCACAAATAATCATTTTCCCAAGCCATCGTAGAAATTAGATAATAAGCAAAGAGAAGATTTCTCTGATTATACATATTTTACTCTTCACAGCAAAGCCAATGTAATTCTGCTCAATCTGCTAATAAGCATTTTTCTCTTACTATCTCAAATATAAAAAAACGATTGATGACCATGGAATATAGGGGGTCACTGTTGTGGGTTTGGTTTGGATTTTTTTAATTATACACTACAAAACTAGGACAGTTTATAATCTATTTTAACATTCAAAAACGCAGTACTTTTCTAAATGTGTTACAGCCCTAATTACTCTATGATAAAGTCTTCCAAAAAATCATGAGGAGCATGTGTAGAATTTTTCAGTGCTGAAAGAGCTAATACATTCTCTCAGATCCTGAGATCTTTAAGACTCACTGCAAGATTAATATCATATTTTAACATAAGGTAGCTCTAGAGGAAGAATTCCACCTCCGTTATGTGCCAAGCCTGGCAGATGTGCCAGGCTTTGCCTTTTAAACCCAGCTGTGGCTTCCCTGAACTGTCTCAATATAAGGTCTGTTCGAAGAGATATTAATCAGACTGGCTAGACTGCTGGGACTTAATGTTTCCAATACCTACTTTTTTATCTAGCTTTATAAACTTTATATTGAGATATAAATTAAGACTTCAAGTGCTCTAATTTGCTTCTGTGACTCCTTGCCTGAGGCTGGCTTTAATTCTAAACTGTCTGTTGAGCTATACAAATGATGCATGTGAGAATGCCATCAGCTCTGATATGATGTTTATTTCTTCCTGATAATGAAAAGATTTCCCATTTTTAATGCATATTTCTGGTGGTTTAAGAAAATGCCATCTATGTATTGCTTTAAGGTTCACTATGATGGAAAGGCTTTTTATTAAAACAGTATTTTTCTCTAGTTTCCAGATTGGCACTTGCATCCTCTAATTCTGACAGTTTACATTATTTCTCTGCATAATAGGATTGGAGCGGTGGAAGATTAACAGGAGGCAATCTAATTTAATGGTTGCAATTATAGTTGATGAAGGAATGTGTTAATCAGGAAAAAAATAACTCTGATGACTTCGTATGTGGAAAAAAAACCAACCCTGAAAAGAAAGAAAGATGAGAAATCTGTGCCGGGTGAGCTTGCTCATCTGTACATTTACTTGTGTTCTAGAATCATATTTTAATATAAATATTCTGGCATAAAATTTCATCCTAAAGTACCTAGGCTGTGTCAGCTTGACGCCTCAGCCAATAGGAAATACTAAGGAGTTACTCAAACTTTACTAACACCTGGATGTTTGCTAATGGAAGAAAAACACTTTACTTACCAAATCATCTGGTCAGGCAAGTCTCACGCCAGCATAGCAGAAATGACTCATGGGACCACTTCTTCATCTCAGCTGCACTTTGACCCTCCAAGTGTATGTACATACGAAACAACGTGAGATAACTGTAGCAGGATATTGTTGACCATTGTTTCCTAAATAGATATAAAGTGCAATCTGCCTGATGGTCTCATACATAAGGCATCGCAACCTCATGGGCCAGCCACTCAAAAAGGGTTCAGGGAACTTGGGAACACATTTTCATAAGGCAAGGTATACAGCATTATTTAGTTACTATCAATATGACATGCAGATAATTTAAAGAAACAAAGCACTTTAATCAAATAGAAGTTAACATGGTCAGAACACACTTCCTTGTTTTTGTCTTATGTTTCAGGGTGTAAAGGAGAAGGGACTGCCCTTACCCAAAAGATATTCCTTCCTTCCCAGATGTCCTCTGTGTGCCCAGTCATTTGCTCCATGCATTCTAACACACAACACAGTGGAACTGCTTCTGCATCCCCTGCCCTGCAACAGCAGCAGCACTACTGCAGCCATCTCAGTGGACCACTACTTAGTGTCCCAGCAGCTGGTGGCCTCTGGTGAGACAGCAGCTTTCATCTCCTATAGTTGTGAATATGACGTGATTCTCCACTATAAAGCAAAAAGTACTACTTTAGATCAGTTCCCCAACACCAAAAAACAAATTAAAAACCCTACCAAAACCACCCCCCCGAAAAAACCCTGACAATCATCCCCCCCCCAATAATTTCATTCTGTATTCAGATATATTTATACAAACTCAATCTGACCAAATTTTGCATTTTTATTACAGGGGAAATTTCAGTGAGTGACATAAGAAAGAGAGAAACATACTGTACACAAATCAACACCTCGCATAAATACTTGCATTAAGACTGGATTGATTTTATAACTATAAAAATATATTCTCCATGTGTTATGTACCTTCTGCAGCACAATTTCAGTGATACATAACTTTACAGAGAACTTTCACTGACCAACAGTCCTCTGCCCTTGCAAGTAGGATTACTATCCCAGTACCACTTCCAGATTCAGGATCAATGTCATGGATCAGTTTCATTGGTCAGCCACTGCAGGGACATGCAGTAAGCACGAAAGGATTGCTGTAGCAATTTTTTCCTCTCTCTGCCAGCCATGTTGAGTGGTAAGCCCATGGGACTGCTAATGAGAAGTGTACCTGAAGAAGGACAAAATGGGCCCAGAGTATTATTCCAGTGAAGAAATTATTTCCTTTAGCATCTTGGCTTGGAAGTAATACTGTCCCTCAGCAGCAGGGTCCTGAAGACAAAAATTAACTCTTACCATTGCTTTGTGCTGGAACGATATGTCTTTTTGGCAGAAACTGAGCAGCATCTCATCATTATTACTATTACCTTTATTAGGGTGTGGAATTAATTGGCTTAATGCTATGAACACTGGAGAACCACTGATTTTAGAAGTGCTGAGTACCCTTTGAGACTATTTTGCTTGCACTACTACAGAAACATTTCTGTCAGCTGGAGAAGCTGAACAAGGACTTGTGTTTCAAGTGGCCAATGACCTATTACAGAAAATTTGCAGTGAAATGTTCATGCATAAAAGATTTGTATTCAGTGATTTAGTCATTATTTAGTGAATAGTTATGAATAGCAACTATCTTTGTATGCTTCATGCTCTGTTCACAAACAAATAGATTTAATACAGCGGATAATATATTCACAACAGGTTACTCCTGCAATTCTTACATTACCTGGTTTTATACCTCATCATCTTACTGTTTCATAGAAGGGAAATCCTTGTACATTAAAAAGTAAGGCTTCAAGAGCTGTCATCCTGCATTAACAGCAGTAGCCAGCATTTCTTTTCCAAATTTGTAGCACTTCAGTTCTCCCAGAAGGCAACAACCAAGGCTCAATCTTTTGAACTCAAACATTTCTGGAAGCAATAAGTTATCTCATTGCTTTCAGCATATGGCTGATTTCTGGACCTGAAAGAAAAGAAATGCACTGTAATTTCTAAACTTAGGCATAGAAATAAATAAATAATAAAGTAGAATCTGAGTCAAGATTTCCTTTGGCCTTTGGGTTTTGAAACAAGTATAATCATTAGCCTTTTCTCACAGCTGCAACATGTTTATATGATTTATTATCGCTGGTGGGCAATCCATCATGCTCCTATCTCTCCTCCTCCCCCGAGGTCCTCTCATTTTGAAATATTCTCCCAGCACTCCCTCTTCTGTGCTTGGATCAGTCTTCTGCATTTGCTTAACATTTTTTTCTGAGCTAAGATATTAATTGTTAAAATTGACTCTTAGAGCAGTTAATGCCATGGCTCCTTAGAGTTTGAAATATTTGTTGTGCCTTCAGGATATCTCATTGAAAAGCAGAATTTGCAAATCTACTGTATTATAGTACCTATTTTCCCCTGTTCTCCCAGGAAAGCTGTAATTGTCCTTTCCAATTGGTCTGGAAATGAAAACTGAATACTAATTTATTAGAGGTACTGATCCATATTCATTCAAGATACAGCATAAATACCAAAAGAATTCATTCAAAAATTAATTTTGATTTCAAGCTCAGTTATCAAGCTGATATTCAAGGCTGTGCATGCCTCATTTTTCATATATGGAATACGTTTTTTAAAAAAAACTTTAGAAGACTAAATCAATACACTGTTGCTCTTCTGAGTAATTTCATGTTTGGGAATTCTTGAGTTTTTATGAGAAAAGGGAGAAAAAAGGTTCTGTTTTGGAAAAAAAATCCCCCAAAACCAAAAAAGCAAACCAAATTGGTTACAGAAACCAAAGTGCACATTTGCACCTTTCAGATTCAAAGAGGAAAAAAAAGAACGAGATGTAAGTTGAAAGATAGTGCCACATCCTAATATGAATAATGGCATGAAAAAGGAAAGTAAAATAATGGAAATGAAAGAAATGAATAGAGGCTATAAATGTATGGAGCCATTTGGAACCTTAAAACGAGCTTGCTGGAAATAGAAATGGAAAATCCATTGGACTGGAACATTGAATGACAGGGATGGAAGAGGAAAATGCAGAGGAAGCCTTCCCTTGGTGCGCACACAACTGAAGTGGTTTCAGAAACACTTAAGTGGGAGGATATTAGCTGGCGCAGCTAAGGAATTATTTTGAGGTACTAAGGAGAATAGAAGAGGTGATTATAAAAAGGTTCAGTTTTGTGGATAATATTTAAGCATTTTCCAGTGTGGTAACACACGGCAGGAAAATCGACTGCTATTATGCTAAGTGCCACATAACAAGAGAAAACTTTTCAACAGCCAATATGGACAGCAAGGGAAGGGGCTCAAGGTAGGTACAAAAACCTACTCAAGAAAAGAACCAGGTATTTTACCAAGATGTGAATGTAATTAGAAGTAATCAAAAACCAACACAGCTTTCCCTGCTTGCAATTTTCAAGAATGGGACAGAGACAAGGAGGGAACAAAACCTAAAATTAAAAGAAAAAAAAAAAGACATAGGACCAGGTCCAATACAGCGACTTACGGCTTGTTTGAGAAGTAGAACCGAAGCTGCTCTTCCTACCTCAGAAGCTCCTGACAGCGCTCCTTCTGTTTTCTGAGTTATCCCTGTTGGAAGCTGGCTGCAGACCCATCCCTCTAAAAGCAACAGCAGAGCTGGACATTTCCCACCTGGCCTGCTCTTCCTCCAATCCCACCATCTTCTTTCCTCAGCCTGGCTGACCACAGCCATATCCTTGGTCCCGCTGGGACAGCAGGTCCTAGCCCAGGCCTAGATGAGCACCAGGGAACGAGCACAAGTAACAAGTTGAACCAAATCCAGTTGCATTTCAAGATTTTTCTGTGTGTCTAAAGAGAGAGAGAGAACAAATAGGCTGTAACAGTACAGAGCTTTTATGTTCAGATAGCATTTCATTGGCAGAAGTTCATAGAGTGAGGTTAATAAAGACATACCTTAAATTAAAGATATTTTATGCCATGTTCACAGTTACAACTTTAGGCTATTTAATCTGTAATTTGTTTACACTTCCTATTCATTATCATATGATAAAATTTCTATTCCATATGTAACTACATACTGATTTCATAGAGGATTGAAGCAAAGCAGAGAGGGGTCAAAGTTTCTTATTTTTTCTGACCACAGGAGTTGTGTTTTGAAGGGCACATAAAGACAGTTTTTCTCCAATGACTATCTCAGTTACTTTTGCACTGAGCTCCATGATGTGATTTGGACCTGTCCCATGCAACATCCTCTTTGAGTCCACCCAGGGATGTCACCATTAATAGCCTTTGACCCTGCTGATATTTTTTGAAAGTCTTTCAAAGAAATCTCCTGAGTGACATGTTGGCTAGGTACAGCAGTCAAAGAAATGTGGGTTTAGCCTGGTGTGGCAAAGAAAGAAGCAACTCCCTGGCAAAGTCATCCTGTCTAGGAAATGAGAAAGAACATTTGCTTCTAATTTTCAACAGGGAGGTCCATGTCCTGCTTTTGAGTGAGTGAAAACAATTTTTTTCCCCACTCTAATTGCAAAAACATAAAACCACGCATTTTACTATTTTTCACTTTTGCTCTAAAAAAAAAATGTACCAAAGGACTGAGTATTTGGGGTTTTTATCTGCAGGTGGGAGTGATGGATGGAATGAAATTAATTGCTGTGGGAGAGGGGGAAAACAGCTGAAAGGGAACTGAATTACGGAGGCACTGAGTGACACATGTGAAAGTGGATGTATTTCCACTGCATCTACATAAACACCTGAAGTACAGAAGTCCTTGGGGTACCTGCAGATGCACTTGCTCAGGAGTAAAATAAGGCAGAGTTGTGTCTGCCTTAAGACACACAGCAGGACCCATATCATGAGATGACGCACCCTGCTAGTACTCTGTTCCTCATGTGCCAATTCCTTTCCTTTTGGGCTAGAAGTGCCTTCAGAAGTTGGTAAGGCTTCCAACTTAGGTCTTCCTGAGAGACTTCGTAGAGGGATTTTCTTTATCACTTTATGAGAAATTTGGGAGCCTCGGTAGGAAACACCATGAAGCAAGGAAAGATTAATGGAAATCTGAGCATCTTCAGGAGGCATCTCTAAAATTACCTTGCCTTCTGAGTAGTATCTTTAAATGATGGGTTAGTAGTGTTCACATCACTAGAGATCAGTTTTGTTCCTATACCTCATTACTGATGATCGGATGCAGGGGAGTCTGCATCCCACAAAAGAAAAAATGTGCTGATGGCACCCTAATGCATCAAGCAGCAATGTTCTGTCTCAGTCAGCAACACTTACTAGCACTGCACCCTTCCTGCAGCAGATTGGTCTCACTTTACTTCCTTCCACCTTCCCCTTCCTCTGCTGAAAACAGGGACATGGGGATCAGGGTACCTGCACCACTTCTCCACAGCAGAAATAGTCTTTTCTTTTGTTTGTTTGCTAGTATTTTACAACCAGTGCTTTGAAAAATTGAAAAGCTATTACTGATCACTGCAGTGTCCTCAGCCTTTGTTCCCAGTTTTCTGTTTGTTTGCTTTGCACGGGGTTTGGCTGTTAATATCCTTTATAGTAGCTAGCACTGTGCTGCATTATGGATTTGTGCTGAGAACAGTGTTGATAATGTAGAGGTATTACTGCTGAGCAGTGCCTACACAGAGCCAAGGCCTTTTCTGCTTCTCACACTACCCCACCAGTGTGTGGGCTAGGGGTGCACAAGGAGTTGGGAGGGGAAATGGATGGGACAGATGATGCCAACTGATCAAAGGGTTGTTCCATAACATATGGTGTCTGATCAGCATATACAGAAGAGGGAGCAAGAAGGATGAGGGGGATGTTTGGAGTGATGGTATTTCCCAATTCACCATTGCACGTGATGAAGCCCTGCTTTCCTGGGGATGCTAAACACCTGCCTGCCCATGGGAAGTGGGGAATGAATTCCATATCTTGCTTTACTTGTGTGTGCAGCTTTTGCATTACCTGATAAACTGTATCTTGACCCACAAATTTTCTCATTTTCACTCTTCCAATTCTTTCACACATCCCACCAGAGAGGAGTGTGTGAGCAGTTGAATGAGGCTTATTTGCTGGCTGCAGTTAAACCACAACACCTAGCAAACAATTTATTTGTCCTTAAAAATATACAGTGAACTGTCCAACTGAGTAAGCAAAATAGCCCATTAGCACAAACATGGTACATCAGCTGGTCATCCCACAAACCTTTAGAAATTTTTCTGTTTCTGTTTGATCTCCTGAGTATCTCTGTGTGTTTTGTGTTTTATTTTGTAGAGCTTGTTATTTTCAAGGCTCAGCTGGAATTGTCATACTTAACATTTAAAAATCTCAGGTATTAATTAATTATTAACAAAGTTGAAGAGGGAAAGCCCTCAGGTAAGTCCTGTTAAACAATTGTTAACTAATACAATTTCCTATATGTTAGATGTAATATCTTCAATATAGCAACTCCCGAACAGCCCGGTTGATGATTAGTGCATCATAAAAATTGAAGCACAATAGAATAGAACAATTTCAGTTGGAAGGGACCTACGATGATCATCTAGTCCAACTGCCTGACCTATTCAGGACTGACCAAAAGTTAAAGTATCTTGTAAAGGCCACCATCCAAATACCTTTTAAATGCTGTCAGACTTGGGACATTGACAACATCTAAGAAGTCTGCTCCAGCATTTGACCACCCTCTAGGTAAATAAATGTTTCCTAATGTCTAGTCAAAATTTCCAGTTCCTAATGTCGAGATCTACTATCAAGAAGTATTTAAGGAAAAGAAATGCATTTCTAATTATATCTTCATTTCTCCCTCTTAATTGCATTACACACATCAGCTTAGTCTACACTGCTTATAATAATCTGTATTAATGTATATGTAAAGGAAAAGCTAAAAAAGAGCAACATAAAACTTGTAGATATTTTTTACAACTCTTGGATCTAATTAATTATATATATTTTTTTAAAATCAAGGACACTGAGACTAATTCCACTCTGAGCCATACTTTAAACAAAAATGTCCTTCCCAAAAATGACTATATTTTCTCTATTAAATATTAGAAAATTTATGATATATAAGAGTTAAGGCATTCTGTAATATGATGTGATATTATTCAACACATTATGGTAGTACTGTTCATCACCCTGACCAAAGTGCCTTTAGGATTATGTGAAAAAAACAAGAAATAAACAGAAAAACCAGAATATTTTCATATCCTCAAAAAAAGGATTTTGTTTTTATTTGATTTTGAACAAGCATAGCTTGTTAATTTTTAAAATTATTGTAATTTTCAAGCCTTTACCAAAAGAGTGAAGTGGGAAAATCAGAAGTACTCTTTCTTCACATTAAGGTTTTTACTGAAAGTGTGTTGAGTGTTTGTACTGATGATGCATAAATGTTGTATCTAACAGATCAAACTACAGGAGATATTTAAAGGCGCTCAGTATTGGCCTAACTAGTGAACACAATGGAAAAATTTTCCAATAACTTCAATGCCTGCAGGCCTGGGTCAATGCCAAGTGCTTTAGAAATTCTTACATGCACAATTTTCTCTTCTAATAATTAATGTTTATGACACTGGTACTTATATCTCACCATGAAAACCAGCACTTCTGCTGCATATTCAACATAATGGCTTATTTAAATACATTTACATTAATAATTTATTTGAATACATTTTCAAGTTACTGCATCTCTGGAGCTTATTGGATTTATTTTCCTCATAAACCATCAAATACCATGACATCCACAGACTTGAAAACATGCTTCATTCTCTTAAATCCAATGAAGTGCTACCACCAGTAGGCATGGTATCTGTCAAATACTATTCAGAGCAATAGACCGTATAAGTCAGTCAGGTCCTGAGGACTCTTCCACACCCAAATTCCTTTTTGCAGTCTTACCTGAGCTTTCACGTTCTTGTTCGTGTTAACTTTCAAAGCAAAAATCTTCATGTCACTTCATAGTTCGTGCAAATACTCAGAAATTTTACTCTTGTCTAAAAAAAAAGCCAACCCCAAAACGACATTTTCCAAATGCTGTGAGACACTGCAGTTCTGCACAGCAGCACCCCAAAGCCCTCAATTGACAGTTGGTCCCTCCACTCTGTTGAAAACAAGTTTTCCATCAATATTGGTGTTTTTAAGAAAATTAAGTGCTCAAGAAAATATTTTATATTTTCTTTAAAAATTGATACCCCAAAATTAAAATATCTATATTTTGCTGCTTCAGTGGAAAGATGTTTCCAAAACTAACAATTTTTCCCTAATCTTTTATGAAAACAAAAATTATTTACTGGCCAGTTTTCTATTAAATTTCTCCCAGATGTCCATGCACCACAATCTGAAAAAACAGACGGGTTAGTGAACAGCAAATGGGGTCCAGAGAGAGATGAGCTAATCACCTGCAATAAGAGGTACATCAATGCCCTCCCATGTCATATCCAGCATTTATCTTGGCCCCAGAGGCCTGACCATGAGTGACCTCATTTCTCAGAGCAACATGAAGTATTAGCTATTCCAAATATGTAAGGCAAAATAAGGCTGGTTCTTCAAGACAATTCATGGAAGTTTTCAAATATTTTTCACACTTCTGTTTTCCACATTCTTTGATCTACTGTGTTTCCAGAATGACATGCAAGCATGTCCATATCATATTGAATGCTTAAGGCAAATAGTGGAATGTCCTTTTTTTTCTTCAGAGATTCCTACTAGTGGGTGATTGCACAATCAGGCAATAAGGAAAAATAACCCACCTGAGGTTTTGTGAATGAGAGTTAAAACATCATGTAACAATTCTCATAATAAATTGCTGCCTTCAGTTACTCTGTTGTTTCACAGAATTGCACTAAAATGCTACCAAATCTGCCCAACCACTTGAAAAATATAATTACTGCTTTCTCACAAGCTAGTAATTTTCTTTTTTTTTCACATTAATGTCAAGGACTGGGTTTTTTTTTCTTTTTAATGATCATGTAAACAATTATATTTGAGAAATTACAAAAGTTGAAAGAACTTTAAAAATATAAGTGATGTCAAAAAAGAAACACATTTTTTCCCGGAAGGCAGACACAAAATTTTCCATTTCTAAGGACCAGGGGTGTCACAGATCCCTGTGCCCATGTCCTGCATTGCCAGTCAAAGAAAGCAGAATGCACCATGCTGCAGTTAGTGTTGCTTTAAGCAACCCTAGATGAAGAGATTTCCTCTCTACCTAATAGTTGGGGCTGCACTTTGAAATGTTGGTCTCCTCAGCAAGGAGCACCATTCATTAGAAGCACCCATTTGCCTGCCCAGCTGAAAGGGAAGGAGAGGTGAAAGAATCTGTATGTGCAAAGTTACACACCAATCTAGTTGACAGCACCTGCAAAATAAATTTACAGTGATTCAAATGTACTGTCTGTCAGTGCCTTCAAACTTCTGGCCTTTCACATTACACTCTGGGAGCTGCTATAAGAACTGAAATAGAGGAAATGGTATACAGGATAAAAAGGACAGATGACAGTCCATCTATATCACTTATTTTATTCAGCTAGAGACGCTGAAAGATTATTGTTACAACAAGACACTGGAAAACAAAATTTTGTGGATGTGGTTTTTAAATATTGAATAGGAGAAGGGTGAATATGTTCTCTGCAGCTTAAGTCTAAACATGCTCATTCCTTCTGATCGTTTTTCTTCTCTTCCCAGCTAGCGAGGCAAGTGAAGTCTGTAAAGGATCTGATCGCATCGGCCATACCTCAGATGTAATCTGCCCAAAGCTGCTGAATATAAGCAGTGTGGCAGAGAAAAAGAAGCCAGTTTATTTTCACAGGGCACAGGAGGCCCTCTCCTGCTGGTAAAAAAGTTCCTCTTCAACTGAATAGGACAATCCAGACACAGCAACAGTCGACAGGCATGCACGTGGATACAGCATTGCATTTTTAAACCATTCAAATTTCCACTAATTTGCTGTGCCCTTCCAGACCCAGTCAACATATTCTTTGCCTGAATTTTTGTATGTCACCACATTTGCTCTATTTAGGCATGATTGTTGGCCGTTTCCAGAAGACAGAAAGACATTCCACCTTCCATTCTCTTTCCCCATCTTCTTTGGTGCCATGATTCAAAAAGTAGCCTTTTGTTTTTCTTTTAAACCTTTCCACAAAACACTGGAAGCTGTTTACTGCTAAAAACAGGTCTGCAATAGGGCACAGGGCACTGATTCTTCACTGTCCTTGACCAATACATGGTGACTGCTCATGCACGCAAGTTAAACTGAGCACAGCATTTATAACTAAGAAGGAAGCATTCACCCTGCTCAGACAGGTAGGAAATGTTAAGGAATTTTTGCCTCACTAAGGAGAGGAAAACAGCCTGATTCCTGAGGGGACCAATGAGTTTGGGGAAAAAAAACCCCAAAAATCATAAACCAAAAAAACCAAACCCCCAAAAAACCAAAACCAACCAACTGGTTCAGAGCTCTTCTTTCCTAGCATGGTCCTCACAGTCAACCTGCTCTCTGTCTCTATTCCACTGTGGGGTTAGTTTTGGTCCTGCCTCATAGATTGTGTATTAACTGCAAATTTAGGACAACTCTTGCGGTCTGCACTGTTTCTACAAGAAGTAATAGGGATGCCTCATGCATCCTTCTGATTTAAACTTCTATCCAATGCTGCTGGCACTTGCAAAGGAGTAGACTTATTTACATGTTGTCCCTTCTAGTTTAATATTCTTGTGTAAATGAAAAATGCTTTGGTTTTGAAACCTTGCAATTTTAATTAAAATATATATTTCTGTTAAGTTTATAGCAGTAAGGTATTTGAGAAGCAGGATAATCTTTTTAATCAAAGCAATAGAAAGAGAAAAAAAAGGAAAACTGGAACCTCTCAACTTCGGAACAGATGTTTCAGCACAGCTCCAATTTAAATAACATTTTTTCTAAATGTCTTATTTTCTCTACAGTGCACAACCTAAAATATCTTTGGAGAAAATTGTTGTAAATAAATAGTTGTCCTTCCTCAGTCTGCTCTAGTTCTTGTCTTCCTGTCAATGCTTGCTAAGGAGGCACAAGCTAAGTTTTGGCATGAAGACAGTGAGGAAAGGAAAGGAAAGGAAAGGAAAGGAAAGGAAAGGAAAGGAAAGGAAAGGAAAGGAAAGGAAAGGAAAGGAAAGGAAAGGAAAGGAAAGGAAAGGAAAGGAAAGGAAAGGAAAGGAAAGGAAAGGAAAGGAAAGGAAAGGAAAGGAAAGGAAAGGAAAGGAAAGGAAAGGAAAGGAAAGGAAAGGAAAGGAAAGGAAAGGAAAGGAAAGGAAAGGAAAGGAAAGGAAAGGAAAGGAAAGGAAAGGAAAGGAAAGGAAAGGAAAGGAAAGGAAAGGAAAGGAAAGGAAAGGAAAGGAAAGGAAAGGAGGAAAGACTTGTTATTAAAAAAGACATTTCATATACAGAAAACAAACTGGAGAGATGGAAAAAATCTAGTATATGCAGAGCACTGATATGACTACTCAAGGTCAATTACTTTAGGAAAGTTAGAAAAACATGCAAAAGGAATAATGAATCTGCTTGGGTGGGAAACTCTTAAAGTCCCTTCCAATGTTATGATTTATGATGTTTATTCCACATTATATATTTAATTTATCTACAAGATTTACTATGTCTCTTCTATTCTGACCACAATATTTGTCACTTTTTGTCTTCTTCCAACAAAAATCTCAAATTCCAGTGAGTTGTTACCTGATTAGAAATTTATAATTAAGAAAATCTACTCCTTCCCTTGTTCATCTGTGACAATATATTTAAAAGCTTCATTTCTGTGTTATGAAGCCTATTATCTCTTAGGATATGCCACATGTCTTGGTTGTCCATGCATCCCACACAAGTCTTCCCTTCACTAGTTTCATTAGTTTTCACTAATGAAAACTTGCATTAAAAATAAAATCCAGCGTACCTGTAGAACTGAGATCTCAGAACTTCAGTGTTACTCTGGAGAGGTTTTTTCAACCATCCATTTGTGGGCTCTTGAACAAGTGTCTAGACTAATGCTAAAGGGTCTCTGAAAGATAATAAAAGCAAACAAACCCACCCATTTACAGTAGACTTAGACTAACTATACAGGAACATACACAGAATATTTTAGGGGACTTGAAAATTGAAAATGTTTATTCTACATTGGAGGAGTTGGATGAGCACAATTCTGATCTTGCAACACAAATCATGACCAGAAGAAGGCCTTATTTCACACAAGAAATTCCAGTTTATGTCAGATGTCAGCAGGGAGAAATCCTTTTCCAATAGTCTGAGGTATTAATCTTTCAGCCTGAATAAAAAAAATAAATTTGGTACTTAAAACCAATACTGTTACAATGAACTACATAAAAACAAATAAATGGGGAGGGATGGATGGACACTAGTGTGTGCTTCTAGTAGATACATGTGAAGCCATAAAGCTGGATTCATGAGGTTAATTGTAATCTCATTTGACTTTTACTGCTGATAGCGATGCAGTCAGTACAAGCAAGTTTTCCTGACTCCCCTTGCATCATGGAGGGACAATGATGGCAGGAGGACAGGGATGGCTGACCATTGGCAAGTGCTTTGACACCCACTCCCAGGTAAGACAGAGGCTAGACTTGGGTCTCCTACACAAAATGTCTGACCTTCATACACCCCAGTGTATCTGAGGTGGAGGTCTCACATGGCAATAAGAAAATCTGTCTTCACAAATAAATAAATGCCCAAAACAGCACCATTAGACTATCTGTGCATCACCACCATTACAGTAATGTTGTTTCTGACTGTGTACAGAATTACTATGAAAGTCAGAAGACTGAGATTGTCAATCCTATTTTCAAGAGTATTCTTCATGGAAACCAAGAACCTAAATACCTTCCTGGTCACTGGGACCAGACAAAACTGTAAAATTTTCACATCTATTGAGTTAAAGATTAGTAATTTATATCTTCTGGGGCAACTGAACAATTTAATCTCCAAAAGCTCAGGTTTGAAGTTGAACTGCTAAAGTTTTCATGGAATTTTCAAAAAGATAACCAACTGCAACAGTTCTTGAAAAATAAAACCCAATATTCTTTCTTTGAAACCATAGTCTTAAACTACGCTGCTATCCCCTAGTCACAATTAAGAATTTTTAAGTATGCCAATTAGACTTTCCTTATTCTTAAGAGATTTTGATTGCACTTCTGAGCAAAATGATGTGGGAATCAAGTCAATTCTCAGAAGGGGCTCAAAAAGCTTTTAAAATAATTTTTCTGATGCATGAAAGCATAACCTAAATGGAGCTGTGTTTTCACATGAGGTTTTGTGCCTTACTGTATAATGTATTAAGCAATACTGCTCATAGCAACAGTCCAAAGAGTTTTAGGAGGCACTGAGAAATTTGTTTAAGAGGTGGTAGCAAAAAAAAGGAAATAAATCAGTAATTCTTTCTACAAAACAAACACCACTGTAAAACATTTTTTCTTTCCACCTTTTAGATAGCAGCTTTTAACAGCTAACATTTTTTTTTCTTTACATTACATACAAGCTTAAGCGTATGTGAATGCCTGAGCACTGTAGGGGTGTTTAATTTCAAAAGCTGTTTCTATTTCAGTTTTTGCTTTAAGGAAAGAGAGAGGGTTAAGAAGGAGAGAAGGACTAAGGGGATCTGGAGGGCTACCCATCACCTGGGTGTCAAGATTTCAGGGAACTCACTGACTTAGTTTGTCCCTTGAAGCACCAACTATTTCCTAGGACCATGCATTATGAAAGAAAATTGCATGCAGTTTGCATGCAAATCATAAAGAGCATTGCATGAAAATGATGTTTACAATTTGTCTACCTACATTATTTTTAATAGTTGATTGTTTCAGAGCACATCACTATTTCTTAATAGGTCCTGTGAATAAAATTCACCCAAGTGAATGAAATACCTGAAAGTGGGTGCAGAATTAGAATACAATATAAATGTCATGAGTTGCATAAAGATAGAAGAAATTTTACCATCACATTGCAACA
Organism: Laterallus jamaicensis coturniculus; assembly: GCA_022605575.1. Classification (NCBI taxonomy): domain Eukaryota; kingdom Metazoa; phylum Chordata; class Aves; order Gruiformes; family Rallidae; genus Laterallus; species Laterallus jamaicensis. The sequence continues at coordinate 41,179,513 of JAKCOX010000001.1, forward strand.
GGAGTTCATAAAGTCCTTGCACAGATATTCCATTGTCCCACACATTCTCCTCTGAAGTATAAACGGACTCAGAACAGTAAAATAAACACACACAAACCCACTCCCTTCACAGAATCAGTCTAAAAAAAATCCTTTGCTGTGGGAATTGTACCTAAGAGGTTAAAAACACCAGTGTCCACTTATCTCTTATGCAAACATTGTGGATGGAGGTTAGTATGAGAAGTGACGTTGGTATGAGAAGCAGCCGAAGGATGGAGCCAAATGGCAGCATTCCAGCCCCATTTTTTCTAGGTGATGTAGAATAAACAGAAAGACGGTTTCTACACAGAATTTTGAAGGCCACAGAGCCTGGAGTATGACCTTTTGCTTCCTTAACTGTGAAATTAATATTTCTCCTAAATATGCTAATGAGCTAAAAGCAGTACATGCTAAACATATTTGACTATAGTACTTGACTCTCCACACAAACCATGTTAAACATCACCCTTGGGAGAGAACAGCTAAGACTGCCTTCTAAAGGAAATTGAGGAAGTTACACCTTGGGGAGGGAAAGAAGAAGTTGAAGACCCCAAAGCAGCAGTCAATGGACTATGCTCCTTCTCTCCCACACAAGACAGGTACTCCTTCTTGGTAAGCACTGCTTTCGCTAGCATTATAATCATAGTCATATATTAGCACTATTACAGTAAGTGCACTTATCAATGGCAATTCCAAATTCTGTATCTGTCTCTTTAAGAAACTATTTGTTTCAACTTTGTGAAACTGTCTCAGTGAAAGTCCTTAGGGGCTCTGACAGGCAAACTTTGACTCTGATATGGGGTTATACATATCATCCTGTAGACATAAACCAAGACATGACCAAGTCTGGGAATAAGACTCAACCTAGCCACACCTGGGCTCCTCTCTGAAGAGGACTTCAGAAAGCAAGCAGGTCCTTTCTGAACCTCAAGACTCAACAAGAGGGCCTCCCTCAAAAACACATCAGACTCATACTTTATGAGACATCTTGCTTGTGACTAATTCTTACTAACAGTGAAGAACTTTCGCTCGCCTTAGCATTTTCACTGACACCTTGGGACCATAGGACTCCCTGCTCTCAGCAGCTGCCCTTTCCCTGCCTTCTCACTTCTCTACATCTCCTCAGACCTCTGGTGAGAAATGTCACATCTCGAGTTTGGTCTCCACCTCTATTTTCAGCAATTCCATGACAATGTCTCAGAAAGCTTTTATAATTAATACTGAAATTGATGCAAAAATTTAGAGTTCATAAATGTTTTGCATGTTGTTCCTCCTGATGCCTACATTTCTGACTTAATAGAATAGTCCTGAAAATTTAATATCTTATGTGCTCTAGGAGCATCGGGGGGATTTCCCCAATAAAAGCTGAACCATCAACTAGGCCGTAATGCAGTCATGAAGGATTATAGAAGTAATTTTATTATCTTGTGCAAATATTCAGTTGATACTTGCATACATTTTTAAATTAAACCGCCATTGACTATTACAAATGAATCTAAATTTATTGCTGTGGTCTTAAACGTAGGAGACAACAAGCTTGCTTGTGCTGAGGATAACTTTCTGAAATAAAATATCCAGTACCTCCACCCGAAGTGATAAAAAGGACATGAAAACAGGCAAAAGAATGCTACAGCCCAAACATCTGCTTCTATGCAAATTTAGGTTATGGTGTTTTAGCACAGAAATCTATTTAAAAAAAACCAACTTATGTTCCTAAAAATTTTTCGATAGAAGCCTTGCCTTCCCTTCATATAGAACCATAGTATCACAGGATCACAGAACAGTTTGGGTTGGAAGGGACCTCAAAGACCAGCTAGATCATCCAGATCTATATCACCCACCCTTCTGTCATGGGCAGGGACACCTTCCACTAGACCAGGCTGCCCACAATTTCTCTGGGCAACCTGTTCCAGTGTCTCACCACCCTCACTGAAAAGAATTTCTTCCCAATATCTCATCTAAATCTATCCTCTTTTAGTTTAAAGCCATTACCCCTTGTCCTATTAACCAGATACCTCTACTCTGCTCTGCTCTCTGGGTACTGGATGGCTGCAATAAGGTCTCCCCAAAAACTTCTCTTCTTCAGGCTGAACAAGACAAATCTTCTCAGTCTGTCTTCATAAGAGAGGTGCTCCATCCCTCTGACCATCTTTATGGCCTCCTCTGGAGCCATAAAGAGCTCCATGTCTTTCTTGTACTGGGCACCCCAGAACTGCAGCAGTACTACAGGTGGGGTCACATAAGAACAGAGTAGATGGACAGAATTGCCTCCCTCAACCTGCTGATTACACTTCTTTTGATGCATCCCAGGACATATTTGGCTCTCCGGGTTGCAAGGACAGATAATGTTTCCTAAGAACTGTTTTATATAAACTGATTAGTACATATAAAGAAATAATTAAATACATTTGAAATAAATATTGGAAACAGATACCAGTATGGCTTTAAACAAACCAGGTAATTTAGTTATACACTTAGTTGATATCATAGCAGTACATGCTATACAAGACCCCACCTGTGGCAAAAACATCCATGTGAGTATGTTTTACTTAAGCTGTACATTATTTCCTGTTCCAATCAAAATCTACTCTGCTTCCACCATGGATATCCTGTTCCAGTCAAAAATACACTGTATTTATATTTGCCATGGATTTATACTTCAGTTCTTTCATCAGCTTTCAGACAATCTTTGTAAGGAATATAAACTTTTGGGGCTTTCTCCTGAAGCCACATTGTCTACATTTAATTAGAGATGTAATTTTACCTCATTATTCTGGAACTTGGGGTTTTGGCAACAGCTTCCCAGTTTGTATCCTTTTCCAGAATATTTTTATGTAATTATAATTCACATATTTTCCACAACTCTGATCAACAGCATTTATACAGAGGTCAATAAAACCCCAAAACCCATGCAATGGAGCTAGCTATTTATATGCAAACATGAGCAGCATCCCAGCCCTTCACAATAGAAAAAAGATAGGTACCTCTGTTAATCTCCTTTCCCATTTAATTTGAGCAGCATTTCAGTTAATTTACAGAGTTTTGCTTGGGGTGAATGATTTTTACCCTGTTAAGGTTTGTGTGGGTGCATAGCCATGTGGGGGCATGATTTGGTGTGTGCAGTTTATTAAACTAAACCAAATGAGGTTTAATAAAAGCAATTGTAGAGTCTTGCACCTGGGAAGGAATAACCGCTTGTATCAGTACAGGCTGGGACATGACCTGTTGGAGAGGAGCTCTGTGGAGAAGGACCTGGGGGTCCTGGTGGATGACAGGTTGGCCATGAACCAGCAGTGTGCCCTTGTGGCTAAGAGGGCCAATGGGATCCTGGGGTGCATCAAAAGGAGTGTGGTCAGCAGGTCAAAGGAAGCAATCTTCCCCATCTGCTCTGCCCTGATCAGGCCCCACTTGGAGTATTGTGTCAAGTTCTGGGCTCCCTGGTATAAAAGGGACAGGGATCTCCTGGAGACAGTCCAGTGAAGGGCTATAAAGATGATTAAAGGACTGGAGCATCTCCCCTATGAGGATAGGCTGAAAGAACTGGAGCTGTTCAGCCTTGAGAAAAGAAGGCTAAGAGGGGATCTCATTAATGTTTAGAAATATCTCAAGTGTGGGACACAAGGGGAAATGGCCAGCCTGTTTTCTATAGTCTGTGGAGACAGGACAAGGGGCAAATGCTTCAAGCTGGAGCATAGGAAGTTCCACACCAATATGTGGAAGAACTTTATCACAGTGAGGGTGACAGAGCACTGGGACAGGCTGCCCAGGGGGGTTGTGGAGTCTCCTTCTCTGGAGATATTCAAGACCCATCTGGACGCCTACCTGTGCCATATGTCCTAGGGAACCTGCTTTCTCAGGGGGGTTGGACCTGATGGTCTCTAGAGGTCCCTTCCAACCCCTACAATTCTGTGATTTTGTGATTCTGTGATTACAGCATTGGAGGAAAGATCAGTTGAAAAAAATCACTTGTACTAAGTGCTGGTAATGGCAGAAGAAAGGACAACTTCACCCCTCTGTGTTTCACCACTGTGTGCTAGATTATGGGAATTTCACCTACCTAGTTTTGAATTGTTTTTTGGTTACTTGATTTCAGTGTTCTAGTGGAACACAATGGTGCCAGAAAGGATCTGCTAAGTAGATTGTGCATGCCTGCAGGACAGCCTGAAATACCAGGTTTGAGGCTGGACCCTGTGATGATATGGGCAGCCAGCACCCTGAGCAGCCACTCTGCCTGGAAAATTATCATCTGGACATGAAGTTTAATTGTAGCAAGTGAATGGCAGCAACTTAAATTAATGCAGGAATTTTTTTGGAAATCACAAATGGTAAAACAAAACTGAGATTTTGTGTTTGAAGCCTGCCTGGTTCAGATACCCTTGGTGTTATCTAATGACTCCTATATGGGCAGAAGAGCATGCCACCATCTGCTACTGTCTCTAAAATCTACAGTGTTTTCTGTCCAGATGTGTTTCCAGTGCACGTGGCAGTGAGGTGGAGCACACCCAGGACTCTGAATGGGGAGCAGGTGCTGATGCCTGGGAGGAGGGAGAGCAGAACACTGACACCTCCCTCCTGAAAACACATACAGGCGCTCAAAGCTCTTCCTCATGCAGAAATGTGTATATTTTCTAATCCATGCTACAAGAGAGAACACAGTGAGAAATGACTGATAAAAAGCTGTGAATGTCTTAATTTTCTTCGAAGAGGAGTAAAGGACAATTTGTAGCCTTTTATTTGCAGGCATTTCAAATGTGCTCAGCTTCACCTGCATGAGCAGTCACACCACCATTCTCCAGGCAGTTTTCAGGCATACAGGGTAGGTATCAGCTTCATACTCAGTGTCTGCAGAACCCTCTTAATGGCAGGGGGTGTCAAGATCTTACAGACAGAGGTGACAATAACAGGGAGTAGAGATTATTTTCCTTGTTTCGCTGATTCATAACACTGTCTGACTGTCTGTAAAACCAAACACAATAGAACTATTAGGATTCACGTTTCTTAAGATCTGAACATGATTTTTGTTTATGTTGTGGAAACTAATGAAGCTGTGAAGTATGTAGTGTGTATAGGGTATGAGATAATAAACCTGTTCAGATACACAACCAAAAGTTTTGTTTCATTTTAAAGCAGAGTGCCAGATAGTCCTTTCTCTTGAGATTTTCATTACAGGCATGTAAATATCATTCAGTGTTTCCAGTAGTACTTGATCCTGACCAGGACACCCTGCAAGAATTTCTTTTCACGAGACTGAAGTGTCTCAAATGTGTGTACAGGTCCTATTTTATTTATATCTGGAAAAATTCTGAACTACAGATTTGTCACAGTGGTTTTCTGACATTTTGAAAGAAAAAGATGAAATCTGAATGACATGTCAACGTAAAAATATATTCTCTGGGACCTGATAATTTATCCATGAAATAGAATACTGTGCATTACATTTCTTCGTGGTTAATTAATAGATACACTTATGAACGTATTTCATCTTGTGAAAAGATGTTTTTTATTCATATCTATGCCCTGGAAAGTTTGTATGAATAAAATCACACCATAGGGTTAAAAGATAACTTTTGACATCAGTTTTGGTCCCATTAGTTATGCAGTTCTGGTGGAGTTTGATGTGCTTTGAAGCATTTGAAACAAAATTATTTAGAAGTAGAAATACCTGCATGTAAACAATTTATTGTTTATTGTTTATTATTTATTGTTTATTGTTTTAGATAAAAGAGCATTTTCACATAGCAAAACTCACATAGCATACTAGCAAAAATAGTATTCAGTACTATGAATCAATAAGTATGAGGGGAAAAACTCCACAGGAATTTTATCAGTTGCTGGTATCTATAGTATCTTGAATCAGACATTTGTTTTTATCCCAAATATAAATAAAGATTAGGTTAATGCTTACTTGATGCACATTGGTTCAGCTGTTCTTAATGAGAAGGCTTATTTTCAGTGCAATTAATTATTTTCTTTTAAAGATTTCAACAGTAGATAAGAAAATACAACAAAAAGCATCACTCTGCAAGAATGCGGGGGAATGTGTTAATTCAACAGCTGCATAATGCGCATGTTCAGGCAACAGCAACACATTAATAAATTCCATTTATTCCCTTCCCCCTGAGGTCTTTGCTGACTTTGACTGACAAAGTTCTGCTTTTATTAGTTATGACAGATCAGGCTTTGGTTTTTGCCTCTCTGGGGAAACGTCACACTGTTGTTTTAAGTTGAATTGCTCAGTTCAAGTAGCAAAACTGCCTTAAGCTCTCAAGACAGTTAATGCAGGGCAGCTTCTTTAGTCTGTTTCACACTTTCTCTGACAGTAGGAAGATATTGATTATGAAGAAAGCAGAAGAGAGCAGATGGGATGGACAAGGATGCTCCTGGGGTTTCATCCAAAAGGCCAGGAGCAGGCCTGTGAATATGCTGCTTCTCTAGGCTCCAAAAACAGGCACCTCAGAAAGATGAATGAATTTCCCTTTCCCCTTCTTTTTAACTTGTTTACATTTTATTATAATTTTTAACAATATTCCTTTGCAAACTCTTAGACATTTGGCCACTACAGGGCAGATCTGCACAACTCAGAATTCTGAAAGCCCATGATGTTTCTGCCTTGCCTTCACTTCCACCTCCTGCTGTACATCTGTACCTACAAGATCTCTCGAAGAACTGAGACAGAATATGGAGGTAGAGAATAAAAAAACCCGACTTTATCAAATCCCAGCTTTCTGAAAACCCATCTTTCCAAGTAAAGAAGAGAGAACTCCAAGTAAAAAAGATGAGCTTGTCTTTGCAATATAAAAACAGGGGAGTACAAAAAGCAGCTTTGGGAAAGCTCATTTGTACATTATGTGCTGAGGAGAAAGAGACAGATACTAAACTGCCTTAGAGCCATGCAGGCTTGTGCAATGGCATACTTCCTCTACATTTTGTGTCCTCCACATAATTTTCTGTCTGCTTTTGGATTACCTCTGCAGAATGAGCAAGGCTACCATTGTACCTGCCACAATGACAACCACGACTCATACAGTTAAATAGGAAGGCAATGAAATGCACAGGGCTTGCTGTCACTGTTACATATGAGGATGGGCAGATGTCAGCAGTAAATCAAAGTTGGAAACTTCTTTTCTTTTTTAAGACCTGATGAGTTTCAATCCTCAGTAACACTAATTAGTTAAAATAATTTTATGTCGTAAGAAGCTCCAGTTTCACTATTGCTTCACTTTGTTCTTGTAATGCCTAATGAAATAGATTTATGTTTTGCTATTATTACAATTAATGACTAAATAATCGATCCTATAGAACGCCACACTAGTTAGTTTTCCATTAAAAAATGAACTGTACACATGGCATTTCATAGCCAAGCCATTTTTAAGGCACTGAAGATACACGTCTCACCATGGGATCACTTCATGAAGTTCTTCAATGAAATTTATCATTGGCTTTTTTAAATCTTTGCAATTTACCTAAACCTTTTTCCAACCAGCCTCCATTATTTTCATATGTTTGTTATTTTTATAACCTTGTAATAGGTTACAGATGGATGTTTTTCATTTAAAGACAAAAAAAAATGCTGCTTTATATTTGAACTACCACAAATCTTTGAAAGTTTAATAAATTTTGTTTTAAAGATCTATTTTCTTGCTGAGATAAGCCTTAATTTTCTGCTGTTCTCTAAAGCAACAGTTCTACTTTTTCAAAACATATATAAAGCTTTCCAATTTCTTGATCTTCATCAAGTGAGATTATTTTAATATTATAAAGAAGTATTCATCATAAAAATACTGTTAGAATTTATTTATGGATCAGCAGAAAACAGAATGGCAACCAGTTCAATACTGACCACTTGAAATGCATTATGGGGACATGACACTGCTTTGCTTTGCTGGTGAGTGGCAATAGTTTCCTTTTCATTGAGTCCTTAATGGCTCATATGTGTCTGAAATACTTCAGAAGTTCACTAAAATGTTAATTATGTATTAGAAAAGCTTAAGCTACCTCCTGAATGTTAGAGGTCTTTCAAAGTGATAGTTAACACTCACATCTCTTGAGGAAATACAATCAAAGCCAGAAATAATAAAAATGTTGCCCAAGCACTGCAAATCCTCAAAATGACTCTCTCATCTTCAAAATTATTTCTAAACATGAAAATCCATTATTAGAAAGCTCTTGGCAAAATTTACAAAAAAATTATACCAGAGCTAAACTTCAGCTATCTTTGCTAGTTTTTCCTACTCTGGAACATGCTATCAGCATTGCCACAAGGCTGACACAAAACTGTCTGTATTTTTTCTGGTTTGTTTATGCAAGAAATAAAAATCTCTTGGAAATATACACTATCTGAAGGTATAAAGGTACTTCCAGGCAAATGGGGCAGAGAGTAGTCAGGGTGAGTTCTCCTCCCATGGCTTGTCCAGCTCAGGGTTTGTGACTAGCTCCCTTTGCTATTGCTAGTCATCAGGGCTATTAGAATTCAGGACTGAACTTTTACTCCATAATAAGGGCTTTAAGAGGGAGGTGCTACAACTTCTGTGGTATTTTCCTCAAGCACTCCCAAAGCATAGCCACAGCACCTATTGCATCCAAAATCCTCTCAGCTGAGGGAATATGGGAAGTGAAACCACATGGTTGTGGACCAGCAGCATGCTCAGAGTCCAAAGATTTTTAATCTTCGGAGCTATTCCCCTGTCACAAGCTCCACATTATGGAAAAACATTAACTGTCATCCCTGTGCTCAGTGCCATTATGAGTATCTAATCTTCTCTTAGGTTGATATTCACGTCAGAATTCATGTAGGCTTTGCTTTATATAAAAGAAGAGAACACCCAAAGAATATAGGGGGCAAATCATTATCAATTGGGAGTGGAATGGTAATATGCTGCATCGGGGCTCATTGTAGAGCTCGGATTGTGGTATGTATGAGAGGAGAAAAATCCCATTCTTGCATGACCGAGGAAAATGTAATCAGCAGCAGCACTGGAAAAAATATTGCCTAATTACATATTTACACAATAGAGAGAAATGGCATTGGAATCATTCCAGGTTTTTGGTTACATAATACATGTTTAACAAAGCTATCTAATTATAACTGCACATATTTACTCAAGAGATAGAAAAGGCTTCAGAGGAGATTTTCCAACCTCCAGGATACTACTTTTTTTTCTATTTTTTTCCAAAACAAGTTTAATCATTTACTATTATCAAACAATCTGTGACCTTATTGTTTATTAATACATAAATGGAGTCTTATTTAATATTTAATATTATATAATAATGCTCTTCAAGTCTCTTAAGTATTTGGTTTCAAACAATAATAACTCAGAACTCAAGGTTGAGGGTGACCTTCCTTCTAGAACAGGCAAAAATAGACAACAAAACCAAACACAAGTGCCTCAAAAATTTCCTTTCTCACAGAGTAACTCCGCAGAATGCAGCTTTACCTCCTGAAGCATAAAAATACCTGTATGTGTTAACATGCAGATATATGATGGCTTCTTGGCCAAAACAGGTTGTTGTAATAGGGGGTCTCCAAAATAAAATAAATTTTTAAAAGCGAACAAAAAAAACCCCCAAGACACCCAAACACACAAGCTGTTAAGACCAGAGCAGATATAAATGGGAAAATTCTACCCTTATTAACAAAAAAAAACCAAAAGCCCGCCCACAAGCCCTCAAAAAAATTGCAATTTTTAAGCTTCCCTCCTGAGTATGGAAAAAAGAAAAGGCAAAATCCTGAAATGTACTGACTTACCAACAGATTTTGTTTTGGAAATATGGAAATAACCTCAGAGAACAGATTTTAGAACAGGAACATTTTGTTTTTCCTGAAACTAAATATACTCTTTTTCTCTGCCCATGCAATGGCCTTCCTGCCCCACCCCAGGCACCCCCCCCAGTGCAGTGCAAAGGGCCAGTGGCCTCTTGCTGCCGCCCAGATTTCTGGTCCTTTTCTGCCCCTGTCACAGCAGAAGAGTGAGGCACAGGCCTCCCACCCCTTCCTCCCAGACAGGGTGCAATGCCTAGGGACTTCCTCTGCTATTGCCTCTTCTCCACCTGCCCTTCTCCCTGATGACACCTCCTGGGCCCATCCAGCAAGACCCAGAGCCTGGCATGTCTTCCTCAGTGTTGGCATGCTGGGAAAACTGCACAGCAGCTTTGAGGACAGGACAGCTCCAGCACAGAAAAAAGGTAGGTGCCAACACTGGTTATGACAGAGGTTGTGTCACCACCTGGGGAGTCAGGAGGAACTGGGGGCCCAAGGAGAACCAGGCATCCTGACTTTTGTCTAGCTTACCTGCCTGATTCTTACTGTAAAATTCACAGGAATCAACAAAGCTCCCCAGAATGTCTCATTTCCAAGGAACCAGTATTTTCTGATGTGAGAACTGCTCTATCAATGATTCGTCTTTTTTTTTTTTCCCACCATTTCTTACTCTGAGCTGAATTTAATGAGGTTTTGTATCAGCATCACATCCTCAGGACATCAAGCATGGAGAGAAAACTGCACCACTGACTCATCAGACGCAATGCAAAATATCTCAGCACAGCAGGACTTCAGAAGCAGCTCAGGGAAGTGACTCTACTGTTTGTACTTTCTGTCATGACAAACCCCCAGCTGACTAGCAACTTCATTTTGCTAGTACAAAAATACTCTGCAGTCACCAGGACTTCCACACAAGTGGCAGGGCTAGGCATTAAATCAAAATTCTTCTTCTCCCCAAATGTGTACAATAGTGCCTTCAAAGACAATAATAATGACAGCGGTACCCAAGGCCTGGGGTGACATGTCCTGCATGTCATCAGTATAGACTAGGGATAACCTGTATCCAAGACTGAAGAAAGCTCTTTTGCAGAAGTCATTAGGAAGTCCAGCTCTTGCTTTAATAGATGCACCTCCCTCCCATTTATCTTTGCTTTTTGCACTCCTTTTAAATATGTTAAATATCCAAATACATTATCAGGCAAAGACGGATATGCCAATTTTTAATCTGTGACAAATACATTATGTATAATAGCTTCCCTTTAATAATTCATAATTATCTTCATTTAATAATTGATCTGAGTCTAATTTTTAGTGCTCATTACTTACATGAATTGAAAATACTTTTCATCTCACACTGTAGTTCAAGCAAAGGCAAAGACCAGAGCTGTGACTGCTGCTCACATCGTGTGAATCAGGATCAGGAGGCTAGAGAGCAGCACAGGTGCAGGGCAAGGAACATGTCCCTTCCCTGTGAATGCTCAAGGATGGAGATTGCTCCTACAGAGTGGCGCTCTGAGGTATGCTGAGCACATGTCAGCAAAGTGAAGGGCACATCTCATGCTATCTGTTCAATTGTGCTGTCACTGCCAGCTCAGGCATGTCTTTCACTGTGTTGACATGCATGACAAATTGCAGAAAAAGCTCTGACTGCAAGTACTTTCTTCCTGCATCCCAGCTTTCAGTGGCAGTTAAATACAGTTTAGCCTGATGAAAGGGTTATGCTCATGAATGCTAGTTAGATACGCAGCATCTTTGCTATATATGAGCAGATGATCTGTCATGAAATAACCCTGCTCATATTTTAAAGTCTTGCAAGTGATGCTTTTCATATTCAATCCATTGTAATATTTATCACATAAGAAGGCAAAGGATTTTTTGCTTACATTGCAGTATTATGCCATGTCAGTGAATTATTAGTCCCTGTGAGGGTCTGTGGGCTGAACTGTAGTTGACTGTAGTTGATCTTTCTTGCTGCAACATTTTTCTATAGCATAAAATATGCCAGTGTTTTGACCATCGTAGAGAAGAGTTTGGACACAGCAATTGGATTATCCAGGAGTTAAAAGACAGGCAAACCCAAGGAGGCCAGCAATTAGTCATATGACAAGAAAATATTGGTGCAGTTAATTTATAGAAACTGTGAAATAAAAACTTTGGGAAACATATTCTAACAGGTGTGAAGACATGCTCTTACAGAACAAGTCCAGACCTTTCCAACCCTCAGGTTGTGTAAACAGAAGTCTTGCAATCTACATTACACAAGCAGTAACAGGGCACAGTAAGCATGAAGGAAAACCCAAAGGTGAGTTGACAAAGTAAGACTAAGACTAAAGTTCCTGCTGCAACAGACAGGTGGACAGAAGCTGCCAGACACAGCTTGCTGCACCTGTGCTAGGTTCTGATTGGAGCTGCCTCTTTCCTTAGCAACCATTACCACACTGAAGTGCCTCAGATTTCACCTGGAGCTACCTGAGGTGAAGCCTCCCCTGAAAATAATGGGTTCTGCTTTAACAAACTCTATGTGAAACGAGATGTGAAATTATACAAGTTTTAAAAATTATATTCATGCTTCTATCTGTTACAAGGATTCTTTTTTAAAATCCAAATTTAGTGGTTTTATTTTTTCCTTCGAGTTCTTTAGAGCAGGAATTGCTTTCACATGTGAAGGTAAAACACCTCAGGCATTGAGTCCCAGAGTTTTCAGAGAGGCTTATTGTCTCATAAATACAAGCATTTTCAAGCATAGAAACCCACTGGTTATTTAACATTTAAAACTAAGAACTTTGGTACTCTCCATCCTTCTTTCTGGGATAAGAAAGATGAAAAATGAAGGGGAAAGAAAGGTTTATTGGAGCAGCAAAACTCTGGTCTAACTTCTCCTCCCGTTCTGCGCCAGGACCAAAGCTCTTCTGAGCAAAGTTGGGGTGTAACTCACACACATATGGTATGTGCATGAAAACAAAATAATTTTCAGAGTAAGATAATAGGCATTTTTTTTCTAGCACCAAAAATTATCCATCAGGATCAACAGTGCTTGACCCAAGCCGTACTGGCAGTACTTGCATCTTTTAAGAGCCTGAGCCATGTTGCCTCCTAGGAACTCTGATTTGTGTGCTGATCTGCTGCTTTTGTTTTGTCCTTAAAACACAAGAAAATTATGGCTGTATTTTAGATCATCTTTCAGTGTACTCAGCAGTGGCCTGAGCTAGGAGTGTCACCAGCTTTTCAGATCTTGATGCCTCTATCATCAACCCAGACCCAGGCACCTATGTTAGATCCCCCTAAACCAGCTGAGATAGGTCTGAAAATAGGGTTAGGTGTTCACCAGGTTTTAATGCCAAAGAGGATAGGGATGTTTCATGGGATTTCCAAAATCCTGTGGTTTTATAAGTCTCCTGCTGGTCCTTCTCTTTTATGTAAGTACATTCTTGTCCTGGGTTGTGTGTTTTGTTTGCTAATGTAAAACTCAGAAAAAGAACAAACTCCAGTGCTGAATATGCATAGAGGAATCCCACTGTTTCTATGTGCAGTGCATAGTGCTTCCAGATGGCTTTGACACACACTTATTGTTTATTTTGATTTCTGAAATAATTTGATTTGGTTTAACAAATTATTGCTGAGTGTCTAAAAAGAGAGAGAAAACAAACACACAGCCAAAATGTTTCAAAAAGCTAATTGTTTGTAATTGCTATTCAGGGATATTTGTTTTCACCTGTGGAAAATATTTCTCTTGTGTGCTCTCCAACAAGAATTTTGAACAGCAGCACCCAGAGCAAGGTGTTCCTACTCAGTGTTTGAACTCCCAGTAAAAAGGGAATAAGCAGTAGGAAGTCCTTGAAAATAGAGGAGGCACATCGGGTTCACCAACCTGCCAGAACATACACACTCAAACCAGTTTGCTAAAGCTGATGATTTCCCAGTAAGACTGGGTTTATTTATTTTTGGGAGCGGCCTGTTGAAACATGGTAAAACATCCCCCATTGTTCATTTCAGAACATTATCTGCTCATGCCTAGCTGCTCTGCCATCTTGTTGATTTAAGAGAGGCAGAAATCATTCCTGAGCAGCAGAAGGTCTCGGCTTTTTTTCACTCCTATATACAGTATCATGCCTTCACACAGCAGTTGCTCCATTGAAAGCAAACTTGAAGGAAATGGCTATAATATTGGATTAAATAGCTTGGGAGCTTGAACTTCACTGCAGCTCAGTGGGAATTATATTATCACTGTTTATCACCTAAATTAGTCAGGCTCTTGTGAATTTCAGTGAAAGTTAGGCATAGAAGTCTTTTTGATGAGCATACTCTGGAGTCTTGCAGCATCTTCAAATCTGTGTTTAAGACTGTGTCACACAAGAAGAAATCGCATTTAAGTCTTAAGGACTTTTAGTCCTTCTACTCTTGATCTCCAAATGTTGTGGTAGACTATGAAACTACTGAAAGCCTGCTGATAAAAAAAGAGGACAAAACAAGTTAGTTTGAAATATAACACAAAGTAAAATTCAGCTTGTTTCAGGCTCACTAAACCAACTGAAACCCTGCTGATAAAAAAAAGAGGACAAAACAAGTTAGTTTGAAATATAACACAAAGTAAAATACAGCTTGTTTCAGGCTCACTAAACCAATCTTCACATAATCATTAAGATCTAAATCAAATTTCTCTTGCACCTCTCAGACTGCACTTGATGTTTGAGGTGACTTTCTGCCTTTCACCTATAAAAGCAAGGCAGCTATTCATGAGGCTGACATTTGCAGCTTTTCCCATTAGAATTGCAGGATCCCAATAAATGACAGGTTTCTCAAGGACCAAATCAGAACACCTCACTTTTGTGAGTATAAGCCAGAAAAGATGGTTTTGTAGCTCACCTGAGGATAGCTCTCCCATAACCTTTAAACTCAAAGAAAGTCTATCCAGTGTCTTTGAATCATAATCTTGAGTATTTGTGGAAAGCCCAGGTCAGATTTTCCTCAGTGATAAAGTAGATATTACCAGGTTCAAGGCCCTAGAAAGAAGTCCTTTGAAAAGGACTGCTGTGAAGTATCTATGCAAGATAAGAGTGCTGAGGCAACAAATAAGGGATGTAGTCTGGAATAATGGGCTGTGGCACAAGACCCTTTTGGGAAGCTCACAGTTAGGACAAGTTAAAGAAGCCTTCAGAAACTTATCAAACATCATCTCACACAGCCAGGAGGAAAAGCAAGGTATAGCAGGTGATTTAAAGCTGGTCCCTCTGGGCTGTGCTATGTGCTCAAGACCTGCCAGTCTCAGCGTTTGCCTTTAGCTGACGTCATTAATTATTTGTTCTTAATTTCACCTCCACATGGGTGTTTTCCTAAGTTCCAACACTGAGAAAAGACTTGTTTCTATTTCTTCCCATAGCAAATATTTTAGTGCTGTTAATTCTGTGTATAGGTGGAAAATATTACATGATTTTGATTCCACAAGCTGCGTTTTCCTTCCTGCTAGATAGCCCTTGGGACTGTGCAAACACAGTAGCAAAAATTGAACTTTTTTTGGTTCATAGTAGGAGACTGGCAGGCTACGTGGTTAACAGCTCCTCATAACTATGCTACAAAAGCCAAATTTTCTCAACTTCTCAGTCATCCCGAGAAAAAGAAAAAAAAAAATCAGAAGGTGAAAGAAAATGAGAGTCAAAGCATGAATGTGAAAGGCAGGCAGTTTTTTTTAATAGATCAGAAGCAAATTTCTCTGTTTCTCAAAAGTTTCAGTGACCCAAATGCAAGTGGATGAATCCTTGGTGGAGCAGTTTTCCCATTTCCTCAAGGCTCACCTAGGCATTTAGATCCCTGCAAGTCAAAGAAGCATTGCAATACATTTTAAGGCATACTGAAAAGGCCTTTAATTTTTAAAGCAAAGTAAATCAAGCTGTGTAATTAGCATTTCCCATGTGTCATTTATTCCATACACCTCCCATTGCATGAGGATTTCCTTCACATTACTCTTTTTCTGCCTAATAGGTTGTAATTTAGCAAGGGTTTTCACTGTGAAAATTTTCCTGTATGCTTAAATTCCGTATTTCTCCAGTATTTTGGAGAATAAGCCAATGCCTGAAGAAAAGAATTCTGCTTAAGCCCATGGTGAAAATTAAATCTCTGCTATATTGTTTTACGGAATCAAGATCTTCATTTGGCCCATGTGTCTGTCCTAAAGCCATTGGGAAGGAAGTACTCATAAGTTTTTTCAAATACGTTACACCAGAACTCTGACTTACTGCCTCGCAAAACATCTTGCTTGACATTTTTACCTTTTTGCAGTTTCTCCAGTCTTTCCCATGTAATGGAGAAAAAAATCTTGTGATTTATTCCACATAATGACTACCCTTTGCTATGAGAACTGCACTATTTCCTCTCATGTTCCACATATGATAGAGAACATCTGTCTTGCATTTAAGGTGTGGGGTTTTTTCTCTGTCAACTCCATGTCTTCCCTGCTGGTTTCAGTGTATGCATCTTCTACTTTTTCAACATGTTTGTTTCTGACTCATGCTCTTGCATTCTACTATTCTGACCTCTTTAAGCCTCCTTGTAGTTTAACTTTCTTCTGTCTATTTGCTGATACTCTTATTTTGATGTAACTGACACATTTGTTCAACGTCAAATGTAACCACACTTTTAAAATAATCACAAGAGCTTAAATACCAAGGGTCATAATACTATTTCCTGCATTAACCTCAGCTCTCTGCCATGGAGTTTCTAATCTATTATGTGATGCTGGATGCTTTCATTCCATCATAAATCAATAAAGCAGCACTATAGTACATGCATTTCATATGTAAGGAAAAGCACTTTTAAAAAAAAAACCTTTATCAGAAGGGGTTATACTTATTTGTTATGCAATAAAAGCATATTTTTTGTTATTTCATTATCATAGTCCTATTATAAATATTTATATAGGACCCATTTTAGACCTTATCAAAGTCAGTACACAAAACAAGGTTGATATTAGTATCGTATTGGTGGTTTTCATATGCTCAGACTCTTATGAGATAAAACTTGGATGCAGAACACTACATGGAAATACCTAAGCAAGTTTCTTAAAGCTAGCTCAACAATCAGAAGTAGGCATATTAACATAGTTCTTGAGTTCGGATAACTCAGCCAAAAAGCAGTAAATATAAGGGCACAGTCATAGAAACATAGAGTTGTAAAATGCTTTGGTATAAACCATTTCTTTTGTAAAATGCTTCTATATTGAAAGGCTGAGATATAACATTTCTCCAGGCTGAACCACCCCAACTATTCTTCACAGGAGAGGTTGTTATAACCCTTTGATTATTTTCACAGCCCTCTGAACACTCTCTAACAGCTCCATGTCTTTCCTGTACTGGGGACCCCAGAGCTGCAGCAGTACTCCAGATGGGGTCTCAATGAGAGCAGAACAGAAGGGCAGAATTGCCTCCCTCGTCCTTCTGGTCACCTTTGATGCAGCCCAGGATGCGGTTGCCTTTCTGGGCTGCAAGTGCACATTGCCACCTTATGTTCAGTTTTACAACTACCAGTATCCTCAAGTCCTTCTCTACAGGGCTGCTCAATCAAAATGTCTCCCATTTTGTATTAATATTGGGAAATGCCTCAACCCAGGTGCAGGACCTTGCACTTGACCTTCTTGTATGCAGTCACGCATTCATTTCTGTAAGAGCTCCGTTCATTATCTTTGACAAGTATTAGTGACCCTGTTTTACTTTGCACTGAGATGGACTAGAAGCCGTTCCACAATCAGCTGCTCCATTTCATCTGAGGAGATATATAATGTCACAGCTGGATCTAAAGTGCCTGTGCTTTTAGCTCAAGCAGAGCATCAAGAAGACAGTTTCTGGGACACAAGTGGTTTGAAAAGAGATTTCAGCTGTCTCTGCATGACAGTGCACAATGCCTGTACCTATCACAATCAGTACTTCCATGGATTCCCACCTTCTTTAATTAGCTGCATGTGTATTGCAAGTAGTTCCCATATAAAAATTGATACCTTTTGAGATGAAGGGAGAAAGGGAGAAAGAAGAGGGCAGACTCAAGAAACTGTCCAGGTTTCAATACCTTCAACAAAGAAAAGTAAAAAATTCCCTTTGGACTGAAGTACTTACTCATGCTACTCTTAACAAATTCTTAGATTTGCTAAAATAGAGTCATGTAATGAAAAGAGTAGAAGTAGACTTTGTTTAAAATACCTTATCTACAGTTCTAAAGCACAAGCTCAAAGAAGGAGTTTTCAGGTCAGGTCAACTAGTGATCTGCTAACAGCAAAGCAGACCTTCTTGAGTGCCAGAAGGAGCTAGGGCCCTCTTCTCTTTAAGTATCTAGATCATCTTCTGTATTCATTCATGCCTCTCCTGGCCTTTCAGGCAGCTGACAAGTGCATTAATCCTTCAAGATGAACTTTCCATACCATTTTCACAACAGCACAACCACGATTGCCATTTTGTGCCTGAGCCTCATCATTACTGTCCTCTTCTTACCACTGGGAGTCCTTAAAGTCTGACATAAACTTTTTTTTTTTTTTTCATTTAAGCTACAATAATTTCCCTTCAGCATTCATAGAACCCTGCCATCTCACTCTACTCTCCATCCCTGTCAAATTCTTGCCAAAATACTGGGGTAAATAACAAACTAATGTAATATTGCTTTTACAAATTATTTACCGGTTTTGTTATTTTTAAAGAAAATGCTGTCAGATCATTTTGTGCTGTTAAATATATTTGAAACATACAATCAAATCCATGTCTGGTAAAAGTAGTTAATATCAATATAATTGTATTTGGAGGAAGGTTGAACCTTGACATCAATTTTTTATTCACTCGAGATTTCTTGTTTCCTTGATCAATATTCCTCTTTATTGAATATTTTATTTTTTTAAATGAATTTAATAAATCTTTGTTGCATGAAGAGTGTCCTTGTTAGGGGTGCTTTTATTTTGCTATTCTTTGTCATGTACATGAGCAGTTCCTTATTCACCTTTTCTTAAGCAACATGAGAGAAACTGTATTTGCTATTCCAAAGCTCATGGTTTTGGCCCCCACACTGCCACAGAAAGGGTGCCAGAAAGAGAAGAAGTGAAGCCAAAAGAAAGAAGTGAAAATATCTCCCTCCTCTTGCTGCCAAGGATATCAGAGTGCCTGAGGTGCTATCTTTAATGTCTCTCATACATATCACAGTCCCTAGAGATGAACCTGAAATGGTGATTTGGAGGTTAGAGTAACACTAATGAATTGAGTCTCTGAGCTCTTCCAGTCTTACATAATTGACTTCTCTGCAGCCTTGCTTGTTATCATCATAGCAGCTCTACCTTACACAATGTTGGCCACTCTTCACGTGAACTGATAACTTACATTGTAATTGCTTAGAAGAGAGTAATTGTGAGAACTCAGCATTTTGACACTGTAAGGTAAAAATCAGACACAGTAAGGTCTGAAGTGCAATAAGATTTTTTTTTTTTTACATCAACTACTTTATTTTGCGTCCATAGAGATACAGGAGATGGGGACTGCAGGGGGTTCGGACGGAGTACAACATGCCCTCTACTCACTTTGTAGATGAAAGCAACCTCTTCAGTGGAGAGGGAGGGGGCAGAAAACCACAACACCACTTCTGCTAACAAGGAAAATGGGGACATAGGACAGTGTGGAAAAGTTTCAACAATTTTTTTTGTCTTCTCTAAAATGCATACTGTGGCAAAGTCTATTCCAAGTTCCCCAAGAAAAGCTATTAAGAAATTAAGAAATCCCATAGTTATCATCTCTCTCTGCACCACTCAGCAGAATGGTGGGAAGAAGTAAAATGTAAATATATTTTCCACAGATAAAAACAAAGCAAAACAAAAAATTAATTCCTCATCTTTCTTTTTAATTTCAGTGAGTACTTGGGTTATGGAGTTGCAAAGCAAGAGCTTGGAATGACAGCCTGTTGGGGTACATCCTACTACATTCCCTTCTGCATATTCATTCAGTGCTAGAAGGTCTCAGGGCATTTCCCGAGCCATTTGTATTTTACTGCCAAAACCAGTGCCAATTACATGTTGTAGCATCCATGAGCAAAGAAAACTAGAAGAGAGTCTTCTGATTCTTTGGGGCTGTGATTCCTGTTTGCTTTTGGATGACAGATGATATGACTCTCTGATGTTCAGGGCATCTGTTAGGTGATAGAAGGACTTCATTCAATTTTGAGCTTGAGGGCCTGAAAAATTATTTGTCCTTTTCTTCAAACACTTACATCAATACAGATTGCTGTAAATAATTTTTAGACTCATCGGTTTTCTCCACTTACCTATCAGTTTCTCAGGTTTTTATTTTGGACAGTATTGAATGGACAAGGGCCATTTGCTACCTCTATGGAAGATCACAGTAATCCATTGCTGCAGAAATTCTTTGGAATTTGGAATTTTTTATTGGGTAAGTAAACAAAGGCTATTCTCGGGTGGACTGTAAAAGTGTGTGTAAGCATAAAAGAAATGACTGCATTAAATGAAAGATATATATTGGGTATTGGAAAGGCAAGTTCAGGCTAAGCAGCCTAATAAAGAATGGAACTGGGCCAAAGGACAAAAGTAATTACCAATCAGGCTACAGGAAACTAGCCTGTCTTCCAAAGAAGGCGCTTGAGCCCAGTAGCACAAGGAAAACAAGGAGGAGTGCACCCCAAACACACCATTATTTGTCTAAGGTAGATTCTCTTAAGTAGTTGCTAGTATATTCTGTGGATGAAGAATAATAAAGAATAGTTTTGAGGAATACAGAATTTATGTGAGGAAGTCTGATATTTTGGCTTCACTGTGGAATGGTGATGCATCACAGAAGATGTAGTCTGACTGGGAACAAGGGGACCTGAATAATACCATAACTAGAACCACTAAGAAATATCTCCAGACCAAAATATTTCAGGGTTTTGACTAACATTGTTCAGTAAAACAGCAAAGTTTTCCACAGACATTAAGAAGAATGTTATAACCTATAGAATGTCAGAGGATTAAAAGGAATTCTTTCTCGTAGGTATCTGAATTTATGCAGTACTAAAATATGCTTTTTCTTCACATATTGTGACACTCAGTATACATCACTAGACTCACATGAAAGATATAGGGCATCATTTTTTCACGCTCTGTATTTCAGAAGCTGTTCCTTAATGAACAGTTCCATAAATGAGCCTCGCCTGGTCATGCAGCAAAACTTGTTTTTCATATAATGTGAGATATATCTTGTATTTCTAAAAAAGCATTGATTCTTCAGGTGCTCCTCAGACATTGAAAAAAGACATCTTATGGAATAGCAAGTTTCATACTCTGCAATAGGAGGATACTGTATGTGCAAAGGAATTAGCATTGCCACAAAAACTTGCCTATGAATAGATAATTTTGAAGCTACATTTAAGTCAGTCAAAACATAAAAGGCAGACCTCTCTCACAGGAAACTTTTAAGGTTAGGACTTGGAATTTGTAAAATATACACAGGAACTATTAAATGATGATGCCTGATTTAAAATGTTGCTTAAGCATCTTTTCCCTTGCTATGTTAGTTAATTAGCCCTGAGCATAATTTCGCCAAGATTCAGTGGTTCATTTTGAGTAATTTCTCAGAAAGTATCTGTATTGTTGAGAACTTCACAAAATCACTGCAAAGTTCATAAAGTCAATCAAAAACCTGATGAATGAATACACTCTTTAAGTCGGTACAAAGTTTCTCAGACTTCCCAGGCCAGTCTGTCATGGCCTGCAGAACTTCAAGGTGCCCTTAAGACAATTCAGGATGCAATGGAAGTCAGTGAAGCAAGCAAAATTTGTCAAGTGAGCCACACAATTTAAGCTTAGCTGGTAGAAAATCTGATTTAAGATTTCTTATGCTTTACTGTGTGACATCTCAACCCTTTTAACAAGAATAATCAGGTTAAAAATCCAGTATTCACAAGTTTTCCATACTAACAAATTAAAAATCATGTGCATATAATGTTGTAGATGTGTATTTAGAAAACAAAAGAAGTAATTCATAGACATGTAGGATACTTGACAAAGCAAAGAGGTTTTCTTTAAATTTTGGTATAGTTATAAGCCAGTTTCTCAAGAGCTTAAATTCTTTAACAGTTGTCAGCCCCCATGTACAATCCAGGCTTCATCACATAGCTGCCTCTTACTGTTTAGAATCCTGCAGTTTTCTCCAATATCAAGGGAGCAAAGTTTAAAAGACATTAACACATTCTACAGCACTACACGATTTTGACTGTGGCTCTGTCTAGAAACACTATTTGCTAATATCTCATGGTACGCTATATCAACAAGATTTATAAAGTGAGGGTTACTGACTCAAATGCAGAACATAGTCTACCAAAACTCCCCAGTCATGCAACAAGTATCATCCACCTCTACATTCCTCTTGTGATTTTCTGCTTTTGGAAAGAAAACTGAGCAATATTTCATGCAGTTCAGCATGAAAAAGAACTGTGTCCAGTATTCATCATGACATTGGATGAAATGGCTCAAATATACGTGATTGCTTGATATATGACTCGGATCCTATACTATGAGGAGATTGATAGTCAGAACTTAGGTCGATTTTTGAAGTTTAAGTCTGAATTTCCTGGCATTGGTTACTTTGAAGATAAGGAATGGCCACGTGTAGTCATTATACATATTTCCATATATCTATCCATTTCCTGATTCCATCATGAATGAAGTCGGGAAATGCCAACAGTTAAGCCAAGTGGCATTTAGTAATGGAGCAAATGGCTTGCATTTGTGCATGGTACAGATGAGTTGGGTGAGTGAGGTTTTGCATGCTGATCCAAAGCAAAAGTAAACTCTGAATTTTCTGTGATTCCCTCTTTATTGAAATTTCTTCTTGCACATTTCAGCTGGAAACTTTCCTTTTACAAATTCAAAACAACCTGTTGAAGTGATAACCCAGTGATATACTTAAAAAGTCTGTTGATATCAGCATGCTAATGTGAAAGGGTAATAAGAACAGAAGGTCTGTGTATTGAACTGGAGCCACAGAAAGGAAAAGCAAGTGTCAATCTAGGAGCGTGTGCTTGTAATAAACAAGAATTTTGTGATATGTGCACGTGACATGCAATACATACTTAAAGAAAATCCCAGGTTTTCAATGAAACTTCCTTCAGCTCAAGAAAAGCCCTCAGTTTTTATCAATCTGTCAGAACTAATAGTATATATGTGACCTTAAATATTCATTGAGTTTGTAGAGATTTAATCTTCTGCATTTATCAAGAATTATTCATAATGTGGCAGCTTCTGTCATAATTCAGACATTTTAGCCCAAAAATGTAGGGGAAAAAAAATTAAAAAAAAAAACAAAACAGAAGAGAAAATGACAGCTACAGTGATGGAATTGAGATAAGTGATAGTTTTAGAGAAATTCACTGCACATCTATAATTTTCCCTTTTAACACCTTATCTTTAAGCTATACTTCATTTAAGATGTCGACACAGCTTGATGTAAAGTACATAATTTATTGAATGCTGGCAGTTTTTGTAAAATTTATTTTGTTGTTTTGCAAGTCAAGTACAATCTTGCAACTCTGTGTCTTGTAAAATAATAAAAAAACTTTTGTGTTTACTGGAGCAGTGATCAAAACATGAACAATATATGCCACATTTAGTTTAAAGCACAGATATGAATGCCCAATTTACCTAAAATCAAGTCAATCATCCAGAAGGCACAACATCAAAGAGTTTTGATTAGATCTGACAAGCTAGCAAAAGACACTTGATAGGTCATTCAGAAAGAAATGCAACCGTGCTTTGCCTATTGCATCACTCTGTGCTTCGTGATCAGTACTTCTGCATTTTATGAGTAGTGAAGTTAATAGAAAAGGAGACTAAGAATATGTAGATGGGAACTTGTACTTTGAGAGTTGCTTGTTAAAATTCATCATTTGCATTACATCAAGATGGAGAAAGATATATGCTCCTTATTTTCAGAATGCAGTCCTCGTAAGTCTCTTCAAAATCAACAACTACAATTTTTTTTATATAAAGTGATGATGAAGTAAATGAAAAGGATGGGCCTTGTGACTGCTACAACACAGCAAATGAATGAGTAGACAACATGGTAGATGATAAAAAAATAGGTTCAGAAATTGTTTGTAATGTCGGGTGCACATTTCAAACCAAAGATTTAGAGACACAAACTCACTTTATAGCCTTGTTATTAGTAATAACAGGGTTTCTATTTACACACTGTAGTCCTTTCATCTGAGGACCTTTTTTTAAAACATACGTGTGTAAATAGTAAAATAAGCCTCATCAGCCCCATTTTATGCAGAGGTACTAAGAACAGGAAAACCTTTGTGTAGACAAGTGTTAATGTTGGGTAACATTTTCTATACATAGAAATATATCCATCTGTGTCTCTGTATGCATATGTCTGTCTTCAAGATGCTCACAGGTACCTATCCAAAAGATACTACATACCACATCTGTCTCTATTGAAGGATCTGTGACTTACACTTTTTGCGTCTAACAATAGCAAATGTCTGTGCTTCATGCAGTTCTTGTAAACCGGGTGCTTTTTGATTGTATCCTTTGTAATGGCATCATGAGAAGCTTCCCTTTAAGAAAAGAAATTAGATATTAGATAGTTATTTGGGAAAAAAAAATAAATAAACAGTTGGAAAGTTATTCATGAAAAGGTTCATGACACACTAAAAAGTAAAAAACCCCACCAACCAGCCAAAAACACAGACACAAAAAAACACAAACCCAAATCCAAAACTGCATTATAGTCATTCAACACTGATAATTCACAAAGGAAATTTTTTTTTCTCAAGATACCCATTCATCACTTTGCAATAGTACAATCATAACTCCTTTTCACAGGTAATAATTCTGATTGCCATTAGATTGTGGCTTTTGTTGGTTTATGGCCTAGCTAATTCTCCCTCAACCAAAAAAAAAGAACTAATCATGGCATCAATAACGTTTCAATTCTTTATTCAATGCATAAAAAAGAAAAAAAGGTAAAAAATAATAAAACCTATTGAGTCATTGCCTCACTGTGCAGCTTGAATGTTTTACTCAGTTGTGGGATTAATTGATAGACGTTTCTCTACACAGAGGCTCTACAGAGCACTAAAAGGCAAAAAACTGTAAGGCAGTCTTTTCCACACAGCATTTACAAGGGACAGACATATTATTATGATCACTTGGATTTTTAAAACAGAAGTTGGACAACAATCAACTAATGGTAATGGCTACCTAATTACCTGTCTCTAATTTCAGACATTTTATATTTGCAAATGACCCTAAGTACCATTTTTCAGAAAACCTTTTGTTATTAAGGTACATTGAGTCAGTCAGCCAAAACTCAGTTAGTCAAGTCCCTGGGATTAGCTTTGACATTTCAGTTTAAATACAAAATAGCAAGCATTTTGTAATCATAGATACACCAAAGACTTCTACTAGTTCAAATTCATCCAAAATTCCATAAAAAAAAGAAAATTAACTGTTGTCTGCACAGACACGAAAAATCTATCAGGATGCCTCATTTAAGCAAATTACTTACAATAAACTATGTGTTCATAACACAGTGTATTTGTCAATCGACAGAAGCTATACACCACCTTGTCAAACAGTTCTGATCTAAAAAGGCAGATGAGCAGAGAATGGGGAAGCAACAAAAAGGTCGCATCTGTCAGTGTTGGAGATTGAGTTCTTTACTTTGTCCTTTCTTCTTTATAACCACAGGTCATGCCTTCCTAGAGACTGAATGTGCCATTAAGTCTAATGCTGTATAATAAAATGTAAATCCAATAAGCTTTGTCTGAACATTTCACATATTGTATTTTAAATACCAACATCTCAATACTAATTAGCAAATACTGTTAAGAAAAAAAAACCCCAAATGTTTGTTTTCTGTAGGGGAAAATGAGCCTCTCACCAACATGATGTTCTACTCCAATTCATTAACAAGGTATAATTAATTAAATCTGTATCATTCCTCAGAATAGACAAAGCAATACTTAACAATGGTCTGCTGAGCTCTAGCCATTAATCTTAGATCATAGGCTGTGAAGAAATGACCTGAAGAGGTACTTTCATTAACAAGATTTTTTTTACAAGTGATAATCATGATAGCTTTAGTATATGCCGAGCAGGAGATAAGAGTAATGAATCTCTTGTGTTCTGAATATTGATTTGTAATTTATATGAGAGAAAGATACTTAAACTAAAGTGAAAAGAAATCAAACATTCAAATCAAAGATTATAATTTCTTACAGGTCTTTGAGGATTGATGCCTTTATGCATCAGCAGGAGCAGGGAAAATCCTACATTTACATTTAAGAGGAACAGAAGATGCTGGTCATTTGAGTGAGCTACTCAAAGGATTCTGTGCATGGCTTTTGATAGAGTAGGCCAAGTAATATTTTCAGCTTGAAGCGGAAGCATTGCTTTGCAGTGACACACTGCCACAAAATTGCTCTGGTGCAGAATGACTGTGAAGCATCCAGGCAGGTTCTGCTAGCTTTGCTTCTGGGACTTACCACCAGGCCATTTAATTTCTCAGTGAAATCAAAGTGATTACAGAATCACAAGGTTGGAAAAGACCTTTGAGATCATCAAGTCCAATCATTCCCATCCTATGATAAAACTTCTGGGCAGCCTGTTCCAGGCCCCAACAACTCTTTGAGTTTTCCTAACATCTATTCTGAACCTGTCCTGGCACAGCTTTGTGCCATTTCCCAAATTAGATGCATAAGAAAGTTTTACTCTGTGGTAAAAGAATACAAAATGCTGTGTTTTTCAAGAACTGAAAGTCCGGAAAGTGAAGTTTTAGCCCATAATCTAAGAATCTTTAAACTATCCATCAAACTGTTGTGTTTTGACAGGTGCTTTAATGTGCGGCACTTGATATTTCACATTTTTCCAAGGCCGTCAGTCTAACATTGTACAAAGTATATGTGAATCATATGATGGGCCTGATGTACTGAGCAAAGGGAATAAATTCAACCATCTCTGGGGACATTGGTTTGTTTTAGCATAAGCCAGTTCACATTGAACTTAAACCTAATGTTATTCACTGTCGCAATGCTGCATCACTTATAGGGCTTATAATGCTTCCGCAAGTGAAGGAAGATATCATTAGAATAAAACCTGTGAGCATTTTAAAGGACAATTGTAAGGTGATGAATGACAATTCCCCAGTGGACCAAAAAAAAAAAAGTAAGTAGTGATAGAGTAAGTATCTTCATGGACCTTAAGTGGCTGAACAAGGCAAGGAAATGAAAGATTAATGCTTTTCACATTTGGTAATATTGTTCAGAAACCTGTGGGATTTTGTTACACTTAAACATCAGGCGGGCAATGTCACATAGTTAAGCTCACTCGACCTGTCAAATTCTGAGAGCATAAAAATATGGTCATCTTAAAAGCTCCTGGTTCAGATTTCAGTGAGAGCTTTAAGTCCTTAGCAGCACTGAAAACACAACCACTTTGATCTGGGCATCCAGCTCTTTGTCCAACAGCCTACATTTCAGTTTGAACCTTTTGTCCCATACTCATGGTCCCACTTGGGAGCTGATTTTTTCAACACATTTGCTGTGTTGAAAATAGGCGAGTTCCAGGAGGGACATGAAAGTACAGAAGCAGTAATGGATGGCACCTCTGTACAGGAAGGCAGGGATGGAATGCACACAGAATTCTTTCCCAGTGCATGGAATAATAGGAGGAAATCAGACCTGCCAAAGAAAAGGCTCAGACACAGAAAATGAGCTTGACTCTTTTGGCTACATTGGAAAAGATAAATAACTGTGCAGCCAGAAAATTATCAAAGGGCAGCCTGGATGTCCAGACCATGTTTTAAGACAACGCTCTCTCACACGCAGCCACAGGATGTTGCCACCATTATGGTCCAGTGAGATAGGAACAGACCATAGCATGTTGTTGCCTGCAGCACTTAGGCAATACAGAGCATTCTGCCTGCGTTCCTACAGTATACCTTGAGTGGCTTTCCACCACATTGTTAGGACAGTTCTTTCAAACAGCTTATCAGCACCAGGACATAACAGCGAATGGAGATGAGGGAAGGGAATCTGGCACTACCTGCCTTCACAAAAAATGTTGACCAACAGCAGATGGGCATGCACCCCATTTCTGCATCTCAGTTTGTGCTTCTGTTTAAGCCTAAATTCTCTAAGCCAAGTGGTTTGACTCCATCTCCTCTGCAATGCTTGGAAGAACAGAAGACAAATATCAATATATTCTCCTGCATGGCTGTTTTCCTGCTTGTGAAGTCAGCTTATCCACTCCAGATTTAAGCTAGAGACAACCAAAAGTTAAACTAAGTTAATGAAATGATTCAAGATCCAAACAGAAATTCATGCCCCAAGCTTACACATCAGAGTACATTCTGCTTTTTCTTTCTGACAGACTCTGTAGGGAGGGTTTAGGTAGATGTGAAGAGCTGCAGCAGCAATTTCAGGAAGAGCTTGTCTGAGCTGTGTTTTGCTGCTAAATCTATAATTGAAGTACAGAAGAAATATGCTCAGGCTGAAAAAGAATAGTGGGCAGGGAGCGTAAAGTGGTGAGCTCAGTATGCAATTGCATAGATCCAAAACACTCCATCTACTCCGTAAACAGGCAGCAAATGTATGGTGTCACTGATCAACAGCCAAGATATAAATCACCACTCTGATGTATGTGCCTATCGATTAAATTTATGAGATTCACTACTAAGGTGCAACTCATTCCAGGGAAGATGTTTGCAATGTACTTATAAAGCCCCCTGGATTGGAAATATCATTATTAGAAAATGTGCATGCATGTAGTTAGAGCTGACTTCTTATGTAAGAAGGAATATTTTATCACGCTTACACCATATTTTTGAGAAAACTTCAGTTGACTCACCTTATACCTTAAGCTTAGAACTGCATACTAGATCAGACATTTCTTTGCTGAAATGTAGGAAATGCCTCTTTTCTCTCATTAAGGATACACTTTTCCAACAACTTTTTTTCACCATCTAGCAAACATCCCACATTCACAAAGTCCTGCAAACATTCATGCAATGGAACAAACCAGTGAGGACACATAGCCTTTGCTTGGGTTTCTTCATTTACATTTGGACAACTTGATCATGTGAGGTGTTTTAACACTGTGTGACACTTGTGGGAGCGGCACTGCAGCCTGCCACGTGAAAAGTGGTATCTGGAATAAGTTAACAGGAATTCCAACATCGTCTGCATCAGCAGCAATCCCTTTATGTAACACAGAGCTGTGGTGGCCTGCCTTTTCCATGCATACAAGGTAAATCTCAGAGAACTCTACACTATTACCAAAAATGTCACTGCCTTGCATCGGTTTAAGCAGCCAAGTCATTGTGGTTTGTGCATGTGCATGATGATTATATCTTACATTTTCCATTTAAGTTATTGAAGTCATGCTTACCAGGGGAAAAAAAAAACACAACTATGGATTATTCTGCTTCAGTATGTGAAAACCATGTGAAAACCATGATTGATTACATGGCTCCAAGGAATAAGCCTCAATGACATCTGCAGCACAGCTATGAGGTTACTAATAACCACAACCTGTGAATTGAGAAAGAAGCCCTTAAAAATGACTACTGACAAACACAATGAAAGAGATTTATGGATTGCCTACTTCAAGAGTGCTCATCCCTTGTGGAGTGAATGGCTTGTCTCATTCATTATGTTTCTGTGACCATTATGTTACTGTGACATGAAAATGGTATTCTGCTTTTCTTTTTTTTTTTTACCTCTACTGAGTGAATATCACGGACTCCCTTCCAGGGAAAATAACAAACATGAATAATGTAGGCACTGGACTTTCAGAGATTTTAGCCCTTCATTCTCTTAATGTTTCAGGAAAACAGGATGGCTTTTGCTCTCAACAAAAGGGATACCAGCTTATCAACAGCGGATTTTAGCAAGACTATTATATGGCTGTGAAGTAAAACCCACTTTTAAATCCAATTATCTACATTCTTACTGCCTTTCTTCCTGCCAAGTTTTTATACTAAATCATTGAAAGTTGATATCTCCAGTATTAAATGTACTCAAACACTACTCAGTTCACAGTGTCCAGTGTCCTCTCTCAATTGTGGTGTTGTAAAATGTAGTCAGGAATAGACTAAAAGACCTTCAGCTGCACAGAGACCAGGACACAAAGGTTGTCACTGTATCACACATTAAAAATAAATATATTACAGATAGAAAATGCACAGCAGGTCAAATATTTTAAAAGGAAGAAGCCCAGTTCACAGGCAAGGGTTATTCTCAGAACTACACAGGCCATGTAACTGAGGGACCTGTGCTAGCAGAGCATCTTAGAGTCAAGGCTAGCACTGACACCATGACCTCTTATTGTAATGGTTAATCATACAGCTGTAAAGCTAAGTTGGAAATAGATATGCTTCTTGCACATGTCAGGACTTCTCTGGTAGTGTCTTGTTATCCAGTGAAGAAGAAAGAAGACAATTGTTGAATCGGCATATCTAGCAATTTCTAAGAGATCTGAAGTTGACGCTAAATGAAAAGGACCTTGTCCACCTCTGAAGACTTCCTGTGTCTAACATCTTGAGCCAAGACAGAAGCTGTATGGACGAAATAACAGTTATTGCAAAACTGCTGTGTTGCTAATTATGTCAAGCCAACAACCTTCAAAACCACAGAAATGACACAGATCTCAAGAGTAGCCAGGGACTCTTGTTACACTCAGTTAATATGTGAGGCTTTCAAGCTCATGTAGCTCTTTAACTGTTTGGGAATTTTACGCTTCCATTCATTCATTGTGAACCTGCATTGCTCTGTAGCACACCGTGTGTTATATTACCAAATTGTTCGCTTGCTTTAGAAGAGTCCATATGCTAGGACAGAACGTAAGGAGGAAATACCTCAATACACATAACAATCTACAAAAGTTATTGTGGATTACACTTGCAAGTATCAGTATCTCTTTCATTTCTGATTAAGCACAATCATTTTCTCTCTCACAATCATTTAAAGTGTTTGGCAGTCAGATATGCAGTCTGCTCTACTTGTTAGTCATCATCAAAGAGATACCAAAGGAGAAGGTTCAAATACTTACCTAACTTAGCCACAGAAAAAGAAATCTCAAGCTGCAAATAAGTCATAACAGAATGAAATACTTGAATTTCAACATATCTCCAAATAAGAAAGCTTGTATATGGGAAATGTGACAAAGGGTTAGAAACAAACTGGCAATAAACAAGAAGATGATGGTCTGCACTGTGAAAAGATGATGAAATTAGTATATCTTTCCTATCGTGTTAAAAGATGGGTCCTTCCCTGGGCTTAATTATCAGAGTATTCTTGTTCATATAGTCTGATTTTGGTTTATACTTGAGATTTTTCTCTTAGTGCCAAAGCCAATTAAGTGCAACCATCTATACTTAAAGTGATGAATGGGTAACATGTTATTTGCTACAGAAGCCCGTGACTTGTTCCAGCTCCAAGTACTTTACTAATAAACATATTGTCTTCATCAGCATTTACATAGCAGCCATTCTATTACACTATCATAAACATGTAGCACATAAAAACTAGTAATGACAGTGAATATTGTGGAGAAAAGGCTATCTAGTTTGCTAACCAAATTTCACCCACAAACTAATTCTTATTGCTCAGAATAAATTAAAAATGAGTAAGTGATCAGCCTGAACAACAGGCTCACTGTGTTCTTCTTTGCATGCTGTTATATCAACGTATGCCCGCTGCAGAACTCAGAAGCTACTAGCAATTGCTTTCCTGGATCAGTGTCTCCCATACATTTTGCAGCGTCATCTGAAAATATCAATACTCCCACATTGCTCATTGCCACCAATCAGTGGGAGGTTGCCAGGCCCACAACTCTGTGAGTAGCAAGCTGAGCACACCTTAACCCCCCACAGATAAAAGATGGGACGGTGCTACCCACCTTCATGGACTTCTGAAACTAATGCTGCAGCTTCTTCTGTGAGCTGACTACAGGGGTAGCTCCTGTGCTCCCAGAGCACTGCCCTCCAGTAGAACTGAGGTAGCAAGCAGAGAGAGCATGGAGGGAGGAGGGAAAGAGAGGTATCAACTTCAGCAGACACCCCACTTCGTGAAGGGAGCATCTGCCTGCAGAGAGTGTCTAATCTAGCACTATGCCTATGCCATTAATTGGAGCATTTCTGACTTTCTGTATTTTGCCAAAAATGGTTTATTTTTAAAACAATATAGGCATGTTCCTTTCAGATGACAACTGATTGGCATGCACAAGATATTTCAAATAAAAGATAATGAGTCTAAAATAAAGTTAGCATTTAGCTTTCCAAGCATCTGAAGGAGCTGTTGAGCTCTTCTGAAGTCTTTATTTGCTGGCTCAGAAATCATAACCATTGTGAATCATCCTAATGTATATATTACACCCAGGAAAGTAACAGTAATCATAATCATAATAGTGATAGCAATAGTAACAGCAATAGGAATAGCCATAGTCAAAGTTGTCACTAGTCACACTTCCAAAATATGAAGATATACAAGATATATAGAGTGTGTAAAGGCAGACCTGGGTTTCGGTTTCTTTGGACTTGCATTTTCTATTTTGCTTGCATGTGTCTATGCTATTTCTATTCCAGTCTTGACAGGAAAAAAAAAAACCCAAACATATTTTACCACTGAAATCACATGTAGCTCCTAAAAAAAAGAATTAAAAAAGTTTTAAATTGCTGTTCTTACACTGACTTCCATATGAATTCCTAATAGTAAAGTAGTAACTTTCTCCTCCCCACTGGACAGCACTAACTTATGTACATAAAAAACCAAAGGGCATTTTTCAGTTGAATAATTATATAATCCTCATTTCTATCAGTTTTCATCAACCCAAAATAGAAAACCTTAACATAAATGTGGGTCTCCTGAATTTTACCATTCACTCTTCTGGCAGATACTTCTCTTCATCTAAAAGCTAAATTATTTTCATTTCAGACAAGCCAATGAGGAAAGGGAGATCAGAAAGGTTTAAAACACCTAATTTTAACAATTTTAACTTTTAGCAAAGTTAAAGAAAAGTCTGAAGCTGTAGGTAGTTGCATCCAGTTAGACCTGTTTATAGCCACAAGTTTACTTGAAGTGCTGACCAAACTAGACCTCTCATCCTGCTGGACAAGCCCAGAGCAGTTAAATCTAGATATGGCATCTGGAATTGGACTCCACTCACAAGTCCATCATCTGTCTTTAAAGCAAGTGTCTGATAGGACTATACAGGGTGAGAAGGACCTCAGGAGGTCTCTAGTCCAGCACCTTCCACAAAGCATGACATAATAGGTATTGTGGTTATCTCCTTTCATGAGGAAAGAGAGCAAGGAGTGACTGTTGTAATTGTAGTTGTGACAGTCTGAAACCACTAAACACCAGGCTTAAAACAGCTACATTTGTGTTAGAAATACAAAAGTTCTACAAGTCAAACTTAGCCATTTACTCAGATTCTTGAATGCCTGTGCTTTCAGCCACCACCACTTTGAACTGACTCAAAGAATTATTCACCATAAAGTGGGCACACCCTCACACTCAACACGCAGTACCCAGAACATGCTAGGCAGAGGCAGGCATAAATACTGGCTGCTTCTTGATGCAATAACTGAGTTACATGCTTCTGATGGTAATAACTGTCTTTTTGTTCTCACTAAATTCTATTTTTCCTGAATTATGATCTCTTCCGCCCCCCCCTTCCCTTCCCCCTCCTTAAATATATGCAAAATCCTATAAAGGATATAAAGTAAAAAATGTACATGTGTCAGGCTTAAATGCAAAATGAGAATCCAGACAGTGATTTTTTTTTTTAAAGACTCATTTAAGAAAGTATTACAATATTGAAGAATAGTTCCTTATAAAGACAGCTTTATTGGTGGAAGAAAGGAGGGCAGCGGAAAGAAGAGTACATGCTCCAGAGCTATGAAACAGTTGGATGGCACAGAAAGACTATCTCATCAGTAAATATGCAGAGCAGATTCTCAATTACGTTTCTGATATTCATTGCATTTTATTTGAAAGAATGTACGAGAGTCACTGTCTGTGTCATTACCTAGCAAGAGCACTGGTTGGTATGGTACACTGACGTTAAGTCATTTCATGTACAATTGCTTGGAGACAGGGCGATTTTGAATTTAGCAGTGTAAAATCAGTCACATCTCATGAAGCCTCTCTTAGCTGTTCCCATAGCTGACGAACTGTCAGCCTGGGCCTGAGGGGTCAGTTTGGGCTGCTATTCTGCTTCTCACCGTGTTTATTGGTAGATATTTAGGTTATAAGACACAGAGACTTTTTTTTCCTGGAAAAACCTTCTGACCTTCTTATTTGCAAAGATTTAGAACCATTCTGAGCTGGATTCCGCCTCCAGCCCATTGTGTTTAATTATTACAGAGTGGTATTCCTAAACCTAGGTAAGCTATGTAATAACAGGGTGGATTTTAATTTTTCCTCTCTCTTGTGCTTCTCTGCCTTACTCAGTACTTTACAAGCATTCTAAACTTTCATTTTTTACATAATTAATAAAAAAGTAATTGAATGAATAATATATGTTTAAATGTGCCCTTGTTTGATCGTATATCTAGAGCAGCAAAATGCTGCATCAGTGAATCACTTTCCAGCTTAATGATTGTGGTGGAGTCCTGTCGCCTGCATTCTGCCTACAGTAGCCCCTGTCTTTTCCTTCAGACTTCGCCTTTGGCACCAGAATTTGATGCTAAATAATTAGTGTAGCAGATGGGAAGAATGCTATTTTCCTGAAAGACTCAAAGGAGTTTTCTTTTCTTTGGAACCCTGTCAAAATTGGTTTGGCCAACTTTAGATGTTCTCCACCCAGCTCTGTTTAAACTTGAGTCTGATAATTTTTCTCTCAGTAAATAAAGTGAAATCATCAATCTTCTCGTTAGGTCATGCAGGACAGCAAGGTCTATTATGATAAGCAGCCACTCAACAATCTGCTGCTATGAGCACATCCCTTAATGGGGTGTGCTGGGATAAAGCTGCACCAAGCTTCCTACTCTTTCTGGCTCTACCTTGTACAATACACACATAAGGATGGAGTCATGAAACACAGAAT
Source organism: Laterallus jamaicensis coturniculus (assembly GCA_022605575.1). Classification (NCBI taxonomy): domain Eukaryota; kingdom Metazoa; phylum Chordata; class Aves; order Gruiformes; family Rallidae; genus Laterallus; species Laterallus jamaicensis. Next base: position 41,214,351 of record JAKCOX010000001.1, read on the forward strand.
AAAGATGTTAAATGGGCACCCCATATAGGCAGTTGCATTTTTGCTCTAAGTGAAATCACAAACAATTACTTGGGCAGCTAAATACAGTATCCATTAGGCTGCGTATGGTTGGCAGAACTGACTTCTTTTTGGTCATACTGCAAGTTAACAAATTCTGAGTGATCACATAACCATGAGTAAGGGACAGCAAACCAGGTGATATGGTGCATATAGTGCCTTTGCAGAACCAGAACGGAAGTCTCGTGGAAATCACAGCTATTTTATAGAGATGAAAAAGTCACTTGGGGTTTCATGTATGAGCTATCCCATTGATGTTTGGGATCCCAGTAGGTCAACCATAATACCTAGCTCTCTTTCTGGGGAAGGAGCAGCACCTCAGGTGCTTGGGTAAACGGTGTCTTCACTGGGCATATTCGGAGATGGTATACATGCCACATCTTGGGAAACCTGTACAGTCATTGAATCTGTATGTCCTGGAAACAGGAGCAGAGGAGATGCTTCTGGCAGTCTATTTGGAAAGTGCAAGTAAAGAGAAGGTGGCAAAGACCACTCTTGGCTGGCTGAACCAAGATCAGTACCAACCACCCTGTCTCAGAATAAAGAGATAGTTAAATACCCTTACTTCTGTGCTTGACCACTCTGCTGCCACGGAATATGCTCCTGGGAGATGCTGCAAAGCAAAGTTAACCTTCCAAATGCTAACCCACAAACCAGAGAGCACACAGAAAGGATGAAGAACCAGGTGGAGACCCTGAAAAAGACACTGCAGTTCTCACCCTGAGCCCGGTTTTGAACAGCTTCCCATTGGCTTTCCTCACAGAAAATTTATCTAACCTGAGTACCTTCCAGCAAGGTCATTAATTCCCAAAAGCTTGGCATCCAATCTCACCAAAGCTGCAACCCCTTGTCTGGGTTTCACCTTCTGCTGACACTCATTCACAGAGAGGTGTGCTGAAATCGATTTCACCTCACATCCCATTCTGGCCAAACAATCTGGGACAGGTTCTTTCTCCTGTGAAGACAGGTTCTAGCAATAACCATCCACTCTATATGCTCATCTCCTTCCCCTCTTGCTCACTTGCACACCCTGGGATGATGTACCTGGCACCTTTCCCAGCAGTTTCAAACCTGTGAATTATAGATCCAACTTTGGCTGAAGCGTGTGAGCCACCATTCCAACAACTTTTGTATTAGTTAGTTCTGTGTCAGTGAGCACATTTTTAGCAACCTCAAGCTTACCATGGTAAGTCTTGTCCTCAAATATAGCAAAATCCCTTCTTACAAAAAAATTTCCCTCAAAAAAATCTCTGCTTCCCTATGCCCATCAGGCACAGCCTTGATCTTTGAACCACAGCTTACTGTAGAAATCATCACCCCCAGGTCTGAAACTCTAAATATACTATACATGTAAATAAAGAGCATACTGTATAACAATTTAAATAAATAAATAAATAAATAGATAGATAAATAAAGAATCCTGCAGATCAGTTTAAGGAAGAGTGACAATTTGACTCCTTACCAAGCTCTTCTTGATAGACACTTCTTGCTGACCTACTTCAGCTGCACAACAGCAACTCCTCCTGGGTTGCTTTTCATGAAAGTATATGGTTCAAGGAGCAGCAATTCATCACCATCACCCCTATAAGCAGTCAAGGAGTATATTGGCCATCCTGTTCACATAACTTTGGGATGATGGAGGGGGAAGACTACTGCTTTAAACCATTTTTCTCAAAATGACATTTCATTCTGAAGTTTGTCTAAATGTTTACCTTTGGTTTTACACAGGTTAAAGCCTGGTCCAAATGGAAAGGATCATTTACTGATGCTTTATTGTCTTTTATTATGTCTTTTCACCCAAATGTTTGAAGCAACTTTATTGTGAGTCATCCCTCCAGCCCAAGAAGTTTGTCTAGCACACCAGAAGAATGGTAAGATGCCCCACTCATTCAGTGACATATTAACCTTGTTGACATGTAGCAGTGAACAGGAGATCTACTACTAGAAGAATAACCCTCTAATACCTCAAGGCCCAAAAGGTGTCCAATCACCATGAGCATTCAGGTAGGTTTATCAATTTTGCCTCCACAGATGACGAATCCAGCAGGTAGCTCATACAGAATGGGTGAATGATCTTCTGTGTTATTATTCATGTTATCATTCTTATACAGAAGACACATTCACACTACGGTAACTTGCAAAACATCCAAGGCTACATTTTGAATCCTTCGCTTTGCTGATAAAATGCAAACCATTTTTCTTTCCCATGTATGCATACATAGCTATTTATTACTGCTTCCTGTGCCCATCAGCAACAAAATTCTAGCTGTTTCATCAGTAAGAAAGCCTAAAACAATTTATAGATCATATCCTCCTCTATAAGAAACATGAATTATGCAGTCAATTGAGCCTTCAGCTACTTGCATCGGTAGGTTTTTTCCACCCAGTCTCTGGGATAGTTATCTACACTTTCATTACCCCAAGATGACATTAACGACGTTCAGTGCTGACTGGTCTGCCTGATAAAACTAAGTATAAACCCAGGCTGATGCAGAATGTGACTGACAGTTTTCAGAAGAAAAGCAAAAGCCGGGAGCACATATCACCTCCCAAGAAAGAGCTGCATTTGGCTGCCAGTTAAATAAATGAATTTTAAAATTGTTCTGTTTGATATGCTGCATACAATTTTACATGAACTCATTATAGCTTATACCACTTTCCCCTCATGTTCCCGAACATCTGCAGTAGTCAGCTGTCAAATCACAGGAGCTGGTGTCCATTTGCAGGGTAAAAATTGTACCTTGTGAGTCAGGAGCAAGCAATGCTTTCGTGGAAAACCCATTCCTAAGGGAGTGGAAGAAGAGGGGCAGGACAGAATGATGATGTTGCTTCAGACCTAGGACGTGGGGTAGTGGGTATAGCTGCTGTCCCACAATACTCCAGGATGACTTCTACGATGCAGAATGTGGGGTTTTTGTGTTGCATCGAGTGTGGCAAACATGAACTTAAGCAGCAGGTTTTTTTTTAGTTTGTAAGGAGAAGTTGGAAAATTGAATGTGAAACTAATATAATCAAGACAGTAGATGGTAGTTTATTTCGATGTATTTGATTCTTTACTTCAGTTCTTTTCACTACTGGTGTGCCACAGATTTGTGTATTGACAAACTCAATCACATTCTAGGCATTGGTACAAAAATGTAGGCTTCAGGGGCTAGCTGCAGCTTAGGCTTTCGACACAAAAGTTGGTTGACAGGTTTTCAGTGAACATACAAATAACCAAACGTTTTTCAAACCGATGCTGATCCATATCATGAGAAACTGTTGGTCCGGAAAACTCAGAAAGGCAAGATTTTCTGCACATCAGTAGAAATGCTTTCCTTCAAAATTGCCATAACTTTTTGACATTTTCAAATGTAAAAGAGGGAGGTCTTTTGAAATAGTATTTCTACTCGTTGTATTGACTTGCAGCTTTTGAAAAGGAGTTTAGAAAGATTAAAAATGAAATACTTTATGTCCAGTTTCAAATGAATTATTTCAATGTTTTTGGTTCTTTCATTTTCTTAAACTTCTAATAATCCTAAAAACCTTGCCTTCTTTTTTACCCTCTTCTTCAGAGTCAGCAAATTAATCATCAAATTCATTTCTTGTCCAGCTCAACTTGGCACCATAAAGACATTCAAGGTAATAGAATACTGGCCTAAACTTTTGGTGATAATAAAAATGAAATTACTATGAAATACTGACATTATCTTCAATTTGCCACAGGAGATGAAGGGCCATTCACTCAGAACCACTGTTATAAGCTGTCTGCCAATTCAGGCTATTGTATTGTATGGTCTACACACCTCCCCCATACAATTTGTTCACTTAATTTGAAATCCTGCGATCCTTTGCAATTCCATTTCTCTTTTCCATTACTTGACTTGTTCATTTTCCTGAGTAGCCACCTGAAATTGCACATAGACTGCCTACATACATTTAACCATTTTTTTTTCTTCCTTTCTTCCTTTTATGCAATCTTTGCTTCTGTTTGAAAGCAAAGAGTGTTAATCTAAACCTCTCTGTTTCTTCCCAGTGTTTACTTAATCCTAACCTTCCCTTATCTGGTTGTCAAATTATTTACTTCTTGCTTTGCTTCCTATTAACATTCCCTGAACTGTCTTTATATTAATAAAAAAAAAAAAAGAAAAAAGAAAGAAAGCACAGAGTAGCTAGTCTTGTACCCGGTTTCCCTTAATGACAGATAATTCTCTTACCTGCTTTGCACCATCTGTTGCTGCCTATTTGCAAGCAAAATTAAAGTAGCACTCTGGCTGCATCATCATGGACAGATCACTGAAGACAGCTGCTCAATGAGCAGCAGTGGTCAGAAAAGCTAATGAGATGCGAAGCTGCAGTAGGGAGGGGCTACAAGATAACACGTTCTTGGTTTCTGGATGTACTGAGCACTTTATGCTCATGCTGGACCTTACCAAGAGGAGCAGAGTTTTGACACCTCTGTAAAGCACCCTCCTGAGGACTACAGGGTCCAGCTGTGCACCGCCCTGCCTGGGCAGAGAGGGGACCCAGGCATCCACAGGAGTTAAGAAGCGCCTCACCTCAAATGTCCTGTTTCTGTGTGTGCAGAACATCCACAGGCTACTTCAGGTGGCTGGACACTTTTATAAGCAAAACAGCAAGAGAGAAGTGTCCATAGGCTGATGAGGAAAAAAGTTATTTTTCACATAGAGATTAAGTCAATACTTTTCTCCCAAAAGAGAGGAACTTGTTGCTGGCCTACACCTTCCTTCTACATATACCTTACCTCTAAACTGAAGTCTCCCAGTGACATATGAACTGTCACTTTTCCCATAGGGAGGCTATTCATATTCCAGCTTCTGAGAAACAGTTTATATTCCACTCATATTGGAATAAGAACAGTATCACCCATAATGGAATCTTCCAGGTTCTAATCTCACATACTCCAGCTCTTCTGTCCTCCTGCCCGGAGTCTGGAAGCTATTGCCCAGAGCCAAATTTCAATACCTGCTGTCAGCACATTTCAAGACGCACTAAGTTAAAGTAAGACAAACTTCTCTAGATGTTTAATTCACCAGCTGGCATGTGTCAAGGGAAGCATGTCATGTTTACATATGGATTTCTGTTATAAAGTATTACCTGTCATGTGATACAGTCCTAAGTTACCTACCTAGTCTAAAAAGAGCCTGAAGTGAGGTAAAATAATGCTTACTTTTCCAAAAGACCATGGTGACAATACTCCCACAAAGGGGCAAAAATCCAGCCTTAAAAAGATAACATTTTCATATTTTGCCCTGAATACCAGGAGCAGATATTCCATTGTTTAAGGTAACAAGAGCCATAAACAAGACTTACAAATACCAAGCAGCACCGACTCTGAAACCCTTGCCAATCATAAGAAAAAGAAAGTGGTTCGCTTAACTTGGTTTTGTCATTCAGGTTTTTTTCCTTTGTAAGAAAGGCAGTAACTTCAGTATTACCAATGCTGGAAGTTTCTAAGTATAGTTAGCTGTTTAGATCCAGTTTTGTCAACTCATTTCTCAAGTTTCTTATTTAAACATTTGGGAGCAGAACACAAGACTTGAATAAGGGAGTGCAGTGACTTTGGAAGGGAGATGGTGCTTTGGGTGTCCATCTGTACAGAGTCTCAAACAGAGACACTCACCTTCTCAAACTCCTGAGCCATCTACTGAAACACTTTCTGTAGTAATGCCGGAGAAAATGGGCACTAAGTACCAGTTACTCTACCCCAGACCAGATAGTCAGGTAGGGACAAAGAAAGAAAAGGCAGAGGGTGAAGAAGCTCAACCAGAAGTGAGGGAAATTAATGTCCTGAGATTTGAATTAACAGTTAATTATTGCTCACTTCTGGCAAAGTCGCAGAGGTTTGTTTGGGCTGCTGGGGGAAGAACCTGCAGGCAGACAGCAGACACCAAACTGTGACTGCATCAGGTCTCTAAGGTTCGGTGGTGGTGGTATGATGGTTTCCTTCCTCTTCTCCTGTTAAGGAAGATGTCAGCATTAGAGCACTAAAAAAGGTGTCTGTCTGGAAGGTGACATGCTAGGTAAAACATGCATCTGTTGAAAAGCTGGAAATAGTTAAAAGCTTTGTGCAGCATCAGCACATAGCAACATAAGTACAACCCTGCAAAACAGAATGGTTTACAACAAAGAATCCCCACAAAAAGTTACTGTGAAAAGCTATGTATGGCTGCAAATTGGAGCACAGGAAGTTCCGCACCAACATGCAGAAGAACTTTTTTACAGTGAGGGAGACAGAACACTGGAATAGGCTGCCCAGGGAGGTGGTGGAGTCTCCTTCTCTGGAGATATTCAAGACTCATCTGTATGCCTATCTGTGCAGTATGAGCTAGGGACCTGCTTTGGCAGGGGGTTGGACCCGATGATCTCTCGAGGTCCCTTCCAACCCCTACAACTCTGTGATTCTGTGACTGTGATTCTGTGATATGTTTTTATCTCTTATTTACAATGTAAAATTGAATACAGATCCTATGTAAAATAAGTTAATTGTATGCAAATGAATAATCTGCTAACAAATATTGTTTCAGAAATGGTGGATCTGTATTTCTTCCAGACATCACACAGGGAGGAATGTGTATGAATGATCTATCCCCTTATGTATGACTAAACCTAAAGCAATTCTACCAGCTTACCATTACACTGTTCCTTTGGGATAGCAGTACCAGCTTCTCCCTGCAAATCAGGAGCCTGTAAGCCCTAAGAGCCAGCCTTGTGAAATACAAAAAAAAAAAATAAAAAATTTACAGCCCAAAATGTTTAGCAATTTTATGAAATGAGCAGCAGTTGCAGACAAATTTGTTGTTTTAAAGCCTGCTTCCTGTGATCCTACTACTAACAGCAGAGTACATCAGGGACCTTTCAGTTCAGAGGCTTGCAAAACCTAGAGGCTGGAAAAATTCAAGGGCAAAAGCATGATCAGTGAGGGGAGGGGTATGGCATTATATCATTCCCTGAAATATTACATCTGTTATGCGTAGCCCAGCTCAGCAAGGGCAGCTTTGCCAGAGCAGTTGCTGTGCCTTTCATTCTTAAATGGACATTTCAGTGCACTTTACAAGCAGTGACTTTGATCTTGTTATTTTCTTCCTCAATTTACAAGGGAAACAAAGGCACGAAATGATTAAGAAGCTTATTTTCAAAGGTGTTGAGCACACCTCCTCCAGCTACAGTTAATGGTACCTCTGCAAATCAGACTATAAATGGTAAGTCTGAAGTGATAACTGCCTGCTGTACTGGCAGCAGAAAGAGAAGCCAGAGCTCTTGTCCCCTAAATTTTTTTGCTTTGACCAGCAGTTTTCACCCTTGTAATGACAGGTCTTTTTATTTTGCTGGAAAAATTGAACATTTGGCTTGTGACAACACATTAATAAATGATTCGGGTCCTCTTTGATCACATTCCTGGCAGGAAAAGGGAAACATTCTTCACAACAGTACTTCCATGAGATGGGCTTGTAAAGCACACATTTATTAGGGACAGTCCCTAAAATCGTTAGCAAGATAACATTACATTATGCCCCCATTATATCTGCCTCATCTACTTTTTTGTCTTGTCTCTCAGCAATTAACACTTAAGCCAAGTATATTTTGTTCAACTCAATTCACAGTAAAACAGGTCTTAAAAAAAAAAAATCTACAGAGGAAGCATGTGTTCATTCACATATTACAGTGATAAATGTAGTAGAAATTAATGAGAAGAAGTTTTTTGCTGCTATGGGGCCATCCCTAGTCCCTACCACTGATGTGGACTCCTCCTTCCGAGATGTTTGACTGGAAAAAGTGAGGGCTTGCAAAGTGTCTGTGGTGTGAACTACCCCTGCAGAACTTCTGTTGATTTTGGTGTGCCTGAACAGCAAGCAAGAGCTAGTTGCAGGAGTGCAAGGCTAAAGTCAGTCATAGAGGACTCATGTTTAGGGAATGCATAAGTTGGTTAAAGAACTCTAAGGCAAAATAATGATGAAAAATAATGGAATAAGAACATCATATAGTCAATATTCTGTACGAATCACTGCAGAGGGAGCATTCGCATCAGCTAGCACTTTATAATAACGCATGCTTGAATATCTGAAAATAATGAGCCATAATAATTGATCCCAGCTGTAATGAAAACATCACTTAGTATTTCTATTCCAGTCCTATTTGGCACTGGTCTCAGCTTGGGAGTGATAAAAAGAAGCGTTAATATTAAATAGAAAGTGCTGAACAACTGATGATCTATAGGCAATGCAACACCCATGGCTTCTATATTTGAAGTTGGTGTGATTGTGCTTTTGAAGATCACTGCTGTAGATGGGATCATGTTCAGTGAGTCACTGAGACTGAAACTTAAGGACTTGAATCTGCACTCGGGGGTGAAATGGATCCCAGTGGGAGAGGGGAAGAATCCCACCCTTGCCAGTGAGAAAAGCTATTGCCAGATTTCAGCTGGAAGAGAACCAGAATGATGATGCCAGACTGAGGAAGATGCAGAGCCACAACTATACTTTGGTGGAATATTTCTGATCTGCTAAAGGGAAGTCAAGTAGTCTAGTACAGACTTCGCAGGATTGGACTGGTATGTGGATGAAAAAATCTCTGATAATGCTTTTAAGACATAAAACAATTATTTATTTATTTTTTTCTTTTCTGCGACCATCTAACTTTCCAGGTAGAAAGGCAGAAATACTCATTTGGGTGCAAATGTGCCTGGAGATAATAGCATCGCATATTGTTTCTATCAACTATTATCTAGAAAAAGTTGGCTTTGGCATGGAATGAGGACACTAGAAAAAATTGCTACAGAAAATTAACTCAACCAGAGGGATCTGGAATTAATTTGGTCTAAGCAAAATTAACTAATCAAGGTAAATCTGTAACTGAGATTCATTAGTTCAAAAGATGAAACATTGATAAAAGAAGAGAAATGTAAAGTTAACTGCATGAAAAACTTTGGAGTTGAATGGAGAGGACACCTGGAATTTTATTAGGATAGATTTTTTTAAAAAATGTATCCAAAACTTGAATCTTGAACAAGGAAAAATGTAGATAACAGTTCCAGACTTGTGCACATCAATAGGAACATAGAATATGTTAAGTCTGAAGGAACCTTTAGAGGTCCCTGCAGTAAGTCCAACCCCCCTGTAGTAAACAGAGACATCTTTGCTAGATGAGGTTGCTCAGAGCTCCAACAAGCCTGACTTTGAATATCTCCAGGGATGGGGCCTCCTCTACCTCTCTGGACAACCTGTTCCAGCAATCTAAAACCCTCATATTGAGGATTTTTTCCCTCATATCCAACCTAAATGTCCCCTTTTCAGGTTTAAATCCATTACCCCTTGTCCTATTGCTACAAGCCCTCAGGAACAGTTCTTCCCCAGCTTTCTTATAGGCACCTTTCAGATACTGGAAAGCTGCTATAAGGCCCCTCCAGCGCCTTCTTTTCCCCAAGCTGAACAACCACAACTCTATCAGCCTGTCTTCATAAGAGAGGTGCACCAGTCCTTTGATCATTTTTGTGGCCCTCCTCCGGATGCATTCCAACAGGTCCATGTCCTTCTTGTGTTGAGAGTTCCAAAGATGGACACAGTGTCCATTGTGTTGAGAGTTCCAGGTGAGGTCTCACCAGAGCACAGGGGCAATAAAAATAAAGAAAAAGAAAGAATAAACCTGAATTAAAACCCAAAAATAATCAGCAAAGAAAGCTAGATCTTGAAAAATGGGAAACAGGGACACAAACTGAGATTTTCCAGAAGTCCAGGCAAGTTATAGACACATGAAATGTTACTAAAACAATAAAGTAATGCACAGCTGAAGAAAAATCAAGTGCAGTCTCCTAAAGACTTTACTTAGACAAAGGATTTCTAACAGGTTTGTGGAATTTAAAATATTTTAGTAAATATTGGTAAAACCTTATGCAGAATTTTGCACAAATCCTGTTCCTTATACAAACCAGTTTCATACCAGGTAAGCAAAAATAAAGTTGTTGGGATGACCTTCTGAGACAAGGCTAAGAAAGTTGGGCTTGTTTAGTAAGCCAGACTGGCCAAGTAATCCATGAGCTTTCTGTGACCTTATCCAAAACCAAAACTAGAATTTAAAAAAAAAAAAAAAAAGACAAGAAAAGGGATAAACACTGCCTATAAATAAATTTATATTGGAAATGTGGTGACATTTTCTAGTCATAAGCAGAAATAAGAGAACAGCTTCCCTGTAGAAGTACTACGGCATAAAAGCTGATATTTATGACAGCAATTATATCACTTCTAATTTCAAACAGTGGAAATCAAAGAATAAGATGAAGATATGTCCTTTAACTTCTGTTTCTGAGTTTCTTGATGTTGCTGAAACTGTAGAATTTTGCTGTGATTCTACTTTGCACCTGTCTTTTATCACTTGCTTCTTCAACATCGGACAAACTGAGAAAAAGACCTGCCACTTTAATATACTACATAACTAGCCTATAAATATATTTCTTTGACATAGTAAGGCCAAGAACTTCTCAAGGGTCAGAACAATAGGCATTTATGAAGATAATGAGCACAGTCAGTGCTGTAGAGAAACAAGGGAGAGGGAAAAGCAGTATAAAAAAAGGAGTTTAAAAAAAAAAAAAAGGTAGATTAAATACCAACCTTCTTGCTTAGGTTCACAAGCCAGCTACTAATTGCTCATTAGAGCAAGTTAGTCCATCATTATCTATCATTTCTTGCATCTTCTTCAGATGCAGCTAGCCATACTCAATTTCTTGCAAAAGGGTACCAGTTTTAGGTGATTCAATAAAGTAACTTGGTAGAGCACATTTTACGCAGTTTCTCCAACATGTTTGTTTAGAGGGAGAAGAGCTGAAACCCTGGGGTATCAGTTGTATAATTACAGAATAGTAAGAGACTCTGATAGCTCTGGCAATCAGTACTGAAGCCAATGAAAAGAGTGATGAGCTAATAATACACCTGAAGCCTGATTTTCCTGGGACTTTGCTGTGGGTTTGGTTTTGGGATTTTTTTTTCTTTCATTTTTGCATGCAGAGATGAGGATCTCACTCTCTTACTGTGATGTAAAAGGCTTAAGCTGCCATGGTGCACAGGCATAATTATTCGCTATTGTTGTGGTTCTGCCGGAGCCGGGGACCACGCGTTCAGATTTCCCCCGGAGCGGGGGGGGGGAAAAACCAAAGCACGAGCCCCGCAAGTTGGGATAAGGGTATTTTTACTGGAAATAACAGGGGAAGAACAAATAACAATGAACAATACAACCTTTTGCTGAGATGAGCAGTTCAGATCGCGCACTCCCGTAACGGACGCCGCGCCGCAGCCCGCGCAAACCCCAGCCGCAACACAAAGGTCCCGAGCTCGCACCGCGAGTAAACAAAGCCCCGAGCCCAGAGCACACTGCCGCCCGGTCCCTGCTGTTCGCGCGCCAGCACTGCAACACCCCCTGCTTCTTATACTCGGCATGATGTAACTGGCATGGAATGATCCTATTGGTCAATTTGAGTTACTTGTCCTGAGCCCAGCAGGTTAGCCCCTTCCTGGCTGAAGCCCCTGGCTGAAACCAGGACATCATCCACCCCTCATTCCATGCCATTTACGTCATAACCAAAACCAACAAAATCTTTTATACAACATATAACAATTATAATTATGGCAGTAATGAATATACAACAACAAGTTATTTTACAGTCATTATACTACAATTTCTACTTAGTAATTATATTGGTTATTCTCCCCCAAAATCAAATCCCGTTGAGGTACACATCGCACTTCTCCATCTCTCTGCATTACCCACCAGGTACAACCAGGTCCTTGTGCAAAAACAACTCCAGATATGGGTTTGCCTTTGCCCGAAGCAGGGATGACCCAAACTGTCTTTCCCAGTATGCTCCTCAGATGCACTACTGGGACTCTATTTCCTTCTACAGTATGTGGAAACTTTGTTTGGACAGGGCCATCCCGATTGGTAGATCCTCTGGAGTTGACTAACCAGGTGGCTTCGGCTAGGTGTATGTCCCAATGCTTGAATGTTCCACCCCCCATTGCTTTCAATGTAGCTTTTAAAAGTCCATTATATCGCTCAATTTTCCCAGAAGCTGGTGCATGGTACGGAATATGGTACACCCACTCAATGCCATGCTCTTTGGCCCAGGTGTCTATTAGGGTGTTCCGGAAGTGAGTCCCGTTGTCAGATTCAATTCTTTCAGGGGTACCATGTCGCCACAGGATTTGCCTTTCAAGGCCCAGGATTGTATTCCGGGCAGTAGCATGGGGCACAGGGTATGTCTCTAGCCAGCCAGTTGTTGCCTCCACCATTGTAAGTACATAATGCTTTCCCTGGCGGGTTTGTGGGAGAGTGATGTAATCAATCTGCCAGGCCTCCCCATATTTATATTTCATCCACCGCCCTCCATACCAAAGGGGCTTTAACCGCTTGGCTTGTTTAATTACAGCACATGTCTCACACTCATGGATGACTTGTGCAATAGCATCCATGGTCAAATCCACCCCTCGATCGCGTGCCCATCTATATGTCGCATCTCTCCCCTGATGACCTGAAGTATCATGAGCCCATCGAGCTATGAATAGCTCACCCTTACGTTGCCAGTCTAGATCTACCTGAGCTGCTCCAATCCTAGCTGCCTTATCCACCTGATGGTTGTTTTGATGTTCTTCTGTGGCCCGACTCTTAGGTACATGGGCATCAACATGACGTACCTTTACGACAAGCTTCTCTACCCGAGCAGCAATGTCTTGCCATAGATCAGCAGCCCATATGGGTTTGCCTCTCCGCTGCCAGTTGTTCTTCTTCCATTGCTGCAGCCACCCCCACAGGGCATTGGCCACCATCCATGAATCAGTGTAGAGATAGAGCATTGGCCACTTCTCTCTTTCAGCAATGTCCAGGGCTAACTGAATAGCCTTAACCTCAGCGAACTGGCTTGATTCACCTTTTCCTTCAGTAGCTTCTGCTACTCGTCTTGTTGGACTCCATACAGCAGCTTTCCACATGCGATTCTTTCCCACAAGGCGACAGGAACCATCGGTGAAGAGAGCATATTGCTTCTCATTTTCTGGCAGTGTGTTGTAAGGTGGGGCTTCTTCAGCACGTGTTACCTCCTCATCCTCTGGTGACATTCCAAAATCTTTGCCTTCTGGCCAGTCTGTGATTACTTCCACAATTCCGGGGCGATTGGGATTTCCTATTCGAGCTCGCTGTGTAATTAATGCAACCCACTTGCTCCATGTAGCATCAGTGGCATGATGCGTAGAAAGGACCTTCCCTTTGAACATCCAGCCCAGCACTGGCAGTCGGGGTGCCAGGAGGAGCTGGGCTTCAGTTCCAATCACCTCTGAAGCAGCTCGAACTCCTTCATAGGCGGCCAATATTTCTTTTTCTGTTGGAGTGTAATTGGCCTCTGATCCTTTGTAGCCCCGACTCCAAAAACCCAGCGGTCGACCCCGAGTCTCCCCTTGTGCTTTCTGCCAGAGACTCCAAGTAGGGCCATTCTCCCCCGCTGCAGTGTAGAGCACGTTTTTAATATCTGTCCCTGTCCGGACAGGTCCAAGGGCTACTGCGTGGACTATCTCACGTTTAATCTGCTCAAAGGCTTGCTGCTGCTCAGGGCCCCATTGGAAGTCATTCTTCTTTCGAGTCACATGGTAGAGTGGGCTCACAATAAAACTGTAGTTTGGCACATGCATTCGCCAAAAACCTATAACGCCCAAGAAAGCCTGTGTTTCCTTTTTATTGTTTGGTGGAGACATGGCTGCTATTTTATTGATAATGTCCATGGGGATCTGACGACGTCCATCCTGCCATTTTATTCCTAAAAACTGGATCTCTTGTGCAGGACCCTTGACTTTACTTTGTTTTATGGCAAGGCCAGCCTTTAAGAGGATTTGAATTATCTTTTCTCCTTTCTTAAACACTTCTTCTGCTGTGTCGCCCCATACAATGATGTCATCAATGTACTGTAAATGCTCTGGTGCTTCACCCTTTTCCAAAGTGGTCTGGACTAGTCCATGGCAGATGGTGGGACTGTGTTTCCACCCCTGGGGCAGACGATTCCACGTATATTGTGTACCTCTCCAGGTGAAAGCGAATTGTGGCCTGCACTCTGGCGCCAGTGGGATTGAGAAGAAGGCATTGGCAATGTCAATCGTGGCATACCACTTAGCTGCTTTCGATTCCAATTCATATTGGAGTTCCAGCATGTCCGGCACAGCAGCACTCATACCTGGAGTGACTTCATTTAGGCCACGATAATCTACTGTCAGCCTCCACTCTCCATTGGACTTCCGCACTGGCCATATGGGACTATTAAAGGGTGAGCGAGTCCGGCTGATCACTCCTTGACTCTCCAGTTGACGAATCAGGTTGTGGATGGGGATCAGAGAATCTCGGTTGGTTCGGTACTGTCGTCTGTGTACTGTTGTTGTAGCAATTGGCACTTGCTGTTCTTCAACTTTCAACAACCCCACAACAGAAGGATCCTCTGAGAGTCCAGGCAAGTTACACAACTGTTCAATTTCGTCTGTCTCCACAGCAGCTATTCCAAAAGCCCACCGGTACCCTTTTGGGTCTTTGAAATACCCTCTACGGAGATAGTCTATACCTAGAATGCATGGAGCTTCTGGGCCAGTCACAATGGGGTGTCTCTCCCAGTCCTTTCCAGTCAGGCTTACCTCAGCCTCTAGTACAGTCAATTGTTGGGACCCCCCTGTGACTCCAGAAATGCAAACAGGTTCTGTGCCTTTATAATTTGACGGCATTAAAGTACACTGGGCACCAGTATCCACTAGAGCCTTGTACTCTTGTGGGTCTGACGTGCCAGGCCATCGAATCCACACCGTCCAGTAAACTCTGTTATCCCTCTCCTCCACCTGGCTGGAGGCAGGGCCCCTCTATTGCTGCTGATCATACTTGCCGTTCATTGAGTGCATGAAGGACTTGGAGGTTCCCTCAAGAGGATCAGACATATCAGGAGTGTAGATAGGCCTTCTGCTTGGCCGAGGGTTCTGTTCGGTGGTAACTGGTGCAGCGTTCTTCCTGGTGAAATCTCGACGTGCGATTGTTTTACCTTGCAGCTCGTTCACTCGTGCTCGAAGGGCTGAAGTGGGCTGCATATCCCACTTCCTCATGTCCTCCCCTTGGTCAACCAGGTAAAACCACAGTTTACCTCGTGGTGAGTACCCTCGGTTTTCTCCCTCTCGGGATGATGGACGCCTTCTTCCAAAAGCTGCCACACTGCTCTGCAAGGGTCGGGAGCTGTACACATTGTTGTCAAGGCGCTGGACCAGTTTCTCTACCGCTGCGATGACAGAGAGGGAAATATTGTCTTGGTATTTGCGGAGCCTATAAGACACATTGGCTACAGTTGGTAGATCAGTATCACTCCAGTCTATTGCTGCCAGTGAATTGACGTGCCCTGATGGTACACTTTGTACAACCTTTCGCCACATGCCTGGGGTGCACGGGACTTCATCAGGATCGGCAGGGAGTTGTGAATTGTTCAAGTCATAACTAATTATCTCCCGTACAGCTAATTCTCTAAGGTACTGGACAACTCTTTCCATATTGTCGCACTTGGGCATACGGCATGTAATGTATTCTTTTATGGGGTACCTTTCCTTCACACTTAACAGTAACCGTTTCCAGAGGCTGAGGATTCCTGACCTTTTTCCAAGGGCTTTATCAATGCCTCCTTCTCTGGCAAGGGATCCCAACTGCTTGGCCTCCCTGCCATCTAACTCCAAGCTATTAGCCCCATGATCCCAGCACCGAAGCAACCAGGTGACAATGGGCTCACTAGGTTGGCGGCTAAAATCCTTTCTAACCTCACGAAGCTCACTCAGGGACAGGGATCGGGTGACAACCTCTGGTTCTGCCTCATCTTGATATCCCCCTGATGGCCCCGGTTGATCATCATCATCAGCTGTTGTACGAACTGATTTTTTTGTGTATTTTCTCTTTTGAACCGGGGCGACAGACACTGGTGGGGATTGTTTCTTTTGATCATCAGTGGTGTCTGCTGTGGGGATTGCAGTAACTGCAGTGCCAGTTACAGGGGTTGCAGTAGCTGCAGTGCCAATTACGGGGGTTGCCGCAGCTGCAGTGCCAATTACAGGGGTTGCCGCAGCTGCAGTGCCAATTACAGGGGTTGCCGCAGCTGCAGTGCCAATTACGGGGGTTGCCGCAGCTGCAGTGCCAATTACGGGGGTTGCCGCAGCTGCAGTGCCAATTACGGGGGTTGCCGCAGCTGCAGTGCCAATTACGGGGGTTGCCGCAGCTGCAGTGCCAATTACAGGGGTTGCCGCAGCTGCAGTGCCAATTACAGGGGTTGCTGCAGTATCTGACAATCTGTTTTCTTCCCCTCCCCCCTGACAGTACGGACAATGCAGACAGCGCTGTCTGATATCAAGCAGTGTTTGAGCCGTACTTAGGTAATGGCCTATGTTCTGCCCCTCGTGGTTGTCCTGCCCCTCGTGGTTATCCTGCCTTTGGGAAACCTCTTGAGCAGTATTCATAAACCTGCTCTTAATATATGATGAAAGCAGGATCAAGTGCAGAAGAACTTCTAGCACTGTGGCCATAGTTTCCATGTCAAGGTGATGGTGAAAGTTTTCAAAAACTCTCATAAGAGCTGTTATGTTTAGCCCAGAAAGGAAAAAACCAGTGTAGTTCTCTCCCTCTGTGCTCTCACCAAAATGGCCACCACCACCAGCCCCTCTCAGCCCAGGGACTAGACAGGACCGCAAAACCTCATACACTTTCCAGATTAAACTCATAGTCACTAATATAACTGCATCATAAAACATTGTCATAAAGCACACTAGAGCAAAGTATGGGAACAAGCAGGGAAGCTGCAGCCCCGAGATGATACAACATCCTGCCAGGACTGCAAACAGCCTGCTGAGGTTTTTTTTCCACAGCCAGGACCACACCTTTATAAATAATACCCACAGCATCTTAAACAGCATCCTTACAACTTTTACCGTAATTGCAACCGGGTCAGAGTCAGATCTACCGTTATCCCAACCTTTATTGCCCCACGTTCAGGCGCCAAAATATGTTGTGGTTCTGCCGGAGCCGGGGACCACGCGTTCAGATTTCCCCCGGAGCGGGGGGGGGGAAAAACCAAAGCACGAGCCCCGCAAGTTGGGATAAGGGTATTTTTACTGGAAATAACAGGGGAAGAACAAATAACAATGAACAATACAACCTTTTGCTGAGATGAGCAGTTCAGATCGCGCACTCCCGTAACGGACGCCGCGCCGCAGCCCGCGCAAACCCCAGCCGCAACACAAAGGTCCCGAGCTCGCACCGCGAGTAAACAAAGCCCCGAGCCCAGAGCACACTGCCGCCCGGTCCCTGCTGTTCGCGCGCCAGCACTGCAACACCCCCTGCTTCTTATACTCGGCATGATGTAACTGGCATGGAATGATCCTATTGGTCAATTTGAGTTACTTGTCCTGAGCCCAGCAGGTTAGCCCCTTCCTGGCTGAAGCCCCTGGCTGAAACCAGGACAGCTATGCAAGACAGAGTGGTAGAGAAAGAGTGTGTTACAGCCTCAGGAGAAAAATGCATCTGTCTGCAGAGAAAAATAAAAAGTAATAATAAAAAAAGTCAACCATAAGTGTTGTTTTTACACACACACTCTTCTGGAATTGCAACAGTAGCCACCAAGTTTATTACTCCTGAATTAAATAGAATAAAGGTAACATTAACTCAACATCCATGACTAAAAAGTTCATAAATAATGCACAAAGTAATTCAGAGTGGTAGGGGTATGGAAAAAATGGGAAGAATTTCAGCATAAGTAGTTTCTGCAATAGCCAAGACTTCTTTGTATTTTAACATCTTAGACTTCAAATGGTACTCTACCTTAGTTTTAATGTATTTTTTCTCCAATTCAATACACAAACTTTCCCTTGACTTTGCAATGTATTCAAGAAAGATATCATATAATCTTTAACTGAGATACCAAGAGTATATATTTCTTCTTAAAAAGGATATATATCTGCATTTAAAGGCAATTTTTTTTCAGAAGCAATTCATTTAAATCAGACTGAAAAACAAAAAACCCACAACAAAGACTCTGACAAGGTGGTCTAAGACAATTTTCAGAGAAAACACTGTGTGTTGAATATTACTGAAAAGAAGTTAGAAGACTAAGTTATAGGCTCATTTTCTACTCAGTAAAAAGATATAAAGCACAGTCTGGAAATTTTAACTAATTCTAAATGTGTGCATTGAAACAATTTGTTATTCATATAAAATGGTAGGAGAAAAACCTGTCATGCTGTCTAAGAGGAAAATAGATGCTCCCATACAATAGAGTAATTATGATTAACAAATAGCACAGAAACCTAGAGAAGCCCAAATTTAAAATACCTGTGAGTGTGACTTCAAAGTCCAGTATAATTGGTTTTGACACACCAGACTACACTGGAAGATATTCAGGTGAGTGCACCCACCCATTTCTATTGGGATTCCAAAAGTGTTAAGTATTTCCATAGGCCATAGTTTTATGGGGGAACTGTCATACGCCACACCTTCCCCACTCTTTATCATACCTTAGACAGATCTGTGGCTCAAGAAAAGTCTTTAATGCGTTTTAGTTGTCTTAAACAAGACAGGAATTCTTGGTGACTTTTCTTTCCTTCTCCTTCTATATATACCCACATCCCTTTCTTCCAAGCCTACTGAGCCAGAAAAAAGTTAGAATATAAATTTTATTCTGGTCTCTTCTTTCCTTTGACTCCTATGTTACAGATGGCTCAAGCAACCTCAGTCCCACTGATGACTCTCGTTGCTACTAAGAGCTCTAGTTCTTTTTTTCTTCCCCAAGGAGAGAGTGTTCCTTCTTTTTGAAATGGAAAACTGGCAAGAATCATCTTGTAATTGTTGTGGACCATAAAAATATACTTCAGAGACTGCTTCTGAAAGCTACTTGAGAACTGTTTCTCAAATTATTACTTTTACACAAAAATGACAATAATATATACATTGCAAGAAACTTCAAATCATTGGGTTGAATGGTTTGAAATAAAGCATTTTTTGAGATAAAAATTTAATCATTCACCTAAACATTCTGTAATAGAACATCTTGAATCATTTGGACATGGCATTCTTTGAGGGGCAATTTTTTCTGTACAGTTTCACAAAAAGAAAAGTTGCAAATTCCCAACAAGCTTGATTTTTTTCCTTTCTGGGAAAAAGAATTTCTGCTGAGAATTTTAAACCCAGATGCAGGCAGTGGTTTTCAGACTGACAGAAGGAATTGGCTGGAGCAGAAAGAGATCTAAGTGATATCTATGTCAGGAGAATGAAGATAGTGCTGATGAAGGTATTTCAACAAGTTTGATTGTTATGATAATTTTGTATTTTGAGGACATAATGCAAGAGAAAGAGCATAAACAAACAAAGCTTAACTAAGAGATTTGCTATGGATGTAAGTTTCCGTTGGATTCCAGTGGGAGTTAAACACAATAAAACAAAGGTTACAATCATGACTCAAAAGGCAACTTTCACTGATTTAAAAGGCTTAAGTTCAATATCCTCACCAAGGATATTTTAAAAGAAACTGATTCCACCAAAGTTTTTGGCATATTTCTCTGTAAAAAAATTAAGTGCTAGGTACTGCACATGAAAAAATGAGCCTGCACGAATGCAAGATGCTCTCAGCAGTGGGCATGCTCCATACGATGGCACCATATCAAGCACACATACTAAAAATGGATGGGATCCTAACTCCAACCCCAGTTGTAGAATGATCCTTACAGAAGGCCCCCAAGCCATTGCACAGCTAAAATATTTTTCCACATCCCAGTTCTCTTTGCAGCCCAAACTTTGCTCCAGCAGCTCCTTTCTATTCCTGCTCCTGCAGCATCTCTCAGGTCCCTAATGTAGCACAGAAAATCAGAATTGTCATTGGTAGTAAGAGATACCAGATCATTGGACTGAGGTCTTGGTGTGAAACAGGTTTAGCTTGTTTGAGCTGTGATAGCAGTTGTTTAGCAGCTAGGTAAGTGTTCCTTGAATTGCTTTAAGCTTTCATTTAATTTTGTGAAATAGTGTGGTTAGCATTTATTGTTAATATCAACAGCCAGAAGTCATGTTCTGTGGCATAAACTCAAGAACAAAATGTGCTGTGGAAGAGCACCAACACAGGCAGGTATCAGAGGTCCCCTGCAGTGATCACAAACGACAGTGGGAGCTTCTGGCCACCAAGGGAAAGCAGCCCTGTGAATCAGGGACAACAGAGACAACCAGAAAAAAATGGGTAACTGGCAAGCAATGAAAAGAGCATATATGTAAGTTGTGTCCAGAAACAAGACAAAAATCACCCTGAGGATTCTGTAAGGCTAAGCAAGAATAATAATACTGTGACCAGTATTAAACCTCTTCGGGCAAAGCACCAGGAATACCAATGACTTTGATAACTTCACACCTTTGTTCGGTAGGGACGCAGTCCTGGTTCAGCCCCAGGCAGCAGCTGAGCTCCATGGCTCACTCATCCCTTCCCCAGGGAGGACAGATATATCAAAGCCTCCACAGGTGGGCTAAGGACAGTTTGTTCACACAGCACAGGGAGAGGGGAACAACAGAACAGACCAAATACACAAACTCTGATAACACAGCACACTTACCAGCCAGACACTCCACCCACACTCAGACCATCTCAGCCCCAGCCCTCCCCAACCAGCCCCTTTTTATGGGAGAATGAGTCAGGTGGCCTGGAAAACACCCAGCTCCCTCATATGTATGCTGGCTCCTCAGGAGAGTTAACTCCATCCTAGCCAGAATCAGGACAGATACTGAAACTGTGATTGGCTGACTCAGAGAACCTCTGCCTGAGTGCCCATAATGTCAGAGAAACAACCAGGTAGGTAAGAGGAAATTTAGTTTTTGAAGAGTTTGTTTTTTAAAATTAACATTTTAACTATGTTGCTAACAAGTTGTAGGTTGTTTGGGTTGGGTTTTTTTTTTCCTGTGTTCATTTAGTTTATCATTGTTCTTACAATTATGCCTGGACTAATAATCACTTTTATGTTTGATTAGCCTGTCAAGACTTTAATGAGGCTAACTAAATTCTTCCATCTACATTGCAGGTGTGGTCCCTTTCTGCCCATACCAAGATTTTGAGAGTAATACAAACAGATGCATAGATGAGTTCTGTGATACAATGAAATCCTATTGTGGATCTTTTCCAATGGTAATTTAGGTGTCTGCAGTGAGACTGGTTCCCTTAAAGTAATGGAGTTCAGAACATCCAGAAAATGCAGGCATTGACTTTATGATATGATGGATTGCATGAGAGACTTTTCTGAGTACCTAAACTAGATCCCCATCAAGTGGTAAGACTGGCTTTAAGTCCCTGAACTGAAGATGCTCACTTTTATTCACAAGAATGGGACCCATAAAGACCCCATTGGTCCATGCCCAAGAACAGGCAAAGATATACTTGTGTAGGATTCTTTATCTGGTTGATGGAGTAAGAAAACAGCTGCTTGCAGAAGATAAAGCAGCCAGGAGAGTGGTGGAGTGTGTACAAGGACTGTGGCTGTTGGAGTATGTCTTGGTTGCCCCTGTAGGAATTGTTTGTGGTGTTGTTAACCCCTACATTTGTTACCATTGAATGAAGAAATGACATTTTCCGTAGGCAAGGCTACATGTTCTAATGGCAAAGGAGAAGCTCAGTCATTTCTTCCTTCTGACAAACCAAAATTCAGAAGACTGAAGGCTGTAAATTATTTGTGGAAACAGATTTTTCAGAAGAAAAAAAAATATTGTGTTTGAACACATAAGTTTTAGTGAAGACTAAGAGAGAGTCTTTGGGATTCACTTATGAAAACAAAATATTTTGTTCATGTGCATCCGTAGAAATCCGTAGAAATTACAAAAAATTACAAAATTCAATTCTTCTTTCATTAAACTTCTGGACACTACCCACAAAATGACAGCAAACACTGTTATGATTAAAGGCCTGGCTTGTGTCTGTGAGGGGAGTGCTGAGATAGAAGCATGGCTACTTCCCCTACTGAGAGGGATACCAACTCATTAGATACTAACAAGCGCCTCACAGAAAATGAATATTGGATTCAAGAAGGGGCAGAATATCTGTCTGAGAAGGATGAGAGAGGTGTTGTGGCTTTTTTTTCAAATCCACATACTCAGTATGTGTTACTGAATGCTCTTGATTCCTGTCTGCACCCAAAAGGAGTCAAATAACAGTCACATTATAAGACTTAGGTACCTTTCTCAGAATTGTATTAATTTTCTCCTTTCGAGCCAGCAGTCCCTGTATACGAATTTTATCAAATAGAAAACAGACTCTGAAACCACACATAAGATGCACTGGAGCCTATCTTTCTGGTTTGTAGCCTTATATTTCCTGTCCATGGGACCATGCCAAGCCAACTGACTCCATTTCACAAAGTGCAAGATCAAAACTCATCAGCATTGTCCTGCCATTCCCTCTCCTGTCACTACTCTGCCAGCTTTTAAAAAATTACAAGAACTCAAAAAAATTCCTAAATTGTTAAGATTTAATTTTATTTCCCTTTTGGGAGGCATGGAGGAGGGAATCAGTGGAGGAGGGCTCATAGGTCTTCCTACGTTGTTCCATGTTTCATTCAGGGACGGCATTTACGGCAGCCGAGCCAGCACTTCTGGGTTTGTTTTTTATTCTCCAGGTTCATTTTACCCTGAATGTTTGACTGCAAAAACTTGATACTGCTTTTCATAACTTTACTAACCCACATTAGTTTCTTTTGTCATTTTTTTACACCTTGATTCAACTGTAATGAATACAGAGGATATCACATCGTCTATCTCTGCTTTGAATGCCTCTCATTCCTCTGCTGCATGTTTCCTCAGCAGTCCTTGATTCTAATCAGTTTTCAGCAGCTCCTTCGGCTTTCTCTCAAAGATCTCAGTGTTCAGGTCCCAACTCTTCCATGCTGCTGCTTTCTGAATACATCTTCGTGGGTATTTTATTCAGTGAGCACTCTGATCAACTAGCTTTTATCCATTTACCAAGATGCATGAACATCATTTGCTACATTTGTGTGTAAGCAGAGATAAATTGAAGTCAGACACAGTAAAACAGGCAAAGAAAACCCAGGAAAGAATTCAGCAGAACAAAATGCTGAACAGGGAATCATTAAAGAGATGGGGTTTGGAACAACTCTTTTCAACCATTTCCATACCCAGTCCTGATTATCGAAACTGCAGTTATCCAAGAAGTTGACTGAATAGGCAAGAAAGGCTTTTCCATCAGAAAATGGGCCAGAAAAGTCCAGACCACATGAGATCAAAGTTATTCAAGTCAACTTTTCCTTCACAAACTGATTTTTTTAACAAATCAAATACAAGAAATCTTTTACCCCCACTCCTTGCCCTGAAGTCATTAGCTGCAATTTTCCTGTCATTGACCTATGGAATTTCCATTTCAGGAGTGTTGAAATAGTTTCAGATGAAGTTTGGTATCTTCAAAAGAAAATCAATAAATGGAAAATAATTACATCTTTTATAGCGTTCTCCCACTTTTTCCATGGGGATCATTTCAAGTCCAACAAAGTCTGATAACATTCTCTGAGATGAAACTCTGGTTCCAAAGAAAAGCTTTTCATGCCTAACAAAGGAAACCAGTTTAGTGAAGGAAAATTAATTTGGAAACAAACTAAAGTTTAACCCTTTGTTATTCTGTACATGTTTGTATATGCATAGTGGAATCTGAGTGGCCACAAAGCACTTATTGAAATACCACCATCTATATTTATTACTCCTGTGACACAGGGTTGTCTTGAACGGCCACACTTTCAAATATTCCTCTAGCCAGATGGCTAAAGGCTTTCCACAGCAGTACTCCTTCAGCAGAATACTGGCATCAACACAGAGGACCCGCCACACCATGATGCAGTTCTCAAAGCCACAAACTTTTCCTCTGCTTTGAACTTAAGAAGATTGCCTGGTAGCAAGACCATATCAGCAGTGAATCAGCAGGAGAGTGTCAGTTTTGTTAAATTACTGTTATAGAGTAAAGCCTAAGATTGTTGTTACCATCCTATATTTTTAAGGTAAGTGATGGTTCTGTTCAGATTTTTTTTTAGCTGAAAGACTGTCTCAAGGGAGAGAGCATTCCTTTTAAAACAAAAAGCCATAAGGTATAAAATACCCATTAAAATATTCCAGCTTTGATGCTATTTCTCTTTTATTCTTTGTCTTTCTTTTGATTAAAAGTTTTAGTGTTTAAAAAAGAAACAATAAAGTTTCCAGTTTTTACCAAAAATAAGTGAAATGAGAGGGAAAAGGGTATTATTTCTAAGGAAAAGTGTTTCTCTCTCAGACTCCTAAAAGGGGCATCTCATTCTGCAGAAAATCCTACACAATGCCAATACTTAACAGAATGGAGTCTCATTTTCCTTTGGAGAATTGCATTATGTCAAATTTCCGGGCTGCACTCAGTGGTGGCCCCATACAGCAGCTAGATGCCACTGCACTCAGAGGGAGAAAATGGAAGGCTATTTTCACTATTCTTTTTTCCTCCCTGAAGATTTTTCTGTGATGGAGACCATCCGTTGTAGCTAACCCATTGCAAATCATCTTTCAAGGTTAAGAGTTTAATTAAAGCACTATCTATGTTAAACTATTGTACCTCTGAATATAGAGTCAAAACACTGAAATTGTATTAGTCCTTTCCAGAGGTCACTTTCATCACGGAAGGCAAACTACCTAGTGATGCACCAGTGAGGTGCTGAGTACTTTGTTCAGAATGGACTTGGAAAGTATTGAGCCTCTCCTGATTCCGTTGGAGATGACTGCTGAACAAATGCTTCTCGGGCTGTGGTTTATTCGCAACCATATCTGCTCACATACTCACTTTCTGTCCCTTACAGCTTCATATGGGTACAAGCTCCAGAGTCAGATGCTGCAGAAGACTTCTGGATTAAGTCTAAACCTGGCTACAATGATCAGTTAGCAAAGAATGGGCTGTGAATACTAGCTCCACCTTTTTGTGGTGCTAGCCATCTTTATGCACAGTAATCTGTAAACAGCTTTACTATCAGTGAAAGTAAACTTTCAAATGCTACTTTACATCACAAACAACAGACATGATCTAATTTCTGCTTGCTGGAAAAGCAGCAGAAAATAAATAATAATGATGAGGATAGATAATGCAAGTTTTCTAACATACGGTCATTGCAACAACATTTAGAATTCATGGACCTTTCCATAAAGAACCAGAGATGGCCAGCATAATTTTGTATAATCATGACCTTGATTCCTCAAGCCAGAGAAAACTATTTATTCTTTTATATTTAAATTTGTTTTTATTTATCACTATTCAGTTGCAGCTAATTAGTAATTGGAGCTGAAGTGAAGGTGCACTTGGGGACAAAAGAAAACTCTCCTTATAGGCAAGTTTAATAAAGACAGTGATTAAAGCAACAAAAATCAATGGAGTTATGGCAGAGACCTTTAAAAGAGTCATCATAATTCACTTCAGTGATTCTAAGAGGGCTGTAATTTTTAATCTTACAAATGTAACTTTTTACCCTAACGCCTGAGACACCCATCTAACATGTCAGAAAGGATTTCTCATCTTTCTCAGGATCCTAAGTTCAGTGCATTCACTTACTTTTTGTGAAATGAGCAACTGCAGTCCCACAAGCATGCTTTCATATAAGCTCATGGTTCAGCTGTCATTCCTGTGCTCCACCACTGCCTTGTCACTCCTGCACATAATTAGTTTGGTGTTCTGTGAGCTGCAAAACTTGCAGGCTGCTCGTTTCCTTTCTTATTTGTTAATTGTCTCTCTTCTGATGAGATGTAGACTGTTCTCTGGTTATTTCAAAACAAAATCTTTGGGACAGAAGTACTGTTCCATTAACAGTGGAACAGTGGATTTTGTACAATACAAAAATAAATCACACACAATTAAAATAAAATTGAAAAAATATCTTGTGACTTAATATTAATGTACCAGACAACAGCAGTACCAGATGATAAAATTCTTTTGGCCTGTGGGGCTCATTACTTGAAGGTACAACTGAAAGAAAGATCTTCCAGATACAGAGTCACTTTTTCCTGCCACTAGCCTAGGCTTTTTCCCCAGCCCAGGCGCTGGAAATTCTCACAGACGCAATGCTACCTGATATGTTGGATCAGCAGCATCAGTCAGACACTGGGCAGTGTCCTCCTGGTAACCTGTTCACATCACATTGCAAATGCAAGCAGAATCTCTAGAGCAGCCACACTCTCCCTAGCCTCTTGCCTGTTATTTCAATCTTTGAGCTGTAAAGAGAGAGAAGTTCCCCAGAGAAATTTCTGGGGAACAATCTGATTTGCTGCAGAACACAGAAACAGGGGATATGCCAGTCTCTCAGAGATTTAAGAGCAGCACCTTGGAAGCCATTGCAGTTCCCAGACAGCTACACTTCCCCAGGGTGAGCCAACTCCACCACCAGTTTTCATGGAAATGCTGAAACGGGGGCATTAAAGGGTGAGAAATCGCCACTGGGCTGAAACACTTAAATTTGAACCTCTGTTGGATGAAGCTACCTCTAGGCTGTCCTTTCAAAAAGGGAAGAAATGCTGGTCATGCTAACACCTTCCTGAGCCTTAACTCAACTTCTTGCATTCAGACAGGACTGTCTTTGGCCTCTGACTCAGGAAACCAAGTTGGTATTTCTTCCCACTAGCCTGCACCACCATAATACCGGTTGTTCTGATGTGTTGTATACCTGTTTAGGAGAGATCTGCCACTTGCTTTGTATCTGTGCAGCATTTAAATTTAATTTAGGCCAGAGAAAACAACTCTCCTGTGTGTTAACAGGTGAGGTAGAAGAACATGTGGCAGAGGATCGTGCTTCTCATGGTTTGTTCCTCTGCAAGTTCCCTGCCCACTCTTTGACTGTGGAAAGGTCACCCTCGAATTCAACCCAGCGTTGCCCTGTATCTAAGTCCCTTATGCAAGCCAAGGGCAAAATGGGCACAAGGCATCCTGTTGTGAGCTTGTGGTGCTCCACCACTTTGTTTATGTCCAGGCAAGTGTGATACTGGCTTTCTGTGCCTAAGCTTACTCACAGATGTAATTAGTAAACTTTAATGAGCACTGAGGTGGTTGTAGCCTGGGTTTCCTGTCTCCTGTTGTCCAGGAGCACAGACAGAGAGCATCTTACTGTAGACAGAACTGTAGAGATTTCATAGATGCTCAGAGATAAGAAATGACATCACCAAAACTGCTAGTTACTTTTACTGGGGCTAGAAGGAGAAGCAACTGCAGAGTATACAAAGATGTGGAGTATCTGCAACATTTTCCACTCTTTCATGAGATTTGCCTTTCTCACATTAAAAATTTAGTCTATATTATCTGCCAGTTTTTCACACCTCCAAATCCATCAATCTTGTTAGCCACATAAAAAAAAACTATATTTACACTTTTTTTATTTTTTCTGTGTAGGTAGAAGGTGGGGCCAAACAGAATCAGCTAAAGTTTACCAAATACAAAAGAAGTAATTTCCTTTGATCAAACAAAGTGACAGCAAAACCAGATGAGAAACAGTGTATTATTCAACCTGATAGTGTCTGGGGAGAGACAAGAATGAGTCAAGCCTGCACAGCAGATAGTCAGAGGTTAACCAAACTTCTTAGTTTATAATAGTCTTATATGTGTTCTAAGCCTGAGGGCTGTTGCTGAGTATCTTCACCACCAGCATGAGAGAAGCATCGCTCTGCAGCTCACAGAGCACTGGCAGGACTCGATTATGGGTGGAAAACAGCTTGGAAACTGATTTTTCTACCTCTCTTGCTCAAGCTGAGGTGGAGTAGGAGTTGATACAGTTCTTCAGTGAAAAGTACAATTTCCACAGAAAATGAACTTTCCCAAGGGACTAAAATGTCTTACAGATGTGCCCAAATATAACAAGTAGCCTCATATCAAAGAGAGGGAATAGAGAACACAGAAATATTCAAGCATGTGGGCTTCTGTTTATGTTGCTTAGAAAATTCCACTATTTAAAAGAGTTAAATAACAAAAAATGCATAAGAACTGTTAGGTTTATGGTATAGTGGACCTCAAATGACACTTCTTCTCAATTTAATATTTTTGTTCTTGTTTATGTGAACTTGAAAAAAATGAATAAAAGATTTGTTTCTAATGCTGCAGATAACTGCTTTTAAAGATTCAAACAGGCAGCTCACTGATCACTTGATCAAGAGATTTTTCAAGCATCTTATCACAGTCATTTGTATGAAATACAATGGAAGTGGGAAAACTTTTGTTAGTTAAGAACCAAGTGAAGTAAATTGTCTGAAGCAGTATTGTGGCAGCATGCTTTTAAGAAGGTGCCAAATAGGCAAAAAGGCAATGTGATAGAGTGAGTCAACTAGAGGAGATACAATGTCCTGTCCCCAAGACACACAGGAGAAAACACAGCCCTCCCAGACTTTGGTCACCTCTTACACATTTGCCTGACTTGATTTAGCTTGAGGACTGCAAACAGACATCTCATCACTGCAACAAATGGTTGCTGTGCACACTCTTGCTCTATGTCTGTTTTAACATGGCCCAGTGGCAGCTCTCCTTGCATCTCCCTGCAGCCTTGGCATTGCTAGGGTCTGGTTCTTTGTCCTGCTGCTGGTGAATGTCTCATCCAAAGCATTTAACTGCCTCTGCCCTCAAGTCCTCAGAGATCAGGATGTCTCTTGTTTCTGGTATGGGCTTGGGAACAAGAAACCCTTAGGAGGATTTTATCAATGACATGAATATTCTCATTCTGTCCATCATTCTTCTTAAAAGCACATTTTCACAGCCTGTTTAAAAGGATGCCTATACCTGCTAAGGGATAACTTATGTGCAATAAACACAACATATACATGGCATTTAAATACTAAGATAAATGTTGTAGTGATATGACAATTAAAGACTCGATTTTATAACTGTTCTAGAATGCTGGAAACAGCTGACAGGTTGGAGATGGTAGCTGTAAAAAGGACAGAAACTAATGGTGCGTGGCTGAATGGTGTGGTATGTAAGGAGATGAGTGAAAAAGCATAAGCATTTACAGGAGAGGAGATATTAACCTTTGGGTAGGACTCCAGTTAGTGAGAATGTCCAGTTATACCTAAAACAAATAAATAAAAACCTATATTAAAAAAGGGTACCTGGAATCCAGGAGAAGGTTTTATAATGAACGATGATGAAAAAGAGTGGGGAAGAAAATAGTGGAATAAGCAGATGTCAAAGCAGTAGGGTTATTCATATAAAAAGACTAACACAATCCTTTTCTTCCATTAAGAGCAATTATATTTATAGATACAAATGATTGCTTACAAGCTATTAATAATATTAAAATACATTTGTCTCAGCAAATAAGCCTCCTGAAGATTCTCTGTGCAAAGCAGGTTTTGGATCATTATGATATATTGTGTTTTTTAATCCCAGTGATGTGCTGAACAAATGCGTTCATATCAAATGCTACAAGCCCTGAATTGGTAGAATGAGCATTCACTGTTCCCAGGAGCCTCACTGAAGCTGGAAGGACTCTGGGCATGACCAAGTACACTGTACTTCCATCATTTTGCACTATGATACACTAAAAACACTGTCCCAGGCTAATCCTGGATTTTTCTTGGCTTTTACATGATTTCCCAGGGCAAGAAACTGGATTAGTTTCTTTTTGTTTTATCCCGTGATTCATGAAAGTATTTTCAGACTCCTTTCTCTACAGTAATGTGAAGCGATAAACACAAAACGCCTAAACAGGGCTTTTATACCAACATTTATACCAACATTTTGAATTGCAGTGGAGCTGAATCTTGAACTTTGCAAGTCTTCAGCACTCCTATGAAGTTGATACTAAATAACAGCATTAATATATTTACACTGTTTTTAAAAAAGTAAATGAAAAGAACAAAACAAACAAGTGTGTTTCTTTTCTATCAGATTGCAGCCAAATGCATTCTGTAGACAGGTGCCATTCATTGAGATTGATTGCTGGGAGAATGATTTATTTATTTATTTTTAACACTGAGAAAAAAAACCAACCCAAAAATACCCCAAAACCAAAAAAGAACAATCTCTGATAATTGCTTTTACCAGAAAAGAGGGGTTGATCTGGGAAAATCTGCCATCCGGATGCTACTCTCCAAAATGCACATCAGCAAATGAGGCAGCTCGGTTCGGCTCCTACTCCAGCAAGGACCCACGCTCTGCCTAGACAGGGGCTGCCTTTCTCCACACTTAGAGCATCCCTCATGCTTTACACATTGCAGGAGGCGATGCTTCATGTATTGCGAAGCAGAGTTCTGCCACTCAACACCAGGACCCAGGTGCATCTGAGATGAGATGAAGAGAGTGAGGAAGCCAAAATCTGCTACAGACAAAACAAACAAATAAACCAACAAAAACAGCAACAAAAATGCTGTGAAGACATGTGAAATGACCAAGCCAATCATTTGTATGTCACTGCCAGTTTTCACAAGTCTGAACAGCACATTAAAACAAGGTAAAGTTTTTCAGTATCAGGATTGGGAAAACTACTCCTTGTGTTAACCACCATGTGGTAACCCATACAGGATTCAGTTCAGTGAGAGTTTATTAGCCTGAGCAGAGGAATTCGTTTGTCCTGTTAAATGAGTCTAAGAAGTCATTTATATTTTTATTGAAACTGGAGGTGATTAAGAGCCATTAGATTTTATGTCATATCACAAAAATTAAGGGGAGTTTCTTATATAGACCTAATTTAAAAAAAAATGTAAAAAAAATTCCAAACTCTATCCCATGCAAAGGGTAAAACTGTCTGGGTTGTATTAAAGTATCATGATCCCAAACTGAGTTTCAGTATGTTTGATAGCCTCACCAGTGCTCTGTATTTTAGCGGTAACATATTTAATGTATCTCTTGGTGTCATGAAGATGTAAATCCAAGTTGAGGGTTATAGTTTTAAATGGCAATACAGACTCTCTTTATTAACTAGGTATTTTCCCAGTGATTCCACATCCCCATCATTTGGAGATTTTTTTCTTTCCTACCCACCTTCCATCAAGGATGCTAAAACAGGTATGTCTGTTCAACAGATGGTAGATCACTCAGCAGTAAAGATCAACCAACCCAGAGAAGTTTCGTGGTGTTAACATTTGTAGAAAAGGAGGGTACCATAAAGAATAAATAAATAGCTGATTTCCTTAAATGTTTATGTGTTTGAAATGAATTAGGTAAACTTCTGACACATCATTCTGTTAGAAGGCTTCTTGCAAGAAAAATGTTTGCATCTTAGATATTTTTGCCCTGCAGGTAAGTAACTTGGAACAGATTAAGTTTAAAAAGATATCTGTTTATCGTTGACAGGGTCTTTTTCATATCAGGATAACCAGATGTGTTTCTCCTGTTCAGTAGTAACAGAACTTATCATAGACTGTCAGTGTGCAGAACAAAATGTTGTTTATACAAAACACAGTGATCTAAAGGAGCTATTGTCACAACATGTCAGGCAGGAAGCTGTCTGTTCTTCCAAGGTTGGGGGTTTGATTGGTTTTGTTTTGGTTTTAAGATATAATTTCTTGTCAGATTTTAAGAATATATGCCATGTTGGGGTGGGATGTGTATTGAGGGGAATACTAGATTGAAACAAATTGGGCAACAAGTGCTTGTGGGTATGATAACAACCAGCCAGGGATGAGCAGTTCATGAAAGGGACCTGCACATAGCTACACCCATGCTAAAATCTGTAGGCTGGGGGAGAAGAAAAATAAGGCCCAGAAGAAAACCTGGTTCCAGGCTGGAACATCAAATGAGCTCCTAGCTGCAAGGCAAACTGAGCCAAAGCCCACACAGCTGTGGAACAACAGTCCTGCATTTTCTTGGTTGAGCTACAGGGAATGATGAGAATGAGGACAACCTGGCTGCCTGGGGACCAGTCGAGGACTAGCATGCTGCAGCATTATCAGTACCAAAAGATTTTTCACTAACAGTACAATAGGCAAATTTATGAGTTTAGACTCATCCTCATCATTATTTTATCTTACTGTTTGTCTGTTAATGCACAAAACTGCTTCAGCAGATCAAACCCCATCATTTGCTGGACTAATTGTTGGTTGTTAAAATAAGAACTGCAATTTACCACTTACTATTGAATACCTAATTTGGCAGTTTATGAAATTTAAGAACACATGAAAGCACATCACAGATGAAAGGATGGGTGTTTAATTGCTTAACAGAATTGCTGCTGTGCAAAGTCTGTGGAGCTGCTCTCCACAGGTCATCCCTTGAGCCTCTTCCTTCTCACTTTCAGAAGTGATAGCTGCCATTGTAACAAGCACACCCCATCCAGGAGCTTTCCAGGTCAGTTTTGGTAAGTGTGGAAATTCATGCTAAAGCTGTAGATTTAAGAGCAAATCAAAGTGCTCTTTAAGAGTCTGACACTCCCGGCTGTGAAATGAATGGCTAATCTTCTACTGACTTTAAAGTCAGCAGGAGCAGCTTCAAAAAAACAACACAAAAATGCAAGACTTTAATTCTTCAGGAGTGGAATTTGTCGCTGTTGGTTAGCGCCTACAAATCACGTAGCACTTCAACCGCTGTTAAATGTGACCTCAGGGATGCACAGGCTGGCAGTTTGTATGGGAAAATATCACATATGTTTGTGAAAAGCCACACTGAAGACTGAAGGTTAACTCTTCTTCTGTTTTCACAAGCACAGTCTAATTGGATGTGATAAATAGCATAAATGTTATTGCCTTCATATTTCTGTAGATAATAAAGTCAAATTCTAATTTGATATTGTCCTACTTCTAAAATTTTAATGAAGCATTATGATAAGAACTAATTTGCTCTGTTTAATCTAATCTGGACATAACAGGCTCAGAATAGCACAATTACCATGCTACGACATATATAGAAAATGACTCGTTATTACTGAGCTCCAAAGTAGAGAAATAGAAGATTTCCAAAGGCACAAACTGTATAAGGCTATAATCCCCATTTGTACTGGTAAGAAAACCTCCCAATGCCATAAGCAAATTAATCAGCATTTCAATACTTTAAGGTGAAAAAATTAAAATGATAGATATAAATGAATAATTTTATGTAGTGTTTAAATTGTGTTTTTTACTCATGCTCATTTCCAGCTTCAAATATTTACATTTAAGACCAAGGAGTGCATGTATCTTGTCAAAGTGACTTTAGCCTGAGAAAGAGATAGCAAACTGTATATATCCACACACACGTTATTGCTGGATTTTTGCTCTTTGTCAAATGCATTTCCAGATAGTATTTGAACTTCTGCGAGTTGATAAGTCCTCAACCAAACTTTTTATGGACTAAAAGGTTCAAGATGAAATGTCAGATATGATGGCTAACACTTTTGCCACACACCTCAGTGCCTCAGCCCACCGGTACAGTGTCCTGTCCAGGTCTCAAGCTAAACGATCTCATTTACTTTTTTACTCCATCATTTTTGTTTCCTCTGTGCCATTTATATTTATTAGAACTATCTATTATTATAGACTGTGATAAGATGGAGTTTCTGTCACGTCCCTGTTAACTGCAAAGAGGTCTGAAAGCAAGGAACAAGGAGGAAAAAAGCAGCAACAGACGTCACAGAAAACAAACAGCATCTTCCCTAAAAAGTAGGGCCTGCAGAGCACATTGCTAGAGCTGAGAGCAAGCGCAATGGAATGACATGCAGGAGGGGGAGATGAGACCCACTGCCAGCAGTTTATATGCTGTGCTAATGACTTCTCCACTACCTGGTCCTCTCAGCCTCGTGACTTGACTTGCTGCCTCTGTGAATCATATCAAGGAGTCAGTACCCTCTCTGGCAGAGAACAAAAATCTGCTGTCCACATCTTGCACGACACAAAGCCTCGCGAGAAAAAAGGTCCTCCTTTTCATACTGCACATTGTTTCTGCATATTGTCTCTCCAGTGCTTTGTGTCTGAGTTACAAGAACCTAAAATACCAAGAACAAGTACAAAATAAACCATAAATCCTCATAAATCCAAACCTATGTTTGTAGGCATTGATATAAAGGCAAAAGGAACAGAGGCTTTACAGGGGGGCTGTCTGAAAGGCTTGCCATTTTGCAGTCTCTGAAGATCATGAGAGAACAAAGAAAGATTCAGTCACTGCTTGTTAGGAGGTATGAGATTATGGTTCGGGTCTATTCCCAGAGCTAAGAGTTGGAGGAAATAACGTGATTAGCAGTTACTATGCAGTCTGCAAATAAAACTCTATTTTCTGGGGAGATGTAGAATAACATTTTTCCTTCTGCTCCCAGTGAAAATATGCTCCAGTAAGTTTAAACATCCTTAAACACCCAACTGCTTTCTTTCTTCACTTCTGATGCAGTCTGTATTGTGAGTAGCTGCAGTGGTCGCCAATATAGACATGGATACAGGATTTTAAGCCGCTGAGAGAATATTTGATTCTGGCACAGGCAGCATCCTTTCTCGCCCTCTGAAGCACATAACTGTATTGCACCAGGGATATCAGGAAGGGAGGAGGCAATGAGAACCACTAAAAGATGCAGCAACAATCTGACTGCTAGGAAAGACAAAACAGAGGGAACAAGGGTGAAAAATCAGCATCTGGAAAGCTGTTCCTCCGTTTCAGTATCTTTGCAATGGGGATAATTCCACACTGGCCAGAGGAGATGTTCAAATTAATTCTTCCTTTCATGCTACCTTGACCTACAACCATCTGACAGACGTCTTCAATCAAACTCTGACCCCGTGGTTTTATAGCCAGAGCTATCTACTGTAGGGTCTAAGCAGCCAAGGCAGAGCTATAAGCAGCACAGCACACATCACACTTAGAGACCCCAGGGGAGCACAGGAGGCAGAGCTGTGGTACTACAGGTTAATAAATTCATGGACAAAAGCCATCTCCTTCCCCAGCCCTCAACCACAAAACCACTATTTTACTGATGTGTCAAAATAGGCATGTAGCTGACACAGAAGTCTGTGGATATCACCAGTGCTTGCTCCAGGCAGTGGGCACTGGAAGCACCACCTCACACTGTGATGGTGTGCAGCCAGCTGCCTGCTCTCGGACACATAGAGGCCTCAACCATGCCACTACCTAAACACAGGAAAAGCATTTCAAACCTGGAGTGTATGTCCCCTAAGTATCCCTCTTAACCTTTCAGGCCTGGCTGCTCATCCCTTGGTGATCTGCTGTTCTGGGCATGGTCAGAAGCAGATTACTTAAAAAAATGTACAGATGGGTGTAGTTATCTGTGAACTTAAGGAGCACCTGAAGCAAGTAGCAAAGTATAAGCCACTATAGGAGCAGGCAGACAGCGCTCTCATAGTTCACAGATTTGGCTGGCTAAGAAGGGTCTTTGGTGGCCACGCCTTGCCTGTATTAGACATGGGAGTGCATCAGAGACTTGCGAATAGCCAAGTGAATGTGTATGATGGGGAATTTTCACTCATCTCTGAATGTCTGAATTCAGTACTTACAGTGAATATAAGGCTAGCCCAAGGACGTTTTAAACATACCAGTCACCTAGAAATTCAACATGCAGAAGGGGAGAATCATCCATACTCAGAAATTCCCAACAGTTTTATCAGCTCACTTTCCCTTTTACTTTCCTTCTCACAGTTGCTCATATAGAAAGTCTTTCTCTTCTCCACTGCTATTTTATTTTTCCCATTCCTCAAAGGATTCTCGTTCTGCTAGCGTTCGGAATAAACAAAAGTCCCATGGACATGTGCCATGTGGTCTTGTTACTATATTTCAACAGATGGCAAGCAGTATTGTTTTGAATCTCTGCAGAACAAGCAGCTATGCCTATATCCTTGCAGAGTTTATTTCTGGAGGAATTGGGAGTTGGAGCGAAGCAGCACTTGATGTAATTTTCTTCCATTGTTCCTAGTTCCACAATACATGTGTAAAACTAAACAAACAAGATTCTTATTCTGAATGTGTTAATCACACCCACGGTTTGAGAACAATGAAGAATTAGATTAACTTGGATTTATAGGTGTGCATGCTAATCGACATAAAGCCTACACATAGGCACTTTCTGTGGATATGGGAAAGTCAGGTACTGATTTCTTTCTTTCATTGTATATTATGGCTAATTCCGGTGGAAGCTGGTGTAATGAAGGTCACATATCAAGATGGTCAGATACAACATAGCAGCAATTACGCAGGCAAGCAGCAGCTGTGATCACTATCTGTTCCAGGGGACAATTTATAGGAAAAAAAAGGTAATATTCACACACTCAGGAGCTGACAAGATTAAGAATGACCAAAGCTGATGATTAAGTTTTGGCTAATTATACTACTAGCAGTGCTATAAAACTGAAAAGCTGAGCCGGGTGATGCCTGGAATTGAATCTTCAGAGCACAACCCAGGGTCCATGTCAGTGTTACCCACATTGCAGCACCAGCCATCATTTTCAGTGAACACTGGTCTGGAGAATGCTTCTGCAGGCAAAGGAAATGTATTACAAAACCCTGCCAAGTACAGAAGTGTTTCTCTGGGAAGTGGTGAATAGTGAGGTTTTTTTGAAAGTGCTTGGGTGGCTTATGACCCATCCAGTCAGGGAACGTCAGGAACATCAATTAAACCCCTTATGATACCAGCTTTAGAATACCTACCTTATTTTATCATGACAAAAATTCTAGTTGACAAACTAGAGATTAACAGGAATAATAAGTACCATGCAAAATGTTCTTAGTCTCAAATATGCCAGCAGCACTGACTGACTTTGAATGAAATATTTTAGGAACATATATCAACTTAAGGACAGCTCATAAACACAGAAAGGAAATAGAACAGTTTTAATAAATTCTTTGCTGTATAGGAATGATCCAATTCTTCTTCCAAGAGACAAGAAAACCCTGCAGGTCATTGGTATCAGATGAGACATTATAAGATAAGGTAGTGAAAGCAATGTACCACATAGCCTTGAAAAATGCCAAGGGTCAGACCGGCTGACCCAAGCAATCTATTTTGGCCTTACAATCTGTGACACCATGCCAGCTTGGTGCACCTTTTATCTCAGTGTGGCTTGAAAGGAGAAACACATTACTAAAATACTGGCAGAAGAATTTGGAAGGAGAAAAGAATGAAGGTTCTGTCTACCTCCATCTATTTATTTTTCCAAGGCCAGTATGAGACCCGATACAATTCCCACATGGGTGTGTTATTGTGGTAACAGGCTTTTGGGATGGTAACTGTCTCTGTTGAGTCTGGTCTCTTGGAAAGAAAGAATTCAGTATTTTCAGAGTAAAAGCAAGACTGCCTATAACCGAATGATTTAGAGGATTGTGGAGAGGATTGTGGAGTAGAGAAAACTACTTTTGAGCAACTGAGTCCAGTTTCAGTCATTATAAGCAGGCATTATCATATAATCAATAATACATACAAGCTTGTCAACTACCAGCCTATAACTAGATTATCTGGGGGGGAGGGGGAGGTGCGGAAACAGGGAGGGGGACACGGACACAACTTACTATTCCTTTTAGAATATCACTCCACAGTCTCAATCTTCAGATGGTAAGTCTCTCCAATTTGCAGCTGCAACTGATTTATGGCTGGTTCATCCCCAAACAGTTTCATCACAAACACATCATTTAGCTAAACTAGTTCTTCTCAGATCCCAACTGTCTCCCCTAGGACATGCTTATAGGAGACAACCACTCTCTCCACCCCCATCATCATTTTACTGTGCCAACTAAGCCAGCCTCTTTTGATCTCTTGTAGTAAAAGATGTTCTCCCAAATGTCCTTTTCCCACCACTGAGATGCTAGAACAGACTCATGCCATCAGCCTCAAGACATGTGCCCTTGGCCCATCTCCTACTGTATCCATTTCTACCCTTTTGGTCCTCACGATTAATGCACAACACTCTAGTAGTGATACACTACAGCTGCTTCCTGTATGTGTCAGCCAATTTCATTATCACACTCCTGTCCTTTATGCCAAGGTCTTTGTTGGAAATATTAAATAAGATCTGTCCCGAGACCAGTCCTTGAGGAAATTGTCTAGTAACTTCTTTCAGCTTGATCATTTGCCTCACAGCATGACTCATTGTCATCTCTCATTTAAAGAGCGCCTTACCACATCTCAGTTCCTGTAATACTCTCCATCTTCACCATTTTAGCTAATAATTTCCCATGTGACACTGCATCAGATGCTTTGCTCAAGGTCAGATAGATTTGATCTATTGCTTTTGTCTACAGAATCATATCATCTTTTTTTTTTTTCCTAGATACATGAAGATTCTTATCAATCTTCTTTGTTAAGACAGGCATCAGGATAGCCTGACACAGTGTTCTGACCAAGGCTTATTCCATTTTCTCCCGCTTTCCATTTATCTGCAGAGTTTTAATTAGTCTCTCTTTCAAAGTTCCGTATATAATCCTTGCACACAAGTGAGGTCATTAAAGATCATAAGCAAAACAAGATATTTGAAGTCTCCTAGAAGATAATGTGATAATTAAGACAAAGTGATAATGTGGATTTGATGCAGCTGTGGATGGCAGGGGGGAGGCAGGAAAAACCAGATAACTTAACCTCTAACCTTTAAAGTTATGCACTTTCTCTGACATTATCCAGTACAAAATGGAAAAGCAACAGAACATAGAATAGAATTCATAAGATTCCTGTACCAGTTCAAATCAGTGGTTGCTCCCTGCAGGGCTGTCTCCATCAGCAGCCCATAGCAGGTCCCTTGAGAAGACTACAGAAACCAGGAAAGCCCAAGGTGCTGCTTTCCCACTAGTCTTTCCCAGCTCCACAGGTTTGTTGCCAATGAATTCTTGAAATAAAGGTGCTATCCATCTGTTAAATAGTCCTTATGGGACTTTTTTCCACAAAATAATGATAAGTTTCAAGCCAGCACAATGTCTATGATGACATTGCTTATTTCGAGTCAATTATCAGCTGATTTCTCTCGATGCCCCTTTGTTCTTTCAACAGCAGAAATGCTGAACCACCATGCCCTGTCATCTTCTCCACACTATGCATCCTCTGTTTTGTCTCTCAGCTTTGTTTTCTGGGCCTGAGCAGCCATACCCATAGAAGCATTTCCTGTGCACAAGCCATTGCAAAACTTCAATCACCTTCGGTCCCCTCCTCTGGGCTTTCTCTTGTCCTCTCTCTGCACCCACAACGTGCACTCTACCTCTGTCCAAAAGACTAGGACTGTCCCCAGAGGGGAAAAAAGTTTTAAGATCTTTCAGGAAAAAAACAGGTCCTCCAGTCTCAGCAACAAATGCTACCTGCTCATTCCCAGCTCCTTCACTAAAATCTGGCCATTAATCACTTCATGGACTGTAATTTTAGGTGTCTGTTTCTGACTCATCAGATAAGGACCACAGAAACCAGCGAGTTGCTACTTGACACTGTCACACTTAAATCCTTTTGAGGATTTTGCTCTCACATCTGTCCCTGAGGCCATTCATAAATTCTCTCCCATTTACCTTGAATTTCTGCACAAGGTATTTGCACATTTAACAGATGTAATTGCCCAGGTAAAGACAAATCACCCCTCTTACTCTGCATAACAAAGGGAAGCATAGACAAACTTTCTGTCCATGTGCTGCAGGAAGGGTTGCTGCACCACTACAGGGCTTCCCAGGGGCACTGCCCATCACCAGTGGTCTCAGATCTGTCTGATCACACATGCCTTTGCAAGAGGTTCCAACAAGCTCTGGCACAGACCTAACCAGGCAACCAACAGTGCCGCCTTATTTAATTTTAAGGGAAGGGAGGGGTTGCATCACTTCAGCACACTTAATTTTGAAGCTAACAAACCCACTGTGGAAATGGCATGGGGGAAAAAGGAGACACACCTGTTTTTAAGACTGCAACTAAAGAAAACCATGGCATTACTGACTTTTAAACTTTTACTCCAATATCACACATGCTTATTAACTTCTTAGGACCTTAATTTTAATAAGTGACTGCGCAAGTGATTATTTTGTGTACTCTAAGGAAAAAAAGCTAATGTAGGGGGGTTCTATACCACGTTCATCCTGAGCACAAACGTGCTTGAGATTTTCAGCTTTCCCTGACATTGCGTGTCTCCTCGCAATGCACTCTAAAACTTAAAACTGACAAAAAAAGCATTGCGTGTAACCAACACCTGTATGTCAGGCAGAGCTTCCCAGCTGATAGCAAAGCTTCGCACACCACCCTCTGAGCTGGGTTCTTGGGGGGGGGGGGTTGGTTTTCTGTTTTTTTCAAAACCGAGGTCTTTTTCCCGAAGAGCTTTTGCCTGTGATGCAGATTTTTCAGGCTTTATGTTTTTTGTCCTGCAGCCGGTATCGCAAGAGAACATTGCCCTCTGGTGTCACAAGCTTTGTGCTTTGGAGGGCTCCCCACACGCACTCCCTTCTCACCCCTTTATTTTTCCTCCTCTCTACCTGCTCCGCTGACAGCTGGAGCTGTAGTTCGCCGGCGTAAATCGGCAGGAGGTAGGGGAGTGGGATGTTTCCATTTCCACACGGGAATTTTTTCAGTCACGTAACAATTCCCTTGGGTGTGAACATAATGTTTTTTGCACCACTTTACAGAAAGGCAGAACTAGATCCCTCCGGGTCGGGTGATACCATTAAATCTCAGCTGGCTCTTTTTTTAGGAGTAATCAATCAGGTCATTTATTCATCCACTTGAAGTTTTTAGGGTATGTTTTTAGGGGGTTAAGTTTAGTATCAGAATTAAAGCTAAAGACTGCAGCAAAGATGTTGCCAGCCAGTATTTTTCCTATCATTAGCGAGTTCTCGAGCCTGCACTGGGAGACAGTGATGAGCTCTGCTTAAATAAACACAGGCTTGCTTGCCCCTGGGCACAGCCCGGCATGCTAGGACACATCACTGGTAGAAACTGGCCAAACCAAAGGCAAAGAAGCCAAATGGTACCTCGGTGTTGGACAGCAATACCAAAAGAGAGAAAACATTTTTGTTTAAGCAGTTGGGGAAGGGGCCGGAGTGGTGCGGTGGGAGTAAGGCAGAGTTTAGGTTTGCCTGGCTAGCCTTGCAGGCTCTGCTCTCAGATCATTTGCACAAAGCAGAATAGAAGAGGAAAAAGGCCAGATTATTTTCCCTCAACTCTTAAAGCCAGATTTTCCACTCAGATATTCCAAGTGTTTATTAAAGATGCTATTTTCAAAAGGATAGCTACCACAATGAACAGATCTTATTGCCAACTAATCAGTCCGTGCAAAATGCATAGACATGTTTTTTTCTAAGTGGTGAGTGATGATTCCAACAGATGATCCCACTATTTCCATCAGTGACTTGCAGCCACTCTGAAAACCACAAGGTGTGAGGGGTGTGCACCCTCAAAACAGAAGCTGGAGGCTGATTGCAGGGTTGCTGTTGGTAATTGGCTGCCTGTAACTCTCTGAATGTTGTTATATGGTTATTATTATTTACCTTTTGCTCAGCGGGATCCCACATGTAGATTTAACCTGCTAACAGTCAGTGGTCTAGGCTCAAATCTCTGTGTAGGACCACTTACAGACAATGGAAACATCTCCAGAGATTATTCCATCTCTTCTTACCATAGATGTTGGAGGGAAGTTCCCTTCTCCTTCCGTTGACTGGAGATAATTAGCTGAGACCAGACACAGTCCGTTGGCATATGCAGATTTCTGACCACCCCGTGGACTTTCCCCAGGCCACACCAGGCCAGTTCTTCAGCCAAGGTCCCCAGTAGTGCTCAGGTGCTGAGATAAAGCCTTGCTGATAACCTGAATGCAGGAATTTTCTTCCCAGACATTTACAGGGCTGTTAACTTTTGCATTTTTAATAAAACAA
The DNA here is from genome assembly GCA_022605575.1 of Laterallus jamaicensis coturniculus. Lineage (NCBI taxonomy): Eukaryota > Metazoa > Chordata > Aves > Gruiformes > Rallidae > Laterallus > Laterallus jamaicensis. The sequence goes on from JAKCOX010000001.1 coordinate 41,256,163, forward strand.
AGCAACTCAGTTTTCCACCTTTACAAGAAAATATAAATTGCTCTCTTGAAGTACTGAGGGCTGGCATTATTTTTGTGCATCTTCTCATTTGTAAACGCTTTTACAGAGCTGTTTTTGCCATCAGGAGCATCGAAAGAGAGGAAGTAGAAGGCTGATTTGAGACAGGAGGCTCACTTTAGGATTTAGAGAATTTTAAGTCACAACAAATCTTAAATTTGAGAGGAACTTCAAGGTAGATCTCATTGAAAAAGATTACAGAAAAAAATGAAAAAGCATTTTCCTTTTTCTAAAGCAAATAAAATATAGATAACAGAAAGAGAATAAGTTCTGAAAAAATCTCTGGAGGCATTAAAGAAGGAAATAGGGAGATAATGACAAGAAAAATTGTAGTGAATTCAGAATGCAGTCTACAAGCACTCCTCTATGAAGGTTATTTTTTTAAAAAGTATAGTAATAAACTGCAACAAATCTGTATTTTGTCGAGATTTTAATGTCTTTATCAATGCCTGTTTACACTTCTCCTTCTACAGTACCAGCATAGGCTCTTGGCAGTTCTGTCCCTGACAGGACCAAGTGGCTGTTTGGGCTGAGCATTACTTTTGCTTTGTGTGTTACTTCTCAACTGGATCCATTCAGAGGTTTTGGTAGCAAGGAGGCTACAATACTTGATCTGGGCGTGAAATTCAACGACAGTCTGAAATTTAGATTTTGTACAGTCGTGAGTGACGTGAACAAATGAAAGACATTCTCTAGAGCAAATTGTTGACCGGATAAAGAGCAGACTTGAAAAAGTGGAGTGGCCTCACTGAAATCAGTGACTACTCTTCCACCAGGGACCAGACATTCATTTTGCCCTTCAGAATTATTTGCAATAACACATGCCATACATGCTATGTCTGGTAGGTCACATTTTTCTAAAAAACTTTTGCAAAACAAACATTTCAATGAAAAAGATCACACGAATGTTATTAGAAGGCTGACAGCTGTGGTAGCCAGTGAGCTGGAAGATGGTTATTGGCTCTATATGTCAAAGAGCCCAAATTTTTCTACATTTCAGTTTTTCTTGCCATCTGCTTCATTACTTTCAGTGTTTTTTAAGGATTTCCAATAAACATACCGAGATTTCTACCCGTCACTCCTGAAAGTCTGCTGAGCTGCCTTTCTGACTTCACTGACATCAGTTCATACCTATGGCTACACTGCTGTCAGAGTAGCGGTCTTCAGCGAGTCATTTCAATGCTTACCACATTTCTCTCTAAGCAAGCCTTTAGAGCACATGATTGAGATCACATTTAACAGAAAGACTCCTCCTTAGCTCCCACATAGCTCTCTCCAGGGACTGGTTAGTCAGTCTTGGCAAATTACCTCTGAGTGCCATGGTCCTGCTGGCTGAAGATGGCTCTGGAGCCACCCTAAGATGTTACATGAGGCAATTTGCAGCCAAAATGGCTTCTTCTTCCCTTCTTGCACTTATGTGCCAGATTACAACTTTGCATGCAGGCAGATCATATGAGCCATGCCTGAGAACAGGCACACATGAGACAGAAGTCTGCAGAAGAGAGCAGTATGCTTCAGGGACAGTACCACAGCGAGGTTGTTGCGGACCTTGGCTCTGGAGGATCAGTCGCCTGCCCAGATGTCATTCCCAGCTGTCTCTCTTTGCTTCCAGAGTGGGCACACATCTGCGTTTGTGCTTTATGCACAGCTGATGCAAATATCTCAGAGGCAGAGCCTGTCTCTGACACACTGGTGTAGCACCTGGCACAGTGAGGTGTGGGCAGTGTTAAGGGTTTAAGCAGCACTGCCATGGATATGTGAAGAGGCAATTAGACAACTAATTACCTTCCAGAAAACCTTCCCTAATACAGATTTCAATACAAGTATTCACTGGATTAATGTAATTTCAGAGTTGCATAAACAGCCCTGTGGCTATTTTGATTTTTATTTCGGAGTTGATTTAGTGCTCATCAAGACTTTATGTTAGACAACAGGTATCACAGAGACCCAGAGTCTACTGGACACTCAGAACTGAACTTCAATCATTCATTTGCATCCAGACCAAGTATAGCCACCCCAACGCAACACAGCCACGCTACCTTCATGCTGGGAGGCTGTGGCTGTTTCACTTTCCATGTCAGAGCTGGGGCTGCCACTGCTTCTTTGGGAGCCTCTTCTGCATGCAGCTGGCACTGAGAGGATAAATACCATAAGTCCCTGGGTATATGCTATGTTCTGAGACCTCCCAGGTCTTTCTGTCAGGAGCTGAAAGAAAATGAGATGATTCCCAAGCCTGCTGTATGTTCTCACTGGTTTGTTGAAAGCAGAGGCACCAATCTCAACATAAACCGACATAGCTCCATTATTTTCGGTGGAGCTACACCCATGTACATAAGATGCAGTTCCAATTGCCTTCCAAAAAACTGCAACTGCACTATCCTTTGGTTGTGTCTGTTCAGTGGCTATTGTTGTTAGTTACTGTCACCAACACACAGTCTGTTCTTCAGCCTAAAGCTCTTTACTGAACCAGGACAGTCTTCTATAGACTTAACCAGAGTGGTGATTTCAAGTGGAGATCTGTAAACAGAAATGCAGGAACTGACAGCAGCCTGCCTTTTGGGAAAACCTGGTTTTCATCCCCTGCCTTTAGAGCAATTGTTCATTTTAGTAAGTTTGGGGTTTTTTTTTTAATGTTGTGATATTATTTAATGCTATTATTTTGTTGAAAAAAGCAACATGTAATCAATCGATACAGTAATCTGAAGATTCGATGCCCATTCCAATGATATTTTGGTCTCCTGGTAACACTGCTAATGATTTGTCATCATGAAACAGAGAAAGAGTGAAGATATTTCGCTGGATTCAGAAGCACTGTGAAATCAAGTGAGGGTCACACTGATTTTGCAAAAATGCACCGCCGGTTGCAATTCTCCCTGTGTTCAGCAAACCATGAAATAACACTCTATCAATTTTCTGGCACTTGAAAACAGGAAAGCAATCCAAAGACAGTGGCCTTTTGGCAATGTCTAGCAGAAAGGTGAAAGTGCTGAAACATGGGGCTTCCTTTCTTCCCCCTCTCCCGGCAGTCAGTTGCTCATAAAGAATTAGCGTAACAATTTTCCAGAGCCTAGATCAATGGAAACATGGAAATTAATTATTGCAGTCACCTCATTACTCGACTGTCAGTGTTAATAGATGTTTAGCACTGCAATAAGAGCAGTGGCGGTGCATGATTTTATCGTTGTAGATAAGTGCTTTTAAAGTGAGAGCTCGCCACACGGGGCTGCGCCGGTGCTGTGCACCATTGATACAGCTCAGGATGAGCCCAGCCTGCTGCTGGGGAGCCAGGGAGGGGTCAGAGCACCACAGCCCCCTGTGCCAGCATGTGCAAGCAGCTTACTCATGGCAAGCCTGTCGCACATGAACTGCACAGAGCAACAAATCAAAATCCACATACAGTATAATGTAAAAGTGATAAAACATTTAAAAGGAACTACTCTTTGCCATTTAAAATATCCAGAGGACTACCATGGTTTAATTTCATCAACGCCCTGTGGCATCAGAAAGCAGGAAAATAGCCCTGCATCTGCAGAGCTGTTAGGAGGCAGTACTGTTGAGCAATGTGCCCACTGGTCTGGAAACACCCACCCACCCACCTGTCTACAGTCTTTTCAAAAGTCCCAGCATCAAGCACTGAAGTGCAGAAATGGTCTGTTACATTATCATGGCATCATGTGTATCAACATCCTTCCATGACCCTGGTAGCCTGTTCCTCATACCTCTCAACAGTACTTATTTGGGAACTAGGCAAAGGTAGAAAAAAGTCTGTGTGAATCCAGCCCTGAACAGAACATTTATGTTGATAAAGCTGATGATTGTGGCCAGTTGTGGCTGGTCAGAAGCTATATGTCTTGGAAGCAGACCACAAAATTCTAGTGAAAAGTGGGAAAGGGCTCTTCAGAGTCCTTTCTTCATGAGGAAATCCATCCCCAGAGAATAAAGACTTGCATGCTTAGAAAAGTGCATTTAATTCTAATCTAATTCAACAAAAGAGAGTTCAAACCTTGATAAGACAAAGGACTAGGTGATGGTGGTTTTTATTTGTAGGGGAGAAGGTGCACAGTGAAATGATCTGGCAATAAAAGACAATGCATTTTTCTGCACATCCTTTTTTTGCCAAAACTTGAGCAATGCTTCAGAAGCAGAGGCCAGGTTTATCCAGCAGTAATTGTTATAACCGTCAGAGCTTGTCTGTACTGGATGAAACATTTTACTGACCTTTGCCAAAGGGGCATCAGTTTAATGGCTGTTAAATTGTCACCCAGACACAAAAAGTCTTTGATTTGGGGTTCCCAATGCTGAAGCTTTGCTTCCTCAAGCTAGTTTCTTTGCTCTCTTTCTATTGACTTTGTTCTGCCGACCTCACTCTCCCTCTCCTTCTGTGCTTACAACACTGAAAACATCAATCGAAAAGGAATTTTGAGTGTCTGTAATTCACCGCAGAAACTTTTCAGGCTGCAGAGGAGACAGATGAGACACTAACGCTGACAGTATCAACAAAATAAATCCTTCAGCACCAATAAATTCTATCAGTGCTTGTTTATTGAGTTTGGGTCTTTTTTCACCTGTCCAAACTGATGGCAACTTATCAAGGCAATGCTATGAGGTTTGATAGTATACTTACTAGCTGACAAATTTGTAAACCCACACGAAACTTTAAGTTCATATAAGAAAGTAACCAATGTGCTGTCTCTTTCTACCCTACACCTGCTGCAAACCACACAACTTGCAGTGACAACCTTTGCTCTTGAATTTCATACATCATTTCTAATGCCCTCATAGTACCTATGCCCCAATACATTCCTCGGTTACAGCCTGTCATCCTCACCCCAGTTTCCACCCCAGCAGGTAAGGAAGGCCTTTAAAAGGGCAGTACAACCGTTGCAGTATAGTGGCAATTAGAAAAGCCACTGAGAAACCATAGCAATGCAAATGGGACCTTGTCAATGGCTGATACCATTGTAGCAACTCAAACCTCTAGAAATGTTTACATCAATTACATGATTGCTACTGTGACCAACTGTGTGCTATTCATTTTCCTTTCCCTGAGCCAGGCATGATTCATACAGAGAAATTGTCTTAAACAAAGAGTCTTCTCTTGAACAAAGAAGAGGGAAGGGAAAGGAAGGGAAGGAAAGGGAAAGGATAACCATGTGCTACCAAGTGAGCAGTCAGCGGAGAGAATGGTGGCTTTTGGCACATCAAAACCCTCGAGATAGATTGTGTCTTTTAGAGGAAAGGCGTTGTAGGACAACCAGGAGTAGTGATTCTGGTTCACAGCTGGGACAGAACGTGCTCCCTTCCACCTCCTCAGCTCACAGTTGTTCTATGCCAACAAGAAAATACAAGTTTTATGGGTGTGCTGTTGGGAGCAGAGCTCATGTTAGTGTACTGCTTCAGAAACTGGCTCACCACAGGGCACTGATGGTTTTAAAACAAGAAGTCCTTACAGCTAACTTCCCAGTGTGTAGGTCCTCCACCAGCAAACATAGAAGTGAAACTCACCTGATCAGAGGCTTCAGAAATGGAGTAAAGAAATTAAGTCATAGAACAGTAAACTGGAGGAGACAGGGATTTGACTCATCACTCACCTTTCCAGCTGCTATCTGTTTATGCTATGTGATACTGTCAATCATGTGTCGAGGGTCCTTGCACTGAAGAGGCAGTCTCCTCTTTGGCATGTCTTCATATGCAAATAAAAAATATAAATATTATAACACTGACAATTTGGGGAGATGTACTTACCAGAATCTATTTTAAAATTGAAATTTGCTCCTTCCCCACCTTGTTCTTTAGCTTTATTTTTACATCTTTACATCTAAATGCACTTTGCCTGATTTACTAGATTGGTTGATATTTTTTATAAGCTCTTGTAAGGTACTCAGCTTTAAGGATGTTGTTTTGTTTGGGTTTTTTTGCTATTAGTGACCCTTTAGACATTTTTTGCTTTTACTGTCCTTGAAAAGAAATTCTCCTTCTGAGTATTTCTCAACACTGTGCACTCCACTTTTCATTACATAAAAATTGGTGGCTATTAGCATTCCAGAAGCAACATGTCTACCAAGCTGACCGCAACAAAGGTAAATTATCTGGTTTATGCTGCAAAAATTCTTTTCTTTATATAAATACATGCATCTATGCAACTAAGTTCATTACAATAATTTATTATAAATAGTGGATAATGTTCATCATCCAGGCATCAGGCAGTTACATAATCTACTTACTTAAATTAAAATTCATTAGGAAAAATAAATTGGTTTATTTCTTAACTGTATCATGGCTGAATAAAAATAAACTATAACTGCTAAAACATTCTGAATACAAATTTATCTTGGCGGCATTTTCTGGTGAACTACACAATTACATTTCCATTCATTTCAAAGGCAAACAGTTTTGATAAATGCCGAGAGCATTGTAAATACAAACCAGACACAAATAACAAGGGTCCAATAGGCAAAAAATGAACCTCTGAGGGTAGGAACTTTCAGGCAAATTATGGAAATCCCAGCTAACTTATGGCAAACACCTGCTAATACCTCAAAAATTATATTTAATAAACTCCATTATGTTTAGCAAAAATTCTTGCCCCATAGCATATGATTCAGTGAGACCGAAGGTGAGGAAGTTGACTGTCAGCTTTGTGCTCCATCCCTCCCTGGGCTGCCAGCAAACACACCAAACTGCCAGCTCTCATGCAACAGCCTCGGGGGGTTGTGCTGTCTGTGGGGGATCACAGCAGGAGGACTGTTCTGGGTACACTGCCCAACCCAGGCACACTCTTGGCATGGGAAAGAGAAATAAACATATACTTGAGGTGTAGAAAAATAGGTTTTCCAGATGGGACAACACTTCTCCTCCTCTGTAACATCACAAAGCTTCTTAATGAGCTGACTCAAAGATGCCACATTAAAGCTGGGTTGTGGTAATTAACCAATTATGCCTAAATTAGTCTTGTTCATCGAAAATACTTTTTTGCCAGCTCTGGACTGCTGCCACCTTGCATGACAGAGAGATATTTATTACAAAAACACAGATACATAGCATATATATATATAAACATATATAGCATATATATAAAAACATATGTATATGCTATGTAGCTATAAACTTTGTTCATATTTTCACTGTTTCTGTAGCCTTGGTCTTGAGCTACCTGGGGTTTTGATATGCATGGGCCTGGACATACTGTGTGCACTTCTGAGCAGAAGCCAAGAAATCAGAACTCATTTATAACCATAATTCCTGACTGTGCTCTGGAGAGGAACGGGGAGAAATTAAATGGCTTGAGCTCTTATTTGGTCTTGTCAGATAGATAAAGTTTAGTTTCAAAACAAGACAAAGGTTTCTAATAACTGGAAAATAAATTTCTGACATTTCTGGCAGAATTATATATTGTGGTAAACCATGACAGAACAGTGCTGGACTTCATGATACAGGTCTCTCCCAGTCTTAGGAGTGAGGTTCTTCCATGCCATCATTAGCTCAGACATACAGAGTTGTATCCGGAAGGACAGGCAGAGGGAAACCTCACTTCTATAGATCCATTCCTACTATAAAAGTATTATGTTGATATTCATTAAATTATTGTGCCTCAGGAGGCCTATTTTGTCTTTTCTTGATAGCATTATTATGCTTATTTAAATATTATTTAAATGCACATCTTGGCATCCAAACATAACAAAGCCTACAAGGGAATTTAAGATGATATAGAGCAAGCTAAAGTGATCTTCAATTTTTAATCCCTGTCTTCCCATCCTAAACAAAAAGAATGAACATCTCTTCAGCAAGTGAAACATTGTTGTGGCATTATAAATTTCCAGATGGTGCTAGCAATAACTGAATGAGTTCATAACTCTTATGCAATTCCCATCAGATTAATGGCAGCACACCAGCAATTAATTTGACCTTGGTCTGTACAAGTCAAACGTAGAGAACTGTAGTAACATCAGTTTTCTACACTTTATTCATTAAAAATATAAAATACAGAAATGTCTACATTTACTCAAATTCTTTTTGTAAATCACCTCATTAGTGTGTAATATGTTTCAGTTGTGTATTTCATATCATTTATCAGCAGCATATAATGTTATACATGAATTTCACTGCAGCCCAACGTACAGTCTTACATACTGTGACTGGAATTAAGATACACAGTATTTCCATTTCTAATACAGAAAAATAGCCACTCTAAATGTTATGGGATTTGTGTTATTTTCTTTAGTGACTGGGCATTACAGCATTGAGAATCATAAGAATATAAAAATAATTTGGAGCTAAATATCTAAATCACTGAGTTTCTTAGCACTGACATAAAAAAAATGCACAAGAGACTGTAAAAAATGAGAAGCCGTGGAGATGAAATAAAAATGGGAAGTGATGACTACAGAACAACAATAGGCACAGGTTAGTGGAAAAAGCAGCAACAACATGGAAATTACACCCTAGAAATACCAACAAATACAATACTTTTAGTAATAGTAGTTGACAGAGGAAAGGTCACTGTTCTTGGTAATGCTTCCAAAACTGTTTTTCCTAGCAATTTAATACAGGATATTTTTCTTTTTACTACCCAACAGATAATATTGCTGGGAAAAAAAGCCTAAGAAGTCTAAGTTTGGTATGACAAGATATTTTATTTTCCCACTCCTAAAAAATCCAGTTGAACACTTTATAGGAGATTCTAGAAGGCAGAAGTAAGCAGGTGTGACTGGAAAGCCATCTCAGCACAGCCTTGAAAAAAATCCAGATGTGCAATATCATCATTATGACTGATGTTTTCAGTGAAGTTTGGTGTTGGTCTAACCCTGCTTTCACAGAAATGGTTGCAAATTTCATACTATTATGGAAACCTTTAGAAAGTCATGGTTGGAGTTCCTGTAAAGAGCTAGATAGGAAGGGGAAGAGAGACTTTCCTTGTAAGATTTGAGATTACTAGTCTGCTTCATGGCAGATCTTATGTCTATAAACATGATCATACTTGATGGGATACTACATTTCAGTCCCAGAAATAATACTGATGGCATTGATCAAACTTACTAGCTGTCTGAAAGCTAGGATTCTAGTCTAAGCCCAGCATCAGTACAATGAGCATATAGCCTCAGTGAGCAGCAATTGAAGCTTCCATTATAGTTACTGGAAAGCAAGATGTGTTTTCAAAAGCAATTCATTTCAGCCTCAGATGTCTAAGGTACATGAGTTACTCTCTAAAAGTTCTTCTCTTTCCCAGCTGTGCAGTGAGTCTTAAGAGACTTTCTTAGACTAGACACCTTTTACACAACCTGAATTGAGCAAGAAGAATTGCACCCTTAGTATCTAGTGAGGTGGGGTGGAGGGTTTTCAGTTGAGGAAGATGGCTATTTTCTCATCACCCCATAACTAATTTTATTAGGATATTATTTGGGTAATACGACTTTGAAGCTCATTTTTATCTGAGATGTCACAACACAGGCATCGCTGCTCATCCTCCAGCAGTACATATAAGGTCTACAAGGTACCATACTCAGTTTATGTGTTTAAACATTCTCTATTCACAAGCGTTTACAAAAAAAAAAAAGTATGATAACAAGCAACAAGTGAAGATAAACACCAAACAGGAAAAAGGGAAGGAATACTATATACATGGGAAATAAGTCTATCTATTATAAGAAACACTTTAGCCATTATTGAATCTAGAGGAACACCATACATTGATTTTTGGGGATCAGTCAAGCAAGTTCCCCCATATTTAGACAATTACATGGCAGAAAATGCCAGGGAACTTGAAGGAAAACTACTATTACAGTTGACTAATTAATCTTCATAGGGAGAATGTGGTTTTCTTATTCATTCTGACAATAGCTTAATGCAGTTCAGGGAACAAAAGAAACAGATATATTCTTCACCCTGCTGAATAATAAAATTCTTGCAGGGCTGAAAAAACCAAAAACCCACACATGGGTTTTTATCAAACTTTCCATTTTCATTTAATTCTATTTTATTTTTTTTGATTGACTCAAGGCTTGAAGGTATAATGTTAAAATATTGTGAGATAGACTGACATGGATGGGTGGGTGGATGGACATATACAAACAAGCTATCCAGAAATAAAGAAATCTGGGACATAATGTCAATATCTTTATTAGAGTAGGTTGCAGGCATTTTTATGCAGTTCTGAGTTCTTATCTCAAATATGACCTCTAAATCTTTCTAGGTATGCTCAGTACCAAGATTTAGAAAGCTGGCAGCCAAACGCTGTCTAACACATGTTTTTCAGTCATGGCTGAAGGCATTTTGCACTATGTCTAAAAATACAGTTCTCAGGATTGCACAGCAAGGAGAGGATTATTAAAATTAATGGAATTGATATTTGTACACTGGAAAAAAGTAATTGCTTACTTCATGAAGTGCTGCAAATGATGAGTGACTGGAATATTATGTTAGCGAACATTTATAACATAGGGGATAATTTTGCAATTACAATTTTTGATGACATTATTAAAGCTAGGTCACTTATTGAACTAATCTCTTCTGTTATGCCTCCTGGTATAATTATATTAGTTACTAAGTACAGCGTTTTTTAAAGAAATTACGCCCACCATTAAATATTTCAACCTTACCTATAATGAGATCAGCATTAACAAGCTGCTATCGGTAGTGTAGGAAGATTTGATCAACAAACGAATTAAAACACTGAAGAGATAAGTTACACCTTTAATTTGTTTTTAACTGTTCTTTATTTTTATCTTGTGAAGGTTAACAAACTGCTTGTTTGAAAAAAAAATAAATCTGTTGTTCAAAGTAGATGCAAATATGCACACACAAAAATAGGCATCAGGGAAAGAGCAATGCATCTTCGCATTCTTGCTATAGGTATGGTAAATAGCACCTGTCTCAGCCTATTTCTTTGAAAGCAGGGATACTATTGTAGGTAAAAGTAAGTGGACATAATGTCCTATATTTGGAAGTTCAAATATAAGGTATAGAAAAAGCCCATTGCAAGCCACTTTTAAGAAAAATAAATATGCAAGGAGAAAAGTCCAATCAGATATCAAAAGCAGATAAATCAATAGAAAAATAGAGATTGAATAATGATATTGCCCATGCAACAGAATGAAGTGGATGCTGCTTTTCTCTCGGGATGTATGAATTGTAGTGTGCAAAGTAGCAATCCTAGGCTGGAGCAGATACCAAGAAATCCAAACCCACAAAGAAATAAGAGTAAAATATTACTATTAAGGTTAATAAAAACTCACATCGTGTAACAATTCACTCCAGATGTATTGAATGAAATTGAGAGACTGGTCTGTATCACTGCAAAATTACTGTTAATGTCAATAAGGACATAATCTGAAACAGCCAGTGTTTCTCATAAATTTTATGAACTCTAAGCTAGTAAAATCCCTCTAGAAGGAAAGATCAATGAGTTTGCCTATTGGGGTTATACCAGGAATTAAAGAAAATTGCATGGGTTCATTCAGGTGGGAAGAAGAAGGGTAAATTATTATAAGGGTTACAAGCACTGGTGTTTCTCACACTCAGAAGGAGATATAGCAGACACAGAAGAGAAACTTCAATAGCATTGGACCACATGCTGGCTCCGGTGACCCCAACTAGGATTTCTGCCAATGGCTTCAGGTAGGACAAGGGCATCCCATGACTATTTTCACTTACAATTGAAAACAACTGTACAGTAAGGAATGCAGACTAGTATCATTGCCCAAGGAAGTGAATAAAGTTTAAACAATGAGAACATAAAAAGGAATAATTATATATTTTTTCTTACCATTTCCATTTATTTGAGGCCCTCAACCAAGCTAGAAGTCAGTGCATATGTGAGATACAGAAGGTTCCTTTACAAATCAGAGGAGCAACCTCTGCCAATCATTCACTTTCTTTCTACGTAAGCGTATGTGCCCCACCAGCAATTGAATACAATAGAACAGGTCATCCACTCACATCCAACCAAGATATCTACTGTGAGTAGCTAAGAAATCTCCATGTATTGAAGTCAAGTGTTGATGACAAAAGGTTGAGTTTTTATAATAGAAGAGTAAATTCTATATTAAGTACTTCCAAATAGAAATTAAAAACTTGTCAAGGACTTTTGTCAAGGATATTCAAAGATTTTCAACTTTATAAAGTTAAGCTTGAGGCTTTGCAGGATAGACTATGCAAATAGAAATTGATGTAGCCTAAATAAAACTTGCTGGCCCAAGAGAAAACTCACAACCATCATTTGAGTATTTAACACGTATTTTGGTTGAAGACTCCTAAGGCAGCCTTCCCTTGTGAAACAAATATATGAAACTACTTCTTACAGTTCCTTTTCTACTCTAAGAGGAAGAGCTGAACTCTCAGTTGCATTATATCCACCTTCTCCTGGTACAACCTTGCTGATTTCCATGGAGTCTAATTTAATTTAAAATGCATATGAAAAACCATAGATGTATATGTTGTTCTGTAAGGGGGAAATTGTTGAAATCACATAGGGTAAAAATGTTACCATGGACTATAAAATAAACACTGAAAAAAATCACTGGAGCAAGGAAGTGATGAATTCCTTCAAAACTAGAAAATTATACTAATATAAACTTGCTGTTATTTCAAAAAGGGTCAGTTCCACTAAGGTGAAAAAGCAAGAGTTGATGTTTAGTAAGAATTGCACTGCTCTGATGAGACCAGTGATAGAACTTAAAACAACATTTTGTGCAGTATTTAGGGAGAAAATGTAGAACAAAAGTGAAAACAGGCCTTTTCCTTTCTTTAAAAAAGCACAAACAAAATACCGAACTAGTAAAAAACCCCTCAATCCTAAATGCAGTTGCTCCAAAGTCTCAGAAATTTGCCTTCACCCTTTTAAAAGACACTAACATGATGTACAATACAAAAATGCATTTGGTTTTAACTATTTTCTACTATGTTTACACTAGAGTGAGGAGGCATTTGAATTGATTCTCTTTTTAAAACCTCAGGAGACTGAAAAGCTTTTAAAGAAGGCTTTTTGCACACTTTCTAATATTTGTTTTCATGTCTCCCTGTGCACCAGCTACTGTATATCTCTATTATTTTTTAGCAGTTTTTTTAACTGAAAGTCACCTCAAGAATACTTAGAAAATAAGGTAAAAAAGGAATGGTTACAAAGAACTGCCTTCAAACTTGATCTCTCATCTCTTTATATGTGTCCAATGCCTTTTCATGTTCATTTGGTATTGAGGCGAGTACAAATTCTGTGTGTATCCTAAGACCTTATCTAATCCTTCTATATGGATGGCAAGCCCTTCAATGAAAGGACTACCAAACTGTAGAAGTATCTTTGGTACCCCATTTCAGGAAACTTTAATACCAGTAGATTTATTGCAGCTCACAATGATCCATGATTCTTCCGTGCAGAAGTTGATGTGGCTTTTTGTTTGGTTGGTTGTTTTTTGGTTTTGCTTTGCTCTGTTCTTTTATTACTGATCACTTTGGCAGCCATATGTAAGTTCCATTATTATTTGTCCAAGAACACTGAAGCTGAGAATCATCAAGATCATCTGCATTGCTTCGTGCATGTTCTCTGTACATAACCAGCCATCTCGCCAAAGTCACATGTGTTGTCAGAACTGAAGACTCACAGCAAATTGCTTCTGAACTATCAATTCATCAAGAAAATGGATGCTGGTTTCCTAGCATTGACCTTCCAATGGTGTAGAAAATTTTTCCTGCTTAAAGCAGCACTTTCCAAGGCAAGAATTTTCATAATTTATTAGGAGGAATATTTAGGGATACATTTCCATACCTTCAGTGAATTTCATATAGCCTGACAAGAGGAAAATACAATAAAACACCCCCATATTGTTCAGTACTCTGCTGTACTAAGTGGTTTTTCCTGGTCTTCAGAGGAAAGAGCATTTGATGCTGCTTTAATCAGGATCAGAGACAAAGGACATTCAGAGAGGTAGGCCCAATCAATAGCTTATTCCTGACATAAAGTCATACATACATTCATTCATTCACTATAAGGTCAGCAGAGATCCCAGTGGGTCTGAGGTCTGACTCCCATACAGTAGGACTTCCTGAATTAATTCCTGTTTGAAGCAGAATACATCATACAGAAAAAACCCGAATTTATCTTCAAGCAATTCTGTTAAACCTATCAGTTTTAACTTGGATAAGACCAGGGAGGAAGGTAAAAATGTCTTATTAAACTTATAATTACTGCAAAAGAGTTTTAGTTGGAGTTTAGAAGCATGGAGATTTTTCTTTTTTCATAGTCTATAGCCCATTATTCCTGCAACTCTGAGCCAGAATTCTATAACAAAACATTTTCCTTCAAAAAAAATTTATTCTTCTGCAGTTATCAGTGTCTTTCGCACTTCTTGAAAGCCTGAAGAACTTCTGGTCACAGCTGACTGCTAAGTTGCTATAGAATGGAAAAATTCAAGACTAAGGTAGGAATAATTATTTTTTATGCCTTCGGTGTTATGAGAGGACTAAAGTGGGAGAGGAGATTTAATCTGTATGCCATATGATTGTGCCTCCATCCAGAAAAATTCTGTATCTGATGTTTTCACTCCATGGGCCCCACATTGGTATAACAAGACCCCTGCCTGCCTGCCTGCCTGATGGCATTTCATATCAGTTCTAAGCAGTGCTGGAGGTACAGTGGGAGACGTGATTCATGCAGGCTGAGGTATGCTTCAATTCTTGCCCACGGGAACATAGGGTCAAAGCTTTGTCACCTCTCTTTTCCCATTATTCCCCAAGAACTTAGTCTTTCCCAGATGGCTTTCATTTAAACAGTTTGGATTTGAAGTGGGTTTGATCTCAAGCATGGGCTGAGGCATGTTCTCAGGAGGGAGAACATATGTACTCTTTGGATCTACTGAGACTATGGAAACCTTCCTTTGTGCAGGGAGTTTAGCAATAATAAAATAAGGTTGAGACACACACTTAAGAAATTAGTGTTGGTGAACCTACAAAAATGATTACTAAGTCTTCATTAGGAGTGATGTGTTTTGGTAAGTTAATGTAAAAAAATGGTAGAAGGATTTTTAACATTGACTTTATAGTTACAGGAGAGCCTTGCATGATGCTAATGGGCATTAATGATTTTGCCAGGTGACTTCCTCCAAGCAATGGAGAACAATCAACTTTTGACTTTGGAGTAACCAAGATTTGGCTCAACACACAGTAACAGGTTTCATCATTTTGTATTAGTATAATAACTTTTAGAAATACAATACACACTTTTTTCTGCTAACACTGTTCAGCCTATGTATCGAAACAAATTTTAAAATGGCACGAATCCTGTGCCTGAAGATATTAGTATGTACTGACCGTACATAGTGTCATGAGTGTTTTTCAACTACATTTTAACAGAGGCACATCATATTGCAATAAAATTCCACCCTTTTCAGACTCAGTTCAGATAAGTATGCAAAGGTAAGGATAAGTCAAACAGGGAATACTCTTCTTATAGGAATGTGGGTTTTATGGACAATTTGTTGCCTTTGTGTCCCTTATTTCAGATTCAGTCTGTCACTGTTTTTAGAGTCAGCTCAGTCCTACAAGTCACTCACATCTTGAAAGGATGCTTTGGGAATGGAAATACAGTTTAGCTTTGAGTAAAGCTAGGATATCAGCTTCTCCCAGGCTTCAATATAAAGACATACAGAGCATTTGAAGAGGGAGCTCAGGATCTTGGTAGGTGTAAAACCAGACCACTACTTAAAAGAGAAGCAAAACAAATAGCAACCATTGTCCCTTAAGTGATCAAAATGCCTGCCTCTCCTATCCTGAAGTGTATTTCTTCACTGTGCACGGCCACTAAACTAAAACATTTCATTCTGTATTTTAAAGTAAGATATTTCCCCCACTGGTACTTGTTTCCATTTGAGTTTGCAAGTAGTAAAAGGCAAAGACCAAATGATCCTTCTGATAAGTTATTCACAACTTCATTTGCTGGCACAATTTGTACATTCAGTTGACTTACCCTGTGCCAATTGGCACGACGGCACAACCTTCAGGTTTGTCTGACACAGAGGTATGGCTTCTGGCAGACTAGAGCAAAACTTTTTATGATTTTTTTTATACATTCAATAACTAATTCAACAAAAATACTTATGAAATTCAAAGCTCTGAAAGCCACTTACCATATCAGCCTTTGGGTACTGTATAATGGTTTTCCATTATGGACTGAAATTAAGTAGTTACAAAGAAGCAGTAATTTCATAGTTAGTCACCCAGAAACCTGGTCATGTTTAAACAGCGTTTTAGAAAATTACAGGTAATATTATTCCTGAATGCAAATTAACAGCACTTCTGTAATTCTCCTGGGATAGGAAAGCACAAAGTATTTTGCAGGAGTCAATAGTCACAGAGAGCCATCATGATCAGCCTGAATCTCAGAAATGAAGCTGTGAAATGAAATCAAAGTACATGTAATTCAATACAGGAACATACGCACTGATAAATAAGAGCAAATGATTGTTGTGACATTCCATTATGACTCTTCACCCTATGGTTTCCTGAGGAATGAGGAGAGGAAATATATGTTTTTATGCAATCCGTGAAATCTATCCCAAGAGCACTGAAGCCTCAAGTGTCTTCTGAAAGTCATGCCCCAGAAATGAATCCACATTAAATAACGTAACGCTCACATACTCCTTTTTATTTTATCCACTTATCCGTGAAGGCTTAACTTTAATACTCTCACTGATTTTAATGGAATTTGATTGGATCCACTTTTGCGCCTGAGCTGACCGAGGCATAAGAAAGAGCCAGTGACTCATAAGGAGTTGCACAATTAGGCAGTGAGGATGCATATTTTACATCCTCTTCTCAAAAGAATAATATTCACAGCAATAAAACTCTTCCTACAGAAAAACTCTAACCATCCAGCCAATAAGGATAAATCAACAGCAACAACAATTAAACCAAGTAACTAACCATTTTAGAGTAAAAGTCTTTCATTTCCATGTTGTGAAGAGCTATACTCTGCAAAGGGTAATAGTAAATGTGACTGAGCCCTCAGGCCTGTCATCAAATGGATATAGGAGGTATTATAATAGCCAACCCTGACACAAAAATCATAGCACTTTCCCTGTCACAATTAGTTCATTGTATCAACATTCTATCAGACAACTATCAGTATTTTGCATGAACCGACTTTCACAACACAGTGCAGTCTAGCTGAAAGTGTAGATGAAATCCTTCCCTGAACTGAGGCCACAGTGTTACTGCATTCAAAAAAATAACAGTAATAGAAAAGAGACCAACTTACAAGAAATAATTTAATTGTAATTTATAAATTTCAGAACCAATTATAAAATAATTTCTCTTTCTTTTAAAAATACTTTAAGGTCCTTGATTATGCAGCAATTCAACAGTACAATGAAAACAGAATAAGATGTTGGCAAATTACTGAATTACTATTACTGTCTACAAATACAGACATTATCTCAGTTGAATGTGTAACAGTCTGATTTTATTTATGAATTGCTATACTTTGAAAACAATAATTTTGTAATAATACTATTTTTAACCCTTTTCAGAGATCTTCATTTCAGTTCAGAAGCATATAAAGACATGGAGTTTATATGGTATATTACCTGCATGGGAAAATCTCTTGTTTTCAGCTTTTATTTCTAACTCTTACACCATTCCACATTTTCAAAGCATTTTGTGCCCTAATGGCACAACCCACAGGTTCAGTTCTTGCAAGCACTTTTTAATTAACACTTTTTAACTGAGTATTTAACGTTGGGCTGTCTGCTGCTGTTCTGATTTTCTGAAGCAACTATTCAATTTTCGGGCTCACCAGTCAGGTCAGAAACCACAGTCCTATTATGATGCAGAGCACTTTTGATAAGGCAGTATAAACCTTAAAATACTGACAAACATTTTGAGCCTTGCTGGTTGCCAGCTATGCACAATAAGCTTTCAAGTGTCGTGTTCCACTAACGGCCACAGCCGTAGAGGGAAAGGAAAATTAAGGGAGATTTTCTGACTGCAGGGGAGAAGATGAAAAATTAGTTTACAATATTTACCTTTCTTTCCTCTTTCATTTGAACAAATTTAGTTCCTTTTTATATTGTTCTGAGAAATAAAATATTCACTTTTCTAATGTACTGAAAAGACTTCTTTTCATGGGTAAAGTTGTAGAAAGTGAGAAACTAAAAAAGATTTTTCTCCTTTGCAATGACAAGTGGAAATGCAGCGTTTCAGCTCTGTCACTGCACCTTTTAGAGACAGTTTGGAAAATCTATGGTGCACAGTGAAATATCTTTTATTACAAATGCTTCTTCATCAGACGGTACTATTTTTTTTCTAGATTTCATTGCAGTAATTAATGAGAACATTATAAAAAGACAATAAGCAGATGAGCAAAACACTTGCTAAATGTAAATGAGAGTCTGACAATGAATTAAGCAAAAAACCAAATACTGATCAGCAATGAAAACAGTGTTCTAGATAGGAGGTAATATATAAAAGGATAAGCAAAATTTAGACTGCCATACGCATTACAAATTAGATTAAGACATATAAATAAAAGACCTGTCACCCATACAGAGTAAAGAAGGGAGAGGAAGGGGATGAAAAAACTTGGCAGCCGTGAAGCCAAGCTATGGAGAGACCAAAATCAGCATGTTATAGAAAGACTGCTTAGCTGTGTTGTGATTTAGTCCCAGCCAGCAGCTCAGCACCAGGCAGCCACTCACTTACTCTTCCCCTGCCTGGGTGGGATGGGGAAGATAATCAGAAAAAAAAGAGAAAACTTGTGGGTTAGGAAAAGGACAGTTCGCTGGGACACCAAGGAAGACTAAAGTAACAAGAACAGTACTTAGAATATAGAAAATGGGTGGTACACAGTGCAGTTTGCTCACTGCCTGGAACTCAATGCCTAGCCCATCCCCGAGAAGCTATCCCCCCCCCTCCCTGGCTAGTCTCCCCCCCTTTATATATTGATCATGATGTCATATGGTATGTATGGTACGGAATATCCTTTTGGCTAGTTTGGCTCTGTCCACACCCAGTTTGTTGTGAAAATTAACTCTATCCCAGCTGAAAACCGGGACAAATGGGAATTAAAAAACAAACAAAAAACCCCCCAAAAAACCCCAAGGAAAGTTCTGTATCTAAGATGAAAAGAAAACTCAGAGGTCAAGGCATTCAAGTAGAGGCAGCTCATCCCTAAGAGAGCTCTGAAAAGACTGATAAATTAAATCATAGCACAAGTTATTTGGATTTGTATATACAAAAGCTGGCATCAGTGATAGATAGCTGTCACATAAAAACCCTATGTTTAAAAATACAGAATTAGAGGCTTGTAAGCTACTATATAGATTTTGAGAAAAGAGTCACTTTAAAAATGGCAGAAAACCAAACTGAGGTAAAATATTATGCAGATTTACCAAAACGACCAGATATGACTAACCTGACACATTGACTTGATAAAATAACCTCTTTTCTAGATAATGGGAAGGAAGTTTGTCAGTCTGGGTTAAGGCAAAGTATTTGCTACAGCATCACCTGTAAAATTATCAGTTAAACAGGAGAAAATGTACCATAGTTCAAGCACTGTAATGTTGAGAAGGAACATATTAAGAGAAGAAATAAAGAACTGTTGAAAGTCAAGACATATTTAAACACATCTGAGTTTCTTGATGGTTTGTCTTTGATCTTATTTAATGTTTTCATTAGTCATCTCAATCAAAATCACAGAGTGCACTAATATAGTTTTTCTAGTGATAGAAAACAGGGAAACATTCTAAGAGGCTCTGACTATCACCTCAGTAAACTGAGGACATTAAGAAATGGATGAGAATAATGGCAATAAGTGAATTTGATCATATGAAGTCAGCTAATACTAAGTAGGAGGATATTCTTTTAGGAACAAATAAAAAGATGTATTACTGTAACCTGGCCAGTGATGACCCCCTGAAGCCCTTGTCTATGCCACATCTTCTAAACCTATTCATAACTGCCCTAAATTATTCTTAAGAGACAACTACTTTTTTTTCCTCCTAAATGATCTCCTACAGTCAATGTTTCTCATTCTCCCTGAATAATGCATTATGGGGGTGCTTTTTTTCCTAATGTCAAATTTCCATTTATATGTGTTCTCCTTGTTTCATTATTCAAGTCCTGAGGGAAATAAAGTAGTATCCAACACTGGCAGACCATCTGAAGCCCTCCCCAGTTATACCTACATGCCAGAAAGATGGATTCAGGCTAGGAATGATGCAGAGAGGTGCTATTCTGATAAAAAGTACGTAATGTAAATTACACATGGAAAACAAAGTGAAAAAATAGAGATTTACACTCAAATATACTTTAAGTATAATGAAAAAAAGGAATTAAACTAGCTATGAATGTAAGAAAAGTTGCAAAGTAAATTTCTATTTATGAGAGTTACTTCCTGCAAATAGGAGTATCAGAGACCAAAAAACCCTGTTTCTAAAATGGATCTCAATGGCTGTTAATTAAGATATATTATGGGATTATTGAAAATAACTGGAACAAGAATCACTCATCCAAGAGTACACTTCCAGACCTCTTGTCTTTGGAAGGAGGGCTTGATCCCAGTTCAGCCAGTTGCAGCAGGCAGAACATGTGCAAAGATGTCTTGGTTTCAGCCAGGACAGAGTTAATTTTCTTCCTAGCTGTTGGTACAGTGCTGTATTTGGGAGTCAGGATGAGAACAGTGCTGATAACACAGTGATGTTTTAGTTGTTGCCAAGCAGTCGAGGACGTTTTCAGTTATTCGTGTTTCCCTACTAATGAAAAAGTGCCCAGGAAGCTGAGCGGGGACTCAGCAAGGACAGGTGACCCAAACTAGTCAAAGAGGGTAATCCATACCAATTAGGTCATGCTCAGCATGAAGGGGTGCAGATAGCAGGAGGAGCACACATCTCCAAGGTGCACAAGTTTGGGGGACAGTCCAGCTTTGGGACAGCTCTGAGCTGTACAGTCTGAGTTGTGCAGTTCAGTGAGAAACTGCATTGTGTATCAGTGGTTTTGTATATTTTGCTATAAAGTCCTGTTGTTATATCTCTCTTTCTCTGCTGTCCCAGTACACTGTCCTTACCCCAGCCCATAAGGTTTGTCTTTGTTTTTCTTTTCCCCTCTCCCTTTTCCTCCCTTCCCTGCATGGTGCTCAGCTCCTGGCTGGGGCAAAACCACAAACCAAGAGTATACCCAGAAGGATACTCCTCAACCAGCTCTGGGGTCCCCAGTACAAGAAAGATATTAAGCTGTTGGAGCATGCTCAGAGGAGGCCACAGAGATGATCACAGCGTTGGAGCACCTGTCTGATGAAGACAGATTGAGAGAGTTAGGCATGTTTAGCCTGGTGAAGATAAAGCTCAGAAGACCTTATTGCAGGCTTCCAGTACCTGAAGGGACCTACAGAAAAGATGGAGAGGGCCTGTTTATAAGAGCATCAAGTGATAGGACAATAGGTAATGGCTCTAAACTGAAGGAGGGTAGATTTAGATGAGATATTAGGAAAACACTATTCTCCGTGAGTGTGGCAAGATATTGGCGCAGGTTGCCCAGAAGCTGTGGCTGCCCCCTCCCTGTCAGTGTTCGATACCAGGTTGGACATGGCTTTGGGCAGTGGGGTGAAAACAGATGATCTTTGAGGTCACTTCCAACCCATACTGTTCTGTGATTCTGTGAGACCCAAAGCACAAAGAGGTTCAACTGTGAGGGTCTAGCAGGTCTCTATATCACATGTGCCAATTGCAAATTTGAAACACTGAAAAGTTGCCTCACTTTAAGTCCATCTTTTCTTACAGGGTAAACCTATTTGCATCACTAGTCTTTAAATTCTTCTCCAAAGATCAGGTGAACTACAGCATCTCAAAGACAAGGGCACCCACACAGTTTTCGTAGCTTTGCTCTTGAACACAGCAGAAAATGTCACTGTCATCTTGCCCATGATGCCAATAAGATGGTCCCAAGGCCAAAGATCTTGCAGTATTAACAGAAGTGAAGAGAATTAAATGGTCACAACTAATGTGTTTGTGAGGAGGTAAGGGGCATATCAGATAATGTTGAATGTATTGCATTTAAAACAAAAAAACAGGATTCTTATAGGGCATTTAATTCCTCCATAATTAGCAAGACACCAGGTATCAAACCAGACATATTGTAGATGAGACCTTCCTGATCAAAGTTGACCCTGTGGGAATTGATAAATTTAAATTCAAAGCAGAGTGTGTGGTGGTTAAAGATTTTGCTGCTGTTTCTTTGGGAAGAAGATGGCGATGAATAGACCTAGTGCTGATGTGGAGCAATGCAGGCTGGGAATCTGACCCACAGGCACTTGCTTTTTGGGGATGTTGCCAATTCACCCCAGAGCAGTGGTCTGGTTATTCAGCGGCAACACAATGCTCTTGTCACAGTTCTCTTCAATTTGGCTGTACAGTTTTCTAGATTCACTCAGTGGTATTAGCTTGGTCTCTGTCTTACCAGGGTCCGAATGCATCAACTTCAGACGCTTCATGATCCGTCTGTCACGTTAAGAGCTCAGGGGAGCACAAAAATAAAATAAGGGCATTACCTCTGACTTTCAAAGGGGAATGGTGGCAGCTAATGACATTTTCTCAGCAGTGTTAAGAGGCTGAGAGCTCCACATCTTTTTGAGACAAGTGCATAATTTGTTGGCTAGCCTTTCCATGGGAGTCATGCTTTAGATTATTTGAAGCTTTAAAGCAATCAAGTTATATTTTTGCGATACAGAGAAACTTAACAGTAATCATCGACTGAGGTCAAACTGTAAATTTAGACTTTGAATTTTTATTTCTTCTCATTGAGTTTCAATATAGAATCTTCTGTAGTCTAATCTGCATATGTTAAACAGCGTGATTATAAAGCAATCCTTTATCCAGTGAGTTCAAATGCAAATATTGGCTCTTTCCTGAGTGCAGGGATTGGTTTATGCAAGTGAATTGCAGTTTTACTGAAACTACTATGCTCTTTCTGTTTTCCTTAAATTAATGTAATTATTATCTGGCTAATTAGCTTGCAGAATGACTTGTTCTGTGATTCATTAACTGGGAAATTTCTTTCTGGATGCAGAAGAATATGTGAACATCCATCTATTTGCAGTACAAAATACTGATTAGGAACACATCGTGTTATCCAAGGAGACAGTAATGATTTCTTTCAAAAAAAGTCTTTTATAAGAAAACTCTTGAGTCAGTAGAAATGAGCCTATTGTAAGGACTGAGAATTACTTGTCACCCTTGGAAAAGGCAGATAGTTTTATAGCAGGAACAGAAGACAAACTAGGCAGCCTTCATAGTTAGTATCTGGTGCTGTTCCCTTTCCATAAACCCACCTTTGCATTTCTAGTACTGTCCTCTGCTTTACAGCTTCTAATGGTACATGTTCAAGCCAGGAAGGTATGTGGAAAGAATATTTTCACAGTTACCAAACACATTCCCAAGCACTGATACACAGTCAATCCTCAGCATGAAATTATAAAAATGAGTCAGTAAACTTTAAATAATCTTGTGCAGAAGAGATAGCAAGAAGAAAGTCCAGAGCATCCTCACTGCAGAAAACAGCACGTTTGCAGTGGCTGTTTTATAAGGGCTGTAGCTAATTGAGGAGATACATAGAGTTACTTTCACTTACCAAAGCTTCTTTTTCCATTCCTATTACTGTAAATTAAATATTTTTTATTGCAAAATCTCAGGATAAATGAGCATGGAAGCAAACTTGATATATGCTCAACAGTCTCTGCAGAGCAAAAGAAAATAGTACATTTTTTGCTGCCTGTAAACAAAATTATTTTCAGGTTAAAGCACTTTTTATTTCTTGGTAATCAAGAGTGCTGATTTTATAACCTTATGGTTATAACCTTGTGCACAGAAAAAGTCCCATCAATTCTGAGTTCCATACTAATCCTGGTATGATTATCCAGGAAATTGACTGGATTTCTAACCCAAATGGTAAGGTCCCAAAATGCCACTGAATGATGCAAAGCTCATCTAGGATCCTTTCCCCATTTGCACCCAGGTCCTCTAGACTTTGCTAAAGCTCAAAAAAGTTGGATTAGAGTCCAGAGGCATTATCTGCAAACAAAAATTGTTCAAAGAAGGGCTGGATGTGGAAGGAGATGACAACATTTCAGATGGGACAGACATTCACAAGCTGATGTGTGGGTAACACATAAATAAAATGAAAATTTTGAGAAACTAATCCTATTAATTCCTCTATCATTGAAATCATCACTTAGGAAACTGGCAGAGTAGGTTGCTGCTGTTCAGTAGGCAACACTGTCAAATGCAGAATCTATTCAGTAGGCAACACTGTCAAATGCAGAATCTAGGGACTATGATGAAGGGACTGGAATCTAGCCTATGGTTTAATGTCCGAGACCTATCGTCTTCTCAACATGAACCAAACTACTTTTTTTTTCTCCTTTTTTTTCTTTTTTTTTCTTGTGTGAAAAGCTATTGTCAAAAAGGAATCAGTAAATTAAACATTTTCTAAAGATGGTCCTTGAGCAAGCACTAGTTATTATTCCTTATTCTTGAAATATATGGAATCTACAGCTATTTCTAAATCAGGCAGAAGTCTACAATATTAGTCAAAATTATCAAAAAGCCTTCATTTGCCAAATCTAGACTGAAAGGATTGCTTGGTTATTCAACTCAGGCAGAGGCTGTCCATCAGTTCTGATTATTTACTGTTTTACCATTAACCAGTTTATCTTCTCCAAGGCAAATATCTCTGTGTAGCTGTGATGTACCTAAGTAAGCAGAGCAACAATTACAAATGGGGTGTCCAAGAGCTGCATACACAATATTGAGCAACAAGCTATATTTGAACACACAGAGACCAAATTAAATGCAGTAGTCTGGAGAAGAGATAGAGATTTGCTACCATAATTAAACTAGAAGGTCACAGCCTTCCTTTGAAAGCATTTTGTTAACGTTAATGAAGTTTCCAATATCTTCATATGCCAGGTTTAATAATGATTCTGGGGGATTAGGTGTCCTGGGACCATACATTTTAAGGACAGTTTTGTGGTGAAGGCATGGGGCTACAATTCAAAACCCCTGATATTTCTCCAGACTCCTGCTACAGACTCACCTTGAGACTGCTGTAAATTATCTGGTCTCAAGGCCTGACATTTTCCCCAATGAGAAGATGATACTTCTCTGCTTAACAGATGTATTGTGCTTCTTGTCTTTAATGACACTGTCAAATCCAAATATCCAAAAATCACTGCCTATTTTTACTTCTCCCACCCACCAAGTGATTAGATTAGAAAAAAATAATACTATCAGGGGAGGGTCTTTTTCCTTGTCATTACGTTTTTAATGTAGAATGATCATACCTTCAAGGTCTTCTCTGGAAGCAGGAGAATTAGGTTCTATTTTTTTCAAAAGCAGCTTTCTCCTGCTTTCCTGTGGATCTGAAAAAAACACAGCAAGCCTTCTCATAAACTCAAATATCCCCAAAACCTCCGCAGCAATGAATAATTTTTTTATTCCCAAAAAGTTATCTCTTAGCAAGCTGTGGTGATATGAGCAATAGCCATTACTTTGGTGAACATTCACATAAACAGTGTGGATGACAAAGCACTGCTAGTAATTTGTAACCTGATAATCTTCCAATTCCCTGTAGTGGGCTTTGGCTCAGATGTTTGGAGTGGCTCGGGCAGTATTTCTTCCTTCAAGAATACTTACTGTGGGAAAAGTATAGAGCCTGCTAGGAAAGCAGCTGGTCCCCAAGTTTCTCTTTCTTGAAGTTTCTTCTTGACCACTGACACCCTTAAAACAGAAAGGGTCTCCCTCGGAAGAGCTTCCAATTTTCCATGCAGAGCACATTTACGAATTCTAATTTTGCTAATGAAAACAATTATTGGATAGAAATTATTACTGGATGGAAAAATTAATCATTTCATTAGGAAACACTGCAAAAGTGCTCTAGCCACAGATTCCAGGTAAATCTCCAAGTTAACATTCTTATTTGATGGTAGACTACACCTCATCAAAAGGAACATTGTATTAACGCTCATTTGAGCATATTACCAATAGCACTAAGCACCATGATCTGTTACCAAACACAAACAATATTTGCCTAAAAGTAACTGACAGAACATTCCTGTTCATATTGAGACAGCTTCAAAATCAACACACTGGCTTATGACTTGGGTCAGACTCATGATGAGAGAAAAAAATTCCAAGGAAAAGGCAGTTGGATTCTCCCCAGGATGCTGATGCAGACGTTGAGGCTGCTGTCTTGAACAAGTAAGTAGACTCTATCAGACAGAACTGTTCACTGCTAAGTACTTGCATCTATCTTTCCAAACACTCCCCAGCTATTTCAGAAGCATGTTCCTTAACATCCATTTTAGTTGATTCCTGACTCTGGAGTCTTTCTGGAAACTAGGCATATTTGACATATTCCCAAACATTATAACAAGTTGGTTTTGCTCAGAACATGTTCAAGATCCTTGGAAAAAAAAAAAACAAACCAAAAAACCAACACACCTCCTTTCTTGGGTTTCCTTTTTGCTTTTCATGGTGTTTGAAAACAAAAGGTTTCTTTCACAGACCACAGCAAAAACTCAGACCGTTTTTAACCAGCTAATTTATCCAGTTTACAATTTCTTTTCCTGCTTTAATTTTGTCCTGCAGGTGCTCAGTTCATTATTCCATGATCATTTGCATTTGTATAAGCAGAATATTTTAGTCTTTTCTTTTAAATCTTGTGATCTTTCTTGCAGGCCTCTGGTCTTCTTTCATCTCCTGTCACTCTCTTAGCCAAAGTGCTAATCTCAGCTGTAACTGTCTCAAACCTTTCTTCCAGAAAGATCATTGAATCCTGTAATTTATCACTTCCCTATTGTAACTGCAAGAGCAGTTCTAAGCAGAACAATCCTTATCTCATTGATAGTTACTTTGTCACCTTGTGGCTGCAAAGCATTCAGAGATGGTATTTGGTACATTAGCTGCAGATGACATCAAGTGGGTTCTGAAGAAATACATTTTCTGGTTTCTATACTGTTATTCCTTTATATTAAAATGCCCAAACAACTTTGCAGTGGTTGTACTAAGATTTTTTTTTAAATAAGGAGACATCTTCTATATCAGGTTTCATATTTTCCTGGGCAGATTTTTATGGACTTGGAGTTGATCCAAAATCCAGCTTCTCTGATGAACAGCAAGTCTTGCCCCATTAAGCTTCAGTATTAACACCACTCCCCCTTTCCAACCATTGTTTCTCCTAGATGTGGCTGTGGGAAAGTTAGACTTCTTGCTAATACCATCAGAATTTGTGGCTTCTTGATAGCTATTTTACTGCAATCCATGTCTAATCAGAGTATACCCAAGAAGCTTAGTGGTGTGTTGTAGCAGACTGCAAATTAGCTTGCTTTTCCATTAAAATACTCTTGGTTTATTCTTTCTTGTGTATTTATAAAATTGACTGGCTGAACACTTGGCACTTGTGTGTTTTGTTTGTCTAAATGATTGATATTTAAATGGCTTAATTGCATTCATTCCACCTTTTTATGGTTGAGCAAATGTTTATTGCATATTTTTTAAGATGCAAAGGGAGAAAATTCATCTGGAACTCAGGAAAGAGTTTTATTAATAATTGCCAAGGTGGTTTGAATTTCAGAACAGATCTTATTTCTTGAATATGCATTGTGGCAGCATAAGCTTATAAGAAGATCTTTGTAGCCCTGCGAAAGTACCAGTCTGGCTGATTTTGCTAGAGGAGTTTGTAGCTAGTGTTGAGGCTATGAGCATAAACCCTGTGCAGATGATCAAGAGAAGTAGAGACGTTGGCAGGAAAGAAGGATTATATTGTTTTGAGGATTAACCAAAATGGGGAAGGTGCAGGGGGGAGAGAGGACTTAACGTTGCTTTTCAGAAAGTCATTAATAGTCTTCCCTACAGGCAATGGTAAAGGCAAAGCAATTTTCATCAGTGGTTCAAGAAGATGCAGACATTTAAGGAACCTTTCTCCATGACCGAGGAAAGGAATAGGAGAGACTTTGATTTACTTGATAACTGTAAGCAGAAAAGCACTGATCAAGCTGTTCTGTATGAATACTACGCCTGATGAATTTAATCTTCATCCTGGTTAATGAACCACCATACAATGATCCTAACCTGCAAACACCTGTAGTTTGTAAGGAATGGCTGGAAAATCTGACAAGGAATATTCCTGCTTTGGACGGCAGACCGGGCATGGTCAGTCCCTTTATGATAATTACTTATGTAATAAGGTGGTTTTCTACTATTTAATTCTGATTTTTCTTTTCTAAGTGAATAATTAGAGCATTGCTAACAGGAAAATCATGACTAGTAATCTCATTTTCAGTTCAACCCCAAAATTCCTTAAAATGAAAGTGATAAAAAATGTTGTTTATAATCAGTTCCATCCATGCCTTGTGAAACTTCCAAAGAAGTTTCTTCTTTTATGTAGGAAAAAAAACAGCTCTAGATTAGATTTAGACCGGAAACTTCACCATGTGAAGAGTCAGTAAACACCATTTTCACACCAAAAACTCTATTTGTATTACAGACCTATGGAATACTATTTCCTCCTATGATCATGAATGCTAAGTAGGTTTTAATGAGGAAAAATTAAATCATTTCTAAAATAGCCTTCTTTTGTCTCTTCCGCAACAGCAAGAATTCAGACAATAAAAAGAAATAAATCCAAGGAACAACTTACAGCTGCTGAAGATTTGTGTAAGTATTTAACAGAACAACTGTATTCTAGGAAGAAGAATAGAACTGTAGTTCTATTACTGCAATTAATATTGCACAATAGTCTGTTCCCCCTCTAAGCCATGCGATCCATTGGTTGATGTGGTGACTGAGCAAGCACCTAGTTACTGCTGTTACGTGTCAATGAGCTCATTTTGTTCTCATTCTTTCTTCTTCAGTCTAGTATTTTTAATAGTTTCTTTTCAACATGAACTTATTAATTATTGTCAACTTTACAAATAAAAGTAGAAGGGGTAGTGTTGACTTTAGTGCTTAAAACATCTCTAAATCAGTAATAGGAGATGCAAAAAGGAAAGACATTTCTTTCAACTTTGCTTACAAACGTTGACTGCCTGCTTAAGTTGCATGTCATGGCAAACCACACAGAAAAGGGAAAAGAATTACAGAGAAAGACAAAACTGCAATAGCAGTAATGACAGAGGTAAACTGTGCATGCAGCTGGGCAAAACAATTTCAGGAAAGCTGAACAAGAGTTTACAGGTAAAGCAATTTCTTTATACTTTAGAAAATGTTATAGGCATGCCTTGTAAGCTAAGCTAGTGCTGTCCTTGACAGAATGGAGCAAAAATATGAAGAAACAATCAATTCTCGTCTATATGTAGCTGGAACACCTGATGCTGATCTTGCAGGGGCACCCGCCCTGCCTTTGTGCTTTGTGAGTGTGTGGTTTCACCAGATGCACAGATGCATGTTCTGTTTTCCTTCCAAGACAAACATCTATCTCTAATGTTAGGTACTCCACCATAACTCACAAGGACTTATCATTATATGAACCAGAACCACAACGTTGCTGTGACAAATGTCCTTGTTCTTCATTTCACAGGTAACTGCACTTTAATTTTGCCAGAATTGCAAATTTACTCTGTGGAATTTAAATCCCGAAAAATAATACTGTAGCCCTCTTAACTTAAACAAATGGCAGACATAGTCTACTAAATGGAAAAGCTAGTTTTCTCAAAGCCATTTATGATGTCTCTGTCCCCATCTTTTCCTCTTGTTGCTTTTGTCTGTTATCCTTGCCTCTGAATTCATTTATTCCTTTAACATTTTTTTCCTACTTCTATCTCCCTATTTGCTTGGTTTATATTTATTTGCAAGCCATCTTCCTGGTTTTGTGAGCTATTATGGATTTATTTGTCTTGATTTCAGATAAACAGTCCATTTTTTTGTTAACGTTTTTTAATTTTTTCCCCTGTATTTTTGGTGGGTTTTTTTCACAGATTCACTATGTGAATAAGTTGGGTCGGTTTTATTTGAGCTACAAGATTAGCCCCAAACTCTCTCCAGAGTATTACTCTTATCTTAAAATCGACTATGCAATGTTTAAGAATAGCAACAATACAAGGGGGTCGAGGGGAGGAGGAAGGAAGAAAGGTTGTTGATGCTCAGCAGTCAACACTGATATATATTGCTATTAAAACCAAGACAAATTTTTGCAGCTGGTGTGTCTATAGTCCAAGCCAGCATTTGACTTCTCTGTAAGTTTTCAGTTTCCAAGACTGAGTGCTCCTGGACTGTCACTTCATCAAAGCGAGAGGAGACATGGGAGAGATGAGGTGGACTGGATCTAGCTCACCTTACAAGCAGCCACTGTTTATCTGTAGAGGTAAGCCTCACTGCAAGAAGGACATTGAGATGCTTGAGCTTGTCCAGAGAAGAGCTTCAAAACTGGTGAAGGGTTTATAAGACAAATCTTATGAGGAGTGGCTGAGGGAGCTGGGATTATTTTGTCTGGAGAAAAGGACACAGAAGGGAGACCTCCTCAGTCTCTACAACTACATAAAAGGTGGTTGTAGTGAGGTGGGGGTTGGTCTCTTCTCCCTGGTAGCTAGTGACAGGACACGGGAAAATAATATGGAGTTGTGTCAGGGGCAGTTTAGGTTGGATATTAGAAAAAATTTCTTTACTGAGAGGGCTGTTAGATATTGGAACAGGCTGCCCAGGGAGGTGGTGGAGTCACCATCCCTGAAGAAGTTGAAAAGAAGACTAGATGTTGTACTTGATGACTTGGTCTTATGTTGGACCTAGTAGGGCAGTTGGACTCAATGATTTTGAAGGCCTTTTGCAACTGAAACCATTCTATGATTCTATGAGTCACAGAAGTCAGGATAGTCAGCTCCTGCTGAAGTCAACCTAGATCCACTTGTCAGCATACCAGAGATGCCTTTGTAAATCTTGTATGAATCAACATTGCCCCATTCCCAGTTTGCACCAGAGAATTGAGCTGTTACTCTCCAGTTTACTCTGCAACCAATAGATGAAAGCAAGGTTGTTCACCAATTTGGTGAGGGTTCTGTACACATATTTCAGAAAAGAAGCCTGCAAAAAGTTCTCCAGCAGTTTGTGCCTATATTTACCTTACTGTTTAATTAAAGGTCCTAGAAATACTATTCCATTCTTTTTTTCCCCTGTACCTGAAGGAAGATAACTTCAACACTGAATGAATGGAAACTAATCAACTGAGTTCATTGTTTCTTCTTTTCTTTTTTTAAACTGAATGCAGACTTCAGCTAAGTGACAAATTGACTGAATGAATCATTGTTTTGCAGTCACGTCTGGTTTGCCTGGCATACTTACCTCTCAGCTGCTTCCAGTAGCTCGAACAAAATGTAAATATTTAGCAGCCCTGCTGCACAAACAGAAACCCGTCACTTGCTTTGTCATGCATCATGTACCCAGCTGTTTCCATGTGGTTAAGAAAAGAATTAATGCACAAGCAAATGGACTAATACAAGCACTGCAGGAGCATTAGTTGATTTTTCAGCTCTCTTTGTTTTGGATATCAGATTAGGAGTTAGATCTCAGCACAGACACGTGAACAGTCTGGCTCATATTCCCAGATCCCTCTCCTTTATGTCTTCTGCACATTGTCAAAGAGCAATCAGGAAAATCTATACAGCGTACTACCTCACTGTACATACAGAACAGCTACCTGGGCTGTTTTCAGGCTGGAAGTTATGCAGACCCATAAGTGTATGTCTCTTGAGATAATCAGCCACATTATGAGACAAGGATCATTAGCCAAAGTGCAACTACCTTCCAGAGCTACTATTATTCCTGAGAGACATAAACTAATCTTTCCAAAGCTAAAGTGGAACAGAAGGGGTGATAGCCCAAAGACCTGTTAAGCTCTCAAAATATAACAGAGCTGGCACGCAACCTCTGTATTGTCAGTTGTAGGACTGTTGGCATCAGGATTTGTAGAGATGAGGTTACAGATTTTTTTATGCTTAAAGATATTTAAAATGTGATTAGATAAAACCAGGATCAACCTGCTTTGATGATGGTAGCCCAGTCTTGAGCCAGAAGTTTAGTCCTTCCCAACCTAATTTTTTTATGATACTGTAATTCCTGCCACTTATCCCCACTTTTTACCACAACAATTCCCAAATCCATCACACAAGCAAAATGCAGTTGGGGCCTGCGCTTTAAATCAGATAAGTGATCCGACTTTAAAAAGTCCTCCAAGGATGTAGACCGTCCGTCTAAAACAGCTGCATTAGTATATACTGTACAGTGAGCCAGGAGGCAGAGGAGGGGTGGAGGAATGGGACATGGGAACCTGGAGAACCTTAAAGCTGATACTGCTGCCAGAGACAACATATGTCAAACCACAGTTGATATTCTCCAGGGAGCTATCTTTACGGCTTTCACTAAGTCTGATGACGAATCTTCAGTAAAGTACTGTACACTGAAAAGTCCCACTTTTTTTTAATGCTTTTCAAAAAGGATTGCAAATGGTGCTCAAGACTTTTATTCAAACTTTAAAACAAAGTTTTAATATTGAGCAAGGGAGGCAGCCAAATACAAACTTAGATTGCCAATTACAGGTGAACAGACCATCCTTTTCTTACACAGCAAAGTCCTCAGTTATGACTAAGGCTATGAAATATCACAGCAACGGCAAGAACTGATAAAAATAAAACCATAATAACAACGATAATAATTTGTATCATCTCTAGTGTTCAATTGCAAAGATTCCCAGAATCAAATTCCCCAAAAGCATACTGGGGAAGTTCTTTAAGAACTGCTCGTGTCCTTTTCTAGGGTCATTTTGTTCTCTAATTCCACAACCCTGAACAAGAATGGGGGGATGTGCTCCACAAAGCCCCTGTAGAATGAAGGGCATAAGAACAGCATAGCTCCCCTCCTTTTTTTTTTTTTTTTTTTCCCTTGAGTAAGGAAAAATGGCATGTTTCCAGGCATTTATCACTATTGTGAGGGGAGGAGGCATTAAGGGGCAATATATCCTCAAAGAAGCAGTAGGGAAAGGTTTCTAATGGCATGAATGGAAATCAGGCAGCTTCTTTCAATTTTTTTTCAAATGAAAGGCAAGTACATAGTTGTTTCTTGTACTACCCTGCACTTGAAAAGCATCCTCTTACAACAGAGATGCTGCTAAACATGACTGTGTGCATGTGGGGTCTCTCAGGTGACAGAATGGAGGATGGAGACAATGGCCAAGAAATGTTATTTTTAATATTGAACCCAGTAAAACATTCACATTTTGCTGCCTAAGTTCTAAAGTTAGGCAGAGTACTTCAGATCAGAGACTTTTTCTAGTTTCCAAATGAATGTAAATAAATATATTATAGTTATAAATAAATATTCATTTGGACTACAACATTTTTTTCTCTTCAATGCAACTACAAAAGTATTGTTTCAAGATTATGGGTGCAAAAACTTGTTCAAAGGCTCTAAATCCTAATATACAGAGATAAGCAGTCTGAAATACATTACGAGGAATATATACAAAGTCTAAGTAAGTTTGTAAAGGAGGACAATGCAGAAGATGTCCTCTGTGCTTGACATATGCTCTATTCATGCAAATCCTGCCAACCCAGAGTCCTCTGCTTCAGATTAGAGCAAGGAGGGTCTGGATTGAAGCGTGCAGGATGAGGGAGGTGCATTCAGCTGCAGTGGCATTCTGTCAGCTCAGCTAAGTTATTTCTTTTTGCTTGCTTTACAGATATTGATAGGACTGTTGGCGCTTGCAAGATGAATGGTTCTGTGTTTCTTAATATGTGGAATTGTGGCTACCATTCCTAGACACCATGTTCTTTAGCTTTTGATATCCTGAGTGGCCTTTTAATAACTGCTGTCTGCACACAGGTTTCTCAAAAACTCTGCAGGAGAGAGAGGACTGGGCCTAGAGTCATCAGCAAGGGAGAAAGAGAGA
This sequence comes from Laterallus jamaicensis coturniculus, assembly GCA_022605575.1. Taxonomy (NCBI): domain Eukaryota; kingdom Metazoa; phylum Chordata; class Aves; order Gruiformes; family Rallidae; genus Laterallus; species Laterallus jamaicensis. The sequence continues at coordinate 41,290,129 of JAKCOX010000001.1, forward strand.
GATGGAAGGTAGCACTAGTCACTTCCATTGACCAGGTGGAAAGTGATGATATGTTGGACAATAGTGGACAATAAATCTGAGATGGGAGACGATGGCAACAATATCTACAGACAATCCTTTACACATTAAACCCTACAGATCTTACAATTTCTTGCTGCTCCAGGAGCTAATTCCAAACACTGAAATTCCTCTTCCACCCCTGAGCCAGCACCAACCAGCTGTTCCAGCCAACTGCTCCACCACCCAAACTGTAGGCACAGAAGTAGCAAATGGGAGATTGCCTAGAGCTAGAGGCTAGTGAGGAAGCTCAGAACCATGAAGGTCTGCAATGGGATGAAATGATGAAGGTTAAGGAGTCACAAGAACTTTAAAGGAATTGGAGTTAGGTTTGAAGAAGAGCAAAGAGGGCATAAAAGCAGGATGTTGGGATAGGCAAGCTGACACAGCATAGACAGAAAGAAATAACTTTTTAATGCATATTTAGGGAGTTTTTTTAACAATTAATTAGCACAGTTGAACTATTTTCATTGCAGTGGGAAAACAGTGAATATTTTGATCTTGAAACACAATCTTTGCTTCTTTTACAACTACAACCAAACCAAAACAAAAAAAAAATGCCCAACAAATAAAGTCTTTTATAGGGAGAAATAGAAGAAATAGCAAGAGTAACTGCTTTTGTTTTATCAGGTCAAATCTCAGCCAAGTTTTTTTCTGCATGTAAAATCAGAGATATTCATTTAAATGTTCACATGTCTTACCCAGATACAAAGCCTCATAGACACTTCCCTGGTGATTCAGAAGCTAAGTTTGATTCTGTAATGAACTGCACCAAAGATTTTTGGCTAATCATGTCAACCCCTGCAGGAAAAATACAAATTAACAAGAATCCTAACTTCAAAGGTAAAATGTACATACTTTCTCTAGTCTCTGCACACAAATAAGAGTATGAAAGTTTTCATCCAATGATGGACAAACTCCTTTTAAACAAGACTGAGGTGGACATCTGCAAATTGTCTTCTAGTATTATCTTCTAATGCCCTCACAAGACCTGACAGAGGACATGGTCATAGAGAAGTTTTGGGCCTAAGTAAGAAAGTAAAAAGAGAGTAAATTTCAGTCTTGCTAAGTCAGCAAGCTTGGGCTATAAGAAAAAAGGGCGGGTAGTAGTTGTGATCATTCAGAATACCTGACTTGATGAAATTGTCTCCAGAAATAGAGTCCATGTAAAAGATTCAGATTTGGCAGGACACAATGAGAGGACCTGGGGGGAAATAAATAGGCTTTTGTTACATAATTAATATTGTTATTTTAACATTATGGTCTCAGAACTACAGAGCAATGACAAAATTGCATCAAATTTTGATTTAAAAAATGAGTGACAATTCCCAGATGTACAATGAGCCCCATGTGAAACTGGAAACATACCAAGCGAGGCAGAGGAATTTACTGCCACATTTGCACTTCTTCCCTTCCTAAGTATAGCTAATACCAAAAATAAGCCAGGAATGCTGTCAGTTCTGTTTAATGTCTTGACTGGAAGAAATCCTCTGGTGCAATCTTGCATTCTACAATCTCTAACCACAAGGCAAAGGTGAACACTCCTGTTTATGCAGATGTACAGAGCCATGATTTAAGAGAAATGTTTAACAGAACTTCATAAAAGGACAATTCAGAAAAAGTAATTGTATGTCAAGCACTTACTCGAGCCTACTGCTAGTCGACTTCTAGGTAATCACGGTAAAAACAGTGTTTTGGGGTTTGGGAGTCCACTATAATTTTTTAATGAAAAAAATTGTCTTTCCTCTGTATTTCTTTTTCACTCCATTTAAATTTATGTAATATATGAAAGTTGACAGTTAAAACAATTAACTAGTGACCCCAGAGATCTAATGCACGTTTTAGGAATATGCAGCAATACTCTACTTACTTAAATTCCTGTTCTGGCAGGAATATTCCATGAGGGACTGAATTAACAGCCAGTGACACACAACTCTGTTCTTTGTGTACTACATTATAAAGGCTGTGTGTTCCTCCTTCCTATGGGTAAATCCAAAACAATTAAAATGAATAGACTTCTGTGTCTATTATCTATTCAATACAGCGTGTGGAACTTTTATCTTTCATCCCTGGAAATCATCGTTGTGAGTATTTAATTAGTCTCTGCCTAGTCCTCTGAATACTCTTAAGTAATAACTTGGGAAAACCTAGGCAGCTTGTATTGCCAAAGGCCAAAGACCATCCAAAAAAGGAGAATGGAAAATAGCTATAGCTAATAGTACGCATTGGCACAATAATTATCAGAATGGGTGCAGAAGAAATAAAAATAATTAAAACTAAAGGAAAGAGATCCTTGAATATCAAGATCCAATAACAGAGAGTAGTCAGCCTCCTACCAAACATAAACTACAGACAAGCATTGCTAGCTTCACCTACCTAGATTTAAGAGACATGCCCTGTCACAGGCAGAAATATACAGAGTTAGAACACTCCCACTGGAGAAAAGCCTGGAGGAAAGTTGCTGCATCTGGTTGTTACAGATTCCGTTTGACCTATTCTTTCAATGGCTTTGAATTTCCTGCCTTGCTCTTGGATAATTATCCATTCATTGAAACAGAGTTTGAAACCCATTATAGTATCTGATGAGTTATATTATGAATAGTAATTTGCATAATAGACCCCTAAAACACTGAATGACCATCTAATGGAAATTGTATAGATCAAAATAAATGTCTAAAAACTATGTAGGGTTATGTAGATTTTTGCATAATAATAGGTTGAGCATATGCATACACTTCAAACATGAGGTGACTGCCGCATAGCATAGCGATGATCTCCTACAGTGTACCACCTAGCAGAGGTTACCTTACCTCATACCTCTGACTGCTTTTTAGGTACCCTGAAGTTGCATCTTTCTAGGCTTGTCCCTCAAGGAAGCTTTACCAAAATTAATGTTGATTAGTTACCAACAGAAAATTGTGTTTCAGATAACTGAAATATTCCACGAATAATTACTTTTTAAATACCTTTTTCCCCCTCAAAATATTTAAGATTAGGCATGCTGCCATGCTGAGTGATGGGAGCTTCAGCTACATATATCTTGCATTCATTCTTGTACTGCCATTTAGCCTGCATACTTGTGCCAGAGGCATTATACCCTTCATTTCAGTGACGAGACAGTACATCTTGGCACTCCCTTGGTAACTGAACAGACAGGAGATGAAATACAGCTTTAGACCATGCCCACAGAAGAGGATAAGAGCCCAAAATCACCAATAAAAATGAATGTTTTGGTGGCATTAGAGAATCCAAATGTTTCCACTAGCTAATAATATCTGGTTGTTCTAGTTTTAACTTATAATTCCTCAGTTTTCTCTATGCTTCTATGAAAAAATGTGCTTGAACAAAGGCCCATCTTGTATTCCAATCCTGATTTCAAGTGAACGGTTTTGCCAACTCCTTGTAATGACTTACATTATAAGACTCTGCATTGGGTAAGACACTATATGCCCGTAAGTGAGGCAGCCAACAGATTTTCATGTTCGGTATGCCATAAAGTTCTTTACAAAACTCAGCAGTCCTAAATTCTAGGAGAGCGCTGTGAATTCATTTGTGCTTCTTGGGTGACCCTCCTTGTGGTAATTTCATTGTCTAAAGACTCACAAGTGGACAAATCTTACAGGCCATGGACAGTGCTGCAGTTGCGAAATAGCTATTTGTATGTATATCCTTCTTCACCAGTTAGATATGGGAACCTTTGTCACCCTGAGCTGCATCAGAATACTTTATGTATCCTTATGTTATGCCCAGTCATGAAACGCTGACTTTTCTCTGACGATTTAGAGGATGAGCGCTTTGCACTGTACACCACCGACACTGCAATCTTGACTCCACAAGGGATTAGACTGTATATATACACATACACACACACAGAGTACCTGCCAAAACACAAACATTCTGATGCCAACATTACAAGCAAGTTAGGTTACTGCTGGGTCTGATGGGCTGACAAGTAAACAAGACCTCTGCCTTTCCAGTTTATGGTATGGAATGCACTAGTTTAATCAGATCAGCTTAAGCAGTTTGGTAATTAGCTTCTTTTTGTGTTATGATATTAATCTATTTAATTTTGCCTTGGTTTGTATATTTAATTTATGCTATTTGCTCATTTGCTTCTTTCCAACAAAATACACAAAATCAGAAATCTGTGTATTCAAGCTTTTCCACCTTATAACAAAGTTTGAGATCTAGAGTGTCATAGGGTGGATTTTCAAGTTTCCGATCATATAATCCCTCTTCCCCATAATACACTTTTGGCTCCAGGTATGCCTCAAAAGCCATCTGGCCCTTTCTCCCAATTTTTGGAGGTAAATAGAATAACATCTCCAGACAAACCTGCCTTTCCCATGCTTTGTTCCCCTCTCAAACAGGGTTGGAGCCAACTGCCTCAGACAGTCCTCTCCAACATGTCTCTGCTTGATTCTCCCACAAGCATCTTGTGAAGCAGGAGCGGCCCTACACGCAGCTCTGGACGGAAGTCCTCATCTCAGAGTTACGTACAACAGTTGGAGGTTCTGTGCTTTGAGGCTTCCACCCTCATCCAGAAAACCACTGTAACCTGCCAGAACTCCTCAGCAGCCTCTTTATTTTTAGCAAATCCAATGTCTTTCAACCTCTGCCAACATGGTTATTTGGGGGTGACTTTCCTGGAGCTATTGCCTTGCTGTTCTGCTTGTGGGGTTTTCCCCAAGTTCAACTCACTAATTTAAGTAAGAAACAGAACACAGATATACAGTACGTATGCATGACATGGTTTAGAAATAGAATTATTACTTAGAGCAACCCTACAGCTGTGAGAGACCCTAAAAATTTACCACCAGAGCTGGAGACGTTAAATAAAAAGCTGCTAGTCTGTGACCTTCCTTTGCTTTGACCGGTTCCTTTTTACAATAGATGAACATGAGATGGCACAGGAGCGGCTGCAAGACTGATACCACTACCCATTTTCCCCAATCCTCCAGTCCCATGGTGACAGGAACAAAGCAGAGGAGATTGAACCCACAGTTTGCTACTGCTGCAATACCTCCCATCAGAAGACCTGCATTTTGTATCAAAAAATGCAAAAGTACAAGATTAGAGCAAAATACTCTGTGTGACTTGTTTTCTTGAAATTCTGAGGGTCAGGTATGTCTTTTTGTCTGAAAACAGTAGCAAAGTTAAAATTTATGTAAATAGATCTGGGATTCACATAACCATTTCCATCCACATTAAGACAGCCTACAGTGCAGTTTAGTTGCAGGACAATTTCAGCCTCCTGATACCTAGTAGGACTGTGATTGCCAAGAGTCTGTAAGTCAGTAGGGGAAAGGAGACAAAACACTTACAATAACCAGGAAGAAGTTGTTCCTTTGTATCCTTCACTGATTTCAATGTCAGCTCTCAGGAAAACAGAACTGGGAGAGGACCCCTTGAGACACTCATTTCCCTGGTCTTCATCAACTCCTGAGTAGGTGTATGAAATAATTTAATGATTAGACTTCTGGTTAAATTTTTCAAAAAGTGATTACGTTAATTACTTCTGGAAGTTAATTTTCCTACATAATTAATGTCCCATTGAAATCCATAATGTAGCTGTTTAAGAAATATTGGACCATATCCGCCAAAAGCTTGCAAACTCCAGTTTCTTGCTTTCTATTCAAATAGAGTTTTAATTAGGTCTCAGTGAACCTATGGAATAGAAATAGGGAAAACTAATGCAAAGTTAGTCTTTTTTCTTTTTCACTAGTGTAAATTATAAATGGGTACTCATTGCAAATTCCACAGCTCAGTCAGCTTGCAAGCAATTACAAACAATTCTCAACATGTAGCGTGATAGCATAGAACTGCATCAAATAAATTATTTAAAAATCTTTTTAGAATTTATTATTGTCAGTGACAGTCAAGCAAGATATCCTCTGCCATCAGGACCTCAGAAACAGGATTAGTTCACTTGGGATTTCTCACTAGATGTTTCTCTTTTACTGAAATTCAGGGGAACTGCTTTGTATTAAGATTTGGCTTTTTAAAAGAAAAGATGGTTATTAATGGAATTTTGGTAAATGTATTATTTATATAAACTAAGCAAGAAGATTGACAAAGTAAAGCCAACACATCTTTCAACAGAATTTTTTGCTGCTTGTTGGCTTTGAGTGCTTAAATCAGAAATCCATGTCCATGATGACTTCCATATATCCATGATGGCTTTAATCGGCTTACATATGACAATGGAAACTTGTGCAGCTCCTTTCCCCTCTCCATAAGGGTATATGACATAAATGACAGTAACTGAGTCTCAGGCATTCTCAGTCCTCAGCAGAACCCATGTTAGATAGATATTTTTAGATAGAATGATAGATTTCTCATTCATTACAGGTACAACCTGCAGAAGACTCAGAACCATCACCAATACTAAATAAGGTCATCCAAGGCTTCATCTAGCTGACTTCTGAAATCCTCCACCACCCCTACTTGTGAAATAAAATTTTCTTATGGCCTAGCCATTGAAGCACCAAATCCATAGTCTGGGGCTGTTGCGTGATGTCCCTGACATCCTGGTCCCCCTCTGCACACCTTGTCTACACCCTGCCTCATTTCTTAATGTTTCTTTCTAACTGGAAGCCCAGAATTGGACAGACTTCCAGTACAGACTCAGCAGTGCCAGAGAAAGTCAAACAGTAACTTCTCTTGGTCTGCTGGTTATGCTTCTCCTTACACAGCCCAACATGGTTTGCATTGAAAAAGCACTACTGACTTGAAAGTGTTTGCCCTTTCTGAGTCAGAAGTGACTGTGAAAGGTTATGATGAAAATCTAGTTTGGTGCAAATCAGAAAATCTAATTCATCCAGCTTTCAGAACATTGGGCTGGAGAGGTCTGTTTCTCAGTAATTTATATGCCCACTTCATCAAATATTTAACAGTATTATTTCCTCATATTGCCCAGAATTATTTTCTTTTTTCTGAGGATTTGCTTTATTCAATCTTTAAGACACTACAGAAATCTATGAAGAGAAATATGCTAGCTATCGATACTGTGATTTTCTTTTTCCCCTGTCGCTCTTCTGATCCTTTAAATTTAAGACGACAGCTTCCACCCCATTACATCAGGCAGAGCCATTACCTTATGTCACAGGGAAGACATAAAGATTACTTTCACATAGTTTTTACATTGGTTTTTTGTTCATTTTCTTCTCCATCTCCCTCTTTTGCCATTTTCTAGACTGAGCATCACTTTGTCCAAAAACACGTGATCACTGTGTATGCACAGGAAAAAATGCAACTGGTTCTGAGCTCAATCTTTCAGGTCTTTCTACACATCAGACGGAGGCATCAGTCCAACTTTGGCAGATGGATCTATTTAAAGAAAAAAGACATTCAAGCGTTGCCAACCACCGGCCTTTTTCTGCATCTCTGAAACATATTTTCCTCCCTTTTTCTACAGAAAATCTGTGTCACTTATTGTTTAAAGGAATACCTTCTCTCATTCCTTCCTATTCTTTGTTAGAGCAAAACCTTTTCTGCATTTTTGTACCCCATGCTGAGTAACTAGTTTTTAACCACCACAGTCAATGACACCACTTAGTCTCCAGAAGGAAATATGTAGAGCATAGGCTTGGATAACTGTATTACAGACATTAAAACATCCAGCTGTTAATAACGTGATTACTCAGACATCTTTTTGTCTAATTCCATGAAAAAAAAATAAATTGTAGGGTTTTGAGGTCCCCATAACTGAAATTCAAATGGAGGAATATTCCTCAAGCTTTCAAAAACACGCTCTTCACCATGACCACTGATGCCTCACGAGAACCTCTTCTCCAGAAATCAGAGACGTGCACAGCTAAAGGCTACAGTGCTAGAGCTGAATTCTCCCTCCCCAGTCCAGGTATAGATGTGTACTCACACATGAGCAAGCAAACACGGGGCACAGGGGCACAGCACATGTGAGCATCTGTGTGTTGCTGATACTTCTGTTGCTTCCACAACGGAAAATTACACACCTAGAGCAGAGCTCATTTTCCACTTCCAAAAGCAGTACAATAGATCACCTTATTATTCTGCCACAAATTGAGTACCGTTTTCACTGATTCCTTGAAATGCAGACAGCCACTTTCCCTCACAAATGAAACAGCACACAATGCCTGCCAGAGCCAGTACTCCCACATACTAGGGTAATGCTTCAGTAAGTCAAAGAAAGAAGCTTGCCAGTCTTTCCTAGTTGTCATTAAGCTTAATGAAAAGAGCAGGGATACTTGTTTAGCAGGCTGATGGTCTTTGAATACTAAATATTTTCCTTTCTAAAAGTTTCCTTTTCTTTTTCCTCACTAGAAGCCCAGGTGGACGTTTGGCAGCTTCCCCTTTGGATGTGGTGCATTTCAGGTTTCTTCTCACTCTGCCTCAGCTCTCCTGTGATGCAGAAGGCCAGAAGCTTGGACCATAGCCTCCTCAGCCAATTGCTGCTGCTCATGTGGTGCATCTCTACTGGGAAATACAATAGAGCACATGAGCAGGATAAAGCAAGACTACCTGGCTTTTACACAGCAGCTTTCTTTAGTGCTGGGGGAAAAGCTGCTGTTGTCCTCTGGCAACAACTAGCTGAGTGGCGCATGTGCAATACCTGCACCTAGCTGTAGATGCTGTACTTTCTAGACCCTAGGATATTTTAAATTATGCCATTCAGCTGTCTTCCAGAGCAGGGAGCTGAAAATTACTCCTCTGCTCCACATATTTGCAGCAGAAAACATGGCTACTCACTTCAGTTTGTTTTCTAATGCCATTCTTCCTGACCCAGCAACCCCCAGTTCCAGGTATCCCAGTAACCATAACCACTCTCTGCTTTCAGTCTGTTAGAGAGATGATCACACATCATCTGAAAAACCATATTTGTGGTAGGATTTCAAGGCTATCCTGTGCAGTAAGAAGAGTTGGAGGCAAGCCAGTCAGCTCAGCAACAGTTGACAGCTGCAGAAAACCAGCCAGAAGTCCTCTGAAAAGGGGGAGAAAAAAGGCAGTATCCAGGCCACAGCTCATTGCTCTATGTTAGGTTTAACAGGGAGGTGGAGAGCAGAGACAAAACATCCCTTTCCACAGGTTCAAAGAGGGCTGCCTCTGCAGGGGGAGCCCCAAGAGTGAAGGCACTGCACACCTTTGCTCTGCACAGCTTTTTAAAATCAGCTCCCAACAATAGCACTGTGCTCTTCCTTCCCTGCTCGCTGCCCGCCCAGCTCACCTCTGCCATCCCATACCAACACCTCAGTCCTGCTTATACTCGCTGACTTCATCTTTATAATCAAAGAGTGTCATTGCATGACCCTGGCAAACACTGGCTGCTTCTCTAGGCCAGAATTTGTAACTATATTTGCAAATTTTGGGGCAACTTTTAATTGCAAATAATCCACAGGCAAATGCTGTAGCTAAGATGCAAGAGCAACTGTTTGCATTTCCAGGTTTCTGACTGCAATGTTTACAGTCTGATTTTCAAATGCAGAAAATAACATGTCCAATATTCTGAGGGCTAGGCTAGGCTGCAAGAGATGTGTTGGAGTAGAAGTATTTTTGTGGATTAGGTAAGCAGAACTTGGATCACAGAGGTTAATGTTTCAGAAAAGACTACCCATGACAAATCGCCAATGTCCACATACCACACAATACCGTGTATAAAATTTAAGGATGATAATACCTAGGATTTTTGTTCTTGTCTTTCTTCCACTCAGATATGCTCTTCCAAGGCCTAACTCATTTTTCAAATATTCCCATTGCAAAAAAATACTCACCTTTTTCTTCTAATTCATTTTGTTACAATAGCATTTTCATACATAAAGCGACAGATGTGTCTGTTGTTTTATACACAGGTACAGACAGATGCCTCTCTCTCTTCCCCCCTCGCTGTATTGAATTCTCATTCATATATGCTCAACAGAATAAAGCATGTTTCAAGGCATTGTAATACAGCTCTTCTATCTATCTTTATAACAGCATTCTCTTTTTATTTGGTACTAATACCCCTAGAGGCATTAAATAAAATCCATCATGTGTAAGTCAGTAATGGGATGACAAAATGAAAATATGTAAATAAAAGAGGAGCATTTATTTATTGCCAGAGCATGCCAGCTGTTGAAAACAACCTGTTGCCCCTTTGAGCTAGCTGACTTGACAGTAATCTAAAAAAAAAAATCCAAGTGCCAAGCAATTCACTGTGTGAGTGAACATTAATGTCAAGATAGGCATATTATCACCTAAGCAAGTGAAAAATGCCTTTGGCATGTGACAGTGAGAAGTACCCAGACCAGAAAAGAAGGTCTTTAAATTAGAACTAAGGACTCTATAAGGAAGTTTAAATAGATTTTTAAATGGACTACAATTAAGGCGTTCCAGCCAGGAAGGTCTGTTGTAAGTGAGCTTTTTATTATTCCTGATGGCTGGAGTAGTTCAGTATTGCACTGTGAGTTTCACACAAGTGTTATATAAAGGAAATATTGATTATGACTTCTAAAAGTGACCTAACATAATTATCTTACTGCTCCCTTTCAGAGTACCTCAGACCTCAGCTAAAGATTCCCTCATTAAAAATGGATAAAGTTTGGTAGGATTTCTTATCTTTACTTTTTCTCCATGTGAAATTCCTCAAAATTCTTTTATACCAGTGTCACATTCTGCTTTTTGAGTCCAGCTCTTTTGAACATTTAGCCTTAAAGTTTCATGGTCCTTGCTCCTTAAAACATTTTGGTGCATCTCCACCACCGGCTTATCTGAGTAATGAATCTAGCCATGCTGAAGCATACCAGAAGTGCCTGGTATATTTTCTGAGCCTACTGAGGGGATCACAGTGGTTGTGTATTGACTGTGGCCAAGAGAAAATTGAGGAGTCTAAGCCAACAAACAGCTTGGGGCTTCAAGGCTGCAGCCATCCACAACTTATGGGGAAGGGATGGGAAGCCACAGTCTACGAAAAGATATGTAATCACACAACATCCCTTTCATGACAGTCATAGGCTTGTCCCATAAAGAATTTTGCCACAACTGGAGATGACAGTTTTTGATAAACATGTACATTTCTTCAGTTCATTCTGATTTAAATGTCTGTGGGTTTGGGTTTTCTGAAATTATGACCACCAGAAGACTCCTTTGCAGAACAGGGCTTTCTTAAGTCAAGAGCTTGGAAGAGCTACCCCAATCATTAGTGTTCTAGGTACTGTACAATCTCTTAAATTCCCTACTTTAAGGTCTCGCGACTGACCACACAGCATCTTTTGATTTACAGGGCTGTCACTGAAGTGTTTGTAAAGTAATCAAGGGATTTGATTGCAAGAATTATTCTGTTTGCTCATGCTCATTCTCCCTCTTATATTCTTTCTAGCTCTGGCATATTTCACTCCATGTAGACATACGTAGTGCATATCTGCTGAGTTCTTCTAAGGACTAGTCACTTATCTTGCCTAACTTTCCCCTTCAAAAAGTTGTGAACTTGCAAATATAACTCTATATCTAGGGCAAGATTGAGTGAAGATGGCTCAGCAGGCTAGAAATTACACTTCCTGTCTCCAGCACGGCTCCTTTGTGCTACAAGGAAAATTGTTTCCTAAGAAGATAGGAGGTGTACCAGCCTTGCCTTCTGTCAGGGTGATGCACGGGGTGAAAAAACCTGCCAGCTGCTGCTCCAAGCTTTACATGCTCTCTATGGGCAATAGTTGCTACAAGGCAATACAGGTTTCCGAGCTGCAGTTCAATAGGAACTAGAAGCATCTGGAATTTAATAATATAAACAACAAAAATAATATTATTCTAATAATAATAATAATGTAAAACAATTTCTTTCTGGGCTGCTATGACCTAAAATTATTGATGCAATTCCCAGTGGCAGTCATAGTGAGCTGAGAAAAATACAGATCCAAGAATAGGGCAAAATGAGCAATCTTAGCTCTTGGAAACTGATTAATCAGGACAAAAGCTAGTGTGAACTTAAATAGAAACAACATAAGGACAAAAGCTAGTGTGTTCTTAAATAGAAACAACATACGGACCATGTTGTTTTGTATCAGTCCTGAACGTAGGCCCCTCAGTCAGTTCCCATAGAAATACTTCCTAACCTCCTTTTATCTAACCAACCCTAAAATTTTTCAGCAGATTGAATCCTCAAATAGGTTATCCAGCTGATTTTGTGGCTGAATTCCAGAAGCTAGAGAGATTCTCCTTACTATGTTGTCTCCTTAACTTGACCTAGCATTTGCATACTCTCTTGTCTTCTCTTGGTTAGTTTAACTTTAAGAACACACCTTTTTCTTGCCCTGTTAAAAAGCACCTTTGCAGTTACTTCCCTGTCTTCTCTTCAGCTTGAAGTTTTTGCAATTAGAGTGTAAATGACAGCCGTATAACTGAGGTTAAAGAAAAGCCGGCAAGTCTGATTCATTGGTGGAAATTTAGAACAACCTCCTGAAACTAATGGGCAGAGTAGAGGGAACTAGTGCCATTGAAGTGAGAGCTCTGGTGCTTTCTGTTTGCCTCTTGAAAGGAAGGAGAATGGGAGGTCAGGTAGAAGAATGAATTTTAGGATGCCTGGATAGGATAAGATTATGTGATACATGGTTTGCTACTTCACTCTAGCTGTAATAGTTCTGCTGCCTTTAGCATTCTAAAAATAGGGATTGTGAGGCTGAAACATAAGCAGAAAAGAAACAACACTCAAGGGGGAAAAAGTGAGAAGAGATGGAGCAAAGATGAAAAATAAAAATTAGTTTTGTGGTTTACATTATGTATTTTTCAGCATGAAGTTTATTTCTGTGTTAAGTGTTCTGGCACCTTTGCAGTTAACACATTCTTTTCAGCACTGTTATTTCCTTACGATGATATTCAAGCGGTAGCATGTGAATCAGGTATTAGCTCATGATTATTCAGATTGTGCCTTAAGAAACCCATGCTAAAGTCTTCTATTCATACTAAAATGGATCTATTTCCAAAGCCATCAAAATTAAAAGCAAAGTAGAGTATTCAACTGGGTCTGAGAAGGCACATTCTGTTCAGCAGAGCCCCCTGTGTGGAGACTTTATGAGATGATCACGCTGGCTGTTAAACATTCTGCCACTGAATCTGTAATTATATCATTATCCAGTTGCTAAACGATGGTGGGTTTGAGGGCTTTCACTATTTTCTGCCTGCTCTTATCTGAAGTTGCTTCCTGGCTGCTAAAATAACTAAATGTATTACGGAGCTGCCTGTTGACATTTGTGAGGTTTTGACTTTTAATAAATGACACACAAACTACAACTCCTCAAATCCAAATAAGCCTATGAGCAGTGCAGGTAAATAACAGTTGATGCACTGAGAACCAAACCTCACACAGCACCCCAGCATTCCTTACAAATGGAAAGTCCTTCTTTTCAGCCAGTAGTAGTCTCTAGGAAATTCTCTCAGCCTTGTTTTTTCTTGCCTTTCTACATTACTTTTTCCTCTATTACTTTTTCTACATTTCTTACATTTCTAAAGTAAAATTCCTTTAGATGCCATGTTACCATTTTCTCTTTCCTAGTAAAAAAAAAAAAAAAGCACAGCTCACACTTAGCCACAGTAAGCAATAGATTGCACATCAACTCGAAGCATTGCCTATGGAACCCTCATGGCTTGAGCAGGGAACAAAATGTGCTGTAAGGATGTACTTACATTTTATCAGTTGTGGAGTTCCCTGTAAAACTGGTGGATGCTTGACCGTGATACCTATGGCTGACTAAAGTGGCCAAGAAGCAGAGATAATGGCAGTTTTCCTACTTACCAGGTACAGCTGCCATTCATTCTCTTTCAGTCACTCAGCACGTCACCGAGTGAGAGTTCACGTGGCTAATAGTATTTAAATGCAAACTACAAAGATGATTTTGTGGAAATGATAATTACCCATATCTAATGGCCATTGGACCACTGCTGTGACAAAAGCAACAGCATGCCTTCAAGAAGACTTTTCCTTTTCAATGAATACAGAAACAGATTGCCTTTTCCACTAGACTTCGCAGAGCACAAAGCATACAGCTAAGAACATTTCTCTAAATAACATGATAATTCCCATTATTTGCTTACCAGCTGCACCTTGCATCACCTAATTTAAAAAGAAAAAGGCCCTGCTTGTTCTGTGGTCTGAGAGACACGGATGTTCCGTGTCTAGAGAGAGGTGGTGGCAGTGGCAGTATATAGGTGTTCCTAGCAGGAGCACTAGGACTTGGCAATGGTTGAAATCGACAGTAAGTTTATGCTGCCTCTGAAGTGATCCTACTCTAATAGACAATACAGTAGAGCTCAGCAAGACAGGGAAATTCACAGGCTGTAACCTTGCAAGGCAGATTTAGCTTTACTGAGCAGAAGCACCAGGAGAAAAAAATGTGAACTCTGCTTTGGGAGATACTTGCTAGGTCTCCATTTTTCATTCTGAGGCTGCTATGACACACGCAAAATGCTGACATTTTTGTTCTTGTCTGAATGACGCAGTTCCAAAGACAGGCTACAGAGCACTCTGCAGCAAAGCTGTTAATGCAAGTAATTACTCTTAGATGATAAAAGCTCTATTCTTTCACTATACCTTGAGAAATGCCCATTAAAAACTCAAAACATTCAGAAATTAAAATATATTAATAGGAATGTAATTAAGTATTTATTGCTTTTGTCATTTTAAACAAGTTAGATGGCAAGGAAAAATCTCAGAAAGAACCTCTCAATGAGCCATTTAGATTTAATTAATATACAGTAACTACCTCATTACAGCTAAGTTAAATGCTTATTTGAGACAAATAGTAACCTCTTTTGTATTATAGTTTCCATTTTCTGCAGTTGGCAGAGCAACAAATTACATGTCTGAAAGCTAGGAAACAAAGTGGTTTAGATGTTTATTTTCTCTGATCACCTCTGTGGTGAAGAAAATAAGAGTAAATTGGGTGGTATTACACCAAAGCAGCATAACAAGCAAATTATGTAAACCAGAAGAAATCCCATCAGTGTCAAGTTAGGGAAGTTGGGATGTACTGGGTCTCTGGAGCAGGAACCCTCAGGACCTGCAGAGCATCCCAACAGATTATTCATTCAGAAAAGAACACAGCCTCTAATGCAGCTTCCAGTCCCATCTCACTGAAGGAAAGGTAGCAGGGTGAAAGATTCAAACCAGACACAACAAAAAAGCAGGATGTCAGGAAGAGCGCAAAGAAGTCGTCAAACTCTGCTCTCTGTGCAGCTACCCATGGGGACTTCAGACACATTTCTTCCCCATCTCACCAGATTTCCTCTAGAGGGAATATTTCTTTTAAAAACTCCCTAGAAGGATCCTCATAGATTTGTACCTTGTTTCCTTCCTGATGCTTTATCATGGCAAGGAAAGACATGACTTAGAATATAGAAGCCGAAGAATTTTCCTGGAGAGAAAAATTTTTTTTAATGTGACTCTCTAAACATTTTCCACAGAGGATGACTTCATGAGGACCACTCCTTGTAATCAGGAAACTGATTTTCTCATTCACATCTCAAGAAGTATCTCATATAACCCTTAAAAACACTGTCCTACAATAAACTAGTATGTAATAAAGATATTCTACCCAGGAGAGTATTTAGTAAAAGGCCAATTATTCTTTTTTAGCTCAGCATAACATCTGCCAAGAGCAGCTTTGTCTAAAAGTTTAACTATAAGGGCAGTCCTTATCTTCAGAAAAGTCTGTGCTGCACTATTTTGGCCAGAAATCCCGTCCGATGTTGCTACAGTAGAGATTTATTCTGGAGCTTATTTACTTTTCATGGTCATCTTCCCATAACTATTTCCAAATATTGCATTATTTAGACCTTCATTTTTTTTATATCTGTATTTGTGCAGCTTCTCTATGAGCCTCTGAGCTAAGAGCTGATAAAAATAGTGCTGGTGCTTAAGCTCAGGTCAATATTTAGAACTTCTGCCAGCAAAGTTGACAAAAAGTGAAATTTATTTACATTTCCATATCAGAAATGTAGATGCATTAATAGAGGAAAATAAACCTTTCTATAATATACCTTTCATTTGTGGAATTATTATGATTTACACTAGAAAAATCAATATCCCACTTTGACATGTTTTGCATCTCTTACAGGAAATTTTCCAGATGTCTAATCTTGGCACAACTGGCTGGAATTCTTACAAGGTGTGCATTTTTTATTTCATTCTTGGTGTTATTTGCCTCTTTTATCATAGGAGTGCCAAGAGCTATTCTGATTTTGATAAGGACATAGGAAGAACATTGGTGAGGTTATTATTTTTCCCTTAATTCGATAGGGCTATTTTTGAAATAAACAGCTTTCTGTATTTTGGATTTTGAGGTCATACCAAAAGTAGACATAACTGAATTCTAAGACTTCCTTTTTTTTCCCCTACCTCCACAAAAATATGGGAAATGGTACGAACAGATGCATTTTGATGTGATTACCAAATAAATTTTGACATCAGTATGCTTCAAACAGTATGCTTGACTGATTGTTTGAATCAAGCTGCTGGCACATCGCATGCCAACACAAAGTATGATACATTTTGGCTAGTAAAGTTTAAACACGATGTGTGGGGAAGGAAGGATAGGGGATGGCCAAGAGAAAGAGAGAGAGATGGAGAAAGAGCCAGCAGTGATATCGTGACATTGTGAGCTCAACACCCCTCAGTTCCCACTCAGGTATTTACTCAAAATAAAGATTTGCACTATCAGCTGGTAGCTCACATCATCCTTCTGCAAATAAATTGGAAGATATCCCCATGCCCTCATGGAGGATCTGGGCTTACATAGACCGCAGACTGGCCTTGCTTGAAAGCCTCAGAGAAATCCCTCTGTGCACCAGACACATGCGCACTCACTGTAGCAGCCCCATTTCAGCCAGCAGTTCCCATATCAGTTCCTGGGATGATCGTTCTTGCAGAAGCCACAGCTGGATCAAGACGCTGTCACTACTCCTTCAACACAGTTGGTTCTATTTATTGTAGGCCACCACCACTTGGAAAAGACCCAAAGCAGGAGTGATACATTGACAGACATGCAGCTGCTCTGCAATATAAAGCTCAAAGTCAGGTCTGTGACTCTGTATTTTTTGTAATTTACCAGGAACACAGTTTCTTTGCTTTCACAACTCCACTGATTTCCTTGGTAGCCACTTGAGAAGTTGTACTGGGTCTGGCAGAGGCAGAGTTATTTTGCCCCACAGCAGCCCTCACAGTGCTGTGCTGGGTACCGGTAGCTAGAGAGGTGTTGATAACACACTGGTGCTTTGGGTACAGCTGAGCAGTGCTGCACAGCACCAGGGAACACAGCCAGGACAGCTGACCCAAACTGCCCAAAGGAAAATTCTATACCATAGTGCCCAGCAAGGAAAGCTAAAAGAAAGGAGGAAGAAGTGGGGGCCATTTGTTTTTTTATGATGTTCGTCTTCTGCAGCAACCTCTATGTGAACTGAAGCCCTGCTTCCTGAGAAGAGGCTGGACATCCCCTGCTGATGGGAAGCAGAGAATAAATCTTTTGGGTTTCCTTTGGTTCCAGGAACAAGCTTTGGTTTTGCTTTATTAAAATGTTTTTACCTTGACTCATGAGGTTTTCCCATTGTATTTATCTCCCAGTCCTGTCTACTGAAGAAGAGAGTGACAGAGCGCCTTGGTGGGCACCTGGTGTCCCACCAAGGTCAACCCACCACAGAAGTACAAACCTAAGACAAATGTATGTGTGTTCCATTTTCTTTTGACCTGTCAGTGAAACACTGAGTACCCTAGGGGCATGCAGTGGCTGGAACAGCTCTGTGGAAATAGCCCCATTTAAACAAAAGCTGCCTTATGGAAATTCTTAATTACATCAGCAGATGACACAATATCATTAGCAGTATCTTGGATCCCAACTAAGGGCAGGGAATAAAGCTTTTTCATTGCTAAAAAAAAACCAAAACAAAAACCAAGACACTGTATTATGGAAATATTTAACTATAACATACTTATATAGAATTCAAACTGTCATTAACCACCCTAACTTTCCTTCATTCATTCAGGGCTTCAGTGTTTTAATAAGGTGTGTAAAATCATAGAATTCTTTTAAATTATTTCATCCAAATGAAATCCACTGTCTTGAACTTTTAAAAATCGTAGCATAACAATGCTCCAGGTTTTCTTTCAAAAACCAATTTAAACAAAACCCTTAAAACTACTTTCCAAGCATTGTAACAATGTTCATCTAAAGCAATTACAGCTTCAATTAACTGCAATTTCATCTGAGAAGTGTTCACACTTGAAAAAAAAGTGAAAATTTCCTTTTATTTCAAAAAGAAACATCTGAGCACATTGTAAACAAAACTAAACGTTTGAGATTACCCACTTGAATGCCAACAACAGAATAATTGAACTTTGACACTTCCTCTACTGCACATCAATGTTAATACCATACAAGTCAGATATGCGCTTTTTTTTTTTCTTATAAGAGTCTAAATAAATAAGATCTTCAAGACAAGTTTCCCACTCAGCCTTAAGGTGAGAGTAAAGTTTGAAGACAAAATTAGTGGAAATAAGATGCTGTTATGCAGCCAACAAATCCATCTGGTATGCCTGAAGCAAAATAATTATCGTTACAGGAGACCTCTGCAACCTGAACTCAAAGGCCACCAGGGTGTCAAGAATTAAAGCAACTTGTAATGACGTGAACATCATATAGCACTTATATCAAAGATGCTACAGAAACAGTGGTGAATGAATTCTTTGTAATGATGCTTATAGCTAAATTAGCTTGGATGTCTAGCAAGTGGGTTACCTACAGAAAATAAGCGTCCAACATGATTATATTTATTTAATGCCTTCTCACATATGGTCCAGTGATAGGGACAAAAGCATTCTCTAAGATCATGTTGATTTTTCTAACTAATATCCCTCATTCACCATGAACCTTTGCTCAGATCTGAAGGTTTTCTAAATTGTCTCCTCTCCAGAGAACAGGGAGAACATTTTAGACTCCTGGATCAGATATGTTTCAATTTTTACAGCGAAGGCACTGCAGCAACGCAGGAAATACCATGCTGGGGTAGCCTTGTTATCTTGTCTTTGTCAGTGACATGTACTTTAGTTCAAAGGAAGGGGGGAATAATTTTACCACTAAGAAAAAGTGAAAGAACAGTATATCAAGAAATAGATTTTTGCCTTGCTCCCAGTCAAACCCTTACAAAAACACTGGATCAGGGCAGTAGGTCTTCTACAAGACATCTGTTTCAAAATTAGTGAAAAAACATTCCTACTGGCTAACACCTTGACATCAACAAAAACATGGCAAGTGACAAAGCACTTAGATGGGCAAATAACTTTTTTTTTCATGTATTCACTCAGTAGTAGATACTACATATTTTCTACCAAATATCTGCTCTATAGGACTGATTCTTAGCTAGTATAAATCAATGTGACTTAAATTATGTCAATGCAGCTGTGCTAATTTACACTGGTCTCAGATCTGGAGCATTGATTCTTTAACTAGATGGTAGAATGTCCTATTCAGGGTAGATTCATGAGCCATTGATTAGTAATTTTTTACGTCTACTTTCTTAAAGAGAAGCAACAAATACATTTTCTCTACTTTATGGTAGGGTATTATAATATTCCTGACTTTTTTCAAAGCTGCTGTATTTCTTATCCACCCCCTGACTTTAGTACATTCAAATTTGCTGTTCAAGGTATATTTAAGGTGATAAATTTCCTTTTACATATTTTTTTACTGTACTTTGGTCTTGGTTTCTCTAACTGTTGTCCTTAATAATTTTTCTGATTTTTGTGTCAGGTTTGCTGATGATCTCTTCTGTTACATATTGAAAACTGAAGAGAAATAACTGCTCTGAAATTCTCCCATTTAAGAGTTTTCACATACTTACCTTTATCATCTCATGGGACTACTACTATTTTTTCTGATGTATCTGTCACTGCTTTTACAGAAATTTACATTTTTACTGACTTGTTCCTGCATGTCTTTACCTCAATTCTCTTTGGCTTCTCCTGCCTACCTGAGTAAACTTATCCTACTTGTACCTATCATCCTTTTATCTTGATTTTCTTTTCATCAAGATCCCTTTCACCTGCAAATTTTTTTGAAATCATAGAATCATACAACGTAGAATCGTAGAATCTCCTGAGTTGGAAGAGACCCATAAGGATCACCAAGTCCAACTCCTGGCTCCACACAGGACCAGCCAAGTCAGAGCATGTCACCAAGGGCATAGTCCGGACACTTCTTGAACTCAGTCACAAGCTCGATTCTGTGACCAAGAAGCCTGTTCCAGTGCCCAACCACCCTCTCAGTAAAGAACCTCTTCCTAATATCCAACCTAAACCTCCCTTGTCACAGCTTCATACCGTTCCCTTGAGTACTATAACTGGTCACCAAAGAGAGGAGATCAGCACCTGCCCCTTCGCTCCCCCTTTCCAGGAAGCCACAGACCACAATGAGATCTCCCTTCAGTCTTGTTTTCTTCAGATTGTACAAACCAAGGGACTTCAGCCTCTCCTCATAAGACTTCCCCTCCAGGCCCTTCACCGTCCTTGTTGCCCTCCTATATAAAAGATTTATTTTATATTTTATTTTATAATAAAAAATGTGAACTACTACCATAACCTCTGTGTGTCCAATTAGAAGTTAAGCAGCTGTGGAGGGGGTTAAACTTTCGTATTCTTATTCTAGCAGCTTTGAATCAGTGTCAGCTGGCAGTATAAACATTCTAAGAGCAATTGTAAAAGATACTGAGATGCTAGAAATATGTTTTCTTGGCTTGATATAGCGACTGTATTTTAGTTTATTGTTACCCTTCACATTTCTTCAAGGAGCAAATTAACATATGATTCATACCTTTTCATTGATTTTCATATAAAACTTCTGCACGTTTCTCATTTGCCTAGGGATTTCTACAGAGCTTCAGAAGAAATGCTCTTTTCCCATTTTCCAGTTTGTAATACAGGAAAAGCACCCAACAAAACAGCTCATTGGAATAATCTGTGGAGACGTCTGACACTAGGTTTATTTATAAACATTGTTGCTTAATTTTCATTAAAAAAACCTTAAGATTTGGCTCAGAGGAAAATGTTGATTTTTCCCTGGCCTTTCTGCTCCCAGCCCCCCCCCCCCCCCTCCAATTATTTGTGTAATCCCATGGACTTCTTTGGAATCAGCCAGCTCCCCTGTCTTCTAATGAGTCAGCAGTCTATTCACAAGCTACAGCAGCAGATGGACACCCCCTAAGTGCTACCAATTGGCAAACCCACAGGCCTGGCTAGCTCCAGTACAGTCACATTGATAACAGGGGAATAGCCTGACCAAAGAGACAGGGGCTGGATCGCAAGACTTAAGGATCAGGACAATTAGGCATTCTATCTAAAGAGCCTTTTGGGCATAAGGACATCCTAAGGACCAGAGGTGTCCAGAGGTGTGGACAAGGTAAGCCAGGAAGACTGGATACAGTTGTCCTAGCATGTCTCTGGCATGCAGAAAGTCAGGCTGACTAGGAAATGAGCAGGCAAATGGAAAACAAAACCAAAGCCCTAGGAAGCAGCATCACTGGCAACATCTCCCTGAGAGCTGAAGGAAATGACTGGTCATTGCTTTTTCTACAAGAAAAAACTGTCTTTGATCTCAAAACGCTGTGTGACAAAGAGCAGAAAATTATATTTCTGCTTTGCCCTTAATGCATCATTGAGGAACTTTCTAGGTAGATACAATTGTAATGTCTCAGCATGTGTTTAAAAATGGATAAAAGCAAAAGAGATGCAAATGTTCTTCATGGTTTGATTAAGGAGTCATGAAAGATCAGGTAGTTCAAAAAGGAACTCAGGAGTTCCACACACCATCTGAAAAATCAGTTAAAAATATTCCCATCCACTTCAGTGGGCATCTTCCTGCAATAAGCATGTATCTCACAGCTGATAATTTACACGCTCATGGAAACCTGTGAAACTGCAGAGACTAGATACCAGAGCCAGTGAATCATAATCAATTCATGCCATAAAAAGCACAGAGAAAAAAACCTCAAACCAATATGGAATTTTATGGCAAAGCAGTGCTGGGACTAAGTAGGACTGATACATATTAAGGGTTAAACTTATACTATCAGCTCCTGTCTAGAGAAGAAAGAATCACAGATGAGACTCACTTTGGACTTGATGTAATAAGAGAAGTTGTAAATAAAGTACAAGATCCTAGCCAGTTAGTAGAACAGGAGTACTCAAGAAGTTTCCCTTAGCACTTGAGCTGTGTCTCATGCTGAGACAAAGGCATCTTTTTCAAAGCACTTTCCGCCTCAAAAAGAAGTAAATTCTGAGTAGAATACAATGAGCTAAGTCTCAGTACTTAGTACTCAGTACTAAGTCTCAGTAGGCCTATAATCACATTGCAGTCCACATATTTCCTTCACCCCTGAGGCTTCAAATTATCTGAAAGGTCAAATAACTAGTGGCTAAAATTTTCAGATATAACCAAGACTCACTTCTGGATTTGCACTTGAAATAATTCAACAGGACCTGCTGTGAGACTCACTATAATTCAAGTTTCTTTGGCGTTCCTCAGCTATGAAAATAAAAAAAAAAAAAACCCACCAAAAATGGACATGCACAATTCAATAATTAATTGTGAGGAAAAAAAAACCCACCTCAGGACTGCAAAGGTAAGAATTGCCATCTGTGTACCACCCTTGCTAAGGACCAGATCTTCAGCATAGCTGCAGTTCATTTAGTGTATTTGTCTCCATGGAAAGCATCCGAGGCTTTTGTTTGCCATCTGTACAACAAAGGACAGCTGTGGCTGAGGCTGTGCAACCATCCATGCAGCTAACTAGAGTAAAACAGGAATGCACTTGTATTTCCAGGACAGTGGATTCTATTGCCTTGGGAGCCATGTGCATCCAAGCACTTCAGTCTCCCAATTAATCTCTGCATGTGAAAGCTAATTTCCAAAACGTTTTCACTTAAGGACTTAACAAATAGACGTCCTCTTCATGAACGGACCTCGAGCTCTAATCCTCATTTTAAACAGTGTATTTTTAGTATGGTTTAGCCTTCACAACAATGAGAATAGATAGGATCAACAATTTAATGTTTTCAAAGTGAACAGGGTTTGCATGTCAAGGTTTTGAGGGGGGGAGGGGAGGCTACATTCAGCAACATTTAGGGTGATGGCACAAAGCAAGTCTGCTCCTGAGAGCTTCTTCCAGAGGTTTACTTTTGTATAGGCACTTATTTTTACTTCTTTTACACCACATCCATTGTCAGTATCATCTTGAACCACTGTAAACTGATACAAATTCATAAAAATCAGTGGGAATACTCCAGTTCATACCTGCTGAAATTCTGTCTGTGTGGGTTGAGCTTGTCTTTTTATTCTGAATTTTTAGAGCAGGTACAGTAGAGGTCTGCTCCATGGCCACAGCATCTGGATGCCATATATACAGTAATATGTCTTTATGTAAATGAAAATATTTAATGCAGACCCACTCTATTACACAGAACTCAGTTAATATATAGACACAATATATCTAAATATCAGAAAAAATAGCTATGATGATCTTATCTGTCGCCCTGCAACTTTCAGGTCCTAAAATTCATTCCTGTATCAGCAGCATTACTTTGTAATAGACCTGGTATTGAGAATACTGATTATAACATTCTTGTATCATTCTTAAGACATAAAAAGTTCACCTTTAGTTATTGTTAGACTGGCCCAAATACTTGTGGATTTTCTTGCAAAGAAATAGTTACCAAAATGGTCATATTTTGATATCTTCTACTTT
Organism: Laterallus jamaicensis coturniculus; assembly: GCA_022605575.1. NCBI lineage: Eukaryota > Metazoa > Chordata > Aves > Gruiformes > Rallidae > Laterallus > Laterallus jamaicensis. The sequence goes on from JAKCOX010000001.1 coordinate 41,313,916, forward strand.
CTTCCATCTGAATAGCTTCATCATGACCTGAATTGAACTTAAAGAACTGAAATTAAAGAACAGTGGAAGATACAGAGATTCATGCCGGCATTAAGGAGTTGATTTGGAGTTAAATATTTAGGAATCTTTCCATAAATGGGCACACTGTAGGTGAGAAGAGTTTCTACAGGGCACACACAAGCCAGAGAGGTTTGAAGTTTGACTTGTGGAACTTTATGTGGGTATACTGATAAAGACCTCAAAAATAAATAGCAAAACCAAACAAGAAGCAACCTTGAGCTAACTCACAATATGTCCACAGGTGGGGACCAGACCAACCTGTGACTGAACCTCAAAGACATGTTCCCAGGATCTTCAGTGAATGAACTATGCAGTCACATTACTCCATTGCATTTTGAAGTAGGGCCACGGTATTCTTCACATGCAGATTTCACATAACCTTTTCATCCCTTAATTGACTGTGCTTACCATATTTACGTTCCTGATAGGGTTACCCAGATTTCATTGCAGTTATATTTTGAAGACAGTAGATTTTCACATATAAAATCAAAGGACAATGAATTCACCAAAGAAAAATGGAAGCTGGTGAGAATTTTGCCTGCAAGAATTCAACTGAAATACAATAGGAGAAAAGACCAAGACAAAAACAAAACCTAAAGGAAAATTAAATACAAATAAAACAACTACTGTAGGCATATTAAACCTTAGTCATGGTAAACACAATCAATACCTATGTTACCTCAGAAGTTCTGTAAGAAATGCTGTCTTCCAAGGCATTGCAACATTGCCCCAGGCACTGTCAGTCAGTAGAGACCTATGAAGTGGTACATCCCTTTCCATTCTGCACAGCACAGGCTCTTCCCTAACCTCAGGAAGGCATCTTGATGCTGGACCCCAGAAAATACATCTTCATTCCAGTATAGTTAAAAGCATTTAGGAAGCGATGGATAGCTTAGAGAAGGTAAGATGTGATTTAACTTAGAATTTTACCCCTAAAAGCTATGATAAAGAGATGCAGTTACACAGAAAAATATGTTCATGGCAAACTCATGCTGCTAACCACTTTATAGCAGCCTAACATCCAAACACTACTGAGGCTAATATGCAGTCCATTTGTTTGGGTTTTAGCTCTGTGCTTTTAGGAGCAATTGTTAATAAGTGTCTGCCTCTGGCCTATGGTACACCTAAATCCTTTATTATTATTATTATTATTATTATTATTTGCACTTTTGATCTTTCACAGACATCTTTTCTGATATCTTGCTATTTTTGCTTAAACATGACAACTTTTTTTAAAAAGGGACTATTTTGCTAAGCTCCTTCTCTTCTCCTGGCCTCAAGACAAGTGGTTCACTTTGGCATCCAGCGGGGAAAAATGCACCATCACAACTCAAGTAAAAATAATCAAGACGTTCATAAGCAGTAGTCATTACTTGCATTGCTGCATGTCGTGGTTTAACCTCAGGTGGTAACTAATCACCTCTCATTCCCTCCCCCCACCCACGACCATGGGATGGGGAGGAGAATGGAAAAAAATAAAGGCTCATGGGTTGAGCTAAAGACAGTTTAATAGGATAACAAGGGAAAATAAAGCTAAAAATAACAATAAATATGCATATATTAAAGAAATCAGTGATGCACAAATGCAGTTACTCACCATGTGCAGAGGAAATAAACAAAACAAAATCCAATCCCCAGTCTGTTTCCAAACAGCAAACCTGCCTCCCAGTTATACTAACTAGCTCTCCCAGTTATATGCTGAGCATGATGTCAGTTTGGGTTAGCTGTCCCAGCTGTGTCCCTTTCCAACTCCTTGTGCACCCCTAGTCTCCTCACTGGTGGGAGAGTGTGAGAAGCAGCAAAGGTCTTGGCTCTGTATAAGTGCCACTCAGCAATAACAAAAACATCTTTGTGTTAGCAATGTTGATTTCAGCATAAATCCAAAACAGAGCACCATACTAAACACTATGAGGAAAATTAACTTTATTCCAACCAAAACCAGTACACTGCAGCAATCAACAGAGTTTGAACTCCTAATTAAAGTAATTCTGTCTCCGATTTCTACGTACGGGACAAATATGCAGTGAAAACTAGTCTCTTCAAACAGATTTATAGATGAAATTTGCAGAGCATCTGTGACCCACATCCGTTAGTTGGGTAAAGCATCATAATTTTTGAAAGATGAAAGGTTTTTCTCTACCTTTTCTCCTAAAATTTTCACACTTGATATAAAACAATTAAAGAGAAGGGAATGAAAAGGGAGGGAAAGGTTCCATATGTGAGGTTCAGGTGTCTGCCTACCAGATGACTCACAAAGCTGAAGAATCATCTACTCTTTCATACTCTGTATTTTATACTATTATGTGAAATGCAAGAACTTCATCTTATAACTTGACTTCAGAGCACCCTCCTGAGAAGTGATCCACCTTAAACAAATGGAAGACCTAAAACTAATACTTCAAAACACTGAATAAGGGCCCAAACCATGGTGCTAAGGGAAAAAGGAAGAAAGTGAATATCACTCAAGTTTTCCAGAAAATTGCTGTAGGCACCTGTCTCCTTTAGTAGGAAGGAATTTGAGGAGATGGAAAAAGGGATTTAGGACAGATGTTAGTCCTCAGTATTTTACTGTCAGGTGGAGTAGGCATCTTCCTATTCAAAGATCTAATTTGCGTGAGCTCCCATTAGCATGCTAGTGATATTTCAAAGCATTTAATCTTCTGTATGCCCACTGCAGGCCTCACTGCCATGGATTCCAGCTTCTGCAGCTCAGTAACTAAGGTTTCGTTCCTTGGAACTCAGCATTGGTACATTTAAGACCTAATGCAGATCTCAGATTTCAAATGACAATTTCCAAAGCAAATCTGCCATTATAAGGTTAATCAAACCTGAAAGCATCTTTGAAGAAAAGGACCTGAGAGTCTTGGTGGACAACAAGCTAAATGTGTGCCCTTGAAGCATCCTAGACTGTTTTAACATAAACATTGTCAGCAGGTTGAAGGAGCGGACCTTTCCTCTCTACTTATCCCTCATGAGATACATATGGAGTTCTGGTTCCAGTTTTGTGCTTCCCACCCTAATAAAGGACCTGTATAGGGCCTGTAGAGCAGTAGCTACCTGTTTGAAAGCAAGCCCAACTTTGCCAACAGTAATACAGCCTACATGTTTTCAATTCTACTTAGTAAATACTAAAGGAGGATGAAAACTGGACTAGGTTTCTCTTCAATCAGAAGGATGCTTTTCTCCCAGGCTAGACTTAATAATACTATGTAAAAAAATTTTTGTAAATGCTTTGCTCAAAAGAGAAAATAGGGTCATGTCTAAAGCAATAAAAATATCCCTCCTAATGTGGTAAAACTGCATTATCTTAGCTGAGAAGTCAAAGTCTTTGAAAGCCTAGAGAAGATTTTACATTTTTCTCTTCTGCCTCTCTTTCACCTCACTTGCCTAAGCTGACTGTCCCAAGTTTGCGAGGGAGAGAGAGCAATAACCACTAAATTTAATTATGGTTTCATAGGTCAAAATGTCTGTCTACTGAAACATCAAGTTTTTCATTCCCTGAGTCAGCTGACAAAGGACAAGCAGAGACATGACATCCTTATAAAAGTTTTAGGAAGATCTAAGAGACAGGGTTTGTCTTCTGAAATTTATAAAGTGATTTTTCAAATAGTAGTCCAAACTGTTCTCAATGGATCATTCATTAATACCTGACAGAAGCAGATCCAAATACTCAGGATGCTAAGCAGTTCATATGATTCTCATTAAAAGTACAAAAAATAATAATTTTTAAAAAGGCACAGAAAAGATCTTTCTGTCACTTGCTTTTAGAACAGGCAGGTGCTGCAGTTCAGGATATCTAACAGTTTATACAAGAAGACTGCAAGCCATTTTCTTGTTGTTTTTTTTTTACAAATGGCAAAAAACAGTATCTGAGTCACAGAAGAACAAAAATTAATTTCCACTCATGTGACAGCATTACATACATAGAGAAGTGCACCAGCCACAAATAATCTCGCTGTTGATGACCTTCTGGAAGTTGCTAGCTAATTAGCAAGCAGTATCCAAAGTTGTTTATAAAGAGCAAGCTGTGAAAACCCTCAAGAAAGTAGACTTTTTGCTGAAATGCCCACATGGCACGTTAATAGTACTGCAATAATAACATATGAAAACTATTGAATTAATAGATCTTAAAACTCCTACAACAGTTATGAAATACTCTTTTAAATAATAATAATACTTTTAGACAATAGTTACAAGGTATAAAATGCTGGTGTTGCACCATTGTTTACATTAAAGACCTCAGCAAAGCTAAAAATTTGGAGATAACATAAAGCAGTTTTAGCTCCATAGACATATCACAAAAAAAGAGATATATATATACAGGAATATAGATATCTATAAAATGCCCCATCTATCTGAAAAAATAAGGAAGCAAAATGTTTTTGTTTGTCTAACAAAATCCGAATGTCCAAAGGATAACTTCTCCCAAGCACAGAAGTTGTTAGAAATGTCAGCAGGGGTCCAGAAGTAAAGGGACAGAGGCTGCTGATGCAGCAGGCACTGGAAGCTTGCTACATTTTTTTATTTTCCTCCCTCCCTAGTCATTTCATGGACAAAAAGGGCATCATCAGAATGCCAGAGCCAGCTGTTGCAGCAGCTCCTCTTTTACTGGTCAGGTATAAAGTGATCGTAAAAAACCAAATGGCGAGGCTTTTAACCCACACTCTCCTTCCTGCCTTAAAATCTCTCCACGTGTTTCACATTAAGTTTAACCAGATGACACTTGCGACAGTCTAGGCTAATGTTCTGAGGGTCTGTTTAACAGCAAAGTGTTCAAATGTCATTCTACTGGACACAAGAAGTTGGGTAATATTATTCTGCTTATTCACCATTTCAATATTAGGCATATTGCTATTGGCACTTCTGGATCTCTAATATTCTTATAGCACAAGTAAAACAACATACACCAGTCAGATGTGGCTTCTCCACCGATGATCCTTTGAACAATGTCAATCACAGCACTGCAGGGTATCGGTTATATAGTTGTTTTGCACTGAGTGAGTCCCACTCTTTTCCTTCTGAACTAATAACATCATAATCACTACAACAAATAATAACTAATAATAAAAGTTAATCATCATCATCATCACCACTGCTTAACTACAAATTACAAAAACTTGTTATCAAAGTAACATAACTCAAGTAGTTTACCCGGAAGCCCAAGCTGCGTGAGAATAAATTATTGTAAAGATTGAGGACTTCAATGGCTTCTGGGTTCTCCAGTACAAGGGATACATGGACATACTGAAGAGAATCCAGTGAAAAGCCACTAAAATGATTAAAGGACTGAAGCATCTTTCCTGCGAGGAAAGGCAGAAAGAGCTGTGACTGTTCAGCCTGGAGAAAAGAGAGCTTAGGGGAAATCTAATCATTAATATCTGAAAGGAGGGGCTAAGGAAGACAGAGCCAGGCTCTTTTCAGTGGTGCCTGGTGACAGGACCAGAGGCAGTGGGCAAACTGAAACACAGAATGCTCCATCTGAATGTCAGGAAATATTTTTTCATTGTGAAGGTGACTGAGCACTGGCACAGGTTGCCCAGAGAGATGGTGGAGTCTCCATCCCTGGAAATACTCAAAAGCAAATCTGGACATCGTACTGAACAACTGGCTGGAGATAATCCTGTCTGAACAGGTTAGTTGGACTAGATAACCTCCAGAGGTCATTCTGTGATTCTGTAGTGTTATGATCAAAATGACTTAGATCTTCATCTACCCATCATTGGGGCCAAACTTTATGTTACATATGGTAATTTGAGGAGTGACAGGACTGAGACCTCTGAATCCTCTGCTTCTCTCCATGGTCAAATGACTATCCACAGACTGCAAAGCAGAAAGGACACTGCAGTTCTCTCAGAACAGTAACACAGAGAAATGCAGAGGAAAGCCCAGCACGCCAGTCTGATACAAGCAATGACTCCATCAAGACAAAGCTCCTCTGGGTGCCTATTCTAGCGGAAGAAGATATGGGGAGTGCCTCAAAAGATGCTGGCATAAATGAGAAATGTTATCCTTCACTTATTTAGCTTCACTCCTTTTTTGTGACATATTAATTTTCTCTTCTGCTTGTGTTATTAGAGTGAGGTATACTCTCCACTAAGTCCAAGGGTAAGAGAAAGCCAAACCCAAGGTTTCTGCATGACAAATTACTGGGGTTTGGAGGCCCAGAGAGGGGAGATATGATTGTGGATATTTCTCCTGGCCATTTTATCAATCCTAAAACGTTATGAGGAAAATTTCTAATCCACCCACCCTCCCATTAGACTCTCATTGATCCCTGTTGTCACACAACGTAACACCAACATAGGGTGAAATGCATCTGTTGGAGACAGAGATACTGAGACAGAGATTCTGAGTGTCACCCCAGCTCTTCTTATAATCACTGGAGTGCAACAACCACTTTTGAATTCAATTTCATCCTGAAAAGGATGTCTGAAATGTCGGATGCATTTTATCCTAAAAGTACCTATCTCTTTCCACGATGCTTGAAGAGATCTGATGACAGCTGATGTAGGCAGACATCTACATGAAGATGAATGTCAGATTGTGGTGCTGATTTTTGTACAGAGAGACAGTCGTGATCTGACTTGATGCACGGTTACAATGAAGTAGATTTTCACTGCCATTTGGAATTTTACTTTATTGACAGGCCTCTACGTTTACATCACTGAGAATTAGTCACCTCAGGAGAAGCATACCTCTAGCCTTTAGCTCCCAAGTGGCCATCCAGAGGGGGCAGAACAGGGAAAGCAAGGGTGACAGCTGCTGTTACCCTGCTTATTCTGCTACAGGGCATCTCTTGTCTGTTAGGAAGGGATGCCACTAGTGCTATCGTGTTGCACATTTAGTTATGAGAAGCTGCTGCAATGTCAGGCTCAGAAAATCCCTCTCTAAACCAGTACCTGTGTCATTTGCAGGTACTGTGATCAGCAGCCAGTCATCTCCCAATAGCTGCCACTTTCGGTAGATTTTCAGACCAAGAAGTGGGTACTAGTAGTCCCGTAGGACCTCAGTGGGACAAAAGTATTGCTGAAAGTCAGGTGGATAAAGGTTCAGCACCTGGGCATTCATCATGCCACACTAATTCATAGAGCTGGTTTAAAACTGTCAATGAAATAGCCTCTGTTGTTCTGTGGTAAGCTAATTCTGTCCCAAACCTGTTAATTTTCTTCCTAGCTATGATCTCCACAGAGACAAGGGTCATAAGACACATGCAGGTTTGAGAAGGCCTATGAAATACATGGATTTGAGGATGCTTCCTTCCTCCCTTTAGTTGGCCTGTCAGCCTTTCTGGGCACTGATATTCTTGGAAAAGAGACTACTGGCTCAGAAGAGTTATTTCAGTGCCCTCTGGTACAGTAAAACAAATACAAATGCCTTCACCGCATGCCAGAGGCTCCCAGTCCTGCCGAGCACTGAGAGGAACAATCTGAATTTTTACTGAAAGGCAGTCTGCTGGCTCCGGCTGACTCAAAGGCAGCTTGGTCTCCAAAATCAAACTACCCTTCTGGGGACTGCAGTGAAAAAAGAGAGATGGCAAAGCAGAACAAATAGAAACAGTCCTTTCAGGTCTCCTCACATCAACCAATATGCCCCTGCTAAGTAAATTCACTTTGAAAACAGAAATCCTTTTGACAACCCAAGTATATTCACTGCATTTTTAAAATAAACTTGCCTTAAGATCTCTCTTTTTGTTTTCCTCCTGCATTCAGAACAACTCCCCACTAAGGAAGCAATGTCATCACTGTTCCAAAAGTCTCAGATTCGGCTAATTATCTCCAACTAATATGTGTTTGTCAGAGGCTTTCATAAACCTGTGCCACTCAACAACATTATGGAAAGACACTGTTTCCTATATCTGAAGAGTCCTAGGAACTGTATCATAGACATTTCAAAGGAACAGAGCACAAAATAATAGTGTTGTGATGTGGGGGTGGGTAACATTCTATTCACCTTTCTCTTTGCACAGCAATAACCAAGATAAGATCAAAAATAAAAAATCCTTCCCTCCTCAACACATTAATAAACATGTCACATGAATCACTTTTCAATGCGTGCCAGTAGTGTTTAGGTCTGTAATCACTTTCATTGTATTTCGCTTTTTCAAAGCAGGAAATATCTGCTGGTTCCATGTACCAGAGTTTCGTATATTAAGTCCCCAGGAAAAGAAGGATCTAAGCCCCACCAAAGGAAAAACTTAATTGAAGCCTGAAAGCCAGGACTTCATACCAAATCTCTGGGTTCCAGATACATCTTCAAGGTCACAAATATCCCCTGTTCTTGTGAAGACCCAAAGCCATGGTCTCTCTCATTCTTATCAGTTATCTTTCAAATTATTTATGCTAAAAAATGCTCACAGCTGCCTCGATTGAGTATTTAAATATTCTTTCTGCAGGGAAATGCAATTAATCCAGATTCAAAGTAGAATCTGTGCCCAATGATTGTTTCTGGGTTTCACCATTTTGCCAAGCACTGAAAAGCATATATACTCTAAAATAAAAATATCAGATAAAGGTGCGCAACTCAGCATCAGACTTTGTCTAGTGCTAGGTCTTGTAGCAACATTATCTCCCCATTTTGTGAGTCTGAAAGGCTGATGTACTGCTCACCTTCTACTTTTTCTTGACTTGTCCTCACTTGTGCCCCACTTTCCTTCCTCGGGTAGCACTTTCCTTTATGCACACCTCTTTTCTAAATGGAAGCATTCTGAAAAATAAAACATACAGTACTGCTTTGAATTAAACATGTCACAGTGTTTTAAAAGCTCATCTAAATTGGAAAGTGCTTTCCCTATGGCATGTAGTAGGAAAACGTTTGCTTTGATTTAATTAAGAAACCATTTACACATCTGCCCTTATTTTATATGTTGCTTTTACTGTACAACAATTTATTTCCCTATAAGAGTTCTCAATGTTCCCAAATGGTCAGGGAATAAAATTGAATGTTCAAAGATTTTGCCATCCGGCGATACTGAAGTTTATTTGCTGCCCCAAATGTATAGCAAGTGATTGAAAGTCTTTACTGTGGTCATGCAGGAGATGAGGATAAAAAGGCTCAGTGCACAGTGTGACAGATGTGAGTGCTTGGAAACATGTGAACTTCAAAGCTTACTACGCAGGGAGATACAGCAAGCACAGTGGTGGACACACATAATATTCAGAAAGCCTTTTTTTGGCTCAATGCTATAAACATTGTGTACATGTGTGGTTCTACTTCCCTGATGCAAAACCACAGGAATACCAACAAGTCTGGAGAAAACATCACACTGCAGATAAAATTTGATGCCAACCAAAAAGGCAAAGGATGTCAGAAATATCTCTGCTCAAAGCATGTATACAAAGCCAAAACCTGGAAATCTGACTCACTTGTGCCTGCACTTCCCAGGAATCCACACAACTGGTAGTTAATGTCTGATTAATCCAGAAGGTAGGACAACTGTTTGCAAAGCTTTTCCTTTTTTAATGTTTGAGCTGTAAATGCTTTGTCCTAGGTCATGAACACCCTGCTTCTTAGAACCTAGTTTGAAAGTCCCCAGTTCACTCCTGTTTTGCACCAAGAGGAAATACTGAACATACAGAACTAAATCCAATGCTCTAGTCAGTGGTGCCCCATTTTCCTTGCTCAGTCAACTGGGATCCTCTATTTATCATAGCTCTCTGGTCCTCATGGAGTATTTATGTTCTTCATGATTACCCTTTAATCACATCACCTAACAATGACAAACTCCAGTATGTGTGTCACAGCAATATGATTAATCTTGGCATAAAACTTAGAAGACCATTACCAATGGAACTCACAAAGTCGGTTTTTTGGGTCTTTTTTTCTTTTTTTTTTGGAAAGAGAATCCTCAGCTCCTCTATCAGTGTTTTTACTAAAAAGTTATTTTTTCCTGCCAAACATGTTTATTTTCCACTTGCTTGTTCACATGAAACAGCAGAATAAACTCAGTGGATGATATTTAAGTGACATTTATAGCAGTAGTGAGCATGGTGGGTTTCATCAGTTCACACTGCAGTCACTGTCTGCATAAGCACCATTCTTGTGCCACTATAATCTCTGTTAAACTAACCAATATCTGGCTAAAACTCTGTAAAGTCATACCAAGTAATGCATTCAGCGAATTCCACCTCTTGTTTCATGTGAGGCAGGTTTATAATTTCCTTTAATTTTATACTCACATTTAGTTGAGCAGGTTGTCCTTTGGGGTTTTTTCCTCTAAATCTGTGGACTGAATGTGAAGATATCAGTGTCAATAATTTATATATATATATACACACATGTAATACTGGATTAAAATGCAAAGCTTTGTTAGTTACACTTCAATCAGTCAGTTGCTATACCAGATATGTATTTAAGTAGCTAAAACACATAGAGTGTTTACCTGATGCATTAGAGATTTATAGTGCAGCTAGAAAATTAACGTTCAGATTTAAATTGCTCCAATATTTACATAAGAATACAAGAAACAGAAACATCCCTCTTTCCTGACAGGTATAATCTCATACAGAGTAAATGACTGACAGTAAGCAGTGAACATTGCTTTATCTGTGTCCATAGATATACATCTTCTGAAGCCCTTAGCATTGCTGCATATCTGAGAATTGTAGACTATAGTGAAAAGTAAAACTTTCTACCAAGTTCCTGACAGACATTTAGTAAACTGAAGACACTGTTTACACCTGCTAGAGTAAAAAAATTGTAGACACTTGACACTTAGGACAGTGTCAAGAAAGCAAACTCTGAACGGACCAGAAAGAGGGCTGTGTATCTGTTTGCTTCAAATCTAGTCCTAATCTGAGGTCTGTTGCTCTCAGCAGCACCTCCTATGCTGTGTATGCACAAACATGGCATTTTTTAATACAAAAGAGTAATCAAACATTCGTAAGAAAGTAACTTTAAACTACAACACAGTTTCTGAATGCTGGCAAGCTTCCACCATCCTCCTGTGAGACTGTCTCAGACAGACATGATCCCGTACTGTTAGGAAATTTCAGGTTAATATTGCTGTCAGATGTACAGTCCTATCAGCCATCTCACTTTTAACTGTTATACCAAGTGTACACAAGGACTGGCAATGGAGAAGCCAGGTCTGTTTTTCTCATTGCATACAGGTGTCTGAGGAGCTCATATGGCTCCTCAAAATAAGATGGTTTGGGATTGTGCCAGTTTTTGAATACTTGCTATCAGCAAGGGTCCTTGGAGCTCTCAGCAGTGATGTAAATATGCCTTTGCTGGCAGTTAGACATTGTTGGGCACCGTGGCTCGCATATCTGTTTCCAGTGGTCACTCAGGGATGACGAGTTCATCTTAATTTAACACATAAGAAGAGTTTCTGCACTGCTGAATGTACACAGGCTTTGAGCTCAAAGAACTTAAAAAGTTTCCAGTGCAGCTCATCATCCTTTATCTTTTCATGATCCCTCCTGGTTAGATTTGACCACCTGTCATTTTTATTGAAAAACAAATATACTTAAACATATTTATCAAAAAATATCTCTTTTTTTCTGTTCTACTCTCCTTCCCTACATTTCTCTATTGGTCCAATTTTACAGCACTACTTGGCTGAAGTGCTTTTTGTCATAGTCATATAGACAGTGTAATTTGAAAGGCCAGCAAATTCCCCTCATTCACTGTATAATGTTTGCTGTCACGGAATTATGCATTATTAATATAACACAAAGAGGCAAACATGACACTGCAGGGAAATTGGCAGACCTTCAGGAAAAATACACAATGAAAAAGTTGTCCTTTACAGAACAGTATTTAGGCTACTAAAGGGTACTTGCAGAGATGAGCCAACTGGCCAAAGACTTGTCTCCTTTCAGTCCAGCACATTCAGGAACCAGTCCCCCACACCACCAGCCTCCTCAGAAGGTGCTATGACTGCCCAGTAGTTGTCCCTGCCATTTGTCTCTCTCTTTTAGCCGCTCCTGGAAATAATGGTTTAGCTACAAGAGATAAGTAAAATGTTTTCCAAACAATAGATAACCTTCCCCCTGTACTCTGCCCTGGTGAGGCCTCATCTAGGATATTGTCTGCAATTCTGGGCTCCCCGGTTCAAGAAGGACAGGGAGCTACCAGACAGGGTACAAAAAAGGGCTACAAAGATGATAAGGGGACTAGAGCATCTCTTTTATGAAGAGAGGCTGTGGGACTTGGGATTCTTTTAGTCTAGAGCAGACTAAGGGGGATCTTATTAATGCTTATAAATACTTGAGGGGATACTGTCAGGAGGATGAGATCAGTCTTTTTTCAGTGGTGCCCACTGACAGGTCAAGAAGCAATGGGCACATACTTGGATATAGGAAGCTCCACCTAAACATGAGGAGGTACTTCTTTACTTTGAGGGTGGCAGACTACTAGCATAGGCTGCCCAGAGAGGCTGTGCAGACACCTTCTCTGGAGACATTCAAAACCCTCTTGGATGTTGTCCTATGCAGCCTGCTCTAGGTGATCCTGCTCTAGCAGGGGGGTTGAAGTAGATGATCTCCAGAGATCCTTTCCAACCCCTATCATTCTGAGATTCTGAGATTCCCTCCTCATCATTTTCATCAGAGTTTAAAGGCTCCTTTTTCTGGAGTCTTTCAACTAGTGCCTTCTTGTCAAAGAAACCTATCAGGCACATGATTGTATATAAGTACTTCAATAAATTAAGGTTATTGCACTCTGTTCTAAAAAAAAAAAAATTTTAAAAAAGCATTGGGAGAAATTCAGAAAAAAATCCACAAAATTTGCAGACTTCACCTGATTCAAGGCTAGATCAAAAAAAAAAAATTAGACTGGGAAGTCTTTGTCTGATTTCTTTGCCAAAGCAAATAATTCCCTCATGATAGCCTGAAGACTTGTTATACACTTGATAAATCCCTGCCTGTCAATGTTTATGTGTTTCGATTATGGTTAGTAGAATTGTAATGTCAATCTTCCTCAGAAAAGAGACTACATGCAAACTCTGGTGCCAAATAAATGATGGATGGTTAATCCACTTATTATAAATATGAAATGAGCAAAATATTTGTCTCACAAGAACTAGCTCATTGCTTGAATCTCTCACTTTTCTTTGTTTTATCCATCCTCAACATCTTGTTATGCAGGTGTTTGGGCATGCTTAACATCAACGGCCTGGTAAGTTCTCTTGAGAGTAAGTTTATATTTCTTTAAATTTTATGTCTGTGCTGATCTGAGGATCTTGGCGGGGCCAGAATGAAAAGTGAAGTTGCTTTTTGTGGGGGATATTCTTTTCAAATGGGTTTTGTCTCATTTTTACAGCATCTTTTAAGCCATGATATTGTAATGCAATATCATATAAGCTGTTGAAGAAAAGATTTCATTTTATGGTAAGCTCACACACTGCCCATTATGGTAGGATTTTTACTCAGGTACCTTGTCTAGAAACAACTGGATGATGACAGAAATGGTAATGTTTCTAATGGCAAAGAGGACAGTTGTGATGTGATAATTTTCATTGACCTTTACAGATAATGTATAACTACAAAAGGGCACTGTAAATGTTATACCTTCAACATCTTTATCTACAGCCGAAGCATCAAAATGAATATAACTCTTTTTTTTTAAATTATGCAAATACCATATCAACACAGAGATAAAAAGTTAATTTTTACTAGTCCTTGATGAGGCTAGTTCAATAATTTGGGGAACAAAAAGGGATTTTTTTTTTTTACCCTATCGAGGCATATTTTAATTACAGACTGACTACTTACAAAGCTGTCATTTGCAAAGATGTTAAACAGCTGTCTTAGAGAAGGTCCCCTAGTTCTGCGGTTCATTTCTGTACAGTGCTTTCCTAGCCTTCTAGTACTGCAGACACCCATCTCATTTCCCTCAGCAGCCTGCAAAGAGAAAGTTCCTGTAACTGTTTTCCACTTCCTCTGAGCAGTTGTTATACAACTTGAGGGAGGCAGGTAATGAATAAAAAAGGCAATGATCACAACAAAGTTTGTTTTCCTTCCCAGTTGTTTCTGCATCACAAAATATTTTCTGAGGATTGTGTACCCATTCTCCCCAAGGGTTCACCTATCCTATTTTGTGACCAAAAAAATTGCATTAAATGCATAAGGTAGATGGTTGGGTGAAATTTTCGTGTTGAATTCTAACATGTAGTAAATAAATTTAAGGATTTTTCCCCAATTAGGAGATAAACTTCAAAATAAAAGTATTTTACTCTGTTGTTACTGGGTTGTCCCAGGCACAGAATTAGAAAAATGATTATTGCCATCGAAGACCCTCAAAACAATAACCACTGCCACTTTTAAAACAAATGTGGATATGTTTTCAAAGAGAGGGAGGGCAGGGAAAGACAAGAGTTATGGTTCACAAAAATTGCACTGCTTATTCACATTTGAAGGGAGTAAACTTTGCAGTGAAAATCAGAATGTGACACAATATGACTTTGCAAGAACATCTACTGCTACAGACAGAGCGGACGTGGAATTATCCATTATTTCTTCCCTGAAGAAGGTAATTCAGTGGAAGCATTGAGTGTCCTACAGTCATGTCTATTAGATGCACCTATTCAAAAATTAAGAGGACAGATAAAAATAGAATGGCATCTAAACCAAATACATAAATAAATCCTTTTTAGAATGAAATAAGAAAATAAAAGTGTTTCTTCAATTAACTGATATATAGGTGGATTTATTTGATATTTTTGGTTATTTTGAATGTTGCCCCAAAGGTTCTGCAAAGCAGGATGGTTTGCCTGAATTCTCTGTTATGGTATCTAATTCTGCAATGAACAGATTGTGTAGTAGTTTAAGAGATGGTGTGGATCTGAAAGGCCACCTTAGGGGATGAAATACAGATGAGAGAACATTTCATGTTACCATTATTACAGGCTCATTTGCTTTTCCTGTGAATGTATACTGCATTCAGGACCTGCGTGACCTACTAAATTTCAATTTATTAATAAAAGCCCATGATATATATATTCAAAACTGTTTAAGCTGTTTGACAGCTAGTTAAACAAATCGAATGTTTAATTTTTTGAACAGCAATTGCTTACTATGTAAGAGTTCATGTTGATGTAATATTGCCCTGATTTTTCATTATATAGCTTTCTTTCAAAGCTAAATATTTTAGATGTGTTCAAAACAGTTTCCTGTTCCTGCAGGAATATATTATCCCTTTATAAATAAATGCTGTAGTCACGAATAGAGATAGAACCTGCCAAAATATGTGTCACCCTGAAGTACTATATTTATTGTAGGACAAGAGTAATCAATGTATCTTACCTGGTTAGAGATGGGAAGATTCAAGGGAAGTGTGTCATCAGCACAGAGGAACCTGCTGGGTACAACTTCAGAAGGTTGAGAAGATGATTCTTTATAAGTATGTTAAATAAAACAGAAATGTAAGGAAACCGCTTTGAGGAGATGTCACAGAAGTTCAAAGAGCTGATTGCTTAAGATGCTGCAGTTCTACAATATTATTACATTTTTTAGTTTTAAAAACAGGGAAGTGTTATTGTTGGTTAAACTCTGCTTAATCTGATGTATAAGCCACTATACCCGCACCTTTATTATATTCGTAGTGATGAAAATAATACCAATACTAACAATAGAGACAGCAAAAACTGTTGCCCTTTCTCACGATAACTCTGGCGTTTTTTTGTTTCTTTGAAAGGACTACTGAGACCTATTTAAATTCTTCCAGATTCCTTTTGTTTTCATGTATTTTTTTTCCAGTGAGATTTGGAGTACAGCACCAAGACTGTTGTCATCACTCTTCTGCTAAGTCAAGTTAAGCAACTGGCTGGAAGCTATTGCACTATGCAATAATCTCTTCCTATTTGGAGGATAATACGGTAACAAAGTTGCCAGCAGCAAGAAAATTATAGCAGCTATTACATGTTTCTCTAGGTTTAGATTTCAGTGAAAAAGCCGACAGAAGCAGAAATCTCTTGGAAGGGATTATATGATGGGTAATGATATCACTAACACATTTATGTTGTTTTAAGCAATTTATTAACACACTTTGTGGACTATAGAGTTTTCTTCCTCATTTCAGCAACTCTACCAAAGCTCTTCATAGCCTACAGGCCTGGTGGTTTATTTCATTTTCTGGCTTTTGTCCATTTAACTTCATTAATCTTCCATTCAGGGCAAAAACATAGATTCATGATTCTCACTTCCAAAAGCGAAACTATCGATTGACTTTCTCTAGGTGGCATGGATTAGATCATCTTAAACCCTTAAGGTTTCATATAAAGAACAGTAATGCTCTTATTTTTATTGAAATAGATAAAGGCTTGAACTAAGAAGTGAAGATTTTGATAAAGCTTAAAAAAATTACCTCCTATATTTCAATAATGTTTTCACAATCAATACTCTTTTGTAAAGTTATAATACAAAGCATGAAAAACATTTTCACAGAGGAAATTGTCATATTAAGGAAATTTTTTAAGTCAGTAATAAATAATTTTGCTGCTATGATGGTGTCATTAAGCATTCTTGTAAGTAGTGATGGTGATGTCAGAAGAACATATATAAAAATAAAAGAACTAGACCAAGCTCTTTAGAAACTCAGTACTTATAAATGGAGGTAGTTTCACTCATTTCCTCAACAGTTGAGGATCTCTTGAAACATAAGCTTAATCAGAACAAAGAGAAAGTGCACTTAGCAGACAATCCAAGACACGTTTTACTAAAAAAAATTGGTGAATATGAACACTTGGCATCAGAAAAGATGCTTTCAAGGATGGATGAAGATTTCTCTTTGAAGAATAGAGTCAAAGTGGGCAAGATGCACGCTGTCCCCTAAACACAACAAATTTTTTACTTTTAACTTTTTTCTCCATGTCTCCATCTTGATCCATTACTTTATTCATGCCTCAGTTTCTGAATACTGCCTGTCATGAGTTTTCACATTATATTTTGATAAGTAACAACAATGGGACATCAGCTGCCTTCCACTGCATAGCCTCTCACAAAACATATTGCAAACAGATGTGTTTAGATATAAAATGTGGGGCCCATAGAGATTTGCAAATGTTGTCTAAGTCCTCACAAGACACCATGACTGAGTTAGGTGTAAAACCTTTGTCCTTTCATTCTCAGCCTACTGTTGATGTGGCAGGTCTCTCTTGCTTCAGTTCTCGCACAAAATCCTACTGCCAGATCTAAAAGTAGCTGGTGGAATTCCCTTTTTAAAATATAATAGCTGTGGCAAAAGGAACACAGAAATACTCCCTGAGGCTTACATTACAGCCTGATATAATGGGCATTTAGCTGTGAAGCCCATATTGATATGACCACAAGCAGTGTGGATGAAAATCTGTATTTGACTTCACAACTTCATTTAATCTCCTTTTTCAGCACTTATTCATCTGGTAGACTGGCCACTACTGACAGCAAAGAGTGCAGTGGTAACAAAAGAAGAGCTGACAAATTCACTCTCTTCTTAATGAGCTTTGATTGATGATATGAAAGTGACAGTGCACCATGTCATCCTACTGAAAAGCAGTTTATTTCCAGCCCGCACATTTAGCACCACATTGCTCCACAGCATCAGACTGATCAGATCCTGTTAATCATTAAGCCAGACCCAGATCCTTTTGAAATCAAAGGTAGCTTTAGTATTGAGTTTAATGGGACCATCAGGGTGGGTTAATGGAAAAGGTGAACATAGCAGAGACATAGAAAAGGAGAAAAAGTGTCTCACAAAAAGCTCTTCTGCATGTGCCAGTGACTGAATGCTGCAAAGCTCAGTGATAGACTACCTTACACAGGGATCTGAAAACAGCCTGCAAAAAACAGCTGTAATTCCTAGCCTCCGAACACAGAAAGAGAAGGGCTACAGAGACACATAGGAAAGTATGCTAAAAATAATGCTCGAGGAAATAATGGATTTTTCTGTTTATTGGGGAATTAAGAAACAAATGAACTGTGAGGCAAAATTGGAGATTTTTCAAACGGCAGGTGAGCTGGAAAGTAAATGCATACTGTTTATGTGATAAAAATTTAATCTTTCCTTTAAAGAGGCTCCACTGATTCCCATTTCAGCCATTTAAAATGTTTCTGAATTTCTTTTAAAACATGAGTTAACTTCGCAAATGAAAACTCATTTTTAATAAAAAAATTTAAATATTCACTTCAAATTGGCAAAATAAAATTCAAGAGGATGTTTGATTCTTTGTTTGGGTTGGTTTTTTTTAAGAGAACATTTTAGGGGGTAAGTATTCCCTGATATATTGCCTGATATATTTGGAAAAATTGTGCACTCGCTGGCACCAAAACTCTCCATCGGATTTCAGGTTGATTGAGAAAATGGGTTGGATTTTTACTGTACAAACAAAAGTTTCAAACATATTCCAATGACACAAAAGCTACTTTTCTTTTGTTAAAGTGAAGGAAATTTCTCACCATTCTGTATTCAATGGCACATGTCTTATTTCTGGTCCCTAAAATAATGAAAAGAAGTGGTTCTTGCACAAACTGATTGTTAACAAACAGATGGCTTAGGAGGCTATTTCGTGACATATAGAATACCTATTCTTACATAGAGCATACTACAGCTCAGAAGACGATAGAAAATTCACAGTGAAAATGACAGAGAGCATCTTCTACCAGATACGTGCAGTGCCTATCACTCTGGACGAGTCCAGGAGTCTCATTAGCAGTATCAGATGGAAAGAAACACCTTCAAGATTGTCTTCCTTCCAGATGTTAATCTAATTTCCACCTGCTAGCAAGGGATGATGAGAATTCACCGACCTGGAAAAAAATGAGTGGTTGCAAGGGAAAAAGGTAAAAGTCATAGTCTCTGTTTCTTCTCAACTATATTTCTTATGCATTTCATTACTCAGTTTAAACCACATTTATCTACTCTAATATAACAAATAGTCCTGAATACCCACATGTGATATAATGTACTCTGAGTTAATAAATATATATAATCTTTTCCTTACCCCGGTGTAGCTTGTGAATGACTTCATGGTATGAGGAATTTCTCAAATGCTAATTTCCAAGCAATTGCCTAAACATAGGTTGAGATAAGGATCTTTGTGCATTTACTTATTCTGTACTATACAGAACGCTGTTGGACTACATAAATGCCTTGCAGGTTGTAGCCTTATATCTTGCCTACAGTGGGCCCAATTTAAATTTCTCTTGAATTGATGTAACTGCACTGGAATCAATAGAATTCCTCTTGATTTTCATTAGCATACCATAAGAGACAGTGATCAGGCTCAGTATCTTGAATACAGAAACTTTTCTTGTTGTTTAAAAGGACTGCAAATAAAGTCCAGTGAAAAGAATGTAATTAGTGTCATTCCAGGATGACATTCTCTTTGGTTCTGTTCTCCATTTTTTGTTTCAGACCAGCCTATAGCTTGAGGGCTATGGATCAGATTTTTCTGTAGTACTAAACAGGCTAAGAGAGGAAAGCAAGCAAAATTCACTCTGTAAAAATCCCTGCAAATCCACTGAAATTAACTGAGATGCATAGGTGTGAGGGAGGTTAAAAACTTTCAGGACACTGGAAAAATACCATGACATTTAGTTTTGAACTTCATGAAGAGAAAAAATGGAATTCCAACTTTCTGTGGAGAGACAATCCAAATGTTTTAGACTCCTCCATACCTCTGATTAAGGTTCATGTCTCCTGCTAAAATCAGATGTGACTGATACCCATGACGGTATCATGGCCTCAGAGCTCAGGCTGGAGGTAGTCTACTGGTGAAGATTAAAGACATCAGCTTATTAAGAAAGGCTATACCTTCCCTAAGGCAGAAGGAATAAATGAGTATGAGTCAACTATACCTGTTAATGATTCTTGTTGAATAGACAAACCTGTGTCTAAGCCCTTAGAAATTTGCAAGTGCAGAGCATTCTAATTAGTCCGCAGAAAACAAACCTACAATTATGTCCAGGACATATCTTCCAATTCCTACAATTTCTTCCTCATTGGTGTTTGGCATCCCTTTGAGCCTTGCACTGATTAGGAATTGAATTCATTGCACTTCAGTGTATTTGCTGGTCTGTGCTCAGTGCGTGATGACCAGTCTGGTTTGTGTCTGCAAAACTGGTAGAGGTTTTTTGAAAATATCCCCAAGACACCTGCAACCTCCTTTAGAACACTCTCTCTATTAACCAGGGTGAAATCCCAGGTCAGCACTATACCAACACTGCTCTCTTTGGCTATGTATCTTAAACCGCCCCCCGCTGCCTTCACGCAACACCCAAAAGGCATACAGCATAATTTCAGGTTCTTGCTCCAAAAACACTGCTCTGAGAGGCTGCTCTGTAATCCCCACATTATTCCAAACACTTCAAACTGGAAAGAAATCCAAACAAAATAACAATCCTGCCTTTGAGCTACATGGAGCCCAGAGGAGACACAAGGTCAAGTGTCTTGAAGTTTGGGTGTAGTTTGTGGCATTTGACCTGACAGTAAAAAAAATGGTCCCTGGCCTGATGTTACTTAGTAGCACAGATGTAGCCACTGGGACCAGGATTTTATTCCAATTAATGGTAATCAGGGATAGAAATAGAAACATTTCTGAGACCCCCCAAAAACCTCAGAGAAGACCTGCTTTAGCTGCTCTACTAGGTTACGGCTGAAGCAGGGAAGACAGGAGGGGTACAGTAATGTCTTAGATAACATTTCTTCCCTAGACCCCAAGAGATAAAATGTTATTTAAATGAATGTACAACACATCTGCCTGGGAAAGCAAAGCATGTACATAGAGAGATATAAAGCAGAACTGGTTGGGAAATATCAGGATTTGTTCTGTTTGCTGGAAAGGATCAAAGTGGCCCTAGCTTTTCTTCCCTGGGATTTTTTTAATCTGTTTTGCAATCCTCTTCCAAAACATTACCCAAAGCAAAACCAGAGATAAGAAACACTATGTTTTGGAAAAAATGTGGCAGGGGGAATATTCTAGTATTTTATGAAAAAAGGAATGTTTTTTTAAACAGAAAACCCCTTTCACAGAAGTCAGCTGCACCTGACACTTTGGCTGCAGTAAAACTAATGTGAATCTTCCATAAGACAGACATAATAAAGAATTGCCCTCTATACATCAACCAGCAGAAAATCAGCAAAGTTAAACATTATTATTATGATGTTTTTACCCTTGTGGTGTAATGTGATAATGCAAGAAGCTGTGGACATCTGTGAGTCTGGAACACACTCAGAAATATCTGTGTAGAGCAAAGCTGTTTTTCACTGTGCACTGCAAAGATGGAAAAGCCCTTAGTGACCTCTTCCAGGAACTTGGGGTCAGAAAAAACTTTGGAGGCAAGTCAACTCTTCTGAGCAAGCAGTTTACGGGTTTCTCAAGGACTGTCACCTCAATTGAGTATTATTTTGAGTTGCAAAGCTATTTCACCTTAGAGAGAGCACCAGGAGTCATTCTGTCTTCACTATGCCATAGGCTCTGCAAATGTCATCTAGGTCCTGTGAAAAAAAAAAGCAGAGAAAAGAAAGAAAAAAAACCCTTGAAGCTCATTCAGGGCTTGCTTTTGTAAAGATTTTGACACTGCCAACACTTATTCACCAGAAGGGAGGTGAGAATCCTCTGAAAGTAAAGACTGCAGGAACATAATAGGATGAAGGAGGCAGTCTTCCTTTTGAAATCTGTTTCAAAACTCTTAAGGTGTACAATTGAAAAACTTTAATTTGAAGCTTATCTTAAAAAAAAAAAAATCAATACTTGGAAGGCTCAGTGAATTGCACCATGTTTAGACAAGGAAGAATTTTTTCCCACTGCTCATTACAAGGTAGGAAAGGACTTAAATTCCGTGAGTTTTAAAAGGACTGTAAGAACTAAGATTTGAAGATAGGCCATTAGACTACTAATACTTCTGAAGCAAGTGCAAATGCTGTACTGAGTGCTTTTTAGTAAACAATAACTCTTACCAAAGAGCACCATATCCAGCTTGCTGATCATTGAAAATGCTTTCAATTTCCTGAAAAGTCAACATTTTTCAAAGAAAGTGGCTGAATCAAGCAAAGGTAATCTTCCTCAGTGAAGGCAAAATCATGAGGTCAAGTCATTCAAGCTGATGTATACCACTGAGAAAACTATTTCCACCTTTTCTGCTTTGCCATAATATCTTTTTAGATAGATAAGAATTGACTTTTATGTTTGAGGGGCTTTTTTTAATTGTAATTCACCCTTCAATGAAGGCATCATGTAATAAATTTCAGGTTGTACAAAATTAGACTAATTTTAAGTCTGTACTACAAAGCAGATTATGGAAGAAATATAACTAGTCTTCAGACACTGAAAGTGACTCTCCATCATCCCTATCTTTACCATCTTCGATGAACTTGAAAACTGCCACCAGGCAGTTTTCATGCAATGCATAAATGTCACCGACCATGGGAAAACCAAAGTTGTAACTTCTTTTTCCTGCTAGTCACTAGCTAATATATTTTTGACAATGTATGAAGCTTCTGAACCAGTAGGATATATTATTTTACTTAATGATTAATCCTGGAACAAAATACTGTTCCATTTTCTGATACAATCAAGTGATCTATTTCGCTGACTAGAGCTGATAAAATCATGTTATCAGTTTCAGTGAGTACCTTAACTGCACTGTTGCTGCTCCTGCAGCAGTCACCTTGTCATTTTCTGTATTTGCCCATTTGTTATTGACCAACATTTTTCAAGAGTTTTCTTCTTAGAGGCTGAGCTAGAATTATTTTTACACGTTGTCTTCCACCTGACAGTCCAACATAAGCAAATGGGAAGCTTCTGCATAAATTACTGTAAGCCCTATGGCAGCTGTTGCTATCTTTACTGGTCCATGTAAAATCATTTCTCCACTCATGACAGAAAGTGCAAAGCTTTTTCTTCTCTTGAGGGCATGTACCTAACTTGTTGATAGAATGTAACCATCACAGTCACTGTCATGCTCATAGTACCTGCAGGGATGTAATCTGAGACACTAAAAATACATTAATAGTTAGATTCAGCTTGAGACCATGATAACTGTTTCACAGCCCCCGCTGCTGGCCAATAAATTCTAGATATCACACATAATGCAATCAATGTGTAGCCAACTATAAATTTATGGGGCATTATCATCATTAAATACACAGATCATTGACTATATATAGCAATCCTAGCTGCTTTTCTTTTCGATACAGAAAAGCTTTGCTGAAAATACATTTCAGATATGGTCTGTGTTTGTTAAGAGGTAGTTAGAAGTCATTCTATGTGCAGTTTGCAAATAAATGGAGGGGCCTTTGCTTTGGAAGGGACTGCACTAGCATAACATACTTGCATACACAGCACCCAGCCTTAGCCAGGAAGGTGATGAGAAAGGAAACAGACCTCTGTGAAGTCTCTTCAGGGAAGGCCCACAGCGTCCAGCTTTAAAGCTAGGTTCTTCTAGTCTGCTAGAACTGGCATAAGGATTTTTTGGAGGAAGTCAGATTAAACCTTCACCTCTCATCTCTTTGTTCTTAAGTATCTTTCCACCTCATTATTTCTCTGAAACTCTCACTCAGCCTTTATCACAACCTGACTGGAAAACCCATCTTACTCTTTCTAAGTCCATCACACACCTCTAAGCTTCAATCATATAATTTGCTCAGCAGTACAGAGCTCACAATACACCAAAGTTCCCTCACCACAAGCATCCCCACCTATTTATAGATTGTCGAGCCTTGAAGAAATTTCCAGAGAGTACATAAACCTCCCAAAACAGAATCCTCAGTCCAACAAGGAGTTGGCTTCCTACCATGCTTTAAACCAGATAATGACCGTAGTACTCCCTCAGCCTTTGCAACAAAATAAAGGTAGTGCCCACACATGGGAAGCATTTTTAACCTGTGGGTAGGTTTAGACTGGACATAAGGAAGAAAATCTTTATGATGAGGGTGGTGAGACACTGGCACAGGTTACCCAGAGAAGTCGTGGCTACCCCAACCCTGGAAGGGTTCATGGTCAAGTTGGATGGAGCTTTGGGCAGCCTGGTTTAGTGCAAGAGGTCCCTGCCCCCGGCAGATGGGGGTGGACCAGATGATCTTTAAAGGTCCCTTCCAACCCAAACCTTTCTGTGACTCTGTGATTTGCTGTTTAAATCAGAGACCTGTCAAAATCTTCCTTGACTCTCATTTCCTTACCATGTTAAAAGTGCAATAAGTAGAAATATGCTAAAAAATCACTTATTAAAAAGTGTAGACATAAGCTTGCAGGCCCAGCCACAACTTCTATTTCCAGTGTGAGGTGCAGCACAGTAGGTTACCTTTT
Organism: Laterallus jamaicensis coturniculus; assembly: GCA_022605575.1. Classification (NCBI taxonomy): domain Eukaryota; kingdom Metazoa; phylum Chordata; class Aves; order Gruiformes; family Rallidae; genus Laterallus; species Laterallus jamaicensis. Next base: position 41,338,199 of record JAKCOX010000001.1, read on the forward strand.
CTTTCCTCAGCTTTACAGTTAGCCTTTGTGGTGAAGCTTCTCTAGTTCAAATTCTGAAGCCGTTTTAATTAGCAGCAACATTGCTTTGTTTTGCTCTGAAAAGGTCTTGATTGAGCCTTCCACTTATTCCTATGAATGAAATACTATAAAAATCTTTAAATAAATGATGCCTTAAAAATCAAAGATGTGAGGGACAGTTCCCTAAAATAAGGCACTTGCTATCCAGTCTGCCTAAAGCTTGCCTGTGTCCAGACATTAAATTACAGACCTTTTATTTTTAAAAAGAAAAAAGAAAGAATTGGGAAAGGAGGGTGGCAGCAGCATCTCTTTTCCCTCCATCGTCTCCTCATGCACACACAGGAGCACTTCTGCAAAACAATGTACATACCTACTGTAACTGCTGACAAAGAGATGAGAGGCGCATATCTGAGGGTGCTGACCATATCCCAATCCCTTCTCTACACTGCCTCTAGAAAGGACGTTAACCAGCACCTGGGCAGGTGGAAAGGGAAGAAGGGACAGAGAGAAGGGTGAAAAGGATGGCTGCTCTCAGCCTTTCTGGCCTTCTGACAGGCCATTGTGCAGCCAAGGACTGCAGAAATCAGAGAGAGAGAGGGACATCAATTAAGGTGGGTGGACCCCATTCCCTGAGATGCATATGCATTTGATATGAGACCATTAGTAGGTTAAAACAGACGCAGAAATGAGGAATTGGGTCACCTTCCTCCCAAGAATACACCCTGACCATGAAGTAATAGTCAGTTTGCTTTGCTTCATTCCCTCCGCATGCCTGCTTTGACAATGCTAGCCCAGGCACTAGCACAGACCCAACCTACTGCTTTTTCTGCACCTGGAGTCTGAAATTCCGAGGCACACAGAGAGGTTTCCTGGCACAGGGCAGTCTTCCAGGCAAACTTTGGTTCCCCCTTTTTCTTCACAGCAGGGACACCAATTTACAGCAGAGGAAATAGGAGGAGAGACTAGCACATTCCCTTGCACCTATTCCTCTCTTGCAGACATGAAGCACACCCAGCAACACCTGTGAAAAAACCTGCAAGAAGCACATTCTAGAGCCATATGAATCTTTTGTTCCCAGTTTTGAGGGAACCAGTGGACTTTACCTGACAAAGGACTATGCAAATTTCAAGGTACAAATAGAGCAAAAAGATAAAGTTCTGAAATCTTAGAACAATGAAGGTCTGTGGAAAAATATTACAGTAGCCAACAGAGGCAGGAGGTTCCAGGAAAGGCCAATTACTGCCTTGTGCCATACACGTCATTTACTTTACATCTAAAAACACCCCAGGTTTTAGCTGGAAGAACTTACTCACTCCTCAGGGCCAGACTCATGTTTGTATCAGGCTCCTGGAGAGAGAAAGGAAACAAGCGTTAGTGCTCATTTGTGGTCATGTACACATGCTGTCAAGCACAGGACATGGGCTGGCCCATAAGTCACCTCTGCAAAATGTGGGGAATTGGAGAATGGACCCTGGGTGTATATAAAATTAATGAGAGACCTGGGAAGAGGACAATTTTAGTCATTCTGCTGTAAAATCTAAAGAAGAAGGAGAAATACAGCCAAGACACGCTGGGGAAGCCAGTCTAAATTTACCGAGTGGTTTTCCAAGTTAAATAATCTTCTCTTTCAAATTTTAAATGGGAATATTCGTAAACAAGGTTGTTTTTCAGAAGTTATTGTAGCTTTAATGAAAAGAATAGATTGACAAAAAAAAAAGGCTTATACTTTTTATCTTTGTAAGTCAACAGCTATTAATAAAAATACTGTACAGCACTGATCACAAAAATTTGAAGAAAGAAAGTTTTCTTCTAGTTTATGCCCAAAGACCGTTGTTGACAGTGCGATGGTGGAAGACAGGAACAAAGTGAGGTTGCCTAAAAATTGAAAGTATTGTTTGATCACGTTTGATTGATAATACCCCAAGGTAATTCTGCAAACCAGAAAATCCTGTGCTGGTCCCACACTGACCGATTACTGAGGTGTCTGAAGTAGACAAAACGTTTGCGTGTATTTACAGAATAATAGTAGAACCCCCCCCTTCAAATAAAAATGTCAAGGAGCAGAAAAATAAACATATGCCCTTGTTAAAATATATTGCTAAGGTGTGTATTCCAGCAAATAAAGTTTATAGCTTTGTTTAAGACTAAATATTAAATTGAGTGCAAAATGTTAAAACTATATTTATGATCTCTAAAATGTTTTAGGAAAAAGTTATTTCCAGTTTATTTTCTGCTGTTATTGATGGAGGTGGTGCTACTGCTTGTTTGTTTTTATTCTCATTGCTATACTGAACTTTCTTTTCTCTATGGGTCAAAAGAATGTTCTATTTGAGTCATTGGCTCAGTTATCAGACTCTTTAAATTGCATTTATTTACTTTAGTCAAATATTGTATATACATATTTAACAAAATATAAAGGGATGTATTAACTCTTCTGAGGAGAAACCTTTTTGATCCTGGTTGTCTTATGACACAAAGTACCTAGGAAAAATATATTTTTAAAAAGAACAGATGAGATAAAGAGTCAGTAACAAGGACAGTGCAACTCCAAGGCCCCAAGAGCTTGTTAGAGCAGACATTTTTGCAGAAGGTTAAAATGCTGTGATGCTCCAGGGACTGCTACCTGCATGATGACCTCTATGCACAGGGCAGCCAGCTCAAAAAACCACACTGACTAGCATTAAAAGGCCTGCACTGAACTCTGGCAGCACACTGAAATCAGCAAAAAACTTCGAGGCAAGCCCAGCACACTGGATGCAGAGGGACCTCTGCTTCGTTGTTACCCAAATGACCACGGCCTCAGTTCCTCCTGTGAGACTCAGATTTGAAGCCACAGTGCTCTATTACCCCTGGGAAGCAGTGAGAGTCATGTTGCTTGATGACTCGATGTACATAGAAAACTTCACTGACGTGAATTATAGGGATGACTTGAAAATAATTAGGGGATCGGCTCTCAAGGATTCTGAGCCCTGGGAGCACCTCACAACATGAGAGGCAATAACAGCGTGGGCTTAATAACACACAGCCAAAAGTACCTTTCACAATACGAATTGATTCTTGTTCAAAAAAAACAATTCTATTCCACTATCTTTATAAAATGAGTTAGTAAATATGATTAAGCAGCACATATGGCTGTTATGTCAGGAAGCTATTAAAATAAAACAGATTTAATGAAGATGGAGTCTCATAGTCCGTTTAAGTGTCAGGCAGAAAGGTATGATGTCAAACATGGCTCTCAAACACCAACATGAAAGATCTTCTGGTTGCCTCAAAAAAAGCCAGTTAAAGATGTGTGAAGTTCAGTAAGTGGTTTCAGTCAGGAGGGAGATGGTTTCAGGTTCAAGAAATAGAGTTGCTCTCTTTATTCCAGTTTTCCTACTGGGAAACTTAAAATTTGAGTAGACATTCTCTTGGAAAAAATCCCACGAGCTACAATAAACATATTGCCTCATTTTATAGCATCACCAGTGGGCTCTGTATGTATATGCAGTCATTATTTGAAGGCAACATGAGGACATGTGGAGTTTACTGAACCGAAAATTAATCCAGCCTAATAACAAATGGCAACAATAAACTCTAGCTGTTTTACAGTTATAATTTTCATCCGGATGTCAATCCTTAAAAGCCCATATTAGGATCACATGAGATTTCAGTTACTGGAGCCTGATTTCTTGATCCTCTAGACTCTCGCTTGAGAATTAAGCCTGACAGATACCAAGTACTCTAGAGTGCATATCACACAACTCTGGGCATCTTGCTTTCACTGGAATGGCAGATCCCATCACTGTGTTTTCAAATAGATGTTTGTTTCCTTTTTCCTTCCTTCCTCTCATATAATAAAATGGAGAAGAAAGGTGAATTTAGACAATACTAAAACATTTTATGTATCTCTTGGAATACAAACAAACCATCTGTTTGGAAAGAAGCATTGCTACTACTATTCTGATTTTCACAGCGGTTTTATTTACTTGTTTTCATTACTCTATAGTTTTTTATCATGTAATGAAGAATATAGCTTATTCTTTTTTTTTCTTCTTATACACTCGTTTCATTTGCTCCCTGAAAAGTATTTTTTTAAAGTAATAAATTCCTCTTCCAGATGCATCCTTTTTGCAACTGTGAACAGACAATTCTAGGGGTTTAAAATCCATTTTTAAAGGTCAGAAAAAGCAGCCTGCTCAGCCCTCAAAGTAACCAGGTTCTTAAGGGTTCATGGAACCAGTAGGATGAAGAAATGAAAGCAGAGACCTGGAGTGCATGTGGCATTAATAGTGAAACACAGTGCTTTTCACCTCCGCATTACTGATTCAAAATGAAAGTAGCTACCCTGTGATCATTATTCAGTGACCCATAAGAAATGTGTGGATGACCTCCATCTAGTTTCTAGTAGATATTTGTGTGTCTCGTAAAAGCAAACACAAAGGTTAGTGCCCCGGCTAGGAGTTTCAAAAGAGAGGCTGATAACTGCTCTGCCACTGCTATTGTAATTTTTGTTGTCTGTGTGGTTTAACTTTCTGGCTTTGTTACTCTGGAACTTTGCGGAAGCCAAAGACCGATCTTAAAAACAACAACATGATGTAAAGCCACATGTAGCTTGGATGGCACAAGGAAAGCTGCTCAGCACAAATGACTGTGGAAGCAAAGCTTCTGCGATATGGTTGGGGTTTTTTCTTGCTTTAGTCTGATGTTCTTATCCCTCACAACACCTGTTTCAGTAACTTTGAAAGACTTTTAGAAGCCTCTCATTACACAGCCAGCAGCTCACCTGGGATTAGCACTTCAGTTCCTTTGATATAATCAGTAAATTGCAGCATGCAGCCCACGATAAAACTACCAACCTTCGTGAAAATTGGAGGAACAAACCTCTGAGACCTCATGAATTTTCAGCATTTGGCTGAGTAAAGAACCTAAAATCACATCCAAGATTCTCTGGTATTGGAGCCTGAAGGAAATTTCTGCCAGAATGTCTTTAGGGGATGGATATTCATGAGTACCTACATACACCCATTACACTTAAAAGCATGTGGAAAAACGTGTTCAAAAGCCACTGAAGTCTTCAGAAAGTCTCCCATTAGACTTAATGGACTTGGAGGCAGAGGGAGCAATACAGCACAGAAGCACTGCAATTCCCTTCTATGTGAATGCGCTCCATGGCTCCAGACAGATGTAATGGCACAGGAAGGGAGGAGGGGGGGGAGCAATCGGTTGGGAAAGCCACTTAGATATGGCATAGCAGATTGTTTTTGTTCCTGTACTGCCAGGACCCTTGCTTTCCTCTTGGAAAGCAGTGCAAGAAATCTCCAGAAAAATGAGTCTGATAAAAGGGTGGTGGGTTTTTTTTTTCCTGAATGCGAAATGCAAAAGATCACTGACGATGGGTCTGTTCAAACATTATATTCCTCTTTCCCAGCAAAACCTGGATCATCCTGCTGCAGGAGTATTCATACCAGGCCAGTGCTGCTAACACTCTCAGACACATCACATTAGCTCAAGTTTGGACCAGGGCTTCTTTCCTTGCCCTTCACTTCGACCACAATCCCTGGTAATTTGCATCCCCAGTCAAATGCAAATCCTTCAACCAGCACTCAGACCTCTTCCATTGACTCTCAGGCCCCTGCTAGCCAGGAGCTGGAGAGTGGGTTGGCTATAGTGACAGCAAAAGGAGGATTAATCAGGCAGCCGCATAAGTGACTGGTAACAGGGTTTTAGAGAGTACAGAAGTAGCTGAGAAGCTGAACAGCAGCAAGTGATACGGAAACACAGTGTAGCAACAAGGTACTCGCCAAACTGATCTCATAAATAACTGAATCTTACGGACTGGTGACATCTGTTAAAAGTGACATTTCTTTTATGATAAGAGATGATTTCTCACATCTGGCCAGGATTATAGGGCTTTTACCCTGTTATTTGAGGAATAATTCTTCACTCTCATATCAGAACTTATTCAAAATTTGTGAGACTCAGTAAATCGACTTTAAAGCTGATTTATTACTTCAGGCTTTCAAGCCTAGCAAACTTAAACTACAATTAACAGGGAGGAAAAAAGAAAAGTGCAACCAAAAAGCTCCAATAAGATTGTTTTGCATACATTCAGCTTTATCTAGGCTTACCCAGCTTTAAGAGCTTTCTACAGACTTGGGTTTTTTCCTTGGCCCAGGATAGGGATCTTGTTTTGGTGAAGAAGTTACATCTGTCACATGGCCATTATATTGAAGACATGACCCTTGTGTTTTTCCCAATGTTGTCTTGACATAGGGGTAAGGTTGGAAGGGTCACTTTTACAAGCAGAATTATTTTATTACTTTAATTTATGCTTATTTTCTTCTCCCTTTCTTGGATGACAGTACTGAATCTCAGCTCCTATGCTTTGTACTAACTTTGACAAAGAACTAATTCCTTGTATCATGGTTTATTCCCCAATTTTTTCCAAGCTGTTGATAGATTATTCTCAGTCATGCTTTTTGCATACTTCCAGTTTAACTGGTTTGTTGTGGATGTGAAGATCATACATGGACTCCAAAGGCAAATAAATTAATGAGAGGGAAAAGTCCACTGGTTTTGAACTAAAAATAACTACAAGAATTTCCTATCTAAGCAAGCTGTAAGGGGACAAGCTCCTCTGCAACCCATGCTGAAGCCATTCTCGGTTTTATACCCTATGTCAGTAACTGTACAAAGATAAAAAGAGGATACAAACAGAAAAATTAACAGGAGAAACAGTGAATTACCTTAATGAATTCAGCTCTAGTTTTGAACCCCCTGAATACTTCAAAATATTCAGCATGACCCAAACTGAAATTTTTGCTCATGGGTGCTTTAACCATTAATTTTGATTGCCTGTGGGCAGACTCTCTGGCCCAATTAATATTTAATCAGAATTATTTCAGCAAGAGGGAAGGTGAATTTTCTCGTCCTTTCACAAAAAAAAAAAAAAAAAAAAAAAGAGAGAGAGAAATCATCAGGCAGAGGGTACAACCAAAATTAGATTTGCTGCAGGCTGAGAGTTAGTTAGAGAGATTCTGTCTGCTATCACCACCTTCTCCTACAGGTGTATTTTGAAAGACAAGGACTGCAATGAGAAGGATTTAAAATACTGTACATTTTAGATCAAGCCTTTCCCAAGAATTGCTGGTGAAGTTCAATAGGAAGGTGGCTACAGGGCCAGTGACATTAAAAAAATTGGTCTATATTTTATGTGGTCTGCTTGTTCTACTGAGCAGAGGACCCAAATGTTTCCAGGGATATGGTGGTACTATTGTGTAGAACATGGTTAAAGACTTTTCTATTTCCTCATTTCTCACACAACAAATCATAAATGTCTTGTCAGGACAGCAGACATGTGTCACTGTTCACAAGAATAGGTTGTAATTTTTATTTTGAAGCTGGTTGAAAAAAATACAAATCTGTGAAAGAAAGCTAAAGGAGATATCTACTATGGCTGCAGAGCAAAGTAATAAATGTAATCCTGGCAAGCTGTTCAATGTATATATTATCATGATTAACAGACATTACATTTGCAGCTATTTGTTCTTTTCCCAGGAAAGGTAATCCAACCCTGGAAAAGAGAGATAATACATTTCCTTGAACTAGAAATTCATTTCAGCATAATCATGGTAATTCATGCATTCCAAAATGTTATCTTGAAAATGGGACTGAGCACATTTCTTTACAAAAAATTAAGCAGGACAGTCTGAGCAGAAAAGAGCAGATAGAAAATGATACTGTAAACACTGTGTAAAATCCTAATTTTGTCTAAAAGAGTTCCTTCTTTCCTCAATGTTTAACCAAAGCTTCAAGCTCTACTCTAAGGACAAAGTACTTTTGGGTCATTAAAGGTCCATCATGATATCTGGTCAACCAAAAATTCAAAAGCGACATTTGCTTTACACATCACCTTCACTGTCACAGAAAGGTACCATTATCGTACTTCAATCACCTGCATCCTAGAAAGATGCTTCAAGGATAGGATGGACATCCTGAGAGACTAAAATGGATAAGTGACTTGGTAAGATGTAGGCTAACAGAACTATATGAAGAGAACAATAATTCCTTAACTATGTTTCTGTGACCAAAAATTAAAACACTGATGCCTCTCTAGCTGTAGGGCTGAGTGGTGGGATAGTTATGCAATAATTTTCCAAGGGTGCTCAGCAACTCTACTCCCATGAATTTTTAAAAAAATAATTTCTGAAATTTCAGATAACTTTTTCTTTCATATTCTACATGTATATTGTATGGATCTGCATGTTTAGCATTTGTTTTGTGACATTCTCAGCAAACATCGCTTTTTTTACCCTTTGCTCTTCCTCATCTACTTCTTGCTGCTAGTTATTTTATGGCTTTCAGCAAAACTCTTCTGATTTCATTTCTATGTCCTCATTAGACATTTCTGTTGAAAATGAACACACACACAGCTGATTGTTTTCTCCTTATCACTTTTCTTTCTCATTTTGGAATGCCCAGATTTTTGCCTTATTTTTTCTTCAGGTATCTATAAAGCATACATAGGGCTTTTTAACTTTTCTTTTTTCCTGTGTCTTAAATACTTCATAATTTCAATTTTCATCTCAGATCTTTTCTAAACTCACAACTGCAGAAGATTGAGGTTCTTCTATTAAACCTTCTTTAAACTGTGTGGGGTTTAAAAATTTATTGTTTCCTGGTAATTTTAATTAACATTTCCTTCTGTATCTCACAGGGATGCCTGACAAATCCTGCTTGAAAAATAATGTATTTCTAAAATAGTCTTATTTACATTAAGGCTTCATACAATACCAAACAGGGCTTTGAACTTCGCAACATTCATATTCCAAAAATTAAAGTTGAACTTTATTTGGCTGAAGTTCACAGAAAATAAAGGGACTCAATCTGTCTACACCTTGTAATAACCTCAGTATAAGTCACCTTTTGCCTTTGTAGTCAAGAATTTTTCAATCTGTTTCCTGGAAATAAAATTAGTCACTTCTTCCCTTCCCTCCTCTCCCCCAACCCAAGTAAAAGTGATTCATTACAAAGACATCCCCTGCACACAAACACACTCCAGACAAAACTAGACCACAGACTCTTCCCTTGCCATAAATGCATATTAGACTTTTTGAAGGGGAAAAAAACCAACCAACCAACCAAAAAAAAAACCCAAAACAAACATCTAAAAGCTTCTGTATAAAAATATTTAACACCATAAGAAGAGCGTGGACAAAACCAACTGAAACACATTAATGACTCAATGCAGAACTTTCTGTTACCAACAATATCTACGTAATAGATACTTTAATTTCCAAAATATGATGTTTTGGCATATTCCAAAAAAATTATAGAAAGTTGGGAACTCACAAAAACACAGACCGATAATGAACATTTTTCACTCAACCCCTACATCAAGGTAAACTCCATCTCTTACAGGCGTTTATCAAACTTGTTCATAATACTTCTAATAGTGGAAATTCCACTCAAAATTTCAGCTGCCTAGTGGCATGACATAAAGAAGATAGCGCCAGACCCTTCTTGGACATGCAAAATAATATAACAAGAGGCAATGTACATAAGGTGCAACTTTGGAATTCCAGTAAGATACAACAAAAAACATTTCTACCACTTGGGTGGTGAAACACATGAAGAGGGTCTCAGTGAGGCAGTGGTATCTCTACCACTGGAAACAATCAGAAATTCACTGAACCACCGTCTTGGGCAACCTGCTCCTGTTAGATTGGATTTGAGAGCAGGGTGTTGGAACAAATGGCCTCTTAAAGGCCCTTCCCACCTGAACTATTCCATGATTCCCTGAACTTCTGAACACTGCCATGTATCTCTAGATACATACTAGACCACACACACATTGCTTATGAGAATGTCACATTGAACAGTGTCAAAAAGCAATACTACAATTCAGATTTCTTATTTTACCATTTTCTGTTCTTCTAGATATGAAGTTAGTTAACTTGCCAAGGAAAGAAATTAAATAGGTTTGATAGAATCTTTTTCTGAAAAACTTATATAATTTTATTATCTCCTAACTTTTTTTTAAAATGCAGATTGATTAGTTGTTTGTTTTTTAATTTTTCTAGAGATCTCATTGTTTGTGTCTTATTCCTTTTCTCTTTTTAAAGCTAGCATACTGTACTTACTCATCTGTCAGGGAATTCACTAGTTCCCAAGGGTTCTTGAAAAGAATCATTATGGATCCGGAAATCCCAGATATTTCTCCTGCTGACAGTGTACTCCATGGTACTATGTAGTACCTAGTACATAGTACTAGGGTACTATGGACCCTGCAATCCTCCGAAAACTGGCCATGGGATATAATGCAGTCAGGATGGCATCCTCTGTTCCAAACTATGATTCGTTAATAAGTTGAGTGCTGCTGCACTTGCCACAAGATTCATGCATAATTAATTCCAATTCATTTTGCCAATTAACTGCCTTCTTAACATTTGAAGAGAATTACTGAAAACAGTCTTGTTTGCTTCCATCATGAATTCCTTTTTAGATGCCTGTTTTAGCCTTGTTGCTTACTGCATCACTCTGTATTAGATCAATATACTATGTTTACTCTAGGTTACAAGGCATTATAGCATTACAACTGTGCTCTATTATTAATGTGCACAAAACTGCAATGTAATGCCATATTGAACAGAAATGAGAGAGCAGACATCATGTATATTTGAACAAAAGGATGGCCTTTATTAATAGTTTCAAGGTGATGAAAGTATTTTAGGTCACTGGAGTTCTGAATACATTCAGTAACATAGGTATTCAGACACTAATTTTTTTTTTTACATATACTCAAACTCTTTCTTTGGTCATCCAGTTATTTGTGGACTTAATCTTATAAATAATAGAGCAATTGCCAAGCAAATAAGTACTTGAGAGTCTTAACCTAGAAAGTATACATTTAACCTCAAGAATATCAGTGATCCCATTTCTTATTTTAGGATAGAATTAGGTCCTTTGCTGGTTTGGAACATGCCTAAATGATGTGATTCTAGTCATTGTAGCCAGAAATTGCATTCTTTAATATTCAGTAATTTGAACTGTGTTCTAGTGTGGTGGACTTGTTCATATAAGTCATGAGGTTTTACTTCCATTCCCTGAATAACTACACCTAGATCAAAACTGTGTGCTTGTACAGAAATTACGGGGGTGATTTGTGATTTCATTCAGTTCCACCTGAGGAAGTGAGAACTGGCCTTGAATAAATGGTAACACTCACACTGGTTTCACTTTAGCTGGGGTTTCACCTCCAACTCCCCAGTGGGACTCAATATATTAATTTTAAAAAATAAAAAAACCTTAATATTATTAGTGATTTAGAGAAAACATATCAGATAGTGTTTTCCCTTCTGAAAGACTGAAGATGTTTGGAGTTCCTTATCAAGGATTGATCAAAATTAGAGATTGTTACTTTGCTTTTCGTTTCTTGGGAATAATGCCTGTGCTTAACACACAGTTGAAGTGGTTGTGTGTGGTCTTGCATCAGCGAGTGAAGCTAGTGGAAATTTAAAAAAAAAAATAAAATGAGCACAAGGCTTCAATTTCCATTTCTTTCTAATCAAATGACTTTAAACTCTGAGTTGCAACAAAACTGCGTTCTTTAATGCGTTCATTCCGTGAGAAGAGGAAAGGAAAAAGACAAAAAAAAGACCATAAACCAGAACCCTCTAGACAGAAAGCTAATTGCTGAGAAGACTGTGTGCCAATTGATATTTCATTTAATAAACTGGCATGCTAGACACATGTATTTTAAAGTTCAGGTTTAATTAAAAGATAAGACTAAGCAGCAGCTTGGAAAGAGGATAAAGGAAAGTGTTGAATTCTTTGTTTATGATGGCAAAGCAGCTGCTTTTATTTTTTAAATAATCTCAACTTAATGTCAAATCAAGAGACTACTTTGATATTCTCAGTGCTTTTGATGAGTTACTCGAGTTTGCACTCACACAATTATCCTTCCTCATCTGATGCTTTCATATAGTGAAACATCTGCAGGTCCCAGTCTGCTTGGATTTTAAAAAAGTTGTTTTCCCCATATACATCATAAAAGAAAAACCTTATCTTCCAGACTAAAACTCTCTTTATCAGTCATGAAGAAGAGGTTAAAAGCAAGTGTGGGGAGCTGAGCAAGTGATTAGCTGCTTAGAGGCTAACACTTGGAAACAGTATCTGTCTACAGCAAGGATTAGAATGCAGAAATATGCTTTCAAATATATTAGTTCAGAGGGCAAAACCATTTATGGCATGCCATGAGACTGTAAAACTGGACATAACTCTACTGGTGACAATAAAGCTCTGCCTATTTACATCAGAACAGCTGGCTCTGGTTACTTCTTGTGTATCCCTTTGTAAAACAAGTGTCAAGGGCAAAGAACAGATTTTCTTTATTACTCGAATGCAGTAGCACATAGAAACCCAACGAAAGATGAAAATCCCACTGTTATTGGCACTGAAAAGGTGACTCAGAAAACAGATATTCTTGTTGAAAGGAGCTGAAACAGCTGAATATGAACTTACATTTAACAGATAAATGAAGAAACGGAAATGTGAGGCTGCACAGTTGAACACAGGAATGAGCATACACATCAAAGCTGCTGTCTTGCTATGTTGATCACTATGTGGAAAAATCAGAGCAGTCATTCAGGTGTCAGGGAGAAGTTATGAAGCCTGCCAACCTAGTTTTCATGCAGCATAAGCTGATATAAGTACCTTTCCAGCTTTACTAATCTGTAATGAATGTCATGGTTAGCCGCAGCTGGTCAGAACACAAGACATTTCACTGAAAATGGGAAGAGAAGTCAAGTTGTTGCAGGGTTTTCTTTTGAAAAAAAAATTATCTTTTATAGCAAAAGGTGAGACCTCCCTATTAGGAGAGAGACACAGGCATCATCCCCACTTCAATAATAGCACTGACTTGAACATAGACTATCTAAATATCAAGCAGTGACTCAAGATGCAGAGTAATTTTAAGTCCTGTTCTCATGCATAACCAGAAATCTGTCTTGGACCTGACAGCACCTCAGCACAAAAGCATCCTCAAAAATTATATTGCTATATTAAAAAAAAAAAGTGTTTTGCAGTTTTTCCAACTATCTCAAAAAAAAGACTTGTTGCACAGACCAAATTTTTTGAGGTCCAAGAACTATTGATAGACATAAATCACAGCAAGATGCAGTTGTTTTCAGGATTTTTTCCTACAGTGTTGCATCAGAATAGAACCAAACATACTTTGAAGTTTGATCCTTCTCTTTAGAGAGTTTTTTCCTTACATCAGTGTTGTGGTTTAACCTCAGCGGAAAGCTGGGGCCACAAAGGTCAGAACACAGAAGCCCCCTACCACTTTAAGAGGTGGAGGATGGGCGAAAGGAGCTAATCGAGGAGCTGCAGAGCCAGAGGAAAAAAAACCAAAGGCCTTGCAAGGTTGAGATAAGGATAGTTTACTAAACAACAGGGAAAAGTATGAAAACAACTAACTACAGTGCTATTATATACAGTGCAAACCTCTCACCACACTATGTCATTTGAGCCGTGCCCGAACCGATTCAGATTCCTGAACGCAGCACTCCCCGAGCCCAGCACCCCCGAGCACCCCCCTCACCACCGCCTGCCACGCCAATCCCAAAAGAGAGAGAGAGGGAAGCCGGAACTCCCACACGCCTGCTCAGACCAGCACTTCCCGTGCCCGGAGCAGGTTCTGATATGTCCGGAGTCTCCCCCGGAACTGGCACTGCGGCTGCCCAGACCGGGACTTCCCGTGCCTGGGTCCGAAGTAGCCCCTGCAAAGGGGGGGGGGAGCAGCCTGTCAAATCATGATGCAATTGGTATGGAATACTCTCAGGGCTAACAGAGCCTGCTGCTGGGCTGAACCCAGGACAATCAGGCTTATGATAAAGCTGTGTTTGAGTTATGTGTATCAGCTTCATCTCAAACCTGTGATTCTGGTAAAAACAACTTTGCCTTAGATGTCACTATTCAGTTGTGGAAAGCAGATCAAGAGTGGGGAAAGATCAACAACTGCAGCAGAAGGAGCAGATCTCTTAAAAACAAGAATTCTGAGGTGGAATTTTCCTTTCTCCAATAGCAGTTATAAACTGATACCTCAGAAAGAGTAGGAACAGAGAATTTGCACTATATTGCTTTCTGTGGATACATTTCTGGGTTCCAACTATATTCACCTCAGGGACTTCCTGGTCTAAAACTTACTAAATAAGTGGAACCCCTTTCGTATCTGATCCCCACTGGGAAGTTTGTATACCTTTTGCTAATAAGTACTCATAATTATCAAGATTTAAATATGAGAGCTACACCCAGCCTCTGAAATTGTCCAAAATACTAATGATTATCTTCATCTTTGTACTGCTTGAACTGTAATTTGAAACTCAGCAATGTGTTTGCTAAATCTGCTTGGCAAGACTACCAATGTGTAGGTGCTCACATGGGCCATTCCACTGAGGCTAAAATTATTATACATAAAATATATCTATATTATATATATGGAGAAGATTGAGATGGGATCTGGACAATACTAATAAATATCTAAAGGGTGGGTGTCTAGAGGAAGAGGCCAGACTCTTTTTAGTAGTGCCCAGTGACAGGACAAGGGGCACAAACTGGAGCACAGGAAGTTCCATCCCAACGTTATGCAAAGCTTCTTCCCTTTGATGGTAACAGAGGACTGATACAGGCTGCCCAGAGAGGTTGTGGAGTCTCTTTCTCTGCAGGTATTTAAAACCCCACCTGGATGCGATTGTGTACAACCTGCTCTAGGTGATACTACAGGGGAGGCTGGACTAGTTAAATTACAGAAGTACCTTCCCACACACCCTTTTGTGACTCTGTGACTATGTGATTCTATATAAACAGTTTCAGTCTTCCAGGTCATCCTTGGAAATCTCCAGAACGAAAAGAATCCTTGTAGCTTTATTATCAGCCTTAATGAAAAAAAAATTACAAATTACATCCATGTTGGAAGTATCTAAAAAGATCAAAGATGTTAAACACACTAATCCACTGATTTCTTTCAAAGTCAATCATGCGGCACTAGTATACCCCCTTGTCTCTTTGGTGCTCCACAATTGCTGAAGTACCACCAGATGCTCTACAAGAGGGACAGCTGTCAGACTACATTCACCTCCTCCTTCTCAACTGATACAGCTCTTGTGGGGGAAAAAAAAAACCAAAAACATTTAAGGGGAAACCATTAACTAGAAGAAGTTAATGGATAGTAGCTGGGGTTGTAAGGCACTTAGCAAAAAGAGAATGAGTGCAATAATCAGACATTTCCTATAACATCAAGTAAGCAACTTAGTAGCCCTAGGCCATATTATGGCACTCCTTGTTCAACAGATATCCCCACTGACTTCAAAATGAAGTAGTTTTGAAAAACTGACAGCAAGGCAGATCCCCTGATACACTTATGCTAAATTTGAACATTGAAACTTTCAAAAAAAGTTGAAGGAAACATCCTATTGAACTGCAGCATGTTAAAGAACTCACTCTGAAAGGAAAAGCAATAAATATAGAAGCAAGTTTTTAAATAGCAGCATAAAGTCATACTAGAAAAGCATTTTCTTAAAAAAACTTTAAGATTGCTTTTACCGCTCTTTTGCCTCATACTTTTGAGTTTGCTCAACAGCCTGGTTGTGGGAAACTTTTAAGGAGGAACATAATGGGAAGGAAAATTATCTCACTATGGACACTATTGAAAAAACCCAATCAACATCTTTGCCCTCTTGAAACATTTTGCTGATTATCAAGTTGACCAGTTTCACCGTGGAAGGTGAGACTTCTCAGTGCTTATATATTAAAAAAAAAAATTTCTGAGTCTTTTTCAATATGAATGGAAACACTGCAACTACACAAATTTAATGACAGTCACTCACAAATTAAAGCACACTCAAACATTTCATAAGCATCACTATCAAGAAGAAGGAGGGGAAAAAAGTGTAAGTGCAGTAATCTTAACCAACACCGCACTTCTGCTTTTCTGAAGGCATTATTTTTTCATAGTAACTACAAATATCCCCTTATTGTGGTGGACAAATGTACAATTAGTTAATTGCCTACTGTTAATCTTTATCACTGCTGTGACTTGGCTTATTTTCAGTAGGAATCTTTAACTTCCTCATCTTCTAACCCAGGGACTTCAAAAACAGAACTACACCCTGCCAGTGATACCCCTCATGAGAAGAATTGTAGGCCTGGATGTGGCTTCCTTTGCCTGTGTCCACATGATATGCAACTGTCAGTTTCCTTTCACGCAGCTATTTCCCTAACATGTTCCCCCACTGCAAAAAGAAAAGCTCTGCTGTTTCTGAAGAGCCTCTAAGACAGCCCGTTACTCTTTGGACTCCTGGCCTGTTTGAGACCATTGCATTTATTACATCAGATTCAAAATGAAACAACACTTAAACCCAAAATACCTCAGACTGCCACCAAAAGTGCTGGGCAGACACACTGGGGCCTCCCCAGCCATTTCAGAGCAATGGGCAGCAGACCCCAGCCACATCTTACATGCCAGGGGGCCTCAGCCCTGATCACAGGCACTTCCGCAGCACCCAGGTGTCCTTCACTGGGAAACAGAGCATCTCCTTTGATTTCAAGTATTTACAAACGGCATCATGAAATGATGTAAAAACCCCGACTTTGCCCATCCACGCTTCTCTTGTTTTCTGAGACCGTGCAAATCACACCAAGTGGATCTTTGGCAGTGGAGGGACTTTGGATAAAAACGTTGCCTATCTTTCCCCGCATACCTGTTAGAGTCTCTGCCACACACACTCCAATCCTCCTTCATCTGCTGAGTTTCCATGGTCACAAGGAGGAAGCAGAACCCAAGACAAAAACTTCTGTGCTGCCTTTGTAGTTCTCACCACCTCCCCCTCCTCCCTGCTGACCTGTGGAAGAGCTGCTGCTGCTCCTGTGAACTCCTTCACCAGCTGGGCTCTACCTGGCCTGCTCTGCACTCTCCCCTCCAGGACAAGCACTGCTTCTCTTCAGCACTAAGCCCTGTCCCACCAGCCCTTCTGCTCGAGTACTACCTACAACGTCCAGCCTATTGATGTGAACCAGCACTGAGCTGCTCCACGGATGTAGACAAATTATAAGTTATGAAAATTTACATTAGGAAAAACAAACTGACGACAGCACCCCTCCACATAAAACAATTAATTCCTTAGTCCTCTCACCCTGCAAGTAAGATCACATTATTTGAATCGTACACATTTGCGATTTTCATACCTAGCTGGAGTAGTTTAGAGCTGTTAGATTCCATCTTTCTAAGCAGCTGGAGTCCCATTGCTGCCTGTAATTGAGTAGACGAGACGCATCCAGCAAACAGGAGCTATGTGAAGCCCCAGCAAAGACCAGGCTGAGAAGAGGAAGCCTGCCATGATCCTAGACAGGATGAATGCAGGCACCACATTGATGTTGTCAGCAGGGCCACTGAAGTGAGAAGCACAACATTTTTCTTTGACGACAAGCACCATTAAAATTTTTCCTCGCAGGCCTTCTGCCCCTGCTCTGACACATAAGGGGCCATGACAGCTCGATCAGTCAGTGCCAGCAGATCCCAAGGAAACCAGCCATCCACGGGGACTGTGGTACCCACCTCAGGGGCTGCGTCAGACAGCTAATATTGCATTCCTCGATGCATAAGGCCCAACATAAGATGCTTTTTTTTCAAATTCCCCCTCCCATATGCCAAAACTGCCAAGCAAAATGTCTGATGCCATTTTTACCCTCTCAGCTGTTTCCAAGGCAAATTAATAGTCTTTCATCAAGCTTAATTCCCGACCCTAAATTTAATTCTATCTCAGCAGCTGGTCCTTCGATTGGCCCCACTGCACTGAAGTTGTGCTGCTCTTTTAGCTGTGCCATGCCCATGCACTGACAGAGAATGTTCAGAGCTGCATGCACTCAGTTTTGACTTCAATGTTCATCATAATTAGATGCTGCAAGACAAGAGATGTGGAGCAGCTCACCCAACACGGTGAGACATGATGCATGCCCTGACTCTGATGGGACCTGCATGCAGGAAGGTCAAAGTTTTCCTGGTTTTGGGTAATACTTGTAGACAAATGCAGGGGAACGTATTTTTGCCTTCAAAGATAAAATGCAGCTGACATTTACTCAAGAAACCAGAGAGCCACTTATCTTTTCTGACCTAAAGTAACTACTCTGCCATGTAGAATGGTTCTGTAATGGCACCGAAATATGGTATAAATTAATTTATCAAGGCAAAGGAATTTGTTGCAATGATTGATACAACAGCTCCTGTACAAAGCTCAGAGAATACTTATATAAATATACATTATACTGAGATTCAGTCGAAACTTATTAGTATGCCCTCATTTGTCTGGGAAACTACAAATATAGAGTACAATTTTTTGCTTTTGTCAACACTTCAGAGTTGTCATTTTTAGCTCTACTGTCTGCATATAAATAATGAATATACTCTCACAGTTGGTGCCACAGGAACAAAACTCGTTATCTTTATAGGTAAATCCAATAACATTTTTAAAATCTCTAAAGCCCTGCTCACAGAAACAAGAAAGTCTACTAAAAGGACATAATTTTTTACATGCTACGATACTAATCTAGGAAAAATATTGCCAGAAGAAATCATTATGTCAGGAAGTCTAGGAGAGCTATATAAAGCATTCGACAAGCATAATGAAATTACTATCTCCACCTTTACTTAGCAAAAATATAGAATTTTTTGACCTCGAGTCAAGTAATAGGGGAAAAAAAAAACCCAAACCCTAAATAAACTATTGTCATAGCTCAGATCAGAAGAACTAGCCAAAAGCAGAAGGTTAGGGGTGAAATTCTTGAGGTTGGTTTTCTTCAAGGTTCAGTGAGTTTTTCTTCCAAATAACTTATTCATAAGCCACATACCTTACCTGATACGACCTCATCAGTTGATGTGAGCAGATTTTAACAAATTCAAGTGTTACTTGGGTGAAATTTCCAGTTGGGGGAAAAAAACCCTCTTTTTCTAAAAAAAAAAAAAAAAAGATTAAAGCACTCTCATTTTCAAAATACCCCTTTGTTTGGAAGCAATAAAACACACCATCTTTTCTTTGAAGTTTATCTGGCTTTGGAGATAAACCTAAAAAAAAAAATTGTGGGTTTTTTTTTAGATTTATCAGGCAAAAGTCAGTTACTTAAATACAATTAATTTTTATGCCACTTCACACTGAAGTATTGACACTAATCAGAATAGTATTATAGTAGACCAAATCTGGCAATTCCCATTCCTCCAGGAACTTAAGCAAGTGGTTTTTGCTAAAAGTATATTTGCTGAAAGTACATGTCCTCCCAATAATAATTATCGGAGGCAAGATGCACAAATAAGTGCAATCATGTTTCATTACATTGTAACTTTATATAAGAAGTCTAATATACTCAGGAATGTTACAGAGGAGCACTACTCTAAGTGCTACTGAGTACTAGTAAGTGCTTATGTAGCGTCAGAATTTCTGTTAACCGTGGCTCTCAGAGAGCTCTGTAATTCACCCATCTTTCTCATCATTCATTCTGCAACAAATTTCCAGGTGTTGGAAAGTTGCAGTAAAGCTAGAAGCCTTCTGCAGAGAAAATCATGGTCCCCCGTGTTGAAAAGCATTTCCCACACACATGTGCAGTTCCATCTGACAAAGCATTACAGAGCCTAGTCCTACAGCAGGGGAATGCGTGCTCTAATGCAATCCAAACACAAACATCTACTAATGGTAAAATCTTTTGCAAGGAACTCAGTTCCTCAAGGTGAGCCAGGCAGTCTAGTAGTTAACAACTAGCTTTTCAAATATAATTTTCCTGGGAGGAAAAATTAGTAAGAGGTACACAGAAAACACAAATTAATTTCTGCAACTAACGTCCCCATGAGCGAGCACTTAATGAGAGCAAGGAATGCAGCTCTGCACTCAGACCAACCAGACAGGCTTAGAGCATTATACAGAACCATGGCAGAGGCAGAAGCACACATTTCCCTCTTCTCTAGATCACAATAAATCCTGGGCACCTTCAGCCAAGTAATTCCATTTCTCTGCTGTCCCTTTCTCTGGACCACTGCCCATGATTTCTTTAGCCTAGCAAATCTCTGGGACAAGGGTTGTCTATTATGACATGTTTGGACGGTAGCAATTCCAGCGGGGCTGAATGAGATCTCTACACACTAACAAGTACAAATGAATAACAACAGAACAAGAACACTCTCTTTTCTTAAAGCATCTTAAATCCCTTTTTCTACTCCTAGGCACTTTGCAGTGCTTAATGAGCATGCCACAAAAGGACATCGTTTTGAAAGCAAATGCTTGCTTGCAATTTTGTATGCATAAGTGAACCATTTTTTCATGCACAAGTTCAGTAAGTAAAGACTTGGCCACTTCCAATTTGAGAGCATATTTCTGAATATGCACAAAGCCTGTCAGCCTGAAAAATTGCAGCAAACTGGCTGGCAGAAAAAGAAAAGCCCACAGACAATTGTTAAAGGAGACCAGTAGAAGACAGATGCAAAAGGCTTTCACAGAAGGGTTGGGATCAAGGACTGGGGGATACAGATAACTTCAGATAGGTGATTAAGAGTCTGCATGACAAAAAGATGACTGAACAGCATTCTCATAATACACTGCAAAGTCTATAAAGCTGTGCCAACTCACACAATGGGATTTTTTTTTACTTTTTAAGCTATGATATCACTTTGGTTTCTCCAGCACTGCAGTTCTCTAGTGGACTCACTGGGAGTAAAAGCACAGCTGAGCGTTTTGCCTCTTGTACAGATTTGCTGTTGTAATGCCCATGAGAAGCTGATATTGAAACCACCACACAGGAGGGAGAAAACCACAGTCAAAATTCCCAGTGCCTGTATGACCTGGTGATTTAAACCTGACATCCCAAGGAAGCAGAGAGACAGTTAGCTTACTGGAGGAAAGAGATGGATGGCTATGTGACACAGGACACACTTCACTAGATCCAATTCCTACTCGAGGCGTCTCTTTCTCTGTGTAAATCAACCCTGATGACAGCCCTTTTTTCCTTTTTATTAAGATATAAACAACAGAAAGAAATAAAGCAAATTTTCCAGCTCATATGGAGGCAAATAGAAACCTATGTTAACAAAGGAAAGTAAATGCTTCTAGAGCACCTAACTGCCCGACTTCACCGTCTAATACGGAATCCCCACAAACTGTAGGATTTGCATCAATTCCATCCTCAGGAACATGAAGCTGCATTACAAGAAGATAATTTAGTGTATCGCATCATCTTAGCCAAGAGGACAGAATCCCTCATTCTGCACTCTCCTTATTGTACGTAGCACATACAATTCCTCCTGAAGCTAGCTGGAAAACAGTACCTGTGAGTGATCCTCCTCCTTTGTGCAGAACTTCATTTGTGTCATTCCGACTGTTACACCCCACTGCGACAATTCAAAAATCAGAAGTGCAAGACGTAGTTTGGACTTTTTTCCTTTTTAAATGCCTTACCTAGCACAATCTACATTCTCACCTACACAGACTCTCGGTGGGAGTTACAGAAGTAGCTACTCTTTGCTCCTCTGAATGTTTCCCCAGAGCTGACAGTCAAAAGCTTAATTTTGAGCATCTGGAACAGTAATAGCAAAAACCGCAGCAGCAGCACCAAATTCTGTGTATCAGCAATGCATGGTATTTCCTTTGTTGCCCTCAGCAGCATTTTCTGCTGTGTAGCACTGAATGCTTCAACTGAGTATTGTAGCCACGTGAGCGCATCAACATGCCCTCTGTGAGAGTTCCCAGAAGTACCATGTACCGCAGGTTATACTTGAAGCAGAAAGTATCTCAATCAAACCTTTGCAAACCGCCTACCTAATCAAACTAGAAACACCAGATTATTGGGAAGAAAGCTTTGGCTGATGTTCTCTTTCTTCTGACTAGCTATCATTATTATAACTACCAGCCATGCTTCAGAGGGAAGGTATTAAAACTTCGCCTGATGTCCCAGGGAACTTACCATCTAAAGTAGAGAAAACACATCAGCAGATGGCAGGCACACAAAGATGTGGAAAACGGAAAGATTCTGTTAATAGATTCTTCTGCCACGTGCACATCACGTGATGTTTTGCCACTTCTTTTTTGCCTCTGCAACAGTAAGTATAAAATTACCATAAACATAATGTCATAATTTTTAAACACACTCAAATAGAAAGTAAATTGGACGTTCACCTAGCACAAAACTGACATGGTGCCGATGCACTCAATAGAGTTACGCTGATATTCACCCTTTTGACTTGTGTGTTTCCAAATTTCATTTCCAAGCTGTCCCCCAATGAAATTAAGAGGGTTTGTTCAATTGGTTTTCTTTTTTAAATGGAAGATGGAACAAGTTGATTCCACAGAATATGTTTTTGCTTTTCTTAACACTACCTCATTATTGCAGACATCGAGATGCAGTTCAGTTCTTTTTCTTCTTTTTTGTCTAATTGCCATTTCGGCAGGTTGAGTGCTGGTTGACATGCAGGAGCAAGAAAAAGTCCAGTTTCTCTTGTTGGTAGAACCCAGAAAAGCACTAAATACAGATCTCAGAAAGCCCATCAGAATTCATTTTTGATACAAAAAAAAAAACCCAAAACAAACTAAACCTACCAAAACAACCTAGAGTCTATTTCCTCATATTTAGAGGTGAAAGGACCTGTAATGCAGAGGGAGGCAGGATCGCACAGCCAGTGAGATGCAACAGCAACTCCTGATGCAGCTTTGTGAGGAACACTTTTATGCTGAAGTCACTGGCCTCTTAATCACAAAACACTTGTGATAAAGCGCTCTCAATTAAAAAGACATACTTTGTATGGAAAAATACTAGCAAAGATTTTTATTTGCTTTTCCAGACAGCGTGGTTAGTAGCTTGACTGGTCATCTTCTCC
The DNA here is from genome assembly GCA_022605575.1 of Laterallus jamaicensis coturniculus. Taxonomy (NCBI): domain Eukaryota; kingdom Metazoa; phylum Chordata; class Aves; order Gruiformes; family Rallidae; genus Laterallus; species Laterallus jamaicensis. The sequence continues at coordinate 41,361,105 of JAKCOX010000001.1, forward strand.
CGAACCATCTGTGACACCAAAAAAATGCAGTTTGCCCTGCTGCTGAGGATGCTGTCTCAAGAGACTCTGAAGGCACCGCCTAGCCTAGAAATGTAATAAAATTATAAAATCTGGAAATGTTTCTGAATCTTCCATTCTTTTATCATTTTCATATGGTTTCACTTTACATGCTCTCTTCATCATTGCTGCTTTAACACTTGCTTTATGTATGTTACTAAACAATCAGTTTTTACTAACTTATCTATCACCTTATCTCCAGCTACAGGTATGTCTATTTAACGTAATGTAAATCATCTTTTCGGTTTGGGGTTTTTTTTCCTTTAGGTGCACTGTCTTGCTCTAGCTACCATGTCCATCTGTCTCTCAGGTGTCTGCACTCACCCAAGACAAAACAAAGAACTTGCTTCTGTCTCAAATTTGTGTCCTTCAAGTCTTTCCCACAGCGATCAACTACTTTTTCAGCTCTTTTAAACAGTGTATTCAGACCATCCAAGATGGAAAGTAGGATCTGCATCCATCACACACACACACACACACACACACTGTCCCTCTGCCCCAAAGACTCTGCCTTCAAGAAGCCAGAAACAACACTATCTCATAGCACCACATCTCATCCAGTGTACCTGCATATCCTCGCCAGTTGGCCTTGCAGGCACATGGACAGGTGATCATCTCACAACAGATCCCATAGGAGACACTGTGTAAACATTGGACCTCCTGATGCACCAAGGACACAGGTGGCACCTGTCTCCTGATGAGACTTGCAGGGAGGAGAAGAAGCCTTGTGCATGACAGCACTTGCTGTTTACAATGTGTTTGGCACCCAACAGAATTGGCTTCATATGTGGCAGTAAGCACATCTTCCTGCACCTGTATATCCAAGCCGCTCACTGGGAAGGTTTGTAATAGGATGGTGACTTTTAAAGTTAACAAATCCACCTGAGAGGGTGCTTAAAGATCAAGCTGGAGCTGCTCCAACACCCCTTCATGGGAGGAGTCCTGTGTCCTAAAGATGACAACCACAGCAGAGAGTTATGGCAAAACCCAATGCTACTCACAGTTTCAGCTTTGCTGTGTATCACACAGAAGGGCAGCTCTCGAGCCTCCACCCAAACTGACAGACCCAAGTCTGTCACACACTCTGCATGGTTCCCTTCGTGCACACAACTGCATCCCATCCCCATGGGGGCACGTGCTGGTGACAACAGTGGGCTCACAAGGTGACAAACTCCTTTCAGGAGTGTGCTGAGGGCGAGGGACACCCTCAATCTGCTCTGTGAGCACAACTAAAAGAAGGGGAAAAAAATCTAAGGAAACAAACAAAAAAACCCAAACAATAGCTGGACAGATGTAAGCAAAACTTGCTGAAGGAAGTGGAACTAAAATGCAGCAAGAACCACGGTCTGAGTAGTAACCAGGGATATGCCTTCTCAAATGAAGGATGGAGCCAGGAACAAACACTCCTGTTCATCTTCCAGGCGGGGCAGATGAGAGCCAGCTCGGACCTGGAGACTCTGCCAGAGTAGTGGTAGGTAAATGTTCAGACACTGTATCTCACTAATGCAGCCCTATAACTTCCAGAGTAGAGCTGGCTTGCTTTTGGCTGGCTCACAAAGTGGACTGCAAGCTCACAGCTGTCTGCGCCCATCTGCATAGACATGCCTTAAGAACCCTACTGAAACTTTGCCCATCAACACCAGCTGAGAAGCCTATCCTAAATCTAGGGTATTAAAACAATTTGGCAAAATAAATAAAACTATGAGGCACCAACACAGATTCTGTATCAAAATTGTGGAAGCACCTCCAGTCTTTGACATGTTAAATTACAGGCTAACTTGTCAAATTAGTTTTAAAGTCTCAGGGGAACAAATTCTGACAAAAAAATAAACAAACAGAAAAGCAGATTGCCAGAACTAAAGCAACCTTCAGCACCAAGCATTCAACAGCCATGGGAAAGCAGTGTTACTATGACTACTGACAGCCAAGTAATAATACCTCACCCTCAAAAATATAAGATCATCTTTGTTACTGCCTAAGCTGCTCAGGAGTTAGGGGACAACACCTGAACATCCTCAAGTTCCCATGCTCTGCTGCTCTAAGACATGAACTGCAATAGGAGAACAAGATGTAATTTATCTCAAAAAATATTCTCCAACATGAAATGCTCATTGAAATCAAGTGTCTAATCATTTATTGACTTTATTTATTTAATTTTGGCCTCTCTCCCATTGTACAGGTAACCAGCAAAAGTAACCAGAATGTTTTTATGAGATGATTTTATGCCTGCCCTCTCAGTCCTACTACTGATCTGCACTCTTGGGGAAGGTGTGGAAGGACTAATGAGAACTGCAGATTGCGCTGTGTGGTAGCTCACGTCATGCAATGTTGAGCAGTCAGAGGAGAAGTTGGGCTGCCTGTCATTTGCTGGATGCTGAGCAGCACGGTTCTAGGCACCCACATATGTGCATGACCAGCCAAGATCTGGACCTGACTATAGACGTGGCAAATTCTGCAACAGCTAAGTGACAGCTGAAGTAAGCCTTCAGATTTCCTGATAACAGCACAATCAACCATATGGAGGGCTTGACATGTAAATATTATTCATGTGCAGGCTCCAGTGAAGTCAGCTGAACTAATTTGCAGGAGTAAACAGGTTATGATGGCTTCAGTCTCAAACCTAAACCATGGTGTTTCCAGATCCTGAATTTCTTCCTGTGAGTCTCCGCACTCCTCTTTCGCTGTTCCTGCCTGAGTGCAGCTTCTTTACCTCAAAGAATATTGAGGAAAATCCACAGTAAATGGAACTACTCTACAGACGTATCCACACCCTGTGTATTTTCAGCACTATATAGATGTTGCAATATAGCAGGATTAAATTAGTATTTCAATAGCTTGAACAAGCAATGAATAGGGGAAGGAAAAGAAGAAAACAAATCTCTCTCTGCCCCTAAGAGGGTTACAGGGATCCGCAGTTACCATGTTAGCCAAAGTTCCTCCCACAATCCTTTAACCTTGTCTTAACTTCCACCAAGATTTTAAAGTTGAGTGCCCAGCTTTGCACCTTGTTCCTTTGGGAAGAAGTAAGACTAAATCACTTTTATCGATACATTGAGACAATCTAGATATTTACCACTATTCCCTTTTTACTTCCAGTAAATATTTTAAAGCTAAGCTGGCCCAGCAATCAATATGTAAGAATTGTACAGCCCAAGTGCCCTGGGGTATATGCCCAGCTCCAAGGCAAGGGAGGGTGGACCTTTGTTGGGGTGATGTTTCTTTGGTCTGGAATGCACAGCCTGGTGCCATGTGAGATGCAGTGAACAACTACCTGTTGGTTGAATTATTCCCACTGCACAGAACCACAGCAGACCACAAATATTTCTAGAAACACCCAACAACGTCTGTCTGTCTGTCTCAAATAATTACAGTGAGACCAACAACAAGATGTTGCCTAATGAAATCAGTTAACTAAGCAAATACTCAAATAAAATTAGTTAGGCAATATAAACATAGGCACAGAACCACTTTCAGAATTACATGTTTCTGAGCAAGTCTCTCTGATACTTTTCCACATTGTTTCTTGCAAAGTGTGAACTGTTCTTTAGTAACTGAAGAAGGACTTGTGTGCCAAAGAGCATGTGCATTTTTCCCAGAAAAATCAGGATAAATGAGAAGTATGTGGAATTAAAATTAAAGTAGTCACATTCAATCTTCAGTTCAGGAACCCAGGTAACATCTAGGTTCCCTGTAGGTATTTAAATTCATCTCAACAGAGTATGTAGGAATGAAATATCTCAGGATAATTGTACCTAAATGGAAATATATTTGAAAAGACATAGGGGTGTCTGCCCTGCTTGGGGATCTGCCAGTAGATCTTTCAGCGAGTACAATGGTAATTCAGGCAAATTGACTGTTAGAAATAAGTGGAAGATGATGCAGCAACAGAGAATCCTGAAGTAAAGATTGGAATCTTGTTTATGCAAGTCTACTTTCATTTATTACGTTCATTTTTCTATCAAAAAATGAAATTAATATTTTCAACCTTTTGCTTTGCTGGGTCTGTGTTTTGCCTATTAGCATGAGTAATTTTGACAATAGCCTTCAGTTCAGCATCAGCAACAGAATTTATTTTTTTTAAATAAGCTCTTAATTATTTGAATCCTTCCTGCAGAAAAATCCCATTAAACTCAGAGAAGCTCTATGAATGGAAGAATTTCAAATGCAGAACTGAAACATATTATCACATCACTATGAAAGTATTTGAAGTCTTGCAAGATGCACTTAATAGCATTCAGGGTCCGAAAAAATTCATATTCTTCAGAATTAAAAAGTAAACACTTTTTTAAGCTAATGTCAACACATTTTTCACACAGTCCACTACCGTTCTAAATCAGGCTAGTAGATTGTGTGTAAATACCAGTAAGAATGTTAATAAACGAATGCTAACAACATAGCTGATGGTTTCCCTGTACCTTTACAAGAATTCTTCTTTAATAACTATTTTTTAAATGAAAAAATTTAGATTTATTTTATTAAAACCTAAAATGTTTGTGAAAAGGGGAAGGTGGGGAATGTGTAATAAGTGGTAACAGGAAGATATACAAAACAAGAAATCATCAAATAATTTGTCTATCATTTATTAAATATTTCATTTATTTGCAATTATTTAATTTTGAAATATTATTAATTCAGGAAAATGCATTATTATAAAATAAATAACCTCAACATAAAACTGAAGCCTTTTGACGTAATTTTAAAACTCAAAATTATCCTGATAAAATATTCAGTTCTTGGTGTCCCATCACAGTGATTAACAAAGTGCATCACACACTATGAGGTGCAATAGGAAATTTGTGCTATGAGTTTTCAAAGGTATATGAAAGAAGTAAGTTTTGGCTCCCCTAGGTTTGCAGTGCTGCGTATTAAAAATGTGATATTTCTCTTCTGGCTAAAAACTACACAGTTGGCTGTTTTGAGTATTTGTGCCATCTGAAGACTTTTAAAATCAAAATTCCAAATTATTAATTTTTCATAAAAATAAATTAATTGCTTGTAATGGCTTAACCTGAGCTGGCAACTAAGCACCACACAGCTGCTCGCTCACTCTCACCCACGCCACTCACCCCCCAAAGGGACGGGGGAGAGAATCAGAAGAATGAAAGTAAGAAAACTCTGAGTTGAGATAAAGAAGGCTGAAGTTGATAAACTGATAAAGGTGGACAAGCAAAACAAGACAAGGAGTTAATTCTCCACTCCCCATGGGGAAGCAGGAGTTCAGCCATCCCCAGGAAAGCAGGGCTCCATCACAAAAAAATCACTTGGGAAGACAATTGCCATCATTCCCAATGTCCCCCACTTCCTCCTTTCCCCAACTTTATATGCGGAGCATGACAACATACAATAGAGAACATCTCTTTGGTGAGTTGAGGTCAGCTGTCCCAGCTGTGTCCCCTCCCAACATCTTGTGAACCCCAGCACACTTGCTGGTAGAGCGGTGTGAGAAGCAGCAAAGGCTTTGACTCTGTGTAAGGGCTGCTCAGCAGCAACAAACTCATCTCTGTATTACCAGCACTATTTACAGCATAAAACCGTAACAGAGCCCCATAATAGAAAATTAATTCTATCCCAGACAAAACCAGCACATTGCTCAAATCCCTGTTTTTTACATCCAAAACAGGTGAAATGAAAACCTGCTGTGCAGAGAAAGCATGGATTTCATTGGTGTTTTCTTTATGTATATGGGCTAACATACATGGTAGAAATACTTTGGAGTAAGATATGATGCCATTGTGCATTTTTGCTCTCTTGAATAACTGATATATGATGATATGTGAAATGCAGAACCAACTTAAAGCACTACCTTAGAAAAATAAATAATACTTTGGTTAAAATTTCTGGCTTATCACCTGCATAAACATTTTTTCTGTTCAGTCACACCACAACATACCAACTGCTAGTGCTTCACATTAGTTATTTGCTGCTCTTTTTTTCCATTTGGGAACCAGTCGACTCCTACTCAGAACCAAGTTTCTTTCCAACAATAAAAACATTAGTAAAATATTCTATACTTAATTAAATGTTAAAATACTTAACATTTCATTAATAGATCAGGTTAAACTCCTTCAGATTTTTTACATAATATCTAAAACATGCCAATTTAAATCCCTAGGTACATCTCTACCAAGCTTTTTAGACATACGATGTTCACAATAAATTCTGAATACTTCTATTTAAGTGACATTGCGCCCCACGGGTAGCTTAAGTGTACACTACTGTAATATTCACAGCACGTATAAAGGAACAGCTGAATCTAGGTACTTTGACAGCACGTTGTTTTGAGTAAGAAATCTAGGCTTTCCATACAAAATCTCCACTGAACAAATAAAATGTTTCCCCAGGGAACCCAGGTTATTAAATTTTTTTCACTGATGTAAAAGTCTCTGTAACTCGCCATTCAGAGCTTATAAATCCAGGATTCTTCAGTTTGAGAAAAAATCAGTAATGGTTTAAAAAAACATTTCATCTGACACTGTACCTGTAATGGGAACTACAAGAACAGTACCAAATTCTTCATGATATTTATATAAGCTGGTTCATTACAAATGAAAATATTATTGTATGATTTGCCTTTATAACTTTTTTCCTTCGCTTGATTAAAGAAAGCGCTGCTAGCACATCTGTGATCCTTAAAGAGACTAAATCAGAAGGAAAACGCTTTAAATATGGCCTTTGTGAATAACTTAATTCTTGCTGATGAAGTGGGCTTGCCGTACCATAAATGTTAAACTGTATGTGACTCCCAGTGTTTTGTTGCCAGGGTAGTGCCTTAGCTCAGGGACAAAAGAGAGCAATTAAACTTACAGTTTCCACTCAAGTGGAAGCAGATTGAGACAACAGTTTTTCTCAAAGCCATCAGAAACCAGCCCAGACATGTTTTTCTGTAAGGGCTGAGGGTTGAAGGATGCTGGCTTCTTTCTTCTAGTCCATGTGCTCCAAGTTTTGCCCTTCTCCATAGTGGAGAACAGCTCAGAGCATATGAAACTCAATGAACCAAGTACTTACCTACCACTTGTGGCCAAGAGAATCCCTTTCCTTCATAGGCCTCTGCCTGCAGCAAAGAAATGAGTATTTCTTTGAGATGGTGCTAAAGATTGCTTTCGCCAATAGCAGCAGTTAAAATGTCTACTACACACAGCAAGCCTCTGTATCACAAAATATCCTGTAATTTGGAATAATGGGTGGCATCTGCTCTCAACAGACTCGAGCGTAAAGCGGCAGGTGAGGAAGGTCAGAGTTGGAGCTGGGTGAGGGAAGGAAAAGCCAGATTTTTTTCATGTGCTGTTTTTGGCTCTAACCACCACTGCACTTCAAGCCACCTACACAAGCACTAACTTCTCCTGCCTTCATACAGTACTCCGTGCTCCTATCACTACCAAAATCAACCTATTACTTGACAGCTCAGCAGTCTTAGGAAGAATAACTCACCCCGTTTCACCCCTGAACGCCTACTCACCCTTCTTGTTTAATTTTACAATGTTTTATTTTTTTTTCTCACAGCTGTGGTAAAACCCACAGAAGGGAAAACAGTCTTACACGTAACACATGGGAGAGTTTTAATCATGAGATTTCATTCTCACATAAATATAGGGGTTAATGCATCTAGACATATGAAGATTAATCCCCTAACAAATGCCAGATCTGTGGTGTTCTTAGTACTACTTATGTTCCAGCTGTGTTATTTAAAACTCTCACCCACAGCTTTAATATTTACATTAGATTTCAGAAAATATTTAGGTTCTTTCTTCAAGACTCGGTGCTCTTCGCTTACCCTTGCCTGAACTATCTTTCTTCTCCGAGTCACCACCTCCCTTATCAGCTTCCAGCCTCTTTCCTCTTTTATTAGAATTTAGCACCATGTTGATGCTTACAGGTTTTTCTGTAAATTTACCAATGGCTTTTACAGCCTTAGCGGAAAAACTGCTTTATCAACTGGAATATAAAACAGTTTAATATGCAATTACATGTTGCAATAAAAAACATTATTAAAATATTTCAGGGGGTTCCTGATGTTTCACGAGATACTCTGTCAAGTATAGTAGGAACACAGCGTTGATAACACTGTTAGGACACACTTTGCTTTAGATTATTGGTCAAAAGTTTATAGATTTATTTAGGGAACCTTCTGATTCATTACCTTCTTCTGTACATACAGACAGCCACTTCCAAGGGTCTAAGGGGATACGTGTGGATATATAATGAAGAAAATAGTGAGAGCACGCATCAAGGATTTCAAGATTGAACCTGTTATGGTTTTTAACTTAAAGGAGCTCCGGGACATGCCCAGAGAAGACCCTGTTCTTGCTTTTTTCTTCTCTGTGAGTACTGGGACCAGAATACAAATGCTTGGGAGGTATGGGGAAAAGTATAAAGGGGGAGAAATAGGGACCACTGAAAGAAAAGTGATCAGTTGAAACTTACGGGTAGACACTGCGATAAATTCAGCATTCCAAGTAGCTAGGTAACTAGCCAAGAAACTACACCCATGTGGTTCTGGATGGAGACTCCCAGACTGAATTCTAAAAATAACAAAGCATCTCAGGCAGCAGAATTAGTTAGGCTGTGGGCTAGACAAAAAACTAATTACTACGCACCTCAGCCACTACAACTGTGTGTACAGCAGAGGAAGAGAATGAATGTTTCTATAGCTCACTCTATATGCCTGCTCTTTCCAGACTATCAAGCCTTTTTCCAAGAGTTTCCATACTGAGAAAAGGTTGAGAAAGATTCAAGAGACTTTCTTCTGTGAATATGTGATGGGACAGATCCTGGAAAGCAGATAGTTAGAACATTCAGCACTTGTCTTCAGTAAGATGTGATCAAAACATTTGTCTCGGAATTTGTAGGTTCCTTTTAATTTTGATGGTTATCTAGTCTCTTTGAATAGGTATTTCTATGTGAAGACTACAAATTATTTTCCATGCATTCATTTAATGACTATCACACAAAAAAACCCAAAATTTTTAAAAATTATGTTCTTTACAGGCTCTAAATTTGTTCTGCACTGCTGGGAAAAAAAGACTTTTGTTATAGCTTGAGAATTTACTAATGTATGTTTTGACATGTATTGATGTGTTTCAAATCCAGATTTCTGCATCCCATGTCCTATTACATCTCTGAATGGATGAGCTTAAAGGATGAGCTTTCTGATTTTGCTATTGTTCCTTAAAGCAAGAGGCAAAATCAGTCCTAACGAGAGTGATTTTTGAAAGCTTTCCAAATACATGGACAGGTTAACTTCACCTAAAAGGTATTCATGCACACAGGGGAGAGAGAGAATAAAATAGACACTTAGGGAAAGGGAGGAAGGCAATAATACTGCTTTTTAGGAGCTCTCTAGAAACATTCCTCTGAAGTACTTAAAAGCACTAAAGAAGTAAAGATTCCTATGCAAATACTGTATACCACCGATGCCTTAACCCATCCCACTGAGTACATTGCAGTTAACCAAGACAGTTAGTAAAAAAGATTATAAGGCCATGATAGATTCTTCCAGTAATGATGTTCTTGCCAGCTTTCAAGGGAGACTAAGAGACTAAGTCCCTTGGAAATGGTAATAATATCATAGAAAGTAATTTTCTTCCTTTGTTTTTTAATTAGGAAGAAGTTATAGTCTATGCTTTCTTTCACACATCTTATGATACTAAGTTAAACATTAAAACCCCCATATTCAATTATTCAGTGTTAGAAGTCCACCAGATACACTCAGGACAACTGGCCTATGGAGAATTATTGGGCTAAAATCTTCACAAAAATGCTCAGACAGATGACTAAAAAACTTGAGCACTGCACTTAATGCAGTAGCTACATAAAGTTACCATTCAGAATGGTATTCTTTTGGTTTGAAAACTAAGTCGCTCAGACAGAAAACTCTTCCCTTTCTTGACAAACTCTTGATGTTTCACTGCGTAGTGCCACATCAGGTCATCAGAGCTGTTACCCACCATGTATTATCTACATGGCTTCACATCAAGTTACAATCCTGCCATTTCTGTGGACTGCAAAGTAGAAAGAAGAAATGAAGGCCATGAGACAGCAAACACTCCTAGAGATTGCTATACCCCGCAGTTACAGCACAGTGTCCAGTACCAGAGGGCTCTCCATGGAAGCCATGGCCTGAGTATTAGTACTGTGTGGACGGTTGCAATTTGTTGCCAGGAACTTGGCTTGCCATATTGGCCCAGCTCATGGTAGGCTCAGTCCAACATCTTACACTCCTTCATGGAACACTGCCATGTCCTTCTCTCTCGGGGAAACATCCAAGTGCTGTGACAGCATCTGACTGGAAAGCGGCTCCCTGGCAGCATCTCCCCACCCTGGGAGATACAGAGAGAGTGTTGTTATATATTACAGAGCTGCTGCACAAACATGCTAACAGAGCATCAGGGAACAGCTTCCCTCTAATCTTCTGTGTCTTTTGAACCCCAGCCATTTGCGTTTGATCTCCAAAAAAGCGTATTAGAATTAGGAAAGATGTAGGCGCAATTATTTAACAAAATAAACACCATACTGGATGACAGCAAATTGGAACAGACATTTGCAAAAATCATTTGTGATCACTGAGGTAAGCAAGGGACAGGAATGGTATTAAACTGAATTGCAGCAACACACAGCAGGTGTGGGATGCGCCTCCAATAGTCTCTATTATGGAAACTAGACAGACCTCATTGGGTGAAGGTTGTGTTAAGGTGATGCAGGGTTTTTCTTCATGTCTCATCATCTCGTATCAAGTGCTTATCAAGTATGCATTAACTTTTATAACCTCTGTGAAATGAGCAACTTCAGTCGAGCTCCTGAGGGACAGCTCTGGATTTTGTAGCTCTAGCACAAGTGCCCCATGTATTGGTACGGTGACAAGCATCTGGAAGAATGAAAGAAGAATTTATGGTGTCGTCCCACCAAGCAGGGACAGAAAGAGATCAATAGGGTGGGGTGAAGGATTTTTAGCAGTTGATTACAATCTTGTTCAGCATTATACTGCAGAACACCAAACAGTGACAGACTGCCAGTCAGAGCAGCTAGCCACCACACCGTTCGCAGCATTTTCTCGCTACAACAAACTTTGTGTATGGAGTTAAATAGGCCAGGAAATTCTGATGCTACCAGAGACAAAGGGTGAGTGTGCAACGCAAATCTGAGATGATTTGATCAAGAGCTTCCCAAGACACAGCCCAGACGTAAACAATTTGCTCATCCATTTCTCAGTGTCTTAGAGCACATTTTTGCATGTAACACTTGTGCTTGTAGCCTGGTTTCATTTATGTCACTCACAGGAACACCAAAAAATACTGGCTTTGTTTCTTTCCAAGGGCCACTGAAAATTCCAACACACATTTATGTTGCCTTTAAATCCTATTAGAGTTCCGTTTTTCCCCTACCACAGGGTTAACTTAATGAGTGACAAAAATAACCATATTCTTGGACTCCTCAATTATTTGATCTATTCCCAGATAAATAATGAATGATGCAAAAGCCAGACACTTACCAGCCATGGGTTGTGTTCAGACTGACTGATTGGCTTTCATGAAATATTTGTCTTCATTGGTATATTTATTATATTGGAGGGTCCTGGGCTTATATTACGCACACATCTTTTTCCATGTTCATTTCATAGCTATTAATGCTAAGATAAATTATCATCATCATGAACATTTAAATGAAGTTCTTTAAGTTCATCTTGAATAATGTCTGTCTGTCTTAGTATGCAGACCTAACAACTGATAACATTATTCTCACCAGAACGGAAAATGCGCTCAGAATACACGTAGTTCAGAAGCATCTTTAGTATATGGCAGCAGTTATGGCCAAGACTAATCCCATTTCCCTTCTCAAAACTGAGCAAGAGGGATCCATTATTTTTAGCATTTCTGTGAAACTATAAAAGAACATTTTTAACTCCAGTCTGTACACTAAACATGACCTGTTTTTGAAATTAATCACTGGCATGCTTCATACAATAGAAGTACCTTTCTCGGTTGCTATGAAACTGTCAAAGTCAAGGAAAGGGAGCAAACCTTCAAAAGCTGTGTCTGGGGAACACTATCCATACAGAGCCCGCTATTTAATTTTTAGAAGACACATTAAAATTACTCCTCTCACAATAGAACACTGATTTTGTATTGTTGTGCACACAAAAACTACAGAAATGGCATACACTCCTCCTACTGTCTCCACAGCAGGATTTCCCCTCAGCTTATACAGCTAGAGAACATATTAGCTCTTGAGTGTTGTATGACACTACTCACTGCTCTTTTCCAGTGTGTCTCCATGTCATGTTGTGCTTGTCACATGCATTTTGACTCAGACTTTAAGAAAAAAGAAAAAAGGTCTTGTCTGGGGGCGGGGGGGAAGAGTTGTTTGTTTTCCCAGAGATGGCACTAGAGTCACTTCAAATCCACATGGGGAGCAAGCTCACATAGAAATTAAGGGAAAATGGAGACTTGTCAAAATCCTGTGTTACCTCAGCACTTCAGAAATCTAATATCCTAGTCATCTGCACGATCTAGCCATTCAAAGCCAACTGAAATTTGCAGGAGGCAGATGCTTAAAACCTTTCAGTAACTGTGACAGCAGCACCTTTGTAGTTGTGATGGCCAAAGGCCATAAACAAAGCAGGGAATTCATGCAGGTAATTCTTGCTATTATTCCAAAACAGGAGGAGGTCATTCAAACAGTTTTCTTTTTACCTTCTGGCAAGGTTGACCATGATCCAGGAAAATGGCCTTATCAAAATACATTAAGTCCTTACTTCAGTAACAAGGTGGAACAGCAACTTCAGTGCAGTGTAGAAATTCTCTCATCCATTTAACCAACAGCAGCCAAGACTGCACATTTCCAGCAGAAGACCAGTTCCTACATCTCATCTGATGCATGTCATTATGCGTTGCGAAGTTAGCCAACTAAAAATGACATAGAGCTTAAATGAAATTTTAATGAGAGTATTATAATTTTTGTGTTGCTTCCTCCTCGTGTTCAAATAAAAATGATAGTTTTAAAAATTTATGGAGCTTTAAGTGATGTGGAGGTGCTACAAAAGATTGGTAACTGTAAGCTTCAACCAGTTAAAATAGGAACTTGGTAAATGTGCTTATGTCAGCTTCTTAAAAGTTTGCCAAGAATAACATACTGTGTAAGGACACAGAATTACATATGTATCAAATAAAAAGCGTCTTAAGATGTTCCTCAAATTTAAAAAAAAAAAAAATATCTAATTTTGCATGTTGTGCAGCAAAGGTAAGCCAAACTAGTAATGTAACCTCAGAGGAAAGAATTAAGAGGGAAAGATAAACCATTATTCCAGTTGCTTAATAGTAGACAGCAATTACTTTCCCATCATAGCTACATACAGAAACACCTGGTCTTGAATTGAAGCAATAAAGCCACAAAAGACCAGATAAATTAAAGTTCCTATAATTGTTTAGAAATTTTATTTTCTCCAACCTGAAGGTAGTCATTTTTGCTCACTGTTTTAATTCCTAAATGTGATTTATAAACATTTTCTATTATCCTAATCTGTCCCTGCTGTGTTGCAGCAGTAGCAAGCATACACAGAGATCTTAATGAAGCACTGACTACAAACAGTAAACACAGAAGATGCTAAGGTGTCACGTACAGTGGTGATAGAGGTTAATACCTTTCACAGTCATTAGGTTTGGATTTGGGGATGTTTGCACAGTAGTCAACTCAGATAAAATTCAATTGTATGCTAGCAGCCCGTTAAAAGCTTATGAATCATTGAATCTCTCACATATATCTGGGCTTTAATAGGATAAAATGCACCTTTATGCGCAATATACTTAATTCGTGTTGGCCCCACTACCTTGGTTTGCCTGGGGGCACAGGATGGTGTTTATGCTTGTACACATTCTCTGCAGAGGGAATTATCATCTCCCCCATGACATGCATATATGAAGTGCTGAAACAGAAGAAAGCTGAGGGCATACCTGCTTCAGCTTATGCAGCACGCAATGACCTCAGTGTAAGCAGAGGCTGGGTAGGGTGGGTTGTGAACCCGTCATGATGCTGTCAGCGACAAAGCACACCAGTGTAAGAACCACACACAGTTGTAAGAACCACACCAGAACCAGGTAAGCTGACCAAAATGCCACAACACAACTAAAAGCACACAAGCTGGCAAAAGTAACACTCAGACTCGCCAGGTATGTGCACTCGCTACTGTGTGATGTACCCCCAAATACTGCTTTGTTACAACCAATAATACTGATAGAAAATTTAAACACTGGAAAGAGAAAAATGTCACAGGTTTGGGGTTTTTTTTCTGGCCAAATTATAGTTTTGTTGCTTAACTTTCTGGGATAGAAAATGGAAAGCAGACATATTAAAAAAATATTGTGGTATTTCTGCTGAATATTTTAGAAGAAAATGCTAAATTGGCATCTCAAAAATATTGTAAACTTTTCCACTCCTCTGGGGAGTTTCCAACTCTCCTCTGTGGTGGAACCACACCAGTTCTGCTCTGGCAACTGCCCCTAGTTACAGCAGGGTTTTCCTATTGTGCACACGGTCTGAAACAGGCATGCATCCCTGTCAGATCCCTCAGCACAGCAGTGTGTGCTCTCAGTGATACAGACCTACTCCAAACTGCATCTCAGGCCTGGCTGATATAACTTGTTCTGCCAGCCCCCCTTTGTTTGCACACAAACCCAAAGCCAACTTTTGAAGATTTTTATTTTTGCTGCACTAAAAGCTACAAAGAATTTAACAGGATTTAAATTAATGGGCATATTAATGTATTAAGATCTGCATTTAACAAAGAGATGTTCATAAACCCGCTGAACTTCTTGCAGAGATTCTAATGTTGCCTCTTTTTTATTATTTTAACTATAAAATAAAATCATAACTTTTTAAAAGAAAATTGATATGCTATGTATTTTAAAAGGGGGGGGGGGAAAGCAGAATGGTAAATTTTCAAATCACAATTATTAAAAATGCAAAATTACTGAGAAGACTTTCTGGTAGCAGCATCGAATTCCCACACAGTAGTATCTTTCATTACTACTAAAGCAGCTAGATGTTACAAGTGCACCATGACTAAGCTAATGTGAGCTTTAGATACCTAATTCTATTTTTGTGTGTGTCATTTAGCATATCAACTCACTTCATATACCCCTAGCATAAATGGCATACATCTTAGCAAATGTTACACTAGTCAGAGTTATACAGGCCTTAGTGCTCAAAGTAAGAACACCTGCACTCTTTAGTTTCAGTTTTCTCATTTTTAATAATATTTTGAAAATAATAGCTGTACATTTTTCAGGCCATTTGCACAGTTCCTGCCTGCAAAATTGTCAGTTGTTTCAAGAAGGACAGATTATACCCTGTCAAAAGCTTGAAATTGAGCCAGCGACAGCCTGAAAGCTATTCCAGACACTGAAAACATATTGCAATGCCTATACATTTTTCTTTGGCAGCTGGTTACTGGAAACTTAGCTTCAGCACAGGTATGAAAATCATATGGAGGTGGAATTAGAAAGTTATTTAGAGGAAGCATTAATTTCACAGGACTGGATGTCTGACTGAGTAAGAAGGCTCTTCTTTTATCCTTAGGACAGAGTTGGTTTCATATACAGACAGATGAGTTTTATAATCACATATTATCACTCCATTTCACTCTTCTTGGTTCCTTTTGTCACCTGCAGGTAGCAATCATGCCTCTTTGATAGTTAAAGTAAATGGCTAAAAAGGCTGAATGGGTTTCTGTGAGCCAACTGCATACTGAAACCAGCTGGGCCCTTACAAAAGATAAAATCAGATCAATGCTGAAAATGGGAATGATGTGCACAAAGGATACAATTTATAAAGGAATTAGCTGTATATATTACTTGACCCAGAGACTCCTCAAGAGTGACGCAATGAACATGAAAGAACTTAAGAAATAAGAGCTTTAGGATATTGCAGCTTGAATTCAACAACCCTTTACTCTTGCGCGGTCCCACCATCTCAACACCCAGGGCCTGATGTAACACCAACACATGCTCAGCACAGTCTTTACACCCATGCAGCAAGTTAGCTCCCACCCTGAGTTGAGAGACCTTCACGTCTCTCTTGTTCAGACATGAGTGACTACAGAAGGTAGAAAGCAGTGACTAGCATTCAAACAGTGCTTCTTCCAAGCACAGGAACAATGCATCCCTTTGAGTAAGAAATTGGGAGAGGTAAGAGACCAGCGTGGATGAGCAGGGAGCTAATGAATATACTCAAAGGGAAGCAGGTCTATGAACTGTGGAAAAAGGGTCTGAGCACCTGGGAAGAATACAGGAATGTGGTCAGTGCCTGTAGGGATGCAACTAGGAAGGCTAAAGCCCACTTGGAAGTGCAGTTGACAAGGGATATAAAGGATAATAAAAAGGGTGGTTTTTTTTTTTAAGATATGTGAATAGTAAGAGGATGACCAGGGATAATGTAGGCCACTTGCTGAATAAGGCGGGTGTCCTGGTAACGGGGGATGATGAGAAGGTGGAGATACTGAATGCCTTCTTTGCTTCAGTCTTCACTTCAAAGGCCTCCCGAGACCCACAGACACTGGATGAAAGTAGGTATGTTTGGGAAATGAAGAACTTCCCTTTGGTTGAGGTGGGGGTGGTTCAGGAGCATCTCAAAGAGATTAATGTACACAAATCTATGGGCCTGGATGGGATGCACCCACATGTGTTGAGGGAGCTGGTAGTAGTGATTGCTGAGCCGCTCTCTATCATCTTCGATAGGTCTTGGCGAACGGGAGAAGTGCCTGAGGATTGGAGGATAGCCAATGTCACCCCGGTCTTTAAAAAGGGCAAGAAGGAGGATCCTAGCAATTATAGGCCAGTCAGCCTCACTTTTGTCCCTGGAAAGGCGATGGAACAGCTTGTTCTGGATGCCATCTCCAAGCAAGTGAAAGAGAAGGAGGTCATGAGGAGTAGTCAGCATGGATTCACCAAGGGGAGGATCATGCTCGACCAATCTCATAGCCTTCTATGATGTCATCACCAGCTGGGTAGATGGAGGGAGAACAGTAGATGTCATCTTCCTTGACTTCAGCAAGGCCTTCGATACTGTCTCCCATAACATCCTGATAACAAAGCTGGGAGAATATGGGATAGATATAGATGAGTGGACAGTGAGGTGGGTGGAGAATTGGCTGTCGGACTGAGCCCAGAGGGTTGTGATCGGTGGAGCAGAGTCAGACTGGAGGCCTGTGACTAGCAGTGTTCCCCAGGGTTCAGTGTTGGGTCCAGTCCTGTTTAATATCTTCACTGACGACCTTGATGAGGGAATAGCATCCACCCTCAGCAAGCACGCTGATGATACAAAGCTGGAAGGGGTGGCTGACATGCAGGAACACTGCGCTGCCATTCATCGAAAGCTGGGCAGGCTGGAAAGCTGGGCAGGGAGAAACCAGATGAAATTCAACAAAAGCAAGTGTAAAGTCTTGCACCTGGGAAGGAACAACCATTCACTTCAGTACAGGCTGGGGGATGTCCTGCTGGAGAAGAGCACTATGGAGAAGGACCTGGGTGTCCTAGTGGATGACAGGTTGGCTATGAGCCAGCAGTATGCCCTGGTGGCTAAGAGAGACAATGGGATCCTGGGGTGCATCAGGAGGAGTGTGGCCAGCAGGTCTACGGAGGTGATCCTCCCCCTCTACTCTGCCCTGGTCAGGCCCCACCTGGAGTATTGTGTCCAGTTCTGGGCTCCCTGGTGTAAAAAGGACAGGGATCTCCTTGAGAGAGTCCAGAGAAGGGCTCCGAAGATGATTAGGGGCCTGGAGCATCTCCCCTATGAGGACTGGCTGAGTAAATTGGGACTCTTCAGCCTTGAGAAGAAAAGATTAAGGGGAGACCTAATTGGTGTTTACAATTATCTTAAGCATGGGATGCAGGGCAAGTTAGCCAGCCCCTTTTCAGTGGTTAGTGGAGACAGGACAAGGGGCAATGGCTGCAAGTTAGAACACAGGAAGTTCCGCACCTACATGCGGAAAAGCTTTTTCACAGTGAAGGTGACAGAGCCCTGGGACAGGCTGCCCAGGGAGGTGGTGGAGTCTCCTTCCCTGGAGATATTCAAGACCAGTCTGGATGCCTATCTGTGTAATAGGAGCTAGGGACCCTGCTTTGGCAGGGGGGTTGGACCCAATGGTCTCCTGAGGTCCCTTCCAACCCCTACAATTCTGTGACTTAACCAACCCTGAATATCAAAAAATACTACTGCTGCTCCACACTTCCCCAAATCTGCAGTCTATATCTCTTTCTCCTCCCGCTACAAGCTCCTGTTTATAGCACAATCACCTGCTCTGTTTCAGTGCAGTACAAGTCCTTGGCTTAGTGTCTTGAAAATCATGATGAGATATTCTTTTATACACCTTTACATGCTACCTCCTTTATCTGTCTGACCTCAGACAATCAGTCACAGTGCCAGAATTTCAAACAAGTTAACAGGGTGGCCTCTAAAATTTTATGACTGCTCACTTCATTTGCAGCAGTTTCCAACAGGTATAGGCCATCCTGCCCAAAGCTAACAGGTGGCACTGGTTTCTTCTGGTTTTTCCCATCACAAGTCAAGAAGTGAGCCTGTTATGGCAGGTTAAAGGGTGGAGAAGACAGGACTTTTTCAGATAGGTTTATAGAGGGGATTGTTCAAGTTAAACAGCTGGCAAAAAGCACACTGCAGCTTCAGTCATGATGAATTCTCAGATTATTATAGGACCAGATGGACTTTGTCCTGTAAGTCATTTTGTATTCTCTGGAGTGGACAGGGGGCCATTGAACCATCTGTTTTGTTGTTGCTCCAAAGAGCAGCTTATTGCTGTCTGCGTCTGCTGTTTCCCTACTTGATTCCCCTAGGCCTACTTTACATCCACTTGCTCAGACACAAGATGTCCTCTTGTTCTAAGTAAGAAAGAGAATTGCATTTGCCACCCCAGCCTGCCATGTTATGCCTCCAGTTTTCCTGTCTTCACAGTTTGCTGCTTTTCTTTGCTTGTTTTAGTCTTTGTAAACATATTGGAATGGACAATAGACTTCCAGGCCTTTTTGCATTCAGGTGGTACCACTCAACACTGCCAGGAGTCAAATTTGTAAATAATAATGCCTTACTCTTGCATAGAATTTTTCAACAGGATAACACAAAGCTTTTCACATAGAGGTCAGCATCACTAACCCTTCCTCTACAGATGGCGAAATCTGGGTACAAAAGAACACTGTCAAGGGTGAAAACAGAAAATTGAGATACACAGAGTAGAGTCAAAAGAGACAAAAAGAGACAAAAAGGATAAGGTACACACTTCTTCCAGTGTCCTGTGAACATTATACTTCACTGGGTCCACTCACATCATTTATGGATTTCCATAAATACATATAATTAATTGAAAGCAGGACCTATTCCAGGAGATTAACTGTAGCCATAATTTTATACATAACCTTGTATCTACCAAAGAATTCCTCAGAAGTATAGGACCATTTGCAAAGGATTAAATAACAAATCAGCCAGCCCATTCACCAGCAATGCATTCAAATTGGTTGAAAGCTTTAGTCAGTATGATCCAATGGGATTTGTTATATCTTTAACATATAATGCTATCCCTGAACAGGTGCACAAAGCTTTTCTGGAGCTAATTGTACTTCCTTCTGAAAGAACGGTCTTGGACCTTTTGGACCTTCTCAGCTAATCGAAGTTGAATAACTGTTTCATTACTAGGTGAATGACATCCTTCACTGCTCTCATCAAGGTTGAGATACACCAGAGCAGACCTCTATATTATTATGAATAAACTACATATTCCTGAAAGACTCACAAATGCAGAGTCAATTTTTCTTTATTAAAATCTGTGAAATTAACCAATTTAAATTCCATATGGGCCAGTGATTCAGATGACATGATAGAGTTTTTTTCAATATTAAAACACCTTTGTTGAACATCAACTCAATTAATAACAGGACTATATTAAAAGCCTTTTGTAAAGAATACAGGTTTTGAATTTTCATGATTTTTGGAAACTAACTTGAGATTTGGCAGTAGTTTTTTCTAAGAAAATATAGTGCTATTTTTCAGCCTTTTCTTGTGTCTTGGTGTCATTAGTTCATTATGCATGTGAATATCCTTGCTTCTGTTAGCATATAATCTATTCATTTTCCTCAGAGAAAATAAAATCAAGCAGTCATTTGGCTCATGCAACTCACCACAATGCCCCTGGAACAGGAGAGGCACATCCGTAACAGCAGATGAGGATTTAAGCTGAGACACAGAGTTGCACATAAGTCCCAGGCCATAATTGACATAAGCTTTCTGTTCACTATGATTTCATTCATGATCATTTGTCATTTAATTTACAATTCTGCTCCTTACCCTGTCTCAATGTATGGGAAGCAGGGGTCATTAGTATATATCTCAAAGGTTTCAATTCTAAATTAAATCTCAGCATCTTGCAGGGAAGTGGCCTTCAATTTTGTGGCTGCAATATCTTGTAATTCCCTTTTCCAGAGTACCCTCCAGAGGGTTTTCTCACTCGCTAACAGTAATCAACTTGCCAGAACTTAGAAATTTCACTAGTACCTTATGAAATTCTGAATTGCTGTAAGGTCATCTTTTCTTTTTTGCTAACCTTATGAAAAGTTGTATCTCTTTCCTCATGTATCAGGTACATTTGTTTTGCTGGTAGTCTACAGTTTATTCAGGCACAGTGTTCTTCATCTCTCCAGATATTAATAAATAATTTGATAAACTGAATGCACAAAGAATGAAAACACAATCCAAAAAATCCCCAATTAAATTAATATTGCTAGGTTTTTCCTGGTATTGATCTGCTGTTCACCCCTCTCTATAGCTACTCTGAGGACAACAGAACTCACCTCAGGATTGACACCTTCATGGGTATATACAACAGACAGTAGATTATCATGGACTCAAAACCTGATTTTACGCCACCACAGAAAATAATAGGCCCAAGTCCCATTGAGAATTGCATTTCTTGATGAATGGCAAAACCCCAATAAGTTCCTCAAAGAATATGATTGCTATGAGAGGTGAGAAGAAAGAAATCTGCATCTAGCATGTGACAGTCAACCAAATCTTCATAAACTGGTGGATAACCCTTCCAGGTTCCCACAGAGACCACCAGTACTAGTGTTCACATACACAGTTTTGTAATATTCTCAGGAAAGGGAGAACCAGGGGGAAATTGTACATCCATTCCCCAACAAGAATAGTACACACATATCTCCCAAGAAATGACATGAAAACAGACCTAGTCCAGAAGCAGCAGCACACCTTGTTTGCACCTAAAGGCAAAGAGGTTGACCTCAGAACACTGACATAGCTGGTGGCATTGCTTCATATTATCTGCTGTAGGCACAGCAGTCTGAAGACAGCACCAGTCTCAAACCAAGAGCATCCCAACAGCTGGGAGAAGCATTACACTATCTTGGCTTCTGGATGTTGAACACTGCTACCGGCAGTAATGCTTCATATATTCTGTAAGCCCAATGCTGTAAGGTGTTGAATGCAGGTGAATCTAAGCAGGGAAACAGCAGTACGTAGACAAATATGTTTACAGCAAATCCTATCAGCTATCCCTACAGGTTAAGGTGTGTGTATATAAGGAGGCAAATGAAACACTGTGGAGCCCCTCCATCTTTGCAGATACAGGGTGTGAGCTCTTGGGAAAACTAGTACTCTATTGCTTGCATCCCCAGCTAGCATACTCTCTGATTGCCAAGAAAGCAAAAAGTTCAGTTTCAGCATATGCATCTACACGGCATGAACGCACATGACTGCCTGCTTAGAAGGGTGACTAAGGTTCTACTAAATTTTTGCAGAAGTATTGTATAAGTATTGCAGAACTGGTTCCTGTCAAGAAAAAACCTATTTACTTTCTGAAAACAGAGCAGAGTTTTCACTGTATTTCCTGTACATGAAGAGCATACATAGATGTAACTTTTTTTGTCTGGATTACTATGGGAAATGTGGATTGATATATGTGTTTCTGTGTATGTGTATATGGAGGTAGAAAAGCAAAATGGAAGAAAAGGAAGCATGCTGACAAAGATTATGAGAATTGCATAGAGAAGGCTGTGGATGTGCATAGATAATACATTTCCTGAATGCCTTCCAAGTGTGAGAACTGTTAGCATTCATTTCCTACCCACATGAAGCCAGATAACGCCACAGGTTTTGTTTTCCTCTCATCACAACTTAAAACACCGATTAATTTATTGCTCATTCTAATGGATACTACATCAGTAGACAGCACAGTCCTGAGACACTGAACTGCTGGTCAGTCCAGAGAGCAGTTTTAATAACCTGTTTATCACTCTCAACTCACACAGAACTTTCTCTGTAAATAACTATTTGATGCCACCAAACATAGTGCCAACATGTATCACTTCATCAGTTAAACGACACTCAAAAAATTATGTTGTAGGGAAACAGAAGCTTCTCAAAAATCAATGATAAAATGGCTAACCAGAATTTTAAAACTAACTTGGATGGCTTGAGTGCTACATAATATAACACACAGACATTAAAAATGTAAACAAACAAGAATACTGTGGATAAGAAAATGGTTATTTGTTTACTTCAAAATCTTTTGTTTCATACAATAATACAACACATACTGGAGAACAGGGAACAAAAATATTTTGGGGTCATTTTAATTTTCTGATGAAAATAACTTCTTTGAATATACAAGTCAGTTAATAGGATACTGTGACTGGTTTTGTGCATGCTTGATTGTTTCTGTTCTGGGCTTTTGATTTAATTAAAACTGGTGGCAGATGGAATATCTTCTCTGAATCTCTCTGCCAATTTTTGTAGTAGTACTGTAATAACATTTTCCTAATTTAAAAACTGTTTCCCCTTTCTGGTTTCAAAACATCCACATGAAGGCAAAGAATTCACTGTAGAGAAGAAACAAAAAATCCAAGGTAAACTAAAGGCTGGCAAAGAAAGAAGCACACTTCAATACACAAAAGAAAAATTTCTCCCAACTGCTCTCATCAGTACTTTTAGGAGTTACTTGTAGTAAAAATAATTAACAGTCCTAAAGGCGTTTTTTTTTTCCTTAAAGACTTAAATTACTTAAGATTTGGTTTAGAGCTGGAGTCCTGTGTTACTGTTTACCGAGTACGTTATTAGTAAAATAAGGGTTCAAGAATCAGAGAGCAAACTACCGAGGATACTGGTCTATTTTCCATTTCCTAGTGTTGCAAAATGAGAGGTTGTTGCTGGAAGACACTAAGTAGTTATAGCTAGGGCTGAACACACAGTTAACTACATTAAATCCTATGGCCTTTATTATGCAGAACCCAGTTACACTAATTAGTTGTCTCTTCTTGCCTTAAGCCAAACTCCATGAAGCATTTCTGTCACCTCCATCACCTTCCTGCACACCTGAATTTTCAAAGTGGCCCAAAAGGCAATAAACTATCTGAGAGCTGGGTGCTAGACACAAAAAGGGTGCTCACATGTTTATAAAGGGTGGCAGCCACCAGATCTCTCCTTGCACGTGAAGCTGTCGTGGGAAACATCTGAAGCAGTCTTTCAGGCTCTCAAGGCATCTCACTCCTAAATCACAGAATCACGAGGTTGGAAAAGACCTTTGAGATGATCAAGTCCAACCATTCCCATCCTATGCTAAACCATATCCCTAAGTACCTCATCTGCCCTTTTCCTAAACACATCCAGAGAAGGTGACTCCACCACCTCCCTGGGCAGCCTGTTCCAGGCCCTGACAACTCTTTCAGTAAAAATTTTTTTCCTAACATTTAATCTGAACCTGTCTTGGTGCAGCTTTGTGCCATTTCAACCTTGTCCTATCAAACCCACTTGGTCCCATTCAAATATGAATTCTGCAAACATTTAATGAATAGATATAGCACTAAACAAAATTTGTCCTCTTTTTCATCAATGGAAAGGTTTTATCGCATATTACTCATAGAATTCATATCTATTGTAGCCTGTCACATACCTCTATGCAGATTTACATTACCTTTCTTTACCTTCCAACACCTATTTTGAAGGTATCTCAATTTCCACTAGCATTTTGTAGTTCATAAACTGTAACAGTTTGACAATACAAACCTAAGTGCTAAAAAGCTTTGAATTTGAAAAGTGCCTCAGAAATACTATTTGCCTGAAACAATAATTTCTCCTGACTTTTGGTTTTCAAAAGGCTAGATAACTATGGCAAAACCTGTCACTCTCACTGCACTGTCAATGGAGAGAATGAGGTATCTCCAGAGGACAATCAGCATCCTCAAGTCTTCAGCCCTCATGTTGGTGATGAACAATCTCTCTCAGCTCTCTCTGATGCAACCTATAGCAACTGCTCTGACTTGCGCATATCATAGCTTCCAGGCACCTTGGCTGCAGCAGACAAATCTGCCCCAAATATGGTTCACTGGAAGAAAGCTGTATAACATGGATAAACTGGTAGTTAAAAGGCTGCCAGGTTACTTAGCAAGTAAGAAGGTTATTGTTCTGGAGGGCTTGATTTCACCAGGGAATCATCACTGTACTTTATCTTATCCCCAATGCACTTTCATAACCTGGCCTGATGCACTAACAGAGATATTTCATCTCTCATCCTTGACTTCCAAGATGTCTTGCTGCTACTGCTGTTATTAACCCAATTAACAGAGGTAATTTCAGAACCTTTATTCATTGATCTGTCACTTGCTGCACAGCCATGGATAAAGGCACAACTACTCAGCGACTCAGCTTCACCAGCCTTAACCCAGGGATTAGAATAATAATTCCTCTTCGAAGAGCACAGGATGCATAGATGAACTGCTTTTTATAGGAGCAAACAGTTATGTTTTCACTAGTGAAATGAATACTACTCTCTCCAGAAAACAAGTGAAATATTCATCAGGTTCCTTGTTCTTGCTTATCTTTTAACAAAAATGTCAACTAGTAAAGGGACATATCAAGAGATGTGTAGGAGGACATAACAGCTAGACTATGTTTAAGAAAAATTAGCAATCTATCATACAAAGTTTAGTATGGCCTGTGTACAACACGGACTAGAATGTACACTGACTTCAGCTCTAGTGAAACACATTATGAATTCCAAACTTGCAAGGCAAATTGCAATAAACCATACAAACCCCATTTCCTTTTTTCCTTTCATCCTTCAATAATATTTAACAATTTTAAGTTGCTATTTTATGGCCTCTATACTTTTTGAATCTTCTTTCAGTATCAATTAAGTTAATTTCTAAACCATAGATAACAGAACACTATTGCTATTTTTCAGGTGGTTTAAACTATGATTACAGTGTTACTGAGATCAGCCTGTGATTTTCTTTAACAGTACTGAACAGTGTCAGCTACCTTTCTCTGTCCACCTGTCTCCGTACTAGACTTCTTTGTCTTTCAAGTGTGCCACAACAATATCACCAAAGTTTCTGGATGTTTTTCATGGAATTACTTACAGCAGTTTGCCTACCACTTGAAAAGGATGCCTCAGTTGGACTTGAGCTACGCAACCAGGCAGGTGGTGGCTGCTAACCTCACTTTCTTCCTAAGAAGTCTAGGGTATATATTCAAATAATTTCATCTTTCTCCCAACATTACAATCATTTTTTTTCCTCTTTGCTCATTTGGAAAGCAAGCATGGCAATGGAGCACATTACCACCACTGTATAGCTCAAAGTCTGTCTGAAAGACTACCTCCATTCCAAAATCCTAACATGTCATTGCTTTATACAGCTAGGAGAAAGATTGTCTAAGCAGAAGTGAGCAGCAAATGGTAGCTGTTGTACTGGGCAGTAGTCTCCACAAAAATCCTATTGCTCCTCCAAACATGTAATGGGAATGTCTCTGCTTCCCAACAGACCACCCTAAGCCCTTCTCATTTATTGAAATCAGTAATTCTGTAATTTGGCTTCTTTTGGCAGGGTGACAAACATAAGCATTACACAATGACACAGCCTTTACACAAGCAAAATGCCTCATGAACCATGATTTGAGGAATCTTCAGCAAACAAGATTTTTTTCCCAGGAAAAAGCCCAAAAAACCCAACACTGGTTTAAATTTAAAAATACCAACCAGGCTGAAAAACTGCAATATTTGATTAACTATCTTAAGTAGTCTATCGTGCTGAGAGTAAAAAGAAAGTTTCCCAGCGATTTGGAGCAGTGTCACAGTATCCCTGTCTCCACAGTAAAACTGCACAGAGTCCAGCTTGAAAGAATTAACAAAAAATCAATACCTCATCATGGATGTTTTTTTCTTGGATATCAAAGATATTTAAAATGTTTCCCAGTTTGTCATAATAGATGAATTACATGTGGAGCTTGCCTTCTCTGCTAATCCCTACCTTTTAAAATATTTATCTGATCAATATTCATCAAGAGGTATCTCTTTCAAGTTGCATACCACTGCTGTAACACAAATCATTGAAATAACTTTAACAAAAACTGTGTACATCCATAGGAGGAGAAAATACATAGATAATAAACAAGCCACCAAGTCATTGAATTTGGAAGCATTTTTTGGTGTAAGGTACTTTTAACTTTACATGGACATTAGATATAACTTATTTTCTGTTTACCTGTCAACTATATATCTGAGGTGACTATAACTGATCTTATTGTTCACATAGGCTAATCTGCCCATGACAGAGTCCTCCCACTGAACTGAAAACCTTGCATCCTGATTAATGATCATCCTCACTGCTAAAGAGCATAAGCCATGATCAGATAATTGGTTCTATATGAAATAACCCAACCCTGCAAAACAATTCTGGCATTATTCATGTAAGAAGACTTAGTCAAATAGGCAAGGATTTGCAGGACTGATCTTCTGGCTCTGACCTGAGATAGGTCACTCTGTGGGACAGCTGTGAGACTGGCAAGAACTAAGACCTCCATCCAATTTCAACTTTAGCATGATGTGACTGATGGGAGCTGGATCTTGAACCCACGTGGGCCCTAAGAACATCAGAGGGAAGCCATGGGAGCCTACACCAATTTAGCAGCATTTAAATAATCCAAAGGAGACAGTGAGCTGTTCCCCAGGCTCCTCTGTCTTACATACCTACTTCCAACTCGCAGCTCACAACCTGCACTGCCCTCCACATCGAGTACCCAAGGGTATAATGAAGAGAGCTGGAAATCCAATGTATGCAGCACTAGAGAAGGAAATCTAAAGAAGTCAATCCATCAATATATGTTTCATATTTTAAATAGTAAAAAGCATTAGACAAGGCTTATAAGGAATGCTGATCCCAGATTTCAGCCAGGAAGAAAATACAAATCAATACTGACACATGGCAGAATAAACTAATTTAATTGGTATAGAACTCACAAAATACAGTTCTTCTTCAAGGTCTCTGTCATGCCTGATTGCCCCATCTTTAATGTTTTGGCTCAATTATTTAATAAAAAAGGATGTTATTCATTAACAGAGAGACACAGTTGACTCAAGACTGCCATTCATTGTGATTTTTATTGTACTGCTCTATTACAGCTAGCACGTGATTTCTCTTGCAGAATTACTGCAGGGAAGTTTCAATAGTGTTGGCAGTGGGATGATACTCAGGCAAACAAACTTTCTAACTCGATAAAAATTAAGGGGAGTTTTGACAGATTCCTATCCGAAACATTAACTAAATCCCTTAGACACTTAATTGCAGCAATATTACTCTGAAATATTTTATTGATACTACTTTGTCAGTTACCCATTACCATTGCTTGCTGCCTTATTTTCTCTCCTTGTCTTATATTTCTAGAATTAACACATACTGTTTTTCCTTCCAATTGCTGTGTTTATTTCATTCTCAGTTGATTCCTAGATCATACTTAGTCAATCAAATCTTGCATTTGGCTTTGTAAGATTGTCACCCATCCCCATGTTTTCAATCCCCTCAGGTAAAGAAAAAAAGACAGGCAAGCATGTTTTTTGACTCTTAGCTCTGACTTTATTCACTGTTGTAGTGAAACATTTCAAAAGCAAGACCTTTGTTTTAGCATTCTGTAATGCACATTGTAACATACAGTGAAAGAACAGAATAAACAATCTCCTTCAGAGCTGACATTTGCTCTGAAATTAAGTTATCTGGTACCATTGCTATCTATTATCTCTCCAGTATAAACTAATCCTCTAAGGTAGCTTTGAGTTTATACTTACACCTCACACCCCAACCAGCTCTAAACAAGCCTGGACAAGTACCAGAAGTAGTGACATGGTGCTTCTACTCATGGATTCTGCTTTGTATACATGCTTTATCTCTACGTGTGTTTCCATATTCCTCTTCAGTGAATTCAGCAGAGACTGTTTAACCCCCTTCATGAATGTGATCAGCAGAAGCAAGGCATATCTAAGAGGAGAAAGCCTGGATGGAGGAACCTCTGTACTGCTGTGATAGCCACCTATCATCTCAGCTCTTGTTGTCAGTAATGTCAGCCTTCAGACTATTATAACCGACACCAAGACATTAAGCTGCTGTGAAATAACATCCAAAAGGACTTTTTGTGTTGCCCATCTCACTCATTGTTGCACTGAGCATTTAATGTATAAACTGCAAGACCTCAGCTTGGTGGGTTGCACTGAAGAGATGAGAGTCTAGTGCATAATGAAAACCCCATTCACTGGGTTAGACTCCAAATCCCGCAAGAAAGGACATTGCCCTCATCCACAGTCAAAAGCAGGTAGCACTCAAATATTAACAGCATTAAGAGACATAACTCACATACTGCAAAAGCATGGAGAGACTTGGTTTTGGAGATTCAGCGCTGGGGGGACTTGGTCACGGGGGCCCTGACGCTGCCAGTACAAGGACCAGTCTATCATGAGACACCTGAAGACATGTAACACCTGTCTTGGCTCTCTCAGGTTTTTCTAATGGGAAAGGATTTATTTAGTTATTTTAATTTTTAATAGCAACAGCGGTGCTCTATTAAATAATGACTGCTGGGAGCCAAAGAGTAAAATAAGAAAGAAACTCTGTCTGAAACTGCTGAGTAAACCGAAGAGCTCAGAAGTCACCATGATATAATTCATGGTTAGAACCTGACCCCACTACCTTGAAGGCAGCAAACACATCCAGCAAAATGCTGTCATTTCACAGCCACTCTGACAGAAGGAAACCTGCAAAAGCAGCAGCCTAGTGACTCAACTGTAGGCAGGCATGCAATGATGTTTTGCGAGTTCTTCACCTTTCTCATTGCATACACATAGATGGTTTGCAATGTACTTTTCACAGTCAGTATTCAAAGCAGAGCCATTTCTCCTGCACTAATAATTATTTGATCTGTATACATCTTTTAAAACATCACTGCATGTTAACTTTTCATCAGCTAACGTGTTTCAAAGGAGTCCCTCGAGAGGTTAAGGCAGAGTGGATCACAACCCCAGAAGCTGCATATTAAATGATCCTTTGTTTCAACAGAAAAAGATTTTAGGATCAAGTACCCTTTGAAAGAATATAATGCATATAAAAGAAAAGCAGACTATTTGATGGTTAAAGAGCTACAGCATATTCCTATTTTTGCAGCTTAATTAATAACAGATTCTGGGTTTTCTCAAGAAATACAAGGAATGGCAGTCATACTCTGTGGAAGTCACCTGTGTAATTATTTCTGGCATCTATTACATTTTCCATTATAACTTTCATATTCTATCAAACCATTTTTCTATGCTAAGGGCATCTTTCCTTTTCTAACTGGCTGTAATTTCACAGCAGGATGCATTTTGCAGATGAGAGACTAATTTTATATTCTCTAAATTGTCGCATTTATTGGGAGCACCATGAAGTGACCACTAGGATACCTGGAACCTCATTCTCAATTACAATGTGTCCTACATTGATTTAAAAATTGATTCCAGTAAAGCTGGCAGCTAAATGACAACTCCAATTAACTGATATGTTTCGAATTATATAAGATACGTGAAGAAAATAGGTCCAAATTTGAGCCAGACATTGGAGGACACTAATCATTTCATTATGAATATAAATTATTCTAATAAAATATATCACAGGTTTCAGGATCAAAGCCACAGAGTAAATTATAGTGCAAATTAGTTCCCTAGTTTGCTGTAATTCATGAGAAGCAGATTTTTTATTAAATGCTGAAAACATTGGAGAGCCACGAGGTATTTACGTTACCATTTGAATATTTACTGTTTAGACTGTTTAATACTTTTACAGGATGATATTTTTGTTGATTCGGGATCATATGTCCTTTGCCTCCGATAGAATGTAGAGTTCTGTTTTTTCAGCTGACTCCCTGCTGACCTTCCTGCCTGTTCAATACTTGTTGGTCCACCAAGGATGTCCTGGTGATACCTGGTGAAACCAAGGTCATTCTGTGGGAGACCCCTCCATTACCACTAAAGGCCTAAGCACCTCCTGTAAGGAAAAGATGTTGCCTTGCAGCTATTCTGAAATCTTATGTTCAACTAATGGCCACTGAAGGTGAAGAGGTGACTGCTGGGGCAGTACCAACAGAAAACAGTGCCTTATAAAATGAAGAGCTATGACATAAGAAATTGCTTTTCATTTCCTTGTGCCACTGACCATATCCACAGTTGGTGCATCTCTCCTTCCTTATACAGCCTGTGCAGACACAGATTAGATGTAAACTGAAGTTATCCTGATAGCCAGTCTAGCATACACTTTGGTTACCAGCCACTCTTCTAGATTCTGCCTCACTCCAAACACAAACAAATTTTGTGACTGAGACACCATAAAACAAAGCAAAAAGAATTTGATTGTTCTATTTTACCTTGCTTTTATAGTGAATAGGCATCTATGGTTTGCTACCAGAGTTTGTGTATTTATGGAAGTTACGATTTTAGTAACGTCTCAAAAGAAAAAAAGGACCAATAAAGGAAGAAGTCAATTGGTACTTCAGGCATAAAGTGTTGTATTATTGTGTTAATATTGCTATTATGTATCATTTACCAATACCTCTATTGAAAGACTTTGTGTAATTGTCAGGAGGGAGAGAAGAATAGAATGTAGCGGAATAAATGACAGAGGAATGTAAGTCAAGTTGGAAATACCAAATCATTATAACCACTTGTGGAAATGCCCAAAGACAGACAAGGAGACTGCACTGCTTGCCATGGAAGAGTAAAACAAATGCTCAGGTCCTTAAATAAATACATTTGAGCGATATCTGTGTCCTTTACCACCTAGGTCAATGCAGACGGTCATTACTATTCTTAGACAGAAAGGGATGAGTCCTCAGCCTGATTTTTCCCAAGAGAAAAACACTACCAACCTTACAATTTGGAATAACTCTATTATGTTAAGTTTTGGGCATTAGAGATTATTGATTTAATTTTATTGTGACCTTGACTGTTGTTTTCTTTCTTCAATTAGCTGGGTAAAATTGCAGGATAGAGAGTAATAATTAGTTGCTTAGATATGTGTTTGCTTGTGTCTTCTCAACCAATTCCTATAAAGTAGATAGTTGAACCTGTTAAATTGTATCAGACAGCACCAAGGGCATAACTAGCCACAGGTAAGAAATTTGCAAGCCACATTTATTCTGTTTCCAAATCAAGACACAAGCTCCTTCCATTCCTCTGATTACTTAAGAAATGGGTTCTGCTTGTGGCACAATAATAAACTGGTAGAGGAAATTATACTTCTGAATTTCATTTAATTTCACCATTTTCTGGAGGTTTTTCTGGGCAGGTAGGTGCATAACTAACTGTTATTACTCTCTCAGTGCAGTTCGAATGCCAAGAAGCTTTAATCACTTGTATAGTGCTGCAGTTTCCACTGTGCTCATCTCCATCTACAGAAGGAATATCACACACGGACAACAAGACAATTCCTGGCAGTTGCGA
This sequence comes from Laterallus jamaicensis coturniculus, assembly GCA_022605575.1. Lineage (NCBI taxonomy): Eukaryota > Metazoa > Chordata > Aves > Gruiformes > Rallidae > Laterallus > Laterallus jamaicensis. Next base: position 41,392,957 of record JAKCOX010000001.1, read on the forward strand.
TCATATGAAGCAAAATTGGAGAACATGCTAGCCAGGCTTGCCAAGAAAAAAAAATCATGCAAACAGCTCCTCTAGATGTTTTGTGCCACAGAAAATTCGCCTCCCTCAGTCCTTCTGTATCTAACCTTCCCCCTGAGTATGCTCCTTGCCTTCAGCAGAAGCAACTGGCAGGCTTTGGTGGCTTTTCATGCAAACCTTCACTGAGGTGGTACTGAGCTCTCACTGCTGATTGTGGAGAGCTATGATTTAGTGCCACTGGTTAGCACACAGTTAACAGTGAGCTAAGTCATAACCTACTGATACAGCAATTTTTCATCACAGGAGGCTTAAAGTTGCCTGGAAATTGTAGTAGAAAAAGAAAATTCATTAAGCCATGATCTCATTCAAAGCATCTGATGCACAGCAAAGCAGGAAAAAAATATCTTGACTTTTTTCTGAAACAAGAACCACTTCTCCGTCCCTCATTTTATGTGTATGACTTGCCTGAAACTAACCACTGTTAATTATTTCCAACAAAAGAGCATTTTCCAAATAAGAATGTGGAGATGTCAGTTCTTCAATTACCAAACTTTTATCACACTGCAAAGCACAAATGAAATAAGGGGCAAGACCACAAATCAGATATCATGCAACTGAAGAAAAGGCCATTTGGAAAGCATCAGTAAAAATGTTGCACTGTGTCTGCTAGAGAACACTTAGAAAAAATATAGGACTCATAAGAGAATTTTGTGGTACTTTAAGAATTGTGAGCAGATTAAGCAGCAGAGCTTCCTTGGTTTATAGGCATACATCCCATTAAATAGAAGCACAACTACACACTAAAATTGAAATCCATAAATCCATACAATAAAATCTAATAGTCAGCAATACCAAATGTTGCCATTGTTCTTCAAGAAGAACCAAAACAAATTAAAGGCACAGCAGACCTTTTTGTGGGTTGGGGTTTTTTTTGTTTTGTTTTTTTTGTAAGGTATTTTCTACGAGGTCCTTCTGTTGGTTCTACAGACACTTCAAGGCATAACATAGTGGCATGAATCATACTTCTAATATGACTCACACCAGTGAGAGCTTGCACACATGCACATAAACCACTTAATTCTATGGGTCAGCAACACAAATTCAGTCTTACACATATTTGGAGTAATCCTGTCTTTGCCTGAACTAGCTTTTTACTGAGAGAACGAGCAGCACATTTTTTAATTTATCCAGTTTTCACTTGTCTTCAAGGAAGCAACTAGTTGGCCTCTGCATGCCTTTCACATGACAACTGCTTCATTATACTATTGAATGTCTTGGTGAAAACCGAGCCTTGAATTGCTCTTAAATCTACTAAATTGCAGGACTTGAACTGTGGGTCTGGAGGAATACACACCCTACTGACCGCAAACAAATACTTAGGAAAGGTAGAACCTCTGCTCCCCACAACCCCATGCCCTGTAAGGTAGAAAATATATCCAAACACCTTACAATAAAGAGGCAAGAAAAGGGCACAAGTAGGCCAAAAAAGGCACTTGGAAAACAGGCAGTTTACTCAAACACACGGATTTAGTGAAAACAGACATACAAGGTGCTTCATGCCAAAGATAAGAAAAAAAATACACACCTGATGGATTTTTGAAGAAACGAATATGGGAAGCCCAGAAGTCAGGAATATAAATGTCAAGGAGAAAGGCCAAAAGACTTGTATCTTAGAAGTTCTGAGGGAAATAAGACTTATGAGAAGAGAACATACAGACTTGTAGAAGTATAAAGGAATGAAACTGTTTCTGATCTCACCATATGTACTTACATGCAAGTGTTATCAACAAGAAAGAGATAATAGTAAAGATTATTGCAGAATCCTAAAGAACATCTGGCTCTGGCTGGGTAATTCAGAGTCCTCCAACCACAGAGGTGAGGTCAAAAAGAAGAAAAGCGTTCCAGTGGTGTTTTTACTTATCTCTGAAGAAATTACAAGGGAAATTATTCAGATGGGGGGGGGAAATCCCCACATATTTTCTAATTATATTTAGAAATAATATATATTTTCATTACACATTTGTCCTTTGCTGCCATTTTTACTGGCTCCATCTATAAAACTTCGAAAACTTTTGTGTACCGAGTACCTCAACTTTCTGGGCCTCCTATACAGCAGGCTACCAACAAAATTGGAAATTATGCATACTGTTAAAAACTCTAAATACAGCAAATAAAGACCATAAGAATATAAATTCTTTCCAAGACTTGTCACAAAGGTGAAAGAGCATGTCACAACTTATTCACACAGCATTAGCAAGACAGCGTCATGAACAGAAAGATACTGAAGTGTTCCATTCTGCACAGTTCTTACCAATCATACACTGTCAAATTTCTACTGCTTTATTTCCTTTCTAGGTAAGATTTGCCAAACAAAGGTCTCAGACAAGCCCCCAGTTCTACCAATTGAGAGAGCTCAAAGAACCTCAGTGCATACAGTGAAAATGGAGATATCAAGCCATTTGACTCTCCATGGTAGCTGGAGCTGGGAGATCAAAAATATTGTCATGACCTGTAAAACCAATGGAGGGAGAAATCACATTCTGTACTTACATAGCTCCCTATGTGACTGTGAAGGGGTCCACAATAGGGGACGTCAACAACCACTGCACATCCGACGCAGGATTTGTGTTCTGAATCTAAGCATTGATCACAGAATCAAAATTAATGAGACACAGGACCTCAATGTAGCATGGTGTCTGGCTATATCCAACCATAGCAGTTAGAAAGGAGAGGGGGTTGTTGGTTTGGGTTTGTTAGGGTTTTTTTACATGTACACAAGAAACACTCCAAACTCATCAGATATTCATGCAAATTAGTATGCTATGCTACCATGAAAGATTTCCTGGGAAGGAAATCTCATAAGCATTCACTGAGCTGTTATGACAGACTCTCTCATTAAAGATACAGCCACCTCACCAAGGACAATGAAACTGTACATCCTCATGTTGACAGTGATGGAAAATAATAACCACTGTCTGTCTTTTTTCCTGCTACTGGATTTTTAGGGATGAGGAGGGGGAAAAACATTTCGGTGCAAACAGACAATTATGAAACCACTACCAAGTTTTTACTGACTTTTGACAACCATGCCAGGAAGCTAAAAAGCACATTTCCAAAAAACAGTGTATTTTTTTACAATGTACATAGTAAAGAGAAGCAAGTAATATTCCTCAAATGTCTCAATAGACTTTATAACTATATTCGTTCCTAACCCACAGAAAAATATTTCATCCACCCCATTCAGTAGTTACAAAGTTTGAGAGTTATACCCAATTTTCCTCTAAAATAATTTTTAGCTGTCAAGAGTGTAAAACACTGGAGTGAACTGTCTTCAGAGGTGGAAGAAATCCTGTCCCAAAACAATTTTTTAAAACAGGTTGAACAAATGCATGTCAGGAATACTTTAGGTAGGTTTGATCCTGCCTTTGAGGAAGGGAAAAAGTTAAATCACTTCTTCATGTCCTTTGCAGCACTAGAGATCTGTAATAGGCATTACAGTATAATTATGTAGCACCCAGGTGCACAGTTTCTCCTATAACAGTGAATAGAAAAGCAACTCAGGTCATGTTTCACTGCCCATAACTGTCAGATTTATTTTTTTTAAATGAGAACGTAAAAATACCCATCATCTCTAGCAATGGCCAAGCATGCTTCCTTCCTCCCCTGCCACGTGTTAGACAGTGGATGAGTTCCCAAAAGTGATCTCAAGTGGCAAGAACTACCAATTGTGAGAACAATCTGGCTTCACCAGTTCCTGAAGTACTCGGAAAACACCTTTTTCCCTGCTAATTATTTCAATGTCTGTGAAAGAGCTGCCCACCAGTTTAAGAAAGTTGAAAATAAAATACAGGAACCTACAAAATCATGTCCAATAGCATTCTTGTACAGCAAGAACAGCACACCACAGAAGTACATGAAGAAAAAAATCATGCTGTTCTCACTCAGATTCAAAAAAGAAATAATCTTTTTGACTGCATAAACATCAAAGTTGTTTAATTCTAACATGGAAAAAAAAATATGGTAGTTCCCTAATCTACCAGTCCAACAAATGCCAGGGGTACAACAGGTCAAAACTAGGCATCGTACTGAATCTTATTACTAAATGAGACCTGTATTTTATTTCTATGTTTTATGATAATCCATTTCAGGAGCTACTTTTGCAGGGACATGCTGGATTTTCCATCACAAAGTCTTTGAATCAAGACTGGATGTCACCCTAAACTGGAAACAATAGCTCAGCTGGAATTAGTGGCACAATTAAAGAAAAATTGGGTTGCCACATTGATATACAAGAGGTCAGACTAGCCACTCATAATGGTCTGTCTGGTCTTTACATTCATGAACTGGCAGTCACTGGGGGAGCTCTACAAATCTGACAAAGACTTCTATTTCCAGTGCCTTAGTACCGGAACAAAGAAGCAGAGGGTGATGAACAACACTGGTAAATGAGATATTCAGACAACAATAGCTTAAAGCAAAAATCTTGAAAAGAGTTATGGTAGCGCAGGCTTCCCTTCCTTTTAACTGCCCACTTCCAAGTGTTACCTTCTGAAATGGCATTATCATTCTTTAAAAATGGTAAGCGAGGATTTGCTGATACCCAGAGCATTTCTAATATTTCAGCTGAAATTAACATACATGCTAATGTGGAAGGATGAGTATTTTCTGTGCTGGCTTCAAGGAATACAAATAGTGAAGTGTTCCTCTCAAAGAAAGATAATACTACTCATAAATGAAAACTTTGGAAATTGATTGTTAGAAAACTAAAAGCCTGTCTTGGCAATGTGTTATAAAATGTGATACTTCCCTTGTAGCTAGCATTTCTGATTATTTCTCTTTGAAACAGTGTCAGGCTTATGTGTCTAAAAGATTACAGAAGAGACTACTACAAAAAGTAAAGTATTTTGCAAATTATGAGTGTCACCACAAAATAAATAATTCCATACATTTCTTCTCTGCTTACTTTTTTTATCAAGTAAAACCCTTTGCTGTTTTGTTTGGTTGGGTTTTTTCTAAATGCAAGATCAAAGACTACATACACAATTCTAGCAGAGGCTACAGTAGTCTGTGAGGACCAATAACATAATAGGGCTCAAATTAAAGTTACATCACTAATATGAAATCTACAGTTTCTGATAAATATGAGGGGTGAGTAAACCTGCAAACTTCTGCTGAGTGCTATAAGTACCAACCTCAGCCTCAAGTGTGGTTATCAGGAGTTGTATCTGTTTTGTAGAAAGGATATGTAAATTATACATTAAATGAAACAAAATTCTAACAAGCGTTCCTACTTTTGAACACTGGCAGGAAGACCAAAGTCAACTGAAACAGGTATAGCTTTTGGTTTTGGTGAGGTTTTTAAGTTTTACTATTACGTTATTTCCCTTTCTCAGAGCATATTCCCGAGCATTAAAAAAAAAACCCCACACTTTTGTGTTTACACTTTGTGTAGAGAGAAGCAACTCATTCATGAGTATCCGTGACAAAAAATCTAAATTAAAACTCAGATCCTGGAGATCCTTGATTTTCTTCATATGAATGTCAAATATTTTAAGTTTTAACAGAATATTGGTATACTATTACATGCATTATTATTACATTATAATATTATGCAGTACCATTCATTTTACTTGTATTCTATTGAGGTTTTTTTAGAATACATTTCAGAAGCATGATTGGGAGTACAAGCTGGAAAAGGATATGATTATTCAAGATGGAAAAAGAGCCAGTGATGTGATAGCAATTTGTATTGTCCTTACAAGTTTAAGGATGAATATGGAGCCTCTGACAGACTAGTCAGCAATTTAAGGAAAATACTTCCAAGGCAATTCAGGTAAACTAGTATCAAGGGTTATATTAAAAACAGGTATTGCAAACTTACAGCTTTTAGAAACAAAAACAACCCCAAAACCCCACCTTAATCATACTCAGGAACTGAATGGGGAAAAGTCTACTCAGGTAAGAAATTCCCAGCTGAAGACCAAAGCTCACAGGAAGCAGAATCCCATCCTGCAGGCTGTCTAAAACCATAATGTTATCAGAGACAGGTAAGAGGAAAACATTTAATTTAATGAAATATAACAAGAGCAAGTGTAGAAGCACTAGAGCAAGCATGGAAGCAGATGCTTCCTTAACAGGGAGCAAATAAAATCTGCAAACCAACTCTGGTTAATAAACAAAATTTAGGGCCATAAAAATGATTAAAGGAGTAGAACATATTCCTTATGAGGACAAGCTGAGGGAGCTGGGTCTCTTTAGCCTGGAGGAGACTGAGGGGTGACCTCATCAATGTCTATAAATATGAAGAGGATGAGTGTCAGGAAGATGAAGTCAGGTTCTTCTCAGTGATGTCCAAGTGATATCTTCTCAGTGATAGGACAAGGGCAATGAGTGTAAACTGGGGCATATAAGGTTCCATGCGAACATAAGAAAAAACTTTTTAACTGTGAGTGTGACAGAGCACTGGAACAAACTGCCCAGAAAGGTTGTGGAGTCTCCTTCTGTGGAGACATTCAAAACCCACCTGGACATGTTCTTGTATGACCTAATCTAGGTGATCCTGCTCTGGCAGGGGACTTGGAGTAGATGATCTTTCAAGGTCCCTTCCAACCCCTAACGCTCTGTTTCTCTAAAAACAGAACAGTATTCAAGAGCTATCTCCAGTAAACTAAACCAGTTTCTCAGTTCACAGCATTGTTTATTAGAAACATAGCTTTATCAATACCTGTTCTTCCCAGAGGCAACCCAGACCTTTGCTATGTGAAGGTAAATACATAAATCTATTTCCTCCTTTTCAATTCTCCTTAAAGTGGAGCTTAAATTATCACAATACAAGAAAAACTACTGCATAATATTAAAACTCCAAAATAGAGAAAGAAGCAAAGAAAGACAAAATAAATCTCCTGCTCTTGAGTTTCAATTCAGGTGAAATCACAAACTGACAAACAGAAATATTTATGCAATTCTTTTTTAGAGCAGCACATCTCATGTTGATTATGAAAACATACAAAAATAATTTATTGATACACATCAGGCTATTCAGAAGTCATAAATCACACCTTGTCCTTGGAGAAAGACAAAAGGATATAACTCTAAAGTTTTATCCAAGGACTGTGATGAGTATAGTATCTAATAAGCCTTGAGGAAGCACACTACATGAAGGAACTGGTTTAGGATCCTTTCCATAATGAATAACATTGTACAGTACCAAAAAGAATGGATAACTGGAGAGGGGGGAAACATAGATCTCACTTTTATTTTCCTGCAAATTTGTTCTTTTACTTAATTTCACAAAAGGAAAACAAAACACTTGCATTTAAGTATCACAAATACTAATAAACATTCAAAAGATCACAGCAAAAGACTTCCATCCCTAAAAATGAATGATCTGAAAGCAAGCTTTCACTGAGAGCTTGAGGAAAAAACCCAATAAACACAACAGAAAGAAGGACCAAAACAATTCTCAAAAATGTTCTCCAATAACAGCAGACAATTTTTTTTCTAAAAGTGTTATGCCTCTCCCATCTCACACCCCTGCTGGTATCCCTCGGTACAATGTCACAGAAATGTCAGAAGCAGAGCAACAAGCCATCCGTTTCTTTGTTGTTTTTTAAGCTGTTTATAGCCTCTGCCAAACTGGAGTCAGTCAAGGAAAAATTAACATTCTGCTGTACAGGTGGAGTTGTGCCAGGGATGAAATACCTGCACAGCAAGAACAAACTCAAGAATTAAAATGCACCACCTTTCTCCTGCTAACCTCCACCAACTCTATTCACAAACATCTCTGTTCTTGAAACGTGTTAGCAGCTGTCAACCTGTGGGAGGAGCAGAAGAAAGCTGGGACTGAGGAGGATGTGTCTTGGGGAAGTGCAGAATACAGAGTGAAGGTAAGAATAGAGTGAATAGGGTGGGGATTTTTTGATTACAATTAACACAGTACTAAGAAGAAATCAGCTTTAAAATTAGGAGTGTCACTGAATCACTTCTGTTAGCAATCTCAGAAGCCACAACTGACTAAATACATTAAGTCTTGGCAGAAATGGGAGTCTCACAAGAAAAGAAAGAGAACAAGTAGAGCACTGCAGAAATCAGTGCTAAGAGTCCCTACTGAATCAGAGCATCAGCATGATGCTAAAGCGGCATGGTACCGCAGAAGGCACCATGCATTGCATTGAAGGGCTACTTAGAGGCAAAACACTGCTCTTTGAAACTTTGCTCCTCAGCCCTGAAAGCTAACTCCTCCTTGAGCTGAACAGACCTGATTAGACCTGTTCCTCCACATCATATTCAACCACGTGTGTTTTGTGTGCTCACAGGACATGTATGCTTAGGTGGAACCAACCTTTAGACCAGGTCACTGTTGAGTTCAAAAACAGCAGCTACTATTACATTACCTAGTACTGGGACCTGATTAATCACACCATATGCAAAAAAAAAAAAAAAAAAAAAAAAGATATGTATTCTTTTTCATAAGCCATTAATACATATATATCCATCCAGAAGCATTCTGCTGAATTAAGACTCTGTGCTGTTCTCCTTCCCTGTCCTGCTCAAATGTTTCAGTTGGCTCCGGTGGCTGAGAACCATCCCAAGAATATCCACTCTTCATGTAGGAACAAAACATTTCTAACTCAGTTGTTTTTCTTCATTTTATGAGGCTGAGCTTGGATATACTCTAGACAATTAATGGGCCAAAAGCCCTGTGCGTCCACATCACTGAATGCTGATTAATCTGACTTAGCTACTGAGTTAGAAGGATCTGTACTGGTGATAAGTAACACATAATGCTACACCAAATGGAGACACAGAGAGAAATTGTGATTCCCTGAAGTATTACTCCTCCTCTTTCACTAACATCAAATAGTTATGTAAACAAAAGCTATCTATAGGGTTCAGCTATTAGCTACTTGAATATAATAATTATATTTGGCCACTTTAATAACAAACTGAAATGTTTTGATTTTGAAAAATATAGAAATGTTTCACTCTCAAGGTGGGGGAGAAGGTACACAGCTCTGAAGACATTAGAGAATCTACGTTTTTCTCCTGAACTCTTCCTGAACTTAACCTTCTGTTTCTAACCTCCAGTCAAGCTTTTCTCCCCTTGTCTAAATTTTGTGCATTTGAAATTCAGCTACTTGCCAAGCAAATATCATCTGTTTAAACAAAAGGAAGAGATAAGTGGCGTCTACTGTCTGTGACAGGGAAGCAGCCAAGCTTTGATAAAACTACATTTCAAGTTTGCCATTACTGATTTCAAAAAACTACAGCTCTTCCCTCCAACTTTCTCAAGCCTTATGTTTTCCACATGCCCTTCAATGCTTATGAAGCTGCAGAAACTGTTCCAGACGCTAACAAGCTTTCTAAAGCGATGTATTTAAGTGCTCCCTCTGACTTCCCTTTTACAGGCAGGCTCATTTAGTGTATGTTAGTTAAGTGGAGGTGCACTCATCTGAGACATAAGTCTGTCTCCTAAAGGCAGCATCATACAGCTGCATGAGAAAACTAGAATTTATAGGTGTTAATTAGCTAACCCACCCAGAAATTCTTATCGTAAGGGTGAAATCAAAGAGAGCAATCCATTACTAACTCCTAAATGCAGCAAACTTCACTACTTTAATAGCCAGAGTTATTTTCCTATAATAAAAAAGTCAAATTTAAAATGTTCCCCAGAAAAAGGGGAGATTCACTTGTTTTTTAATCTGTTCCTCTGAGATTCCTTTATAACACCACAAATCAGACAAGAGTAGAGCACTGTCAATTACCTGAACCTTAAACTGATGATACTCTTCTCTCTTTTTCCTTTTAATAGGTTCAAGCAGTTCTTTATTCTCTTAGCCTGAATGAAGAGCGATTAAGTCTTTTGAGGGTGAGGTAGAAAAAGTAGCTGTTCTAGCTCAGGTCAAATCAGGCCTAAGAACAAAAATCTGAGTTCTAACACTCAAAAAGACCGTGAGGATATTATAGTACTGTGAGATTGCTTTTCCATATCTGAAGATGCAAGGATGTCTTGTCTTTTCCTTCCCTTATTCTCTCTTTATAACTCATGTTATAAATTAAAATTTCCTCTATTGATTATTTAAGTGCCTAGCTTTGCAGATAGGCAGACACTAAGTTTGTGCTACTGTGGTATGCACTGACACAGATCTAAAAGCACCATCAGTCCTCCATAACAATATTTAGATCATAAGATTGCTAGAATTTATACAATAGATTTCAAATGGAAAATTTGCTGAAAATAATGATGTAAGAAGTTGATGTGGTTATGGCAAGAAGAAACATTTAGACTCTCTGAGTGTTGATGCAGATTGGAGAATCTTGCAAGACACTAATTAACGCATAACAGGCTATGGTCTCACTGGCACAGAAAAACGCAATCAATTAGAAGGGAAATGCATGACTCTAAGGACAGCTTAAAGATCTAATGGAAATAGAGATGAAGGGAGGGGACCAATGAAGACTACAGAAGACAAGTTAAAGCTTGCAGAAAAGAAGATAAAGGCAGCAAAACAGAATGAGTAATTGCTAGCTACAGGGCCCGAGGAGTGTGAGAAAGTCTTTATCAATTATAGAAAAGAAAACAGAGCAGAGCAAAAGCTGGGAGACCAGCCCTGCACTTAGCTAGGTGGGTGCCCCTTTCTCTCAAATTAATGAGGTGTTGCATTAGTACAGCTGAGAACAGATTTTTGCCCTGAGACTGTAACAACTCCCTGACAGCGAAGGTCTCATGGCCTCTAGGAACTCCTGAGGGAAATGGTAGAAACTACTTTGCTTCAGTTAATTAAAAAACACGTGGAGGGAGAACTCTGGAGAATGTATGGTAAGGAAAAAACTTGAATCACCAATGTAGAGATATCTTATTTTTCCATCTCTAATTCTTATTCACCGTGATTTCTATTAGCAGGCTTATCAGCAGATTGTTGCTTACTAACAGCTTTTGTTGAAGGTACAGAAGATGGAACATATGTAGAGACAATAGATCTGTGATGTGGGCCAGATGAAACAATGTTGATTTATACCACCTAAGTATACGTAGGTCATCTATTAAAATACCTTATAATTACCCATAACAATACCAAGTCAGATTTATAGCTTGCACCTTTTTTTAAGCATTCAGAAAAGAAATACAATATTTTAAAAATAACCTTCCCATGTTCACAGAATCACAGAACATTAGGGGTTGGAAGGGACCTCAAAAGATCATCTAGTCCAACCCCCCTAAAAGGCCCTCAGAATTACAGTCCCTGTGTTTTGGGGAATCATTATCATTCTCTCAGTAACCAATTGGATGGGGAATAAGAAATAATCGAAGAGATCTGGGTAAGAGGCAAGTCTGCCAACTGCCAGACAACTCGAGACGATAGGAAGGCTCAGCAGTCTCACTGCATAGTGATTACACTAAAACTCCTGTAACCAAAGGCCGTTATCAACAAGGACAAGATCCCTATATACCAGGACAGCTCAGTGTTATCTCCACCCTTAGATATTCACAGCGATTGCAATCCTAGGGACTTCATCTGCTGTCCTATTAAAAATTGCCTTGATGTCTAATGAAACTTTCCATGCTCTAGTTTAAATCCGATTCTTCCTCCTCAGTTCTCACCAACTAATGAAAATAATAGGCAACTACTCTGAACTCTTTATGAATTCCTGGGCATCTATCAAATATTCACTTTCTAGCCTGAAGTTTGTTTCTCTCAACATTTCCCTCTATGATAATTGTAGTTTTTAATTCCTCAGCCTCGTAACTAGTATCTGTTTTAATAATTTCTTTGAAAAAGTATACCTCTAAAAAAAAAAAAAAAAATCAATATTTCTGTTGAGGGTGCAGTACGCAGACCAATTTTTTGTTGCCAAGTGATGAAGAATCACTTTTTTTAAATATTTTAAATATTTTTTAAATATTATACCATAATTGTGTTATCTTGATTTGAATTTGCTGTACTATTCACCAACTCTGCCAGTGGTTCCTCCACTGGCAGAAGAATACTCCATATTCAATTCCCTCCTGCAGATTCTAACATTCCACTTCCAATTTGTCTTTTCATTTTTATGACGATTACAACCACAGCTGCACTATAAAAGAGAGGTGCAAACTGACCAAGCAAGAATTCTCTCACCCCAAGCCAGATTTGCCGAATCCAGCACCTTAAGTGCAAGATAAACGCAAAAGCCACTCTCATGGCAAGTACTATATATTATGGGTGCACAGCACATTACTGAGTCATCAGTCAACTTTCCTTATCCCACAAACCAAAATATATGTCTATGTAACCTTCAAGATACCAGGAACCTGAGCCTGGCTTAAGTACCTGGGAGCAGTAGAAATCCACCACACTGTTTTACAGTGAGGAGCGTGACATAAGAGGCCATTGCACCCCAAGGATCTCCATTTGAGAGCACACCATCCCACTGACACGCTCTGCCTCGCGTCATCCACCTCCTCACTGTGCACCATGAGGACATTCATGCAAGCCAAAGATAAATGAACGGTCCAGCAAAGGAAACTCTCCATTATTAGAAAGTAGGTGCTGTCAGGCTGTACTGCTCACCTCTCACACCCTGCCGACATGCTTATGCATGTTAAAATATCAGAATAATCCCACTCAGGGTACCCAGGCACACAGGAAAAGCTGCATTTCTGTCTTTCTCTTGGTTTTGTAGTTGCAGCATTCGCTGGCTGTGCCTTTTCTGGACACCACAACGCTACTTGTTTATGAACACCGGGAGGAGCAGCTGAGTAGTACCAAATAGCTGCGATTGTTCCAGCCACGAGCACTCTGCATGGTAGCTGGGGATTAGAAAAATTTATTGAACACCTGCAGTAACTCAGCACTCCCCGACATACCAGAGTCCTTCTGTATATCATTATGCTCCCCAGATCATGCACCACAACTCCTCACAGCAAACTCTAATTTCAACCACTGGTAAAAATGCAGATATTTGCTGTATATTATATTGAATTTACAGTATTAAGTACATGTGAGGCAAGAATAATTTCTGGCTGAATTATCTCACTACGACATTCTCAGGAAATACACAAAATCACAAATAATATTGTTTCAAAGACAACAGCTATGGTGTATGGGTGTGTGTATATATATAGATAGATCTGCTTGAATAAAATTTTCAAGCAACAATTACACACATGCTTTCTTTCTTATTTCTACTAATATTAATGGAGGACGTCTTATAATATTGTTTACATTTTATTTGTTCCTAACATTGGTTTTGTGAACTCGTATATCATATTAGCCCAACCACTGAAGAGCATAGCATCCTACATCATTACAAAGCTAAAGCTGGAGTTTGCAACTTGATGAACAACCTACAGTCACTGAAAATTTACAAAAATCACTTTTCTCTCTCCTTTTTTTTTTTGTTAATGGAAGGAAAGTGTCTTATTTCCTCCTTTGAGGGGATTTGGAGAAGAGTTTCATGCCATCAATATCACTCAAACTGATTTTAGGATCTTTAAAGACTCTTCTGTTGCCTTCAAAATTTCAGTCAGCTCCTCTAGGCCCTCCTCTAGTTTGGTACAAAAGTCTTATTCAAGGTTTTTGTATCATTTAAGCTTTACTTAAGTGCTCAAAATAGCTTTTGGATGAAACTTACTCCCTGATGGTCGTCTTCATTCTCTATGACTTTTCCCTATCTAGCTGTCATTATTACCTTCCAGTGCAGCTCCTTCCCCAGGCCAAGAATTATTAGGTCAGAAATGCTATGTTAAACTAGCTGCCATGTTCTCATGACCAGAGCTGCGTTGGGTGCCTCTGGACCACACAGCATCATGCAGTCTAGACCTACTCTCAAACCACCATGATCTTTGCTGCATCACCAAGAGACTATGATCTTCAGAAGATTCTTCTCCAGAGAAGGGTGAACACCACAGAATAAGGGACCAGATGCTAGGTTTTGTAGCTGCAGACAAAGGAATGAAAGAGAACCAGCACTAAACAAAATAGAGTTGGTAGTGTGAACTTCACTTACTTATCACATCCACAAAGGGAATCAGGAGCCTCTGAAAGTGACAAGCCCCCAGCCACCTTTCGACAGCCCCACCACAGGAAACTGTAGAAGCCTCTAGTCCACTGATGTAAGAATGATTTAGGATGGGAGGCACTAGAAGCAGGAAGTGCAATCATTGTGTGCATTCAATTTCCAGGGACTTCACTGGGTTTTACACTGGGTAATTGGTGAAAGTTTCATTCAAGCACGAATCAGGTTTATAGACAGATTTTCAGATTGAATAGGCCTTTCAAAAAGCCACACAGAAGATTTTCAATTGCACCTTTTTCAACCTGGACATCTCAGATCTTCAAAATGTATTATTTTAGTGTAAGTTCAGTATGATTTGGGGCAAGTGTAGCTTAATATTTGATATTAGAATGACTGTCTCCTCCCTAATTGCTGTTTGAAAGATGTCAAGCAGAATGGATAACAGTGGCCTCTCAAATTCCTCTGATAACTAAATTTATCTCACTGAAATCCATGGAACTTAAAAGGAAAGAGTATTTCTGTTCTATTCTTTGTCTAGCACAGAATGCTTCCAAAGCAGTTCAGTAGATGTCATACTCAGGGATTCAAGCCCATGTATTTGTATTTCAGAACAAATCACATTCTGGTGGGCTAGTTGGGTTTAAAGGCCAAGGAGCAATTCTGAACTGATAGCATTTGCATTTGTGTGGTTGGAGAGGAAGTTTTGCTGATTCAGGCTTTCTAAAATTCAAAAGGTCAAAACAAAATCTCTGGGCTGCATCCAACGAACCAATAATCTAGAGACTCAATGTATTTGGCAATATTATGTTCAGGAAGGGAGTACAAATATCTTCCTTCCTTTTCCTTGCTGTAGATTTTAAGTTACTTTTATGACGTGGCAGTAAATCTGAAGGTAGAAAAAGCACTGAAAATATATCACTCCATGAAATGGAATTATTTTATTTCCAGTCACATGTAGTACTTTGAAGGTGAACTCTATTTCATTTTCTGATGCTACTCTTTCTAGTTTTGAAAGCTTTGTGCATGGGAGAACAAAGGGAAAGAATTTATTCTCTTCAATTGTAGTTTGAAAAAGGAAAATACAATGCAGTAAACACAGAATAAGATCTGACTAAATAGGTATTGTTCTACAAGGAAAGCCAATGTGTAATCCCTTGAAATCAATATGATGCTAATAACTTTTGCTAAGAAACCTAGTTAGTAGAGCCTAGTCAAAATGCTCTATTTAGCACGTATCATTCTGTATTATTCTTCTAGTCATGTATTGGTGTAAAGAACTTGTGAAGAAACCAAATGCATAGTTTTAGGTTCGACAAGGAGCTCTAACAGATAAGAGACCATTCCTCTGCTATTTCGGGCAGCCAAGTTATTTGATTTGAGTCATAATCTTGGCAAGCTGTTAAAATTGTAGGCTGGCTGCCCCAGTAGTCCTGTTGGGAAGCTGATCAGAATGACATTTCTCTCACAATAAAAACCCTTTCAATTAATTTCCAGCTTAAATTAATTTCACAGTTAGTTAATATGTCATGTTTCTTTCTGTAGGGTTTTTTTTTTAATTTCCTGTATTAGGTAGTCCATTATTTTGCGGTTTAAGTGGTTAATTACAAGTTGTATTTATTTTATATATAGAACCATTTATAAATGGTTATACTTAAAAACCAAAAGGCTGCCTGTAATCTCTATGGGAGAGGCTTGTGTTGTTGTCTGTTGCTAGAGAACACTAAAAAATATTTAAAATCCAAAATTAAAATTTGCAACTGGGTTGTAAAGACTGGATTTCACAAACTGCAATATTTGCTGTAGCAAACTTCACTGCTACTCAGGGAGAAATTCCTTTATACCAGGGCTGCATGTCCATTAATTCCTACTGCATCCCTTACAATTTGGGTTAAATTGCTGGTCAGGAATCAGTGTCCCTTTGCCTGGGGACGTATTTCACTTGATTAATTAAATTGATCTCAAGGACTCCAAGTGCCGCCTTATTCTGCAACTTCTTGGTTACGTTTTGCATTAACGTTAATGTTGTGGCTGGATAAATGGCAATAAATAGAAATGTTTAAGACTCCCAGCTACAGGTCTCAGCATTTCCTAGATTGTAATAAATAATTCTTGATGTTTCCTAGGGGTATGGAAGAGGCTGTTATTAAGGCCTGCCAAAAAAGGAAATGCTGTAAATCCCCTAAGCACAAAATATTACCGATTCTAGCAGAGATATAAAGATTCACTGGAGCAAGAATTTGTGCTTAAAGATTTCTGTGAGTGTCTGTATCAACAATCAGGTACCACAGGCATTTGCAAAATTTCTCATCTTGCCCTGGAGACATGTCAGCACCTAATTTTGCTCCTGTCAAGTTTTCACCTTACTTTTTCTCTGCTTGCCCTTTCTTCCAACCCTTTAAATGTTGGCACCAAATTGCTCAGCCTCTGCTTCAGAAAATTATATTCTCGTCCCAATCAATAACCGAATGGTCAGAATATTCACCTATTTTGCAAAACAGTGATACTCTGCTTTTCCCTGGAGTGTATAAACTCTGATCCCCCACTTTCCCTGCTACTACAGCCTAAAAAATGCTCCAGAATTGTACGAAAAATAAAATCAGATATGGGAAAGCATTGCTTCAGCACTTACTTTGACTTGGAGCGTGAGATGAACTGAAAATCCTGAAGAGGAAGAGCTAGGAGCCTGATCTCCTACATCCCAGGAGAGATATCTCTGCAAAACGGGGTAAATGGTGGGGAAGGGTGTAAGCAAAATAGTTGTTAAGCTCCTGGGGGATAAGGTGCCCGAGTCAGGAGGGAAACACTCTTTCAGATCCAAGTATGCCTCTCATAGCACCATATTTCAAGCATGTTTTACTTGACCTACCCTCCAGACTTTACAAGCCTCCCAAGCTCCACCAACTTGGGCCTCTGATTCTGCCCCCAACAGCCTTCAGGCAAAGTCAAACTCATTAGCTTAATCACTCTCTAATGTCCTTGAAAACAATGAAAATATGCTGGCACATTTTCTTCCACCAGAAAAATGACAGAGAAGCACCAAAGAGTAGGAAGCTGTACATTATCCAAGCAGAGCAGCTAGCAGCTGTTTGGAGAAGTTCACTCTGCCAATGATCTTGCAGCAATGGAGGGTACCAGGATGCAAATCCTCCATAAGAGAAAGACCCTTAAAAGAGACGTTACTTGTCCTTTTTTTTTTTTAATGGCATTTCCAGCAGCTTAACATTGTATCCTAGATCCAGAAAAATGACCTTTTAAAAAATTTATTTTGGCACTTAATTTTTCATATGGGACACACAGAGAAATAAAGCACCTATACTTGGTCGGTCTGGCCAACAGCATGCTTCTCTGCTTAAGCCCCAAAGGGAGCTCCAACAAGAAAAAGATAACCTGATCTTTGGCAAGTACTTTCCTCTAGGAGATTCCTTCATTTCAGGCATTCCAAGAGCACTGACCCACATTACCCTGCATTGCCTCCACAGCAAGCATAGACAGGAGAGGAAAGGTGGTCAGGCAAGGAAGGATTTCTCTTCTTGAATTCCAAATGGGATTCTCCCCCCACTCTCACATACTCATACATATGGTACAGCATCTGCAGGGACTTGACATCATTCCCAAGACCAGACTTGCCTGTTTTGATCATAAAGTGACTGCAATGGGACACCAAAGAGGAGATGACTACATAATCATATGGTATTGGATCTTACATAAAATGGACCTTTTCTGAGTCAATGAGCCATCAAATACACAACTTCAATCTCTGCAACAAATATTCATGCATCCACAAACAGTTCCAGCTCTCAGCATGGCTTGATTTGGCCAGTCTACCTGAATCCACACTCAAACATAACAAGCATATATCTACAATTGATTAAAAAGAAATCTGAATTCATATATAAAACAAAGCAATTAATTTTTATTCTTGGAATGTTTTCCTGAGAATTCCTCCTACTTCAGCATTAAAAAAAAACCAAAAACCCAAACACGCACACCACCTCAACTTCCAGAAGAGGGAGAAGTTATTTTCTGCTTTTTATGATCAACAAACAAAAAAGATCCACAAGACGACAATTTATTCTGGTTCCAAGAGATTACTTTTTTCAATGGAGTTCATTAAGTGGTTTGACTTTTTTCCTCATGTTTTCCTTTGCTGGTGCTGATCGCCACTGATGCTGGCCCCAGTTCATCCCAGTTATATAAAAATATGGCCTCTGATACACATAATAAGTCGAACATTTCTGTAAAATCCAACAACCTTCTGATGTCCAAGTATCAGAAACTTTACAAAAACTGACAAAACTTATCTTAAAGACAAATAATTGAATCCTGACTCACAGCAATAGTATGTAGTACAACAGCTCCTACTAAAATAATATCATTTAACCTGTCATAGAAATAATTCTACAGCAATGGAGCTCTATTCCCTAGAGAACATTCAGTCCTCAGCAGGTCAGACTAGGGTATCACTTCAGTTTCACTTAGACTAATTTGGCAGTTCATTGAGTTCATATGGTTTAATTTATCCCTCTCTGCAGGTGATCTCACCCAAACAGTGGTTATGTCTGAGACTTTTCTTGCTATTACCAAAATAATTTTAAAAGAATGCACTTAGGGAAGAGATAATGTATCATTAAATCATTGCATCGTTCTTGATTTCTTAAATGTTTTTAGAATAATGTATTTATTACCTCCTTTATTGAGTTGCAGATGTTACAACCAGTACAAATACCCAGTTTATATATTTCTGATTCAGCTTAAAAGCTCCTTATTATATCTTTTTGTTTAATATAGAGACCAATGGGCATACATCATCCTAGCTTTCTTTTACGCTTACTTTTTTTGGAAGCAGGTGCACGTTTTGCAGTATCTGATTCTCTCTGACAATTTTCCTTTGTCAAAGGAAATGGATGATGAGAGAGTATGAGACAGCTGACTTGCTACAAATAAGCATTAGAAATCAGAATCAACTTTGAGAACTGCTAATCCAGGTATCATACACAACATTTTTTAAACACTCTCTACTTAACAGGAATTCTGTGAATACTCCTACCTCTAGTCATGGAGGAGCAGGGTCACACATACCATCCATCTAATGCTTTGCTTCACAGCAGTTTAACACATTTTGCCCAACACTGTCTGCTAAGGTGACAAAGTCATCATTGGTAGCTTATTTATTTTCTTTTCCTGTTTTGCACTGATTTTAAGATAAGTAAAATGACACCTTGGATATATTTATGGATTTATTCTAGAAAATGCAGTTTATAACAACATTTTTGTCAACAAGACTGTTACAAAAATGTTTATATGGCTGAACTGTGTATTAATGCTTAAAATTGTATCCTCAACTGGGCAAATATTGATTGATACACCAACTACTGCCAATAAGAATTGGTGTTTTATGAAGTGTGTCATCCATTTGTATTTAATAGAGAAGTAAGATTGTCCAATTAGCACAAAAGCTGGCAGCACCTTTGAAGTTAATTATAACTATTTTCCACTTTATTTATCACACTAGGGGTGCGTGGGGGGGTGTAAATTTTTTGTACCATTCTGGAAAAGTTTATACTTTAAATCAATGTCAGCAATTTCAGTTTATATCTAATGTTTGTAACCAGGACTGCCCAGAATGCTGCTGGTTTGTTTGGGTATTTTTCTTTTTAGGGTTTGTTTTTGGCTGCTTTTTGGGGCTTTGGGGGAGGGGGGGGGGGGGGCAGAAACATAAAGTATGTGTTTTTAAAAGGTAATTCATACACAAACTCACAAGTGAAAATGTATCCCCATAAGTAATTCAGTCCCTCCGAGGTCAGTGAGATATTTTTCCACATAAGCATGACTCCAAGTATTAAACAGTGAATATGTTTCCTAGCCATGGTTTATGTAGCATTTTTGTGCTTAGCTTCAGCATATCTCTCTCTATTAAAAAGAAAAGTGTGATGCAGTGTTTGTTCTAGCACCAAACATTGAAGGACTCACATCATAATCCATCATTCTGAAAATACAAATGAAGAAAGCAAGGTCTGTAAGTCCTTTTGCAAAAGTATGAAGAGCTAACCATTTATCACTGATAAGACAGGTAATACTGAGACATTAAAAGCTGAAATGGTTCAGAAACCTTTAGAATAGCACTTCTCCTTACATCTGAGATTAACTGAGTTTCCCATCTTCCCCTCAGTACCGTTAATTCTTTGAAACAGAATCCATCATTCCATAATGTAGCTATATATTGTAGCACACAAAAGCCCAATTCCGGTATCAGCTTCTAGATACTATCAAAAATTAAAATTATAAATGGCTTTTTGGTATCTCAAGGAAATAAGTATTTTTCTTAAAATGAGAAATATATGCTACCATGTCCAAAAGAAACTGTATAATGTACATAGCTCACTGAAAATTTGACATTGGGAAAAATACTGCATTAAGTTCCTGAAGGGTCCTAAACATATACGACTAACAAGTAAGACTTCTTTACAAGCAAAGTTTTCTGTACTTTTCCCTAGTTCTGTTTCAGCAGCAGAAATGGTCACAAAAACTTCTTGCTTTTATATATATGATGTAATAGCTAGATAGGATGATAATAATATAAAACAATAATTACTATATGCACTTAAGATAAAAACAGCTAAAATATTTTAAATTGTAGTTGTATCCACTGAAATTTATCTTTTTGAAGCCAAGTAAAACACTCAGCTAGGATGTCTATAATCTCCATAATGGAAGGCTGCTGGAGAGTCTACTTCGATTGTCAAAAAAGATGTGTCTTATACCCACACAGAGACACTATTTTGAGGAAAAAACACCCAGGACACATCTAGATATTGCAATTTACAATCTGTAGAGACAAACAACAACAATGTTCAGACTTTTTCTGAATGTTTTTTAATAAGGTTTTGAGCAGAAACTTTAACATACTACTTTCTTGAGCCTAACTGCATATTCTGCACTTTCATGTTTCTATTAAATTTGCCTATGGAAACAAACTGTACAATAAGGTGAGGAATGACCTCATCTTGCATCCTTTGATTATTTCCATGTTCTGTTTCTTTGGTTTGTTTGTTTGGGGTTTTTTTAAACAAAGGAGCAACATTTATTGAAACTTTCTCATGTTCTTTCCAATAAATTGCAGAACAGCCTGAGAAGAGTTAAACAAGCAACTGAAGAGGATTCATAGAACTGTTCTCTGCTCTTTATCAGTAACTGGAATGTGAAAATTTTTGCTTGATGTGTAACATGACAGATGCAATAGTAGATTTTTCTACAGAAAACAATAAATTTATTTTTAATTTGGCTTAATAAAAAATTAGCTCAGTCACTCGCTATGGATAAATAAATCCTTACCATCTATTGTAAGCATAGCACAGACAACATATTGGAGTTCTCCCAGAAAATGCAGCCACTGCTTCTTCTAGTTAAAAGACCTGAGCTGTTCTCCAAGGTGAGCACCTGCTCTGGTCTGCCAGGTCCAGTAGCTGAGTAGCCCAGATCATTCAGAATTTTTAAGACTGCCAACAACACCCACAACTGACTCTGTAGGTGGAAACGCCATGCAAACTGCACAGCACTGACACAGTGTGACCTCATTTCATTCTCCAACAAGCAAATTTTATTTTAAAAAGGATCTTTATCAAAGTCCCAAACTAGTTAGAAAAGGAAGCATGCTGGAGACTTGTAAGAAAAGGGGACAAATACTGTAGCAGACACTTGAAATGGGAACCAGGTGCTCACCATAGAAAGCCAATTTTCTTGCTGACATTAGAAGGCAAAAGCTGTTGTCAGAGCTCAGCAGAGCTGCAAGACAATACCATGTAGCATGACATCTTTGACTTGCCAGTGGGCATCCACATAGATGGGTAGAAAGACAAGACAGAGGCTAGAAATACAAACTGATTTGAAAGACACTAACTAGTCCCAGCAGGAGACACTCCACTGAGAAATTTGTATGAAAGATGACACTACAGAAGTGGTGATGCTATAAAAACCCAAGCACAACTGAAAGAATGGAGTAAATTACGGAACCATTGTGGTTACATTTGTAGCACCACACAGATATTGGAGTCCTTCCTTTATGTGTAGTGTGCTATGCATGTCACAAATGGCTGAATCTGAGCATTGTTTAGAGAAAACGGAAGGAAAAAGCAAGAAGCAAAGTGAGAAAAACTTTTTTGTGAGCCAGTACACCAATTTACTGCATCTTTTACATAAAGGACCCCTACATTTTGAATTTACAAAGAACTTTTTTTAACAAAGCGGACAACATTGTTCTCGGCAAGCCATGGCATGCTCACATTCATACTAATGCTCATGCTGCTCCTTCCCCTCACAGTGTTTGTCAGATGTCAGCCTCTATGAGAGAGCTGGTGAAGTAAAATTAAGGGGATTCATTTCCTTTGAAGTACTGATATTCAGGAGCTGCCAAGGGCTGAACACACCAGTGCTGCAGTAGAAATGAAGAAGACCGCAACAAAATGACGCAGAAAAATTAGAGAGAAAAAAGATACAGAGAGAAAAGCAAAAGCAAAATGATCCCACTGTGTGGGATACAGAGCAGAAGTATGGCCCCAAATTTTCAAACTCCAATGTCTAATAAGGGTTGAATCTCTATTTTTAACAGGAAATGGCCTGACTTTAGGAATTCCTATACAACACTGTTGGCAAGAAGGTTGTAGTACCATAAGAATAAAGCTCATATTTACCCTGCACAAAAGTTCCAGCCATGTTACGACTCAAATATGCAAACAGGATCTATATTCCCTAAGGTATATATGTAGCCTTTAATCAAAAGAGTGAGACCTCACTGTATTGTTCCTTTCAGAAATAGGTTCAGGATCTGGCTCCATTTGTGCACACTGGTTAGATACAAAAGAAAAGAAAACAGTCACTTTGAATCTGTTTAATTCACTATCTTAACTTTTCTGGGTTAAGGGTCTAGGACTCGGGATGAAGGCACCTACCAAAACCAGAGAAACTGAAAACTTTGCAGCCAGGTATTTGGGAAGAGAAGAGCGGGGACTATTTTCTGGTTTGAAACTACTTCTCTTTTATAATCTTTCAGACTACTTTTATTACAAAAGTTAAAAAAAAGTTATAAGGTAATTCTAAAAGTATGAAAAATTCTCTCCCACCACCTGGTTAATGTATATGCAATCTCAAACTGTGCACCAAATGTGATAAACCAGACTTATCTGAGAAATTCCAGCATAAGGTTCATCAGCAGGAATGCAAAGAATTTCAACCAGCAGGTCTGAGAACAGAATCTGAGTGACTGTCTCCATATGAGACAGCATATGCTACAGTCCAAAACTCTGACTGGAACCCAGGAACATACCCAATCCTGGGTTAAAACACCCATCGCTCAGTTAGTGCAGCCTCAAGCAACTCAGTATTCATCAGACATTATCCCCAGAAGTACTTTTCAGGGTCCGGGACAGATTTCACAGCCTATATTGTTATAGGACCATTACTGCTTCTGAAACTAATTAACTTAAAGCTCATTCTGCTGGTTTAAGATTCAGTCAAACCTTTGAATTGCAGAGTAGAGCTTCTCCCTGTGTAACATCTTTCATGGGCACTAAAGTTACAGTACAGCAAGGGAGGCTGTCCAAATTTTCAAATATTCTCTATTCTTCTAACCTTGGGGCAGATGACAGGCAACTGAAGCTACACCATGAGGCTTTTGACTTTCTATATTATTCATTATCAATGACATATATATTGCATGGGCTTATAAATTCTGTAATCGGGATCATTCAAGAAGTAGCTGCCCATGAGGAATCCTCATGAAATGGAATTTTTGCTGGATATTCACCAGATTAGCAGTAGATTTAGTGCTATTTGCTGCAGAAAGTGTTGAAGAAACTCTAAAATTACCCCTCTAAAAGTAGGCAGGAACAGATAGACTAATAGAAGATAAACAATTACAAGAGTAAATGAGCTCCCACTCTGATAAAAACAGCCTTCAGTCTTAACTACAGAAACAAGTGAGGAATACAGAGAAATAGCAGATTTTTACCATTGCCCATGTATTTTGTGGGCTGCTTCTAAAGCTGGGTAGGATTTTGTTTTCCATACTTTTAAAATGATGTTGTCAAAATGAGGTATGGTACAGAAGATCTGCCAATGACATGTTTAGAGATAGTGAAAATATCTTACAAAGAGAATATTAAATTACTCTGTTTAGTTTATCAAAAGGACAATTGAGAAATGTCTTGACTACTCCATAAAGATCTACACAAGGAAAAACACAGAGAACTAAAAGTCTTTGTAATGTAACAAGACAAATTTTAGATAAATAAGATGACAGATTCTTAACCATGATGATATATCTGCAGAGACTGCATGATGATATATCTGCAGAGACTGCAGATGGTGGACTCTCTAGAACACCATTTTCAGACTGAGATTGGCTCCATTTCTGTGGATACGCTGTGACTGAGCAGCAACAAGAGAACTTGTCAAAAGTCAGATTTCGATGGGTACTGGAGAAGTGAAAGTCATTGAGTACATCAGGGATCAAACCAGATGATCTCATTTTGATAAGCACTTATATAGATGGTCCATTGACCTCAGACCTTTTGAGAGCTTAAAGAGATTGGGAAGGTAGGAGATAACTATGTATCATTTTTTTGTAGACGCTAATCACATAGGAGACAAAAACATCAGAAGACTTTTTTTGGAACACTTCTTTTCCAAGTGAACTTTTGTCACTTTGCAGCTTTAATCTGAGACTAAAGCAGGAAAAATCTGATTGCTAGAATGGATGCTAGTTTTCCTTCCCTTAGCTATGTGTTTCATACCAGTACTGTAGGATGAACCCCAGAAGAAAATTAATGGTCTGGTGATACAGTATAGCAGTGTCTCATGTAACAAACCCATGACAGCTTTTTAACCAATACCTGGGTAGCCAAACAGTAAGGGTGGCATTAATGATTTTGCAGAAAGTTAACCAAGCACATCTATCACTTTGTCGTGTAGGGTAAAAGAAAGCATCAGTCAAAGAATAAGAGGGGAGCAGCCTACGCTTCCTGTTTTAGGTACGGATGAAATCTACTGCGCTAGGAATCAATACAGTTGGAGCAGCGAACTACTCAGGCTGATTAAAAGTAACAGGGATAGAAAGGGGAGGAGCAGGGCAAGCAACTGACCTCTAAAATTAAAGAGAAGTAAGGATATTATGGGTCAACAAAACACCAGGGGTTTACCAAAACTGCCATTCAATCAACAGTCGTGCCCTAAAAGTCTGCTCCAACTGCTTAGCCACTCCAGTTATCTTCGAAGAGCTGAGTATTTCACCTTGGTCAAACTTGGAAAATCCTCTTGATTCACACACTGACTACACATCCACAATCAGATATTTCCATACCTTTCCAAGAAGTTCCATGCTGAAATTATCCCCAAAGGTGAATTGGCACCTTCAGCTGTAACATCAGTTTACAGGACCTGAGGTTTCAATGAGCTGATTTTTACAGCTTCTCACTGCAGTAAGCAAAGTCCATACAACTCATCACCTCCCCCCCTTGAAAAGCAGGCATTTTTTACACTGTTGTCTGTTGCTTTTCCATTTGCTAAGCCTAAGTCCACACTTCAAGAGAGTTCCTAGCACACAAACAGCACTTTTCATCTCTTTTCATAAAAGACGACCTTTTATTCAGAACTGCAACTAAAGTTGGATGAAATATTTTTAATTTGGAACTCTCTTTTAAAAGGAATTGTTGCTTTTCTAGAGTGGGTTTTTTTCTGATTTTTGAAAAATCTATTTTCACAGATTTTAGGGGTTTTTTTTATTTTGCTTTGTTAAAAGGAGGAAAAGCAGCAGGGAAAAGCAAAAGTAAATCATAAAACAAAAAGGGTAGCACCAGAAAGCCAAAAAGCATCTGAAAGATTCTAAATTTAAAAGTCTCCTCAGAAATATTTGAGAACCAAATCTATACACCTTTAAAAACCCCCATTAAATCTAAAATCTTCAGAAAATATCTCTTTTTTTAAAAAAAAAAATCAGTATTCTAATAGATATTCATTTTAATTGCATTAGAATATACACTGGGATCGGTTTCAAAAGAACACTACTCTCTCTATAAAGATGATGTACACCTAGTTTTTAATTACTGAGGAATAATGTATCTTTTTGTTTATCTAGGTGTAAAAATAGAAGAAAGAAATATATCCCCATGGCATATTCCTAGAGCTTTAAGTCATCTTTTTTTGTTGTGGTAGCAATTTCCTCCTCCTTCAGAGTACCATACATCTCTTTAAGGAGACAAACTCATTACTTTATAATGAATTAACTGCTTGGGAAACAGCTTGTGTCAGTTTGAGTGGCATACAGGAACAGGTTGCTCTCGTAGCAGAGGGCACAGGTAGCACCTGAGTGTTGCCTGCTCAAATTAATAAGTTGCCAGTCCCACCCTTAAAACCCAGGGGGTAAGCATTGCTGGTGCCACAGCCTGAATCAGATGTGCTGCCTATCAAGTGATTAGTAGGTGGGTTTCTGGTTCTTCACCTTTCACCATCAGGAAAATCAGTTTCAGAGAGTGGTACAGGAACTCACACAGCACCGAAGGGAACCCATTTGGCAGTGGCCGCTACTGTGGGTACCTTTGCTATGGGGGAAAAAATGCAGGAGGTAAAATGTGAGGCCACAAACTCTATCTCTGCATCAGTGCTATTTGCCTTAGTTCCTCAATCATTAGCAATTTGATTAAAATACTGCAAATTAAGAAACACTGCATATTTCTTGACCTGTTTAGGAGCCAAAGCACCACAGATCCGGGTTGCCCATGCTGTCAGCCTGGTACATGAGGCCTGCCCAGGACTTTCCAACCAACCAGCTGCATGGCCAGGTCCCACTTCAGCAAAGCGTTTAAGCACAGAGCCCTTAAGTGATTCCAGTACGATTATTTGTTTGCTAGTAGTTAAATGCACACTTAGGCATTTTGCTGGGTGAAGAGCTAAATTACTTCAAGGCAGTGATCCAATCCAGGCTCCTTGGGTCACTGTGAAAAGGAAAGAAATAATGGTATTTCACACTGCTCCTTCGGCTTGGGCTCATTTTCTTTTCTCTTCAGGCTAGATAGCAAGGGACAATTACTGTCTCCCATTCGTACAGAGGGTTACCCTGTCACCCAAAACAGGAGCAGCACTGGAAAGCTGCCTCCAACGCTGCACAACTGCCCTCCTGCTGCATGCTCATTACAAGAGAGCACAGGCTGCTCTGCCATAGCACCATTAAATGGGACTGGAGGCAATCTTACAATAGGACTGTTCTTAAGCTTTCAGCTGCTGTTGTTTTTTACCCTCCATGTGGCATTTCACAAAGACGCTTTTTTGATTTGTCTGCTAAAAGAAGTAGGTTGAGTTGTGTTCTGTAAAAACTCCAGGAATCCAAAATCTCCTATCTTAACACTGGAGCAGCATAATGGGATCTCCCACCATGTTTTGATTATGTTGGTAATCAGAACACATATCCCAAGATACATCTGACCTTAAACAATAGGAAAGTACCACATGCCTGCTTTCTTGTCTTTTCCTGTACAACTTAATTCCCTGCTCAAATAAATAGCATTCTTCCTCTGATCACTCATGCAAAGCAGCCTGTCTCAGCCAGGGACTGAGGCGTATGTGCTGTACATATGACAAAGCATCATAAGCCCTTGGGTTGTAAAAATCTTAAGTCTGAATATTTAACAAAACAGATCTGTGCCCATAAGAAAGAGACAGACACAAGGTCCATGGAGGGGCAGTTGGAGAGGTATTTCTGCAAAACTCAATTATCTGTTACCCATGTTGTTCTTTGGCCCTGATCTACAATCAGGAAGACAAGACAAAAGGTTGATTAAAATGCCCTGGGATCAGGAAAAGAATGGAAAAGACTGTGACTTAAGTGATTATGTTCTCACCCAAGCTACTTTTTACCATCCCACGCATGGGTAGCAAATGCTTCAACAGTTCCCTAGGTTCCCCCATCCCTTATCTATAACTGTGCTTGCCTATCTCACAGAAGCTCTCTGTGGAGCAACTATTAAGAAGTGAGAAGTGCTGACACACTAAAATGGGAAAAGATTTACAAATGACTTAGATAAGAATAAAGGAGGCAAGTATCAGTTTACACTGGAGACCAGAGCAGTTATTGACCTGGAAACGTTACATCCTGAGCAGCACCCCAAAGGCTTCAGATTTCTCTGCTGTCCCTGGAGAAATCATCCCTGCCCTGGGATGGTACAAGGACGTGAAAGTGTAACTCTCTCCTCTGTCAGGGTGCGCAATAGCCCAAATACAAATGAGAATCAGGCCAGGTGATATTTCTCTACCAAATTATGGGAACAAAGAAAAAATTAAGGTAACACTAGCATACCTCATCACCAAGGCATTGCACAGACCAGCAGAAAATCCACATTCAGGTGTCCTGCTGTATTTCTTTTCCAAGGAGTAGCTGGCTTTAAAGAGACCCTCCTACCTCTCTGCAGAGATCTACAGATACCTCAACAGGAACAAAAAGCTATTTTCATCAGTGTCTTCCTTCCTTGCTTTTTAAGAATGATGTATTTCTTGTTCATTTTATGTGAACACTGCATATTTGGAGGTCTAATACATGCATCTGTAAGGCAGCCAAGATTTCTCATGTAATCCCAAAGGGAAAATATACTGATCCAATCACTTTGGTGCTGCATCACAGGGCACCGAAGAGAAAAGTCAATAAAAAGCATCAGAGCACAAAAAGGCAAGCTGTAATCAATATCTGATCTTGATATGGGCTGTCTGGTTAAAAAAAATCATTTAAGACTTAAATTTACTTCCTTGTGCACTACACTTAGACAGGGAAAAAATTCGAGGGGCTAATTCCCAGTTTATTCCTTTATCCTATCATTTTTTGCCTCCCCTCTTTTTTCTTTATCCAAGAAAGCAAGCAAATCTTTTCATTCCAAGTCAATAAACAGTTAAAATTTGGCAAGAGCACAGTAGTCAGTCTTCCATCTTCTGGAAGTCAAATGCTGTTATCCCTAAGTCTGCCAGCTATTCAAGGGCAAAGAAAGTCACCACAATGAAAAGTTGCTTGTGTTTTGATAAAGAAAAACAACCCTAGACCATCATATCTTAGCAATTCCATCCTTAACCAGAGGAAACATTATAAAGTAGCTAAAGCTTTGTAAAAAAAAAAAAACCATAAAAACCCACACCACAATGGAGGGGCATATCCTTTCAGTGTTTATTCTTTTAATTAAGCAAACAGTGTAATGCCTGGCTAAATACAAACCTCACTGACAATTTCTTCTTACTGATCACGCTAACACAGGATAAGCGCTCTCAGAAAAATCTACCACTCAAAGAGAGTTTAGAAATAACTTCAGCAATCAGCTTAAACCAGGCACCTAACTATCAAGCAGAAACAAGCCAGATGATTGCAAATAAAAATTTGCAGCAGGCACAGGCTTTGTTATGAATGACTCCATTTAACTTTGAAGCTTGACCTTACTGGTTATCAATCATTTGGTAATTGTAAAACTTACTTTACTTCTACCACATATTTTAAAAGTGGTTTTTGTAAGAATTTCTACATTGTTATGTCTTTATTGCCATTTTAGTTGTTTATAAACCCAGTTGTGTGTACACTTTTTTAGATGCTTTCAAGTTTTTCTTTCTACGTTTTATTCAATTTTCACTTTATCCTGTCTTTAAACCCTGCATGTTTATTTCTTCAATCCATTGTACATTCATTGGACATACTCCTTGTTGAATGGACAAAAAAAAAAAAAAGATATGAACATTTCATCCCATATACATGTAGATTGCAATACTGTCAGTGTTAAGGTGTTACACAATGGTTACTTGATAAATTTCAAAGTACTTAACAAGAATATCTCTTACGAGACAAAAAGCTGAAGTATTTCCAGTGAAGGTACAAGGACTCTGCCTCTCTACTCCACTCTCATAAGAGTCAACCTGGAGTACTGTGTCCAGCTCTGGGGCCCCCAACACAAGACAGACATAAGCCTGTTGGAAGGAGTCGAGAGGAGGCCACAAAGAGGATCAAAGGGCTGAAGAACCTCTTCTATGAAGACAGGGTGAGAGTTTGGCTTGTTTAGCCTGGAGAAGAGAAGGCTCTGGGAAGACCTTATTGCAGCCTTCCAGTACTTAAAGGAAGCCTACAAGAATCCTGGAGAGGGACTGGTCACAAGGGCATCAAGCAATAGGACAAAGGGCAATGGCCTTAAGCTGAAGTGGGGCAGATTTAGATGAGCTATGAAAAAGAAATTCTTCCTAGGGTGATGAGGCCCTGGCACAGGGTGCCCACAGAAGCTGTGGCTGCCCCCTCCATGGCAGTGCTCAAGGCCAAGTTAGGTAGGGCTTTGAGCAGCCTGGGCTACTGGAGGGTGTCCCTGCCCATGGCAGGGGGGTTGGTTGCATCTAGATAGGCTTTAAGGTCCCTTATAACCCAAACTATTCTGTAATTCTGGGAATAGGAGTGAAAAGTTATCAGTAGCAAAGAACACACAATGATTTTCCAATGTGGTTTGTAAGACTGCTGTCCATGCTAAGGTTTGCAAGCCACTGCCGGTATGTTAAAGTCACAAATAATGCACAATTAGTAAAATATAAAATAATCCTCACAAAAATAGCTGTTTTTATGCTCCCCTTCACAATTTATGAAACACTTGCCAAGTACTTAAGCAGTCTATAAATGACCAGCTGAGAAGATTAAGCAATTTTTAAAAAATAAAGTACAAAATCAGGATAGTTCAGCAGGATTCTTACAGGCACCACACTGTTATCCTACAGGTGCTACTTGGCAGCTCTTTTACCAAGGGTGGGTCCTTCCAGCACCCCCACAGGTAATAATCATTCCCACCCACTCTACCACCAAACTCAGAATTGGGAGGCCTGACAGCCAATCTTGCCAGTAAAAAACAGGGAGAGTGGGAAAGGAAAGGCCTTTTCCATGTGCATTACAACTTGTTGTGTGGTCATTGGACACTTGGAAAATGAGACAATATATGTTTTCAGACCAATACCCATTTTTCTCTTCTTAAAACTCAGAAATAAAAATCCCTTGCATTAAAGAAAAAGCACAAAAAACAAGCATAAAAAGTACATTAAGTTCACAAACATAAATATTCAAAAGTAAGCAAATACCAGAATTACAAGCTGCCTCTGAAATCTCGGCTCAATCCCCCTGTGCATTACCTATTGGTCTTTTAATCTCTTGATTGGGTATTATTTTTCCCATTGGGTCTTGTTATTTCTACTGATGCTTCTTAATGTAACTAAAATTGCCTTCTCTGTACTGTACTGTTTACACTGTATTTGTGGGACTCTTATCTTCGTCTCCCCTACAATGCCATTGTTCCCATAACTTCTGAATTATGATATCACACATCAGCAGAAACTACAGGCTGCAGACTGTTACCAATTTCCTTTATACTTGTAAACTGACATATCATACAGTCATTAATCTGACTTTATCCAAAATTTTCCCTGTTGCTTCTTGATCATTTTAATTGTTTGGCTGCAAAACCTACCACAAAAACACAAGTACAGCAACGGGTTTTTTAATCTCTCTGCTCCATGGCATCACACCCATATTGCTACCCTGAACTGAAACACAGGTCTCCAAGTATCAGACCAGCATATGTTAAGACGACTGCCCCCCACAGCATCAGGCTGAGAGACCGTCTAGACTAGCATCTTGAGCCTGACAGTGACTACAAGTGGATGGTTAGGAAAGAACTTAAGTATAGTGCTGCTGCCTCACCATGCACTCCCAGCTTCTGGCAATCTACAACTCAATTTCAGCTTTCATCAGGATGTGATATCTCTGCATGCAATTGCAAAAAAAAAAAGATTTCTCATCTACTAATTTGATCAGTTTTTGAATCCAACCATAGAGTTAAAGTCAACAGCCTCTTATAATAAAGTATTCACTAGTTTAGACTTATGTTTAGAGAAAATCACCTTTCTATTTTAATTGTTTTGAACCAGTAACCAATTCACTTAATATCTCTTCAATTTTGCGGATGACACCAAGCTGAATGGTGTGGTTGACACCCTAGAAGGAAAGGAAGCCATCCAGAGGGATCTTGACAGGCTGGAAAAATGGGCCCGAGTGAACCTAATGAGGTTCAACACTGCCAAGTGTAAGGTCTTGCACTTGGGCCGGAAGAAACCCAGACATAGATACAGACTGGGAGAAGAGCTCCTTGAGAGTAGCCCTGCTGAGAAGGACCTGGGTGTCATAGTGGATGAGAAACTTAACATGAGCCAGCAGTGTGCTCTTGCAGCTCGCAAGGCCAATGGGATCCTGGGCTCCATCAGAAGAAGGGTGGCCAGCAGGGACAGGGAGGTGATTGTCCCTCTCTACTCTGCCCTCGTGAGGCCCTACCTGGAGTACTGTGTCCAGATCTGGAGCCCCCAATACAAGAAGGATGTAGAACTGTTGGAGAGGGTTCAGAGGAGGGCCACAAGGATGATTAGAGGGCTGGAGCACCTGCCCTACAAGGAGAGGCTGAGGGAGCTGGGCTTGTTCAGCCTGGAGAAGAGAAGGCTTTGGGGGAACCTCATTGCAGCCTTCCAGTACCTGAAGGGAGCATACAAACAGGAGGGGAATCAACTTTTTAAAAGGGCAGATAATGGCAAGACAAGGGGGAATGGTTTAAAGCTGAAGGAGGGAAGGTTTAGATTAGATATTAGGGGGAAGTTTTTTACGGAAAGAGTGGTGAGGTCCTGGAACAGGCTGCCCAGAGAGGTGGTGGATACCCCATCCCTGGAAGTGTTCAAGGCCAGGTTGGATGGGGCCCTGGGCAACCTTGTGTAGATCCAGGCCTGAGGTTGGTGGCCCTGCCTGTGGCAGGGGGGTTGGAGCTTTATGATCCTCGGGGTCCCTTCCAACCCTTGCCATTCTATGATTCTATGAATTTTGTTTTGGGTTTTTTTTTGTTATGCTTATTATTGTTTTTTAAAATGAGAAACAGTGAATAGCCATCCCTACTCATCTTGTCTGTGCTGCTCAATTACAGACCTCTGTCATCTTCACCAGTCCTCTGTCATGTTCAGCAGTCTCAATGGCCATTAGTCTGTGTGGTCCTTTCCTATGCAGAATTTCCATACCTTTGATCATATTCTCATCTCTGTATATTTTTGCAGCCCTTCACAGAACTTAGCATATGGGTGCTCCACAGATTTAGAAAATTGCATAATTATTTCTTCTTTATTCTCTTAGTACTTTCTTTCTACCTCACCACATTCAGTTTGTAATTTTGCCTGCTGTTAAAACCACAACTTGACACTTGTCATAGAACCATAACTCTTTGTTAGGTGGCCTCAGAACATATTACTGTGTATTTGAAGTTAAGATTATTTTTCCATAGAGGTATCGTTTTATGCACTCACACTGAACTTCATCAGTCATTCTGTAGTCAATATTGTGAGATTTCAGCACATCATTGCTGTCAGCTTTCATTTTTATTACCTTATCTGAATGCCATCAGACAACTTTGTCTTCAGCCTTTTTCCACGTTATTCAGAAACAAATCGTACAGTGCACAACCTTGTATGTCTCCAGTAGAGGCAGGTCTCAACTGAAAAAACACCCAAAAGTCTTTAGTTCTACCTTGTTTCCTGGCCTAAGTTCACATGAGTTACCATAATTACAGTTATTTATTGGAGGTTATTTGTGTTCCCAGGATGCCCTAAGCACATTCTTGTCGCATGATGCTGAGCAGTACAGTAATCAAACCTTTATCCCTTTACTTCTTTCCATTCCCAGTACACATGCCAGTCTAAAGATTCACTTTCCATGGCACTGTGACATACCTATGAATTTAATATAATGTTCATTCTTCTTTATTAATTTTATTGCTCTAAGGAAATAACTTCATTTCTAGAAACTCATTATGCTTATTTCACAGGAATCATGCATTATACAACATTAGTTCCACTGTCTTACCAAACAGAAGAGATATCTACAAAATATATCCCTCTTTGTAAATGGTAAGTGCATGGTCCTTTAGGCTTAATCCAAGAAAAACAAAATTGTTATGCACTTTGCTACCAGATTTCTTTTCTGCTAGATTACTGTTAATAGTCTTTCCCCGGCACAAAAATCAGAAGGAAAATGTCTACTGCATGCCTATAACATCTCAAAATAGACTGTTATTCACAATATACTTTTTGTATCAAAGTGTCAATATCACCTCAGAAAAATAGTTTTTATATGCCAATAAAATTAATCCTTTCAAGGCTGGAGTCAAACTCTTAATACTAATGGAGCTTATCCAGCCTTCTACCAGAAACAAGGCTTTGAACCAGTTACCTTTCTCTAGACTTTTCACTCAATAGTAATTATTTATTAAAGTTAAAAATGTCCTTTGTGAATATTTTTGACTGACACAGGCTAAAAATATCAAAGACACCTAAGGTGACCTAAAAGACCTGTTCTCACTTTAAAAATTACAGGCATGCAAATGTCTAACCATCACTGAGGAGTTTCAAAGGTGTCTAAGAATGTTAACCTTTTGAAAAGGTCCTAAAATCTCTTCCATCTTCTTTCAAAAACAATGACAAGTCAAGTATGTTATAGCCTCAGCTTTACTTTATGTATGAAGCCATCACTGAGGAAAGAAATTTGTCAAAGCCAATGCATCAACTATGGTAAATGGGGTTTGCAGAACTCCTATGCCATACAATATAATTGCACAAGTGTTAACATCCAGTACACATGCAGATAAAGTTCTGGTGACAAGCGAAGTAGCAGGATGTAACTTTTCTCTCTATATTGGAAAAAGTGAATTAAACTGACATTATTCCTCTGGATATGTTTTGTTTTGGTCAGAAATTTTAACTTCTGAAAACAAAAAGTTTTTATTGTTATAACCCCAATCGCATGACTTTGGGACCAACACCTGAACCGCTAGACTTCTTACCTCATACAGCTACTCACTGACTTGACTTGTTGAGAAAGAAGTGGAGGCATAAAGCATGCAAGAGCAAATAACCTCTGAACTCTTTTAACTGTCTCATTGGAAAAGACTGAAAGAAAATGTTCAATCGCTACACAGCTAAGATGCATTTTTAATAACGTCAGAGAGAAAAGAGGAGGATGAAAAGGAAGGGAAAAAACCAAACCAAAAAAGATAAAAACATATCCCGATGGCTATAATCATCATCATGTATCAAAGAGCTTCGTTTCACAACTTTTAAAGGGGAAAATTGCCAGAGAAATGCCAGCAGAATTGGGGGAAGGAAATTAATCTTAGATTTTGCAATGTCATTTTAGTATTGGTTGCTCTCTGTTTAAAAAAAAATGAATTTATTAATTCTTGGGGTTCCTTTAGGGAAGATTTTAGATAAATATCAATATATGAGATTAACTCAGTTGAACTTTCAGGATCTTTGTGAAAATCAGTAATATGCATCAAGTGATACTTGTGTGTTATTTCAGCATTTATGACAAATATTCTTTGATTTCTAGGAAGGAAGAGACTGGCTATGCTGTGCATTACAAACTCATTTGTCTTGAATCAAGCTTCTCTCAGGCTCCACACAGCTGACAACACAGAGAATAAACACTGCACTGGATTATGTGGTGGAAAAAATTACAACGTACACCAAGTTAGAAAGAGATGAAAAAAAAGTACCTGCCTACCACTGTCCAGGAATGCTGACAGGACAGCGTCTGTCAGCACCTCATCACCTACATTTGCACAAACTAACCAGAGAGAGCTAACAGGGATTTTGGTGCTCTATCTCATCATGGCATCAGTTTTTGAAAGAACGAGTGAAGCAAGTGAACGGTCATCCCACCAAAGGACCAGAGAACCAAATCTCTTTCCAACAGTACACCCAAGAAACAAGCACGAGGGGACAAGTGCAGCAAGTGGAGCCCTCTGCTAGCCCATTCCCACACGTAAACTAGTGAGCAACTCAACAACAGATCTACAGGATCTTCCTATTTCTCTATCAGTTACGCCACTTCATCTCTTCTTCTGTGTCCTGGGATCAGTCACAGATTGATCTTCCTTTGCAAAATTCTGATTTTTTGTTCCTTTGAACAAGTTGAACTTCCAAAGGAGGGGTAGGGCTCTGCCTCTGTGCTTTCACTGTAGGGTGAGGTTAATGATATCGACATCCTTTACAAAGGGCTTTGACCTCCACTAGCAAAAGCGTGCTACAGACCTGGGGGGCAGAGTGGGAAAGCCTCCAAAGTTGTATGTGTCATTTCTATCAGTAATGCCAAATAGGCCAACCTATAGATAAGAAACAGAGAGATGATTGCTTCTTTGTGCATCCCATGATGCAACAGAAGTAGCAACTTTGCTGCCTGTCAGCAGAACACCAAACTGTACTCAAACGGTTTTCATCCATCT
Source organism: Laterallus jamaicensis coturniculus (assembly GCA_022605575.1). Lineage (NCBI taxonomy): Eukaryota > Metazoa > Chordata > Aves > Gruiformes > Rallidae > Laterallus > Laterallus jamaicensis. The sequence goes on from JAKCOX010000001.1 coordinate 41,429,319, forward strand.
TTTCTTTTTTTTCCCCAGCTTGAAAAAACAGCCAGTAAATATAAATTAGACTGTGGACATATGGAACAAATGACACTAGCAATTTGTAGGTAGTGTCAAGTCAGTTTGCAACTTTCTCTACTTTTCATTATTTGGCAAAATGGGAAGCACAGCAAGCTCTGGCAACAAATTCAGGCAGAGGTAGGAAGATAGAACAGCAGCATCTCATCTGTGATTTTCTTCTACTTGCAAGCTAAGAAAATATCCAATTCTATACTTCATATTCAGCAGCTTGGCCTTCTATATGACACACACTTTCAAAAACAGCAGGTATATTCTCTAATTATGGAACAACAGGCAAGTAAACTCTGAATCTAATTCCTTGTGAAAAGCTGTTGATTGCAAATGGTGGCTCAAAAACTTTGTGGAAACTCTGAGAAAATTTGGGCAAATGAAAGCTATTCAAGTTCAGTGATGTTCATGACCCACATTTGCTGCTTGTAAGCATGCTGACGGATGAAGTTTTACTCATAGTAACATTTGGGGGAAGCTTATACTGTTGCCAGTGTGTATGCTTGCGCATAAATCCGCATGCTAATACAAGGACACATTTGCAAGACAATCTGTTACGGTTTTACTGGAGAGAGAATAGAAGCAATGTAAAATAATTTCAATGACCAAGTATCCAGCTTGAAGAGCATGAAATAAATACCATTCATGCACAAACATTCCCCAGTAGAAAATACATTAGCTCTCAGAAGTTTAAAGACACGTTGCTGTCCAGCAGAAAACCCTGGGGGCACATTTGCAATAGCCAGTTATTACTCTAATGACAGAGAGAGTCAGACAAGATAAAGGGTGGGAGAAGAAAGACAGACTGTCAAAATAATCATCTACAGAGAAAAAGCAAAATCTTTGGAGTGTGTAAGATCAGAAAAAGAAGAAACATAGGCATCTCTGGATCTGCAGTAGCAGGGATTCAATGCTGCCAGCTTTCCCATTCAAACTCCATTTCCACTGACTAAACAAAACACTGTTACTGTTCTCTAGGGTGTAGTCTCAGTTCCTGTCTTTGGCTGTGTCCCTACTGGAAGATCTAAGACACCCTCAAACATTATGCAGGTCTGGCATAAGCATATGACTATATATCCATCAAATTAGCCACAGCGGGCACCATGGGTAAGTCGTTTGGTATCCAGCTCCACATTGCTTGCCACTGTTCATATTCGCTGCAGGATGTGGGCAATGTTCCATCATAAAGATTTTTTGGGTGGCTCCTTGATAAGAATAATCTTTCTGTCATATGAATCAGCACTTCAGAAACAACATTGGACTATCTTTGCACTATGGAGATATATTTCACATCTCAACACAGGAGACACCAAAAACCCATTTAAGTGTTTCCTAGATAATTCGTTAAACTGCGATGAGTAAAAGTCCACATCTGAGCTCCACAACAGTCCTTCCTGCAGCAATACTTGGAACTGATTTGTTTCACATACAGCATGAACTACCTACAAGGTAACCAATAAGCAAAGCTGGGGATAGATACACAATACACTGCATTGCTAAGTATTATGTCACAATGACAAAATTCTCACATGATCAATGACTGCCATTCCCTTTGCAACATCTCTGACCTGAGAAGGGATATACTGCAAATACAAGAGGTTTAGCGGTAAAGGAAGCACTACAGAACCAAAAACATTCATTACTGCACATGTATTCCTCAGGCAACAACTATTGAGAGGTACTGGGCACTGTGAGGCCCCAGTGCTCCTCATCCCCAGCTGGCTATTCATAAACTTTGTCATCCTTCTCACCAGCAGAAATGGCCCAACCTCATACAAAAGGGTATCCCAGATTTTCATTCAAAGAGTTACGGAAGTAATTAGGGATTAGACCTGTGTAGTAACTTAAAACTGAGCCTATGAACAGAAAGCCACTCCAATGTTCACTGTCTCTGGCTTTCTTCACCTCAGATCTTTAATGTGGTTTTGCAGTTATCAGTCAGTAAGATATTAAGATAGATGTGGTATTGTCCCTCGAGCTCCCAAAAGAGACAGCCCATCCCATAAGCACACCATGTCCAGTGCTCCACACTTGGGTAAGGGTTATAAAGCTGGGGAAATGTGATTGTCAAGTTCATACATGGGGTGTCCTGGGTCAGACACCAGCGCTACCTCTGGCAACTTGGCTGATTGATGGGCACTGGCATGCTGTAGTTCAACGTGCATGAATCAAGGTTTTAGGTATTGAGACAGGCAGAAAAAAGAGATTCAAATTCAACAAGCATTCAGATAAAGACAGAGTGCCTTGGGCTTATATAAGGATGACAGCATCTGGAATAAATCCAGAGTCTGGAGCACTGAGATTTGAAATGGGGGCTGAAAAACATCGGCAATATACTTCAAGGTTTTTTTACACAAGACTCAGTCTTCAAAAGGGATAGAAACAGGCTATCCAATCTAGCCAGAAACTTTCAAAGCTAATGCCTCCCTGTCTTAGTTTCAGCTAGTATGGAGTTAATTTTCTTTCTAGCAGCCAGTGAAATGCCATGCTTGAGAGTCAGGATGAAAGCAGTGCTGATAACACCCCAACATTTTTAGTTGCTGCCAAGCAGTTGAGGACTTTTCAGTTATTCATGCTGCCCTGCTAATGAGAAGGAGGGGAAGGCATCCAGGAAGCTGGGAGGGGACACAGCCAGGACAGGTGACCTAAACTGAACAAAAAGGGTATTCCATGCCGGTTATGTCATGGGCTGAAACCAGGACACCCCCAATTCAGAATCTGCTGAAATCTATGATCTGGCTTTTCTTTTTTGCTTGAAGATTATTTTTTTTGCCTGGTATGAAACACCCTTAGCTCAGACTGACACAGGTCTCAGCATAATCAGCACAGAGACAGACTCAGAAGCTAGCAAGCAGAGGAGCACTGAAGAGCAGGCATCCAGGGCCTTTTGTATGTCTAACAGACCACAGAGATAACACAGAAAAGCCCTGGGGTCCCACATTAATTTGAAGAAAGGGTTAATGTGATTTGACTGCAGTCTACAAAAAAAAAAATAAAATAAACCACACCAAAAAAAGATTTCTATCCTGGTAAAGATACACCTGGGGAGCTGCTCATAACCAACACAAAAGCAATCTTCTCCCACCACAGAGCAGGACGCAATCATCGTATCTAATGGTAGAAAGGATACATGACTAATAAGAAACTGAATTTTGTTCCACTTTCCCAGTCCATTATTCTAGATTCTTACAGTCTTATGTCTCTGAATTTGGTCAAGCAATGGCACAGATAGTGGGACAGCCATGCACAGCCTCCAACAGCTGCTGAAAACATGGGAGCCTAAATCAGAAAGAAACAGTCTTTTAACGGCTCCCAACCAAGGTCAGACTAGACACAGCTTTCTCCACCAAAAGCCCAAAAGAAAATCTCTTCCTTATCTACTAGCCTATCTCAGAAGACCAAGTTAAGAAATCAATTAATTTACTTACTTCATGCCTGCAATCATACCTATGATGAGGCCTCCCATAGACAAAATAGCATTCTTGCCCTGGCGAGACAGCTGAGCAAGACATTGCCTTGCTTGCTGGAGCCCAGCAAGTATGGATGATTGTAGAGTGATGTTAGCAGCTAACACACAGCATTTCTGAACTTCAGGCTCCAATACCTCTGTCTCTTAACAACCTTTTATTCATGACAGTATTTTTCCTCACAATTGAAAAGCGGCCATCAACAAAATTTCCTAAAAGACTTCAAACATAAAAATAAAGTAGTGCCCCATTTTTAAACCACTTTGAGCTACAGCACTTCTGACAAGTTTTATTTCCTTTATTCATAAACCATTCTAGTTTGTATCTGTGATATCATATTCTAAGTCTTCTATTAGTCTCCCTTACCTTATAGTTTCAAACAATTTACTATGTACTAAAGGAAGATGAGGTCATGGTCTGTAAATCCCAAAATCATCACAAGTGCCTTTTTAAAACATAAGCCTGGTATTTGCTATTCATCAGTATGGCACAATAAGAGCTGATTTAAAAGCGAAGGCATTTCACTCATGCTAAAGGAAAAAATAATACAAAGGAAATTTAACTAGACTTTCTTCCGTTTTCAAGTGTGGGTACTCTCATTTAATCTTGGGACTAGATAATGTATTATTTTCTTTCACTCTCCTTTCCCAACCATTATAACATAATAAATTCCATATAAACATCTTCAAGGCCAGGCATTTTGAATACTCTTTCTTTGAAGGTCGTCCTTGTAACCTCATTCACTCTTTTCTTTTCCATTTAGGTGGACTGGTTAAGGTTTACTCTAAGTTTAAATGTGTTTGTCTAGTTCTGCATTATTTTAGGGATAGAAAAAAACAATCTCCATAAAAGCTAGCCTGATACAAGCAAGCTATAAATTGTATATTTATTGTACTTTGCCTCTAAATTCCCTCACCCATTACACAATAGCTCTTCATCTGCTGTTCTCTTTGTGCTGCCTTTTAGTTCTCACTCTAAATGAAACATTAGCATTATGGCAGCAATGTCCAAGGCAAAGTCAAACCCATGCTGAGTGAGTTTGAAGCTAACCAAAATAAGTCTGAGGAAAACAAACTCCAGAAACAGTGTCTTCCCACCCAACAGACTTCCTTCCTTACCCAATGGACTTCCTTCCTAGTTGTATATAGTCACAGCCATGCAATTTAGCCACTACCTATAGAGCTTTACTGCTTTCCATCCACATCTCACTGACAACTGTTTTCTCTCTTGCAGTTTCCCCCGGAACTGTGAGCCACATACAAGCCCCAGCCACACATCTACAAATATGGCAGGAACAAAAAGTTTTGCCCCGGATACCCCTGCATGGACGGCCAGGGTTCGCTTGGCAAGGAGTGAAAACAAAAGGAGGCAATGTGACACCCACACCATAGGATGGTTGTGGAGGGCAGCGTTCAGAACAAATAGCAGAGGTTCACTTACAAGCTGAGACCATTTTACAACTGGATATGGAAAATGCTTAGAAACAGAAACTGCACTGAAAAACAATTACATTTGTAAAATTGCTTCAGCATTTGCTTTAATGCACTTGACCAGTTTGCAAAATAAGGTGATCTGGTATTCCAGCATTTTGGAATTTTTTAGTACAGTTTCCTGCAGGTACAACACTACTGATATTCCTGCTGATACAACAAATGTTGCCAATCCCATCTATTTTGTTAACGGTTACCAAATTTCAACAAAACCTTGATGCACACAGAGGAGTCAAAACTCCTCCAGGCTTCTTGGAAAGACATAGCCACAGAGAGGAAAGTGCCCTGCAACAAGAGAGCAACTTAGAGCAGAAGCTCAGGTACTGCTGGACCCCGAGGACTCCACATGACGAAGTTTCTACTGAAGGTGAAGTTCCAGAGACTTAACATTCACCCATGGAACATGCTGTCACAGACTTAATGGCCACAGAAGTGCTTATTATCTCAGATATTAACATCAGTCTCCAATATACAAGATGTTATAGACAGTGTTAAGCAAGGGTTAGTTTGCTCATTTATGAGCATTTTGCTCATTTATTACCAAATTTTTAAGCTATCAGGAAAAACTCTAGCCACCTTCACTTTTCTGTCGATTCAACTGAAAAAAAAAAAAGAAAAACCACAAAATAATGGAAGTGAAAAGAGAGTTTAAACTTTATTCTAAGTGTAGGGCCTATTACACAGCAGTATAGCATACCTGTGGTTAGGCTGTTATGAGAATACTGCACTCCACTGCCTGCATTTCTTTACATTTATTTAAAGGATAATCTTTATTTCTTAGTACTGTACTATACAATGCCATAAACAGCTGCTGAGATTAATAACTGAAGTTAAATCAACCTACAGAGCTGTATATACAGAGCATACGGCAGTGCCACTGAGGGAACTTCATTGTATTTTAAACCAAACCATAGCATTGTAAGAGACAGCAATATTTTCTTCCGCTTGGGGAGGTGTGATAGATGTGTATGTGTGTGTGTATGTGAAGATTCGAACTCTTTCTTGAGCTTTCTGGTGACATACAGTACACACTAGAAGGTGGATAGGATGTATAAACACTGTAGGTTGCACTGATTAAGGGGCAAAGGGAATGGAAAGACTAATTAAAGACTGCTGCAAAGAGAACGCACATTAGCTAAAGCACATTAGGTTCCTGCATGGGTACTTTGCTTCTGAATGTGAGGGTGCACACAGAGCTGAATGCACTTCAGCTAACTGGTTTTATATCACACTCTACTTACTTTTTCTTGACTCCACCAGACACATGCTTTAAGACTCTTAACACCACACCGAGGTAAACAAACATCCAGAAAAATGAAGAAAGTGTCCCATTTGCCAGATTACAAGATACAATGAAGACCTCTTAAAGGTCTTGTCCTAAGACCAGTCACTTCTAAGCACCATCATGCTCAGCAGCAGCTTACAGGTAGCTGCAGCCACCTGGTTATCCCACCCTGCTTTATCCCAAAACAGAGGCTGCAGAACTGGCAGCACACATTCACTGCCACACAGCCCAGCATACTGGAGTCACAGACTTTCTTCACCTTTAGAAATTGTCCTACTTCTTCCCAACCTTCAGTTCTCCTTTAACATATTAAATCTCTCCCATAATAAAGAACTTCACACAAACATATTTATGAGCTGGAGGCATTCTAATAAAGACCTCCAGGATACAGGATGCTACTACTGAATTCTCTAGTTTTCAGTGTCCTCTAAAATTTCAAGCACTATCCTTATTCCTCTTGATTCAATTTAGACAAAATTATATGCTTTCCTGGGATACAGGCCTAGCAAATCCTTTGTTTAGGTTCAGTTTCCATTAAGTTGTAACGTTAAGAGCAGATGTAGAACTGGTATTAAATATTGATTTGTTTCACTTTACTAGACCATTTGTGTAATGATTGATTTTCAGGTTTGGACTTTGCATTAGAAAGACTAGAATTTTCATTTGTTTTTAATAATTTTTTGAGAAAATACAGTGAACTGCCAAGATGATTCCACAACTAAAGAAATGGATTTTAAGAGGAAAAGGAGCTTAATCAAAATAATGCTTTGTGCTATTTAGTAGAGTCACTTTGGCAAGCACAGCTATCAGGCAGATACAATAATCTAGGCTGGTTACATTAATAAATCAATAATGATTTTAATAATTCAGTAATCAACAGGACACTGCATTAACTCATTCTGGAAAAGGTGTAAATCTTTGAAGTCAAACTACCAATTTATGCATTCAACAGTCTCATTCTATTTAGCATTTAGCAGTTACTGGGTTTTAATTTAAGCATCCCTTTACAAATATAAACACGTTTGCTGAAAACAGTTTCTGCTATGAATCATTCTAGTTACTTTGCAAGGTAAAAGAGGGTAATAAAATAATTCTAACAGTCTAGATGACAGAATGAAATATACAAGGACTCCAAAGAAGAGATGCGGGATAATTTTAAACCTGAAAAAAAAGTACATCTGTACTCTGCCCTTTCAATTTTGCAGTGTAACAGACTGAGAGTCGTTGTAAAAGCTAGCTCTCCGTTAATCCTGGACAAACACTATAAACTGCTGGTTCCTCCACGTGGTAATTGTCTCATTTGCCAAAATTAGATAAAAACAATCTGATTACACACCTGTGAGTATGCAACTGTTCGTCAAGGTGGCAGTAGTACGCAACAATTACTCAAATTCTTCTTGGTGTTATGTGCATGGATCATATGGATGCCCTTTGTTGTCAGGCTGCTATTATCTTCTACCTGGAACTGAAAGCCATTCCAGAAGTGACAATGAATAACCAAAGTCAGAGTACCAGGGGGATAAAGGACATCGCGTACCCAGAGATGCTCATATCTTTGCAACTTATGTGTGCACTACAGAGAAAAATCAATTCTTTGTTCTCTTCAGACTACAATGCTACCTAAGCAGCTGAGTCAGAGATTTGGAGCTGGAGCAATTTTTCCCAGCAATTGTCCTTCAAGCATTTTGGGAATGAGGCTTCTTCAAACATCCTATCTAAATTAGAGGAAGAAAATGAAATCTTTAAGGAGACTGAGAGGAAAATAAGAGAGGAGAGCACATTAGCTATTAAAGCAGTCTCCCTGTGAGAATAAAGCAGACAAGGTACATCTTTGCAGTATCAGAGGCCAGCATTTATAAGCAAGTCTCAGCTCTCACTGCAGAAATTGTCTCTTTAAAGCGAAAGAGCTGACCCTTGCCAGGAGCTCCTCCCCCCCAGCAGAGTCAGGAGAACCAAAACTGTTCCACACCTAGCAGGACTAGCTGTGGATCCTGTCTGAGTTGACATAACCTGCTTCTCACCTACAGAGTCATCCGATTGCACACGAGAAGCTCTTCGGGAGCAGCAGTCAATGGCTGTGATTCTCAGAGCCATTGGAGGTAAGAATTCGAAAAAGCAACACTATGTCTGAACACACGATGCAATCAGAAAGGGTAGCACAGGACACCAAATCATTAGACCTAATTTCCAAAAACACCTACCAGCAGTCCCTGCTGGAGGGTCTCCCTACAGGAATGGGGCACCCTTCCCCAGAACCCTCCTAGAAAACCAAGCATCACTGCCACAAGAAAGCCAGAATTTGCTACGGTCACTTCTTCCTATGTGAAGAAATCACATCCTCAGTCAACAACAACAAATTGCTTATGGCCAATATAGCCAAATCATGGAAATGAGTAATGAGCACCAGTCTCAAAAACAATGCCACACATGTGATAGAGGTTTACAGATCAAACAGATCATCTTCACTTGAAGCAAAAGTACATCTTTCTCTACTTCAGCTTATCTTTAAACACAAGAACCTGGGACTCTGAGTACATTGCAGTCCAAATAGATAAGCATAAAAGTTTATTAATGGAGAAGGTAGAGAGTGCATCAGTCAGAACTTAATTTTTTTTTACTATATAGTCTAAAGAAAATAAAATATGTGTTAATCTTTATTAAACTAAGTTCTGCTAACTATTAATGCAACATTAAAATGTAAAGCCCTCGCGCTTCTATCATTTCAGGGTTTATTAGTTCTGAATAATTTTTTTAAGTAGAATGGTGAACACTATTTTACAAGTATTATGGTATTTACAAATTGCCAAAGCTAGGCACGTATGCAATCTAAGAGATAAGTTGTGTGATTTAACAAATCATAAAAAGATATAAATATGCTTTGGTATAGATATCAGATAATGTTTAGAGCAAACTCTGAAGTGTCAAATACTTGAAAAAAATCACAGCCAGTGCTAATGATTTAATAAAATATTTTCAATTATCTTTTCATGGCAATATTACATTTTTTTTCCCAGAAATATTTTTTTTACAAATTAGCCACCTCCATCAGGACATACCACAACTAAGGTGACATCTTCATGTAAATCTGTGGGTAGGCATAGTAATAAAAACTTTTATGATAAAATATACTGTTCTGCTAATAATGGTTCTAAATTCAGAAATCAATCCTCAAAAGGATTAGGACCAGCAGTTGTTTGGTGTTTCCTTGGTTCCATCCACTCATTCCACCGGCACTCATTAAAGTGCAAGCAGAATAGACTTGGTCAGAAATTCAAAAACTCTCTTTCTGTCCTTCACTGAAACTGTAAAATAATATTTCCTCTCCAAATCAAAGACAACATACTTCTTTCAGGCTGAGTGACTGTCCTGTAAGCCTACTGAAAATACGAAATTGCAAAGCTCTCTTTACATTAATAAGATGTCATTTTAGGGTGGTGTAGCCTAGTAATTATTACATCTTCACAGTTTCTTCAATCTATGCTTTGTTTTCTGCATTGCTTATTTTCTAAGAGCCTTAAATAAATGGTAGTACAATGGAGTTTAGGGCTTTTTACTAAGAACAGATTAATGTATTGTTTTCCCATGTTCTCTCCATTTTCTGTGCAGTTCTCTGTCATTTCCCTGCTGCTTCTTATCTCTAGATGTTGTCATTACACCTACCTCTTGTCAGAGATATGTATCACATTAGTAAATGCCTCATGATAGAGATATCAGCTTTTGCTTTTGATGCTGGAGCAGGCAGTACTGATTTCTGCATATGTACAGCATCTCTGTAAAGACTTAGCAAAAGATAGCTACTACCTCACAGAAAGTGCCCTGTGGTTATGTGAAGTTTAAGCTAGAAACCCTCAAGAAGCCGACAGCACCTTCTTCAGGAGAACATCAAAGATTTACTCAGCCTACCAGTCTTTTCTTTCAGAAACTCCTGCAAATTGTTTGAAGAAAACATACTCTGTGTTAAAGAGATTGGCATAAATGATAAAACCAGATCAGTAGGCACTTAATTTATCAGTGGGGTAAGTACAGATCTAATGGCTATTCCCAGGTAACAGGTAGCTGTAGGTGCTACTGCAATTGGAGTTGCAGGAACATAAAGAAATGCTGCTCATTGCTGCATCCCATGGTTCCTTGTGCATTTCAGATTTTGCTTCTTTCTCCCTGCCCTCATGACAGCTTAAGCTTTGCTATGTTGGGCATTTGGAAATCATGACTCCTGCCTTAGACTCAGCTGGTTTTATGTCCCTCTGCCAATTTGATCCTAAGTGTCTGAGTGTGGCAGGCATGAGAAGCAATGTGGCAAAGCTTTCCCACCCAGACATGTGATGAAGATCAAAAACCTTACATTTGTTTTGTCACATATATGGCTGTGCAGAGCAAAAGAGAGCAGGCTAAATTTTAAAAGCCTTTTCAATGCTATTTAACAATTATTTCTAAACAGCAAAACTCTGGATAAAATTTAAAACTGTAGAACTGGAGAACTTTGGAAACCAAAGCTCCTCCATAAAGGTTTGTTTTGGGGGTTTTTTGCGAAGCAGGCATTTTCCAACAAGAAATAAACACACGGGCAAGCTCCTGAGCAGCTCTACTGTCCTACTCTATACTGATGAGTGAGTTATAATACAATTGTATCAGTGGTTAAAACAGCAAGATGGAAGAAGTAAAGGTGGCAGCTGTCACATTAAGAACGTGGGTATACCTTGCGCTACACACTGGAAGAACGTAGAAAATGAGGTGCCAATATAATGTCTGGTTCAGCGTCTGCCTTTCACACAGTCACAAGTAGAAATAGAGTGTGTTGATCCACAGGAGAGATTCAGAAGTTTTAATAAGACCATAAAGACTGCCTGGCACTGTGCTATGAACATTTTTGGGAAAGTGCTGTCATTTGCACTCAGCTCATATCCCACCTGCTGGCGACATGGATTTCCAACTGAGATTTTTTCCTCTGGCTTTCCTAATTCAGTTTATAAGGAGTAAAGGCCATGGACACTTAAAATACACAGTTGCTCTTCGTGGGCAATATTACTATTTCCAATGGAACACACCCTGATCAATTTGTCAATTTCCAGCCAAGACACCTGTCTTTGTGATGGCACCTCCAGGGTCTGTTACAGTGTGTTGGGTCTCTACTCTTTGCAGGGATACTTTTCCTTTACTTACTTTCCATTTCTTCTGACTTCCCATTCCTACACTTGTTAAGAGTTTCAAAACACAAAGTTGTAGGACTCTTCAGAAGGCAAAAGATTAGCTATCTATTATTTTAAAACTCTTCGATCTTGCCACTTTTGGCACACTACTCTCCTGACTTGCTACATGGATTTGTTCAAATATCAAAAGGACACAGTCCTATTACTTTCTACTGCAGGACAGTTAGTTTGGGGACAACTACCCTACTATCTGCACCTCACTTGTTTTATTTAGAACTTGCCCAAATATATCTTCAGTTCTTTTGTGCCACATGCCTGCACCTTTTATTTGCAAAGTCCAAGCAAGGTTTCAAAGCAGTCTTGGTTTTCGTTACTTTGATCTCTCAGTAAAAAACAGTTTGAACCTTGATGCCATGTTGAGGTTTGCTTATTTTCTCTTTGAATACACTGCTAGCCAAAAACACTGCCAAACAGCCGCTCTCCATCGGCAGATCTTATCAAAGGAGCATCTGTTCCCAGACACTGGATTTCTTCTTTAGATAAGGGAAAAGTATCCATATGGCTCTCCATGACTCAGAGAGACTTGTAGCATGAGTCAGTACATAGATAATGATCACTAACCTCTGAGTTCGGGTATTTTCAAAAAGTTCTATTGTTCCCTGATTGTATTAGCAAATTCCAGTAGAAGCTCAAGTAGATTCAAATTATTAATAATTTCTTGAGAAACCACTGCTCCCTTCCTTCTGTCTTCCATCCAGCAATTTTCACAAGCAAATTGCAACAGAGTAATTTAAGTAGAAATAGTTGGGAAACTACTTTTCTTAATCTCCCATGTTGCTTTCATTCTCCCAGATTGAAGAAGTAACAAGAGGGGTATGGAAAACAGCGAGCTGCATTCCTACTTTGTAATTATAAATATCAAATGAGGAAATACATCTGATAATTATGCCTCATGGGTCAATTGCAGGGGTTTAGCCCTCTCAATGTTCTAGTGAACTGCATCGTGATTCACATAGCACAACCAAAGATAGGGAGAAACATCACATGAATGCGCCATCCCTCTTACACGATTTCTCCTTATAACAAAGCTGAACTAAAAATTTGCACTCAATGTGGGGTTTATTCTTCCTCTCTTAACTCTGTTCTTCTTTCTTGACTCTTTCTCAGTCTTCCCTGATCACTGAGGCCAGCTTTCCCAGCTGATGGTCATGCTGGCATTAAAAATAGTCTCCCCTTTTTTCTTCCCTGGCTTACTTTTTTGCTGACTTCACAAGTTATAAACACACAGTTTGGTAATTGCTAAAGCTGGCAAAAGATAAATGACACATGGCACAGTCTGGAGCAAGGAGAAGAGTGGAAAATAAGATGTCAGTGATCAGCAGCAACAATCTGTTAATTTGGATCAAATCCTAACGCAAACCCACAGCCTTACAATTCCTGGAGTCTTCAGCTGAGACTCTCAGTCTGCCATGGTCAGTAACTTGCCTTCCAAACTCCTGATAGCTACTGCCCCCAAGGGTTATACTCTAAACAGATACAGCAAACAGCAAGCAGGAAGACACAGAGACTATGCAAAACACATTCCCCACTTCTGTTGTAGGGTCAAGAGCAGGATGCATCTTCTTTGTTCTTAGATCAGCATCCAACTCTAAAGACACTCTGATCTCAAACTTCCAGGACATTCTGGCATGAATTTTCCCATTACAGGGGTCCTGTAAGTTTCTTAGCCTGACTTATCTACTGCAGCAAGCAGCCCCTCAATTCAAAATCTAAAAGAGTATATAGCAAGGCCAAGTCCCAAATGTCAGTTTATAACAGTACTCTTCCTGTTTCACTATCCTGATCAGATAAGTGTTAGGAAAAAGATGAACCACGACAGAATAAATTCCAACAAAAAAGAATCCCAGATGTTCATAAAAATAAGCGTTGTTAAGAGTGTACAGTATTAGCACACTAAAATGCAGGGAGACAAGCAGCCTGATTTGTAAAAGCCAAAAAATCAAAAGGCAATCTTCAATCATGGATCACGCTGTTAGGAGGTCCCTACACAGCGTAATAAATATAGGCATACAAAAATAAGTGATACTAGACAGATTTTCTGGATCATTCCCTCTATATGTTTTACACCAAGAAAAGCGGAATATTTAATCTTGAAATCTAAAGATGCTATAAATCCTCTAATATAAAACATGTGCATTGCTATCCAGCCACTATTAAGAGTGGAAATTTCACAACGCACCACAGCGGCTGTTCTCTTCTTAAACAAATTTCTCTGGAACAACAGCCTTTACAAGCAGGAAAGCACAGAAACCAATGGATATATCTAAACCTAAAGCAGAGGAGAAAAACAACCAAGGCGACATAGAGGTAGATACTGATACCACTTCCAGGGAACATCATCTAGACGAGTGCACTATAAGAAAACAACCTGTTACATCATGGCTCAGCCCCTCCCTTCACAAAGGCACATTTATTGGCCGAAGGTTCAATTGGGAGCTCAAGGCTCAGCCTGAAAGCTCTGTAACATACCGGTAGCCTTTACTTACTCTGTAGAAAGAAAGTCCATATCCGATTGGCTTATTTAAGAAACCAGTGCTCTCTCACATTTTTCTGTGTACACAGAACCAAACACATGGCAGCCACTGACTGTGACCACAAACCTCTGCTGAGCCCACCAATAACCGACACACTGTGGCTTTAATAACAATTGCAGTCCCAACTCACTCTCTAACTCTACATCACCAGTCCCACCTCCCTGGTAGTTAGAGTTACGTTCATTCATCAGCAGCAACCCCAACTCTAGGTCAGGAACCCCTTGATACCACAGCCTATGGTATATCATAGTGTAGTAGCAATTTTATGGTGTCCTGTCTAAACCCAAATTTACCTAAGCCTCTGAAACTGTAATCTCAGTGTCAGAATTAGCAGCTCCTGCCAGAACCGAATTGAGCATACCTAAATGCCCCTCCTGGAAACAACCCTGAAAATAACGAAATGATCTGTCCAAAAGCAGAAATCGATGACATCCACCAGACAGAAATATGCATAACTGGAATATCTAATATCACCACTTATAACACAACCCATTATTACAGCTGTCATCTGAAAACGCCAGGAATTTGAAAGATAAAAATCTCAGTGTTAAATCCTTTGTTGCTTTTGAATGAGTCTATCAGTCTTTACTAGCCCCCAGAAAACATTATGTTTCTGTTTTAAAAAATATTTAAAACTATCCTGGGAGAACGAAAACGTGATCTCTGAAAGGTCCAGCAGACTCATTAAAAATATTGGCTTTCTGGCACACTACCAGCAAGAAGCAACAACACAAGTGAAGGATATACAACATTTTCAGAACAGCATTTCTGCCCCCTGTTTTAAACCCTTACTTCTAAACAACAGAGTAGCTTTTCCCTGACTGGCACGTACAGAATAATAATTGAATAATCAACAGCCTGCTCTTATGCAACCCTCCTCTGCGTTATGCTTTTGAGATCAGTACATTTCTATTAACGCGTACCATTTTTATAACGCCTCTCAGCTTATTAGTTTCATGGATTACCACTAAAAGGATATGAACCTTTCCAATTTTTTATATAGATTTTTTTTTTAAAGTCAAGAATAGAAGTATAGACACAGAATAAGTTTGAGGAAGAAAAAGCAGTTATTTCCTACTCCTGTAACATATTTATGTGTATTTGTACATAATAACCTGCATGGAAATACTGAAGTCACTTGTGTTCTTTGTTCTGTTGAGGAAAAAAGTGTGCTTTTCCCCCCTAATTGGATTAATAGATCCACATTACTAAATTTGCTGTCAGCTATGCATTATGATCATAAAGCAGTAATTTCGGAAACTTACAAAAACCTGTTGTGAATAATTTTTTTTTCCATTTAGAAACACAAAAAAAATCCATTTCACCAACTTAATGTCAGATGAAAGTAAAATTCTCCACTACAGTCTCCTTCAAAGTTTCTTTTGCAGTGATTTTGACAAGCAGAAATAATTGCTGAGAATAATTTATTCAGGAGCTTTACCTATTTGTTCTTTGTAAATTCCATATCACCCAATTGCAATTACAGTTTGAACTAGTAAGTTTTCCATGGAGAGTTTTATGAACACTTATGCAACTGATTACCCATCACACAATAAGGTCCTGGGGCACATCATCTCAATCATATGTTGTTGTTGCTCACTTTTGACTAGATGACTTCACAGCACTGTTTTAATTCATTATAATTATTTCAGTTAAAAAAATCAAATTTTATTTCTTGCTCTAGCAAGTCTCATACAAGAAGCTGCAATAGACAGGCTCTGCGTATAATTGACAATTTTGCACTTGCCCAGGTTCTCATGATCTGTGAATGTCAGAAAAAGCATGAATAGACTAAGTCTTGCTTTCAATTCAATGAGCAGTTCAAGACACGTTTTTATGCTGTTGATCAGCCATATTTCTGCATTTATTGTCATGGGTTTTGTTCTTTAAGGACTCGCATGCAGTCACGTTTCAAAGCTGCAGAGGTTTTTTTTTCAAGTCAAGAACAAAATTTTTAAAGTTTTAGGGAAGAAAATAAAGAACAGCAGCATGAAGTTGCCAAGATTTAATTCTGCAAGGGAATTAAATTAACTTTCACAAAATTAAGTTGATGCATTTTGGTTCATGAAGCCAGGGTCAGGTACAGATCAGTGACATATCTTTTCTATTTGCTCTGTGTGAAAAAGGATTATTTTTCCCAATGCATCTGCCTGGGATGCAAAATCCTTTCCACACAGCATGGGAGTAGTCATCTCCATACACATTGTGTACATAAGCATGTGAAACCCCTAAATACTACATCATAGACACCATAACAGAAGGCACAGCCCATCACAGAACCCAGCCACCAGAACGGATCAGGATGTTGAAGAAACTCACAACTGATAAAGAGCTTTAATTATTAAAAACATTCAATGAAATTACATACCCCAATTTTGATCAAATAAAGTGAAAACACCCATTTCTATTTCTATTAACTACAAGTTGAAAATATGAGTGGAGACACCTCCAAGATTTGTCCCATTAAATATCTCAGTTTTGGAGGAACTACATTTTTCATATATCTTTCTAGAAAGCAAAATAATCTATTCAGGTCTGTTTATTTCTCAATTCTTCTAGTCATTGCTCTGCTTACATGGCAGTATGAAGACGCTGTGCTTGAGGACAGGGTCTAGAAGTGGACTAGGCAGGGTTAGGCTGTGGTTGGACTTGATGATCTTGAAGGTCTCTTCCAACTCAAGTGATTCTATTATTCTTATTATCTTTGTTTCCTCTAAGTTTACCCCGTGCTGTTAGTCCAGAAATTTTATCATTTTTTCTAAGGATAAAGTTTTTTAAATGTCTTCCTTAATAACCAGTTATCATCCAGAATTAGGGATTATACTTCAAAGTATATTTTCTGACATTTCTGTCACAAGACACTCTGCATTTTCATATTGCACCTGTTTGAGAATAAGGAGGGGGGGGGCACTAATGTGGCCAGTGCTTGAAGCCAAGCTTCCTTTCACTGCTTCCACACACCCTCTTCACTTTTCCTCATTTTCAATTTATCTGACATTGTTGGGAATTTAATCATGAGGTTGCTGGTATTATCACCACAAAGTACTGTGTACTCCATAAACACTATTATCTAAACAGACAATGCAAGCCACAGGAAAACAAAGTCTGAAGAAATTGAGTTGACTGGATTTCTGCATTATCTGCTTATTCCCTTTCTTCCTCATACTCCTATAGTTTGCAAAATATAGCATTTTTTGCTGAAACTTTTTGAGATCCTCTGTGGGGATTGGAAAGACTGGAATTTATTGTTGCTTTTCAACCTAATAGAAACTCAAAAAAAATCCCACTATGATTAACTATCGTAATTATACGTCTATTGCTCAATCCTCAAATCTTCTGGGGCATGAAATTAAACAATTCTGTAGCATCTATGTCTTTGCAATGTCTTGGAAGGCATCACAGAACACCCTCATGAAAGCACTCCATTTTGCTCTTGTCTGCAGACAAAAGTGGGTAGAGTGAAGTCAACACAGGACAAGAACAAGAGACAGCACTAATAAAAAGAAACAGTGTGAAAAGCAGCTAGCTGCTCTGTCCCCAAACTATACCTCTTGCTTTTCAAAAATACTTTAGCAACCGCTTCACTAGACGCAAAGCAGAGGGTCCCTTCTATACCCAAACCTCAGTGTACTGCCCAGGCACAGCACAGGCAGGTTATGCGTAGGGGAAGTTCGCTGACCCTTTCCAGTGAGCAGCTGGTTCACCAATGCTATAAAGAGAGGAGTGATAGTGTGGATCCAAAAAGTCCTCTGAGGCAGTGGACCCACTAGGAAGCTTAATCAAAAGAGCGAGGAAGAAATCAGGTGTGGAACTATTTATGAGAAAGGAGGACACCTACCTGGAAACAGAAAAACTCAAAGGTTGAATTTCTCTAATACTTTTTATAATAGAAAAAGGTACGATGAATAAAGTTGCTCAGAAGCAGTGGGAGAATGAACTGGAGAGAAGGATAAGTTGCTGACCAGGTTGCAATGAGGGAAAAGGATATCATTTTGATGCAGATAAAACTAACACTAGAGGTAATGTATGCCCTCTGTTGAATGAGACAGTGCCTGGGGACAGTAAAAAGGCAGAGTTACTGAATGCCTTCTTTGCCTCTGCCCATCTTTCCCGAGACTGTATGCAGGAGCCCCAGATGGCTGAAGCCCTGCAGGAAGTCAGGATAAATGATGTGTCTGCCTCAGTTGATGAGGACTGGGTCAGGGATCAATTAAGCCATCTGGAAATGACAGGATGCACCCCAGAGTGCTGAGGAAACTTGTAGAAGTCATTGCTAGGCCACTATCCCTCATCTTTGTTGATCTTTTGAGGTCCCTTCCAACTCCTAACGTTCTATATTCTGTGATGCCTCAAACTCTACCTTAATCCATACAAACATTGGTTTGCAGTAGCTAGAACTTTGGGTATTGCTTGAGACTACAGTAACAATGTAACAGCAGATTCTCATTCTGTCTCAAACTCTTATTCACAGCACCAGTTTAAATAATCGACCGTGTTACATAATAATCCGTCCCCTAGATGTCTTCATGGCTCTTTTCATGAGAAAACAACAGTAATAGCCCACCCACCCCACCTCCACACCCCGCCCAAAAAATATGCTCACTATTACCCACTTCAATTCAACAGCCTGGCTCCAAGTATTCTCCTGTTAAAATAATACCACATTGTGTGATTTTGAAGTGGACAAACAGTATTTGAAGAGAATAAACACTAATTGCAAGCACGGGAAGGATTTCGTTCATTAAAAAAATCATAGCCTTTCAGCTCGAGTGAGTCAGAGGAATGTATGTACGCACACCACCATAATCAAGGTCACACTATTTCCAAAAGTTTTAGCACTATCCAGAACAATATTTCCTTCCCAGATATATCTAGTCTGCAGTCAGTTGTTTTTACTTTTCCCTGTGTTAACTTTTTTCTTTCTGAAACCCACTGAAAGATTTCTTAAACATCTCACTTGAATCCTAACAAACCATATGTTAGACCCTAAGGGTAGTCTAATGCAACAGCAGAGCTGCCTGAAAAGTTACTAGATACTATAATCCACACAGTTGGGTTGCTGAACCCTGCAGATTATGCTAATTAAAGAGGAAAAGGGAATAGGTTGAGAAAAACAGTCCAAGTAAACCTACTACTAACAGATTTTCGGTTTGACATACTAGGTTTTTCTAACTAGAGAGAAGCTAAGGAGAATTAAAAAGAATTACTTAAATTTAACATTTTTGTATCAAATGGATCCATTTCTCCTACTGCATTTACAGGGGTGGGTTTTTTGGTGGTTGTTTTCCAAAGCTATTTTTCACTTTCAATAGACTGCCAGGCAATGCTTAAGGGGCCAAGCTCAAGTCTGTGCAACAGCCCAGAGTCTTATTTTGAGGATTTTAAATCAACACCTAGTCTCCCTGCTAGCTCTCCCTACAAGCAAGGATTTAGCCCAACAGAAGGTGCTTCAGTGATGTCAAGACCCAGTTGTACACTTGCAGAGGGTGGTGACAACAGTTAGAACACATAACTTAGGCTTCCTTTCATTGAAACCAAGGTGACTGTTTTGATACATTGAGTTTATAGAGTTTGGAAGGATATTTCAGAACATAACATGCCTAACAGATTTATGTCTAAAGCTTTAGCATTTTTCTTTCATATTCCAATCTTTTTCCTCAGAATTTATAATTTTTACTTCATAGAGTTAAGGTTTAAGAGATCTGATGTGACTGCTAGCATACTAACGGTGTGGAGACTCGTATCCTCAAACTGGAAGATGCTATACATCTCATATCAGAAAAATACAACTGTTACAAACTTCCTGGCAAGTCTCATAAGCCAGGCAGAATCCTTCCTCCTCCTTCATCTTCCTAAATATATAGAAGTTGCCAAAGACATTTCTTTCTTCCAGCATTAGCAGCTTTTAACCTGTCATCTCATCCACTCCTGAGTCCATACAGCTTCTATGAAAGCACAGCATGTAAGACTGCAGATTAATTTTTACAGTGTTCTCGATGCCCTGGTTTGTTAATACAACACAGCCTTCTGTGCACAAGTCTTCTTATGGCCAAGTTATGCTGAAATAAACCTTAATTCCAGCTGGATTAAAATAAAAGAATATTAATAAAGAACAATTATTAATACTTAATTCCTCTTTATAAAAAAAGAGACTAAGATATAGTAAGAAACCATGACATGTAAACTAAATGAAAAAGCTACATTTGCTCCAGTTTCAGTCTACTTGCTGTTTGTGGTTACAAGCATTAGCAAAATTTTGGCTTTGTTGGTGGAATGTGGTTAAAGTCCCCAGATGATCTGAAGTGATTTCATTATTTTTCCTGAAAGCTCCTCACTTCTCCCCCTGCTCCCTCTCAGGCCTATTGAGAAAGAATTCTCCTCCCTTTCCAGCAGTTAAAACAGATGTGTCTCACTTTCTTGGAGACGCAAGTGTTGATTAGACCTCATGCCTTCTCCTACACATAAGCGATTCAACCAAAAATTTATGACTTAAGGGTAAAAACTCTACTGTTCTTTTTGTGAATCACTCTACATGCTTCTATCTCTTCAGACACTGAACTCATATTTTACAGTCTATACAATAGGAAAAAAATAATATCTAATACAGATACACGTTCTTAGCTTATAACCAACCACCCATCTGAGAACAGATACAACAGTAAACAATCAATTCAGGCCAATGGTATTTGGGGGGGGAGGGGAACAGTGTTGCAAATCAACTTCTTTCTTATAAGAAACCTTTCCCACAATTGCATATATATAAATATTATCAACATATAATTATTATCAATCACAGACATGCACTCACAAGACTAGATCTTGCAGAATCAGGTAAAAAGTCCTCAATATAAAGTGACCCATCTAAAAATTACATCATGGATTTCTTATGTTTCTAGTGTAATTTCTTCAGCGCATCCCAAGAAGAAAAGCCAATTACCCTATCATTAGTTTTAGTATTTGTATAAAGCTACTTGTACCAGAACTTGTTCTCGTACTGCTGAGATTTCTGTACTACACTGTAGTCCACAATACAGAAATACTCTTGGCCTGAAAAACACCTAACGAGTGAGATGAGGTTTTAGTAAAAAAATGTCGTCAAAGCAGTGAACTCTGCATTATTTTTGATCTTGCCTTTGTTTGAAAGGCCTAAGCACAAATTTATTAGTTCAGCTCTGAAAAACAAAAACAGGATCAGAGTCTTCAGCAGCAAGGGGGAATAAGGAAGATTTTTTAAAGTATCTCTGAAATAAATTTTAAAGCAGAACTCCTAAAGTTAAAGAAAAAAAAAACTTAAACACAATTATTACTTTAAAGGAAAGCATCATTTCTGATGTTTGAATGCTGTTCCTGGTTTAAGGCAGCTCTTGATGGACAGTCCAGCGGACAAAAGGTATGTAAACACGTTGAGAGGCACCAAACAGAGTTTATTTTCAAAGGAAGCAATGAAAACAACCTAGGTGTCTGAAGAGATTTGAGAAACCTTGTATCTGTTCTGACTAGGTGAGAAGTGCCACCCTCAGACTAAGATGTAGAAGTTAATCAAAATTCCTGTGATAGAGCAGGTAAGGCTTCCTTTGGTTTCAGTGAGCTTTGAATCATGATCACAAGCCAGAGGTCTTCAGTTTCCCATTTGCAATAAGACTGAGAATGTTGTTTAGTGGTTCATGCTCTTCAGGATGAAGAATGTCATCAGCTTAAAGCCACTGTCATTACTTTCCCCTAGAGTCCAATTAATACATTTCCACTTGCCATTATTGTTTTTCCTCACATCAAAATGCTGTCATTGTTTGGGGAAAAAAGGTAGGGGAGATCACGACTGGAGAAGCATAGGATCTCAGGGTTTCCTTTCTTGTTTAGTTTTTTTTTTTGATGTTGGTACCTGTGAAGCTCTCTTAGCCTTGGGTAAGGAAAAATCGTGCATACTCCCCACAATTGAATAGGAAAATTGCAGTTTTGCACAGCAATCTCATTAAAACCATACCCTAGTCCATCCCACTAAAATTCAGCCCAGCTATGCCTCTGATACATGGGAACAGGAACAACATATGTAGTCCAGCATTTGAATGCTTAGTTTAAATTTTAGGGTACCAAATACAAGAGAGACATGGAAAAACTGAAGAGAGCTCAGGAAAGGATCAACCAGGATGGTCAGGAATTGTGCATTTGACCCATAAGGGAGCTGGAGAAGCTGGCCTCGATGACCTCAAACAAGGGAAGGCTTATATCAAGATGACTGAGCCAGGCAGTTCTATGAATCTGTGTTACTATAACTCAGTCATTGGACTCTTATTTTTCATCGGTTTCTCCTGACCACTTTTCCATAAGAGGAGATAGACATTACTTTCAAGCTGCAATTTGCATGCTTTATGACCATATATACTCCTCTAACTTAATTTACTGTTACAGAAAACAACGTCACTATAGTAGCATAGTAATAAAGTACTGGGAAGATGATGCATGAATAGTCTTACCCAAAATATCACAAATAAAAGAAATAATTCTGAGCGCAGCATATTTCACAAGAAATTTGAGTATTTACTGTGCTGGTTTTGGCTAAGAGGGAGGCAATTTTCTTCATAGTAGCTAGTATGGGGCTGTGTTTTGATTTATGCTGGAAACAGCATTGATAATAGTTACTGCTGATCAGCACTTACACAGAACCAAGGCCTCTGTTGCTTCTCATACCACCCCACCAGCAAGTGGGCTGGGGGGTGTGCAAGGAGCTGGGAGGGGACACAGTGAGGACAGTCGACCCCAATTGACCAAAGGGATGTTCCATACCATATGTTGGCAGGCTCAGTTTATAAAACTGGGGGAAGAAGGAGGATTAGGGGGACATTTAGAGTGACAGTGTTTGTTTTCCCAGGCAATCATTACAGGTGGTAGAGCCCTGCTTACCTGGGGAAACCCCATCACACGATGTGAAGTGAAATAATTCTTTGTTTTGCTTTCTTTGAGTGCCCAGCTTTTGCTTTACTTAATTAAATTGTCTTTATCTCAACCCACGAGTTTTCTAACTTCCACTCTTCTGATTCTCTCCTCCACCCCAAAACGGAGAGTAAGCCAGCTGCTGCATAGTGCTTAGCTGTCAGCTGGGGCAAAACCACAACACTTATCTTTCTAGTGTAAGCTCAGACACATTAACACTCAAAACATTGAAGTCACTATATTAAAGCAGGATGATAGTTGATGGAATTGAAATAAAAGGAACCTGGATGCAAAAACCTAAGGTAAACCAGCCAATTTAAACAATATTTCAGTTATAACAAACTCCTTTTGGGAAAGGCAACTTCCAGTAGCATACTACCTCGAGGCAAACTGTCAGTATTTCCCTTTCTTGGTTACTAACCAATAATTTGCCACTAGGAAGGCACAACCCAAGCCAGTAATTTGTCACAAAACACCACAGGTAAGCACATTCTTCCTAGATGTCAGCATGTAATCCACAGATTTCATTATTTATGGGAGGGAGCCCCCACCAGGAGAAGAGAATTCCAGGAAGGTGCCACATGTCAGGCATTGCCTGGGACTGAGAAATTCCCCAAAGTGCCATCTTGAAGTCAGTCTGGGTTTTCTCACTCTCAGCAATTACAAAGTGGAACTTTCCCCCAAATTACTCATGATTGACTTGAGTCAATAGTAGATTCTAAGAGCATGACATTATGAGGTCATTCTTTGGCAAATGGATGAAATCTGAAGAGGAGATAGCTTCTGTGAACTCATCTTTGCTCACCTTTACCCCCCCATAAAAATTCTTCTTATCAATGAAGATTACATCAGAAATGGCTTGTGTGATAAATAAAATCACAGGAAATTACAGGGATTGGGATTTCCTGTGATATTTTTCTAAATTAAATATCACATTTCCCTTCTCTGTGGCAATCATTTTAAGCAGGTAAGACCAGATCATCACAGGTGATTCAGTGGTTAAAGAGAAAAGCTTAATGGGATTTTTCTGTAAAAGCTGCTCCCAGTGACCTCAGTGTTTCTTAAAGCTAAATGTTGTTTAAACCTTTGCAAGAATAGGCCTGGGATATGCAAATTTAAAAATAAAAAAGAACAAGACACTTGCCCACATTAACATTTAGCTTAACTGTTTATATGTCCTGCACATAAGGCTAAGCACTCCTATATCTTTTCAGGGTTAGGGTCACAATAAGGGAGCTCATACTAAAATAGTATTCCAATGAATGCAGTTAACTTACAAAACGCAACCATCCCAAGGAACAAAACATAAACATGACACTCATCTTCCCCAGTGACATCCAAGCAGAAAAGAAAAATTACTTAAGAATGAAATATAACCATTGCACTCATCATCGCACTTTGAAATACTCCCTCCATCTGTGTTAACTATGCCTGAGCAGAAAAATAAATGAATGTGAAATTACTTTAAATAACATTACTAAATATATTTTTCTAATATTTTGCTCAGATGCATTGTGATTCTATTTTGAAACAATACTTAATTCTCGGATTGCCTATTTATTATTTTCATTTCTCACAGAGCCCCGTGTGGTAAGCACACTAATTAAATGTTTGCATGACTACGTGTGCAACTAGAATCTAATGAATGCTGTAACCTCTATATAAGATATCAATACCCTAAATATTATTTTATATTTGATTAGTAGAAGCACATACCATTATATTGCTGATTTTTTTCCTCTACTCTTTGACTACATGATTATTTGAAACTGAAAAATTCCTGCTGCTCAGTGTAAGTCCTCTCATTATACCTAAGGGTTCAGCCTGAATATGTACAATGCTACTGTTCTAATATGCAGTAGAATAAGACTGAACAATCTACTCAATTGCAGTGTGTTCAAGCTGTCTGTAAATCCAAAGTAAATTAGACAAGGTCATACATCAGTACTTAACTGGAAGATTTATCACTTGATTTTTCCCTGATACATCCTGATCTTTCTTTGCTAAAATGTACAGCGCCTAAATCCTGTGTTGCTCTTGTAAATGCTGAAATATTGAGGAGCCAAATTTGGAACTCCTGAAGTGTTATGTAGTTCAGCTGTCAAGAGTCACGCTGAGTTTGCCTGCCCACTCGATAAACACTGAGTTGTCTTAATCAGTAGTGATTCAAATAAAAAGAAAATAGAGGCCTCGCTTTTTGTTTTAGGTCACTATGTCACTAAAATTGGGAATAAAACCTCTTAACACCAATGTAGTATTAAGAAACAGGCATTCTTCATTGCAGCACCAGATGCACAGTGCATCACTCCACCCAACTCACATGCCTACCACTGTTTCTTGTGTAATATTTATACAGAAAATTGTAAGATTAAACAGTCCCAGTTACAATGATTAGCTAGTAATTTAGATATAATTATAATAACTGCTGATTCATTCCTTGATCAAAAGTGCACCTGTGCAGGGTGAGGGTCCTCACCCAGGCAGGGGTCTTTTATGACCTGTGGGTGGGTATTATAGTATTATAATGAAGCCAGTTCACCTACGGACACTAGCTTTCTCCTTTTGGTACCAAGCCCTTGATTGTAGCAAGGGCAATCTAACTAAATCTATGATTCCAAGATATACCTCCTGCTACTTCAGGTCTCAGTGTCCTAAGGATACTAAAATTACAGATTTTCAAGACTGTCTTTAATCCAGTTCCTGACAGCTACTTACATTTTTTTATAGCTAGTATCTGAATTAGTTATTAACATACAACCTTAGGGTTACATGTTCCTTATAAATTTAAGGCTATGGCTACAACTAGGCAACCTTACTACCAGCAAATACTGCTGGCACTGACCTTAGCTCATCAGCACTGACCTGAACAACTCTGCCAGTGGAGGACATTGCCAAAGCTCTGAAAGGAACTGAGATGCATTTCATTAAGGTTGCCTTAAAGTCTGCGCAAAGTGTCAGGTATCAAAAGAAAAGGTCATTAAGGATACTCAAGTCCTTCATACATCTCATAAGCTGCATTTAGACTCTTCAAATACACTTATCTGTTTGCTCTCTAGCTACAGTACCAAGTAAATTTTGTCTGTGAACAGTCTTTTTGTGTAACAATGGGGAGAGGGTCTATTTGCCTTAAGTGTTTCCTCCACAGGTGAGCAATCCCAACATCTCCTTGGACCAAGTGTGAAATTGCTGATCAAGTGAGCCCATCCTGAGCCCATGTGAGAAGATACAGACTGTCAGTCAGCATGCAAACCCTCCCTAGCAGTCAGGTCAATAGCAGTGAGAGATCATGAAACACACAGCATATGAACACTAAATCTGGGCAAATTTTACTTTCTTAAACAAAGCATCTGACTTTAGAGGTATCTGTCTTCTGTTAAAGATGACAAAAATCAAAGTGCTGAGGTTCGCAAAACTACGTTACCTGTGGAAGATGTACTTCTTTCGGAAAGTTGAATCTAGGCTTCATCTCACAGCTCTGCAACTAGAAAAGTTTTGGGGATTTTCACCTTGAAAACCAGCCTTGAGACAGAGATGCCTTTTTAAAAAATATTGAATAAACTGGATATAAGTGCTTCTCAGACAGAACAAGTAAAATCACTTCAGCTGAAATCAATAGCTGATGTCTTGAATAACTGGATAGTTTGCAACATACAATGTTTTTAAACCTAAATGAAGTTCCTGTTTGGTAAATGAAGAGAGATCTACTTAAATCCCAAACATATTTAATTAAAATAAGGTAATTATTGTAGAGCTATATTTGAACAGACAATACAGTTGCAGTAATTACCTGTAATTATGCAGCTCCAATCACAGAATAATAGAGGTTTCAATGTCACTAAGCACAATAAGGATAATTACTCTTTCCATTATTCTGATGGGCACAATTAGCAACTTTAGAAAAAAAAATCTTCATGGGGACGTAATAGCCACGCTTTAACTACAGACTGATTGAGGATGATCAAGGCATTTAGTACAAAAATACAAAGTAGCATCCTAGTCGGTTCCAACCCAGCTGAACGGTCATGGTCTTCCCACAGAAATAGCATTTATTCCATGGCCAAAATGAAGGGACTCGATTACACTTAAATACAATCCTGTTCTTACTGAATAGAACCTTAAAATAGTAGTATTTAATAACACAACTGAAAGTGTTAGATAAAAACCTCTCCTATAACAGAAGGTATCCCGATCCAGATCATCAGAAAATCCAGATTAATTTGAACCTATAAATGGTTCTTGAATATTGCATCCTTGGTCTGAGGAAAAGGGCTGAACCAAAGCATACAGTTCCTTTAAATGTTGAACTGAAAGTCAGAGGTGAAAGAGAGCAGACACTGTAGGGACAATATTAACAGATCACACTCTGGGGTAGCGCAACTCATCCCTTAAAGATTTCTGTAATCACTGTCTCCAGATCATCAGGCTTTCTGTGGTTCAACTTCAGTGCCACACAGCAACTGTGGCCTTATGAGAACTGGGGCATCTAAAACCTAGACATCACCCCTCACTTCAACCTGCTCCTCGATCTGTAGCACTGGGCATTCCCTGTTTTGCCACACACCAAGAATAAGCCTTTACTTCTACTGGCAAGGTGGCACCGTGTGTCATGACCACACCAGAGAGAACAGCCTCGCTCAACCACCTGATGACAGCTATGATACCACCTGAAAGCTGTCAAGCAAGCTACCAAACACTGCTGAGATCACGAGCTTCCTACATGATGGGAGTGACCAAGATATCTCCTCTCCACATGCTCTCCCCAGTCACCTATGACCACTGTGGTGCCCTAGCTAACTCCACACTGGTTCCCTCTTACCTTACACATGTTGTCAACCTATCTATACCAGGAAGAAAGTTACCCTAGGTTTTCTGCCCAAACAGAAAAAGAGGATCAGCTCTAGATGAGATCTGTTGGGTTGAATTACCCCATGGAAGAGTTTAATCCACTTCACCGGCTCCTGCAGCTAAATAGCCAGAGAGTAACCCAGCTGCTGGCCTGAAGCCAGATGGAATGAGTCCAGATCTAAGAGAAGATCAACCTTCCCTTCTCTGCTGTCCATCTTTAGCAAAGCTGGCACAGCAAAAAAAAGGGCTGCTTGGACAGCGTTGCCATGGCATCACACTATTCTTTACCTAGCACACAGTTCAAAGCCTCAGGAAGACTGACAGATTTGCTGCTGTTCCCAAACCCAAGTTGGAAAATTTTTCTCTCTTCTGATGCCATATCTGTGGGACACAATAGACACTCCACACATACCACCTCACTCCAGGAAAATACAGCATTCATTGGCAAGGAATATCTCCTATCTGTACAAAACTCAGCAGCTACAATCATGAAAATTATTCTCAGGGGATGTAGTGTGGTTTTAAAGCATGTGGATTGTTAAGTGACAGTCAATTCTAGACAAGGCCCTGAGACAAGCTCCCAGATTTTTGCCTTTTATGGAGCAGTATAATTTTTTCTGCTTGTGTTCAGAAAAAGAAGCCCATCTAAGAGTCAAAATAGGCTTTCAA
The DNA here is from genome assembly GCA_022605575.1 of Laterallus jamaicensis coturniculus. Classification (NCBI taxonomy): domain Eukaryota; kingdom Metazoa; phylum Chordata; class Aves; order Gruiformes; family Rallidae; genus Laterallus; species Laterallus jamaicensis. The sequence continues at coordinate 41,457,795 of JAKCOX010000001.1, forward strand.
GCACAAGTATTTCAGAGTATGAACTGGAATCAAAAATAGTGAAAATCTATTTTTTCTCTCCTTAGCCTTCACAAAAATTATATGCAACACAGAAAATACATTTGATGGGGGCAGGGGGAGATACAGCTCACACAGTTTCAGTTATAAGACCTGAAAAGATTAATACTCCATTTTTCTAAGGTTGAAAGAAGTAAAGGTTTAAGAAGCCTCTTTCAATGTTTCCCATCAGTGTTTATATTTAAATGAAAATTCAGGAATCAGGGCTTTTAAGAGAGACTGCTGAGACCTTCTGCTATGCTAATGACCACCTCTGCAGTATGTATTTGAATTTCAGACTTGACAAATACCACATGCTGCTTGCAAGGCTCAAATTACAGGTCCCCGCTGGCCATGGTCCTCAGCCTATGGGCTGTTATTCTTCACATATCTGTAGCTCACAGCCACAGCCTCTCTCTCGCATAGTCTGGGATGCCAGCAGTCAGCTAGAGAAGATCAGCCTGAGTTGCAAACTGATGGGCAGAAAGGCAGCCAGGTCCTGTAGGGACCCAGGAAACATGGTCCAGCTCATGTGGGTAGAGCCCCACAGAAAAGCAAAATCTCTGCCAGCAGCTTGTGCTTGCCAACACCTGCTCCCTCAGACATCTGGTGTGCACACAGAATCAGAGAACAGTTTGTGTTGGAAGGGACCTCAAAAATCACTTAGTTCCATAGGCAGGGGCACCCTCCGCTAGACCAGGCTGCCCAAAGCCCTATCCTGGCCTTGAGCACTGCCCGGAAGAGGGCAGCCACAGCTTCCCCAGGCCCCTGTGCCAGGGTCTCACCACTCAGATTAAGAAGTTCTTACTAAATCTATCCTCCTTCAGTTCAAAGCCATTTCTCCTTGTCCTATCACCAGAAGGCTACGATAAAGTCGCCCTGGACCCTCCTCTTCTTCAGACAAGCCCAACCCTCTCAGCCTTTCCTCATGAGAGTGTTATCAGCCAATTCCTTATCCACCAAGTGGTCCATCCATCAACCCCATATCTCTCCAACTTGAGACAAGGACTTCATGCAGGACAGTGACAAATACTTAACATTTTACCCACTCATCACAAGATGAGACTTCACATGAGGTCTCATGAGCTGCTAGAGAAGGCAGGATTTTTACCAAAAAAAAGTAAATCCTTACCATTAAGCACTCCCATTAAAACAGAGCAAAACACACTAGTCCTATCTCTTAATGGATTTCAGACATTTGGAACTAAATCATAGAAGCAAACCAAAATACTATCGTGCACTTGCTCCTCACATCCGTCACCTTTTCACTGACAATAAAGAGAGAAGCCATACAGTTTGTTCATTAGGCCACTACCTTTTTTGGCAATCCAAGATGAAAAGAACACTTCCTACATTCGAATGAGGCCCTCCCAGCAAATCAGTCATTGTGCCATATATAAGGGGCTGTAGCTTAATCAAGAGTACCGACTCCCATGGGGAGGGCCAAAGTCTCCCAAAGAGACAGTCTGCATCCATGCAGGGAAAAAACGTCCTCAAACACAAAATTATTATGACATCTGCACACTACCAGTCAGACTTTGCTTATTACATGGTATACAAATGTCGTCTTGTATTAGGTTTTGTGACAACTACCCATTGCTTGAGTGGACTACAAACATCTCAGCTGGAACCGCATACCAATTGTTGCCTTTCAATTTGTAGCATTTCAATAACTTCACATTCTCAAGAATAATGGAAAATTAGGATAGGGCCTTTGGATTTTGTCTACAGCACTATCCCACACTGTTTCCAGTTTCTTGTTTTAATATATTGGTGCTGTTTGTGCACTTTCATTTAAGACAACTGAATTGTTTTTTCCTCCCAGTAGTACTCCTTTATATGGTTTTGGAGGTTTATTTGTTTTGGTTGGTTGGGTTTTTTGGGGAGAAGGGAAGATGTTGTCACAACAATTCTATTGATAGACATTATTCACTGGTATGTTAGCATTTATCCTTCTTTTTTTTTTTCCCAAAATAAAGGCTGTGCTATTGCAATGCTCCAATTTGTGGGTTGGTTCTCTTTATTTTCTAGGATTTCTATTTTTTTTAAAACTTAATCCAGTTCTAAACTTTGAACACTTTTCCTTTTGAAGCAGCATCTAGTTAGCTCCCTTATTTTGATTTGTAGGATTTATCATAATGCTCACTAGCTTTGTATTTACAAACGCTAGGACTCTTACCTGTTCTGCTGCATTATACAGGTGGCTTTTGATGTCATCACTGCCTTCACCTTTCCCTGTGCCCTGGACATGTAATGTACTGACCATTTGGTGCAATACAAACAAACCCACAAAACACCAACACATTTGTGTGGCCCAACTCTGTAAAACTGTTTAAAACCCTGTCAGACAAAAATGCAACAAGAGAGAGCCCTAGAGGGCCCGTTCTGCATTGCACCGAGTAATTCACACTATACATACTTTCACATACGCAGAATACGTGCCCTGTGCCTTTCTGTACATCTGACAAACAGAAAGCTTACGAAACACTTCTCAGACATAAGCAATTATGTGGCATCCATCACTTTGTTCAGCTGCTGGATGCAGGCTCATTTAGTTCTTTGAAAACGAATGAGGCAGAAGAGTGTTTGCTCGCCTCTGTTTGGAAAAGTAGATGGTGATGTCTGATGACTGCAAAGGACTGTTACTACTGGTGGAATAGAAAGGAGTAATGCAATACACCTGATTCAGTGGTTATATATTAAGAAAAGCATCATTACAGTGGATTCTGGACCAGCTCTGTAGCCTTTGAATTTTCCTAAAATTTTAGGAAATCACAAATTCCACTTTACTTTTCAAGTGAGGAACATGTGGTTGCAGCAACTGCACTCATTAAAATCTCTTTGAGGTAAGCTTTATGTGGTTAGCAGAAATAAACTCCTTTAAGGAATCCCAAGCCCATTATTACATGTAATGCAGGCATTGCAAAGTACCACTGAAATTTATTTTTCCAAAGAGCTCTACAGCCATCTGGCAGAAGGTAGGTGAAGAGCTTGCATGAAGGAGCCTGTACCACATCCATGTTCTGAGGATGAAAACCATTCTAACATGTACCTGCCCATCAACCACAATTTCCACAGACCAAATCCATAATAAGAGCCAAAAGCCTTTTTCTGCTACCCAAGATGAGAGACACCTTGCTGTACCAGAAATACAGGTCTTTCACAGGGACTGTTTTACCTCAGGTCTTGAAGTTTTGTGATTACTTCTGAAACAGAGCTTGCCTTTCTAATGGAGAAGTCCCAAGCAGGTCTATCCCAGCTCTGTGACTGCCCCAGGTGCCATCCCAGTATCTCTGGGAGCCCCTTTGCCTGCTGTTTCTGAAGGAGGGTGGCTGCAAGCACGCCTAAGGGCTCCCAAAGCAATGTTTCCCCTTATAATGGGTCTGGATGGGTCTCAGGCACTCTTGCAATGAAGAATTAAGACAAAGGGCAAAGGTTTAATTACAGAACACTGATTTGTCCAGTGCTCAGAGGCATAACAACATTTAAATCCATCCCTGCCTGCAATCTCTCCTCAAGGTCGCTCAAATCATGTTTTTCCACAAAAACTTAGATAGGACCCATGCAGAGATCTTTTGTGGCATGCAAATCCTTTGTTCCTCTTTTTTTATCCTACCTACAGAGAAAAGCATATTTCTCAGTGTCTACCAGCTTCCTTCACTTTTTGTTAACCCATGAAATCCCACTGTAAAACAAAACTGCATTCACAGTCTTCAGGAAAAATAAAATCATAAGGATTTCATAAGAAGGCTGCAACATAAAGAACATTTGTCATTTCCTGACAGAGACAGGGACAATACACATGGGAGAAAAGACCAAAAGACCTAATTTTGTTCATCCTTAAAACTATACTAGATGTGGGATCACACCAATATAAATTGCCAGACTCTCTTCCTGTTGAACTCCTGTATGTGCCTATTAAATTATTTTATATCCTTAATGATCTTCTTAGCTACATTCTATTTTAACTATAAGATGCCAACATAGGTATGTTACACCATATAAATCAGCAGAACTCTGCAATGAGAATTATTTGACTGTTATTGATTACATCAAGCACCACAGAGATGCAGGAAAAAAAGTAGTTTAGATATGCAGCCACCTCCATTAGACCACACACAACTCTGCAACATTCCCCTTGCTTGTAGCAACTGCAAAAATGGATGCTTGTCTCAAAATTGGCTCTCCTCAACCCTCAGCTGCTGGGGACAAGATAGTTCGCTGGGGTTCTCCCTCTTTGCCAGCCTCCTTCCACTTCAAGTTCAGCTCCTAAGAGGTAGATGGATTTTTCCCTCCCCAGCTTTAATCATCAGTTTTCTTCAAAGCCTCTCTCTCCCTCACTTCTTTCCCTCCAGAATGCTACATGCAGTCTCCTTCAGAGACCACATCTTTCCCTTGAACCTTTCCTCCATTTCTTCCCTATGACAGCTCTCAGATTGCTAGTCCCACAATTCCCAAACTATGGGTCAGACACTAAAACACCACAAAACACCAACTACAAAAGGTTAAAAATAACAGCTGTAACTTGAGGATGTTTCCTGATTTGCTCCAAATAGATGTACATAGTGCTCACAACACTGCAACCCTCACACCTTTGGGTGAGCACAGAGAGCTTGGCTACTGCTGTGGTACCTTCAGCAGAAGTTCCCACAGGGAAATCAGACCCCTTAGAGATTGACGCAGTGCCTATGCATAGTAAGAGAGAATCCTCATGCCATACAGCACCCATAGGGCTGGTCCATTATTAGATGAGAGCAGCTTTGAACTCAAAGCAGTGATCTAGACACAAAAGGCTCCACAGCTTGCTTAGCTAGGAGCTAAGGCAGCACACTGAGACTGAAATTCCAATTACTCACTGTCCTCTGCTGGGCATCACAGGGATAGAGGAGGTACAGGCTTTCTGGCAGCATGTACATGAGGCTTCCCAGCTTTGGATGGCTTCCTACAATTACCAATAACAAACCTCATGAGCTTCCCCAGTCAGTTCTACCAAAGAAGAGGAGACTGTTCCGATCCAAACAACAGTGCTGCTGGCCAGTGGTCAGTTACATTTTTGGATGAAAGGACCTAATTGGTCTGTTATCCATCCTACCACATTAAAAAGGTTGACAACCTCAGGTCCGTATCCGTAAACGACAGGCACATAGTGTGGTTTGATTAAACAGTCACAAATATTTGACAATGAAAAACCACACTCCAGCAAATGAGCTTGAAAAAAGGTCAGTAATGGTCATCTTGAAAGTTATAAGGTCTGCCTAATAATATAACCAAAACTGTAGATGCTTTCTCAACATATAAGCACCAGAAAATTATTCACGTGAACCTTTTGACATATGAAGCAGTTTGTACTTACCTATTGGAAAATAAAGAAGCCCAAATAAAAATTAGAAAAGAGCAAACCTTAATTATTTGACGTACTTATAAATTTAGAAAATATTCCTTACAAAAATTAGGCTCTACAGTCATAACCAAAATCAATGCAGAGAAATGGCTGCATGTATATATTATTCTTTTAAGAAAAATTAACTTATTTCTAGAAACTGGAATATTACCTTTCAGTCCAAAATTAATTAAGGAAAAATCCAACTATTCAGATGTTTAATAACCACAGTAAGCAATGTCATGGCCAAAGAGAAAAAGAACATAGATTTTTTGCTGAAAATGTGCCAAGGGGAAATAAACAGCTTTCTGGATAAGTAATAATCAACACACTGCAATACCATTACATTTTACAAAGGAGAGAGTGGAATGTGTGGAAAGATTAGAACAGAGGGGAAAAAAAGTAGGCAAGCTATAAAAATCCCAGATACCTGACAGAAGAATGAGAAAAGGACACGGCCCAGCGTTCTGCAAAAATGATTCAAATAAATCTGTACTTTGGCAAATAGGAAAAGGAAACAGAAAACATGCCATAGTATCCAGTTATTTTTCTTTGCTATTTCATTTGACAGCAATAATATCTAAGGTCATCTCTCATATAAACTTACCCTAAATAGAAACATTTTCCTTCTGTTTACATTGAGATTGGACAGCAAAGTCATTATAGTTTGTTCATGTGGTGCTCTGCTTTATCTTGTATGGTTTCTCACGAAGTAATACATTTTCTAATTGGGAAAAAAAAAAGCTTGTATAACACCAATAAGTGTTATAGGTAGTGAAGACAGGTTTACTGGCTTATAAAAATTGAAACAGGAAGGCAGCCACAAAAAACTCCATGAAACTTTGCCAATGACCTCATATTATTCACAAGAATACAGAACTCTCAAGATACTAACTTCAAATCATCACCTCTATCTCCTACCATATCATATTTTTGGCAAGGCTTACAAGCAATGTTTCCATCTCCCAAAACTGTTAGGTTCCCAAAATGTACTGCCAGCCAGGTTTGCCAAAAAAAAAATGGCCTTTACAACTTTGACTATTTTCAAAAGATTCCATTAGTCTGCAAATAAAAGTCACACATAGGGTGCTTTTACAGGCTGCTTAAAGGATGTTTTTTACAAGAGTCTTAAAACTTATATAATTGTGTGTATGTATGTCTACACACGCAGAATTACTTTGAAAACAGGTTGGTTTTTTTCCCAGGGGGAGGGGGAGGGGGGAAGTCGGGTAGGGAGAAATACCCCAAAAAAATGTTGAGGGCTAGAAGCTATCTTGTTTTGGATTTACCATGCCATTACCCAAGTTGAAAAATATATTAATGATAGAATGATCTTGGGGTAATCACCCTGAAAATTTGACTGCAGGTATAAAACACTGCCTCTCTTATGAGCATCTCTTATGAGGAAAGGCTGAGAGAGCTGAGTCTGCTTAACCTGGAGAAGACTGAGAGGGGATCTCATCAATGCTCACAAATATCTAAAGGGAGGGTGTCAAGAGAATGGAGTCAGACTCTTTTCAGTGGCGTCCAGGGACAGGACAAGGGGCAACAGGCACAAACTGGAACACAGGAGGTTTCATCTCAATGTGACCAAAAACATTCTTCATAGTGAGGGTGGCAGAGCACTGGCACAGGCTTCCCAGAAAGATTGCAGAGCGTCCTCTAGAGATAATCAAAAACCCCTGGACACAATCCTGTGCAGTCTGCTCTAAGGTGACACTGCTTTAGCAACAGGGATGGACTAGATCTCCAAAAGCCACTTCCAACCCTTACCATTCTGTGACTCAGATCTGATAATTTCTATGACATAGTCAAGAAATCGTGCCCTACAGCTTTCTATGTTGTCTCGTCTCTTTTTTTTCATATATTGATGATGGCACTAATAAAGTCAATAATACTCATGCACTGGTCTCCTGCAATGTCCTCTGCCAAGCCCTGTATTGTGTTAAGAGCAGGAAGGAAGGGGTTGATCTCTGGCAAAAATATTCTCTTAGCCAAAATGCAGATCAAAGTGTTAGTGCTTATTGTGAAGGACCACCATTAGAATGAAAACAAGACTAGATAATTGCTGTGACAATAAGTAGGGTAAAATGGCATTTAATGTCCCCCATCATTACAAACCCATTTGGCAGCTGATTCTCAGAAAAAACATTATCTGATGTGCCAGTGGATGTCATGTGTGCCTTGTACTTCTATAGCACCTCTATTGTAATTCAACATTAATTATATTTCACATTGATGTACTGCATAATGCTGCAATATGAAACGCTCACTTTTTGTAAATGAGAAAATTAAGCTTACTTTTGTCTGTTCTAATCCCATTTTACCCTTATTAGACTTCAGTGCAAGAACTCTCCACTTCTGTTGTATCACAAAATCCACAAATACATGACATGCAGATCATTCACTCTGAAGAGAAAAAACTTTGCTACCCTTTTTCCAAAAAAAAAAAGACAAAACCAAAACCAAACACACCACCAACCTAATTTTTACCACTTCCATATCATTTTAACATATTTATCTGCTTTTGAATTCTTGCTGGGAATCATAAAACACAAGTAGGCAGAAAAAAAGAGTCATCACAGATACAGAAATAATAAACACCTATGACAGCAGATTACCAGTGAATGATTTTTAAAAGTATGTCACTTCATGTATACCCTGACCTCTTCTCAGTTAGCATGACATTTGCTCAGAGATGCCCAAGTGTTTATTTTCCCATAGCTGTGTGTATCACAGGAGCATAGGCTAAAAGAAAAATACCCCTCCCCCCAAAAAAGTCAGAGGTTTTTGATCTTTTATTGAGTCACAGAAAGCTATCCCTTCTGAAGTGAAGGCTGTTGGAAAAGAATAAGGAAATTAAAAAGGGAACAGTAGAGTGGAATATATTTTAAAATATCAAGACAGTTTTTAAACATTTTGCGATTTTCCAGTTCGTAGTGGAGAGTCTCACCTATCCTCCATTTGTAGGAGCTTACGTTGGTTGAAATAGAAAGGTTGGTGACCTTTCTAGGGAGCCTCTTCTGTGTGTGTGAAATCCTTAAGATGCTTAGTGTTGTCAGGTTGAAGACCTAACTATATTCTTTAAGCGATTTAACTATGCAGTCCTTATTTATGTCAAGTATTTATGTTAAATGTGAAATTTCTGAGACAGATCCAAAAAAAGGAGCAAAAAGAAACAGAAGAAAAAGGGAAAAAATAAGACAGTGTGAACAAGAGGTGAGCTTTAAGCTCAGCATCTGACTTAGTACAATTTCAGAGTGAAACCTCATGAGGTTCAATCACTTGGCACTGTAGAAAAAAGTTGATTTGCCTGTTTTCCTTCAACAGAAATAGGACCTTTCTATATTTGGTCTCAAAATCTATAGAAGTAGTCTTCATCTAATTTCCATTGGGCTTGCCACCTTACTCATAAACGCTGAAACCATACTTCTTTACAAACTGCTTGGGAGGGGAGGTCTTGATTTTCTTAGGACAAGTACTTTGGGCCCTTAAAGATATTTCCTACTGACCAGCTGAACACAGACACATACAATCCTTCCTCACTTTAAAGCTTATAGGGGGGAAAAAAACCCAAAAAAAAATCAAAACCTGTGCAACGCAATAGCTCGGAGGAAGCTGGAAAATAAAACTGCAGAGAAGAGGAAAAACAGAAAAGAGAAAGGATGATGGGAGAGATAAGAGTCAGATTGACAGCTTAAGACAGAGTTATATGTACCTCATTCATTTCTGCTTTTCAAGCAAGGCAAGAGGCCCATACAGCAAGCTCCTCTAGAGCTAGACATGAGCAGCTGTGTCCTGGATTCAAAAAAACCCACACTTCCTAGCTCAAAGTAATGCCTTTGAAATCCATGTCTTGACTAGTAACTATTTAACCATGTCATCTTCCAGCTAGAAAACAGAAGTAGCAAAATATTGCTGCTTTTTACACACACATACACAGAGCCTCACACACCAGGGTACCATATGCTATAAAGTGTTGAACAATGCCCCAAATATTGGAAATTAATTGAGGACATCTCTGGAGAAAAGACACAGAACAGATACTACATAGCAGCTATTTAACAGAAGTTTTCTGAGAGTACTCCAGCTGTAATAGGTGGGACATTCCTCATAAATGTTAGAAAATACTAAAAAGTTGAAGTTGAACCATGGGCTCCTGCGTGAAATGTGGGTAGGTAGGCGCTTGTGGTGTCCAGGCCACTTTCAAAGAGAACTGTATATAGTTTCTCAGGAAACATAACTTGATTCATTTGTTTTAATACCACAAATAAGCATTCAATTAAAAACTCATAACAATTCTCCTACAGTTACACTATTCCTGGACACATTACTGTAACAACATACTTAAATGCAAGGCTTCAAGACAAAAGTCACGTTTCTGAAACTTTATCATACACCTATAAAAGTTTCACATTGAGTTATTAGATTTTTACTGTGACTATAGTATGCACATTTACTATTTCTGACAGGCATTGCAGGGCTTGAGAGTAGGAGCAGTCTCTGCATTCCCTATCCAACACTACAAAACCGGCCAACCAGGTATCTCTGCGCATAGGAACGCTGCGGTCTTGAGGCTGAGACCTAGCCAAAGACCAAAGTCAACACTCTTTATTCAAATGGCTACAAGTACCAGCATGCCCCACGCAGAGCAAAAACCTGTTATGCATGGATCAGTCACTGAACCTATGAAGATTTCTTCAGCATTGTCCCTTTACAGTGAGGATTTCCTATGCCATTTCAGAAACTGACTGTGTCCTGGACCTGTAGCAAGTTCCCAAAGCACAGCAGCCTACCTAAAATGCATATGTACAGATTCAGAGCATCACCTGATGGTCTAACATGTCCTCTTCACTGCTCTGAGATGCTGTAGTAGTAAAGCTCTTTACTTCAGACAGAAGTCATACGCAAATTAATAATACAGAAGACCGATACTCCATGGAGACAGTCCTTTTGAAAGTTGTCTTCACAGCATGACAGTGTTAGAAGAAATGTTCTTTGCCAGAGTAGGTTAGCCACCTGGGATACTGCAAAGGGATACCATGTCACCCTGTTAGCCCACTTAAAGTTTACTTGACAGTTCAAATGGGTTTAATATAGACACTACTGTTAAATAAGCTAAAAATGAAAAATAGCCAATAGAATACAAATTGCAGAAGTCTTATGGCAGCTTGCACTCCTTAATCACTTTGCATGTCGTCAAACTACTCTTGTCAAAATTTGTCACTGAAGATTTCCAGTAAAATTTCTCGTTATGCTAATCTTTGTCCTCTATTATCCTTAGTAGCATTTTCAGAGGTGCTGTCCTAGCGAGCTGCACAAGTCCTGACATTTAAAAATCAGGCATTTGACATTTGGAATTACTTAGAAGTACCCTAGCAGCAGCTCAAACTAAAGGTTGTGTATGTGTGGGGGTGAATGCATGCAAGTGAGCAGCTTTGCTTTGAGACACTTCTACCTTCCTTAGCTCAGAGGCTTTTTTTTTCCCTGAGCCACAATATGTTTCCTACTTGAAGTCCGATAACTGCAAGTTTATATTCACGATTTAACCTGTGTCAGTGAAAGGCGGCTATTGAAATGCTAATTGCTTCAAAGTTACACTGTCTGCTGGCTGTTCAACTTCAATTGCTACACATACAGATACATGAAAGCGCAGATTGCAAGACAGTCCCCTGCAACATCTCCAGGACCTGGCAAAGCTGGTTTGGACAAATTATTAATTCACCAGAAACTGGTCAATTCTGTATTTCCATTCTTTTAAGCATGCATCAAATGTTTTTTTTAAAGTAGTTAGAGCCTTGCAGTGGTCTAAAAACCAGAAAAGTTATACAAATCAGAAATTCCAGCCTCAGATTTACATGATCTCCACAGTGTCGCCAGGTAGATCAATATTGGAATTGGAAGAGAACTTGCTCTCTATCCTGACTAGCATGATATTTAATGAATTAATTTGCCAACTTTGAGTTGCTCTAGGATTTACTGCTGTCTCTGGTTTAAAACATTTAATTTTAAATTAATCTCATAAAAGCATAAGTAATTTTAACATGAAATTGAAATAGTTTTGGGGTGGGTTTTTTTGAGAACAGGAAGAGCAATATGCTAATTATTATTTAACATCACTTTCCAGGCAGAAGGTAGAGAGACCTGACTAGCTTCGCTTCTCTTACTAGAAACCCACCAATTAGGATTTTGCTTCCTTGCATAGCCCTAGGAATATTTTTAAGGGACAACAGAATTAGCACAAGGTCTCCAAATGGGATGACAAGTTATGCTGACAGTTAAATGATGAGTTATTCTTGTTTCTCAGCTTAAAAAAAAAAGGATCAACTGGGATGACAATGATAACTTCATATTATATGAAATAAAATTAATTATTATGCTCTCATTTGATCTTCAGAGCATAGACCCCACTGCTTTGTTTGGAAGTCCCAGTCACTTTAGATCAATATTAGGGTGTTGCCTAATATTGCCACATCAGGCAACAAGCGCTGCCATCACGTTCTTGTCTGTCTCTGGTGTGCTTTGGCACCCCAAGCAGCCACAAAAACAAAGTTCACAGAAAGGAAGTTCAGAAGAGGGAATGAGTCATCCCATGCAGAGCAACAGAATGTTTCAGGTAAGAGCTTTCATTTCCCGGATCAGTTAGGTCACAGCTACCTGGCCTGGTCCGCAGATAATGCCACGCTGCAGACATACCCAAGTCCTCATTCTGCACCTTCAGGCTTTGTTTAGACACAGGACAGTGGCCATAGCAGAATACACAGAAGTATAATTGTTTAAAGGCAATAACAATGACAGACCCTTTACCAGGCTACAGAACTACCTAGAAAGGACAAAAGCTCTAGATGACCTTTCTCAAAATACAGGTCAAGATTCAATGGATGAATTCATAACAAGAGAAAAAGAATCACTGCTGCATTTTTTTATATGTTATTTTAATAACCATTGCCTCTGACTGTTCCTGGAGATTGGGCTTTTTTCTCATTATTCCTGGGAGAAGAGATAAAATAAAGCCTTCAGAAAAATAACAGTGCGATGGAGCAACTGTACAGTGAATACAGACATTCAAAAAAAAAATCTCAAAAAGAACCTCATCCCTGTCACCACTATTTGCTGCTTTATCAAGCCCTATATAGGAAGAAACACTCATAGAAAAATAGAAAACACTTTTAAAGGACTATTTTTGCCAAACTAAATTGAGGCAAAAACAGTATCATTAAACAATTCAAGAGGAAAAAAATATACAGCTGCAACAAAACACCTTTTCAGCAACCTACAAGTGAATTTATTTAGAAGAATGAGAACAGCTGACACTCCCCCACTGCTGTCCCTTGACTCATCTGTCTAGATGAGTCATGATCAAATAAATCCACATATTTGCAATGGTCTTTTTTCTAAGGCTATGAACAAACTACATTACCATACCATGGAGATTTCAGAATTCCAGCTAGACCAAAAAATTTATTTCCAATGTCCCATCTATTTTGCAAATCACTGCACCAAAAGTCTGCAGCATCCCCACAGATTCCTGCAGTACTCATTTTTCTGCTGTGCTTCAGTGAACAGTTCACCAGCTGCACCTTTCTGCATCAGAATAAAATGAACATGGAGAAAGCTTTCAAGTCATCAAAATGCAAAACTAATTTCTCCTTTCCCCTCCATCTTTTCTTACATCCACTGACTGCCTCAGGTGCTCACAGAAGCCAAAATATGTTCATCTGATTGCAGTAGTTAGGAGGCACTATGAAGCTATAGTTACTGTAGGAAGCGCTTGAGCTTATTGCCTCTCTGCACCCACGTTTAGTTTTTCCTCACCACATCCTTGCTCCGGTCACTCAGGACTAGAAGATAAGGACCATACTTTATAGATTCCTTTTTATTAAAGAGATTTTTACCATGGTGCACACCATGCACTAGAATGGCTTGATGCTTTAGCATTTAAGAAAAAAAAAAAAAAAACAACAATTTGGTGTTTCTTTCCAGGAGTAACAAAACAGGATCAGTCCCCCATAGGTATGCCTTGTGTATTCACCTAGAGTGGCTGCTAGGCAGGTCATCAGGAGCATGGGGGCTTGGCTGTACGGGTTTTAATCAAAGCCAGGAAATGGAGTTAGTCTGATGTTACAGGATTGAAAGCCTGGAATTTAGAAAGATATTAAACATCCAGTCACACTTCTTTGGTGCATTCTGGTCAGAAGAATGGTATTGTGCAAAGTATCATGGAAGAGCCAAGTTGGATGTTCTTGGAAAAAGCTCTTGTGGTGGTGCTCAGGCAATGGAGGAAGCTTTCCAACCCATGCTTCTTACCGTAAAAGATTCTTGCATGAGAACCAGCATGCAGAAATAGAGGCACAGCTAACAAGAAGCATAAACAGATCATACTTTGGAGGACAAAGAACAAAGACATCCAAAGCTAACACACAGGCCAAGCATAGCACTCCTCCAGGAGTCTCTTTTCAGCCAAAGGAGAAATAAGCAGGAAGATATTCAGAATACAATCTAGATGCGTTTTCTTAGTCAGATTTCTTGTTGGCAGCTTTGTTAGAGATTGGTGTCTAATTACTAGACTCCCTTATCAAGTGGTCTGTCCAGCCTGTTCTAAAGTGCATTATTCTTTCTTCTTCTCAATCTTCCTCTAGCACACATCTTCCTTTTCCACATTTAAACAGACATTGCACTTACATTTGTATTACAAAACTGCCCTGGAAATCAGCAGGATGCGGGTAGTCTCCCTGTCCCCCTGAGAACAGATGGTACAGTGAAATAACATCACTGACTGATGATGCACACACTCAGAGCAACTGGTGTTAGATGTGACTCTTACCACCTGGTTTTAACCATGAATAAGAAATCAGAAGAATAGCATTAACTAGCAAATTTTGTTGGCATCATTAAGTTGCGCCTCAAGAATTAGCAACTATAGACACTACACAGAAGTATGCAATTGGTCGTTCCCTCAGGGAAATATATTAATTTGATTAGTCATGAACCCACATTTTTTTCATTAGCTGTTACTAGCCATGTGGGAAAAGGGCCTGCTGTGCACAGGTGGCTTGGACATCTCTTCATGCTTTCAGGACCTCTGTTTATACCAGTGGGACAGTCTATTAGAGGCAGGGAAGTGATTCAAATTAATTTTCTCTGGGCTAGCAAAACCATTTAATTTAGTCTTGTGAGATAAAACAAGAACTTGTAGCGATGAAAACAGCTGAGGCCACAGAAGCTGGGCAAAGGAGTTCAAAGCTCTTTAACAAGATTCTGCTTGGAAGAACTCCGCTGGTTTTGATTTTACAGCCTCAATGTGAGAGAATAAGGCTGCAGTTTATTTACATATGAGCTCCCTTCCTCTGTCTTATTTCAAATGGTTCCTAATCACCACACCCCTCTTCCAATCTCCATGTTGAAAGCCAACTTTTGCCAAAACACTTTTTTCTCCCCAACCCTATCAGAAAGGCAACTCAGTCCATACATCTGGTAACAACACAACAGAAAACAATGTGAACATTAAGAAACTTCTGCCCGGAGTCACAGTTTCTACTTAAATTCGCTGTTCTCTGAGCTAAAAAGTAAAATAGAAAAAGTTTCAAAGGAAAGTCATCACAGCTAGCCTGATTCTCTGCCACCACAATCCCAAGAACAAGTAGCTAACATGACCTAAGGCCACAGTTCACATGTATTTTCATCACAATTATGCAGCAACTGCCTTCAAATCTGCAAAATCAGCATGCCCCAGTTCTAGGCAGACCTGTGTTCAGTTTTCAAGACAGGTTCTCCACCTCCCATAGAAGTCTCATACTTTCAGTAGTAACGCTAACCTTTTCCAGTAACAATACCAAGAGGATCAACATTACAAGAGTAAACTCTGGCTGAAAGTACTCAAAAAACAAAGCCCAGCTGAGGAGGAGTTCAGCCCTTAAAGAGGAAACCAGACATCAGACAAGTAAACTCTGAGTGCCAGAAAGTACTGCAACAGAACATCCATGCCAATGCTCTTTAGTTTAGAGTTGTGATATTTTACCTCAACATTACTTTAAAAACACATATATTTATAACATAAAAAGATATGCCCACACGTGGGGGGGGGGGGGGGTGGGTGGATGCAAAAAAAACCCACAAAAAATTAACAGACAAAACACTTTTTCATGAAGAAAACCTATTTGGCTAAAAATGCTGCTCAGCCTTGCCTCACCTTCTGCTGCAGTAGAACCCAAAGGGCCAAGGAGACAGCCAGCTCAATGCATAAAGAACGTTCACTCTCCATGCACCTGCACTAACATCTCTGACCATGGCTTTCCACCTGCTCCCTGCTCATTCCTCTTCCCCGCACTCGCTCTTGTGACCAGGAAGGGAGCTCATCTGGGAAAGAAAGCCTGCTGCCCTGCAGGAGTCCCCCAGAAGACAGCTGATAACCAGAAAGAACAAACCACGGTGACTTGCAGGCTGGAGCCAGCTGAGCACCACACACAAGGGAAAACAGCACAGGGGGTATCTTGGCTTCCCTGAGCATACCTCGTTTCTTTTGGACTGGGCAAGGCAGCTTTCAGTACTGCTCATACCACAGGCTGTGGCACAGAGCCCAGATGCTCAATTCCACTGCAGTTGCTGCTTGAGAGGCTTCCTGGCTTCCAAAGTACATTTATACAATCCACTTAATGATTTTTGTTAGCAAATACTCAGTTATTAGGAAGTCCTAAGCTAAACAAACAAGGAAATCATCCTGTGTGCTGAAAAAGAAAATTTCATACAACTGAAACCTCTTAATGTTGCTCTTCAGCATTAAACTTTTCCCTACCACATTATTGTGGTAGGGTTTCACAGTCTATTCTTAAATGCTGCTGAGGATTCATGTAAGCATTGAGGGTACACAAGGGCCACAGAGGCTCATCACTTTGTGAAACGTGGCCTTGAATTACAGGACGATAACATTAGAAAAGAGCGCTGGGATATGTTCTAGTGTTTCCTGTGTTCTGATCCACAGGAGTGGAAGCCAAGCAGAGGTACTCTCTGTGGAACATTACAGTGCTTAAGATAAATATTCTGAGGTAGACAGATGAATCCTAACCTCCTTTTGTACACAGTTCTCCACTCTGCTTCTTCACCCCTTTATCAAGAGATGTCATTGTAAAAATACCATAACGAGGAAGACTTTTCACTCAATATTGTTCTGAAGGGAGTCACCTTTTCATATTACTCCATAGTTACCATAACAACTTGATGCAACAACTTATTTAATAATCATTGTCTGCATCCTTTTTAGCATTTTAGTTGTCATGACAACACCACGCATTTTATCTCAGACCTATTTCCTAACACTCTTAGATGTGTTTTGGTCGCTTTGAATGAAATCAGACTCAGTCTCCACTAAAAAATCAGAAAGAAATCTGATGGAGTGTCTAGGAAAGAAAGCATCCTCTTGGGAAAAAAAAGGTTGTAAAGCTGTTGTGCAACACATAACTATGTCTTTCTTGATGTATATATGATTATTTTAACAAAAAGCTCAATTTAATTACTATATTTGAGAATCGTATATACTGGAGTTATACAAGTGTCCAACATCCTGTCTAAAAAATAAACAGTAGTTATTGATTTGGGGGGGGATGGAGAGATAACAGTTGCTTAAGCTAAGGTAGGCATGCTTTTGATATGTAGTTTATAGTAGATTATTGGCTTCAATGTCTCTGATTCTACAGCTAGGTCAGAAATTTATGTCAGGTCAGAGCACCATCAAAGCACAATAACTCTTTCACACTTTAATATTAATCTAGAATAATTGTGAGCTGGGGGGGGGGGAGGGAGAGGGGAGGGGAAGGCAGAAAGGCAGGAAGGAGCAGGGAGTGCTTCAGGAGTGCTATGGCAAGCTGATATTGATATAAAATATATACTGTAGTGAAGACTTACACTTTTTTATTTTTTTGAAGTGGTTATCATGAAATAGTGAGCTAATACACAAAAAACTACCCAGTCAGTGATGCTTCTGCTGTTGAATGTCAGACAAGAGCTCACAAATAAAATGAGGTTTGCAATTTACAGCATCATGAGTAATAAATTCACATTGCTCATATAGAATAGACAGATCACAAAGTTCACCATGTAAATAACCGTTCATAGAGATGTCAAAGACTGAAGAAAAAGAGGAGACGAGAACTTTTTCACTACCTTCCATTGACACCAACACAAAATTGTTACCTGGAACCCACCCGTGTCCTTCTAAAAGGAGTGTTACTACCTCATCACTTGAGGGATAGACTGCAGAGATTTTCTTACAGCGCTCAGCTTTTTGCAGCTGTCTGAACTGTAAAATATTTACAAGCTGTGAGAACTTAAGATCATCCCAAAAAAGACTTCCAACCACTTCCTATTGCACATCAGATGCACTTTATGCATTTGCAGCATAAACGTTTTCTCAATCAGAGGAAATGTTTTCACTTTCCCTGAATATTTCAAGCCCTTTTTACCCACAGGGTGAAATTCAGAGTCATCCAAAGTGCAACATGTGGTTTCTGGGGTGCAGTAGCTGCAACAGCAGGAATGGTGAAATACATACATGTAGTAGGGGAAAGAAAGAAGCTGTGAACTGTAGAGATATGAATCTTAATTTCCTTTTTATTACATCTGTGAATTAGTATAATGTGTGCTGTATGCAGGTGCAGCTTGACTACCTTATTAACGCTTTCTTCAGATTGAAGAAAACCTGTTATTCAGACATCCTACTCTGGAGCTGATGCTTGTCTTTAAACATCCTCCTTCAAAGCACACAGCAGAAGTAAAAACATGGAAGGGGGGTGCCCAATTTTTAGAAACATGGAGAAAGAATTTATTTGCAAGAGGAAAAAACCACATAGAAGACTAGAGCGCCCAGTAAAGGAAAATGCACAGAAAGTAATTAACAGATCAGATATCTTATTCTTAGCACAAGAGCTAAGCAAAAATCACCAAAAAATAACACAAATAATGTTTTGTCATTTATCAGTGAATTTAAACTAAAAAGAAAGAATTTTGCTAAAAAAATAGCTACAATTATCTGAGCAAGATCCAGTAATGTAAGTCCTCATGCTCAATTGTTAACTGCAAACCATGCAAGAGTGGAAGTTTCCTACTGGTAAAAATTCCCACAGACCTTCATCAGCTTGTAGACAGATGTATATGACAACAGACAGTGATAGAAAACAGTATACTTCGTACAAATGCACAACATGCAATTGAGAGACAATTTAAAGAGAAACTAAATTAGCATCTAATTGATTGGTAGGGAAAGAGTGAGATAAGAGGGATCTGAAAGTGAGTTAACATAGAAATCTTTCCAGAGAAAGGAAATGTCTCCCTTATTGCTGCCTTCAATTATAAAACTACATGCAAAATCTGTGCTGATTTATTGATCTGCAATTTACTTCTGACTCTCAAAATGCTCTTAAGTGTTACCATTTATGTTAAAATACTCCAAAGCAGCTTGCTTTCCCCCTCCTCCCCCACCCCCGCCAAGCAGCATTTCTTCTGTGTGAATTAAGAATTTCTTTAGGAAAGAGATCAATATGTTTCTTAAGAAATGCCGTCACTCTAATTATGTTTTAAAGTAAATATAAATGTTCATATTTTTCCTCAGCTTTGCACTGAGATAAAAGATAATTGCTAAGAACCCATACAAATAATAATGGGCTCACCTCCTCTTCAAATACATTTGCATGGCCTTGTTTCTCAAGTATTAGCACACTTACCAAAGCCAATGCAGTTTCTGTGCTGTTACTGTTGTAGCTAGATGAAGACAATATTTCCCAAACTCTGTTTTCTTTCAGTATCAACGTCCCCTCAGATTTCTATTTAGTGTTTTAAATGGGAATCATTTTAGTTTATAAAGGTAAAAGTCTCCTTTTCAGTCATAATTTCTGCAAATTAATTCATGGCATATAAAAGGGAAAATATTAGCTATCTTGGGGTTTATGTCTTTAAGTTTCAAATATGAACATTTTGAAACCTTAATAGCTTTCCTTTCTTCCAATACCAAATGAGGTTGTCTGCTTTGATCAGCCAAAAAAAAAAAAATCCAAAACACACAGCCACCAAAAAAACAACACCAACAAAAACACACTACTCAAAACAGAAAAGCTGCTTTTTCCATAAGTGCTAGCTTTTCTTCACAAATCCTTAACTTTCTTATGAAGCAAAGCAGAAGTACAAGTTACAGCTGCAAAGTTTCTCCCAGGATTTTATTAACACTTTTTTTTTTCCAAATGTAATTCAAGAACATTTAGTAACTAGGAGAAAGTCTGAAATGTCTACAAATGTTTTCCACACAGAAATTTTGGAATCCTGCTTGATTTAGGTTTGCAGAACCCAGCCTTTTCAACTACCCAGCTCTGAAACTGGCCTTAACTACCACCTGACAGCAGTTTCTTACACTGCTTTTACAATTCAAGCCTGCTGACTGCAGCATGCCAGATGTTAGGGAAGGGATTTTCAGATATGCCTTGTTTTATTTCACCACATAACAAACAGAATTAAAATTTTTTAAAAATAGACAAATCTAGAAAATCCTAGTTATCCTAAGCACTTACATATGTCTGTAGGTGCTTTCTGCAAGTGGAGAGGACAGGACGTCATGCCTAAGAAGAGACCAACAGTCCTGCCTCCTACAACAACCTAGTTCGCTTTTAAGTGCTTATTATCAGAACCAATACAAAGCAAAAGTGGGGGGGAGGAGGGAAAATTGAGTTAAATCCGTTACAAGAAATGGTTCTAGTCATTCAACCTCACAGCTTGACTCTTCCCATGTCAGTCTTTGGATATGAAGCATCATGTGGTCCAGTCAGTACCTAGCACAGCTCAGAGAAAAGAAAAAAATGGAGGTGCTCTAGAAAGGGGTTTCTGCAGCTTCCCGACCTTTGTAGATGAGGTAAGAACCTGATGAATCTTAAGGAGCTGTCTACAGATTCACTGAGCTGCTCTAAATTGCATCAGCAGCAATATGCACAGCAGTTTGGCAGGTGGAGATGGACAGAATGTACCAGTGATAGAGTAAAACTCTACTCTTTCCAAGTCACCTTGACACCTACAGCTCACTGGAGTAAACCTTAATGGAGAGGGGAATAAATTATATATAATTTGCCTGCTTAGCCAATCTCTATGGGTTGTTTTTTTTTCCTGTTCTATTAGCATACAATGAACCCAGGAGGTGCCAAATACTGTCCCTTAAAGTAGTTTCTCAGTAATGCTGCTCTACAACTGTTCAAACAAATTGCCAGGGAAATGAAAGCACACAGTTCTATTTCTGCTTCACCAGAACAAAACCAAACCAGTAATCTCGGATATTCAGGTGATGGTAAGACATGCTTTCAATGAAAGGAGACAGGTAGTATTAGCATGTGTTGGGTGCTCAGAGGAAAGAGGAGGGATGCTTAATGCCTGAGGAAGTCATCTGAAGAAAAGAAGGTGCATGCATGACAGGGTCTATGTCATACAGAAATGACTCTCAAAAGTGACAACAGACAATACAAATATGGGAAAGGGGAAATAAAGGGATTTTCTGAGTCCTGTCCCAGCATCTGCTCCTGTGTGTTATGCAGCATGACTCCAATTCCAAGCAATACCTATAAGCAACATCTCTGTCAATCATAATAGACAACAAAACATAGCTCCTGGTCACATCTTTGCACAGACAGCTAGGAAGATATCTTACTTCCTCTGAGCAACAGAAGCCTTTCTGGGGTAATTTGCTTGCAGTACTTCTAACAACACAGAAGACTCTTCCATGCAGTTACTACTATTTACATGGAAAACAATGGCTCTCATTCACAGTGTGCAGAGCCAACATTATTATTATGCAGAATCACATTCTGTGTCATGGCAACTGGGAATTTATTATCATAGTGCTGTCTTTTTCCAATGAACTGATTCCTTCCTTTGATAGCAGTGTTAATTATACCATTGACAGAGCCGCAATTAAATTAACATGATCACGATTTACCATTGACCAATATCAAGCAATTTACTTCAGACAACTGCCAATTAGTTAGTTTTCCAAAAACGCCCTTTGGAAACACAATTTACAAGTTCAGCTCTTAATTCAATTGAAGTGCAAACAGTACTATGATTACTTATCCAAATGGTATATGGTCTAACAGGTCTCTGATGCCCTTCGGACATCTTGGAGCCTTCACTGCTTACCTTTGAGCAGATAGCACTCATTCTACCTGCTGCTCTCCTATCAGCACCATCTCCTTTAGAAAAGCATATTCTATCCCCAGTTATATATCCTGCCCTGGCATGTCTTATCATAAAGCACTGCAAGACAAGTATAATCTTGCTGGCCGAAGATCCTAGAGCGACTCACAGTAAGTATTCTGCTCAATATTTATATTTAACCTAAGTCAAGTTGAAAGCTTACTGAAATTTTGTAAGACTTACATGTTTATATGGCAAGTTTTTTTTTCAAAAGCTAAAAATTGTTTCTCTCTGAATAGCAAGATTTGTGCTGCTCTCTACTCTGGGTTTCATTTTTTGGTAATTTTGTTCATATATAAGCTCTTTGGGGAGATTCCAGATGTCTCCTCTCTGCAATACATGTAAAGATTTAATCAATACTTGGATTTATACTTCCTGTTTAGAAGGTTTTCCCATACTTAACCTGAACACTTTTTATTTTAAACTATTTAAACAATCATCACTAATTTTATATTTTTCTTTAAACCCAGAGCAAGTAATCATGGAGCAAAAACGTCTGTTCCCCACAGTGAACAGGTGATTGTGGCACTGGCAAAGTATTCTGCCAGGCATGAAAGTGTCCTGGGCAAGGCAGACACACACCTCTGTGCCAGCGTCTCAACACCCCAGAAACCATCAGTAACATGCATTTACCTGAAGGTGCTAGGCAACACTCCAAGCAGAAGAAAAGAGGCTCTAAGAGAAATAATACCTCACCCGTCAAGTCTAATTCTTCCAGTCTTGTGATTTCTATGGAAAAAGGAAAAAAAAAAAAAAAAAAAAAAAAAAAGCAAGCAGCTTTGGGGTTTTTTCTATGTACTTCCCAAATATTTACAGCACTCATCCAGTTAGCATCTCCTATTGAATAACATCACATCGCAGTAAGGCACACTGTAGTTATCAATACAGAACCACAACTTATATAAATATCAGTCTGAAATTTAACATACACAGTCTAGGACTGATTCTAATACAGAATGAGACATCTTTAAAGAAGCTAGCCAAGGCCCTGATTTCATTCTTCTTTGAAAAGTTCCTGGAAAACAAACAAAAATCCCACAAAACCAAACAAAACAAACCCCAGAGAGAACGGAGTGGCAGAATGCCTTCCAAATTTACTAAATGCATTGTTTCTCTTCAACTAGGGGATACTAGTAAAAAAAAAAATTGTCTAGCGCTTTAGCAATTTGCAGATAACATATCTGTTCAAGAACACAAAATTAATTTGAAAAGTCTTTTCATAGCAACAAGGGTATTTCTTTTTATTTTATAGATTCCTTTAAAAATTAATAGATAAACCCATACTATACACACACTTCTCAAAACTTTACAGCAGCACAAGGCTGTATAGCAGAGCAAACCCTAAGCATCAGTGGAGGAGGTTGCACATAGCCCATTAGTAAAGGCACAAACCATTTACATTTCACTGATACATCTACATGTGAACATATTTTTTTGAATTTACGTTACTGTGAGCACTTATTTTTAATGCAAAATTGTGTATTAACTCCTCCCCTTTGTTTTTTCTCCTGTTACCCCAGTTTACACCAATTCTACAGCTGTGCTCCAATTTATAAACACACTTGAACAAGCAATTGTACAACATAACCAGAGTAACAGTGTGCAGCTTTGGCCCACAATCACCATACTGCAATACAATTAAAAGCAACAGCATTTACAAATGCCATTTTTGCCAAGGCTGTCTTGCTGCCCCTGCAACAACTAAACCTCAGGGCTGCCTTGGCTCTCTCCCACAAGATGATTCTCCTTTCTACATCCCCAAAGCATTGAATCCCAGCAGTTTTCCTCCATCTCCTTTTGCTGCAGGGTGCAACAGGGAAGGGAAAGGGGAACCAGGCAAGAAAGAAAAGTCCTTCCCATAGCCCATAGGGAGGCAATGCCTTTGCTCTTCATTTCTCCCTAGAAAACAAGCAGTATCCCTTTTCTTTGAAATTTCTTGAAGAAAGACATAACACAGTTTCTCTCTCATGTAGATCGAATAATTAACTTTACTATTAAAACAGATTCTTCTATTTTGAATGTTACATTTTAGATGTAAAGCAAATTAGGCAACAAAACAAGCTATTAATTCTTAAGGTCTAGTTATTCATCCTGGGGGATTTCTGTGTACAAGACCAACTGACATAGTGCATTTCACTCACCCTAAAAGAAGCACCAAGCAAATGTGTTCCATGATATTCTTCCTCTAGTCATTATGATTGGTATGAAAGCACATAAACCTTTGTGTCTCAGGTGAATGATTTAAAGTCTCCAGTACAAAATCTGGAGAGGTTGTGGATAGTCCATAAAGTGTTCTTTTCTCACACCACTAAATATTAATGATTGAATAGAAGTATTATTATACCATTTCACAGGAATTGTTAAGCTTCACTAGGGAGAGGAGGACAAAAGACATTACCATATGAACATGACAGATACTGTTCAATCATGGCTAATAAGCAATACTGTAACTTCATATTAGCACTGTCAGTATTTAAGTGGGGAAAATCCACTTCAAATAAAGTTGGCTTTTTTCACATCCCGGACAATTTCACTTAGGACACTGCACCAAAATTGTCACTACGCTGGAAGCCTTGGGACTGTGGGCAGGCTGTATATAAAGACGTTACATCAAAACCCATAGCCTGGGATGCACAGAAATCTAGTATCTCCAGTGTTCATAGCATTCAGAAAGCACTGGTTATGCATTGAGCCACTTTACAGCAGAGAGGATGACCTCAGGATCAAAAGAAACTACTCACTTAAAAGAGCAATGTTCAAACAGCTGATGCTTCAGAGTATAACTTGGTGGGAAGTCCTGTTCAGGCTTCATGTCTGCTGAAACAAATGAAAAGAACAGCCAGCTTTAGTTCTGTGTACTCACAGACACAAAATGAAATCTCATTCTGCTAAGTGGTGCCACTAAAATAAACTGTAAAGAAAAAGTTGATCCAAACTTCACTGAGCCTTTCCTTGAAGCCTTTCCCCTGACATGAGAAGACATTGGTTTAGGCTACAGCCTCATACTATTAAGCACAACTCACTAGCATCAAAACCTGATCCAAAACACATTAGTACAGACAGGAACTACTGTTACCTCAACAGATTACACACTCATCTCTCTATGATTGAATCACATATATTCCTTACCTGAGTTTCAAAAACATTTATTTTGTTGGTATTTGTATTCTTCTTTTGACATTAACAGGTGTATCACCTCATCTTTCCCCTGCTACACTGGCATAGACAAAAAATTTTCCAAGCCTTCAAAAATTTCTGCAGTTTCCTTTAAAAAAGAAACCATCTTCAAATGACACATTTATTCCAGTGACTATCATCTAAGCTAGGGCTTGAGAAATTATTGCTGCAATGTGGCTGCAAGCATATCAACAACTAGAAGCTGGTAATCTTTTTTTTCCTGCTTGCCACTTTCCTCTCTCGTAAGATATTTGCTCATTTCATCTGTTCTTGGACTATGTAAAACCATTAAACTACTTTTGGCAAAATAATTTGATGGCTGATGACACATTCTTCCTTGCCTTTGGGTGATTACACTAGGGCAATGTAATATTCCCTTGCTCTCTCATACAGATGCTTCCATAACAGGGAACAAAGAAAATCTGCAAGCCAACTGTGGTTAGCTAACAAAATTTAGGGTCACAAAAACGATTAAGTGGAATATCTTCATTATGAGGACAGGCTGAGGGAGCTGAGTCTCTTTAGCCTGGAGGAGACTGAGGGGTGACCTTATCAGCATCTATAAATATGAAGAAGATGAGTGTCAGGAAGATGGAACTGAGTTCTTCTCAGTGATGGCCAGCAGTAAGACAAGAGCAATGGGTGCAAGCTGGGGCACAGGAGGTTCCATGTGAACGTAAGGTTCACTGTGAGGGTGTCAGAGCACTGGAACAGACTGCCCAGAGAGGTTGTGGAGTATCCTTCTCTGGAGACATTCAAAAGTCACCTGGACATGTTGTTGTGTGACCTAATCTAGGTGATCCTGCTCTGGCAGGAGAGTTGGAGTAGGTGATCTTTCAAGATCCCTTCCAACCCCTAACAGACTGTGATTCTGTGAAGATGTTGTCATTCCCCAAGCACTACTGTAAAGACAAAGCAGTTTCCAGAAGCATTCACTAACTTAATCAGCTTCTTAGAAAATGAGTGTTCAGAAACACTTCTTCCAGATACCTGTGATCTCACACTTTAGAAAATACAGCAAACAAACGGCAGAGGCCTTAGCTGAAAACACAGGTCTGCTGTTACAAAAGCTTTATGACCTCACCTACTCTGTATGTGTTACATTGCAAAATGGCTAGAAGTGCGGAAAAAGTAGAAAGCAATCTACAAGCTTATTAACATGTTTTCCCAAAGATGCTGCCTTATGTTCTCATCCATCCTTTTGATTGCAGCAAAAGATAATAGTGGAAGAAAAGAAACAGGGAAGAGGGGAGGCTGTATTTTCTGTGCCTATCCATCTGCTGCTTCAGCTCTCCAGTACAGATCTTCATGTTCCCCAAGGATCTTGTCATTTATCTAGTAAGATGGGAGATTCTCCTAACACCAAGGGAGCTGACTGGTGTAGTGCTCCATGAGAAGGCTCACTGAATTGAAGACAGCTGTTTATACAGCAAGACGGTGCCCAGCAAGAGTTGAGGCAGACTAAACATCCAGCATTAAAGAAGTTCTTTTGGTCAAACACTTCCCCAGCCAACTCAGCGCACTGGCATACGAGTGCATTCTCAGGCTGACAACTCTCTTCCAAAGCCCTGGGGATGTGGACGGTTTGGAGGTTGTTCTTTGATTGGTTTTATATCTTTTGAAATGGGCAAGTTCTTTAAGATTGCATGGGTTTAGCCAAACTACATACCAGACCGTACAGTCATTCAAGGATGCATTCTGTTCAAAGGTGAAATAGCTTTCAGTCAGTAAAAAGGGCACAGGATGTTTGAGAGGCTCATTTGGCAACAATAGTGATGCATGACGTTGTTCAGTAAAATACAGCTTTTCAATTAAAATTTTATCTACTAGAGGTTTATTTAAGTTACACCAAACAACTTTTAAAAAAATCTAGAGCTCAGTGATGTGTCAGAATACACGCTCTGTTATTTGCAAGCCATTAAAATCAGCGGTCCAGATACTTCCTTCCATTTTCTGCCATAAATGTGAGGCAAAGTCACTGCAGCTAGGGGAATTATTCCACTCTTGTACCGCTGAAATTGAGATCAGGATTCAATTCATTATTTGTCATTAGCAAAGGGGAGGAGGACGACCCATGCTTTTTCAAAATAATAAACAGTGACGAGCACAGTGCTCCATAACACATCTATTTTTATTTTAAATGGTTTATCCATGGCTGAAGAGCTTGAAGAAAATTAAACTTCATCAAAAATCCTATTCATGCTTTCCAAACTGGAATGAATAGTCTGTCATTTTACTTATGCAGCTCTTTCAATTCTGTGCTTATGGAACAGTAGTTTTCTGATTTGTTTCTTCCAGTGTGGGTTACTGATTGTGTACTGCAGTTAAAGCTGCTTCATCTTAAAGAAAAGTTATTACTAATACATTATGGGATGCTGGAGCTACTGTCGAATGTCCAGTAGCTTTAGCAGTTCATCAGACTGAAACTAGGAACACACAGCGGGTGGGACATCTGCCTGAAAAGCTACAATAGCATCAGTCAAAGACACACACACAAATTATAATAATGACTCATTATAAACTCTTTGTGCCTCCAGAAGAACAAACATATCACAGCTTGCCATCTTGTTATCATCAAGAATGTGAAAATGCTGCTTAAAAATGGGTGAAATGTATGCTCATGTAAACATCCATATTTATAGGAAAGGAAGAAAGTGACAATTAAACTATATCAAAGTACTGGCAAAACACACATGCTGATGAAAGAGAAAAGACATAGAAGCATACACATAGCTCTTCCTAAATCAAAACAAAAGCAGCCTTTTTTAGAGCTCATATGTGAACATGGAAATCCATCTGGTTTTAAGGAAACAGCAGTTATACAAAGCAGCTATCTTCTTACATGACTAGGACTTTGCATCCTCTAGGTCATCCTACTTGTTGTCTAGAATCCTCCTTACATGTTACATTAAGATCTAAATTTAAGCCTGTGTAACCTGTTTCCATCCAGGGCCTTTGTCACATTTGGAAGCACATTCTAGCATGCTCTAAGTTTTTGTGGAAGCAAGGTGAGTCAGAGTCCACAACAACAAACACAGGCTTTGGAACAACTTTGTATTACAGAACTACTAAAAGGCTGAAAGGCAGTTCTACTGACTGGAGGGCAGGTGGGCAGATAAAAAAAATTTCTACCTTATCCATCCCTAGAACCCTTTACTCCCAAGTCTGAAATACACCTAGGAACATAGGACAACCATGAAGTCAAGACCACTTTGAAAAGCATTTGGCAAACACGCACCCTGTGATTAGTCAGGTCCTTCTGCTCTCAGGAAGGAGACAAATTCTGAGAGAACAACTTCTGGAGGTTTATCCAAAACGCGCACTTTACCAGGGACTACAGCTTTGCAAGGAACTGATTTCTCAGGCATATTGAACAAAGCAAAACATGAAAATCAGAAAATAACCTAAATGACCTTCAAGGAAGCTTACACAAAACACTGAGTTTTGGAAGTGAGGTGCTAGTCTTCAAGTTTAAACCAAAGTTTTAACACTACTCTATCTTCCCCAAGAAGTTAATATCAAAGGGTCTCCATCTCTGCTGATGATATCTTATTAGCTACAGAAACATCTACAGGAACATAGTCAAATTTCTTGGGCTCCAGCCCATTGCAGCATCACAAACAGGCAGTGCAGAGAACCCACTTTCCAAATTAATTCTTACATAATATTGTGACACTTTCTTGGAAGAGACAACTATTTGTTGCAAGTTTTCACAGATGAATGGTGGAGTGAACCTGGATTTCCACACTCCCAGCAAGTTCTCCACATAATGGAGTGAGTGTGAGGATGTTAAAACTGCTGCCTGCTGCACTGGTGTATATAAATGAGTACACTCCCTAGGCCAGAGGTAATGACAAGGTATTAAAGAGTGAAAATAGCATACACAATTTTTTTGTTTGTTTTTAAATAAAGATGGGCTAGTGAATAACTGAGGTGAAAACAGCCCCCCAACAACTGTCTTACCAACAGTTAGCATCACAGAAACACCTTTCTGCATCCCAGCAAATACCAGTTACCAGTATTTAGTACAAACCAACGCTTACACTTTCACAGCTACTTTGCCACCAAATCAGAAGTGCCTTTTCCCCAGCTGAGCTGCCTACATGCCATCATGAACACAGTCAGCACAGCAAAAATCACAGTACACACAACGTTAAACCCGTTGTCACCTCAAGGGCGACTGTTGGCAAACACTCCCTTTTATACTAATCCATCTTTTCCTTTAAACAAAGTTGTGATCTATTTTTCCACCAGCTTTTCCCAGCTAAATTCCTCCGAATAAACTGTGCTCCAAATAAGAACTGACAATGAGCAGACATCAAAAGTGATTTAAGTCCCTGGACTGTTTAACTATTGAGCAGCAGGCACAAAGGAGATACGTGGATTCCCTACACAATGAAGTTTATCCTTTTAAGACAGTGTCCCACACAAGTGAGCTTCACAACATAAAAAAGTTTTTAAAAAAAGAGAAAGGAAGGGATGAGGACAAGAAGGGATGCTTTCTTAGGAGAGGAAGAGATAGCTTATGGAAACTAATAGTTCAATACTAGTCATATAAAGCATACAAACTAAAAGAAGATTAAGTTGTAAATGTAACAAGAAAAAAAAGAAAATGTAGTCAAGTAGCCCACCTACCAACCACCTGTCTCCAGACACCACTAAGGCCCATTCCCTCCACTCCGAAGAGCAGCTGTGGTACCCAGGAGGTTCTACCAGCTACTTCATCTAAAACCACCCCATGTACCCATGTCCTGCAGCACGCAGACGCTGCATTCGCCTTCAGAAGCGGCACTAGACCATCGCACCAACATCCCACCACAACCACCTCCTCCATAAATAGAAGGTAGTTTAAACCCATGTCTCCTCTTTCAGAGCATTTCTTTCTCTGGAGGTCAGAATGAAGCCTAGACAGCCACATCACCCTAGAAGAAAATTATTTTTTTAGTTATGGAAGCTTTTTTCCTGATTTACTCCTCTAAGTCCAATCTTCTTTCTCTTTTCTCCCAAAACACTTGGCATGTCGACCTGGCAATCCATGATATTCACAAATATACAGGATCTACTTCAGACAGCAGGAATTGCTTTTCACCTTTATCTCACTACATTTAACACAGAATGAGATGGAGGGATGTTTATTGACAGCTTGACTGCCTACTGTACTCAACAAGGCCAACTGAACATGGGATCCTGAGGTTAGAAACCTAGCAAGAAGTCATCACAGGTTGCTTATCTCCTGAGTCACGGTATTCCTATCAGCCTGGCCACTCCGAGGTAGCCTAACACCCACTACAGGGAACAACTACTGTTACTCAAAGTAATACTGTGCCTTGCGGAAAATAGAACTTAAATGAAATCTGAACAATACGCTTTGCTCTTATGCAAAGATGTCTGGTAATAAGACAAGGAAAGACAAAAACGAAATCAGTGTCAAGAAATGGGAAAAATCATAACAGTTTGAAGAGTCCTCCATGATACATCTGCTGTTCTTTAAATGAGACAATCTGTTCATTGCAGGAGCTGATTCCTGAAATCCAGATTCTTTTCTAATATTAACCACTTCCAGCATTACTAGTCTCATTCATCTCATTTATTCTGGCCTTGTTTTCATGAAAAGCATTTCTATAGGCTAGAACAAAAAAATCACTTAAAGATTTGAGAAGTCCAGTGCCAGTTTCCACACAGCATTAAAGTAAACTTCTATGACAACAGCAATAGTTAATAGTAGTCACAATCAAAACCACGTTCAGTAAGCAGTATAATTTCACAGCCACATAAATCCAGACACAAATGCAAGATCCCTCAAGTGAGCCTGGGGGTTTTTTCCCCCCCATCACATTATTTTTCCACCTTTTCTTCTTTTTCAGAAGCCATCCTCCCTGTTGGCTTCCAGCAGCACTCAACAGTAACATCAAGTTACCGTGATGTTGTCATGCATTAACAACCCCAGTCCAGATCTCCTTATCTTGAACAGCTGACCACACATATTCTCTCCTGTTATAGCATAGTATTAATTGTTATTCTATCAAAGAGCCAAAGTTCACCAACTTCCTTATTGTTATTAAACTATTTCTAGAGAGCAGAAGATAAAAAAAAATATGAGGACAGTGACACCACATACACATTCATATAACCTACATGGGATATTCCTGTCATTCTCATTTTATTTCCTCTGTACTTTTTTTTTCCCCAATAGACAATTAAGCATTTTAATATGTTTACCTTTTTTTCTATTATCAGGAGAACAATCATGGTCTGGGGTTGTTTACAAAAGTGCTGTGTTTACATAATACTGAGGGGAAAATATTTTAAATAGATCAAGGTATTGGAAATTCATGGCTTGGACTAGGTAGCTCCCAGAGTCAGTCAACTTTATTTCAAGGAACAGTGGATTACCTTAATGGAGCGGTTCCTTTTACTTATAAGGTCAACATTGTATTAATCTGATGGGGTTTTCCAGTTAAATAAATATGTATTTGTTTACTCATTCCCAGAAAGTATCTCCAAACATTCATTTCATTCAACACATTATCTTCCATTGATCACAAAAGAATTCAAACTCTCTAGGAGAGAGGAAAAAAAAAAAAAATCATCCTACCAGAACAGCAGAGAGATCTCAGACACATGCAATACCGCCTTACCTCCTCCTCCTTCTCTCACAGGAGGGACTTGGATCCACAACCTACCTCACAGGTGTGAGCCCTAACCATAGTAGAGAGTTATCTTCCTTATTTTTCTTAAGGTATTCCACACCATGTGGAGCAGTTACCAATCCTCAAGACAGCTCCACATTTTGTTCATGTCAGAGAAACGCTTGAAAGAGAACAGAATTCACATATAAGCCTATCCAACTACTGTTGCTCTTATTTTAACTCTAATACTTTATATGAGAGCATTACAGAGAGCAAGCAGTGAGAATGACTGTTTCTTGATGGTTGGGACACTTGCATAATAGCAAAGAAAATCACCATAACATTCTTCATTAAATACTGGTATCCACAAGCAGAAAATTCAATAGGAGACACTAAAAAAAAAAAAAAAATCACCCCAAACATACCCTGGCAGGTTTCTTGATATAATATTGAAGAGAAGGACCATACGGGTTTAGGTGGAACCCAGAAGAAAGCAAAATAGGTCTTATCTCTGCATTGACATCCTGAATGCCTTCATTTGAAGTTACTAGATGAACCTAGACTTATCTTCCAGCAGCCTTCCAGATCACAGGATGTTTCAGGCTTCTTTCAGAAGTGGTTTTAAAGTAGATCTTCCAAGTATTCCTGCTTACTGTGCTTCATTTCACATCTGGGACATGTTTCAGAAAACATGAGCTGGAAGTCTTTTAGAAAAAAGATAAAACTGAAAGATATTCTCTAGGACCACAGCAGATGCCTTCCAGTAAGAAAGAGACATTTGGACCATGTATCAGACTAGGACTAGCCAAAAGGAAAGTCTGCTGAAACATATAGTGCAGGTGCCAAATCCTCAGCATCAGTTAGCCTGCTTTTCAGTTCTGCTTCTATTGCGCCGCATCCATTTCCAAAATAGATGTAAGCTTAATACCATTTTATTTCCAGGGTAAATATATTTGGCAAGCTTAAGACAACATTATGAACAGTTTTGAAAAAATGAAGCCTGCACATTTGGATTAATTTTCATGTTTTCCTGAAAAGATTTCCCTTTTCCATACTGACCCAGTGAGGTTACCAGAGCTAAACTGATTAAGTAGGCATCAGTACAAGAATAGTGCCCGCTAAACTTGGAGCGGTCATGGGAGACTTACAGTGACCCAAAGCAGCCCCATCATTTCAGATCAGGGAGCAGCTTTGCTGATACTCTGGAAAGAGCCCAGCAATTTAACAGCCAGCCTAAAGAGGGGTAGACAAAAAAAGGCAAAGGGCCTACATCAAAATAAAAATTAGTTAATCATGTTTCATGCCAGTTAGCAAACGTACTACCGACACAATTAGAGGAAGCAGTTAACCAGTCAACAAGTCTTCATGCTCCATGTCAAGTACAGAGAAAAAAAAAACCATATCTGTGAACCTTACTCCTACTCATGTTTCCCACTCAGTGAGTAGAGAGATAAACCAGCTGTAAATCAACTGTCCCATGATAGTTGTTTATCTTACAAGCAGTAATATTTATAAGCAGCTGAAAGTACAGTGGAGAGAACACTGTATCGCCCCGGGTGGTAACCAAGTTTTTCTCAGTGGATTTCCAGGCAGCACAAAGAAAGATTGCAAGCTTTTTCTTTGTATTTGCTCAACCCATGCTGGCAACTGGAATGAGCCTTCAATTATCATTAGAATATGAGAGATAACCTGGAGCCTGTCACAAAGAGTTGGTCTGTTATAAGACTCTTGAAACCTACAAAAAAAATTGAAACTGACTTTTTTTGGTGGTGCTGATTTAAAAGCTGCTGACTAAGAAAAAGAGTCAGAAAAATACGATATGTTTTGAAAGAACATAAATTTCATTATAATGAGGTTGAATCCTCCATTTAAATAACAAAGAATCAAAAAAGAGCTGATCTTTTCTAGTGTAACAAACAAAACCAAGACAAAAACACACTGAAAATTCTTAATAATCCAAATTTAATAGCTTTGCAAATGCCTTCTTAAAGGCCCTATTCTTCTCAGCTTTTCTAGCCTTAATGCTACGCCACTTAAAATGATAATGCTGAGCGGAGCATCTTAAATTTAAAAAAATTGTTGAACATTTCAAAAGTATTGCATTATTAAATGATATTTGCAAGCTAACCAAGAAAAGCCAAAAAGTCTAATCAGAGCTGTATGAGTGTCTCAAGCAACAGAATCCATTAATGGCCCTACTCATCAAAAGCATGAGGAGCAGATTAGATCAAACCAAGTACATTGTTCAAGCATTTAGGCAAATAACCTGAATTGAACATTGAATCCAAAAAATCTACTCAAAAGAACCCCGGTAATTAAGAATCTTTGCAGACCACTTTACAAAATTACTTTTTTTTTACTGTGACATACTACACAGACACCCATGGTACAGGTACACCATACCATACTCAAGTATCTCTGCTGGCCAACTGACACTAAAAGGCTTAAGGTAGCAGACACATCCATTACCTCATGTATGGCTTTGAAATAAGCAATATCCAACTACTAGGTTTTTTCCCCTTCTGCAAAACATGAAAATTGGTTAGGATATCAAAGTAAACACCCCCAAAAGCATAGCTTCTTTATGAGCTGCTAAATCGGGAGTCAGGTGTAAAAACTCTTAGGTTGTTGGCTTTTTTAATTATTTTTTTCTATAGCCAAATGTACAGTGCCTTCTTTTAACATCTCAGTTTAATATTACCAGATAAAAGTACTTGCTAGTTAGTATTATACTCTATTCTTCTTTAACAATTTCCCTGAGAATAAGTGCTTTCGAGTTGTCTTCTTACAGCTTGTTGTGCATCATTCTCATATAATTTTGACTCTTTTACAGAATACATTCTTCTTCATTTTGTATTCATTTCACATTCTTTTCTTTATCTTTAGCAGTTAGATGCAAACACATGCCTAAAAATTAGGTTTCCATACAGGCTATGAAAAAATATAAAGACCCCTTAGGGTGATTCAGCCTACCTTGAGCACCCAACTAAAGCACAGAGCAATTCACATCTTCCATATGTTCGCTTCCAAGTAGCAAAGCTACTTTTAAGAAGCTTGAGTCAGATAAGATGAAACTCACAGTTAATGCTTGACAGATACAGCTGCATCAGCAGCTAGCATGGTGCAACGAGTGCATATGTACAGCACAACGTTTGGTGCTGAGGAGAGGCACATGTTCACACCAGGTACACCTCAGGGAGAGACAGGAAGCAGTAATTCAAGTTTGCTGTAGTCTGTAAGTTCATTTTAAAAGCATAGTTTTTCCATCTAAACTGTTAATGTAGATGCACCCCAAGTCAGTATTTGTGCACTTTGAGACACAACTTTGGGCTTGTTGGGGCATTCAGTCAGTGCCAAACCTTTTGGCCAACTGCCCGCTCTCCATACACCCACAGTATTTTTGGCCCTCTTTGAAGGGCCTTTCATTAACACGAGTGAGATGAGTGACATTACAAATGAAGGTCCAGCACTAGCTACACAGCCAGCCCTGCCACACCTGATTTAAATGCCTGGTGGGACTACCTTCATGGTTATATGCGGACATCTCCCCCTCTCGCTCCACAGATGACTGGTTTAAGAGACAAACAGAAATAGGACAACAATACTGTTGAGGGTGAAGTGTAAAGATTCTGGCATGAGTTGAGGAGTGGAGGACTCTAATACTCCCATTCTCTCAAACACATTCTTTTTGCCTTTGACCTTAACGAGTTTTTCTTCCCTATTCAGGTTTTAAAAGCCTCTGATGAATCAAAGGGCAAAACATTTTTGCTTTCAATAAGAAATCAGGCCAAACACAGTATGAGGCAAGCCAAATTGAAAAGTAGTCCCTGAGAACAAAGTAAAGGCTAATAAGGGACGCTCTGAATCACCTGATGGTGGGTCTGCTGGCAAGAGTCACTGCTAAATCAGGCATCCTTTGTTACCACAGGCAAGGGATTGCATGGAAAATTTAAATCTCTCAAAGGGAAGCATTGATTTTAGAAAGGAAGATAAAGACCTACTAATAATGAACCCAGCAACAATATCACTTCACGGATATTTAACAGTATAAACTGTACATCTTGCCTCCTTTGGGTAAGCACAGAGCACCAAAAGTCACTCTTTGTTATTCACATCAACACCTTTCACTTAAGAGGCTCTTGTACCACCTACAAGAAAGAAATGTGCCTGTAGAAATCAGCATTTTGCACACAGAGCAATCACTAACATGCCCCTGTGTTTCAAGAATGCTATAAATTTAAAATTTCCAACACAGTTGTAAGCAGTAGAGTGATTCAGCAAAGATAAAGCAATAATTCACAAGATCTCCTAGCAGGAGCAGACACAGAATCAGTATTTATCTCTCCTGCTGTTCCCGTATCACTATTAGGAAAAGCTACCAAAAGGCTACTCTTATCACCAGAATGAAAGGTCTTCCCCCTCCCATGACCCTTTCATAACCTCCCTCCGACAACTTCCTCAGCGGAGGGGAGAACACAGTTAGAAATGACTCCTGACCCCCAAACTCTCAAGTGAATTCATCACGCCCAGAGAGCACGTGAAGACCAGTCACTAGGTCTCCTTGCATTCACATTTCAACAGCTCCCTCCTTCTCTCTCTACATCATCCCTTGCACCTGCAAGTCAGGAGAAGTAAAAACATCTGAAGTAGAACCACCCAAACCTTTACATACAAATATGCATATGTATGAATCTTCTCTTGCTGTGCCCCTCAGAGGAAACAGATCAGACTGATATAGGGCAAGAGCAGCATATGAATTATATATTTGCATTCATATGATGCTACAGCCATCCCTGCAACAGGCAATGCTTTGAATTTAGGCCAGGTTAGACTAAGCTACCTACAACAAGCTCAGTGCAAAGCTGGAACCTTTTATGAAAGCTTAGGAAACTCCTGGCAGCTACCCCATGCTAGTGCAGTCTTGTCAAGCCACCTAATTTAAAGTTAATTAGGCTCACCCCACCGCATAGCCACAGTCAAACCCTAAAAAAGGAGTTACATCTTTCCTGGTCCAATTCCCTGCTGCTTTGTATTTTGTCACTACATAAGTGAAGAAAAAGGATTACTATATATTCCAGTTCTATCTGAAAGCATACATAATATAAATGGACATGCAAGTCACGTGACAAAACTTTAAGTATATCTTATTAAGATTCAGGGGAAGATAGAATTAAATGCTAAAGCTCTAATTCAGATCTCCAAGGGGTTTTACATCAGTGTTACATTGATATTAGTGTATTTCTTACATTGATGTAAATTTGGAGTAAGACAGGAGCAGGCCCAAAGACTATAAAGAGACCAAATCCACAAATAGGAAAAAAGAGCAAATTATATAAACAGAAAAACCCCTTAAGCTATTCATATGATTCCAACATTTGCAGTATCACACATATATTGATGAAGTTATTCTATTACAAAACACCTTTTAATCACCAACTTGCTAATTAAACTAAACTAGAATTTTGAAGACTAAAATTTGTCAGGACAAGTCCTGAAAAAAAACTAATCAGTTTGTTTCACAGGCAGTTTGAGATATTCCCTTAATAATCTTTAGTATCGTGGCTCCATGCTGATTTCTACCAGAAACTCTAAACCCAGAGCTTTAGACATTTCACAGGAGTTTTTAGTTTAGAATTATTTAGTGTTGTTGTCAGCTCTGTCAGACTACTACATTCCTGTCTTCACAGGCAAAATAAAAAAGCTGACAGTTGCCTCTCATACAATAAAACGCAGTGCATTACTACAGTAAGAAAGTATATTGAAATAGAAAGTGCATGATTCATGTCAATTTATTCTGAAATTGCATAGAAGGACATTTTTCATCATCACTAGAACATCACGCTAAAGGATTTGGCACCTCAGAGTTCTTTTTACTGACTGCCATAATGCGCCCTAGAAACCTTTTCTCGCCTTATGCCAAGGCAGAAATGAAAGGGATTGACGTGTTCAGCATTGTCATCCCACTTTACACCTTCCACAAAAATACAAAATCATTTTTGGTGAGTATCAGAAGTTTCAGTCAATAGCTCATCCGAATATTGCAGTTTCTCTGGACTACAAGTCGAAAGTGCAGCATCTTTGGTTTTGTTTATCAGGAATGCAAATTGAGATTCTATACCATGAGTGTTTTCACATAGTAAACATTCAGCTCAGCATTAAATACTGTGAACTAGTTTCACACAACAAGTTTATATAAGAACAGAAAAAAATTTCACAAGCATTCTAGTCATCAGCAACACCAGCTGTCCCATACTACACACATCATTTGCAGTAATACATTGTTCTCATGTAATACATATACTGGTTCCAGTTAAAGCTTGTGCCCAGGCCTGAATTTGCAGTATGAGTTTCTCTCCTCAATGCAGTGAAACTGAAGAGTGAATATAGATCCTAAGCTTCAGAAGAAATAATCTTTAGACTCAAGTCTGAAAGCCACATTTTATTACAAATTCACAAGAGATAAATTGCGATCCAGAATTTTAATCTGAAATTCAACATGGCCTGAGAAAACTCATTTCACATTTGGAGACTACAGTTTAGTTTTAAATAGGAAAAATCAGCATCAACCATTAACAGATACCCTTCTACAATCAGTGTAACGGCTGAAAAATCTACCTGTAAGCCGTGCCCAGCAGCATTAGCAACAAGATATATTCCGTGGTCTTTCTGGTTATTCTCCAGGTTGCCACACATATTTTGCATACAAGTCACAAACTGCATGAAGAAATATTTGAACATTGAAACTTGACCTCACACACACACACTAGTCAGCAACACTTCACCTTTTCTCAAAAGGTTTTGACCTTATGTCAAAAATTTATATATTTCATGAATAATTAGACTTGTAAGACCTCAACATTTCACTGAATGTATTATATGTGCCATCCTAGTTATGCCCCATCCTACAGCTTCACTCTGTAGGCTTTGCTTGCAGTGTCAGATACTTCTCAAAGCAGTGGTGCTGCTGAAACACATGGGATTACTTACCCAGTAAACACAGTGCTTTACAGCAAAGAACTGAGACACATTAGGCCCAGAGAGATGAACAGTGCATACAAGATACACGCTATAAGATGAGAAAGCTTTGCAAAGGTGGAGCAAAGTGGAGCAAGCAGTCCATTTCCTTTTTCCAGATGCCCCCTAGAAGCCACAGCTCCCCTGCCCATGGGATGCTGCGTCTCAGCCTCTGCAACACCCTTAGTCCACCAACGCTCTCCTGGGCTGCCACTGTACAGTGACTCCACACTTAACTCACACATTCACACTGGGATTAGCAAAATCACTCTTAGCTGAACAGCTTGAGTGCCTAGCACACTATGTAAATAAAATATTTGCATTCACATTTACTTTCATAAACCAGCTTTCACTTCTATTTTTTATTCCAAGCTGTTAAATGTCTCACAGGGAACCTGATATCGTAAAACCTAAAAGAACAAAACAGAACCTACACTTAGTTCTAGAACTATATGTATCCTATATCTGTGCAGCAAATTCACTACCATCCTATGAAAGGGTTTTTTTGGAACAATTGCTTTAACAAAAACAGTCTCTGTTCTCACCTTGCAGTCACCTTGTAACAGTCTGGTGCCCTGCACTTCTGTATCATAGCCTGCCATCTGGACTTTTGTCTTACTCTGAGCTCAGTCCCTGTCCTGGGCCACCTTACAGTTGTTAATTAGTGACACTGTCTACATACAAAGTAGCCTGCCCATCATCATTTATATTATAAATGTCTTTTGCCCCTGACTCTCCGCTATATTCCTGCTGTTAACTGTCCTTAATTTCAAATTCCGGATGCTAGGTTTTACCTTTAACACTTGAATGAAAAGCAATTTTAAATCAATCCATACTGTCAGTCCCCCCCCAAGCAAATATGATTTCTTAGCTTTGTTAAGAAACTTCAACTGAGTAATTAAAAAACAAAGCAAAAGAAAAAACCCTTTAAGTCACTGAACAAACCATATTTTTAAACATTCCCCAAACAGTTGTCCATATGCCTGTGAGTTCTTACAGACCATCAATTTCCACTCCACTCTACTTGCATCATTACAAGCTTTAGCTTATAAGAAAAACTAATTATTTTTTTGGTTTTTTTAATAAAAACATTGTCCTTGTTTCAGCTGAGAGTTAATTTTCTTTCTAGTAGCTGGTGTAGTGCTGTGTTTTGAATTTAGGATGGTTTTAGTTGTCACTATGCAGCCAAGGACTTTCCAAGCTTCTCATTCTAGCCTGCCAAAAGAGTGGCAGAGGCTGCCCAAGAGGTTGGAAGGGGTCAGAGTCAGCACAGCTGACCTGAATTGGCCAAAGGGATGTTCAGTGTTCCATACCATACTATGTCCTGTTCTGTGTATAAGTAGAGGAGTGAGCAGGAAGGCAGTTCAGCTCAAGAACTGAGCATAAGCTTTGGTTAGTGAACAACTGTGCTGTGCACCACTTGTTTTGTACAATTTTTATTGTCTTCCTCTTCTATCTTATTAAGCTTTCTTTATCTCAAATCCCCAAGTTTTACCTCCCCCCACACACCCCTTCTCACCTCTACATCACTGGGGGAAGTTGGGGGAGCGAGTGAAGGGCTATGTGTTTTTTCAGGCTGCCTGCCAAGTTAAATCACAACACACATTACTAAAGGAAAGTTGTAGCAGTGTGAAGTCAACTAAAGCAAATTGGTAATGAACACAACAGCTGACTGCCAACACATTCTCTTCTGCTAATATTATATCAGCATGGCAGCATCAAGGAAAACAAGGTTTTTCTGAACTGAAGAATTAGGAAAACCTTGAGAAATCAGCCCCAAAAAACCCAAAAGCTGTTGCAGACACCATTAAGGAAAATGTGGCAAAAGCATATTTTTACAGCCAAGATCCCAGATGAGGATCCAAAAAAGCAAGCTTAATGTTTTCTGACATTCCCAGGGTTTTCAGAGATCCATGGTATGTTCTTCCTATCAGTTGCTTTGGAAATGACAAAGCACAAGAACCTACCAATGCAGATAAGCATACATACAGTGGTTAAGCCCTCAGAAACAAGAAAGCGTGCAAACACCATCCACTCAACATTTCCAGACATAATTAGGTGACAACATTTTTTTTTAAAGTGTCATCCTAGTGACTCTAATTCTACTCCAGTAAGAAAACTGTCTCTCTGCTCTCAAGTTTCCATCTCAGCTGAGGTGTCTGGTAGTAATGTTTGTAAAATATAAAGAACAAACTGATCATTAACTATTGCACAGGAATTCAGTGGGATGTCCTCTACCCAAAGAGATAATGGAACTAACAAGAAAGTACCAGCGCTTCTTCAGGTAGAAATTTGTCCAAGTACTGCAGAGCCAAACTTAACTAGAACACCATTGACTATCTCTTGTATTCTTTGATGCAACTAGACAACAATAGAGTGTGAATGCACAGGAAAACACAGGTGACTAAAACAGGATAGCCTTGGGCTCAGGAGTAATTTAGGGCAAAAGCACAGCAGACTCTGAATTAAGATGTAAAGGAAGAGTAATCCAGTGACTGAGTTATGCATCCCCACTGTGACACTTCCATTCTTTACAAGGGACTCACAGCAACAAGAGGCACAAGCCCCACTGAAGTCCTGAACAGTCTAGCCCAACAAAAAAATTGTTTGCCAACTTTTGTCTTTCAGTAGCTCCATGTAAACTCTGGGGTTTTTTGTCCCTTTTTTTTTTTAAACCTGCGAGTTAAAAAAGTGAATACATTTCTCAGCCCTATGAAACTCACCTTGAATTTGAAATTAAAGCTAAATTCTTTGGGCTTTAGCAAAGGACACACCTGACCTTCAGCCAATCTCAGCCCCTGCTACTGTAGTCCTCTGTTATATTTGTGCAGAACTCACCTAATGGGTTTGAAGAATAAGCCACATGATGGCTTAACCCTAGCCAGGAATTAAGCACCGCACAGCTGCTTGCTCACTCGCTCCATGACCCCACAGTGGGGTAGCAAAGAAAAAGGAAAAAGGCAGAACTTATTAAAAACTGTTGCTATCTCAACCCACAAGACAGAAGAGGAAAATAAAATAATAATAATAGAATATATGAATTAAGTTATGCACAGTGCAATTGCTCGCTGCTAATTGACTGGTGCCCAGATAGCCCCTGACCCCTGATTGCCACCCTCAACTAGTTCCCCTGAGTGTATATACTGAGCGTGACATCATATGATATCAAATATCCTTTTGGCCAGCGTGGGTGAGCCGTTCTGCCTGTGTCCCTTCCCAGCTTCTTGTGCTGAGCATCACTGCTTGAGCTCATGACATGCCATCAGCTAAGCACCACATGCTGCTAGCTCACCCTCCCTCCCAAGCAGGACAGATAACAATCAGAACAGTGAAAGTCAGAAAACTCAGATTGCACTAAAGACAGTTTAAGTACATAAAGCAAAAGCCACACACACAAAGCAAAACAAGGAATTCATACCCAACTCCCCGTAGGCAGGCAGGAGTTCAGCCAACCCCAGGAAAACAGGGCTCTATCACACAGTCACTGATGACATCTGCAAACTTACTAAGGGCACACTCGATCCACTCATCCAGATCACTGGTAAAGATATTAAACAGAACAGGCCCCAGTACTGAGCCCCAAGGAACACCACTTGTGACTGGCCACCAGCTAGATTTAAGTCTGTTCACCATAACTCTTTAGGCCTGGCCCTCCAGCCAGGTTTACTCTTTGCCATCACCAGCCAATTTCTCCAGGAGAATGACATGGGAAACAATGTCAGGGACTTAAGTCCAATTAGACAACTCCACAGCCTTTCCCTCATTCATTAAGCAGGTGACCTCATCATAGATGGAGGCCAAGTTAGTTAAGCAGGACCTGCCTTGCAGAAACCCATGCTGACTGGGTCTGACCACCTGGTTGTCCTGGTACATGCTGTGTGATGGCACTCCAGATTATCTGTTCCATAAGCTTTCCCAGCACCAAGGTCAGACTGACAGGCCTGTGGTTCCTGGCATCCTACACCTCGTGGTGCAGTGGCAGTACAACAGGAAATCAATGCAGAACAGTGGAAACCAGAATACGTTTTAAAATTCATCCACCATTGAACAGAAAAGAGAGATTATGACAATAAGGATATGCAAGCTTAGATTTTGGATGTCTTAAGAAGACATTTATAACACTTTCTCATAGAATCCCCAAAAAAAAAACCCAACAACAAAAGACAAACATGACCCACCCACACCCCCCCCTAAAATTAAAGCACACAACCAGAGATCCTGAACCAGGGGATAACAGCATGCCTACATTAACTCCTAAAATAATTCATGAAGACACACAAGAGAAGAGTTCTGCTGCAGTTTTAATTCTTTTTTTCTCAGGCACAGACAAGTGTATTGATATAGCTCTACAAATTAAGTATTCTAATGCAAATCCAGTCCATTTCTGAAAGTCACAGTGACCTGAGCAGCCACCCAGAATAAAATCTTGCCCAAGTTCCCTCAACCAAAGAGCAAGTCTGTATGGTTCTCACAGCACACAGAACTGCAGAAATAGATTTTCTCCATCTCATATACACAACTTGAAATGAGTTCCTCTGAAGAAAATGAGGTAGTTAGCAGTTGTATGAAAAACTAATAGGAATTTTAATAACGTACTGAAAAATTGTGATGGACACAGATACTTGATCTAGGTTTCATTCTGAATTTTAAATAATTAATTTTAAAACCCAAACAAATAGTAATTAGTTTTTAATAATTGAAAGAACACCAGATAAGGAAACAATATCTAAACAGCAAAGGAAATTAAGTAATAATGGAAATGGTTTTAGAAGACCCAGAAGATAACTTGAAATCACAGTTCAATGTACTCTATTTTCTCCTCCCGGGATTCATGCACCCTTGAATTTCATTCATGTTCTTGCTTAGCTTCTTCTTAAGCAAGCCTTCAACATTAGGTCCTGCTGCAATACTACAGAGAATTCTATGACTTGCAGTAGCGAATACCACAATAGAATGGGCTTGTACTTAAGAAGCATTTCTGTTAACCATGTGTTATCTGCTCTGTAATACATACAAGTAAATTCAGATATAGACTCCACCAGATTATACTTGCAATGACTCTGACTAGCATACCATTTATCCGTGCAACTCAGTTTTTGATGGACAGAAGAGGGGATTTGCAGTAAGCAGGTATGGGCAAGTTGTTTTTCTGCATCAGTTATCTGTTTGCAAGAGCGTTTGACATGGATGGGCACTGATGGGAGCAACAGTTGCTGATTTAACTTTGCTGTCTTGCAACCTATTTCAGGATACAGGCTCTATTACGTACGTGGACCATGAGACAAAGGTCAGTCTTGTCAGCTTTTTCCCATCATATGGAAGTGTTACAGTTGAAAGGGTGCTGTGGACTTACAGTGTTTGAAAGCCTGCGTATTTCTAAATGCATAAAGGAATTTCACAAGAGCCTTGTATAGAGAACTCATGAGAGCCTTCAAGCAACAAGTCTGGACTCTTAAAAAGAATAAAGAAGCATTTCAACTCATGCCCAAAGCCTTTGGGGAAAAGAAAAAAGCAGCAGTGTTTTTCCTATCCCTCGCTGTCCTATACATTTGTTTATTTAGATAAGACTAATAGATTCACAGATATGTTGTATGTCTCTGATATGACTAAGCCAGGACCAAATGGCTTAACACAAAAATCCCTAGGAATGCATCTGAAGATCCCAGATGGGCAATAAGGCCATTGATGGTGCCTCCAAGCTGCTCCCTGGGAAGGTGCTTTCCCCAGAACAATCCAGCGATGATCAGAAGATCTACATGGCTGAAAGTTTCCCATGGCCCACAGCACAGTTCAAACTCTTAACAAGTCATTGATATTAAGGAAAGCTTT
Organism: Laterallus jamaicensis coturniculus; assembly: GCA_022605575.1. Lineage (NCBI taxonomy): Eukaryota > Metazoa > Chordata > Aves > Gruiformes > Rallidae > Laterallus > Laterallus jamaicensis. The sequence continues at coordinate 41,502,075 of JAKCOX010000001.1, forward strand.
TAAAAAATAACAGTAGCTTTTTTAGTTCCTGCTTTATTATAAAACATAAAATTAACCAATAGCATTTCTCTCATTCATGAGCAAATGCATGGTCTGCTGTGCTGAAAGTCAGTAGGGGTATTCTGTCAGACTATGAGTCAACAAGCATGTACAGTGGTTTGGGTCCCATACAACTAAAGTTTTACAATGTCTAACCTGTATCTACTACAAACCTCTACATATTTTTTATTCTTGGAGTAGCTGTACCTCTCAAAACAGACTATATCTTGTCCTGTTACTACATGGGTTGTAACTACATGTTACTACACCTCCGAGCATCAGGAACTAAAAATCCCAGTCAGAAAGTGAATCCAAGTGAGCTCAGTACTAAAACTGTTTAACCAGCTTCACTGTCTGACCCATATTCTTTTCTCATACCAGTGCAAATCAATTGACTTCAGTTATTCTTAATTTTTACCATCGTATCCAAGAGAAAAATTTGGCATGTTCTTCCCAGGGGATGCCCCAAGCTAGAGTCTAGCCTGCACAGCATACATCTGACACTCAGGAGAAGTCCTCTGCTGTGCATAATGACCTTATTTCCTCTGTCTCTCTATCAAAAAAGTTGGTGAGAAGCTGTTATTTCCTAGTAGAACAAAGTGCAGTGAATAATTTGAAATAGTGTAGGACTGAATATTAGTTAAGAAAGCTAAAAAAATTGTGGCAAGTCAAAAAAACCACCTGCTTGCTGTTTGTCATATTAAAGTGCCATTTATCAAAGCACTTAATTAAAAACCACCTTAAACAGCATTAATAAAACAGATTTGGCTGTTTCCAATATTAAAAAAACCTCACAAAAAAACATCTCGCTTAAGTCTCCAATAGTGCCCATTTAGAAAGCTCTTTTTCCTGTGATTTATCTCCTTAAATTAAATTTCCAGGTTTTGTTAGTATAGTTTACTATTGGTCACCTAACACCTGACTATCATCCAGTAACACTATCCAAGAAGATAGGTCATGTCACCTTTAAGAAATTGTCTTAAATGTCCTTTGACCTTTGCAAGACAAACAAGTAGGAACCAGGAATCATCCCTCCCCTCCAGCATGTTGCTTTTGAAAAGGTGATCAAGGAGGAAATGTAGATTTCTGCCTGCTTCTTGCCCTCCTGTGGAGTTGGAGATGCTACACTACAAGAGTGGCACAATGCTCCAGCTGCTGCAGAGAAGCTTCTACAACGAGCAGGAGGGCTGTACAGGTCTCCAGCCTCACACTCTGACTAGAGTCAGCAAAGCAGAGCCTAGACAGGAGGTCAGCATTAGCAGCTCTCCTTTTCTTATGTTTGAGTGGGTTTCAGGCAGCCAGGGAGATCACTGACAGCACAACCCATGGGACCTAAAGGCTCAAATGCCTTCTTTTCCTGAATCCTTAGAAAGCTCTGGCAGCCTGCCCCCCTCCTTTGCCACTGCTGCCAAGCTCACTGCTGGCTGTCAGACTTACGCCCTATTAAAACAAGATTACAGGAGGAAAAACTTACCCACAACCACCTTGCAAGCTGTTTAGAGTCCTGCAGTGATGCTGGATCATCACCCTCAGGCATCTCACTCAGGTTCTCTAATGTTATTCACCCTACACTGCCACTGCTTCAAAAAAAACCTCTCTGAACCACCTTTTCCAGCCTCTCATCCTTCCAACATGGCCACAAGGAGCCCTAAGAGGCACACTTACAAGCCCCATCAGGCCCAGGGTTCATTCACATTCCAGAACACAGGTGTCTCAAGAGATTTCAAGTCCCTCCTTCCTGCTTTAGCCCCATACCAAAATGCACAGAGATATAAGTGAGACAGGTCATCATTCTGCTTTCTTGACAAGATCTGCTTTTTAAAGTCTCTCCTGATAGCAAGCAGAAGAAACTACAACTGCAAAGCACTTGGAGACAAATAGCATCGGCATCACAATGTAAATAATTAATGACACAATTCTTTTAGATTGCATTATGCAGAGAGGGATAAATCATCAGGCAAGCATTAAATATTTCATGAAAGTTATCGTAAAGTTGGAGAATCAAGTGTCTATATGATTTCAGAGCATGGAATAGTCATCAACAGATTTAAGAACAGCATCTTATCCCCTTTGCACTACTAACGGAGCTGGATTCTCTTGAATTCTATCTATAAAGTTTTTTTACACCCACTAAAATTTCTAGAAGGCTGATCAGAGTTTCCTTGGGGGGTGGGATAAGAAAAAAAAAAGAGAAGGAAAAAAGAAAAAAACCAAACCACACAGACCTTTTTATGGCCTCTCAAGTGAGGTAGCCAGAAATTGAGGCATGTGAAATTGCTCCTCATTTCTGATAACACTGACTCACTGGGCTAGTAACAAGCAGCTGTGTTGCTGAATGACTATTAAAAAAATATTATTCACCTCCCTAAGTGGTAGTTACTAGCAATAAATCTATCCTCTAGAGAAAAAAACAAGGCAAAACCCAACCCAACTCTCTATTTATAGTGTTATCAAATGAACAGCAAGTGTATTACCATCAGAATTAATAAGTAGAAAACCATGGAAGCTCATCCAGTCACATTACTTCCTCTTCAAATCATTTAACATTAGTTTTACAGGAACAATGGATGTTGAAGTGTCCTGTGATTTTTTGCTAGTGATTCATTCTCTTTTAACAAGCTGATAAATTCTTAGTTCTACCACTGACTTGCCATTATTTCACTGACTGAATTTTTGTGCTATGTAAAGTGCACCTGGAACTGAAAAACTATAAATACTTTACTATTTTCTTGTTTACATTCACATTTATCTTTTTTTCAGATATATATTTTTCAGGTTTCTCTTTGTCACTTGTGCTTATTACCAATAACAGACCTGCTCATGCTTCAACATTTTCTGCCAAACTTTTCCCTCCTTATCAATCTTTAGCTGCTGGTTTTCATCCTATACTGATATCCCAGGTCATCCCCAGGCCTGATAAAACTAAGGCAATGCAGCATCCAGAGAAAAAGCAAAGGAAAATTAAAGCATCCTCTTTGCCTGCTTTGCAGTAGTAGGTGCAGGAAGCCCAACATAACTAATAATCTGATAGGAGATAGTTACATGCACAGGACCTGGATGCCTTCAACTTCCAATACCAAGGTTATAATTGAAGAAAGGCAGTGCACAAAGTCAGAGATGTGTAAATACAAACTGTTTTGCTGGTAAAGTCTCTGTACAAAAGCATAGTATGGCCAGAGCAGTGTATTTCTAAGCTTCTGACTGATTTAAATACACGACAAGGTGCTAAACCCATCAATATGATATTTTTACTTAACTACTAGATCAAGATAAAGTGAGTTGTGAAAGTTTGTGTGTATTGAGATGATTTTTAAACAGCAAAAGAAAATTAAAGTTTACCCTCAGAGTGAAGCCCTACTTTTACTTATTTCTAGAGTGTTTTTGATGGTGGGAGGACTTAGGAAATTGCATGATGTGCAAAATAATAAACTCTAGAAAAATAAGATGTGAAGCAGTGATTATTGGGGAAAATTATTTTTAAATGTACTAGCAGCATACATGCCTTGTGTAATAAGCATATAGATCCACAGTCTAAACCCTAGCTCCCAGACAAAGCCTGAATTATATGACTATTAAAAGCATGGAAGGGGGCATTTTACAGTTTCTCAAAAGCTTCAGCAAGCTGTGTGGAATCACAGCACTTCAGAGGTGGTATGAAAATGCAGGCACTGAGTTCAGAACCAAGAGGAAATAGATCCAGCAAAATTTCCTGAAAGTCCAGATGTCACAAAGATAATATAAAGTTGAAAGCCTCCTCATCCAAAATAATGAACAGTTGTAAACTGTTAGTGCAGCAGTTATATCTCCAGTAGAAAGCAGGAGCAGCTTTGTGGCTGGAACGGGGAGGCGCTGGATTTTGAGCTAAAGCGTGCTACTGACTCACCTGCCCGCATTAGAAAAGCGTTTGACTGCATCTTATTTCCAGTTTTGCATCCCATGTTGATGAATTTCCAAAGCAAGATGCTGATACCAAGAGCAGGTTTAAACACACACAGGTACCCACAGTAACACCATAATTAATAGGCAAAGCTTTACATATGTGGGCCAAAAAGCTTGGTTGCTTCTCTTTTTCCTAACCAGACCAGCCCTATTGATTTCTGCCATCTGGTCCTGCCCCCTACTCTTGGACAGCCTTTGCAATGCAAGAAAACCAGACTATTACATCTCAAGTTCATTATGAAGCCCATCTGTTCCAGTTGTACTGGGAGAGAGTAGGTGTTGGGTTTTTTCTTCTTCCCAATTTAGACACCAAGAAGCAGCCAGGCACAGCCCCAAATATATAACATCATATTTTACCTGAGCTAACGGGCTATAGCAAGTGCCCTGTGTGTTCTGTAATATAGCCAGATGCATTCAAATAAAATACATTTCAGCCTCTGGTGCTGCTGCTTTAATCAGACTTGTTATTCTCACTTCTAAAACAAAATTAGTCAAAATGCCATTATTTTATCTAGTATCTAGTCAATCTCTGCCATACCGTAATCAAAATATACTTAATCAATACCTTTGAAAATTTCAATTTATTTATTTAGCCTAGAAGAAGAGGCTCATGAAGCTGCCTTATATCAAACCCTGTAGCATGATTAACAGATTAATCATCATCTTTGCACAACATCTAGCATAGCACAACACTATTACCCTGTTTTCTCTTAGCGAGCAATCACATAATGAAACATCAGTGAGATACAAAGCTCTAAGCATATTATTTGATATTATTCTGCAGAGAGCATGTGTGTCCAATTGTCTTCCAACCAACAAAGCAGGGCTGTTGTGCCTGACTTGTGTTATCCTGTAACATTGCATAATTCTAACAGCAAACTTGAGATTAAAACAGGCAAGCAAGGAACTGGACCATTTCCCAGAAAGGTCTCTGAAGACAATATATCCTTCTTAGCAACCAAGAGATGATTACTGTGGATTAAAGAATTAGATAATAAAACAAAAAGTCTAATCAGAAACACTGCTGCCAGCTTTTTACTGTCACAAGGCCCATTGGAATAAAAAAAAAACCACCCTAGAATTATTTTCAGTCTGTTACAAAGTCAACTAAAGAAATGAGGCCTAGAAACACATGACAAAGGAAAAAATCCAGACTACTGAAAATCTTTCAAGGAACATGAAGAAAAAAACCCAAATCTGTATTTTTCAGTAGCTTTGATATCTTGGCTAAATTTAAACTACTCAAATCTACTGGAACTGCACTTTGTATTTAGGGACACTGTGAAGTAACTCACCCATTTAGAAGACTCAGGGCAAATTCAGATCTGGTTCAAGCAAGCACAATTCTGCTAAAGTTAGAACATTCTTATTTACCTGTACCAATGAGAAATCCAGGCTGTCAACCATAGAAAAGCCAGAAAAGTTGAGCCAGTGATGACATTTTGAACCCTAACATCTTTCATGCTACTCAGGTTTTCTAGGCAACTGGCAGTGCAGCCATAGAGAAAAATTCACTGAGACGTGTAATCCAGAAGACCAAAGGCCACACTGCAGGAGTAAAATGCATTTATACAGATCATGTAGCACCTGTACTACCTCTATTTTTCCACTTCATACACTGCTGAGGCAGCCACGGACAGGATGGCAGTCCAGAAACCCTGAGCCCAGGTTCAAACAGGATAAATACTTGAAGTTTCTAGATAGAGTGAATATTGGTCTGAAATGAGAAAAACTCTAATGTAGTTTCAAACACTAGCAACAAAATCCAAGAAGTACCTGACCAAATAGTCTTAAGACAAAAAAATTTTCAGTTCCCTGTGAATTTTTCACTTTTTTTTTGCATGTTAGCATCCCATGAAAGCTTCAGAGGCTTTCCTTGAAGTTTTCCTTTGCTGTTTTTTCCTCCCATCTGAGAAATAGTAAAAGAAGATTATATTAATGACAAACTAAGGAGGCTACATGATCAAAACCACAGATTTCAGGGAAATCCAGATTTGAGGTTAACTTAAGTTTCACTGTGCGCCCACACGTGTGCCTTTTCACACAGTTCAAATGCACAGTGACCAGGGACTGATAGATACAGTAGATTTTAGAAGTGTATAAGTTTGCACAAATGCCTAAAAAAGAACTTTACCACATATTTATTCAGTTCTAATGCAGGATATTATTCAGCCACATAGAAACATAAAATTTCTCTTTTGGTCTTTCAGTGTATTGATCTTAAAAGGGATGTGATAATGATTAGTTTAGGTGTTACATACACAATCTGAGATATCAGCCACTTGCATCCCCTTTGGGTATTAAAATACTGTAATTAAGGAAGGTATAATTAATTTGAGCAGAATTACTTTTGTTCCTGTTTCCATTAAGAACAAATGTCAGGTTTCTGGTGTAGTACCATTTCTTCTAGACTCACCGTCAAATGAGCTAGTATTCATTGATATCCCTAAATTGCCAGGTAGTATTGTCAGAAGCTATGTATTTCATCAAGTTTGCAAAAAAAAAAATTAGAGAAGTTATACAGTAGCTGAAATAAACTTTAAACTACTAAGCATGCTGTGGCTATTAAAAAAATGTAGGATGTGAGATTTAGTCAGCTGACAAATTGTACTAAGGGTAGCTCGATATCCAAGAAACATTACAGAAGCAAGATATTTTACTTCAAGATTAATCTCTTTCCCAAGGTCAATAGATATTAAGTGAAATGTTTATGGAATACACTTTAAAAATAAATAAACAAACAAACCATAAAATGCCACCTTTCATCTTGCAATTGTCAACATTGGAGAGATCTTCAAGCCAAAAAACTTCAAATTCTGAGTCACACCCAGAAAGTTAACATCCCTGGATTCTTTTAACAGTTTTCCCTTCAGTCAGCATCACTGTGTCAAACCTTGTTCAAAGCAGGTACAGATTTGCTATCACTCTTGATTCTTTAAAATTAAAGAACCAAAAATGCTTATGTTCTCTGTAACAGACATATCTGTTCAGCAGACATATCTGTAAGGCAGACCAATTGTTTTTCCTCATATAAAATAACCAATTACCCAAATACTTTTTGCATTAAATATACAGCTATTTTTCCATAATGCACCTGGAATGTGGTTTGTTCTCAGTCATTTTTTGGAGCTCTCTAGTTACCCCAGTATCACAAAGGGTTCTGCTTTTATCATCATCTGTGTTTAATTGATATGCTGTTTACTTGACTTTTCAGATCATTAATAAAGATGTTAAAGAAAATGCACTTAACACTTATCTCTGCAGCACTATTAGACATCGCTCCACAATCCATTGCTTTTCTATTTATCACTTTGCAAAGACCCTTTTCCTGTACAGATCAAATTGGAGTTGGGTCTCTAGTGAAAACCCAGATTTTTCATTCTTAAGGAACGAGTCTGACTACAACATATTTCATTGGAACCACCATAATAATTCACCTGTAATAAGAACATATGGTAGAGACAAGATTAAATGTTGAATGAACTGTGCCTGAAGAAATTTTCTCTGGATTACTTCAGGAACTGGCCAGGGCAATCAGAGATGAATCATTAAGTTGACCAAAGATATCCAAAATTCAAAGTTTTCCGATCTCCAGGTAGGACCAAAAAGGACACCCCACTACCATTCATTCATCTGTAAACATACATTAGAACAACTAATAAAACAAGCTTTTTACTTGTATCATATGGATACCTAAAGTTCAGCATGGATTTGCTAAAAACCTTTCAATTTTCTAGGATATGAAAACTATGAGAACATGAGTGAGTAAGCATGTGAGAACTACTGCAATAGTTTTTCTTGCACATAAAACACCGGTATGAAAAATCCAAGCAGATCTGGATAGAGAGATGTGAGTAAAATCTAGGCTAAACTACTCCAAGGTTCAAGGCATCGTACTCTAATCAACTTGTAACCTGATCACATAAGACACCAGAAAGACAGTTCAGAAATCCAGAAAACTCTCTCTCAGTGGTTATCGCCTGTGGTCCTGATATTACAGTACTGCATTTTCAATTAAAAAAGATAGAGGCTAATGATTTACGATACACCCAACAGCTAGAAAAGAGCAGGTGATTTTAACACTGTAACATCCGCTTCAGTCAGTTTTGTCACATGCACACAACCACTCTTACTGAAAAAGATCTGGCATATTGGAAATAAAGGAATTCTAGGCACAGCTACCAGATATTTTGCTATAAAATTTTGGAATTTTTAATCATTAGCAAACATTTGCCAAGGTTTAGAAGGCTAAATAAGTCTCACTTAAGTCACAGACCTTAAAAACTAATTCATCATGGACTGACCTGGCTCTGAATGTTCTTTTCCATGTACTGATTAAACTGGGAATTTACGGTAAGCAAGGCACTGGAAAAGCACTGCAAACCACTAATCTCTCAATCCCTACAAAAAGTTAGCAAGTTATATTAATTGACTGCTGCCCCAAAGCTGTACTGGTATTTGTAATGATAGCAACAAACATTTTTCGAATCACACTGTTTACCAGGAAACCCATGCCACTGACATCATCCCAAATGGTTCAAGGTAATCACAATTTTGGGTCAGAGAGAAGATCTGACACCTCAGGGCAAAGAGTCTTTTCACACCTACTCCCCATACCAAGTCAAATAACAGCACAAATTAGCTCTTAGGCATCCCCCTTTGCTCAAAGGAAAAAAAAAAATATAAAAAAAAAAACAAAAAGAGACCCTCTGCAGCAGCTAAATAATAATCATGCCAAGATTGTAAAAAAATCCCAAACTAAAACTAGTTCATACTAGAAGCAGCTAAACTATTTCAGCCTGCAGCAGCTCCACGGGGAGAAGTGCTCAGCTATACAGCTTCAGCAAAGCCAGTACATGCCTCTAGCAGTAAAAGCATCCCAGAGCACCTATAGAAGTCTTACACTGGAGAGATTACAGTGCATGCAATTGCACTCACATCCAGCTCAGTCTATGGACCAATGGGGAAAGACAAGCAACCTGTCAACTTGTCTTCCAAGCAGTTTGTAATTAGCCATTACCCAGACTCTAGAGGGACTTCATGCTTTCCACTGCCTCCTCTCCATTGTGCAAAGAAAAAGAGAAGGATGAAGCTTCCTATCTCCCTTGCTGAGCCAAATACCCTGGAAAAAAACCCCTCTCAGCAACTGTGCAAGAGCAAGCACGCCCAAAGGCTTTGTTCAAACATCTCTGTCTCAGAACTGAGGTGTTTGCTACTTTTGATACAAAATGAATTAACTTAAGCTCAACGTTCTCAGACAGGACACTTGCCAGAAAATGATGAGGTTCAACAGCATGCAAGGCAGTGTTTCAGCCTACAACTATTGACTAAGGTTTTTCTATCTCACTGTTAAATAACAGAAGACTCGTTTCAGCTTCTCCCTCCAACCATCTTTTTAAAATGATCGAAACAATCAAAAATCTTCACAAGAGAGAGCTATCAGCCTCACAGAACACAGCACAATCCAGATGACCACAAAGGGGAGATAACATAAGACTTTGCTCTGAGGGCTATAACTCGCAGCGTTGGCGACTCCATCTTTAAATTTAACCTTGTACAGAAGAACTGCATGTTTCACATGTACCACTCCACTCGAATTGAGTAGACATACTAAAACTTAATAGCATCCTACCACTGCAAATAAAGTAACATCTCAGAAAGTCTTGCTAGGTGGATGGATTTGGAGTCATTATCCTCCTAAATAGCAGAAACATAAGTACAAAGAAACATAAGTACAACCACCATACAGCCAGCTCCTCATCTATCACATCAGATCAAACCAGGTTTTTACAACATGGTCAGCTCTGCTGCAGTGTAAAGGGACAGGACAGGTTTTGGGCCTTGTATCACTAGGTAAGACATCCTTAAACAGCACAAAATAAACTCAGCTACAGGAAAACGCAGTTGAAATATTATTCCTTTTCTTGGGGAAGCTGTAGCATTAGAATCCAGTTCAAACAAAGTAAGAAAGAGACTGCAGGGCTGGAGTTGGCCTTATGTGACAGAACATCAGAAAAATGGCAAGATCACAATCAAGACTGAGATGTCAGGATTTGGGAAAATATGCCTTTGACTGGCACTGATATTTTTAAAAGGAAACAGTACATTTAACCTATCTGCACTTTAAAAAGCATTTCTTGTAGTGTCACAGGAGACAAGCTAAAATGTAGAAGAAGGGAATTAGCAAGGTGGAACAGGGGCTGACTATAAGTGGTTGAGCTGAAAAGCATAATTCAAGGGATAGGAAGGAAATTATCAATGAACTTTCTCAAGCTCAATCTTGGGACTGATATTGCTGACTACTCGCTAGCAACTTTACAAAAGCAATCTTGCCATGACCCATACATTTCTATTTCTCAAATACATGGGTAAACAATCTTTCCTATGTGCCCCACAGTCAGCAAAATTTGTCTTCAGAAAACCTAAAAAGATAGTACTACTAAAAGTTATGTGTTACAATTGCTGTTAAAAACTATCACTTATCCTGGTTATTTTTGAAAGCAAACTCTTTACAGAGATGTTAGAAATAACATGATTTAAATGTTTATATAGTACAAGAAGAAACAACAAGCTCTGAACTACCCAAGAACTAAAACTAACTGAACATTTACAATTAAAACTAAGAGAATTTAGAATTTAAACTGGAAAGCTGCTTTAGAACTTGAAAGTTCAACAAGTTTTCAAAAGTTAAAAAAGCATTTGTGACAATATTGAGATTTGTACTTATTTACACATTCTTGAAAGCTTTCCTGCTTGGAATGACTGAAAACCAAGTGTTTATGACAAAAATGCCAACAGAATTTTAAGGTAGTTGAACGATCCTATTCACTAAAATGATAAACAAGTTCATGTAACTGTCACATGTCATTTCACAAGAAACAGCTTTCAAATATATGTTGTTTTCAGGCTTAGAAGGAAATAGGAAAACAGATTAAAAAAAGAAGATAGAATTGTTGAATCAGATATCAAGAATAACAAAACAAGCTGTTAAAAAAAAAATCTACAAAAAGAGCAAAGCTGGAACAGCTTGAACTGTTCTGCAGCACATAAGCTCTGCAGAGAAAAAAAATCTGCAGACTAAATTCAGTTGGTTTATTTCTCTTCTTCATATATGAAGTGAGCTGTTAATCCCCTCAGTATGTCCTTATTTTTCCTTAATGTTCCAAACTGTATACATCAACCTCACAGGTAAGCCCGAATCATTAAGCCATGACCAGAAAAGTGATTGCAAAGAACTGTTATACCAGTACTACAAGTAAAATGAATTTATTATTAAAAATATGAAGAGTAAGAATAATAGATAAGAAAGACATTCTTAAATTTAGAGCATTGCCTGCTGTCCAGATACTGTTTTGAAGAATGTGTTTCAACTCAGATTTACTGACAAATCATGTGTTAAAACATAATTATCTCTTTTCATCCTTGATATTTACTTATAACTTTTAAGCTGACTTGACATTTTCCTTTTCCCACAGAAAAAAAAGAAAAACTTAAACACATTTTTCCTATCACTTAGCAAAATAGTTAAGTAATCAGAAACTCAACAGTATGTTTTTTCTGGCAAATATGGCTGTTGACACAAAGAGCTAAAGTTATCTTAAGTGCACGGACAAACCATTCTGGGACAAGTTCTCTCATCTCCTCGCAGACCCAGGGCTCTACAAGGAGGATTGATAGGTATATCTCCTGGCTGGCATACTCTGCCTCAGACCACAGGGTTCCACAATAAATCAATCAATACGTCAGTATGATTGCATTATAGATCCGAGGCAGATCCTGATGAGGGAAGGACATGGAGTTGCTTTGCTGGTGAGCAAATCAGAGCGCATATTTTCTTTACTCCAGGAGTTGAAAATACATACTCAGTAGCATTCAAGCGATGCACCCAGACAATATCTAATCCAGAAGTCCTGGTAAATATTACAAATCTACCCCATTAAAATTTTTGAAGAGTTGAATTGGCAGAGCAAGTTAATAACATAAGTGTTTTTCATTATGTAGCTCCATAGTTTCAATCCTTAGTAGGTACCACTAATCCAGACTTGATATAGCTGGGAAAGAGTCTTGGGACCATATCCCACAGAATTTATGATGATCTTAGGCAAACTGAAGTTTAGCCAAAAACCCCGCAACAGCACTTTTCTCAAAACATGCTCTTCTCTATCCCAGCTAGGATTTGAGGAAGCCAAAAGATGAAATTTTTGATAGGGAATGAAACTCCACAATCTGTCCCCAAAACTGATGTCTCCTACCCACTCTCTCCCACAGTATCTAAATTGCCCAGTTATGTAAGTTTTGATTGTTAGGAAGAGTTCTATAAAAGGCTTGGTTGATTTCACTTGTTTCACTACAGGATAAAAATCAGATCTTAAACCTTTTTGATTTTTGTCCAGAATTGCTGTTTCAAAGCATACCCAAGTGAGTCCTGACATGCTGCATGTATAATAGCCAGCTATCACCATGTCCAGCAAATTTGGGATCAGAGCAGAACTGAACTATTAGGAGCACAAAATCAACAGGAAACTGTTCAAAGCTGAGCTGTGAAGAATTCCCATTACCTTGGGAAGTCTCCTGTGCCAGGTCAGGAGAGCCATTTTAGCCATCATGCCCCACAATTAATCTGCAGAAGAGACCAGAATAGAAGTTAGAACCCTCATGCATCTGCACACCAGTGATGTAGGGTCAACAAGGTGTCCTGGGATTGTGGACTCAGTGTGTTACAGACGGTATCTCTGACTTCCTCAGACCTTCTCCACCTCATACCACAGTGAGCTCCAGAAGGATAGCCCTGGGTTGTTTGACTTGCGCTACACCAAAAACTTTTTTTCCATTGGAAACACAGCAGTTTATCTTTCCTTTTCAAATTGAGAAATTTCCAATTCTAAGGGGGCTCTAAAAGCTTAGAGATAGTCCATACTACGCATCTCAAACTTCCTTATATATAATGAACTATTCATCTTTTAGTTAAAAATAAATTGGCCATACTTTCCACTTAGAGTAGTTTAGTAGCTGTTTAATTTACATAATTTTAGATTATACAACTAATAAAGTACTAATTATTGTACTTTTCTGTCATATTTGAATTCGCAATAAAAAGGTCTAAGGCTTTAATTAGCATAAAATCAAGTCATTCAATTGCCATCTTTGAACATGGTATAATTACAATAACAAAATCAAACTACAAAGTACTTCCAGTAGGTGGTTGGGATACATTAAAGTAGATCTTTAAGAGCTATGTTGATTTAATTGCAAGTGAACAGAACTTTTTATTAATACAGACATTAGGAATCCATGTACTGTCTAGAGGGAGAAATATATTTTATTGTTTAATAGAAGCGTGAAACTTTTGGCTACAATATCTCAAGCAGTATGCTTTTAGAAGAAATTGATTTGGCCCAGGTCCAGGAAAAGATTTGGTGTCCAAATGCCTGATTTTGCTTTGCTCAAATCCTGAATGCATGGATCCAGAGCAGAACCCAGATATTAAAAAAAATATTACTTACAAGTAAACCAGTGAGTGCTCTTCACTAGTCATACCTCAGTAGACCCACAGAAGCAGAGCCTGGCAGAAAGGTTAATCTCTCAGCCAGCCATATCTCTCTATACACCTTACACAAGCAGAAAACACCAATGAATGACACACAAGGTAGGACCCCCAGACAGAAGGGTCTCATGATTTGGGCAAACAAATCTCCACAGCAAATGGAGAGCTTTCCCTAGGCTGAGTTTGTACAAGTTTAAGACCATGCCATTTACACTCTGAATTCCGGCATTACCCAGACCTCCAGATGGCTTACCACTTTTGTGACTTATTTTCTACCTTTTCACCGCTTGTTGGAAATTCCACTATACCTACACATCCAAAACATACCCTCCCAAACTCTGAATAAATACTATTACATTTGGTTGGTAAACCTTGCAAGGATGTTAGCCTGTGCAGCTACAGCCATAGCTGTTTTTCCTAAAAGCGGTGAAACCAGCCACCCCCAAACAGGTTGAAAAGCTCAGAGGGAAGGCAGGAAGGTTATTCACATAGCAACAGTCTCACAGTTCTGTCAATTTTATTTATTTAAGTAAAAAAAGGTTATTAGCTCCACACTGTCACAGGTATTTTTATCCGTTTGTAAGCCACTTCTCAGCAGTAGCAATTAATGCTACTGCATACGCAGTCTGCTGTGAAGTACATTTTGAAATGGTTTCTAAAAACAGTCTAGCTCCTTTTCCTAGCAAAATCTTGGAACAACCCTGCCAAAACACCCAGACATAAAGCAATCTTGTTCAGACAGGTCTTAAATATTTGTCCCCTCGCTGAAGTATTCCTTTCAGCCACATTGTTACATTTGGATCGCACAGATGAACACAGATTGCAGTGCGGTTTGCAGTTCCATAACTGTAATGATGTAATTCTAATTTAGGAAAGAGATATTAATCTGTAAAGTGAATTGCAGTTCTTGTTAGCAAGCCTTACCCAGGTCCAATAGCTGACAATAAAACAGTAGTCTAGGCTGAAACTGAGCTCCATTGTCAACTGCAGTCTCATTTACCTAGGCACAGCATACAGCCAGGACTGAGTTTATTTTCCCAATTTCCTTTAGCAGTGTGGAAGGGAACAAGAAGCATGTATTCCCTAGGCATCTGAGTATCCCAATGGCAATAAGCACTTCCTAAAGAGAACTTTGCTCCCAGGGGTAAAAGAGCTACAAACATTATTAACTGTTGCAAGAGATGAAGAGAGAAGTGCCACTAATGTCCCTAGTTCCCACACAAGAGCAGAAAATCAGGTAAATATCCCAGCTATGCCAAGTCATCTACTGTCACCACTCATAGCAGTTCCAATGAGCTTAAGCAGAGCTTTAAGAGCTCCTATTCAAGTTGTTCAGAACAGCAATAATTTGTCAGTTTATTTGACAAACTTTGACTTATATAACACATGCACACAGCAGAAGAGAAAATGCAAGCAGGTGACAGAAGACTGCATAGACTGACAACTAGTAAAATAATGCTCTCTGATACAATGTAGGAAATTAAGAGCTCAGCCTCATCTTTGGTGACTATGTCTGACAAGAATTTTCATACATGACTTTTAAGCAGTTCTGCTGTATCCCTGAGGCTTAAGGAGATAAATTACAAATTATGAGCACCTAAATATTATCTTAATAGGGGCCAAACAAGTACCAACTGGATGGTATCACGTTAACCAGATATCCACATAATTAGCCTCCTAAAAATAAAAGCTCGTTTTTGCTTTTACTATACATCTTTTTCCCTTCAAGAGATATAAAGAAAGTTTAATCATCCTAAAAGCTGAAGAGTCTCAGAGTAAAATTCTCAAGCACTCAAGAGCCCTCTGGGGAGAAACAACGCAGAGATGACTAACCTCTTCAGAGTGCAGAGGCATCTCTTCAATAATCCAGCACAATTAATACTCACCATTCTTAACCTCAATAATCTGACAAGGGAAAATAACATGTTTTACCTTCCTGGCTTCTTTTTTTCCTCATCTCTCTGCGAGAATTTTTGCTCCTTACTGCAAAACAACACCAGTACCTCGTCCAAACTGCACAGCAACAGTTTCAGAGAGAGAAAATAAATTCTAAAGTGTTGAATAACGAAGTCCAAAAGAAGTCCACAGAGAGGACAGGAGGACAAAAAAAAACCCACCAAGAAAGAAATCTGAATGGCAGATATCCACCAGCCCATGGGCACCTTCTTTATGAAGGAAACTGTTCTAGTGATTACTGACAGTCTTGTTTCTCTACAAGTTGTAGGCATAGCACTAACTACCAAAGCAGACATTTTCATTAGACTACTTTGACAACTCCAAAGAATTTGTCACATAATGCCAGAACACATTTGGTTGAGAAAGAGGGAAGGTGGCAACAATCAAGGGCACACAATCCTTTTTCAAAAGCTGCCTAGTCTTAGGGATGGATAGTACCACTGAGAACGTCTTCAGTCTCCCAGCTCTTCAGACAGAGAAGTGCAAAAGCATGAATCACAACCTCCATGAACTTTAAAGGGTCCTTTTGAGAGGTACACAGAAAATTATAATTTTTTTTCCACAGCTGCACTTATAGTTAAGGCAATCCTTTGCAAGAACAAAGATGTACTCTTCTCTGACCCGCACCAATGTTATCAAGGGCATTCTGGGAATTTCACAGCAGCCAGCAGTGAGTAGACACAGAAGACACCCTACCCACAAAACCACAGCAAGAAAGAAAGCTTTGTGACAGAGAGCAGTAACCTGGGCCTCATTAAAACAAATGAGAATTTTTGTTTAATTAGTTTGAGACACAGACTATGAAGGTTGCATGTGAGACTTTGGAGATCTGTAATAGTCATTTGCTCTCACATCCCCCTTGAATGGTCACTCTAGCTTAATACTTCAGGAAAACTAATGTATCACTCCCCTAATCAGAGTTTGTAAGTAAACAAAGTCTATCAGGTTTCAAGCAGCACTACTTACACTGACTTGTAACTTGCATGCCTGGACATTCCCAATTAAAGTCTCACCTCCCCTTCTCAAATCCAATTTTAGTCTGTGTCGTGGCTGTCTCTCTGCAGCAGACATAAGAGACTCAAGCTCAGCACTAAAGAATCATTAATATACAAGACAGAAGTTAAAGGAGAAATACAGGCCTAAGAACACAAACATTAAATGAGGAAAAAAAAAATAAAAATCAATAGGAGGTCAGGACCCCAAAACACACATGATGTGCTCATGTGCTCTCTGGAAACAGAGCAGCACTTGCACTGAAGTTATGCTGTACAGAACAAGTATACCCTGATGCATCTATTTATTTGTGCATGAAGCCACATTTATAGTCTCAATGCAGAACTTCAATACACAGCAACAGGGTATTTCCTCTCTGTTATTAAGACTAGATGTACTTTCAGACTCTCACAACTTTACCTCCCTTTGAATATCAGAGTTCTGTACTATATCTCCTCAAACCTTCACAAGCTTTTTACCAAGCAGAGTATCATATTGTTAATTTACATCTTCATTAGCATACTTTGTCCTTCTCCTATTTCCAGTGATGCATGCAATTCCCTTAAATCAGTTAATGTCATTACAGTGTGCTTACACCCACTCTGGGTAATTAACAAAGATAATGTACTGAAAACATTAAAACACTACGAATACACACCAAAACACATGCATCAACGATTGAAGGGAAAGAGTCTGCTGCTGGGCCAGATTTCATCACAATAGTTATTATTACAGCTATTACATCATCCTTTCTTATCCTAATAGGGAAGCTATATAAGAACAGAACTAATTTTACACATCTTACAAAGGCCTAGCTGTGAAGAAATCAATCCTTACTTTTATTTCTAATCTCTGAGGAAGCTTGAGTATTCAAGTCTCCATCAGATATCTATTCTAATTTAATCAAGTACATATGACTATGAGACACTTGATAAAGTGCAGCACTAAACCCTAATTATTGTAATACCTACAAGACAGCGTTCCTCATCTTCCTTTCGGCTTCTACTTTTATTTTGGGTTTTTTTTTCCTAGGAGAATAACCCAGTTGGCCTGGTAATGCTGGCTGTTTTTAGAAAGACATGTTGAATGTCACCAATAGCTCTATTACCCCCTGGAAGAGACTTGTCTATGAAACTCGGCTAAGCTAGGGAAAGATTGCATCTCACTGTGTGTACAATGCTAGGGTAGCATCTGTACCAGTACGTAGTATCATGAAACAATATACACAGAGCAATATACACAGTAACATACCTCTGGGGTTACCTGGTCCAGCACCTCACCCAAAAGGCCAGTGTGTTCAAGGAATAGAGAATGCACCACCTCTTTGGGACCTTGTTCCAGTGTTTTGATCACTTTTTTAAAAACAACCCACCAATCACAAAACACACACAAACACCTCAATATTATTTAAGGTTTTCTGTGTTGCAATTTAATCTATTGCCTCTTGTCCTGTCACTGAATATCCACAAGTTTCTGCTTATGTCTCCTCCATACTCTCCCCATTAGGTAGCTGAACACAGCTCTAAGGTTTCACCTTTTCCCTCTCTTCTCAAGGTTTAACCACCCCAGATGTCAACCTCTCCCATATGCCACAGTCTCCAGACCTCTGACCAGCCTCATGACCTGTAACAGACATGCTCCAGTTCAACGTCTCTCTTGTATTGGGGACCCTCAAGCACTACTGCAAGTGCAGTCTCACAAGTGCCAAAGGGGAATAACAATTTTTGTCAACCTCTACCTACATTTTTATAGCCCACAGGGTTCTTTAATCCTTGTCCACTCCATATTCAGCTCCCTGTTCACCAGGCCCAAAGCGGTCACACATGGTCTGGAAGATTATGGAGTCTCGCTTGCTTTGGGAAAAAAGCAAGCATTCCTAGCTACAACTGGCTTCCACACAAGTTACGTGGAATAAGGTCCAGCAAAGCTATTTCTCTGTTACTACTGGCCTACCATTCATTCCTGAAGATACTCCCAGCTATCCCTTATCTTGAACATGAATAAAGTGGAACACCTATAAAATTAACATTTTGTTGGTACACAGACATAGGACCTCTAAACATGACTAATTTCTACACCATGGAGGTTGAAGTCAAGCAAAAGTTTTACATGCCCAGAGAAAAAAACCATTACTTTCTCTTTTTGCCTCTTAACTGCACAGCAGTCTTTTCAACCTCATCTTCTCACTTTCTGGAATTTGCTTACACTCTTCTTTAGCTTCATTCTTTATTCTTGTGATTTGGGCTTTCTTTTTTTTTTTTTTAAAGCAGCTATTTCTGCGTGAGGAGAAAGGTAATTAGACCATTACTACAGTACACACACCCCCAACCTGATCTTTATTTCCCATAACTCTGCTGAAGCAATAACCACCAGTGGCAGTCATAATGAACGTATCTGGTCAGAACGGCTTCATACATCTAAAAGTGGCTTTGGAGACAGATGACACAATAACCGAGAACTAATTTGAGTAGCACACCCACCTAACCACAGTGCCAAATATGGAAGAAACTAACATCTGTGTTTGGTATGCAAATATGACTATTAGCCATCTTCCCCTCCATAAATACTGAGCAGCCCCAGAGCCCTTTAGGGTCTTTGTACAGCAGTGCACTGCACACCAGGATCTCTCCTTGAGGAGTCTCTCAAGGTTGAGAGAATCCTTATCACTTCAGATAATCTATAAGAGAATTGGGAATAAGCCTGCTGAGACTTTGAAAGTCTTATCTAAGTGATATAAAGGATTGACTGTGCACGTATAATCCTTTAGACATAAACCATTGACCACATCCAAGACTAGGATTGGATCCAGGTGTACATCCTCTGAAAAGGAGTTTAAAAAGCAAGGAGGTCCATTCTGGACCTCATGTCACAATGGAATGAGGGTTTCCCTGATAGTTTTGTCTGACCCTGCCCTCTATTCAGTAAATCAAGCATGAATTGCCATCAAATCTTGTTAAGTTGCATTTACCATTGCGTTTTGTTATTAATAACATACATTGCTGCTTCTCTCACAAGTGAGGTGCATCTTTATCATTCCATCTGTGCAGCCATTTATTAACTCTTCCCAGATTTTGCAGTTGTAGGAGATAGAGTCAATTACTAATAGGACAGTCGCAACTACCAACACATTATACTTACATCCATTTGGTGTTTCAGAAAAATTACAGAGAATCACAGCCTGTAAACACAACTAGAATGAACAGTTTCTCTCCTCTGCCTGGATTTTTTTTTTAAAAAACTACTTTCTATTGATAACAATTTTTGTTTCTGTTTTTCATAACCATAGCTGGCTCAAGGTATAGATTCCTACTCCATTCAATCTTCTCTAGAACTCAAAAACACCCAGACACTTTCCTAGATTCTCACATTTTTACTGACTGTTTCCAGGGATTAAGTTCTTCAAATCACCAGTGAGCACAGCCAACCTCCCAGGTAACATATCCACTCTTGGCTTCTCCATACTCTTCCTCCCTTCAGTTCTATTAACATTTTGCAGATTCCCAGAGTCACATCCACCACATAAAATCTTTCCCAGTCTTCCCCTCTCTACTACACCTTACAGCCAGCTGACCACTGTGCTAACAAACCACAACTAAAAATAACTCCAAGCAAAGAGTGGAGTAGAAGGCCTTCCTTCCAAAAGGAGACTTCCATTTGTTGAGAGACAGGAAACCCAGATGCTCAGGCAGTACACGTGCAGAGGTCCCACAAATGTTGGTACTTAGGCTTGGTCATTCAGATACCCATTGCATTCCTCATCACAAACATATCTCTAGGCAATTTGAGATTCACGATGCCCCTTGGATTAGAGCTGGGAGAAACAAAGATACAAAAAGGACATTAAAGCAGTGTAACAGCACCAAAGCCCCCAGGCCGGAAAAGGAGAGATGACAGACTACAATGATGGACAACAGGCTTGTAGATGCTGTGCTTGGGAACATGGCCTAAAGGTGAACTAAGCAGGGTTAGGCTGTGGTTGGACTCTGTGTCCTTAAAGGTCTCTTCCAAACAGAGTGATTCTAAGAGAAAAAAGTAGTTAAAACACATTTCAGGCCAGAGTTTGCAGTAAGCCACTTTCTACTGAGTTAAGCCCCTGGAGAGACTACACAGTGTGGAGACACAGTTTCTTAGAAATCAGACTGGATTTAAAAAAAAAAAAAAAAAAAATCACTGTTAAATATTTTAAACATTATCCTATTCCTAATTCCTGCTCCTATTGCTTTTATACTGCCTTAAATACTATTTTCTAACAAAAAATATTAATATTATAAGATACCTTCTTTCCTTTTTGACTTTTCACGAGTCAAACTGTCCTGAAAAGGAATTTCTACACAATCTTACAGACCTTAAAAGACCATGGAAGCTGCTTGGTCTGCCTGCAACTGTTTTGTGGTCCACTGGAAAGCACACATGAATTAATTTATTTCCAACAGCATAACATTCATGCTCTCAGCCCAAAGGAGGTCTCAGATATAGTACTTTAGAGTCACTACTTTTTTCAGAAGGAAATGTTGTGTAGGGTCACTTTTAAAGGTATTAGTTTCTTTACCAACACTCAGTATTTTGGTGTTCCTGATGAACAAGAAGCCTAGCTTTCATAAAGTGGTCCCAGAGCTATATAATGGCACCCTCCAATTTCTGACTACGTCTAAGAAAAGCTTTTCACACATTGCATATACAGAATACATGATGTGTGATGTGACAGAAAGCTTCTATAGTTGCTTGTCAGCCTCTACTTGCCTAGGTCCTTTGGGCCCTTACCCACTTTTAGGTACGTAACAAAACTATTCCCGAGGTTATGCTGAACAAACCTTTCTCAGGCAAACTTTGACATCAACGGGACTACGATCATTTAGACTGGTCACAAATTTCCCATGACACATCTGTGCTGTATTAACCATTTTTCTTCTTATATTTTTACATTCTGTTACAATTTTTTTTGAGTACTTCACTTTTTAATATCAGCTACAGATTTAGTCCTAGTTTGTTTGCATGGAGAGAAAAAACAAATATAATTGTCATTCCAAAAATAACAAATGCACCAGTAACACCAGCTTGTATGTGGAACAAAGTGCATTACCTTTAGGAGAAATAGATGAAGCCACATCTTTAACAGGGTATCTGCACCAAAAATACTTCAGTACAAATGAAGCACCATCCAAATTCCTACTTCAAGAATTTGATTATTAGAGAACATACAGTTCTTACTTGACAACACTGTTACTAGCTTTCTGTTCATCCTATGTAACATTCACACTTCAGTGTATCACCTATTTAGTGCAGCTAACTAGATTTTGTTTGTTTTGTCTCACATGACAGCAGTAAAATGTGATATTTCCCTTTATAAATATTTCTGACCTCTCTGAGGAAAAAAGATATATGTGTGTCTGAATAGAGTATCAGCTTAAATCCAATCCAATAGATACTTGTTCTTTTCATGCCCCTAGTCTTGTGCTAACTAGGCAAATTCTGGGTGTCAGGTGGGGAAGATTATCTTTACTTACCTCTGTTGAGCATTTACCACAGATTTCTGTTACGTTAAAACAAGTTTCCTACCACAAGATCCATACATCTATTTACATAGTTAAAATGTCATTTTCCAAATGGTTTCAGCCATAAGCATTTTTCAAAGAGTGCTACTTTTTCTACTACAAGTGTATTAAAGTGCCATTTTGTGCAATAGAACAAATGTGTCTAACAAACGGTGGGCAGTGAGAAGGAAATAAGAATATCTCATTTTCTCTTAAAATTGCAATAAATTCAATTCTAACACTGTACTTTTTCTACCCATCAGTGCATTCAATTGAAGCAAGTTCATCTCAGTACAAGTCTCTTTAAAACCCAAGTTACGGTGAGAAGCTGCTTAGTCACATTTACCCTACATCCCAATCACTACCCATTTCCTCTAATGAAATGCTTCAGAAGCAGGCTGATCTTCCTGTCCATCTCATCAAGCCTGTGGAGCAAGAAATCCCTCCACACCTTGCAGGCCAGCTAGGAGAAACATGCAGGTGACATACTCTGCAAATAACATCAGGCAACTTATATGAACCATAGAAACAGAGAAGTGAAAACTGAGCCATACACAAAGTGTCTGTCAGGTTCTTCCAAAAGAGATTTTTTTTTCCCCCGACTCAGGCAGTCACCATCAAGAGGTAACTTCCAAACTTCTGTTTCCTACAGAGTTTCTGCTTTTAACAGCTATACCATTGCCTTGTGCATGCTTTTCAGAAGGGCTGCTTTTTCACTCGCTTCCAAAACATTGATACCCAGCTGCAAAAATGCAAAAGGTCTAACTTTTGCCCCATTTTAGGCTGGCTTTATTGCAAGATTATTCTTCAATTCAGGAAGAAGCTTGGTTGAGCTGTTTTAATCAGCACAGACACTTCAAGAGCAAGTGTCAAGCTGACAGCATTGCCCGTAGCACTAAGTGAGTTAGTAAGTTAAGGGAGGAATGCACCACTTCAGATTACAGTTCCACTATAAATTCCCTGTTGGGCTGGCATCCTCTCTGAAATAATATTAGAAGACAAAGACAGCAAAGACTGTAACTTCATCTCCTTCCATCTTCATTATAAAGGCCTCATAATACATTTTTTTGATATCCCGGTAAGCTCCAGTCTGCTCCCTTGGCTGTTTGACACTCCATTATAGCTTTGCTGTAACATCTTCTGATCACAGCCTAGATATAAGAAGGATTTTGTTGCTCTTTTTAGTCCTGAAAGGCAAGCTTGCCCTAATCAAGCACTGCCCCTCCAATTAGCAAAAAGCATCAGATGATGACATTTGTCAGTGCAAGTCTTATGTTCTCCATTATACAGTTGATAGAAAAGATCACTCAGCCACTTATTCACTTAAAGCTAAAAAGGTTTTGTGTTCCCTCCCCGCCTCTTCCACACCATTAGATGGAGAATTCAAAGAGCATACCCACAATAAGTCAGACCGTGAGCTTCAAAATGTTAACATGCTCTTCGTCCTAGCAGGATTTCTTGTCTTTTTTTGCAGATGAAAGATTACAATACTCAATAAGAGATGAAAGGATGAATAAGGAGATTAAAGACAACAGTGCTGCAGCCTCCTGGTCTTACACCTTGATGTGTTTTAACATGAATCTTTAGGTCCACAGATTTCAAGGCTCAGCTGAGGAACTAGGTAGTACAACACAGAAAACAAAATATAATCTCAAGCAGCCTCCCTCAAGTGGAAATCTCATGCTAAAGACAGATCACGTGAAGTGGAAAATTATTGTAAAGATTAATTCTAGCTCTCAGCATTAGTGAAAGCCCAGTAAAACAGAATATAGCTTAAGAAGGCAATTACTGGACAACTTTCAGTGTGAGATTCTGCAAGTGTTTTCTTTAGCAGCCTGCATTTTAAAAATAGACACCATAGGCAGAAACTCTTGTCCCAGACAAGATCTTCTCACTTTTCTGCAGGCTCAGCCGAGAGTCTGGAAACTATCACTTAAAGAGCAGAGCTGCATGAGCCTGCTGCTGGATGTATTATGGTTGCAAGCAAAGTGTACACTGTGGACTAAGAAGGAAATACAAATCTGGACCCAAATACGAACCTTTACTGGCTACATATGTATTACTGAGAACAGAACAGCAAAACAGAAGTAAATTAGTAGATGGAAGCAATCAGTACAAAGGCTCCTTTTCAGCACTTGTTTGAGGACATTGTAAGCAAGGTAGCTCGTGCACTGGCTCAGCACTTAAAATCTCTATTCATCTTGGGGGAACACTGGGACTACCACTTCCAACAGCATGTATGAAAAACATTGCAAGTCAATGTGCAGGGAACGGAGATCACAGATTTGTTAAAAAATTAGAACCCCCACAAACAATTAGTGAAAGCTCAGGGGTTATTACTGTTTCTAGTGTCAACAGCTACTGGCTTCAAAGAATGGCAGTTAAGAATAAATAAAGAATAAATTCTGAAATTATTTTTTTAAATAATGTAGGGCACTTAGCTTCATTTCTTCAACTGTTTCCTCTTCTTCAGAGTAGTTCTTCTGAGAAATATCATTCTGCTCTCCAAGACAGTTGTCAGAGGCAGGACAAAAGTTCATGCATTAAAATTATACGTGCATCTAACACAAGCCCCTCATCCTCCCTGTAAATCATTAAACAATGCTGAACCAAAGACCCAGTCAGCTACTACTGAAATGAATTTCCTGAAGTTATTTTCATGAAATCACTTGGATTTTTCATTTGGAGCTTTAGAGCAACAGGAAAAATGTCTTCAGTGTATACCTGAAACACACATTTTAATTTGGAAATCATAACCATGCAGAAACGCTTGGATTCACTTTTCAATATCTACTCTTTCTGAGGCTAATTTCTCAGGGTAGCATTTTTGATCACAGGCAACTATGTATCACTGACTTTCAATTGGGACTGAACATTGAAGCTTTTAAAAAATCTGCTATTGAAATCCATGCTGTTGAAATAACTTACTAGAAATTAGCCACTTTTAGCGAAATCCCATTATTCTCACCTTAGTTGCTTAGTAGCACAAAAAGCTAATGTCCTAAGGTCAGATTTGCTCTAAAGACAGGTCTGGACAGGAATTCTTTACCCTTGCCAGACTTTTCTTTGGCCTTTACCTGCTTTCTCAGCCCACTATCCAATTCAGGCATTTTACACCATCCTCCACTGAGTGGCATGGGGTACCATGGCAGCGGCTATGTATACCTTCAAGCAGTGGAACTCCAGCCTGAGGCTCCAGTATGTTCAATCTCTGTCCAAACCTAGTGCAAGGTGCAGTAGTCCCATTCAGGCATCAGGTGACATCCCAGCACTAACAATTCATTTCCCTCCTATGTCCAATAGTAAACTAC
This sequence comes from Laterallus jamaicensis coturniculus, assembly GCA_022605575.1. NCBI lineage: Eukaryota > Metazoa > Chordata > Aves > Gruiformes > Rallidae > Laterallus > Laterallus jamaicensis. Next base: position 41,527,388 of record JAKCOX010000001.1, read on the forward strand.
TGACAAGTTTTCCTACTTGTCCTTTGAACACAGAAGTCAACTGCATACATACAAACATAGAAGTATTTAGAAATGAAGCCCTCGGAAAAACTAAACTGCAGCTCTATTGTAGAAAGTTAGTTATAAACACAACACTGTCACTCGCTACAGGTTTTGGTATAGGTGGGATGAGATTTCCCTATAAGCATTTAACCCACTGCTTGAGAGAAATTAAACAGTAGTCAGCATATCTTTAATAGCTTTCTTGCAAACAAAGTGTAATTATGAGATAGAACACCTTGCCTGCTGCTTTCTTTCTATGTCTACCATGTGTTTCAAGACACAGCAGGTCCCTATGGCTCAGTAAATATTCCAATAATTCAAAGAGGCTACAGCTCAAGCAGTGGGCTTCAACACTCAGGTAATATGTGGTTTTAAGGTTTAAGCCACATCTTGCACTTTAAGCACAGCAAGTAGCTAAGACTGGAAGCAATTCTCATCAGGGACCAAGTCCTGAGCCCAATTTATGTTCCGTCCTCACCGCACAGCTGCCTTTTTTTTAATGAAGCCTACTTTGGATGGGACAGCTCTGACTGCCATTTACCTGTCTGTTCTTACTCACCAGTATTATCTGACTCTTTTTTTAGCTGCCTTTTCTCCAAGGCACATATGTACCACATCTTGTCTTCCAGCTGCCAATCCCCATCTCTTTTTGCAAGCCTATCTACATCAACCTACTTTCAAGCTTCCAACTCACTTTATCTTATCTTTAGCATGACTTGTCTTCTACTTGTCAAAATGAGATCCTCAGATCCCAGAGAACTAACCACATCCATCATATATAATTCCCTTAACCCCCACTGCTTCAGCTTCCCCTTTAGAAGGTACATACTGGGTTTAATTAACACACAAAGATGAAGCTACAGAATTTGACACAATGAATATTGGCTGCATGCTAAAACAATTGCAGACCAATGAAAGTAATCAACCACTTACAAAATATATTTATACACTAGGGAATCCATGCAACTGGCAGCTTGAAAAACAGCATGCCAGTTTTTCTGTGGTTGTTCCCCTTTGAACCAACTCAGTGCAATGTGTTCAAGTACCCTACAGATGGGATTACTGATGTGCAACTGCTTCTAGCTGCTACTACCACCTGTCAACTTACTCATAGATGTTGAGATTCAAGTTTCTATTAGTATAAGTTTCTTGCTAATGCATACTTCTGTTCTTTTTATGGTGCCTTCCCACTCTTGTGGCAAATAGGCCCAGCTTATTTTTAGTTTTTGTAGGCATTTTAAAACTACTGTTAGGTGGCAAAGCTCTCGTGAAGATGAGCATATAAAGAACATATATAGTTCTGACAGTATACCAATTGAGACAGCAGCTTTGTAATAACATTTTGGAAAGGTCAGTCTACCTACTTTGTGAACAAGTTAGTTTAAAAAAAAAAATCCATTAATAGAAGATTCTAGACTTTTTTTCTTCTGTGACAGGGAAAACCAAAATGGAACTACAAAAATTTGTGCTGTAGTCCATTTAATAACGAAGACATTATTGAGAATAGTTCACTGAGGGCATAAACTTTTGATGCTTTAAAGATAAGCCTGTTATTCCAGATGATATCACCTCTCCTTGTTCTTAAAAGTTTAGTCATGAAGCATTCATAAATACTTCTTTAGTTTTATACACAAAAACTGATGAAACAGAAACTTAGGACTGGGTCCAGACACAATAACCTGCAGCAAAGGCTCAATCAGTTTCTTCGTTAAAACCAGAGTTAAATGCATACTGAAGATCTCCACTGGCTATAATACATATTCATATTTAGAATCCACTAAAGCTGGAAGAATTTCTTTTTGGTCATGTAAGTTTGAATGAAAAAAAAGTTGGTTTTCAAATTTTAGTGCATACACCCCTATATCCTAGGGCCTCTAGGATAACAGCAGCGTTCTGAATATCTTTCTGCATGCTGTTGTCTTTTCTTAGCATCAGGAAGGCTGTTGTAGTCCTATTAAAGTGTGTTCAGAGCAGGGTTGAGATTATAGAAGACTAATGGGAAAAGGGAAAAGAGCTAGTATAGTCTCTTAAGTGGAAGAAAAAAGACTCACCATCATCTGTTAACTCCTAACCAATAATATCAGCTATGACTAAAGAAATTAAAGAAATAAAATTTAGCCAGTTGCACTGCCAAAGCACAAGTGGTAAGCAGGAGCGCTGTGGAGAATCCAGTCTCACAGCCAGGCCAGGCTGGAAGAAACTGTGTCTGGGGAGAGCCTTGAGCAACATAATTCCAATTTCTCTCCTTATCCCACCGAGCTATGTACAGAGTACATCTCACTGTTACAGTGTACATCTCACTGTCACTGGTATCCTTATGCCGCAATCCAGGCATTATGTGCCTACAGAGGAAGGCCTCCATTTTTGGTGACTCATTCTTACTGAAAAATCCAGTTCTTTGCTAGCATTCACCTTCAAAGTTCTGAATATTCTTTAGCATTAAAGGTTTTCAATTATATTTTTGCCCCATTAGCATTTTATTTCTCAGAAGGTTTTTATGTATTTAGTGTTTGCCAACCAGCAATATAAACGAGAGAACCAATACTTTGTTGAATAGATGGATGCTACACCATGCCATGGAAGGGATCTTCAAATTCATCCACATCAGTTTATTCTTTCAAATACGCAGCTTCACAGTTAGAGCACCAATTCTTCCATTCATGAATAAAAGAGCATCTCCAACTTTTTCAGATTCCAATTTAGTCTTCTGAACTAAATAATAAAAATCAAGCAGTGAGGCAAAGTAACCAGTTTTGTTAAAATGTGTTTATTTTAGCACACTTAGTGTGGCATGCACACCTAAGCATTCGATGCAGTTCTGAAGGATTAAACTACATCTCCACAACTACTAGATCAAAAAGTGACATAAGCATAGGTTCCCCCAAATCTCTTTCTACTGCTGGCTGAGAGACAGTGAATGATTTCTTCAGTTTGCTTGCTAGAGAAAAGGGAACACGGCAGAACTGAAGTAGTAACACACATAACACCTTTAAGGCCACCAAAGAGTAACCTGGCCAGAGGCATGTACTGTTTTAAATAGTACAGCCAAGCACCTCCACTGGCATGCTGTTACTTAACATTAATCAAAAGTTTGTGGGGCTATGAAACCAAATCATCTTGAAATCTTTATGTCTTCAGAGAATGTTTGCACATATCAACATTCTCTAAGAGTGCTTGTCATGACACAAAACTAGAGGTATGTAAAGCCTTAACTGGGTCCTCTCAGATTTGCCTTCCCGCTTCCTCCTCCCCTTTTTTCTTAAGCCTAAAATGAGTTTAATTTAGGGCCCAGGTTGGTAGCTGTTCTTCACACATCTTATAGGTTCTCTAATATAGAAAGAGCATCTAACAGTACAGCCACACGCTAGCATGAATGTAGAAGTTTATGAACCTAAAGCCACAGAACCTAACAAGTCCTCACTGCATGCCTCACACCACTCAGATAACCTTACTTGCCAGAGCATGTAGGTATGATAAGTATGTGCAGACTTAAATGGGAACTTACATTATCCAACACATGCAATGTAGTTCTGAATATAAGTGGTCTTACCTTCTCCCACAGAGACTACCCCTGCAGCTCGCCGCTGCCAAAGCCTTGCCACATACACACAATACAGGGTTCAAAAGCATTCAAGGCATATGACACCAAATATTTATTTGAAACATGCTGTAATTATTCATTTCCCAGTATAATTTTTCACTGTGTTAGCTAATTATTGCTAATGAGCTCATTAAAGAGAGCACAGAAGTACTATGAATACAAAAAGACAGACATTAGTGAGCAGGTCCTGCATACACTGCAGGGTGGAGGTCACCATAAACTCACCTGGAAGCAAAAGTCTGCAGAGATCACCAGCGTGTCCCAAAAAAATAACCATGCCAAGACACACGTCATATTCTATCAATCCTTCTGGCATGACAAGCGGCCATCAAGACCACAAGTTTAACACATGTAAGGACACAGATATTCACCATATAAAATAGTACCTGTAAAAAGGAAGGTCAATGCTCATGAAGCTTCAGAGTCCCTCATTCTAATTCAGGAGTATTAATACTTTCTGATGGTTGGAGAAATGTACATTCAGATGCTGCTACTTTTTTTCCCCTTCAATAAAAGGAACAGTAAAAGCAAGTGTGTGTTGAGGTTCATAAGACAATATAAGCAGCATAGTGTAGCTATTTAACACAACATTTTGTCACACATTCTTGCCTAGAATTCTGTGACTGTTCTTTCTCTCTAGAAAGTTTCCATTCCATCTGCATGAAACTCAAAGGAGGAAAAGGTCAAACTATATGGATGTCACTGCAATGAAATTACTTGATCAACCACTCCTCAGAGGACATTCCTTCCAGGCCCTTCACCAGCTTTGTTGCCCTCCTCTGAACATGTAAAAAAAAATAAAAATCCATGGGATTGACACATGGGAAGATTTGATCTCAAATATGCCCATATACCCTTCAACAGACTTTCTTGACCTGACAAAGCCCTAGAATAGAGCAACTATCAGTTTTTATACTCATGTCCTGGAAAGCATAAATCAAAAACTTTAGAATTACATTATGTTAATGGAGGATAATAGTGCTAATGGGGTATACATTTAACATTAAGCAAAGTAATTTCATCATTCAGACCACAGGGGTTTTATTAGGTCCCTAAATAGTGAACAAGATTTCTGTGTGACATCAATGCTTTTCAATCTGCTGTATCAAAATACAGTCGCATAACTATATATGTAAAATAATGAGTTTTCTTCATGCATGTATTTATCATAAAATTTAAGATCATAGAATAATATTTCAATGTGACAAAAGACTATTTCTGACAATCTTTGACTGATCTTTATCACTATCACATCACAATGGACAAGAACATAGTAGGACATCATTCATTACTACCACTCTTGCCATCTAAAACACTGGCTTAATGAAAGCATCATGTTGATGGCCTTTATTTCCAGTGTCTTGTTTGGTTTATGTCTTCCCAATCTGAAACAAGATAAATTCCAAGAAACCTGAGTCTGTACCAGTAAGTCAACTGTCATGAGCATCCACAGCTTTAGATGTATCTAAATTCCCCAAGGGTATGTTCAAAAAAAGTCTATTGACACAAAGGACTGTTTTACACCTTTAGTCCAGTTATTAAAAAGTTTCATTTTCAAGAAGTTGCATCAAATGAAGAACTACCAACATCACTAACAACTCTGAAGCATCGATAAATAGCTATAGAAGCTTTCTGTTTGTGGCCTTATTTTCAGCATGTAGATACTCACACACAACCTTCTCTCCTTCCAACCTAATAGTGAATTATGAAACAGATAACCTAGAGCACTGTGATCTCCTAGAAAGACAGAAAAAGAACACGGGAATAAATCAGCCATCCCACACGGTATCAGCAAGATGAAAACCTGCTGATTTTGAAGAGTTCTGCCAGTATGGATAAAGGAGTCACTGAAGCTGTAAATCACTGATGCTGACTAAAGCAAGCCAAAATGTCCTCTTCATATGCTCTTTGTCTAACCTTCACATAACGAATTCTCTTTTCTATTTTGATTCCTTTTCATGTTTGGTTTGTTTCAGCAGAGAGCAGCAACATATTGCTACACACACAGTAAATTGTCTGTTAAACAAGTATACACAGGTTCATGGGCTCACCTAAACAGAATACTGGAATTTGACATGCTCTCATTTTTTTGCAAAGCTATGGTGTCTTCTGGGAGAAATTCTTAGTGTAAGAGCTAGTGAGCTAGTGTAATTTGCTAACCTGGATATTCTCACTTAGAGACTTGAATCCACCAGTAGACATAAAAGTCTATCTTTGTAATTGTATACCATGAGAAATGAGTGGAGAATGACTCCATGGGCAAGGTATGAATAGCCAAACTGATGCTGGCCATAATCAATCTAACTACTTTGACAACAGGCAGTAGTAGATGTGTAGGAAGCACTGTAAGAACTGGACAGTTAAAAATACCTCCCTGGGTATCCACTTAATTCAAGATGACAGAAAAAACTTGAAGCTTGTTGACTTTTTAAGTCACAGAAGTGTTAAACTTGCATTTAATTATATGTTTGTCATCATGGATTTTCCTATATTTATGTGGTTACTTTTCAACCATATAGGGATTTAGAATCAACAATATCCTCTACAACATCTTATGGCAAGGAGTTCCCCGTGATAGCATTTTTCTTAAACCCAGCACTTGCTGTTTTAACCTGATGATCATTCTTATAAAAGACAGTGAGCAGATTTACTTCCTCCCTGTCTGCCATGATTGGACAGGCTTCTATCTGAACTTATCTCTGCAATTTCCTTCTCCATTTAACCATTCCTTTAGCAAATCCTTTCCATACACATCTGAGTTTCCATAAGGAGCTGAGTATTCACTGATGGAAACAGCCATAGCTTTTCTGAACAGCTTTTCATCCCTTTGTTGCAGAACAGTTTTCATTCTCTCCTGGTCACACTTGTCTGTTTTCAGATTCCTGACTGAAAATCGTCTCATGCAAGCTTACCTATTCCTTTTCAAAGTTGATAAATTACACCAGCCTCATCTCCTATCAGCCTAACAGTGACCCCTCAAGAACTTCAAAATGTGGTGAAAGCAGTTTCTTTGGGGGCAGAGGGGGAAGAATATACTATAAAATTTTTGACACTTCCTTCCAGTAAGTTGTGGTCCAACACTGACATTGCTTTTAAATCCCTATCCAGGAAATAGATAATGGCATGTTTTGGCCCAATGAAAGGAGCCAAAAAGAAAATACTTAGCACACTGCTAATGCAGACTTCCCTTTTTCCCCAAGAATTTCCTTAATTTGTAAAGAACACACATTCCCTTGCTGTTATTTTTCACACTCATTTATATGTTTCCAGGGATAGTTTGTGAACATATACAATAATTCTGATTGTTTCAAATCATATATCCAAGCACAAATTTGATACGTGTTTTCGAAGCCATTTGGGCCTATCAGTGTCCAAATATATTTCATAACTGCAAAATCTCACACCTGAAAAAGGCCTGTTTCCCAAATTGCTGACATGTTCAACTGTATTGAGAACATGTTTGGCAAGTCTCCAAATCTTCTACTTCAGTAAACTTTATTACTAGAGTCAGAGCACATTGGAAACATCAATTTTTCTGAATCATTGCAGGATAATATGTTACCATAATAAACTGCACAAGGACTTAATACTGCCTCTCGCAGAGGAGGCCAGAAGCCAGTAGCCTAATTCAGCAAGGCTGACCATCTACAGTTTGCAAGCTTTTCTCTGCTCTAATCGGACTCCATGGATATATCAAGGGTAGACAGAAAGGATACAACTAGACAAAAATCAGTTGCCATCCTGCAACAATGTTTTCCTTTAGAAATCTCTGTTTGCAAACAATGTGAAGATCTGATGTGCACCTAGAGTCACAAATCATTGCAGCATGGCTGTTACGGCAAACTGGTTTGGCACGATATGGGCTACAGAGAGATTTCAGTCTGGCATTCCACACCAGGACCTTCAGCCAGTGGCCTCTGGTTTAGGTCTGCTATGGCTCAGAGAGCTCTGTGCTACCTGGTCTTCAGGTGTCTCTCCTTTGTATCAAAACCACACAACTTCCCATTCTAAACTGTCACCCCCCCCGCTTGAGCCTCCATTGCGCTTAGGCCTGCATAGTCCAGCACTCTTTCCTTTGGAAGACTGTGGTGAAAGAAGATAATGTTGACCAGGCAGCATTCTGAAAGCTTCAAGAGGTCAGCATGCCCATAAAAAGCTTCTGTGCTTTCTCCAAGACTATCACATGATCTAGTTAGATAGAACCTAATTTCCTTTAAAACCTTAGCTCATCCCATGCTACCCCATCTACCTGCATCACGAGTATTGCCCAGTACAAAGGAAACATTTACAGTAAGCATCAGCGCACATGCCCACATGACCTGGCAGTCTGTTATTCCCAGCAATAGCCCAGGACACTAGCCAAAGTACCCTTCAAGGTAGCCCTGGATAAGTCTAAGCATCTTCCCTGTAACAGCTGTGTCAGGAGGGAGAAGCAACAAGAAGTCTTGTTTAACTGTTAGTTATTTTGATGCCCTGATGCAAAATCAACACTAGCTTTTAGTTGTCTAGAACTCCAATACAGAGTCTCTTTAGAGGTAATAAATTGGTTGCTGTCCTTTAACAACCTTGAAGAGATTTTTGTCTACTTCCTTACAATTTCCATTAAATTCTGATGCTATCCAGGAAATACAAAAGGATTCTCCTTGACTACTATTTACATTTATTTGCATCACATTTAGTGTTGCATGTATGAATTGTTTACTCTAAGGACACTGATGCAGGAAGAGCTTTTCTTCCCTGTCCAGATGCAATTTGGCAAACAGAGATAAATAGGGTCAACCTTCTTCTGAAACACTGGATCCTGACCAAGGTTAAAAACCTGACAGGTGCAAGATGCACTAATTCTTACAGGGGCATTGAACACTGTCAAGCATTAAACTTGTGAGCTTTCAGATCTAGATAGGATTTGGGATCAGGAATGGGAGAGTGAGGCAGTGCAACTAAATAGCCATTGAGCTCCAGATAGAGGCAGCACACAAAGAGCTTGATGAGCAGCTAAAGGAGAAGGAGGCGCAAGGGACAGAGACAGCTATGTAACTTCTGATAAAGTGCTGGGGAAGACAAAAGCTTTCAAGTAGAATAACTATAAGGCAAAGATAATTCCGCATCTGACACTACTTTCCAGCAAGGCCAGTTTCCCCCAACCCTGTTAAAACCGTAACTTATGTCAGAAGCTAAAAGCTTACGTTTTTCTTCTTTCTGGAATACTATTTTACCACAAATAGTCTCTGGACTTGAAAGGCAAAAACCTTCCTCCTAGACACCCTACAAGTGACTGAAAGTGAAGACATTTTCTGAACACCTGTGCAACTAGAGACAGAATTGGCTTAGTTGCACTTCAAGAAACTGAGCATGGAAGTTTTATGTATGCTAATGTGCATATGTTTGGCTGTTATGTATGACAAGAGCTTACAGTATGTGAAGTTTTATTAGCAAAAGACAGGTACTAAGCAATACAGCTTCTGGAATCAAGATTATATAATAAGCTCAGTTTTCCTGTAAAAAATAGTATTCTGTACTTTTTTGGTGGGATTGTTTGTGTCTGAGTCAGAGAGAGTTAAGAAGGTTCCCTTCCTGATTTTCCATGCGTCTGAATGCTGCCATCATGTCTTACAACATACGCTTCATGCTAAAAGCAAGCTGTACACATAGCTTTAAACTGCCACCTGCTAAAACCTTTACATTACATGCCAGTAGCATGAAAATCTTCCCTCTAGCAAAGGAGCTTTTCTGTATTCAGGTGCACAGATTCTTAAACATAGCCATACATATAGGCTCTCAGAACATCCACATGCTTTTTATTCTGTATGCTTCTCCTTGGATGGCTAAGTCAAGTATGATGGATTAGAGTTGCTGTGCAAATACAAAGTCATTCAATGATAGTCTGACAGAGGGCATTTGATTAAAAAAATGCTCTTGGAACTGGCATTTTGGGCATTACTGCTTCAAATAAATCAGCTAAAGCATTTTCTGTTGCTTTTCTCAATAATATTTTGTTTAAATTTCTATGTACCATCTTAAATGTCATCTAGATTAAATGCTGTACCTGATGCCTAAAATGCAGCAGCAGCTGAGAAAGTAGCACAGAAGAATGCTATGTATACCACAGCCAAACTCTGAATGTTGTTTTTCCTGGTTAGCTATACCTTAGGTAATAGAGGTAACACATGAAAAACTCTGAACATCACAGCTATTCACAGTATTAGAAAACCCGCTGTTTCATACTACTAAGATAATGGCTTCAGGAAGCAACCTAGCTGTCAGATAGAAGTTATACCAATATCTGATGAGGCTTTTAGCAATTATCAGTCTGCATTCCTTTTGGCTGTTTCCAAGAAGATGGAAGCACACTTCCATTTACATAGATGTTCTTTTCCATGATGTTTCAGCCAAATAGCTACTAAAAATAACAGTCACTCACTGTTTTTAGAATCAGTTACTCAGATGTGGAGCAGCTCTTCAGCAAGGTCAACTCTGATGAGAGCCATTCAAAATATTTTTATCTGAAACACAATGTACCTTGTGGAATCCACAGTGCTATGTCAACTTGTGCCTTCATTACTGTCATTTCCATAAGCCACAGATTGTCTGATTTCTGCTCAGTAGTGTTCCCGACAGTCTGTGGAGAAGCATTTGTGTTTCTAACAGGAATCAAAGATTTGTGACAGCCACTGATCACCTAGTTATTACTAGTTACTAGTGCCATTTTCTGTTTTCCTTTTCATATTAACAGTAATTCCTTCTTTCTTCCACTGAGCTCCATTTTCTGCAGGCCCAGCTATTGCTTTTTTCCTGGCCCTTAAATGATCTTGGTAGAGAAGAGGCTAGTCTAGAAGACAAAGCAGTCGTGGGACTTCTATAAAATCTATTTATGTGAGCCTGAAGAGACTATTAATTTAAGTAATCATAGAATATGTTAGATATTTCCACATAACTAGGTATGGAATGTGGGGGGTTTGTTCCTTAGACCTTTTAAACATTCAAAAGTGTCTGTTCCCAGATGTTTCAGGAGTTTTAATAACACTGAAAAACAGGAGAAGTTAGTGAAAACATTTTGGTTTAAAATGTTACATTTTTACAGAAAAATCTAGCTGAAACACTCAAACATTGTACGTTTTTACATTTTTCTCTATAAAGAATAAAAAGCTCAAATGAAAATTAACAGCTTATTAAGACTGGAAAATTATCTAAGTGTTTCACTGAAAAATAAAAAAGATAATTATTTTACAGTTTTGGCCAAAGAAATAAGCAATTTGGAGAATTAAGCATATATTCATAAAGCAATCCCTCATTGTGCATTTTTGGTGGTAAAAAAAGGTTGTCAATTTAAAAAACCCCATCATTCAGTCCTAAGCATTTTCATTTGAAACTATTCCTTTCAAATGTGCTAGCCACACTAGAAGTGTGATTTAGTCTGAATATATTAGCATCAGAAAGGCTCTAGGTATGTGATTTGCAATGATATAATTCTTCTCATGACACCTCATCTCCAAGAAAAAACCGAAAAAAACCACCCCCACACACCACTCCCAGGAACCTACCAACAGTTGTCAGCAGCGTCGTCCCCCCACCAACCTCAAATCAAATGTGTGTGTCTCTCAAAAAGGACCCAGGCAATTGCTAATCACTGCAGTAACAGTTAACTTTAAGATGCATAAGCAAATACTGTAAGTCAGGGTAAGATTAATGACATTTTTTTAAAATACACTTTACTAAATGCTTACAAAAAATATCTTGGGAGAATTGTTGAGGTCACTGAGGTAAAGACAGCAATTCAGCCCTGCACAGATATGGCTCCTGATTCAATTGCCAGGAAGCCCAAGTGCCAAGCTTCATATAGTTTAATAGGCTTCACTGACAGCAGCTTTGTCACTGAGCTGCTTGTGGCAGCAACGAGTTTCCTAAGTGCCTCTAGCAGAGAATTCAGCTCCACATATTCAGTGAATGAAATATGAATATCCACTCAGATAAAGGAACACTCGCAGCTATTCAAAGAAACTGTTCTTTCCCTTTTATGCCCCCAATTGGCTAAATAGGGACCATTCCTCCCTGCCTGAACAGTTACTGGCCATCTGACAAAGCATCCAAGAGGAACTCGGCAAAAGAAACTGCCTTTATGTTGTCACAGACTGAAAGGTGGGACTGTGTGGGGCAGCCAGGTCAGCGAAACTTAAACTGGCGCTTTAGCTATGGAGACAAGATCACCAAGCGACCAGCAGTGCTACAATAGCAGCCAGCACTTGCAATGCATCCTAACTAGCTCTTTGCTACTGAAAATTACAGAAGACAAATTCATGACTGATAATGGCCCTGATATCTTGAATGAAGTGTGCAATGAACGAGTGTCTATTAAATCTAACACCTGAAGAAGCTATGTGACACAACCATCTCCTCCTGCTTCAAATATATAAGAAATTGCAGATCACATTGTGGCTGTGTTTAATTGAACAGACAGATTTCATCCTGGTTATTACAAATCATATTCTGACCATGCTTATTTGTACAGAGGTTACAGAAACTCTTGCACCTTCTGCACAGAAAGACTGTTAGAGTAGTAAGCAATACCCATCATCCCTTTAGTAAGGGCAATGGATAAACTCTTCCTACTTTCTCTGTGGGAACAGGAAGATGCCACTTTTTTTTTAAATATGACAGATTTCTAGCCCAAATCTACTAGCCCTAAAAGTCTAATAATCAGGTCTTCAGGACAGGAAAATAAAATGCATAGTAACAGAAGAAGCAATAGCCTGATGTTTGTTCATCTACAGTCCCTGAAGACTCTGCTTTGACTCTCTCTGGGATGATGTGAAAGATATTCTCACTGCCTTCATGCCCTGGCTTTGCCGCAAAGCGATATATAAACCACAGAAATCAGACTTCTTACTGATATCATGCACCCCACCAATTTTCCTCTCAGAGAAGACAGATGAGAGCTTCACATCCATCTCTTGATCAGCACCTGAGTGACAGACAAGCTAGGCCTGTGGGCTGTTCCAGTGATAGAAGATAGCCACAGCTTGAAATATCAATGCCCAGTAGTTCCAGCTTGGAACAAGACTGTCAATATAAATGGAAAGTGTCACAGCCTCTTTACGATTGGACCAGGCAGGATGTCCTGTTCATATTGTATCAAAGTATTCTATGTTATCAGCTCTAAGTCATTTGGAGCTTTCCAGAGAATACTAATTCAAAATAAAAAAAAATTAAAAAAAAAAAAATCACCATACAGACTGCACTTGGGGAAGCATACAGTTCAGATGTCTCAACGTGGCATATGAGGTTGCAGAAGGATACAATTTAGGGATTGTACTACTTTTTCCTCTATTTAAGGAGCGTTTTACCATTTCCATTCTATGCTAATGCAAATGTCATTACCACAGACCCAGGAAATTTTACTGTTGAGTCTGGGCAAAAGTAATGGACTGAAACAAACTATCATGGAAAACTATGCAAATCACCATGCACAGTAAATCAAGCTAATAAGCAGACTTCAGCTTTCTTCCGCAAAGGTCAAACATAGCCTGCAGTCAGGAGGAAATAAGGGACACTAATGCTGAGCAAGGAAATTCAGTGGCAATTCACAGAACAGTAGTACAGAAATATTAAGTACTGGTAGTAGATTTGCCCTTGTAGATGGCAACATTGAGAATCTTACCTAAAAAAAAAATATATATATATCCTTTGACACCATTTCACACACCTAGCCAGCCCATTTCTGGTGTCTCCACTTTGGCATGCTGACAAAAGAGATGAAAGAAAAATAAAATAGAATCTCATAAAACAGCCAAAATGTTTGACACAAAAATATCTTTCAAAGGGAGACCAAATAGCAACTCAAAATCTGTCGGTACCTACACTACGAAGTGATTTCTGACAATACATGCCCCTTTACCACAGAGAAGAATCATACAGCAAAATACCATGTCTGGAAGCTGAAGCTAGTCTGATTTAGCCTAGGAATACGTGAAGAGGATGGAAAAGTGTAGCATGTACTCTGAATTACTTGAATATTTTTAAGTGAATACATTTCCAAAGCAATGTTACCTCTTATTTAGACACTGAGGGCTACTTATTAGATTACCAAATTAAATCCACAGTTTGTAATACTGAATTATACTATAACAACCTCTTAAAGTTCTAAAATAAAATATTCTCATTATTTCCAATGTTTCACACCTGTTACTGTAAAGCTCACTAATGCACCACATAAGGAGAATATTTTTCTTAATAGTGTGATACTTTTCCAATTTGCCTGGGCTAAAGCTTTGGCCTCTTTCCTAATCCACATCCTAAATCCAGCTCTCTATTGCTGCACAGCAGAAATCTTTAAATATCCTGACCCTTTAACTCCATTAAGCAGTTGTTCATATACAGCCTTCCATATACACTATCAACACCAGACCAATACTGGCTCCCTGGAAGAAATTGCCCAGGTCCCATTGCTCATTTTGCCCCAGAAAGCACTTTCCCCCCCCCTTACTTTACACAAAAAGCACCTATAGTTTAGGCCAGTCTCCTCTATCTCCTTTAAGCTCAACTGTCCATCATCTGCCTTCAAAGCCAGGAAATTTCCACACACTCACTACTCCAAACCTCCTCAAATTGCCAGCTAAAAAGAAGAACATATATGACATACCCCTACAAGTACATCACAATCTACCCAGACTGCATACATAGGTTCATATCCTAAAAAAGCTGTCAATCTGCCCCGGTGCACCCATGTCTGGGCAGCCTATAGTGATACTGTGCTAAAGTATATAGGTTAAAATAGTTACCTAGCCCTCTCCAATCATTTTAAAATCCTATAATCTATAGGCATTCTTTATTGATGCCACAATAAAAGTCATTGAGTGCAGTTACCAAAACATACTGGATTTTAGAAGTTTATTCCAACAGTTTCAGTCATTTAGAAATACTGAGTAGTAGAAACAGCACATAACTTTTAATTCCAAAAGATTCATAACAATATGGCTGTCACTGGGTACTTTAAGACAGTTTTGAAAAGTAGGAATTCCCTTCAGTTTTCACCGAAGCCAGTGGAAGTTGAGAAAAAGCCACATGATTTATAAGACCAGATTGTACTTGAATCCTGCTCTTATATTTTTCAGGAAAAAGCATGAAGAGAGGTAATATTGTCCCATTGTTCAGCGATTAGTTTTTAAATTAAAGGTAAAAGTGCTAAAGCTATCTATTCCATCCATTTTAAGTACCAGCTATAACAATGCTAGCTAAGCCATATCTGCTTCTGTGTAATACTTCCTTAAAGCTGGCATTGTTTGGCCTTAGCCTTCTTGGACCACAGGTTTTCCCCTTGAGTAAAACCACCCGCCAGTTACAATGTGGGGGAAAGAAGCACAAGGTAAGTCTTTCTCTAATCTTTTGGATGACGAGCTTTCAAGCAAGGGGTAACCCTTGTTCTGTGTGGCACAGTACACAAGGCAATATGGCTCATGCCTTTTCAGTGTAATTTCTCATAGACATGTTTTTCCTGATAGCCACACACACACACTCCCCAAATACTTTTCACAGGGCAGGAAAAAAACCAACCCCACTCTGTCTCTGTTGGAATGCAAGGGAAAATACTATTCTTTGCTCCACCTCATTCTTTGAGTCTTTAAGCAATAAAATCTAAGATCAATGAGATTTTATAACCACTTCTAGGAGCCGTTGGACTCTGAGAAATAATTTAATCAAATTCTTAATAGCAGGAAAAATCATAATCTCATAAAACACTTTCAACTCTGGTATTCTAGAAGTTGCACTCAGTTATAAAATCAAGATTCCAAACAAAGTATAACATAAGATTCCAATTTTTCCCACAGAAGTTTAGAAAGGCTATACATTGCCCCTTATCTTTACCATTTAGAAAGAGACAAAGCAAAACACTAGAAGATGAGCATTAGCCTAAATAAGGATATTTATGGCTCAGAGGGACAGTAAACATTATTTTAGTAAGTTTACTACAGTACAGGTGTCTAACAACATTCAACACTGATTCTTTCCACAGACCCATGGGAGTCCGTAGAAAACGTTTTTGCCTACTAAAACTTAAAACAGCTCTAACTGCTTCTAAGAATCACCTGTAAGTACCCATGAAGAGTTGGAAGAGTCAGATGCATTATGGTGAAGCACACAGATGCACAGAAATCTCAAAATGCAAACATTTTTCAGGTTTTGTATGGAATATTGTATCAACCTTTTGATTTTTTTTTTTTTAAAAGCAGCTTCCTGGCCTGAGCTGTAACATAAGCACCTCAACGGCCCAAATATCCTGACTCCCCAGAAGCCCATTTTTCCCCTTTCCACAATTAAATTCTATCTTAAATACCCTAGGGTGCCAGAAAGCAAGGGCCCCAAAACTGAACAACAGCACTTGAGATGCAGCCTCACCAGTACAGAGTATAGGGGGATGATCATTTCCCTAGTCCTGCTGGACACTGTTTCTGATAGGAATAGAGCAAGCTTTATCAGTGCTCTTGATTCCAGCATATTACCACATTTCAACCAACTATCATGGCATCATTCATAATACATTAATCTTCTTCAAGGTGATTAACAGGAATTGCTGATTCAGCAGAGACACCAAGTACAATTTATTTAGGTAGGCTGGAACAGAGCTGATGGGAGGGGAAAAAGAAAAAAAAAATCACAGAGTTTGGGTTTCAGGGATTTGAGTGCCACAATATTTCTCTTTAATCTGCATCTTCCAGCTATGTTCCAGGCACAGATTCTTGAAGGAGGTGGGATAGTGAGAATTTGAAAAAAACCACACTTGTATTTTTTGGTTACTGGTCAGGAATGCAAGTTCTAATATCCTAGACAATCAACAATCAGTCAGTCTAAAAGAAGGAGAGATAAGGAACCTTAAAGTGTCTGATATTAAAATTTAAAGGGTTTTTTTGTTTGAACGGAACAGCTATGCTGGATAAGGTTAGATAACGCAGCAAAGCTACTCTGCACCATAGCCTTGTCAGACACACGTGGAAGTAGCAAGATTGCATTTATGACTTAACGTTCAGGCTGGAATAATCCCCTAGAGGTACTCAACCATCATGAAAATTCCACATGCTATTATGAGAATAGTGAAAAGCAAATGAACCAGCCATGTGAAGGGTAGATAGAGTAAGAAATGAGCCACTAAGAGGGAGAGAAAGGATCTAATGAGGTTTTGGTAGTAACAGCCACTGCAGAAGTTCATAAGATAATGAGGAGAGGCAATAACAGGTCAAGAAAAACATGAGGGGAACTTGTTCAGCTGGCAGGAGCTCTGAGGTGCTACAGCTGCAAGACAGAGCAACTAGAGAGACAGAAAGAAGCATGTGTTTATTTTCCTTCCAAAGTGAAAACATCTGAGCTGGGACACAACTCAAAATAAGAGCAACAAACCTGTTAATTGTAAAGCACAGCCTGACACAGCTAATAATCTGTGCACGTCACGCACATAGTCAGGAGTCAAAGGAATATGCTGTTTTCCATGACTCATCAGCAGTGGGCACAGAGACTCTTGTAAACATCATCAAGCAGAGTTTTATTCATTCTGAACTATGCATTAGGGAATTCAGTGGACGCTGTTAAAATTCTTCAAGCAGAAGTCTGGAAAATCATGCTAACAAATAACCTACCTTTGTAATCTGCTGTGCATTGGACATAACAAAAATCACAACAGGCTGTGCATCAATAGGCTACTGGCACATGCTTTGGAGGCATTCTGAGGACCAAAGCAGAAGGCTGAGTGCCTCCATCCATCCGAGAAGAGCACCAGCAGCCTACTAATGCACACACATGCCTAGCTAATTGTTATAGCAACATGGCTCATAAATTTCAGATTTTAAAAAAATAATTCTCACCACACTTGGAGGTAACATTCATCTCAAAAAAGGAAAAATAGGTACTTATCTACTGTTTTTAAGGTATGACTTGTCTTGAGGGCTGATTTTTCAAAGGGTAATATTAGTTTAGATACTGTTATTACAGTAAACACTTCAGGGCCTATGCACTTACAGGGACATTACTGGGGTGGGAGTTTGTTATATTTGTGTTTTGGTTGTGAAGTTTCCATCGTGTCGTTCCCCACCCCACCCCCCCCAATAGGGAACATGGAAAGCAGAGTTCATTTGCCCAAGGTCATAAGAATCTAGCAGCTGGGCAGAGATGAACCCAGTTCCCTACATTCCAAAGTAGCTGCCTAACCAGTGAAAAATGTGATGGGGATAGGTCTGCAAAGGTTTTCTGAACCTTTTATAAGCCTTGTCTCTTAGTAGGAGGTACACCTAATCTCCTAAGAAAATTTCCGGTGACAAAATAAGAATCAGCTTGGTGAGAAGGAATACCACTGGTAGAGGTAGGAGCTGCATACACTGCAGAAATTGTTTCTTCATCTTTAAATACTGACTAAAAAGGTGTATTTGTCAGGAACAGAGAAGCAGAAGCAATGAGCTCTTTAAGGCATTCTATGCAAGGACAAGATTAAAGGCAGAAAGCTACAGAAAATGCAAGAGAGTTACTTGCTTCACAGAGATTCATATGAGCAACAACCAACATCCAATTACCATTCTCAGAGTTCCTACACATATAGGCTGACAAAACACATTTGAAAATGGGAATTTTCTGGGTCCTCAGCCCTCCTGAAATTTTATTACAACAGGCTGGAATAGGCACAGATGTTCTATCACATACAGGCTTTGCCCAGACTGGCAGTAGCTTACCCATCTTACCTTCCCACCAAGGACCTGAATCTACTAGGTATCCTTTATTTGGAGAAAAGAGGGTTTCCACAGAAAATAATAGCCTCCACAAGAAAATTTACTTAGGGAAGAGGAGTTTCAAGAAGATGATTCATCTAAAAGGTCTTTATATTCCATGGGTTGTTAAATGGGAAAGTTTATGGAAACAGCTGAGCTGACATTTGTTAAGTAATATCATCTACAGTAATAATACTATTATTCTTTTCTGGACTTGTTGGGTCTCAAGGGAATGATAGTTTTATTTTGGGAAACTGTACTTAAAATAACCTGGAGAAATATTATAGGATGAAAAATATAATTAGCTAAAGAAAAAACTTAATTCCAAACAGAAACAAGAAGCTAACACATGGCATAAACATGTCAGATGTTGTTATAAAGAAGATTAAAGCAACTTTAAGATTAATCACAAGACTTGAGAAAGAAACAGAGGCCTTAAAAGTATCAGGGAAAGTATTAGGAACCTCTCATAACCACAGCTGCAGACAATAAGAAAACCTACTAAAGAAAATGCTGAAGTCAGAGCTGTGAGCAAGACTGGACACTTGTTCATCTTGGAGAACTTTAAGAATAATTAGTTCTGCTTTGCCACAAGCACAGAACTCTGGTCATGTGGCCTCTCTCCATCTCAACAGTACACATAGTTCACTTCCCCACAGCTCATCTACTGAAAAAAGTCTTTCTAAAACACTAGGTTCCCTTGTGATGGGGAGGAGAGGTCCACTCTCCAGCAGAGCAATTCCAGGTTTGAGTAAGACCTTTCAAGCCAAAACACAAAGCAGGATCATTATATTGACAGTCAGAAACCATTCTCTTACACTGAGGAACACTTCAAAAGATACTCAGGAATGAAAACATGTCACTACTAACATTAACTAAGCAATAACATTACATTAACACCATTTCATGTTTCAGGCCAACTCTCCTACTACGTGAGAGTGTTCCCATACAAGATGAAGAACAACACAACAATTACAGCTAAATATATTCATTCGGCTCTCAAAGTAAGTGCCCCTCATTTAGACAGAACTTCTGTGGTTCAATAACTCAGCTCATTATGCTGCTTTTTATCTATCTCAGTCTGACAACTGGGCAACTGGTGACAGCAGTGATGAGGGAATCTCCCATGTAGTAAGCATTCTAAAATCCATAATATTAAGCATACCACATCTCTTCTCCAAAACTATTGTTTCAACCAGTTTTAGCTTCCACCCATGGCTTCCAAACACGTCAATACTTAGTATTAAGTTCCTTGATTTTGTCCAGATTTTTAACCAAGAAAACCACTATGTTAGCTGCAAATTTAGCTTCACATCTAGAATTGGATGCTACGCTCTTTCAAAAGTAAGGGTGGTTTAGGTCGGGGAGGAGATTTGGGTCTACCTTGAACATATCTTGAAGCAAAGGCTTCCCAAATGTTCTTGATCTCTTCTACTATATCTCAGCCTTCACTATTTACATTGGCATGGTGCAAGACATCCAATCTCATTTATTGGCATAGGATCTTAGCCCTGTATTTGTGGCAAGATGTTTCTCATACTGTTGAGAGTCAGAATAAGAAAGCCTTTAGACCACCTTCATAGTTCCTAAATGAAGATTAAGAAGAGCACAGTGTCCAGCCCAAACTAGAGCAGGCCAAAAGATATTTCAATTCATTTCAGCCACACATGGTCCTGAAGAGCCCACACAAAGTGTAAGAACAGCTGTAGCTCAGATGAACATGAGCCACACCTCCTCTAAGCACATGGTACCACAGAACTGCTGGTGGCCCTCTGCCACCCACAGGGAATTCACACACAGCTGGCTAAGATGGAATCGGTAGGATGTACTGAAGAGAAGCCAAATCTTCAGTAAAAGATAGAAACTATGCTTGTGTCTCACAGCCCAAAGTCTTCCATGTTTCTTTCTCAAAAGACTTCAGACAGCCAGTATGCCATTTACTCAGCCAACCATACACTTGTCAGTTTTGTGGGTATTTTTTAGGGCATTTCCCTCATTTGTCTCTGTAACAGAACACACAGTCCCTTTAGGTGGTGTATCAAGCTGCAAGTTCTGCGAAAAAATCTCCACAAAACAAGTTGTAGAAATAAATGTGTTCAGTTCCTCTCACTGGACCAGTTAGATCACCACTGCAGTTCACTGAATCTGATTAGATGCTCCTCTCCACCACTACTAAAGTATTTTATTGCTAGCACAAGCTCAGCTCTGCATCAAGGCACCTGGAGAGATAGCTAACTCTTCTCCTGACCTTGCCCAATTTACAAAAGAATCACTCCAGAGGGTGAACCAGGTGGCCATGGGTGCTGGGGAAGAAAACCACAAGGTAGATGGAAAACATGCTCATGACTTACCTATGTGAAGTTAGTGATGCTAACAGGAAAAAAAGAGTAAGAAGGAGACAATTACGGTCTCTCCTTTACCCTACTGGGATTTGCTCTTCAGATGTAATTCTAAACTGCTCATTACCTTGAAATGCACAGAGGATGGGAAATTGGGTAGCAATGCCACCTTGGAGCAGGACTCCAGGTTAGCATCTTTCATATTTATGCTTATACATCTAGTTTATTCCCTTTTGGGTAAAACATTCTAAGTATCTTTGAAAATATTCCCCCTAAAACATCCCAAATGCTCATTAGCTCCTTCTGAAAATTCACAAAGCAAGAATTTTTGCAGGAGAAAATTCCCTAGTGTATAGTACAAACTTTTCTCCCCAGTATAACAGGGTTCATGACGCGAAGGAAGTCAACCCTGTAGTAAAGAGATTATGAGGTTTTAATCCCAGGCAGCTGCTGCAATTCTGAAATTATACAAGCGGACACTTCTGGATTGATTCCCTCATTTCTTCATTTGGTAGCATGTGGAAGTTTCACTTAAGCCTGTTAGAAAGCACTGGGAGACCTGGAACCATCTAAAATGGCACTTCGTAATCTTCTGAATTTTAAAAGCCAACAGCCTCCCTCTCAGCCTAGGGAGCCTGAGGCAGGTGCAAAGAAGTCTTGATTTTGCTTGATGGCAACATCTTTCTATGCTTTGTCATAAAATGCCAGCATTCATTATGCATTCACCCACTACATATGAAAAGGCAATGGGATTATTGCCTATGAACCTTAAGGGCATCAGGGAGCAATACAACTTTAACATTTAATAAGCTGTAAGTAGCTCTTATACTAAAAGTAGTTCAGAATTCCTCTACCAATTAGCCTTCTATCCTCAAAGCCTGCACACAAAAAACCACACATCTTATTTTGACTGTGCACTGGAAAGAAAAATATCTGCTTTAGACCTGATGCTCAAGTTGAGGGCAGGCGCTCACCAGACAACGTCTCTGCTCACACTACTGATTTGTCTACCTTAAGAAAAACCAGTAAAGACACTGGCTTCTCAGCTAGATGAAAGCACTTACAATCCTTATTTGCCACTGGTTGATTTGTTTAAGATCTCTAGCTGTGATTCTCATCCTCATAAGGAATTCATTGTCTCATGAAATTGGAACAGTTCTTGTCCATTGCTCCCTACTTACATTGCATTTGAGAGCAATCAAGTCTGGGCCCGGTGCTGATGAGTCCTAAACATAAATAAGCTTTAGAGCCACACATCACAGATACAATGAGCAGGCAGGGAAGCAGAAGTGACTGGGAAAGCATCTGGTCAGAATCACCATGTATTACTACCAAGCACACTTATCTGCAAGCTGTTGTTGCACCTTCTCCCTCAGATCAGCAGGCCCATGTGGTTAAACACCGTTAAGTCCAGAAGCAATGTTCTCGTATATGCCTACCTGATGCCCCTTTGTTCACATTGTTGCCTACCTGATGAAACCCTGATGCTCTCTTGTTCACATTGTAAGTAATTCCTTTCACATTTCTTCCAGCACCACCCCTTTACCCACAGAACATGAACATCTTTATAGGTGCAATACAACTAACCACTGCAAAAATGACTACAGACTCTGGGTCTGCACTGAAGGAGAATTACAGCATATAGCTGAGCCACAAGTATGGGCAAGGACAAGATGAACAAGACCTCATCCAGTCTTTAAGTTCCATCACAATTATTACAACTCCAATGGACAAGAATTACACACACACGGTGACAGGACAAGAAGCAATGGGCATCAATTGGATATAGGAAATTCCACATAAACACAAGGAAGAACTTTATTGTGAGTGTCGCAAAGCACTGGAACACACTGCCCAGAGAGGTTGTGGAGTCTCCATCTCTGAAGACATTCAAAACCTGCCTGGATACAATCTTGTGCAAACTGCTCTAGGTGATCCTGCTCTGGCAAAGGGATTGGACGAGATCTCCAAAGGTCCCTTCCAACCCCTATCATTCTGTGATTCTGTAATGCTGATATACTTGTCACCACCAAGGTGGTGTCTCCCAGCAACTTTGCTGGAACCTTACTTCAGGAAAGAAGGAACAGAAAACTTCTTATCAAAATGATGATCTGTCAGGTCATCTTCTGCACAAGCCTGTTAATTGAGCTCCAAGTTGGACACTTCAACAGATCTGGTTTTATACAATCTCTTTTTTTCTTTCCATAAGCATCACCCTGAAAGAGATGGGCCTTGCACACATCCAGTGTCATGCTGGCTATTTCTGAGACCACTTGAGTATCTCCCACCAAGTGCTCTAGGAAATGGATCCCATGCAAGTGCCTTTTGCCCCCCTTTTCCCATATCCTCTGCTCCCACCTCCTTACTTGTATCAGAGAGTTTAGGCACACTAAGAAAATAGCAGATTTTGAAGTAAAATTCTAAGTGTGCAATGTTCCAAGCTGCAGCTTAATCCTACTAAGGAAGGTTATTATTCTCTGTAATTCAACTTATAAAGTTTTGCCCTTGCCAGAGAACCGAACGGCAGGTTTTTTCTTTCTTGCCAAAGACCAATTACAGCAAGGTTTTACTAATACAATTTAAGCCTCCATGCACCCTTTACATTTTTCATGCTGGGAATATCTTATGTTTTGATAGCTTTGTATTATGCAGTTTTCACGGCTGGAGATTTCAAATACTGTGATTGTCCTGCCAGGAATCACATAGGGGGCTTTCCTTTAGAAATTCAGCTGCTATGATTGTCCTGCCAGGACTCACATAGCTGCGTCCTGATGTGGAATGCCCTACAATTTTACTGCACTAAGAATTCAACTCGTATGTTTACCTTAGGTGGAATATGGGAACACCAGCAGTGAACTATTTCACTCTGACTTGTCCAAGTTCCAGGATGTGATTTCACCTCACTTTGCAGAGTTTGTACCAATTAGCAGGCACCGAGGGACCTCCTTTCTGAATAGGCACATAATGGTTCAGAAGGGATTCAGATTGTTTTTCTAAGCGACTTATTTGCATGACATTCTCTTACAGTGCCTCAAGCTTCAGCTCTTCTCGGAGCAGCCAAGGTGCTTGCCTGAGCGGAGAGCCTGTGTACATGCCTGAACTGCGTTTCTTCTCCTCTGACTGTAGGCGCCACCACACTGAGTGAGAAGGAACACATCCCATGCAAGCCAGATTGAAAGAAAAAAAGAGTGCCTACACTGAGGGCCCTTTTGCAACATGTCAGCACATCACCCACCTGAGCAAACCCTCCCCTCCCTGAGCAGGGCAGCGTTACACTAAACACCTGCAATTAGAGTTAGATGAAGTGCCTTCGTCATGGGGGACAAAGAGAAACAGAAGCAGAGGCAACAGTAGTCATTGTTGCAATGTACACCGATTTCTGACCACTGTGAGAAGGGAAATGTTTGCCCAAATGGAAGGAGATGTAGTGTTGGGAGACTCACTTTTCAATTCCTTGCATTTTGATAGTAAAACAGACATCTCACACATACATCTCTTACGACCAAAAAAAAAAAAAGCAAGTTCAAAGTTTTTGTGTATTCTTTCTATCTAGCAATGCAGTTACCTTTTAAAAAGGGACTCTAATTCCTCTCACTGAATTCACACCATGGGATGCCTTTTTGCCAGCTGCTCTCTTCAAAGTGCTGATTTGAGCCAGCAAGAGAGAATTCCATCTCTTAAGGGCACCTGCCCAACAGTTAGTGTACTGTCCCTTTGTAGTCTGCTTCAGAGACTGGACACATCTGCTTTTTTTCTGGCACAATGCATCCATGGGAACAGAGAACCCTAGGCTTTTCCACTTCAAACCAACTCATTAGTCATACAACACAAAGCACATTTAGCAGTGAAGGAGCAAAGGTTTATTCTGCAAGACCAAAGTTAGACTTGCTGTTGCAAGTAAACAAAAGACCACAAGCAAAAGAGATTTAAAACATAACTTCAAGCTAGACTTATCAGCAGGAATCCTTGCCAGCTTTCAGTGCCCTTCCTCAGACCATCACATTCCACCAGGCTGTGCACTCAGCTTCCCGATATGGACCCTGAGGAAAACCGGGGCGGGGTGGGTGGAGAAGTGGGGGTAAGGGAAAGAGGGAAGTTGTGTAGATTTTGCATTCAAACCCACGTGTCCATCCACACACCACAGATATCTGAAGCTGGCATCCACTACTGGCCAGGCGTCATCTATAAAGAGTCAGTCATCAATGGCTCCTTTGGAAACCAGTCACAGTTGCCAGTTCAAAAGGATTTTCATTTTGCTCTGGGCTGTCCCACCAATAGCTGCCTACATTACTCAAATGGAGTTGTAACTACCAACAGAGTCATGAAAAATATTACAAAAAACATACACAAATATATTGCCAACCTCATGACTTCTGAGGGGCTAACTGATTTTTAGGGAGACTACATGACACCACAACTCAACTTGCTCAGCCAGAGGCAGTTCTCCGCTTCCTTATCTTCCTAGAAAACTCAAAATCGTGCACTTGGTTACAGCTTTTACTATAAATATAGCAAATTCATGCTTCATCTTCTGCATCTCCTAGTTTTCCAGCATGCACTCACTACCTGACAACCAGCTACTTGCCCTGGCTGGTGGCCTCCAAGTGCTACATTCCACAAGCAACTGAGTGTAGAAAAGTATTTTTCAACTCTGCTCCACCCCCAAAGAATTTCTTCCTGCTCAGAAAAGGTTGTGAATTATCAAACAGACCTAAAACCAAACCTGTCTGCCTTTACAGCTTGTTCAAAGTAGTAACAGATTTTCTGTCATATGACCATCAGCTTAGCATACATCTTTGACTCGAGAAATCTTGCCTGCCATGGCAGTATTGTCAATTTATTGATAGTACACTTGCACAAATGGGAGTATAGTATAAGATAATCAAAGATGTTATCTGTAATCCTTTCAAATGTGTGGGGTTTGTTGGGCTTTTTTATTTTTCCCCCTCCAGCATACAGAAGCAAGTGATAATGTTTTATCTTATTTAAGCAGTAGTACTTTGAAAATTCCTTCAGCAATATTCTCCTCTGCAGATTTACTTATCAACACCACAGGTTCACACAGATCCTGCTGTCCTCAAGAGTTTGCCAGTTCTAAGTGAGGTAATGTATTTGTGTAAGCTAGGTTACACCAAGAGTCTTCCTTTCAAGACACCCTTCAGTGTTTCCAGAACAGAAAGTTTAAGGCTTCCTGCATAAATCTTAAATGAGGAACATTAGTGATAAACATTTCTGCCAAGAACCATCAGACCTGTTGCCTACAGAATTTCATTTGTGTTTTGATCACAAAAGTTCCTCTAAATCAAAAGTGTAATTGAATGGCATCTAGATCACTTCTGTGTATTGTACTATGTATTAGAGATAGGAAGTAGATAAGCTAATCTTGAGGCATACACGTCATAAAATGCCTGCTAGCTGCTCTTCAACCCAAGCTATTCTATTCAGCAATAAAATAACATCTGAAGGAGGCCTTCCAGAAATGCCACTTCAGTTCCAATTAATCAAGCCTTACTCTAAAGCACTATATGTCATTCAGAGGGGCAGAGCCCCCATAATATCAGGAGGCATAGGGAAGGAGGATACACAGACACAGTGAGGAAACTATTCTTTCAGGGCACCCAAAGCACGCTCTTGTGAAGTAACATCAAGAGTGACGATTTGCTTAAGACTTGTAGTCAGTGTCACTGTACGGTCTCACATCCCTGGGCACACAGTTACCCTCACAGGCACACAACCCATCACACTGTTGCTTGTATACAGTATTATAAAAACCATGTGCCTCAGTTCATAGCATTATTCAAAGACCAGTTTCAAGAGTATACACAGCAAATTCAGGACGTACCTGCTACTATTTGTATGAAGAACACATATGCTCGCAGCACTGAACATTTGCCTCTTTCAATTATTTGTCAAATTACAAGAACATAGCTCATCACTAAGCTTAATCATTGAAGGAGACTATTTGTACTGCTTTACATGTAGTGTATTTCCCAGCATCACGCTGCCTAGCTCCTTCCACAAAGGCCTGAAGAGAAACATCTACTACAGGGATGTACCATATCTTCATTTCTGATCATGCAGGGACACCTACATGTAGAGCTGTGAGCACTGGTTTATTTAATTTCCAAACAAAAGGAAGCTGTTTGAGAACTTCAGTGAAGAACAGTGCTGACTTCAGCAAAGACTTGCATTTGAGCTCCCAGCTTTGAATTTCCTCTCAACTGCTCTATTGCACATGCTATGCTAAATAAAGCACTCGTCAGCTTTTTCACCCAAAGCACATTGTAAAGTATTAGCTCCCCACACCACTGCTCCCCTTCAAGAACTACAACGGGGGAGCAACAAAGGAGCAGATAAACATGCTCATGCATTGCAAATACACTGTACTTTGCAACAGCCCCAAGAAACCCAGGCTCCTTGGTATGCCAGTACGATAGCAAGAATAATTGGAAATAAGTTGAATAATTACATTAAATTTATAGTCAATAAGCAGCATAACACCCAAATATCCCTTGAAGTTCATAGCCAGAATTATCAGCAATTATTAAGTTTTTGAAAGACAAGGTCTTCACATCAGGAGTGGCCTATGTCATGGAAAATGTAATATTTACAGTTTAGAAGTCACTACTTCTGTATATTGCTAACATCTCATAATAAACAACAGTACAACAGTAATATAGATACACTTGCTCAAGAGTGGATGAAAGCCATAACCTTTGGACTCAACTTTGTTATTTTCAGAGGAAGTTTGGTGGGGTTTGGTTTGCTTTTTTCCACATTGGTACTAAGAGAAGTCAAATTCACTGCCTTCATGAACACCACCACCAGACAGAGCCAAGCTCCTCTTTTTATCTGCCTGAAGGCACAGGAACTTTCCCAGGGGCACAAACTATGGGACAGCTGGGTTTTTTCATCTATCATCTTTCATCACAGTGCTATCAGTTGAAGCCTTCACCATCACTCTTTTATGCTCCAACTCTTCTCCAGTTCTTCTTTTCACAAAGTCCTTGACTTTAAAAAAAAAAACAAAACAAACTAAAACTGGCTAAATACTTCTTCCTGCTGTAGTTGCAACCTCCATCTTTTCCAGCCTGCTGTTTATCCATATGTTGATTTTACATACCTGTTTGCCAACATTACCTTTGCAAAAACATTTTCTTTTATGCTGTGTTTAGGGCAAAAAACCACATAGCTCATTTACCTATCTGCTCCACTGCCTAGGATTCTTCCCTCAGTGCTGACAATACTTTCTAGCACAGGGGCTTGGGTCCAAATTAGAAGGAATAACCATATGTCCAGATTAATTCCATTCAGGCTGGCAGTCTGTTTGCCACCTTTATGAGAACACAGAAGTGCCCTGGCACCAAGGACATCATTCCCTTTGCCCCTACTATGCACTTGGCCTAGTGCATTTGTTGTGGTTCACCATGTTATTATGGGTTTTATTGCACACATTGCTGAGTGTACCTCTAGCCTCTTTTCTACCTCTAGACTCTGATCCTGCACTATTCAGAATTCTCTGCAATTTTCATGTTATCAAAAAACCATCTCCCTGACACTCAGCACAGATTACTCTTCTGCTTGATTAGTGCCAAGTAATAACAGTGGTACCTGCTAGCTTATCATCTTTCAGTAGCTGTATTTGAGCAGGTGGCCCCAAAACACTGCCATGATCTAATTTCATTCAGGTAGTCCAGTGATTTCTCAGTGCACACAGGTATGGTTCACTTCTCAAATTCTGGCATGTGCCTCAGTAGCAGAGATTGCATATACTTACATAAAGACACTAACGCTATTTATTCACAAGGCATAGCATCTGGCCCTAGGGAAATAAAGACCACCATGTGTGACTTCAGAGATATGGAGAAGATAAGGACTTTCAGTCCAAAATTCAAATGCCAATGTAAGCCTCCAACAGTTAACTACAGGTGGCACACTTCTGCCTCAAACTTAAAGTTTTATAGCTTCTTGTAACTATTTTCTTCTCTCCAAATACTGGCAAGCCTCACTTCCTTATTTAGTAGATCTTCTAGAACAATTAAGGTCTTGTAATTAAACTCACTGGGCCATGATTTTCATGTCCCTTTCCTCTTTCCTGCAAGTAAGTATATTTGTCTTTTCGAAACTTCACCTCTCCTCTGAGTTCTTCAAATTAACTGAAAGTGTATCAAATTAGCCAGTTCACTGAGCACACCATGTTAAATTTCAGCTGTCTGCTGATTTGAATATGCTCAAGTTCTCCAGAAATTCTTTAACAAGCATTTTCCTGATCTGTGATTATCATTTCTTTCCTGTCAGCTTTAAAGCTCCAGCTACATTCAGTTCTACAGTGAACATTGAGGCAAAGATGACTGTCAAGCACTTCAACCTCCAGAAGTCACCCTCAAGGACAAACTGGACATGTACTTCCACCATCCCAAGAGTCAGTCTGTTGCTTACATAAAAACATGCGCATTTATTCCTCACTCCCCTCCACAAATAACAGCTGATGACTGACAAGGAACACACGACTTCTATACAGCCATTAGTTTTCCTTTGGTTGCATTACCAGCTTACATAGCCTAGTTCTCCACTACAGCGGCCCTACGGTGAAATACAAAGCACTTGCCCATCTATAACCAAGATTATAGACTTAGGCCTGTTAGTTGTATGAGGTCCTCAAATGGTTTCCTGGAGTTACTAGCGTGGTGTTTAGCTTAAATACAGCCGAGATCCATGTCATTTTTAGTTTCCTTTTTACATATTCTTCCCATTTCATAGAATGGTTTTGGTTAGAAAAGACCTTCAAGGTCATTGAGACTAACCATCTATCCAGTCATACTAGGTCCAGCACTAGACCATGTCACCAAGTACAACATCTAGTCTTCTTTTAAAGACCTCCAGGGATGGTGACTCCACCACCTCCCTGGGCAGCCTGTTCCAATATCTAACAAGCCTCTCAGTTAAGAAATTTTTCCAAATATCCAACCTAAACTTCCCCTGACACAACTTCAGACCACTTCCTTTTGTAGCTAGTGACAGGACAAGGTTTAAGAGACTGACCCCACCCCACTACAGCCACCTTTTAGGTGGTTGTAGACAGCAATAAGGTCTCCTCCTCAGTCTCCTTTTCTCCAGGCTAAACAATCCTGGCCAAACAATCCCAGCTCCTTCAGCCACTCCTCCTAAGATTTGGCCTCTAACCTCTTTACCAGCTTTGTAGTCCTTCTCTGGACATGTTCAAGCATCTCAATGTCCTTCTTGTAGTGAGGGACCCAAAAGTATAAAGTTTATACCTGTTTTTAGTAAAAAAGGGTTCCTATGGACCACTATTAAGGTTAATTGTAAAAATACCATCAGTTTTCCAAGATTCTTCACTGTTGTGATCTCATCAGCACTTTCTCAAGAACGTCTTTCAAATTTATTTCAAAGATAAATATATCAGAATACAAACAGAGCCATAATCTTAGCAGAGCACCATACATCAACAGAACAGCACTATCCTGTCAAGCAAACAATCTCATCAAAATTCTGTCAAACCATTTTGATAAAGGAGAAAAAAAGAACATCAAGTATATCAGAGTGTGAGTACATTTGTATATCAAATGACAGCTCACATCCTGAACAGTATAAATGGAACCACTGCAGTACCACAAGAAACACTATTCCTGTTGCAAAAAAAAAACCCCAAACCCTCCCATGTTGCTCAAAGAAGACAACACAGAAAACAACAGCCCTTTCTCATTTAAGGGGAAAATTTTACCAATACCTTCCCGAGAATTCAAATATATTTAGTCATGTGATCATAAATTAGGTAGTCCAAAACTTACAGTAATTAAGCAAACACTTTATATCCAAAGCATGACATTACACAGTAGGGAATATCCCTTTGGCTAGTCTGGGGCAACTGTCCTGACTGGGCTCTCCCAGCTTCTTGGGCATTGTCAGAGCATGAGAAGTTGAAGAGTTCTTGATTTTCTGTAAACACTACAACTACCTAGTAACAACTAAACCCACCAGTGCTTTATCAACGTTATTCTCATACTAAATCCAAAACATGGCAGTATAACAGCTACTACAAAGAAAATTAACTCTCTCTCAGCCAAAACCAGAACATCCTCATAAGCACCAACAAAATATTCCAGCCACAAAATTATTTTTCTCTGAAAAGCTCAATTTTTGCAGACAAGTGAAAAGGAATAGCATTGCTACTGAAAAAAAAAGTCAACGTTAAATATTGATAAACTTTTGACTTGACTAGTTTTGCATTTCTCCAACTTTTATTTTCTTCTCTCAGAATACCTGCATCCCACTATCATCTTTTCCCTCTTTCTTGGTAGCTCAAAGCAGAAGATTTTCAATAAGAAACTGAGAAAAAATATCTTTTCCATAAATTTTCAAAGAAATTGAGTGGAACCACAAAACCCACCACCACTGAACTGCCAGAATTTATTATTCCATACATACAAAGCATTCCTGTTAATAAGAAGGCAGTGTTTCATTACACGGTTCCTATAGGCTACAGGAAAGCTGGAGGGGGACTGTTTCCAAGGGCAGGGAGTGATGCAACAATGGGCAATGGCTTTAAACTAAAAGAAGATAGATTTAGATTAGGTATGAGGAAGAATTTTTTTTCCTCTGTGAGAGTGGTGAGGCCCTGGCACAGGCTGCCCAGAGAAGCTGTGGCTGCCTCCTCCCTGGAAGTGTTCAGAACCAGGTTAGATGGGGCTTTGGGCAGCCTGGTCTGGAGGACGGTGCCCCTGACCGTGGCAGGAGGATGGAAACAGATCATATTTAAGGCCTCTTCCACTCCAAACCAGTCTGTGATTCTAGAGCACATGCTTCAGCACAGACTATTGGTTTTGTACATATTTGCCTCATGACAGGTTCTATGTAGCCCTCTATTCAGCCTGCATTTAAGGACTATAGTGTTGAGATTAGTCTCCTTGGAGAAAATCTCATTAAAATCAGTAGCAAAACCCTATCAACTACAGAAGAGAATAATTTATTTCTTTTTTATACAAAACACCATCAACTTGGGGGTTTTGGGATTTTTTTACACAAAGCCAGATTCAATCCTGATGCAAACACATTGTTTCAACTTGAAAAATTATTAACAACTAAATGCTTGAATTCCAATTTCTGCAGCCAAATGCTACACTCTATTAGAGTGGCACAACATTGAGCAAAAAAGATTTTCATACAATTTATTCTCAGTCTCTGTCTATGCCCATATTCTTTCTAGCCCAAGATTTTATTAAACTTCTTGAGGGAAAGGTGCATGTGAGAGTAGTGGGTTTTGAGGAAAAACTACAACCGCCTATTAAGAGAAGTCCCTACTTTAATGCATATTTAGAAACTATCATTTAAGACACTATAGCCATATTGTCATTACTCTTAATGGTCCTTCTTTAGGCTTATATTTAAAAATATAGCCTATGATCCTCACCGCAGATAAAGGCAAGCAGAATGTTCCAAGGTGATAGAAATGTTTGCAGATAATTAATTCTAAAAGAAGTTGAGGATGTATGTCAGTTCTAATTTCTTTAAATACTACTTGCGGCACAGAAATTACTACACAGCTGAGCTTTGATGCAGTGACTACTAGCCCTAACTACACATCATCCTCATTAAGATAGATACATATGAAAATCCCTTTTCAGGCTCTTTAGAGAAGTTTATTAGCTAACTCGTGTCAAACTAAGAACAGCCTTTTCTCTGGTAGGCTTTACTGTGTATTAAGAGTCCAAATATTTGTTCACGTGACCAAAACATGTTCTGATTTCCTGCATTTTGGCCCTCTCATTTTGCCATTATTAATTTACTATTTTACTATATTAATGAGGAAAGGGACCCAACTCCCATCCACCCCCCTTCCTTAGGACACAGAGCTCTCCCTCTCCCCTCACTTTGTGTATTAGTTAACTAAACAGCCCGTTAACCCAGTGCTAATCTCCTGTGACAGTCTCCCATGAGCTGAAGGAGTGTGCATACAGTATGACTAATTACAGTACAGTTAGCACGCTGGAGAGAAAGTAAACAGACATCAGAGGTGGAGGGATCTCTGAAGCTAATGCACTGTGATTCCTAGAGCCCTGCTGAACAAAACACTAAGTACACAGGGCATTAGGCAAGCATCAGACAAGTTTTTTTAGCTGTAAAGCCACTTGTGCGAATTTAAGATTGGGAATTCAGGGCTACAGCAGTCACACACAAACTGTGGAGAGCTGCAGTGACTTGCATACTATCAGAGACCCTCTTTTAAAGGTTTTTGGATAGCTTTCCTAGGTCAAGAGTTTCATTACAAGGGACAACTGTACCAGACCTAACTGGTCAATATAGATAAATACTCTAGGGAAAAGGACGAGTTACTTAAAATCTCCCATTATTCATGGGTGCTTTACCAGCTGGCAGCAATGGATTAACATGTATTCACTGCTAAAACTGATCTTTAGGATTCACCGAAGTGAAAACAAAGGGATCAGCCGTGGCTTTCTGACTCCTGAATCTACAAGTTAAGTATACTTAAGAGCAGCTGTGCTAACATACTGAGCCCAGCCACAGCCTCCCCTCATTACACTTGATCATGATCAGTCATTCAGCTGCAATAACTGAAAGTCTTAATTGGTAAGAACAAGGGCTAAAGGGGTTTGGGTTGTGGTTTTTAATAGATAAAGGTTAAAACACACGAGGCACACATAACCAGTAGATCTCTGTATTTTATGCTACTAAAAAAAAGCACTGTTTAAAAATAACAGTCTACCAACCCAGACAAAGGGCCTGAAATACTGGAGGAAGAACTGCATTTGTGCTGAGACTTTGTTTTAAAAAAAAAAAAGCCCACAATAGATTTGATAATGCAGATCTTTTTACACTGCTCCATGGAAAGATACTGCAAAGCATAAGAAACAATCTTTATGCAGTATATAAATTAGCCTGCTTTCAGGAAAGAATACTGTAAACTTTATTCTTTAATTATTCTCTTTGACAAGGCCAATCTCCAAGGAACATTTAAACACAGAACTGTGTTAGAAAGGCAACATAGCGTAGAAGTAGCAAATTAATTAGGTTTTTCATTGTTTCACTACCAACTGACATAAGATAAGAATGGGAATAGAAATAATTGACCATAGGAGTTTTGCAAAATAGACACAGATTGTTTTAAGTTCCTAGTCAATTAAGAATAACATAAGCTACATTTACAATAACAGAACCTACTACTTTATGACATTCACATATGAGAAACTGAACATCAATCCACATTAAACAAAAGCATGCCAAAAACCAGTGGTATAAATAAAGATAACTTCAGACAAAGTCATAATTAGGCCCCACAAAACAACAAGGTTAGCTTTAAACTCAGGAGACTTTTTAACTTGAAAAATTTAAGACCTTTTTCATGGTACAATGGCACAAAAAGTCTTAAAAACTGATTTCTAGTTTTTTCTACTATAAATACTTTTTGTAAATGAAGTCTACAACCATCTGGTCATCACTAGAGTGAGATTTACATTGCTCTAATGGGACCGGGCTCAGACCTTTCAGTTAAATTAAGACTCCCATAATTATGATCAAATTTACATTCCCAGTAGCCATTTCATTGGCTTCCTCCTCAATATTTTTGAATAACTGACCAGGCATACAACTATCAATCACCATTAATCCTAGTGAACTTCATTAACAGTCACAAAACATTTTAGACCCTTACCCAGCATAACACTAAAACTTACTTCTGCAGTCAGTGGAAGCTTTGCCATCAATGATAGGAGGCTCCTGCTCCACACTCTCCATCTTTGCAGCAGCTGAGTTCCTCTTTTCATAAGCAAAATGCAGACATCCAAGTTCATCAGCCTGCAACCCCATCAACAGGGTCTCCAGAAACACCACGGCAAGGCCTAAAACTTCAGGTCTCCAAAGTCAATGGAGCACAGAACCCTACAGCCCTAGTAAGTAGGTTAGCTTAGCTGGTTGTTCTCAACAAACTCCAACACTACAAATCCCCCTTCTGCCCTTTTTTCTAAACACTACCTTGTTTAATATCAGCAAAAGGAACCCAGGAGGCATAGGATACCAACTATCACTCATCTAGCAGAACACATACACCTGTTTTTCCTAATGCTCAATGAGACTCAGCTGATGCAAACACTAGTATAATGCAGGGAAACTCTCTAGCCACTGAGCCCCTTGGCTACCTTACCATCACCTCAACATAAATGCAATAAAACAAACCAGTGAACCTACCATATTCATAAAATAACATGTGAATCACCTGTTTTTCCCACAGTTTACATATATCATCATTTATGATAAAAAGAAGCATTGAGTCTTAACTGTTACTTAACTATTATGTAACTGTTACTGTGATCTTGAAGTGGACCAGGGAGAGCTGAGCAGTGGAAGAAATGAAAGCACTTGCATTTCATCTCCTCTCAATGAGTTTGTTAATAAAATGGAATGTGAAGGTCTATACTCCACAGTTCTTAAGAGTCCCAATAATGAGATCTTCATAAATAGCATTAACATAATTACCAACTATTGACCAGAAAAAGTTTAGGATTAATCTGGCATGGGTGGATAAAGAAGTGCTTCTAATCTTCACAGGATGTAATTCCATCAGGTCACACTCCCTAAAACCTTAATTGGATCATAGGATATCAAGGACATAACAAGAAATTGTCTCCTCCCCTCTGGTATCTATGCAGAATTATTTCTAACAGCATATACTTAGTAGTTTTAAATTAATCTGGCAATTGGATCCAGAGCTTCACAGCCCTCACCGATAAAATGGAAAATAACAGAAGTGGGCTTAAATTTCTCTTTGCTCAGATTCATCACTTAATAGCAGTCTCTCAATAAGGCAGTTATCAAGAAGATGAAGCCAAGACTTCTTCCAGAAATGTATGACAAGGAGGCAGGCAGGCAAAGGACATATGTAGAAAGGAGGTTCATAAAAGAAAGGAGTAGATATAGGACTTTTCTCCCTGAGGACACCAAGCAATAGAACCAGCTGCCCAGAAAGACTATGCAGTCTGCATCCTTGGAGGGCTTCAAAACCCAGCTGAGCACCCCTGCCTTGAGTGAGGGAGAGGACTAGGAACCTCCCTAAGGTCCTTTCCAGCCTGAATTATCCTATCATCTCATTACATCCTGTCACATTTGTGGACCACCTGAAATCAATGTGTCTACTTTCTTGTTCCTTGCATTTGTTAAGTTTTCTGTAGGCAGTGGCAGGGAGAGAGGTCTGTGTGTATTTGCAAGATTGACACAGGAGAATCCATCTGCTACAGAATGGCCTGTTTCACCTGCACATCAGCCTGGTTTCTAGCTTCCCTACAGACAGCTTTGTAGAAAGGCTGACAGAATCATTTCAGTCGTCATCCATGGCTGAAATTTTTCCCTGGCAGAAATGAAGAAGACATGTTTAATGCTACCAATTCTGGCAGTATATTTGAAGTCTGAACCCCTAAAGGCACTTGATTAAGTAAGAATCTCCATTTTCTTTTCTTTTTCCCACATAGCATACTTGTAAGTCCACATCAGTTGAGAGAAAAACATAAAAACACATCCCAGATCTATCATCTCAGATCCCAGAAGACATATCCAGCATGCACTGATTTCTGTTTGCAGTTTATGATTTTGCTGCCTGACTTGTAAATACCTCGGGTTAGTAGTAGTGACATTTCCCATACGTTTTGGGCTAGCAGTCCCACCTAGCACAACATCTGCAGGTAGAAATGTAAAGGAGAACAGGCAGAAGGGAAAGAAACCCAGGCAATAACAGGTATGCATAACTGCAGATGGACAGGGGAGGCATAATTCATATGCAAAATGTAACATTATAGCAACTTCATTTGCCTGGGAATTTATGAGGCAATAAACAAGCTCTGCAAAAGTCTTCTGAGAAGCATCACCATTCCCTTGGGCTGAGGTCCTGGCATTTATTTGCCAGAGGAGTTTATTGTCTCATAAAGCAAAAGCCAAGTGAAGCACAAGCAAAGTATTTCTTGCTCTGTAAAACTGTAATATCACACAGGCTTATTTACTGTACAATAGGCCCATTATTTTTCACCTCCTCACAATGTAAGGTGTCGACATTTGAGGAAAAGAGCATTGCTGTCCAAATTAAAGAGAAACTGCCTCTTTCAAAAAAAATGTCCACTGGGAGCTTCCCTTCTGGACACTTCATTTAGGTGCTGCGATTGGGGAACAGAGAAGACAACATTACCACCTTTACAACTTTAATATACCCAGAAATGAAGCACTTTTAATCTGATAGATTAATTCAAAAACATGATGAAGCTAAAGATCTGAAGTGCTCTGCACGGATCGAGAAACAAAGTTCTTACAGTTCTTAAGTCAAAATCACAGTCTTGGGCAAAGATATTAAGATATGAGGATTACATCATCAGAACAGAAATAAATTGGCTGACTCTAGGGCAGTAGATAGTTAGCACACAAGTTGGCTTAAGGATTTGGGGTTTTTTTCCACAGGCACCATTGGGTTTATATTTTGAAGTATTAGCATATTCATACTGGTGTGTTAATAAATGCTATGCTGTCCTAACATGAGAAAAGCAAACAATCCATTAGCTAAAGCAGGTTAGAAGGTTATCTTTCAGTTTTAATAATGTAAATTTTCTCAAGCAAAGACTCAGGATTTTGGTTCCACCTTCCTCTCGTTCTGTGCCTGGGTGCATGCACGGGCGAGGGAAAGGGACAGACGACTGATCAGCCAAATCTTGTATTTTGGAGGCCATACTATGGGGGGTGGGGAAAGACAGGAATGAATGTGAAATTAAAGCAAAATCACAAGCAGTGGAAATCAGGGAAATCCTAGAGAAAGAACAGCTGAAAGAGCATGGATGACAAAGTGCATGTCAAAGGCACAAGGACCACCATTAGAGAAGCTTATGTTGCAGGCAATAGGCCATCCTCAGGCCAGACTGGTTTCTCATATGTGCAGCAGCCATGAAGGTAGACAGTTTTGTTTCAAAACAATTCAATTGAAGCAGTTTGCTGGACCTTTGTTCCCATAACAACAGCAATTCACTCCTCTCAATTCTGCAGTTTTGGCACTGTGATGAGAAATACCCTATTCTTTCATTAAATAACGGATGAAGCACAGTGAGATACTGAGAAACATCTGATCAATTTTACTCTACTTCAAAAACAGTCACTTTAATTTTTCTTTGGGAAATACATTAAAGAGAACTTCTGCCTTGGTCGATATCAGTGAATTCTCGGTATTATAAGTCATACAAACAGATCATTATAACACAGACTATATAAATACATTATAACTAATGGTCCCTGGCCAGAAGTCTAATGAAGAAAAGAAAGGAGAAGAGGAATGTTGTTATCTCCATTTCACAGGCAGAAAGCCTTCCCTGAGAGAAGAGTTTCCAGTTCTCAGTGGTGAGGCCTGAGTGTTTCATCTCCCCTGGAAAATTTGCATTTTGCTTAAGCCTTTCAGGTTCCATAGCTATCCAACATACAGAATATTCATTTTGAAACTCCTGTTTAACATCTGGTCCTAACTATACATATTTTTCCATTTGCAGTATCCCAGTGCCAGTAGTCTCTTAATAATTTATTCCTTTAGCTCATATCCCATCAACAAATCCTGTGGCATATTAACTGAGAAACTGTACCTTTTTTTCAATAGGCACATACATAACTCTCCAGTCCTGCTTTCATGTGCAGCCTTAGTAAAAAGTACATACCTTGCACTTTATGAACACAGAACAACTGTAAAATGGAAGGGAATAAATTTTAGCTTCACTGATGTGAGTGCCAAATCTTCTCATTGATTTCAGTATGATCAGAACTTCATCTAGGTTCTCAGATTTTCCCAAGAGAATGTTTGCAGGTAAAGGCTTCTAGGTTGTGGTCCCTAGGCCATAGAGCTAGGTCTGTGGAGAGGACACTCTTATTATTTCCATGTGGTAAACTACTTGAAGTTCTTATAGCTTCCTTTTGCCTTCTTGCTCTGAAAAAACAGTTAATTACTTCCTTTTCTATACAGTTTACTTCCCTGTGCAGCCGCTGTCAGTAATTGTCTAAAGGATGCAACCTGTCTCACTAAAGTACAGATTCTATATCTCTTCAGAAACAAGGTTTTAGTTCTGCAAGTCTATTTTTCTCAAATTCTCTTACCAAACTTTCCTGAGTTATCAGGTTAGCCTTTACTGGTGTTAGCAACATGCACTTTAAGGAGTGAGGGCATTCTGGGTCTTTGACCTGGACAAAGGGCAGGAGAACAAAGTACAGTAACATTAAAAAGAAAATCCTTCCAGATTTTAGCAAAAACTAAAAAATGTAAGTGAAAATCAATTCTATCTGTAAGGACAGATTTTAAAATAACATTTCATTGTGGTAAGTCAAAACAGTTTGAGCAGCTGTAATGGGAAGTAAATGGGGCCAGATCAGATTTGTCCTGCTCCTTTCCTTCTCTTCCCAATTTGCTTACAAAAGGGAGCAAAGTATTAGGCAAATGGCCCTCCCTGTATGAGGCTGAGGAGAGGATTAAGAAATCAGAGCTCAGAAGGAGATAGTACAGTGTAACCTTCTTCTTGGGGTGGCAAGTATGGAATGATTTATACAGAAGAGGATTAAGCTCTCCACAGAAATACAACACTGAAAAGGATCTCCAGAGTTACTAAGTCTAGTCTTCTGCGATTGTTTACCTTCTACTACTAAATTTATTAACATCCATCTGAAAGTGTTTTCCTTTTCTCCCACACACAGTAGGAAAATATCCCAGAAACTCACTGCTTTGAAGGTTTTGAAACACTTTCCCTTTCTGTTGGCACCAACAGTGTCTTCAAGACTAAATAGGGGGAGAGAGAGAAAAGCTGAACTGTTTGGTAACACAGTTATGGATTGTTACCATATCGCCTCCCAGCTTGCATTTTCTGTGCAAGCCAAGATCTTAGATCTCCTGCTTGTAAAACAGTACTCCACTCCTCTGCTTCTCTTAAAACATCTTGTTCTGTGCATGCGGTTGGATGTGGGTGGCCAACTCTTATGGCAGAATCTCACCAGTGTCTCACACAGTGGTGCAACTCTATTGCAGCTTGTCTCATGAGCTGAACTGTATCACAAACGTGTTCTGCACACACACACACACACACAATGAGATCAGATTATCTCAGAAAACAAGAGTGGTGAGAAGACAGAGAACCCAGCCCTGAGTTTTAACTCTCTGAAGTAGTAAAATAGATAACAGACTCATAATACTCAACAGCACCTTTCTATTTCTTTTGGCATCTGTATTGTGAAATATTCAAGTGGTCCCTCCTAACATCGCTGCACTTTTACTAAGAGTTGATCATATGGATTTTCTGCAAAAGAAACGTATTTTGTAGAGTCCAGGCAGATAAGCACACAAACAGCTTCTAAATCCCCACATAAAAGTTATATCATGTCATTTAAATGTCTTTTTCAGAACAGATTGTCAGAGGAAACCAGCATGTTCATCCAGTTTGAAATTTCACAAAACACAAGAGAGAAGATTTTCAACCAGTACCTTGTATCAGGTATAAGTATCAATCATATCAATTGTATAAGAAACCAGTCCTCTGCTAAATTATGCACAAAAACCAAGTTCAACATCACAGTTTTAATTAGTAAAGGGAAAAAAGTCAGTTAGTTTTGATAACAGAGCATAGATACATGGGACACACTGCAAGAGCAAAGCAGCTTTTAACAGCAAAAAAAATGTTGCAGGATTTATGAGTGTGCCTATGGCAGCATAAGGATATAAGTAAGGTTGGTGGGGAAGAGGTTTATCTTCAGATGTAGATCAACTGATAAAGGCAGAAATTAATAAACCATCAGATACCTCAACCCTTATTTGGGTCTGGAACCACAGTTTTGAAAAACTATATAAGATCTGCATAAAGATTATAGGTGGTAAAAATGTATAAAGACAACCAGGCCTACCACTCCTGGTAGCACCTCTTCAAAAGCGCAAGTAGCGTTAGAAAAGACATTCCAAACCAGCATCTCAGTTTCTTATGCAACTGCCTGTATGGGTCTTCAACACATCTCGTCACTGTGGAATTCAAAAGCAAAAAGCAAAGCAGCTAAGTCAATTTCATTACTGGGACAAGAGGAAAAAAAATAATAGAAACCAAATTTTGTTAATGTTTTGGTTTTTTTTTCACCTCACCACCAATAGGAAAAGGCTCTGGGCTTGCCTGTGATTGTACTGATGCTACAAGAGGCAAAGTACACCATCTTTTGCCTTCCCACCA
Organism: Laterallus jamaicensis coturniculus; assembly: GCA_022605575.1. NCBI lineage: Eukaryota > Metazoa > Chordata > Aves > Gruiformes > Rallidae > Laterallus > Laterallus jamaicensis. The sequence continues at coordinate 41,568,348 of JAKCOX010000001.1, forward strand.
CTGCATGAGGTCAGCAGCAGCAAAAACCTCATTTTCTCAGCAATTGTTCCAAGCAAATAGGAACTCAGAAAACACACTAGAGCATAGAAAACAATAATCCATCATGCTCAGAGAGTCACTTTTCTGAATGCAGCCGTGCTCTCACATTTCCCATTTCCCTTTCTCGAAATAAAAAACCTCCTCTGATCAACACAGGATATCAAAGGGTCTCTTCCTCATTGACACAAATAATAAGCAGGCAGCCCCCTGCATCTCTGCCAATCATCAGGCATTATGCCGAGTTAGAAAACAGACTTTTCACAAATGAATGTGAATTGGTTGCCAGAAAAAAAACAACAAGAAGAAAGAATATCAAAATATATTCTTTTTCTCTCAGAATTCTTGTAAACTGATCCAGCGTTTCACCAGCTGATACAAGTTCCTCCTATGACAACGGGCTGCATGAAAAGTGCATCGCTTTGCTTCCCCCACTGCAGTAACACAGGTGAGACCACACACTGCCAAGACACCTTCAAAGCACAACACTTTTGCGAAGAAAGGGAATTCTAAAGTTGAAACTATTAGTGTATTTTAATGACAGTGTACAAAAGGTCTCACTGTGCTTAAAATCCTTCACTGCACTGGAAGACAGTAAGAGATGCTTCCTTGAGGAAGGGGTGACTAAGAGCTCTTCAGAGTTCACGCAGAAAGGGAATAACAGGGCCTGCTCCAGGCGTGACTCTATCTAGCTCACCATCCATTAGAATGACCTGTCCCTCACAAGTTTTAAAATTTTGTACAGGCCTTTAAAAGTAGTCATTATAAGGTGGTGTTATTCTTCTAGTTGTTGATATTAATTTTGGAGATGTAGGCTCAATCCTATCACACCTTACTGGGGCACTTAAATACCTCCATATTAAGGCAACTATTCAGGCACTCCCATAGCCTACAGAGGGAGGAGGTATCTTCCAGGAGACAGTTCATATCTTATATGACCTGAACTAAATCAGAATGTTATCAATCCCTATAGATTCTCACCACTGGAAGAGAAGTTTTACTATCTTCAGCTAAGAATTCTGACTCAAGTAATAGATGGTATTTCTGCCACGTTATCACGGAGTAACCACAGGACAGGGTAAGGGCACTGAGACGCAGCTCATCCATAAGTTTTTCATTTTCAGAAAATGACCTGCCAAAATAAATACCCCAATGTATGCAAAAACATGGCTTATATACATGTCTATATATGTACACAGGGAAGTTTTTATATAATTAAATATATATGTAAATTTTGGTTATACTTTTCTCCTTTGCTTACCTTAGTGTTGTTTGCCTTTCCAAACTCCAACTTCTTAAGAAAAATACCACAAATTAAATCCTAATTGCATAAATCTACTATGGGCACATCAAGTGGGATCAAGATTCCTTTATTCCTGTACATTCCTTTATATTCAGCACAATCCCTGCACATGCCTTTAGATTCACAGATACCATTATTACTCGGACAAGGTCCACGGAGTCTCATTTTTACCTTTCATTGTATGAAGTTTGAGACCTGGTTGTGAGACCTGCCATCTCTTCAGCTCTTTGGTACTATTTCAACACAAATAAACAGCTACCTTAATAGGGCTGCCATCAAAAGTGCATTCATTCTATTACACTGTACCACAGACATAAAGCAATCATGTCACAAACTGCCCTGTGAGGGAAGAAAACAAAAAAGAATAGTAAAAATGGCTGAACTGATGGATGGATTTTGGACCATACTGTGTATCACTGACAAGAATGATGATTTTACTGCTGTATAAATATTTTAATATGCATAATCAATTAATAATCTCCAATATTTTCTTAGAGAGCTGATAAAAATATTAATCTTCAGGCTCATTTCAGCAATGTTTAAATGAAGGTGGAAACCTACAGCACAAATCAATCTACTGGCATAGTCACCTAGGATTTAGGAATATAACTCAAGTAATTTTTTCTTATCTTACAGAGAGCACTGTGAAAGGTATTTCAATTTATTGTGGATAACAAACTATCAAAATAAACCTGCTCAGGATATGCCCTGAATACAAATGAGGCAGCAGGAAAATAACAAGAAAAACATGAATTTTAATTAACCCTGTGACGGTTTGCAGATCCTGAAGTGCTCGGTCTGAAAACAGAGATCTTCGAAAGCTTACAGTGAAATTACATGTAACATAAAATATCAAAGCTATTAGAACAACAACATAGGACTTTTCTAGATTAGGAATGCATGATGAAGAAACTCTTCTGGTACTGTACAGAGCTACAGACCTGATCAATAATACCAGCTCAAACCACATACTGCATGCCAGCCCCTCAAGCCATCACTCATACAACTCCAGCTGCTTCTTTACCACATCAGGTTTAAATCTCCTGCTCTGAACCTTATATTATAATCCTGCAATGAAGTAGCTTGGTGTATGGCCACAGGCTATTTGGTGTCTTATTTTCAACTCCACAATTCACCTGATAACTTGAGGGTCTCCGGCCATCCTAGGGTGGCAGAGATGGCATATTCTGAAGAACCAAAAGAGAAGAGAAGTAGAAAAAATAGAGAAAACCCTTGGGGTTTTTTTCAAAATACACTTGTATTTGGGCTGAGGACATACAATGTAAGTAACGTTTTTTTAGTGCCTTGAATGCTAACATCAGTGAATTTATTGAAAAGCATACAAGAGTTTGAACCACAGGAACATTAGCATTGCCTCTTATCACATCATCTCCTTTGGTGGGCTGCCTGAGGGCAGACAGTGTGAACACCACCCCTTATCACATAAGCCTGTGATTCTTATAATGGGATAGACCTCCCTTTGGCCAAGGCTCAATGCATGTAACAAGTGAGCCAATGCACCATATGGATTTATTCTTTAGATACCAAACTACTGCAGCTCTTGGTCCTCTTACCCCCACGTGTCCCCAGATCATTCTGTCATAGCCAAAGGCAGCGGGTGATATCTGCTTCCTTCAGTTCAACACCAAATATTCCATGGACAAGAACAGGATCCAGGATCAGGGCTCCACTCTGTGCCCAAGCAGACTTCCAGAGAAGCACTTTGTGCCAGCCACACAGGCTGCCCAAAGCTGGTCAGAGGCCTTATGTACACCCATCAGGACACAAAAAGCACATGGCTGCTGCCATGTGTTGCTAGTGCTCACATCCAGAGCACACATCAGCTTGTGAACAGCAGCATTTACATCTTGTGGGCATCAGTTTTCACATGTAAAGGGCTGAAACCTACTACGATAAGTCAAGGAGATCAAAAATCTCTTGGTGCCTGTGCTCTGAAGCCACCTGAAAGGATTCATTAAAGCAGCACGACAAGGCATGGGCTTAGGAAAAAGCAGGAGACAGTGAAAAGACCAGAACGCTCAAAATAACTTTCTGCAGAGGGGTAGCTTATAGAGCATTAAAGCCACTGATGTAACAGTCATGAATACATTGCCTTTGTTCCCTATTTCCAAACAAAAACACCTTGGTAAGGGCCCTGAGATCATCCTCCTGGAGGTTTGGCTGCCTGTGCTTGTAGCCAACCTGGAGACAGCCAGCAGAGCTGCCCTTTCCTCCTGGCACCTCTGGAGAGGCTCTGGAGACAGGGCTTAGGGAGGATGCCCTTCCCATGAGAGCTGCTTTTAACCCAAGCCTTTAACCCTGACTATGCTCCAACACTGAGCATTTTGTGAAGACTGGCAGAGAAGCCTATTCAGAAAACACAGGGTGTTTGGCTTAATAAACGCTCCAAAATTGGTATATTAAGCTACTGATCCTCCTCTGTCCATTAGCAACAGTAATCCCCTGAAAAATGAAAGACTTTTAAAGAGTAAAGTAATTAGCTGATAAATAGGTAGTTACAAACTATTATTTCTGGCTAAAATTAATGTAGCAGCAGTATTTTGATAAATTCTAATAGGAAAAAATTGGAAGCCTCCTCATAGTATTTAACAAAGGCAAATTAAAGTGCTGACATTTTTATGGTGTTTTAATTAATGAGAATCTAGAGTGGAATTCTCATGCAAATACTGTACGTATCGTATGACAACCCTATTAATACCAGAGGAGTTAATTATGATTAGTGCTATTACACTGAGTACTAAATGAATTAACAGTAATGAGGCTCTCCTAATACTATCATCACATTTCCGCATACATTTTAATGGATAGGTTTCACCCTGATTAGAGCTGATAAATTATTAGCAGCAAACAAATTTATCTCTTCCATTTATTGCTTTTTCTCTCCACCCTGTATTCAGAAATCAAAGCTCATTTCTGAGAAAGAGCTGTTACTTCTGAATAACCAACATATTTCTAGCCTTTATCAAACTGTTCTCATAACTGTTCATTAAAAGAAAATTGCATCACAGGACATTAATTCTAATCCTAAATATTTAAAGCAGGGAATATCAACTACTTTGAGCTTATTTACTGGGGTGTCAGCAATCTGGAGCCTTCCTGGGCAGTGGATAACTACCTTGCCATCACTTAGTAACCTGAATTGCTAAAAGGAAAAAGAAAGGACTGAACTTAGAGGAAAACTGAAAAGATGAAGGGGTCAGCTCCAGACAATGTGGCAAGCAAGTCCCAGATTTACCAGCCACCACAGCAGTTAGAAAGGACTCAGGCTGGACTTGCACACCTGTGTCCATAGGTCCCAGTCAGAAGTTCACATGGATGTGCTGCAGGCTTTGCACATAGCAAATCCAACGTTGCTGGGGCATTTCAGATACAGAACGTGTTCTGCATTTGTGCAGGAAGTCCAGTGTGTAGGGAGAAAGCAAAGGGCATGTGAACAGAGGAAACAAATGTGCTGCAAAGGTGACAACGCGTGGGCAGCCCATACGCAATGAGCGTGGTGTTTCCTGCACAGCCTCAGCACACCCAGCCCAACGTCTGTGCACAAGCGTGTGAGCACTGAGTGGCTGCAGAATGCAACATGCACGCTCCTATCATTTCTGGAAGTTCAGCACAAAGGAGTTGTACCAGGCTTGGCCAGGATAGATGACATTCTCAAATCTTATATCAATATAAAATGTCCTAAGAATCCACCTGTGCACAGTTCCAAACTGAAAAATGAGATGTGTCAAGGAGGAGATGGGTTGATGGGGGAGATGAATGATTTTCTGACTTGATTCCTCTATACCTGACAACTGATGATGTTTCCCCCCTAAGAACCAGCTCTGATGCAGAAGCACACAAAAAATAGCAAGTAAAAAAAATATTTTTTTTAAACAGGTAGGAAGGGCTGATGGGGAAAAGCAGGAAATCATCAGAAGTAGAAACACAGAATCATAGTAACAGAGTAGTTTGGGTTGGAAGGGACCTTTAAAGGTCATCTAGTTAACCTACACACACAATGAGCAGAGACATCAACTATATCAGCTTGCTCATAGCCCTGTCCAAGCTGACCATGAATGGTTCCAGGCAGGGGGTGTCTACCACCTCTCTGGGCAACCTCTGCCAGTGCCTCACCAAGTTCTTCATAAAATCTTCTTTCCTTATATTTAAGTTAAATCTACCCTCTCTCAGTTTAAAGCCATTATACCTTGTTCTATCACTCCCTGCCCTTGTATCCAGTCCCTCTCCAGCATTCCTGTAGACATCCTTTAGGTACTGGAAGGCTGCTATAAAGTCTCCCCAGAGCCTTGTCATCTCCAGGGTGAATTCTCTCAGCCTGTCTTCATAAGAGAGGGGCACCAGCCCTCTGATCATTTTTGTGCCCCTCCTCTGGACTCACTCCAACAGCTCCATGTCCTTCTCATGTTGGGGATCCCAGAACTCTAGGTGGGGTCTCATGAGAGTGGACTAGAGGGACAAAATCACCTCCCTCAAATATCTAGAAGCCTATGTAGAAGAAAGTAATAAATATTAGCTTGATAAGACTGGTTTTACAATGACAGTCAAGTGAAAAACACTTTACAGAGAGGAAAACTTTTGCATGATTCATGCTAGTTCCTGATATTTGTTTCTGCTTATCTCTTTTACTTTATATTATCCCTAGTTGCTATATGTTGTTTCAACTGCTATCACAAAAAGTGATCTAATTTCATGCGCTCATGGGAGATCCTTTGGATCCTTGCAACTGCTATACTACTCTCAGAAACTCAATAGCCAGAGTACATCTAAATGCTTCCTTAAAATATGTTCAAAATCAATGTAACCCTGTGTTTTGTGGTAATTTAGTGCACTGGTTTAGGGAAGAAATCAAATTGTTTCTTATGGTGAGCATTCAAAGTCTGTATCTACTAACTCAGTGGAGACAGCCATAAATCCTCTTTGAGAACAGGTTCTCTATCTTCCAAATCCTATTACAGCAAGGCAGTGCTTGCATAGCAGTACCTAATATATAAAAACATATAAAAATTCATGCAGAGCAGTAATTTATTGGTTTTTTAAACAGAGGAATAGTCAGATAGTATTTTTTCACTGTCCATGTTTCTGATTTATATTGACAAAGGCACTCAGGACACAAATAGATTTTGCAGTTCACTGTGAAATACTGTTGTTCCTGCTGACTTCTAATTTCAGGCATATTCATGTCTTACGAAACAGTGGAATACAATCTAATTAAACTTGTGGTGTTTTCTTTTCATTTGCTAAGGTATTAAAGGAAATAAATTTTAAAATGTAATCAGGAAGAAGCAGACTTTGTTTTCACCTCACTGGTGCTGGTGGGTCGGTGGAAATAATAGCATTGTGCTAGTGTAAAACCAACCATCGAGAGACAGCTAAATTGTTCACAAAATGTGGACCTGGATCACTACCTTCAAACAGTGCCTTACTTTTTGAGTAAAGCTCCTGGTTTCATTGGCATTCCCAGTAGAGAAGAAAACCCTCCTAGACTAACGTGAATAAAGCTACCAGAACACAGTCTTTAGACAGGATGTTCCGCCATCAACATTTACTCATGTGTACCTATCTATTTCACTATGATGCCCACTTTTAACAGATGGCAAGTTAAATGTTATGGTGTGCAATCCTGAGACAGATCATTAAGGGGTGCAGAAAGGATTTGTTTAATAGCTTGTCAGTACACATTGTGGTTATGGTCACAAATCTGGGATCAAACCTAGCAGCACGGTTTCAGGTAAAACTTATGTTTTTCCTTGCACTGGTAGGGAAGACAGGATTAGAGTCCTGCTGGTTTGGGTTCATGTTCTACTCAGCATTCAGGTACAGCTTGACACTAATGCAGGGTTTTAAACAGGCAGCAGCCAACAGACGAAACAAATCGAGCCTGTCTTTTCACAGCACATTTTCCGAGGGGAAGAGGAACTGTTACCCTGGAATAGATCTATACAATCCTGTTTGTCTCCAAAAACACCCGATATTAAATTCTTGTGAAAAAACCTTCCCCCACACACCTAGTTACTTAGTGCCTACTTGTGCACAATTCTGGTGAGGGAGGGATCTGCTGCTCTGGAGGCTAATACCTGCCTTAAACACTCTTCATGATGCCGGTTCTAGTATCTTTCCTCACCTCCTTTCCTACTAAATTAAACAGCAGGTTGCAAATAGTACCTCCTCTGGTTATTCATTGCTCCTGAATACTCTCCAAAAGGAATCACCTTTGATAAAGCAAGCCAGAAACCCAAGTAGCTAAAAGTATGGGGAAGATACTGAGTCGTGAGTCCCCTCCTCCATCAATAGCCAGACACTTGTAGCAGGCTGTAATGGTAGATCAGTTTTCTATTCTAGTAAAACTGCAGATGACCTGGCTGCTGAAATGAGTCCTCTGAGGCATCTGTCAAGTCTTTGGTACCCCATACTCCTGAATTATTGTATTTTCAAATACATCAAGACTCTGATAAAGTCTTTTTCATGTAAAAAGTATCTATAAACTACTAGAGAACACTAAGAAAATAACTATTTTTTGTCAATAAAACTGCATTACATTCTATAATTGTTGATCTATATAATTTAGAGATCACATCTTAATTTTCCAGCAACATGCATTCATTTCTTGGTCAAGGCATTCATGCATTGCTTCTTTTTTTTTTCCTGGAGTGAGGCAATTTCCCTTTTAGCCTTTTAATGACTTAAGAAATCACATTCCTTGTTGATGATACTTCTTTTAACGTATCAAATATAGTAAGTATGCATTTCATTGTTCTGTATTTAAGATCAAGCAGATGAAGGTAGTAATTCTGTCTTATTTCAGCTTTTGACTTTTATAAAAGAACTAGCTCCTCATAAACTGTTGAGCTCGTTAAAATTTTGAAAAAATCCATTGGAAGTGTTTCTCATTTTATCCAAATACTATTCATCAGCATTTCTAATTTCATTTTAACAACTCCTCTTTTTAAGATTATAAGAGTAATGTCATACATATCTTTTACATTAACATTAAAAAAGGCTGAAATGGAGGGTAGGGGCTTTTTTCTGTTCTATAAATACACTGGAAGAAAAATAATCTCATTTTAGTGTAATATATTACTTCACATTAAACAAGGAATTTTTCTTCCAAACACTTTACTTGTACATCAGTCGGTTTTAGATGATTAAAAAGAAGCAAAATATATTATTCTCTTGTATTATATATACTTTGAAATGTATAATTTGGAAAATTAAAGCTTTCTTCTTATCTTTACAGAAGAGGAAAATGGAAAGATGAAATATATCTTTCTCGCAGGTGTTTCATTAAAAACAAGCTGTGACCTTGGAAACAACACTTTAGTGAACCAATATAGTTATAACTCTCTGTTTCACATGTTGTGCCCCTGAAACATATGTTAATTCAAAATTATAGCCTCTGTTTCTCTTCACAGAAGCAGCTAGTAAACTCACTGTAAGTCTGTGGGCTTTTTTTGTTTGTTTGTTTAGTTCTGTGATAATATAGGCATCACGAGCATGCAAAATCTTTGCAGATATAGTTAGAATTATTCACAGATTCACAGAATCATAGGGGTTGGAAGGAACCTCCAGAGATCATTGGGTCCAATCCCCTTGCCAAAGCAGGTTCCCTAGGACAGGTCACACAGATAGGCATCTAGACAGGTCTTGAATATCTCCAAAGAAGGAGATTTCATATCCTCCCTGAGCAGCCTGTCCCAGGGCTCTGTCACCCTCACTGTGTAAAAGTTCTTCCACATATTGGTGTGGAACTTCCTGTGCTCCAGCCTGTGGCCATTATATTGTAGCACACCTATACCAATCCTGAAATCAAATGGTTTTTGGGAGTGTCTGGGAACAAATCTCACCAGGCAAGGTCAAGCAGTGCTGGATGTTGGTACAAACTATACTAAATGACCACTGGAAAAAGATGCACCACATAAAAGAAGTGCTTCGCGCAACAACACTATTGAGTGAGAAGTAATAGACCAGTGCATCCATCACATTTTAGCTACACCAAGTCCTTGTGCCTCTACTGAATTGTTCTAATGCCAAAATGGGATAATATGTATATATTTTAAATAAGGAATTAACATTGTAAAAACAAAACCCTGCAGTCAATTCCCTGTAAACTATTACACCCATTTTTAAACTGCAGAAACAATCTTTTCACTGTCAGGTGCTCAGGCATAGTTTTTTTAAATTATATGGATTTGTTGCAATTTCTGGATTAGAACAATTGCGTGACATGTCTTGTCATAAAACTTGAAGAGATTATACAAGAATAAGGAATAATTTTCAACTTTAATATTAATAGACCGCCAACATGCTTCTGGTTCTCATGACAACTTCGTGATTGCAACATTATAGCTTCCTATAAATCACTTATTAATGAGAGCTACCACTGTTATTTTTCATGTCTCCAGTAATACCAGCATGTGTGTGATAATATTATATATGTAGCTAGTTAAACTTTCGCCTCAGAAATTTTTGCTTGGTTTTAGTGTAACATAAAAGAGCAAAGTATACAGCTGTGTTTGAATAAGTTTCATTATGTGATACAACGAGAAAGTAACTGGATCTTGTAAGCTAAAAAGGAAGTTAATTGACTCAATAAATTAAAAGAACTGAGATCCACTATTTTTTATTTAAAGGCTGGTGAATATGTATTTTGCTTATTGATTTTTACTCTAGTTCAGCTTTAAATATTTTTAATTGCATTTTATAGTCCAGGGATTTCTAAAGTTGATTTTGAAGCATACTAAGGTCTCAACAGTATAAGAACTTTCACAGTATTGCATTGAAAGATCATCGCTAAGAAATGGTAGGATAGCACAGACAGGCGTGGGAGGGAGAATTATGCAGCAGTGAATTAATAAACTTTAGCTCTGTTTATTGGGTTAGTTCTGTTCATGGACAGTATGAAGTAACGAGGGGAGTAGAAGATGGATAATTACTAGAGAGGCTGCCTGTAACGATACAGTATCTCTCTAGAAAGAGAGAAAACCTGGGGAACGTTACAGATTCAGACACTTCAACTATGCTGAAGCTCGTGTCGAGCAACAGATACAGATATTCTCTCTGAATCCCATACACTACTCTCATCAAAGACCATTGTCTGCAAAAAATAAGTAGCCATGAGGGGAAGTAACATAATGTGTCTGGATTACTTCTGTCAATAAGTGCTCTGGAGACTGCGTCCATCCTTATGTTTAAAGGGCCAGCTGCTTCAAAAATATACTAAGCAAGAACAACTCTGTGCTCTGGGGTCTGCCATCACAAAGGGACAGCACAAGGCTTGCACAGGAATTTTGGAGGCAGCAGCCCTTCAGCAAGAAAATGCTCACTGGCAGAATATGGTAAATTTGGCTCAGAGAAAGTCACTCCCTAAAAAATGGATTTTTCTTACCTCTGTGAGACCTTGAGTTCAATCAAGCGTGTTTCCTAATGCCACAGATTTACTCAACAATACCCATTTGTTTGGTTTTTTTCTTAACAACTGTGATAAACAAAATCTAGAGGTATTTTGGTATTACAACCTGTGATATAAATTAATCAGTGCTGCAGTTCATTTCCTGATATTTTCCATTTTTAGTAGTACAATGTTGTTCTTCAAAGCAAGGTGAAAATTCCCTGGAGATACTTCCCATCTGAAGTGGCACAGAAAGGTAAGGTGGTAACGAAAAGCCAGTAGAAAACAGACCTAATCCTTTCATCCACTGCTAAATTTATACAGGTGGCGCTCCCATCAGTGTGAAGGGTAAATCCTTGCACTGAAACATCAGAAATGATTTAACAGGAGAATCACCTGCTAAATGATTCCAAACTGTCTTCCTTCAATGATCAATGTTTCATCAGTTCTGTGACAGTCAATATTATATTAACTATGATTCTTTTGGACTAGGTACTCAGGTAACATAAGCCAGAGTGAACTACATCGCCGTCTTCTGGCACTTTATACAAAATAATTACTGCATCCTTGCGGTTTTCTAGCTGTAAGTTACTGAACTGGAGTTAAGTAAATTTTCCAGTCTCTGACCCAGTAATACTCAGTAAGTCAAATTTCCTCTCACCAGCTGCACATGCCCACCATTGTCCCTCTCTGGAATTTACAGGGAAATCAGACTCAATATTGTCTTTCCACCAGCAGAAGTGCAATGGTTCCCTATGTACCTGTGAATGCCATGCTGCAAAAAAGATTCTGTGCAAGTAAAAACCAGATAGCCATATTGACTAAGATAAACAACCCCTGGACAAATTCTGCACTCATTCAGCCAACAGAAGTAATTCCACTGACATTCAGTGGGTGTTAGAGGAGGCTTTCACATGCAAGGGGGGTGATCCCTATTTGGCTAGCATAATTTCACTGGTTTCAGTAGAGCAACTGTTGCTATTTTCAAAGATGAGAATGCAACCTCACTAATTACATGACATGCCTACCTTGCTTTATTAAGGAGTTCCAAATTAATTTAACGGTAGTTAATGAGCTTCTAAAAGAAACTATTATTTGGTAATTGTTCTCACCTGTTTCAGACACATTCAGATTAGCCACATTTAGCAGTTATCCTGCTTTTTCTTTTTTTTAAGACCCACTTATTCACTTTTCTCTGCTTTTTGTTAAGATACTGATGTCAATTAGCATGTGAATACTAAATCTTTTCCTTGTTGATTTGAAAATTTACTGAGCGAGCCCAATATCCAGACTTTAAGTTGCTGAGTAGGTATTTAACTAGCAATCTTAAAAGCCAAGATGAGGACAGGAGACTCAGGTTCATCACCACAAACTGCGGGTCTCAAGGAGCAGTTTTGACTGAAGTTGTCTTAGACCTTGTATTCCAAAGCATTGTATTGCTATAGGCCTAGAGTTTTCTTATTTGGTAAGGTTTGATTATGAAAAGAAAACTAATTGCATGCACTGAGAAAATCCAGAGCCTTACAAAGGAGCCAGAAACCATTGGTCAGTCTGACAGGATTGACTGGAAAGCAGCCTCACCACACTACGTCACTCAGCACACTGCACCCTTCTGTTTTGTCTTCAGCCCTTTGTTCATTTCTGAACAAGAATATCGCAGCAGGGCCAGACTCTTCATGGTAGGAAGGGGTGACTTCATTAACACTCTGTATGCTGCAGGCAGAAAAAGCTGAATGCTGAGTGCCGTGCTTAATTAGGAGCTCTGCTCCTTGGCATTGAAAAATGAACTATGGGCAGGAGGATACATGGTGTAGTTTGCTTTTGACTCAGAACACATTATCCTAGTCTGTTAACTGGAAAATAGGAACTGACTTTGCATTAACTGAGGTAGAGAATATCAAGTGATGATCATCAGATTTATTAGGTAGAAAAATGTATAGAGTTATAAAGGGTTTTTTTACCTGAGGTTAAATTGTAATAATAATAATAATAATGTAACTATGATAAAGCTGTTACTGCAGAAGTGATATAAATGTAAATGAGTCAATGTTTAATCAACAGAATAAACCCCTCAATGCAATATGAAACAAACCACCATACGTGGTTTATATGAATATGTAAAATGTTTTACTCAAGGTAAAAAAAAAGAAAGTCATGGTCTCTGGAGCTGCTTTTTAAGTTTCTTCTTCATGAATCATTCTATCCAGGTACAAAAAGGAGGTTGAGTTTGCAAAAGATAACAAAGTGCTAACAGACTTTGCTTCTTTGAGGTGTTTATCTTGATGGTAGCAATAAGTGTTAATTAGTGTTTTGTTTGGCTCCTGGTCAGGATCCCCAAACACCCAGGCACTGCAGCAAAGCTGACCCATTCTTACCTTGCCAAAAGTACATCCTGAGAGGTCTTACAGTAGGTTTGGAATTGTCTAGTTTAAACATTACCGGAACAGATTTCTACCAAATCAGAAGTATCACCATTTCCATCGAATCCAGCAATGCTCATATCTGCAAACTGTCACCAATTCTTGTCATGAAGAACAGGGCCCAGTAGCTACTACCCAAGAGATGGACAGCAGCCTTTCCGTTTCAGTTTCTTCGGGATACTTTCAATACAGCAGTGCAGGGGTGGTGCAATTAAGAGTTCAGTTCTGTAAACACTGTATCCCATCAGATACAGTTACCACCGTTACCAGGGGCAAATCCAAATGGACAGCATTTACCCATTAAAACTGGAAAATACAGATCTTTCCTTGCTATCACTGGAACACTGACCAGGTGAGATTCTTCACTCATTTAGTAATTTTATAATTAGAAATACAACTAAGCATACGAGACATTCATACAACGGCACTCAGCACATCCAGTTACCGCCTGGCGCAAGGGAGGGATTACTACCTAGCTAGCATTATGCAGCCCCACAGGGAGCGTTTTCAGGATTAGACTCTTCTCTTCCTAAATCATCTTCCTGTCCAAGGTGACAATCAACACACACACAACCAAAACTGGAACTGAACAGAAATTTCAAGTGGTTTGTCCGTACTGCTGTGCAGGGAAGTGTGCATATTTGCACACCATTAGGAATGGAACTAGCAAGGATGAGAAAAATCACGGAATAATGAAATAACAGCTTTTTCAGTAAACCAGATTCATGAAATACCAGATAACTGGTATTTCAATTGATATTTCAGTCCTATATCTCGTATCTCTGTTGGTTTGCAATGCTGCAATAGATTTTTTCCTACATGCAAATCTCTTTAATTCTTGCTTCTGAAAGAATGGGAAAAAGCAGTATCAAAACTGGAATTTGTAGCAGTCGCAGAGGTTTGATGTTGTTCATGTGTCAGTGGAAGAACACTGGGAGAAGAAATGGGCAGAAGAACAAGAGTGCCAATTTAATTTAGAGTTCAGCACTGCCAACGCTGTTCATGCTGAGTGCTACCTCGGCCAGTGAGAAACCCTACTGATTTTAATGTGATTACTCCTCAGGCAAAGTATTTCTGTAGAGAAGGAGGAGGTGGGAAGGTAAGTTCCTAGTTTATGAGGCAATGAACAATAACCTTTACATATTGTATTGCCAGGAGGCCTAAAGTTGAAAAATAACCAATGATGAACCAAGTGTGAACTGGACTTTGCACTAATAGTAATGCGCACTTGAAAGAAAAGACCATTAACTGCCCTTACTGAATGCTCTCTGTTTCATTAGCTTTTTAACACCTCGAGTCACTGCCTTGATTTGAACCATGACAGTTTTGTCATCAAGTTCAAAGGAATCAGATTCTACCTAAATATTTATTGAACGGTGATAATTTTACATTAAGCTTAGAAACATAGTATTATTTCCTACACAGTTCTTCATGTTACATTCTTCACACAAAAGAGACCTTAGTTTTAAACCCTGCAGCTTAAATCAAGCGTTCTTATTGCTTGCCAGAAACCTTTGTGAATGTCTCTCCCATTTTAGAAGCAATCAGAATCCCACAGATGAGAGGGGTAAATAGTTGGGTCCGTGTTGTACGCGTAGCTGTCAGCATCGCTATTTTACTTCTTTTTACTGCTGTTTCACAGCAGAAATAAAAATCAGAAACTTCAATATTGCTACTGGAAAATGCAAGTCAGCAATCCCAAATTTTAAAAGCATTTTTTGGGAGCAGGGAGGGTGAGTGGTAAGCTTTCAAAAGGATTTAATGTCAACATCAATGTATTTTAACAAGAGAATGTGATCCAAGAAATTCTGCTGGGCTTTCATATTCTGTTTTCTACAGAGTAAAAGAATAAAGAATTGTGATTGATATAGTTCTGTAACCTAGCAAGTTTATTTTTCTTCAGAATGGCTTTATAGTGGGATTTGTCTTTCAATCTTAGTAAATTAACATTGATTATAAGAAGCGATGTTCAAGCAAGACATCCATAAGTATTTTTCTTTGTATACACTGTGCAAGATGAAGGTATCCATCATCTTCATGCAAAGAAAAGTTGCTCACAAAATTGAAATGGATCTACCAGTGAGGCATTTTAGATGCAGGTTGTTGACTGTCTTTCATAAACTAACTTAGGAAGCAGCAATCCTTTGCCAAACTAAAAGCCTATTAATCAAGTAGAAATCCCTATTTATTTTAATATCAACATATTTCTTTGCATCAGCATCTTCTCTCCCACTCGCTTTGATTTTAGAGATCAGAGTAAAGTGTTGTCAGCATGGTTTATTTCCAACAGTGAGCTTTCAAGTTTATCTTTGCCTTGAAGCTGGAAGGAAGAATCTCAGAGCAGTACTCTAGGTAATTCCCATTCTTCTGGGATACTTCAGACCTGGTGAAGCATTAAGTGACACTGCTCAGATGCAAGAAGGAAGATGGAAATGGAGAGCTGTGTAGACCGTCTTTTTGTATAAGGCTCCGGACTACCCAGTTTGATCTGCCTGTGCACTCATCTGAGTAATTTCTGCAAACTCAGAGAACCTGCGATTTCTTTCTGCTGTTTGAGATGTAATCAATACACAGCTATGTAATTAAATGTAACGACAATCATCTGTCTGAGGAAATAAAGCATGCTTTGCTTAGACTTTGTTCTAAAGCCAAAGTTCAATGTATATTGTCTGTGATTCTTCTTACTGATGATACGTACATACGTCTGCATGAGTGTACATGATACATTCATGAACATTCAAGGACACTTCACTTGTAGGGTAAATATTACAGCTTTACATCAGGATGACAAGACTGCTGCTTTGCCAATATCACAGTCATATACAAGCCTGGAAGCATGGAAGATAGAGTGCTCCAAAACTTAGCTTCAAATAACAATTTGTATTGAAAATTGTTTAGACATAGAGGACTAAAATCATTGCTAGTCAGACTGAGTCAGCAATAGCAGGAAGAAGAATGATACATTATGGAATATGAGGCATCACTGAAGATGGACAGAAGCCAGGGTGTAAAGCACGGTCTATGGAAAATTCCCAGACTGCAAAAATTAAGCCACAGGTTCTGCAAGCTGCAGTATCACTCTCAAGAAAAACCAGTTTACTTCTCTAGTCTGCACAACACGTTGCATGTGATCCTGGATTTCACACAAAGAAATTTGGGTATAAACACAGCAGAAAAATTGAACTTTTTGCCAGTGTGGTGTGTTGGTTCCTGTAAAAACAGGTAAATAAAATCACCGTTCCAGACATGCCTCAACTTCATACATAAATTTTCCAATGTACATTTTATTAGAAACTTTCTAATATTTCTGCTACATCAGGAGGACAGACATGGGTGATGAATTAATGTCAGATACTGGCTCTGCAGTTTCTCTATTACCTGAATTCACTTACTTGCAATGCTTTAGAGGTTTGTCACTTGCTGACCTTCCATTATACGCAGTGAGTGAGCTGGGGAACCAATTTCTATGCTTGGTTTACTGTACATGAACATGATTTTTGACCCAGATAGTACACTTGCTGAATTTCATATTGGGCATAAAGGAATGCTATGCACAATACAATGTGTGTATACGCAACACAGACACCTGTTTGTTACGAGAAACATGCAAATACTTGCTTGTCCGCAGTGTTTCAGCAGCACTGTACACTACCGTAGCAGACTAATGTCAGTGACTATAGTAGAGAGTACTTGAAAAAATACTGCTATGTAAAGGTTTGTTCACAGAAATCATCTCTGTGAACAAACATCCAAAGATCCAACCTTCTGTGTTATTCACACAACAGAAAAGACAAAACCCACCATTTGCATTAAAACCCTTTAAAAATAATCCAGAATATCACAATTGATGAAACTTAAAGTTCAGGATGTGTATCCCCAATAGAAATGAAAAAACAAATATTTTTCATTTTGTTCTGGTATTCAAGGAACTCAAGCAAAGCCAAGCAATTGCTCCTCATGCATTTCCATAAAAAAATCAGATGTCATATTTGCAAAATACACAAAGATGTCATTTACCCCAGTAGACTGTGTATTGCTACATAATGTGCAAGAGCTGCTGGAACTGCACAGCATTTTGCCCACTTGATGGTTTTTTCCATTTTAAATAGGCATGAGATTGACTTTCTTCCATGCCCAAAGCTTTCTAAAGAATGACAGCCATGTTTTTCAGTAATCACTCTAAATCCTGATATTAAAATAACGGCATTTTATCAGGAAAGGTTTCTCAAACCCTATAGTATAGCTTTAGCTTTGCCTTCATTCTGTATTACGACATCTTGGAAGAGCAAGGTGGAAACCAAACTTCGCCAGTCACCAGTTCACTCTGGCTGGATTGTCTTGGTTTGGTCCATAACAACTCCAACAGGAGCAAAAATTCAGAGCAAACAAACACGACTACAAAAGTTTCAACCAACATGTTCTGTCTTAATTTGCACCAAAGCAAGTCATCCAGTAGTGCAGAAGATTTTATCTATGTAAGTACAATATGGAGTACAGACCAAGAACTAGAAATGTGACTACTCAGCGCTTAACACATGTGCTCTTCCTTCACTATGTATGCAGAGATACAGGCATAGTTGACAAATAGCAAACATGTTCCTCAGCATCTATAAAAGAGGCATTAAGTGTTCCTTGCTTAACATGTTCAGTCCAACAAAAATGACACGGCATCTTGCCCACAAGATCTGCAAATTCCAAACCCTGTTGTCCAACTCTACCTACCATTTCATCTACAGTGTAACCCTTCTCCACCAGAAAGCTATGATGTGGGTCAGCGCTTTATTATTCTTGCAAATTTTAAAAAATATACTGTGAATTTATATATCTGGATTACGATTCATGTCAATGGACTCTCAGAACAAAAGAGCAACTATAGAACCTGCATTGTCAGCCTCCTGGCAGGGCAGCAGACACACATGCATCACCATTGCAGCCTGTCCCTTTACGTGATTCATTGTGGGGAAGGTTTGCTCCTTGATATCAAAGACTTATTTGTTCATGCACCGTTGACTTCTGCTTTGCCATCATCCTGAGAGATTGCTTCAATAAACGGCCAGAAACAGCATTTACGTCACTAGTCACACCTGCTACTGTAATTACTTTGCTGTCTACAGTTTCCCGCAGAGTGGAGCCCAGAAGAATTAGTATCCAATAATGGATCACAATTCACCCTCGTAGAGCCTGAAACTTTTCTGGGGAAGTAAAACATCATACATAGAAGATCAAACACTTTAATTAAACTTTGGAGGAAAGGTATACTGACTGCTGAGCGGAAGGCTTCCTACAAACTTGCACAGCAGTACTTCCAAAGGTGTAACACAGAAGATACTGCCCAAATTGCTATATATGAAAAAATAGTGAAAAACCTACTCTGAAACAGAAGCATGACTGGATATAACAGCCCATAAGATGCAGTAAAATTGCCAGACAGAGGTTACCATCGTAGCGCTAAGAATCTACAGCTATCTCACTTGTGAAAATATAAAAACTGATTCTTTTAAGGAAAAGAATCAAAGTCCATGTGGCTTCTCAAGCCTGTCAGAGAATTAAAAATAAAAACTTTTACACCTCCAAACTACCCAATAAGACAGGTCAAAATGCTTCTTCATGACTAACAAAGGAAACAAAGCTTATCTGTTGGTAACAGGGCATACATAACTGTCCTCAGACAAGAAACATGGGAGTAAATTACAACTATTCAACATTCTCCCAAATTCTGATTAACCACCCCCAGGCACTGGAGATCATTAGGTAAATTATGTAAAACTTTAGGGTTTGGTTTTAATAATTTTGTCCTAAATTTTTTGTCTACTTGGTCCCTAAACATAGGACTACCTAGTAAGGAGTCACATAACTGCTGAGACAGTAGGATAATAAGGTTACTATTTATTGCTTTGGTATTACAAATATGCAGCATCTTTCAAGAACTGGAACATATGTAGTCTTGCAATAGGTGCTTGGAAAGTGTTGTTTATGTTTGGTGGGCTGTCCTCTCTCTGCGTATAGCCTAGAAAGTAAACTTTTTCCCATGGCTCTCCCCTGTCAGAGTACACATCCTGAAGCCTGTCCTTCACACTTTCTCTCAGTTACTCTCTTAATCATATGAAGAAATTCATCCTGAGTTGTAACCGCCAAGGATTAATAAGCAGCAAAGTTCCTATAACTCTTTTTGTTAAAAACAAAAAACCTAAAAAACCCAAGGCAACAAAACCAAAATAGAAAATAACCAAAAAAACCCTGCGAAACAAAATTAGATAAATATTCACAATATTCTCAGTGAAAGAGAAGATACAGAATCAACAGTGACATGGGCAGAGAGGCCTTACAAAGTTGTGGGCTTTTATACCTGGTTTCCAAGAATTACAGACACTTCTTGGGTTTTTGCTTCATGCCTTCCCCACTCCACTTTTCAGGTAGATTTGAGATCAGTAGAAACATATCAAAGATCCATAAACTCTTGCAAGTTTATGAAAACAGGGAAATTGATACACAGCAGACCAATAAATATCCAAATGGGGGGAAAAAAACCAACCAAAAAACCCCCCAGAATTGTTACATAATGCTTTAAATTAGATTCCTATAGATGAACACATGAGAAAGCTCTTATATGACCCTTCAAACAGAGCTTATAATCATTCATGATGTGTAAATCCAGAGAAATTCCAACTCCAGTTTCCTATAACAGGCTGTTGCTGAAGACTATCATAAAGCGTGCAGTATGCAGTCCTCGGGTACAGCAGTCATCTTGAACAAGTCAGTGTTCCACGGGAGGACTTGAGGAGGAGCATTTGGCCGCATCTATCATTATAAAAAAAGAATGTGCAATGCCTTGGCTGCATTACCATCATGAGGCTGTGGACAAACACTGATATGAATGGTCTGAGCACAGTTGCTAATATTTGGATCAGATAATAACTGAACTCTGTTGGCAGCAATGTTGTGCTTTCTGACATTCCTCATTATCAATCATTGAAATTGGCATTAAAATATTAGAAAGTAGAAAGTGACTGATGCTGTATTATCCTGGCTAGTAGCAATCATTTTTTATTATCATATTCAGTTTGTTTTGTCAAACTATGTTAGTACTTACCAATTTGAAATATCCACTAGGCTTAGAGAGGACACACATCTACAAAGAGACAAAGATAACAATTCTGTGCTAGGCATTGATAAGCTCTTAACTGGACCACAAATCAAAAGAACCATTTTCACTGAAGAACAGGTACACTATTACAGCAGTCACCAAGCATCCGTCTCAGCCAGGTCAAAGAGGCATGCAGAAGCTCAAATGACTTGAATGATTCAGAACAAAATTCAAGTTTAAAGAAAAAAACCCCACAAACTACTCTGCCCTTCCACCGTAAAAACTCTCAACCCAGGAATTACCTTCAGTGGCACAACTGACATTAAAGAGAAATTGTAGCCTGTTCAGATCATACCAGATCTCAGCTCCCACCTCTTTTGGTCAGAAACCATGTATGTAAACACTGGGAGGAAAATCAGGCTTTGGTCATCACTATTTTGACCCAAATCATAGCTTGTGTGACTTTTCATCCTCTTAGGAGTTCACTCCACATTCATTTTTGAATGCTGTACTGCCAAGGTATTAATCCTGTTCTAAACGTCGATAAGACACGTCACAGCACTGTGAACAAATAGCAAAGCGAATGGTCAGCGCTATAAATAATACTTCAGACATATTCACAGAGACAGACTTCTATCACAAGCTTTTTTCCAGAGTCTTTGCTAGTTTATCCAAGTGCTTTCTAACTTTTGACCAAATTGGGTCTTTACTGCAATCAAGTAGAAATCTCAGCAGTAATCCAGTTTCCTTAAATCCGAGATTGTGTCATTTTATTCCTTCCTAATGAATATAACCAGTGTCAAGGCAGCCCCAGAAGGAATAGCCTCAGCTAAGGGTACCTTCTGACAGTGATGTAGCTCTAAGGAAGGTTTTTCCTCTCCTCTTCCTACAGGGGCACACCACTGAGGAATGTCACACAAAATTTCAGTCTCTTCAGATGATGGTGTCCCCTCCTCTCCTTGAGACAGCTTACTGTTTGCCAGAAACATCAAATCTCTTTCAGCAATGCACTAAATTCTATCACATGGAAAAAGGTGTTTCTTAGAGCTGGGGAGAAGCTTTCCCCAGCTTTTAACCTTTCAGCTGCGACCATTTTAAATAATGAAAATGCCTGCCTGTGCAATAAAAGCTGTGCCAGCGTTGTGAAGGTTGTTACATACTGCAAGATTCAGGCACCTTTTCTTAACTATGTATTATAGTGGCTTTTATATAATCTCTTTTCTCTTGCACAGCATGCCAAGGACATGTGTAACTAAACGGCTAGATTTTGAAGTCAAATTCCTCTACACTTTCCAGTTTTAGGACTTGAGTTTTTACTCAAGCCAAATATTGTCAATATTCCCTTCATTTCAATGTTTACAGAAACTGCTTTATCTTCATGATTAACTGGAAAGAGAAAAAAGTGAACCTTGTAATTCTTTCCTTTGGTTTTGTACAAGGCAATTCTGAATGCTTACTTTAAAAAGAAAATTTTAGGGTTTTGGAACTTTGTTAGGGTAGGGGTTTATGTCATTAAAATTCAGGTTTGCTTCCTCACTGGGAGACTTGCATTTTGCCAGCCAGTCCAATGAGTATTCCTTCAATTTTTTTCATGCTGTGGTATACAGAGCTCTAAAGCATAGAAAACAAGACTTTCCTGTCCCTGGCTACACACTCCCTGGCTTCCCTCCCAATAACCTACTCTTCTGGTAACAATTCTCGGTTTTCTTGAAGTACGTCTGGGATCTAGTCACAGGCTATCAAGGGAAAGGGTTGTGGTAGCTCCAAGCTATAGCTTTTCTTCTCTGGCAGACTGGCAGCTGCTCCTTTCATAGAGGAGCTCGTAACTGCAACTAAGAGGGAGATGTCCAGAAGTCTGTTAATGCATGTTTCTGGATTTATTGCACTAGCAAAGTTCAGACATCTGTCAGACATTACTGGTGATGGGATGCTCACCAGTTTGTTCAACACAAGTAGAGGGTCCGGGATACATCTGATCTAAGTAACAGAACACAAGAAGAAACATTTGTTTTGAGTACTGATTGGAAACAGCCCTCAGTCATACATGAAGGGACTCAAAGAGGATGTTTCCACTCAAGCTCTCTCCCAGTCAACAAGATCTACACAAGGTCCCATGCTGGTGTAAGGGCTCAGCAGTACTGTGGTCTGTTGAGCTACTGCCTCAACTCACTGTGAGAAACAAGCTACAAAATTTCTGTCCATTACACTTCTCATCTCAATTTTTATCACTTTTGCCTAATGCCCTCTCAAAAACAAAGATTTCATGCAAGAAAAAAAAAAAATCTGTTTTTCAGCGACCTATGGAAAACATCTTGCTCTATGCATCCTGACAGGAATGAGGAGAAATGCAGGTCCCCCAGCCAATGTGCTCAGTAAGCAATGACAGACGTCCCAGTGAGGCCAGAGCCTTTCTCAGAGCTGGAAGGAAGTAGTGGTTGTAACCAGGAGTCTTTGGGATTGCAACGGAAAAATCAGCACTGCGGCACTCAAATCTCTCAGACAGTAAAAGGATGCAGTGGATGATAAACTGGATCAAAAGACACCTTCCCTTGGCACATTTCATTACTACCTGTCCCCTGTTCAGCTTTGGGCTCCTTATCCTTCCTACCTGACCTGACTCTCAGCTACTCTCTGTTCATTTTCTCTCCTCCTCTGCCAGTTCTCAGTCCTCTGCCCAAACTTCACAGGGCTCTCAAACTCTCTTAGATCACTTATTTTCCATGTCAGGTGCACTAACTGCACTTTCCAAAATTACTGGAGAAAGGTCTTCTCTACCGTTTCATGTAAGAAGCCATGAAGTTTAATCACCAGGCTCACGTTAATTAAATTATAGACAGTACCCACAGCTTGGTAAATATTTTTCTCCAGCACATCAGGACCGCTTCATGTTCCATATTTACACTGGGGTAACAGAGGAGAATTTTGCTTTTCTGCTTAATGATACATTTTTTTCCCTTTCCAGCGGGGAAGAGTTCAGAAAAAATTGCACCATAAAGTCAAGTTATCCCATTCCTCCAATGCCACTAGGGTAAAAAAACAAACAAACAACAAAACAAAGAAAAAAACCCCACCACAAAACACCAACAAAGAAAAAGAAGAAGAAAACAAAGTTCACCAAGACTTCAGTAATGTTTACATTTCCATTACATTTTCACCTTCTGTCTTTCCACTCAGGTACTTAAACTACTGCTTCTGAAACAAATAATTCCTTGACACTAGAGGCACAGATGGATTATAAGCAATTTGTACTTCAAGTGGAGGCACTAATACTGTCAATGAACCCAGTTGTTTTTTCTTGCCCTTCTACTACTACGACTGCAAAGCACTCACAACAAAATACCATGTCTCCAATCCTGACCTCTTTGAGAAATGCAGTGATGAAGTGCAGAGGTCATTTAACTGAAACAGCATCATCAAAACCTCTAAATATGCACTGACTCCCATAAGGAAGCAAAGTTGCAAGTCACTTACAGGAAATAACAATGCAAAAGAAAGCAGTCTCTTTCTCATGAGGATTTTTAATGACACCTGCGAGTCTAACTTTGTTCTAATAGACCCTCAGATTTCTTCCAGAGGGATGAAAGAATAATACTGTAACTTGGAAAATGAGCAAACAGTAGTACTAGTTTTCCATACTGTTGTTAAAGTGAAGTTTGTTTATCTGAGACTGTAAAAGCTGGACAGATAGAGTGACCTGTAAAGACCTGAGCTAAAATCCCAGCCTTCGTATAACCTGTAGAAGGTGTTTCATCTATCCCCATCTGTTTGATGTAACAAAACGAAGCTCTAACTGCCCTTACTGGTGTTAAGTACTGGTAACTGTAAGACTGCTCTGCCAACAAAATAAAATCTAATTCTTCAATGTCTGATATTTGATTAAATGAATATTTAGTTGCTTTCTGTTTTGGAATCTGAAATGTAATAATCTATCTGGAATAAAAATCCAAAGCTCTGTATTTGCCAGCACCTTTACCAGAAGAACACAACTTTGGACTGGGGAGTTGAGACACCAGCGCCTTGTCACACTGTCCTAGGCATGCCTGTGTCATGCCCAGGACCGACATGCAAACATTTGGGTACTGCTTGCACCGCTCTGGTGACACAAGTAAGAAATGCTAATTTGTGCATTTGTGCTGCTCAGTTTTTACAGTTCTAATCACGGAATTATTTCATTTATTTTCATAGTCAACAAATCACTCCATTGTCTATATCCAAAGAATGATTAATGCCTACAGTCATTCTTTACTCATTAAATATAATTTAATCACAATTTTGTTCCTGCTTTTTTCAAGGTTATTAACCAGGTGACTTCTAAGTGGTTTGTTTGTGCCACTCAATTTCTCTCTCTCTTGTTTTTCACTTCTGCTCCTGCTCAACAGTTTTACAGAACAGCAATTATCAGCATATCCACAGTAGCAGCACTGCGACTATTAAAAATGCTACAGTTCAGAGCAATGCTTTTAATTATTCACCAAAACCATGCTTAAACTGGGCTTACCACTCAGCTATTTTTACCAAGCTTCCTTCATTCCAAATGGCTTGATAAAACATTTTAGTCACAGATCCAGGATTTTCTGCATTTTGAAATAAAAGTCTTTTTCTTCCCACAACCTCTATGGGCCGATTACTGATTTAAATTTTAATATTCCTAAGTTAATCGGTATTCTCAGCTTATAATACTCAACAGCATCTACAGATATTTCTTGTATTCGTAGGGCACAAAATTTATGTCTTAACGTCTAATAAAATCTCTCTGGGAGGGAATTCATCACTAGCTAAGATGATTCTCTGCAAAGTATCTTGTTCCCAGCTATTCGTGACAACGAATCCTCTTGATTTGGACAAAAATAACACAGGATGAAATACTAGGATTGTATTTCCCATTTGGAAACTGTCTCAACTCCCACCAATCGCAATTTTAAAATTTGCAATTAACACTAAATTGCTGAGTGGTGTCGGGCATAATTTCAAATCCAGGGCCAATGAATAACATCTATAATCTGTAACCCTTTTTTTACGTAGCATTCCTCTGCCTGAAGTGGAAGCTCTACTTCTAGACACAAAGTTTGGGTGGGTTAAAAGTGGTAGTACAATACTAACTGGATCTAATAAGAAGCCATTTGTTTCAGTTGCTCTTAGTAGTGAGTTAAAGATCTATAACCCACTTTCTTCATTTCCTAAATGTTCCAAAGGATATTTGTAGCCGTGTCTCTTTGGCACTTTGACCATGCATTTCAAATGTTCCCGTGGTGAGATTGGATGAACAGGAATGATGGATGGTCGACTATCTGATGGATAATGCCACTGTTTTCCATCTCAAAAACTGAATCCAACATAATTAAAGTTTCTTTTCAATATTCTTTTTTTCCTCTCCAATGCCCACTGCCTTCAATTTCCACAACTATCATGATTTTTCCCAATATACAATGTGCACTATTTATCAAAAATGACATTCTCAGATAAAAACAGCTCCAGAATGCAAGTAACACAGTCTACAGCCAACAAAGCTCACTTGCACTGCCATGGCCAGGCAGAGCTTTCCAGGTAAACAGTGGTTCCCTAGAAGCCACTGTCTCTTTTGTACTGACTGCTGTGCTTCTGTTGCTAAAAATTGTTTAACGTGAAACATCAAACAAGACCAGCTTTGCTCTAGAAGTCTGCAAAGCAGTTAGTTGAAAGAGAAGGGAATGGACTTTCTCAGCTCCACATTTGGTTACTTTTGCCTTCTCTTTGTGTGCTTTACTGAATCTCTGTCTTACCTAGATGCCTGTAGAAATTATATCACTGAAATATATGAGGGGTTTTTCCCCAGAATGACCTGTGGAAACATGATCAGCTATGTGGGATCATTATTCCTGTGAACAGAGAAGGCAAGAAAATTACCATGAACAATGCTCCCACAGTGAGGTTTTTCCTCACAGCCACCTAAGATTTTTATATTTCTCACCCTTATTAAGTATTGACAGTGGTGCATTAAGGGGAAAGGGTAAGCCTCCTGTCCCACCACCCCCACACACATACTATACTTAGGAAAGATTGAATAGATATATTCCTTTAAAACACTTGCAATCCCATGGCACCACAAATGGCTTTGAATCTTGCACTTGTGTCCCAGATGTTTCCCCACATTCTCCAAATAATTTTAACTGCTGATGCTCTCAAGCATGTCAAGGGTAGTTCTGATGAATAAATTTGCAGCAATTACAACACTCAGCTGTTACAGCTGTAAATAGTTCTGTGATTTTTGTGTCTGCTTTTAAGAGCAGACAGTATTTCTAAATGCTATTCCTAACAGTAGACTTAATTTTTGGAATGTAATTCTTCAAAAATCCTGAAATCTGGCACTCTTAAAGGGAAATGCAGCTGCACTGCATGTCCATTTTATGCATCAAGCATCTAACTCTGTGCACAGTTAAGTACCACTGATATAGGCTCACAATTTTCAACTCTCAAAGCCGTTTGAAAACCTGGAGATTAGACCCTTGGGAGACAGACACCCTGATGAAGTAAGGGCAGCATGAAAACCCAAAAGGGAAAGAACAAGGCAGTTCTAAACAAAAGCATTTTGGAGTACCTGGAGAAAGCACCTTACTAAACAGTCATCCTGGAAATTCGTAATGGGTCAATCTTTACCCCACTAGCAGACTTGTTTTACCATCTTGTTCTAACAAGATAAACTACTTCACATGACTGTTGTGCATCATATGAGTTTATACTACTGTAGGTCAGTTGTGATGACAATTGTGCATTCACACAACAGAGAATCCTCAGTTGTTAACAGAACCGTGTAGGTGGCAAGTAATTACTGTAGCACACTCTTCCCTGTTTGATTAAATGAGACCCACAGTGTTTTCTAGCCAGAAGGTGAGCACTTCCTGTAAGTCTGCAATAGGGGCTAAAGACAGACCTTAACTTGTAGGAACTGCTACAAGCAAACATAATGAGGAGAGTCAAGGGGAAAGTTCCTACACATGGGGAAAGAAAGGAAATTTTTACTTAAAAAACAAACTAAAAAAAGTCTAGAATTGTCAAAATGCTGCCTTTGGTTTAATAACGTGATGATAGGATTTTCTTTAACTCAGCAGTGATTTAAAGCAGTATGTTAGTCCATAAATACATTCCTTTTGGTTAGACATGTACCAGGCTGAATCTACAAGAATTTACACCTGGTAAGAGCTAGGCCAAAGATCCTTAGGACTGCAGGAAAGCAGGAACTCATCATCATCACCCAAACCTCTCTCCTCTGAGTGAGGTTCAGGCTGAGGTACTATGTGCTTCATTTCCTCAGGCAGAAACTTTGGCCAAAAAAATATTCTTATGCTTTTCAGCATTGAAACTGCCACAACAATGAGGGTGGAAATATTATTTCTAGTAAAGTGCTCCATGCAGAAGTTCAACTTGCCATCAAAAATCAAAATTACTTTTGTTTTCAGGAGCCCAAAACCTAAACATTTTGCCTCAGGCCATCAGAAAGTATGAATGGGAAGACAGTCTCAGAATTAAAGCTATGAGGATTTTGTGTTTTCTAATGAGAAATAGAAAACGTTTCAGACAGAACTATCCTTTCAATGTAAACAACACAATTATAAACCAAATCTTTTCTTTTTTTAAAATAAGGTATTTTCTTCTTTTATCAGCCAAGCCTGTACTCCAACAGATATGAGCATCATATTGTGGGCAAGAAGATTATCCTCTGCCTTGCTAAAATTAAAACAGCTTTTAGATGCAGAGCATGGAAACATCTCCATTAAACTGTTTACCTAGAGAAGAAATATAAACCTATTGGCCAGTTTTCTGCATACTCCCCTTCACTTCCAGCAATTTCAGGGCTTGTAAATCCAAGCCTACCAATGAAAGACAGTCTGTTCGCTTGTTCCTTTGACTGAACTATGAAAGTCAATAGACTGCGGAGAGTAAGCCTTTAAAGCTAGCATAGCCCCTCATAGTTTCCTGCCTGAGGGGCTGTGATGGCTTTTGGTGGCAAAAGAAAGAATCATTCTTAAAATATTCCTAAACACATGCATTCCTAAAACATACCTGAAACACCTGCCAAATTGTAACCTTCAAGCAATCAGCACAGGAGAGTGCTGGATAAGAAAGTCAGCAGATAACTCAAAGGGTGAAAACGTGCCCCTGAGCAGATGAGTAGTTGTCCTGCAAGAAGCAGCCTGTAGCCACAGCCCATGAAAAAATTGGGCACTGTGAAGTGCTTATTATCTCGAATTCAAATGTTTCATATCCAGAAGGCTTTCTGGATATGAAGGCTGGTGTATCTCAAAGCAGCGGTCAGCAGACTTTTCAAAAAGCTTGGCTTAGGTCATTCTTATAAATGATGATGCCACTTATGTTTTCTCCACATTCAACAAGCTCAGTTTATTCACAGCCAAACAGATTTTTTTGCATTAAATTTCTTTTTCTCTCTCTCTTCTTGCATAGCATGGGCTATTTGCTTTTGCTAAGTCTGTAAATTCTAAGGACAGGTATCTTGGCTGAACTATGGCCTGTCCCTGCATGTTCTTCTCACTTCTTTTTATTCATGCTTTTATTGTGTTTGGAATAATATCTATTCCTCCTCCACCAGACCTCATTTCTTTTCCACCCAAACCCTTACACACCTGCCTGTTTTGAGTTTTGACTTCTGCATTTCTTTCTTAACAGCCTCTTGCAGCCATGCACTCACACAATCAATTTCTCAGGGGATTTTCCCATGTTCAGACCAAAGGAAGCCGAATATAATCTTAGGATTTGCTGCACAAACAGGTTCTGAAAGCCTGCAATTTCTATTAGCTTCAGTAAGAAATGAGCCTGTTTAACAGCTCAGGATTTCAGATCATTATTTCTTTAGAAAAGATCTTTATCAATAGAATCCTAAATGCATACCTGAGGGAGCGTTATCCTACAAAATCTGAGCATTCTCAGTGAAGATATAATTTGCAGTATGGAAACATCATGATCTAAATGGCAGTTATCTTTAAAAAAAAAAAAAGCCAGTCATCTGAACATACTGTATTAAAATTCATCACACATACTGGTTTCCTTTTTGTGATTCCTTAAGCATGTCGTTTTCCAGGTACTGTTTCTATTTATTTACTGTCTCTCACTTCATTCATTGTTCATCAAGTGCTTACATTTCAGATACCTTTTGGTGAATATTTTGCAACCCTGTGCCATTGTCTACCTTAGTTGTGGTTTTTTGTTGCACAGATTTTCAAGTAACTTTTCTGCAAATATGCAGATTTTGATTATATAAAAATTTGCTTGGAGTCTCAATATCTTGTTTCTAAGTAGAAAACTTTACTGTTAATTAAGCATGAGCACACTAGCAGCTGCTTGAAACAAGTGCAAAGCACACATTGGACCTTTCTGAATGGGAAGTCTATCCTTTTGCCAAACTGAAATACCAAGAAATCCGAAGAGCAGCTTCCCTGAGGGAGAAGGTTTGCATAGAAGCATTTCTTTACGTTTGAGATAGTTCCACATTTTTAAAGGCCAAAAATTACTGCATTCCTCCATTATTTTTTTTCTATACATATAGAGAGTGAACACAGTTTAACGACAACATTGAACCTGTGTCATGGCTTTTGTATTGGTCTGTTTAAGTGTCCTTCCCTCTGCTTCTTGCCTACTGTTTTGAGTTATCTTGTCACAGTATCCAAGCACCTTCCACAACAGAGGAGGTGAAGTCCCTTCTGAGCGCTACAGAACCAGCAGTCTTAATTTTACAAGGTAAATACTCTGAAGGGTCTGGAGGTTTTAAGCTTAGTTAACTTACCATGGTCTATCATCCACCTTCTATACATTGTGTTTATTTAAAAAGCAAAAAAGATCAGGGGAGAACACAGTTGCACGCTGCAGAACTGCTCTCTACAGTGAGATCAAACCCCGCACATTTTATGACGAGGACAGGAGTATAGAATACATACATATAAGATATATTTCAGGACATCTTACCATCCCATACTTTCTTTTTGTTCTATCCTAAAACTAGATCTTCACAGCCTATTTCAGTGTGCCCTGGAACTGTAAAGGTCTTTATACATGCTTGATTTTTAGCATAATGAGTAGCTTCACTGTTACCAAAATAACTAGCTGTCTGGAGTTATATGAGTAACATTTTGCAGCAACAGGGCCAAAGCCTTCAATAATAGATGGCTTCCTCCTTTAATGATTTTATTCTTCAAAATTGTTCTTTATTTCCTGTATTTTTCAGCTCTCATCAGTATCATCAGATGGCTAGCATGGGACTGATTAACACACGAGGAATGATTAAAGTCTAGCTTTATGTTCTGCATCTAATTTAATCCAAGAAGTGTCTTCCAAACCTATGTTTAACTTTTCATCAGATCAATTTTTCTCATTTTAGAGTTCAAAAGTTTTATCCCCCCAGCACCCATAACAGGAAATACTATCTCTACGAAGAAGATAATAGGCATGGACAGGGTCACTATAGTACCTCTTGGCACTTTTGGGGAATTAACAGCTCCACTGTGTGTAGAGACATACTTTGCACTAAAATTCCCTCTCCAGTGACAAGTGGGTATAAGACATTGCGTTCCTGTGCACTGTTATTTTGTGCAGGGCATTTGTGGGCTGTTTAATAGTCATAGCATTTCACCCTAGGTGTAACTGCACTTAAGGTATGCTCGGAATGAGAGCTTGTCTGTATGCTGTGCTGTTTTGCAGGAGTAAAGATATTACAGATGTTATATAGGAATGTATTTCAAAAGAGTTTTAAATACAATCTAACAGTTTCTATCTCAAATTGATTCACCAGATTAAAAGCTAGTTAGAGAGATAAAAACATAAGCTGAGATACAATCATAGGTTAAGATAGAAAGAGAAGGAAGAGATAATCAAGATGAGGCACAAACAGGCAAGCTAGTTATAGAAAGGCAGCACCCACTAGCTAAAGCTCCAAATAAGAGGTGGATTCTTGTTGCTGCACTGCTGAGATTATTCGATAATAGCAGTCAACATGTTAAAGTGCAGGGAGATCCAGAGTCATCTCATTGGCGGTGTGTGCAACACAAGGAAAGCAGGCAACCATAACCATTAAAGTCTTTGCAGGCAAAATCATGAGTGTAATAAGAGAGTATCATCAATTAAAGTAAAAATTAAAAAAAAAATATGTAGATCACTAGGTAAGAATTGGAAAAAATAACAGGATCTCCAGAACCTGGATGGGACAGTAAGAGATAAGAACATGACAGCTGAGACACTCAGGAATTTAGAATGAAGATTTGAAAGGGAAAAGCAGGAATATTTTAAGCTGTTTTAAAGGGAAAAGCAGGAATACTGGGAGCTGTTTTAAAGGAAAGGAGGAGAAAATTAAAATCAGAAAAACTGCAATGGAACTTGAGAGGAAAGAAATGCATAGCAGATGCTCAGAAATGAACAGCAGCACATAGGAAGCAGTGCTGCAAATGGAATGCTACATTTGTCCGTATATACAGGTACATAACACTACCTTTCCAGTGCACTCAGTGAAGGGTCCAGCAGGCATGCAGATAGTAATGACACAGAGAACAAGAGAGAGAAAGTTCTCAGGTGAAAGAAAGAAATCTGTAGAGAAAGTAATTAGAGTGGCGTGATAGGGCAGGAAAAGTCTTAGCTAAAGGTCCTTTTCTGCAGCAGTACACTTCTACTTAACAGAAAGGAATATGGGCAACGGAGATTTGGAGATGCTGAGACATTTGGATATGATATAACTTAATCAAAAGGGGAGGCACAGATATGGATAAAAGGGACCTTGGAAATAAAGTTTCCTAAGAAAAACTGCTGTTCATCTCTCACACTCCACAAAGAGGTAAATGAATGCTGGAACATAGAGAAAAGAAAATGAAATAACGAAGAGGAAAAGGGTCAAGAAACATGCAGCGACTAAACTCAGTAAATGAGTGAAAGCACACGAATGTTCCTCTAAACATCAGTCAGGAAGAATATTTATACAGGTAATTTACTCTGTAGAGAAATATCTTTATAAAGTGCGGAAAGAAAATCTCATCTCTAATTGCGTAAGTTACTCCAAACTTACATACAGGCTAGGAGGAATCTGTGCCAGCCAGTGAATGGCTTATGATAACAGCTTGTTAATTGTTTCTGTGTCTGAGAGAAGTCAGTCATGATTCTGCTTTTCTCAGCACCTGCTCTATCAACCCAGTCTTCTGAGTTTTAAAAGGTATTTATTGCTTTCAAACCTCACAAAAATTCTTGATTCTTTTATTTACCGGTAATAGTTTTTGTCTAGGTACTAGGTAGCCCCTTACCTAATTGATGATATCCCTGCTTACTGCAGAGGGGTATGGACTAGATGACCTCTAAAGGTCCCTTCCACCCTAACACATTCTGTGATGATCCTTACCAATGGTCTGTGCTCTCCTGTGGCAGGGTGAAGCAACCACCTCTGAAGCTTGTTTCTTTTCCTGTATCACACCTGGAGTCTGGCTGAAAATATATTTGCTCCTGATATGCCTTTGTAACTCCTATTTATAGAAATAGAAGTTTGGAGATTTTATTCTCTGAGATACTCTGTGTTCATATTCCATATCACTAAGTAACCCCTAGCTATACTTCTGTGTTATTCTTATGTATCGTTTCAGCTAGTTTTTAATGAGTTACTACAGTGAGAGTGCTGCACTTTCCCATAGCCCCACCAGAAAGTTGCCAAAGGTAAAATGTCCCAAAGACATGATGGCAATTTTTCCATGTCAATATACCTTAAGCCCTGAGGTCAAGGTCATACAAATAATTTATGATTAGGGGAAGAGTGCTGCTCACTTTCAGGGACAAGCTTCAACCTATGCTATCTTTCAAGGGGAGCATCAACATGTTAAAGAGCAGAGAGTGCTAGGCAGATATATCCAGCTACCAAGATCCTGAACCAGAGAATGAAGATATTCCAACAAAGAAATGACAATTAAACTGACACTTTATGACAGTAACCACACAGGTATGTACATCAACAGGGAAATATCTCAATCTGCTCAATTCAATTTCTCACTAGGCATATTACGTCATATTCACTGCAGTCTCGGTTTAGTATTGATCTGCTACCCTCCTCCTCTCTCCTCATTCTCCTTCTCAATGCAGGGCATAAACCCAAGAGTCATTCCTCCATTACACTTTTCCCCTTAATTGCTTCCTTTGCTCCACACAGTGCTTTCCCATTTTTTACTGGGCTGCCATCTCTCTTCCTCCAGCAGCCAAAAGGAGACTCCGCTGCCAGTTTTTAACTCCCTTCACATAACAGAGGCTTGATTTAAAGTCTGTGGAAAACCTAGTTGTTGGGTTGTGTGTTTGAAGGCTCATCTTCACAAACACAAAATATCACAGAAGTACAATGCCAAACAGGGCAACACCAATAACTTAATAAGAGAAACGAGCCCCCTTCCCTTACTCCTCCCAGAAGGGGTGAATGAACAGCCCCACAATCCAGATGTGAAAACTATCAATACAATCAACAGGAGCTGCTCCTCAGAATACCTCACAGACTGAGGATGTGGCAGTTATATCCCTTTAGGCAGAAGAATTTGTTATGGAATACAGGGGAAAAGCATCTTGGGAATGCACAAGATTCATGATAGAAAACTGAGGAATTAAATCAAAGTCAGGGAAAGGCATGGGTGAAGGAAGTGTGGAAGGAAAATGCATAAGAGAGCAGAAATGTATAGTGATAAAAGGTCTGATCTCCTGGAAACAGGTTGCTGGTCAGTATGCTTATCCAGCCATGCCCTGCCACTGATCACTGTAGCCTGTCCTTATGAAACTCCTTTTCTGTTTTCCTGGGTGAGGAGACTCCATGTGCACAGAAGTCCAAGCGCACCTGCAGTACTAGCAAATGGAGAGACTGGACTGCATGAGCAGCCAAAGGGCCAGCAACTGGAGCGAAGAACACAGCCTAGAGACACCCGAGTGTCCATAGTACCAGCCACTGAAGAGACCAAGCAGAGAGCACACTCAGGCAGTGCCACACATTTGGTTATTGCACACACTCAGTGTAATTGCACATGAAGAATGACCATGAACATTATGCCTGAAAAATATCCTTTGTGGCTTTAATTTGTACTTAAAACTTGTCTACCTTCACACAGATACATATTATATGACACACCTGATGTTTCTGGGACCAGAGGGACCCAAGGCATTGTCCCAAAGCCGTGCTGATCCTCATATAAAGCCTAGAGATGAAATGTTGTTTTGACATCAAGCAAAAAAAGAAGTTTTTTGTTCTCACATATTCTTCAGTAAATGCAAGAAACAAACAATCAAAAGCATGATCTCTGGTATATGCTTTCTAGTCATCTTTGTCAGCAGGCTTAATAAAGTAATTTGAAGACTTGTCATGCAAACTGAGATTGTTTCGCAGTTTCTCGCAAAAATGGTTTAGTCACATCTCCACTTCATCTCCTGTCTTCCAGCTTTAGTAAAATTCCTTCACTCCAAATCTCTCTGACAATGTATCTAAAATTTAGAAACCTTGCTGGCCATTGTCCTTCGCACTTCCATACGTCCATATTGTGATCTGAACCAGAAAATAAAAGAAAAACTTTTTTCAAAAGAAAGGTCATTGTAGAAGAGCTCAGAGTTGTGGGGTGATACCGTTTGAAGTTGCTTACTGAACTCGCACGTTCCCTGTGCTTCAGGCACAGGGGTTATGTAGGATTTAAAAAAAAAAAATTCCACTGTTCAGAAGCTTTTTCTAGCTTTGATGACAACTCCTCTGAAATTGCTTATTTTTCAGATCAGTGGAGAGTGATACAGGAGGGCTTGGATCATTACAGAACATGAAGATCCTTACACATCTGAGCATATTGCAAGTGACAGCAGAACATAGAGTAAGCCCCCAACAACACTGTCAGCAGCCAGAGTTAAGAAAATACCATTCACTGGAATTTTCCTTACTTAAAGAAGTTTTCTGACTCTTTTATTGACTCAACACTGTTGTATGTTTAAAGCAGGCAGAGACATAGCATTTGATGCAGATACTCAGGGAAAATACCATCCAAGGAACCACACTGATGACCAGGTCAACAATTCAGTCTGCATACAAATATAGATGTCACCTCTCTTAACAGCACCATTTTTCCAATCCCTCCATTCAGCGGGAAGCTTCTGTAGGCCCAGGGGTCTGCAGCCAAGGAAAAGATGGGAAACAGAAAAAAGTGCATGTAGCAACCCTCCCATAGAAGTGAAAGCTGTTAAGCTTGAGGTTCAGCCTAGCTGCAAGCACAGTGACCCTGTAGTGCGGAAAAAGGCCATTCTGGAGCCAGCCCAGAGGTAGGGATCCCAGAGGCATGCCGGTGGCATGCTGCGCAGGTCAGCTGAGCGGCAGCAAATTTACCTGCTAAGAGTATGCAGCAGCAGCATGACAAACCTCACAATGTTTCTATCTTCAAAACTCCCTGCGCTGACATTTACAGGCTTGTACATGAATGATTTTCTCTCCTACTTTTTAAAGAGAGCCTCTGAAACTTACCACCTAAAAGTTTGAAATTTTAGCCACCAAATGAATACAAAGTCTTTCTTCTTTCTCTTTAAGGTGACATTTTAAATATATTCCCTTCAGTTTTGTGACATATGGCACATGGTTTCTGACTTCAAAATTCATGTCACACTGAAGTTTCCATGCTAAGCAGCGTAGTACAGTGCCTGCCCAAAATGTTTGCCTTGTGTGAGAATGTGACCTGCCTCACTGGAAATCAGTGACCCCAGGTTACCAATTAGCAGAGGAGCTGCTCGACTTTCATTAATACTGACCCCACTTCACACCCAAGCAAATAGAAGGCAAGTTGCTGTAGTTACACCAACCACTGCAGAGTGCAAGTCCACATATAATACCTTCCTAAATCTTTAAGCAGAAGTTTGTTGTTTCACTCCTGAAATGTCAAACTGAAAAGCTCACCATAGCCTCCATCTAAAATAAGGGCAACCACAGCACAGAAGCATTGTTTCCCCTCCAGTGTGTCCTTAAAGCAGAGCACACAGCCTGTAAAAGGGCATCTAGGTGGCACATCTGCGGTTCCCTTTTTTGTGCAAGCACCTTGAAAGCTCCAGCCTTCGGCAGGCAGCTGTGAGCCGAGAAGAGAAGGGGACCACCTATGTGAACAGTATGAAAAGGCAGTAATCATTTCATAGAAGTGACTGGAGAATAAAACCCTGAGGAGTTATACATAGCTAAGGTACAAATCCTGAGAGTCAATTGAGCCATTCCTGGGAAAAGTGTGAACAGTTTGGTGCTCTAAAAGACTTCCATTGAGCATTATGATCATCTGGTCTGACCTCAAAGTGTCATCTTAAATTCTGGTTTGCTTACATAGCTCCTTCCCTTTAGCTCCTTTCCTAATGACTTCGTTTCCACTTTAGAAGTTCAATTAGCAGCTAGCAGAATGGGCCATTTACACACCATTATTGTTTCGATTTATTCAAATAAGTAAGAAGTTTTTAGTCAAGTCTAGACTACCCTGCAGGCCTTAGATTTTCTTTTCCAGGAAAAGGATGGTTCACAGAATCACAGTTTGGAAAAACACCTTGAGATCATAGAGTCCAACCATAGCGGGTTGTTGACCCTCTTACATCACCTTCACATGGGGAGGGATATTTGTTTTTATTTTCTTTATACTGGTAATCTTCCCCCTCTCAAATTGCTCTCTCAGAAGGCGATCAACAGAGAAGAGAGAACTGTGGCACCCTGTGATTGATTACAGCTTTTCTCCCAAGTTGCTCTACTCATCTATTTCACATGACATTTGCAAAAGCTAACATGATGTTAAATTCATCAGTTTTTAGAGAAAGAAAATGTCTAGCGATGAGAGATCAATTTGTTTCATCAAAAATAATTCTGTTTCTTCTCAGTCTATCTTGGGGAACATAATGAATACTTTAAAACACTTTCCAAAATATTTCTCAGACATATTTCCTAAGTTATATCACATAAGAAATATTTAATTCTGCTTAGTTATCAGCTGGTGTCATTTCTGAGATATTATGTCTGTTTTTTTCAAAACCTTCTTAAAATTGACTCCACAGGCATCTGTATAGAACAGATCACAGAATCACAGAATCTTAGGGGTTGGAAGGGACCTCAAGAGATCATCGGGTCCAACCCCCCTGCCAAAGCAGCTCCCTAGCTCATACTGCACAGATAGGCGTCCAGACGAGACTTGAATATCTCCAGAGAAGGAGACTCCACCACCTCCCTGGGCAGCCTATTCCACTGCTCCGTCACCCTCACTGTGAAAAAGTTCTTCCGCATGTTGGTGCGGAACTTCCTGTGCTCCCGCTTACAGCCATTGCCCCTTGTCCTGTCCCCACAGACCACTGAAAAGGGGCTGGCCAATTCCCCCTGCCACCCATGTCTAAGATATTTATAAACACTAATTAGGTCCCCCCTAAGTCTTCTTTTTTCCAGGCTGAACAGACCCAGCTCACTCAGCCTTTCCTCACAGGGGAGATGTTCCAGACCCCTAATCAACTTTGTCGCCCTTCTCTGGACTCTCTCCAGAAGGTCCCTGTCTTTTTTATACCAGGGAGCCCAGAACTGGACACAGTATTCCAGGTGGGGCCTGAGCAACGCGGAGTAGAGGGGAAGGATCACTTCCTTCGACCTGCTGGACACACTCTTCCTGATGCATCCCAGGATCCCATTGGCTCTCTTGGCCACCAGGGCACACTGCTGGCTCATAGCCAACCTGTCATCAACCAGGACCCCCAGGTCCTTCTCCACAGAGCTCTTTTCCAACAGGTCATTCCCCAGCCTGTACTGATACAGTCGGTTATTCCACACAAACCTTGACAGGCTTGAGAGTTGGGCCCTGTGAACTGCATAAAGTTCAACCAGGTCAACCGCAAGGTCCTGCACCTTGGTGAGAGCAATCCCAAGCACAACTACATGCAGGGCAGAAAATTCATTGAGAGCAGCTCTGGAGAGAAGGAGGTGGGGATGTTGGTGGACAAGAAGCTCAACATGACCCAGCAACATGTGCTTGCAGCCTACAAAGCCAAATGTGTCCTGGGCTGCATCAAAAGAAGGGAGATCAGCAGGTCAAGGGAAGTGATTCTGCTCCTCTACTCCACTCTGATAAGACCCCACCCAGAGTACTTTGTCCAGCTCTGGGGTCACCAACATGAGAAGGACAGGGAGTTGTAGCAAATTCAGAGGAGGTAACAAAGATGATCAGAAAACCACAGCACCTCTCCTATGAAGACAGACTGAGAGAGTTGGGCTTGCTCAGCCTGGAGAAGAGAAGGCTGAGGGGAAACCTCAATGTAGCTTTCCCGTACATGAAGGGATCTACAGGAAAGCTGGAGAGGGGCTGTTTACAAGGGCATCAAGTGACAGATAGAGGGGTAACGGCCTTAAACTGAAGGAGGGTAGATTTAGGTGGGCTATGAAAAAAAAATTCTTCCCTGTGAGGGTGGTGAAGCCCTGGCACAGGCTGCCCAGAGAAGCTGTGGATGCCCCCTTCCTGGCAATGTTCAAGGCCAGGCTGGTTGGGGCTTTGGGCAACCTGGTCTAGTGGTGGGTGCCCCTGCCCATGGCAGTGGTTTATAACTTGGTGGGCCTTGAGGTCCTTTCCAGTTCAAACCATTCTATGATCTACTGTACAGAGCCATAGAAAAGCTGACCAAAACAACAATTAATATTTACTTTGTTTAGGACTGTGTTGCACCCTTAATAAAAGGCGGTATGTATTGAGCTGCTCCAGAGGAATCATAGGAGGAAACTCTAGTGAATGCTGGTGGTCTTTTACAGTAAGCATGGATGTAAGCTACCAGTAAATTACTACGCTGATACTCAAGCATTAACTCTGCTGGTTCATACGCTGTTCTGAAAAGTTACATAATTATCCTTTTCCCAGATCATGCCCTGCACTGCTGCAGGGAAAGAGACAGCAAGTACATGCTGGTTTTGCTTCTCCAACATCCTGGGAAAGAATGGAAGGAAGGACGTACCAATAAGCCCCTGCCTTGACATGCAGCCTTCCTTCTTGCCCAACTCCTGGAAAATACCTGGGGCTCTAATGAGTCAGCCACAGGCAGTCCCCACTGAAGCTGAGCACAAAAACTGCCTAAAAGCCGCATCTGCCCCCACCTACAAAATCTCAGAACCACTGTAGAGACAGGTCAGTGTTTCTACTCTTGCAGTGATCTGTGTGCCAGGCAGAGCAATAAAGCATTAATGTGAACAGCAAGTGTTCATTTGAATGCCCTTCAATGCACAGGCAGACATCAGCTTTTCATTTGTAAAATACTACTCCGGTTGCCATAAAACCAGTGTATGCATTCTCAAGGCAGGTCAACAGCCTAGTCAGTGAAACTGGCCTCATGTCCCACTGAAGGCCACATTACAGCATAACATAGGAACAGCCACTGAGCCTAGCGCAGAGCCCCTTTAACAGGAAAGGTCCTTATTAATTTCATTCACTTTATTGCTAGAAGGTGTTCATTAACACAGGAATCTGGTAACATTTAGTTCCTATTAAGCGGTTCCACAAAACGGGCTCTGTGATGCCAAAGCACGCTATTCCAGCTCAGCGCCTGAAAGGAACATTCACTCCTCAGGACGTGAATTGGCAAACACCAGCCAGGGCCATATTCGGCAGCAGGATGTACCAGTAAAATGCAAGCTGGCTAATATCAGGGTCTAGAGAGGCAGACGTGTTTTGCTTGCTTTCCAGTGCAAAGCGCTGCCTAATTGACATTTTAGTTCACCCTGAAAGAATGAACAGAGGGCTATAGGCAGCCCCCTCGTTAGCCAGAGCCTCCCGTGTGGGCAGGAAAACTCTGCAGATTCCAGATAGAGCAGTCCAGACAGGAAGGTACTCTAGCTGGCAGATCAAAAAATCCATTCTTCAGCTAAAACCATGGAAAACATACAGCCACCAGAGAGGTCTGAAGAGAGTTGAGGTCCAAAGACAAGACTTTCAAAACTGGTTGCCTTTAAAATCCACCTTACAAGTAACTTCATCCACACATCTGGTTTTCCTGCCCAACCTTATTACATTTCCCCTTCCTGTTATAATTGTTTTACTTACCATTTTACTAATTTTTGGGGTCCCTTCACTTGTGCCCTTTATTTCTGTGCTGGTGACATGAAATGCTTTCCTAGACTTTTCTTGTTTTCATTGGCAAGCATCTTTTTTTTCCACTATGTAGCTTTCTCTCAGTTTCCCTGCAGTCAGTCACACCTGCAGCTCTGCTCAAGACAAGGAATACAGATGTGGATTTGTTACCAAGGGCTGACAGCATCCCCTTTTGAATGAATGATACAGAGGTAAGCCCCTGGTGACTGCATTTCACTGATCCAGCCACAGCTTTCCTAGGATGAAGAACTGACTACCTGGCTGATAAAAGAAGATGCAGAAATAAACATGGCTCTGAGGAGCCTCTCACAGCAGCCGGGCTTCAGTGGCCTCTTGTAGAAAGTGCAGACAACAGCCACGATCAAGCAAACTAACTGTACCGGTTCCACTGGGTGTCAGCACCACTATTCAAGGGACAATGGCAGCAGGTGAGACAAATATATTAAAAAGCCAAAAAGGTGCTCAACTAAAAGCCACTTGTGTTCTTGGGGCTAGACGGCTCATAAAACTCCCTCCATATCACTCACACTGCACTCCTCACCCAGCATCCTAAGCTTAGAGCAGAAAGAGCCAGAAGGCTGACAGATCAAC
Source organism: Laterallus jamaicensis coturniculus (assembly GCA_022605575.1). Classification (NCBI taxonomy): domain Eukaryota; kingdom Metazoa; phylum Chordata; class Aves; order Gruiformes; family Rallidae; genus Laterallus; species Laterallus jamaicensis. The sequence goes on from JAKCOX010000001.1 coordinate 41,609,269, forward strand.
ACCATTCACACATACAGGGCTGTCAGCCATCACTGCTAAGCATCTGAACAACAGCTCACCCATGCTGCAGCTGCTGCTGGACAAGCACAGGCCAGCACAAAACTGAGCAAACACAGACTGGCTACAGGCTTTAGCCACATTAAGGCAGTAGTTTACACCTACGCAGCAGCAGCATGACCTCAGCAAGTCATGAAGTGCAATTATCAGATGTAACCCAAAATGGTCAGAGTGATGGTAAAACACAGGACCTTGTCTTGATGTCTTCCTTCAGGATGCCAATTTGTCCAGAATTTTAGAGACTGGACATAAAAGTCTGACACTCCCAGTCTGTCACACCACAGCACAGATTCAGCTCCAGACTTAAGATCCCACATACACCACTGTGGCTCACTCACATCTAGTAGAAAATGGTAAAAAGGAACACACTGCTATTCCATTTCTAATAGGCACAAGGTATGTATTTGTTTTTCTTTGTACAAAGGGGGGAAAAAATATAGATGAATATACACTTTCCTCTGTTCTTTTCCTGGATTCATATGCAGAAATCAGAAATGGAAATACACGTCAGTTCCAATGATTTACAGGAAAAATATAAACCCACATTTTCCCTCTGCACAGCTTCCTGTGTCTCCACTGCATTCAGCTATCAAAACTTTCAGGTGCAGCCTGTGGTAAATTGCTTCCCCAGGAGTGCCTCCCTACAGTTAACAGACGGCAGAGTACAGTACAGCAAGGAGCACACTCCTAGACTGACTCCAAAGCTGGGGAGGTCAAGGGAAAGATTGTCCCTGACTTCAAGTAGCTTGGACAGGGCTCTGGAAGGTGTGTATAAAAATAAATGGCAAGGGGGAAAAAAAAAATCTAGTCTCAGTAACACTGAAAGAAAAAGGAACCCTGCAAAAGCATTATGCAGTACACTGAATAATGTTATTCTAATTTGTGACTGGAAGGCAAGTCTCAGGGCAAACCTCAGATCGTAACATACTCAGTATAGAGCAACAGTCCCAAAAACCCACCAGCCAAATTCACATAACCTTCTTTTTCAGTAGTTGTGCTACATGTCTCTTTCCAAACTGGAGTTCCAGCTCACTTTGTCATAGCCTCCTACAAAAGATTTTTGTGCCTTTGATCATCCTTGCTGTCCTTCTCCAAACATTTCCAGAATTATTTTTTAAATAGAGAGATGACATCTTCACACATTATTTAAGATGCAGGCAAAAAAACATATCTACATGTAATGTCATGTTTTGTTCTGTATTCCTTTCCCTATAAGCCCTAATGTTTGATTTGCTTTTTTTGACCACCAGTGAGCAAATTGAGCTTTTCACAGAATTCACACAACTACCTTTCTCTGCACCAAGGACAGCTGCAATGCATTTTTTTGGCCTCCCTTTCTCTAACAAGGATGCTGAGCCAAAGTACATTATAGTCCTTATTTACAGAGTTTGTAGTTTCAGGACCTACACATCACCTTGCACAAAATCAAGCATATCTGCACCCCTTGCATGCTTGTTAATTAATTGCTACATGAACCAACCACCAATGAGTACCTCAACATTTGGTTGCTACATTACATCTTGTTGCTTTCACTCAAACTAAAGTCTTACATCACAGTTGATTTTCTTGTCCCTTTCAGACTTTCCACTTTCCAAAGTCACTGTGCTGGCTTCTGTACCCTTCACTATACTTCACCCCACGTGAAATTCCTTATCCTTGGAGGCATTAGCAGTCACAGCACATTTCTTCTTAGAAGCTATTTCCCCAGACATTTATTGTGTTACTGATGCATGTCATGATCAACAATGTAATGATGGACATGAATTCACACTGCAAATAGAAACAAAGGTAACGGGACACTATGGTAACAGCAGAGAGGCTGTTAACTGAAATGAAGGCTTTGAAGTAGAAGACATGACTATAATACCAGACAAAGTGGATGAAATGAGTAAAGAGGACAGGGGAAAAGAAGAAAGTAGGTGAAACTAATCCAGAATTATATTTGCCCTATTACCCTAGTGCTTCATATAGTCTTGTTGTGCTCACAGTTCCAGGCAATGGAAGGACTACAATAACATTTGGCAGAAAAGTGCAGGGATTCACATGATAGCTTCCAATAAAAGTCAGAGAGAAACCACACCATAACACAACAAAAGAATCATAGAGTCTTGTTGATAGGAAAAAAACCCCACATCCACCAACAAGTTCTGATGCAATGGGACATCAACAAGCTTGAGCTTTAGCTCAGCAGGGTTCTTCCCCTTCTCTGTTAAGACATTCTCAACTTTTTTTGCTAGACAAGGGTTTGAGTGTGGACTCTAAGACATGAAAAATACCTGCCAGGTATTTTACCTGCCAGGAATAGGTAAAGAAGACACTGTAAGACTGTTTCATGCACAGTGTAATTTGCATATAATTTCTGGTTTGTGTGGTGCCATGCTGTTGAAACCTGCTGCCTCTTCTGCCACAGCAGCGGTAGCAAGCTTTATTATTCAACCAGAAAAAAATCCAGCTTCAAGCCAGTGGGTGTAGGATTGTCCCTCATATTTGTACTTTTTAGCAACACCACTGAGAAATACCAAGTTACTAAATTCAATTACACAATGAAGCAAAGTTAACTTTCTTTTTCCTGGTGCACTGGAAGGTTCTACATAACACCTCTTTTGAAGAAAGCAAGGGTTGCTGTCAAGCAGGCAATCTGCATTTAGGAAGGAACATATAGAATCATAGAACAGTTTGGGTTGGAAGGGACCTTAAAGCTCTCCTAGTTCCAACCCCTCTGTTATGGTCAGGGACACCCTCCACAAGACCAGGCTGCCCAAAGCCCCATCCAACCTGGCCTTGAACACTGACAGGGAGGGGGCACCCACAGCTTCTCCGGGCCACCTATGCCAGTGTGTCACCACCTTCACAGGGAAGAATTTCTTTCTAATAGCCCATCTAAATCTACCCCCCATCAGCTTAAGGCCATTACCCCTTGTCCTGTCTGTACATGCCCTTGTGAACAGTCCCTCTCCAGGTTTCCTGTAGGCCCCCTTTAGGTACTGGAAGGCTGTTATAATGTCTCCCTGGAGCCTTCTCTTCTCCAGGCTGAACAAGCCCAGCTCTCTCAGCCTGAGTCCTGTGGTTCAACCATGCTGTGTCCCAAATTGCGGAGGGGAATATTGTAGAAGCCTCACAGTAGGAATATGGAATAATTAACACCTTATGCTCCTGACATCTTAAAAGTAAGCTACATTAACCAGTTCTTTTTTACGCACTTCAACATTCTGCTTGATTAGAGAGGTATAGTTTCCATCAACAGAAACCAATTCAGTAATGTTGTGACATAGTATGACCATTCCCATACCCTGTAAAGATTTTGTTAAAAAAAATTTGACCTACTTCTTGGTGTAGCATTCACTGAAAAAGTTAATTCACTTTTATGTAAGTCCCTAGTGATTATAAGTTTGGAGTATTTGCTTTGTTTTACTGCTTTTTGAGCCCACCACACAGTTCACCCTCCGTGAATCCATGAAGTATAACATCCCTAACAGACATGCTACATTAACTTCAGATTGCCTTCTGCTCAGTGGAAAACCAAAGGAAAGGAAAACTATCTCTTCAGGTAATCTTTAAACATTATTATTTAGATGCCCTATGATTCTGATGAGCAAAACTTCCTCTAGAAGATGAGTTAACTCACAGACAAAAAATACCTGACTGCCGAGTGACTGAGACTAATGTATGCTGAGTTTCCGTACAACCTTCCCTTCAACAGAATCCATGGCAGTTTTTCCAGCTCAGTCTGAAGCAGCCTTCATTTTATTCCATCAACATCCTTAACTAGACCAGCCATGAATAAAAGACTGGGATATTACCATATAAAATGCCTGTCCCCAAGTCATAGCACATGCACTCTTTCAGAACACGTTTCTTTTATTACCTGAAAGAATTGTTAGCACCCAACAGCTCTTGAGTTATGCCAGCTTGGCTGACAAGGCTTAAGTCACTTTACAGCAGAAAACGCACTATAAACAAACACACATCCCCCAACAATTACACCACCAAATTCAGGGCCATTTTGCAATGTTTCCATTTATCTTTTTCAGGCTGTGCTTTCCAACTTTACTTACAAATAAAATTAAACATAAGAGATCAAAGAGAACCTTCTTGCTGGACAGATGTAGGCTAATTGGCAATGTCTTGACCCCCACAGGAGTCTGCAGTCAGTGTGGCACATAAAGAGCCATTACAGTTAATGGGTTAGTTCTAATTGCACCTTCTTTCCTCAAACATCCCACTAAAAATATGCCCCGTGGAGACAGAATGTGCTGCTTGGTCATTCGCACAAGACTGAGGCACTAAGAAAAACTTAGAGTGCTCTTAGTAAGGATTAAAGCACACAACTGTGATTTTATCTGTTCAAACTGAAAGACAGCAAATACAGGGAAGGGGACACATTACAAAGCAGCTGACTTAGCTTCTTCCTTTAAACTTTTGCCTTCACAGATACCACAGATTTCAGGATGGAATTTGCCTCCGCAGATGATCACTTTCCGATCATTTTGCTCGTGTAGAATATTAATTTCCCAAAACACTGCATGAAGAAACTCACCTATTCATAAGATTAGAAATGCCAACATTCCTGCTTAACATCACCTCTTATTGGAGTCAATCACAAACTAGAGTGTGAATTAACCACTACCCACATGGGAAGTGAAAAACACCGTCCTTCCTATCACACCGGTTGTCACTGAGTTGCTTGAATCTTTCCCCAGACAATAAAAGTACCAACCAGTGGCAGAAACAGGATTTCACAGGATGAACCACTAGGTTCATCTTGCAGAGGACTCCTTTACTCCTTGTAGATGGATGTAAAGCATTGCCAGAGTAGAACCAAGAGTCCGGATTTATCCCTAATGTAATAAGGCCACTTCTCATGCAATTTTCAGCCTGACCAAGCCTTTTTGCAGGCTGCAGAGCAGACTTATTTCTGTTGTGACTTTTTCTTGTGTGACTTCATTTTAGAACAACAAGAACACAGACTATGTTTGACAGCTGTATCAGTCCTACAATAACTTCCAGAAATCACAGAATACGAAGCTGTCAACCACTAGGTACACATGGGCACAGAGCTAGGAACAGGATTTGGTCTTAAAAATGAAAATTCTCAGGTTGTTGGTAATGTACTAAACCAGTTTGCAGAGATTTCAGGTACTGTAGGCATTTTCTGTGGCAAGAAAGCAAGATAAGCAGCAAGTGATATAAAGATTATTAAAAGCAAAATATCTAGAAAGAGAAAAAAAAATACATTCCTTCCACCAGGTATCTCTCTTCACTTGTAGAAGATGCATATAAACTACTCAAATTAGTTGAGAGGGAGATAATGAGATTAAAATAGATTCTCTTCTTCAGATTGAACAAAAATTCTTGGTGTAGGGTAGCAAGATTTGGTCTTTGCTTCTAATTTTCTGCTGAGGTTAAAATACAACAAAACACAACTTTCCCTGAAAACATTTTGGCATTCAGTGCTAAAAATGCCTGAACACACAGCAACTGAATTTTTCAGTCAGCTTGCTTAGGCATTGAGAATAGCACATCTATTTCACATACCTCCTTATTTCTTTTCAGCAGCAAAAATGCCATAGTTCCCTACAACCGTAATTTTGCACTTCAAGCTAAAACCTGTTGTAAACAGCTCAAACCCAGAGGCAAAAATTGATAGTAAATTTGAAATCTGGTAGCTAAGCTCTTGCCATGGGCCCATCCATCTTCCATGATCAAGAGACACTTCCTACCAGTTTCTCTGTGGGTGGCTGTGAGACAGCATAGGATAGCGACAAGACACACTATTCTTTTTCCTCAGGCTTATTTCTGCCATGGTTTCAAAAGCAGAAAGCAATCATCCTGTAAGACTCTTCATTAGAAGAAAGCTGACATTTATGTCACATCGCAAATGCTACAGGGCTTTCCCCTCCCCTATAATAAAAATAAGAAGAATCCCATGAAATTCTCTAAAATGCATATAGAACTTTTATTCTCCCCATGGCAATTTTCGATTAGTAAATTGCCTTTAATGAAAAAAAAAAAACCATGTGAGCTATGCACATCTTCCTTTGCAAGTTAACCCCTACAGGTTCCCTGTATGGCATGGGAAGGCTGAGTTCAAAACTCTAAGGCTATTAAGTGGCCAAAAGACTAAAAATGACAACAAGCCATTTGGTGAAGTCTCTGTGAACTTGGGCGCTGATTGCTCCATAAGAAATACCACATGTTAGAGTGGTACCGCACCAGGGAAATCCCAAGAGACCCTGAGAAAACCCAGTTACTACCCTAAACAGTGACAAACCCCATGGCCTTTCTCCAGCATCTCTGAAGGAGCAGGGACTGCTCCAAAAAACAAGCACCATGCTTTGACACAGCACAGGCAAATGTTTCATCAAAACCAGGCTCCATCTGGAGGGACAGGTCCTTAAGAGCCAGTCTGCCCCAGCAACATGTGTCCCAGCTGACTCTTCAAATGCAGCAGTTAAACCCCTATCTAAATCAGACATATCTCCTGACGCCTCCCCAGTGCTCATTGCCAGAGGCAGGAGGGCAAAGTTGGACCTGCTGCTGTGCAACAAGGTAGCCAGCACTGTTCCCTACCTGAGCAGGGTCTGGTGTCCACCTGCAGCCTTCCCACAGTCTGTTCCCCCCACCACTGCACCAGGTCCACGCTGCTCCAGTTACCCACCCAGCTTTTGCTCAGGTCTGTGATGCTCCACACATGTAAAAAGTCAGGTTGCTTTTTCCACCCGGCTTTATTACAGGGCTAGGAGATTTACCTGGCCAAACCATCTTACATGCTACCTTTGGAATACAAAACAACCACTTGTCCATGTTGACTGTAGCATTAAGCTGATTCCAAGCTTAAAGCACTTAAAGAACTTAAAGCTTAAAAAATTAGCAGTCCTCTGTCACTTTATAGCTCTAGAACCAGCTTAACAGATCAGAATCATTTTATATTAAAACAGATCACACATTTAGCTTGACAACCTGGATATTAAGTTTCATCGCTGTGGGAATTCAAATGACCAAATGTAAATCTCCCAATTCAAGCAATGTAGAAGCTGATGGGCTCCATCACAGACAAGCATTTAGCAGCTTAAATTCCCTGCTGAAGTTATCAGAAGGGCACTGGAAGATGGCACACTTACTGAACAACACATTTTCTTACTCAGCATGCAAGGTTATTCTTAACAGGTAAAAAATGAAGCAGAACGAACATAATCAGCACAGGATCTTGCCTTTTAAGATATGTAAAATTATAATAGCAGTGGAAGATCAGAGTCTAGCAAATTGTCATACGAAGTCATTAATTGAACTTCAGTACTAAGCAGCCACCTTGCCTAATGATCTGTTTAATACAAACGATATTTCTTGTCAAGATTATGACAAACAAATAAACAAAACAGAAATCAGACAGAGAGCAACTGAGGTGATGGTAGCTCTGTACTTGAAGTTTTGGCCTCTTGCTACTGCTTCTCTCCTATCTCCTGCCTTAGGTTACAACAAGAATAGTTTGTGGTTTAGTTAAACGTCAACTGTAAGTAGTTAAGACTATGTTCTGGGAGGTTGACAAGAGAACTGAAAAAGCTACCTCTTGTGTATTTGTTTCCTGCTTGTGTTCCTGGTAAGAGGAATGCATAACAAATGGATGGGCTGCTGACCTCCTGGATGGATTTTAGCAACTCAAAAAATCTATGGTTTAAAATTATTTCCCAGTCCCAAACCTTTCTTACAGCTGAGCTGGTATAAACACACTTAGTGTGTAGGTAAACAGAACATACACAAATACATAGATACACACAAAATCACCCTGTATGTTTGGGAAAAACATTCCACGATAGTTATACTGTGGCTAAATTTGGCCTACAGTCTCCACATACAGCGATGAATCTTTTTTCCAATCAAACCTTCCTTGGCTTTATTTTATTGCTGGTATTCAGGGTTTTAAATAAGTCCAGAATAAGTCTTTTAGGTGGGGAGAAGTGATCAACACAAGCAAAATGCTGATCTTGTCTTCAGAGCTACTTGTAGATGGAATGGCTCGGTATTTCACCGAGCTGAAGAAATCCTCTGTGAGCCTCTGACTTAACAACCTTTGTCACCTTGCAGTTTCAAAGGAACTAATTTGGCACACCATAAAATGTTAATTTCCCAGGTGTTTCCTTAGAGGGAAGACATGACTTTTACTAAAATTAAAAAAAAAATAAAAATCTCAGGCCCCAAATTGCAACCTGTCTTTTTTTATTATTAAAGCAAGCTGGGGGTAGTGGGCGGGTGTCACAATTAGGCATCAAAACCAAAACCACAGATGAGTGACCTCCACTGTTCTAAAACCTTGACACATCAAGCAATAAATGTTAGGAGCCTTATGACCTCAGGAAACGACAATGAAACTGAAGCACAACAACTTTTTTTCCTCATAGCCTCAAGGGCTACAGTGGATTCTTCAGAAATCTGGTGTTACACTCTCAGTTGTACTTCCTTGTTCCACCAGGATGGCACAACAAGTTCAGGAAGGGCAGAGATGCATAGTGAGCTTTCCTCGTACAACCCTGCTTGGAAGCAGAGGCTAATTTATGCCCCTACTTCCTCCTGAGCACATGGCAGCTGCAGGTTTGCAGAAGTGAACTGGTTTTAGGACAGCCTGATCCTAAGCCCTTTGTCACATTTTGACGCAACAGGAAAAAAGTACACACTTCAAAAGGTCCTTCAAAACAAACACAGACTTCAAATAAACCTCTCCCAAGTATACTTTAGTTCCCATAATCTCCCATCATACTAACATGCTTCATGTCAAACACCTCCCAAGGGAGAATGTTTGCAGAAGTAGCCTGGGTACTTTCAAACACTGGAGATAGGTCCATCACACATGTAAATCAGTGTGGCTCCTTTGGGTTTGAACTGTTTGCCTCAGAAAACAAACTATGTCCAATTTCTACTGTTATGCCTTCTGTTCAAAGAAATAATCCCCCCTCACAAGGCTGGCCTTTAGATTTCAAGGCTGATGCAGCAGGAGAAAGCATATGCAAAAATTAAGTAGGAAAGAAGATAGAAAAATATGCAGGAGGAAGGAAAAGAAGAGCAAAAGAGCATGAGAATCAGCTACTTGATTATGCTTCTGGAGAATCTGCCCTAGTAAGCACAACGACTCTCTGTTACCTATTTGTATCTTATCACATCCATGTCAGCATTGCCTAATTTATTATAGACTTGAATAGCCATATTTGTATTAGTCTCTGCTCCATACTATAAACATTGCTTGTGTAACACAGGCTACGGCAATTCTCCCATACATCAGCACCACCAATAGCCAGGAAAGAGAAAACAGATTCAGGTTCTGGAGCACACTGTAAGGCTAACAATTTCTATACAGAAGAACAAAGGCAGCTGGAGTTCATTTTTACTGCCTTTCAAGACAAAACTGCAGACCCGGCTTTGTTATTCATCTGGACAAGATGGCAGGGACCATCAGCGTGGCTGAGGAAACATGCTGATATCACTATGAGATGCTATCTTGCCCATTTGAGTTTTTCCAGGAGGAAACAAAATTTACTGCACTTGCAAAAAGCACAGGCATTTCAATTTGTGCTGAAAGCTTCAGAGTCGGGGGACATGGTCCTATGCTCTCTGAGAAACAGGTGCTGCAGATGCCACAGCAAAGTAGCATCAGGCCTTGAAATACCAGCTGAAAGTGAGAGACCAGTGAGGGGAAAGGGAAGAAGAAAGTTAAACTCATTGCCAAAATAGGTTTCCTGGTATTAGAGCATGGCCCAAATGCTATGCTTAACGTAACTGCTCAGATGGTTGCATCCCAAAGAAGGGACTAGGGGAAACCTAGCCCTCAAGAGCTGCTAATCTCCCAACAAAAACTGATACCACTGAAAAACACCACAGCTGAAGTCCTTCATTTATCCTTAAAAGAGCTGGAGTAGTTTCCAGGTCATTCCTCTTCCGTGCCACTTAGCTGCTAGACAGGAATCCTTGAATCACTAACACAACATTTAGCCTTAACGGTTAATTTCAAATGCTTCTATTATGGGCCACTCAACCTCTACACAGAGACAGTCCCTGGTTTTATACAACACCACCAGAACAAGGATCCAAGAGGCACTTAAATACTAACATTGCCTTTGTGGCAGGAAAGGTTGCAAGTGGCCAGGGTTTGGAGACCTGTTCCAGTGGGGTGAGCAATTTCAGAAGGAACTCAATTTCATAAGTGAGCAAGGCTCATAAGGAGAAAGGGGAATGTAAAGTCCTTACCCTACATTCAATAGAAACACACAGTATGCTGCTCTCAGAGAAATCCCAGGCCAGCCATCTCTCTAAATGACCCAAAAGCATAGCAGTCTTGTTCCTCTCAAGGCATTACAGAAGTGCCTGTGCTGCCTCTAGCTTCTGGGCTTCCAACCACTCTTCGCTTCTCGATGCGCAAAGGGAGAAAGCCTTCCAACCCAGACCTGCATTTCACAGGCACTCAGAAGTCTCCATAACCCTGAGGCACTAGCTCAACAACTCCTACCTGTCTTGAAGAACTTTTTTTTTTTCTACTGAGCTGAAAAAACTATTTGGTATAATCCCTCTCCAGAGGCTCACTTGCTGGTGGTCATTATCAGCTTTTAACATTGAGCCTCTTGATGTCCCCAGGCAACCGCAGAGTCACATTAGCTTCATTTTACAGATGGAGAGCAGAGGCAAAGGTGCTTAGTTCAACATGAGCAGAGAGTCTGACTGAAGCAGCCAAGGCACAACACAAATCTCTTGACACCTACCCACACGCTGTTCCTTTCCATGACCACAGCCTAATCCCTCTTCATTACAGCACCACGGAGGAAACAAAATGCCACAACACATTTAAGCCTCTACAGAGGTAAAGGACAAAGACTCCTGTGGGTTACTGTGCAATAGTAATCAGTACTACTTTCCAAGGTCCACTTGCAAGAAGCCACTTCAACTAATTTAATGTCTCAAATTCACCTCTGCGTTTAATCAATCACAGAAGTCTGTTTCATGCTGGGACAATCAGATGATGTTATCAATTTCACTGCTAATAAGCACTGAGGAACAGAACACAGTTTTCAGTGGGTACAAATGAAAGTGTGAGGCACTGTTTGTGTTCACTAAAGAACAGTTGCATATCCTTACCTCAGAGGCACTCACCTCTGTCGAGGAATGACAACATAGATACCAGCAGGTCTTCTGCATGTTACGATTTCCTGGAGCCACTTCAGCTGTCCCTCCAGATCAAAAGATGCACCTCTGTTACCAGAGCAGGTACACTGTTGTAAAAGCTGCATAGGTGAGATCCATATGGTTCTAGGGCTGCCCGCAATAAAAGTTTTGTGAGGTGAGATGAGAATTAGGCTTCTAAGTGAAGTCAAATAGCTTCCAGGCATTTGATTCAGCAATGTGCAACAGCAAGATAAAAGTAAGGCTTTAGGAACACGTTAGTTTCCTGCTTTTGAAGTGTATTTGTGCATTCAGCTGGCAAAGGTAATGATAGGTGATTTCAAAATGTTGTATTTCAATTCCTACCCATATTTCAAATGCAGTTCATGCTAGAAAAAATTTAAAATTTGAACAGAATCAAAAAGCTTGATTCTAGTCCTGTTAATGTCTAGGGAAATTTTGACAATTATATCACAAGAACGGGTTAACTGGAGAGGGGAAGGCAGGAAGTTAGATGTCTGTAATCCTGCCACCTTCCCATACAACACTACCTGAGGAAGCACATGCTCTACCACCTGCAACAGGACATCACGGCACAGCATTTCCATCACTAGGAAGGGGGCTGCATCCATCAGTGGCAGGTAGCCTCAAAGCTATTGCCAATCTGCTTTGAACAGAAGGTTGGTGGCTATAATCTAAATGAACCCACTCCCCAGCTAGAAAATCCGAAAAAGATGAATGCATCCTGGGATATTCTCCCAAACAAGCCCCTGTGTAACCATGACCTCTCATGTGAGACAGTATGTAAGAGACCTTCCCACACAGAACAGAAAGCAGGGAGAACTATGGCACTACTTCTACCAAGAGGAAACCAAGACAGAGAGATTAAGTAATCCATCCAGTCACACAGCAAGCCTATGGAAGATCACAGAGCTGAAAATGTATTTTCTTTTTTTTTCCCTTCTAATGCCTTAAATTAAAAGCAGCTGGATGGTATTTTTCAGGAAAGGAGGGGGGCTAGGGTGGGAGGGAATGTGAGAACTGATGTCTGTGTCAATGTCCATTACTTTTCTTTCTGAAGGGACTAGATGGAAAATGTTGCTTTTAAGAACCTACACCGTCTAGATCCTTCCTGGTGCAAAAGGCTATGCACCTTCTTACTTAAGATATTAAAACGTTCTCTATCCTCATACAATCTCACAGACTGAGGGGAAATGCACCATTTGATGTAAATCTTCAGAAGGAAACACAAACGGTCCCCATGGAGAGATAACCCCTTCTTCTATCTGCATGTGTCAAGTTTGACTCATGACAGAATTATGACCTCAAAATAACGTTTTAATAAGTGTTTACATGCTATCACTCCCCAAAGACTAGGCTGATACAGTTCTTTCTCAGAACTAATTACATTCCAAGGCAAGGCTACCCTCGGTGATGCGGCAGTGAAAAACAGGACGGGGCTAGGCTCTCCTTCAGCAAGCGCGGGGCTCCTCCTCGTGGAAGCCTTTGCAAAATTGCGTGCTTTGCACATACCCCCACGAACAGACAAAAGAAAGAGAAGTCATGTTTCAGCACCCAGGGAATTTCCACTACCTATGTTAGTTAGTTAAAACATGTAAACACATCAGTATGTTCCACCTCTCGTCTTCTACGCTTCTCCCTGATGGAACAAGGCAGGGCAGATCAGCTGGCTGATCTTCACGGAATTTTTCCTTACTATGAGGTTCAGAATCAGAGCATTGCAAAGGTAACGCCTCAGCAGCCATTTGGTATTAGCATCTTGTGATACACAGACTGTGAAGTGGACAAGACCAAACGTTACCTTTTCAGGTGTGAGGAAACACAAGACACATACCTGAAGTTCTGAGGGAGATATAATGTCTTGGCATTATACATTCCATCCTACACAGTTCAGACAACTTTTTATCTTCTGCCCCAGATCTTAGGACCAGCAATGAAGCAGCACAAAAGTGAATGGAGCTTTAAAATCTTGTCCTATTCATCTCCATGTTCAAAAAAAAAAACCAAAATAAAGCTTCTCCTGCTGACAGAAGCTCTTCACTTGGCAGAGATAAGAGGAAAGATTATGTCCACGCCAAGTTCAGCTTCTGAAATCCCCGTATCAGACTACTGCTACTAGCAAATATTCTCAGAGCAATGCTGAAAACAGTGGGCATCTCAAGCACATCTCTTTGAACTATCCAGCACACCTCTTTGAACTATCCAGCACACAACCCTTCCCAAAGCAGTGTGGTTTCGAGCCACAGTATACTCCACTATTGCATGATTACCCACCCCCTGGAGCATCTAACACTTTGGTTGTATACACGAGGAATTAAAAGAGCAGAAGAGATCAGTCCTTTCACAGTCAACCAAGCCATACAATTCATCCAAGAAAAGCATCAGTTAGGTGCCTCTTGCCTGCACTGCACACGTCAGAAGTTCACATAGACTTCCCTGTTCTGAGGGCAAGACATACTTTCCACACAGAACATGTGCCTAATGTATGTCTACCATGGTTCTTTTGCTTTTCTCACCCTGTCATTGTCACGCCCAATCATTCAGCCTCACAGCCTTCATTTTGCTCATGAAACAAGAAAAGTTATAGTCTCGTACCTTACAGCACAGCAGACCTGGGGCTGTACTAACACCTGTTCTAGCCTATCTTCCTTGAAAATTAGGTGGCCAAAACTATGAGATATATATATGGAGATATACATACGGAGAAACTTCTCCAGGGCATTAATTCTTTCCTGTCTTTAGTGGAAATACCTTATCAGAAACATCCCACTTTTGATACAAGGATGCCATGCCTACATATATACTGATGTATTCATCTGGTCTTCTCCCAGTTTGCAATTTCCAATTTGCAAAATAAACACTTCTGGAATATGGTGAATCTGGAACAAACATCTTCCTGTCTCTGGAGTCACTGTCCTTATGCAAGTTATTGAAATCACTATTTTACAATGTTAACATGCTACTGTATCAGCAGAAAATTGTTTCTCTTCTGTCATAGGTGAGGTCTGTTACTCTGGTTACCCTTCTAATGTTCATACTACTATATTTAAAGGAATGAAACTTTAACCTAAAAATGATCATTTTGATCTTTTATAATTAAGAAATACTCCCTGACTTCACTATTAATTTCTGAAATCTACCCCTCTAACAGGGTATTTGTGCACTCCAAGAGCTTCTGCATCCTCATCTGCCTTGGTAGCAGCTGAAGAAACCTCGGGGACAGACTTTCAGCCCCAGCAAGCTCCCTTTTGGAACAACCAGTGATGTTCTCTAGAACTCCATGACAAAGATATCTCAGTGCACTCTTACCTTCTCACCCCTCCAGTTCACACCTTCCAGGAAATCCACTTTGCCTGCTTTCAGCACCAGACACGTGCTGTATGATAACATTTATTCTTTCTGATATGTAGAACATACTGCTTTATCACACAGGAGTTTGAGTATCACCTTGAGGTGCCCATTGTTCACGTTTAACTTGTTTACTTGTACAGAACTTAGAACTTTGTTCTAAAAAAAGTCATATGAAAAATCATGCAGCCACCATGGAATGGGCAAAACTGCATCAGCGCACAAGGTCACTATTGCAAACTGAGCTTAGGGCTGTCAGAGGGCATTAGAGCTTCAAATGCATATTTTCATTAAGAAAACAAAAAAGCAGTAACCGTTCTTCTTTTATATCTTTTAAAAGATCCTTATCCAAAATGAAAGCCATTACCCTAAGGAACAGTAAATATAGCAGCTCTTTGTTGATGCAGAATGGCCTGTCCTTAGACTACCTGAAAATGATTAACAAGTTAAATAGTTATTTAATTTCTGAGATGGCTGTGTAATCTGCAGTGACAATTTTCTTCTTCATCCTACAGGCTTATAGAAATCTTCCTCCCTGGCTAAATAACCAGAGTGAAAAAGACCGTTTCATCTACGGATTATAACGAATAAATAAAAAGCTTGCAATAGGGAGAGGAGATCGTCCCTTTCAGCTGTGTAACGTTGCCATCTAGTGATGATCTCTAGATGTTACGCACAAGAGGGTTGTGTTTGAGTTCCTGAGCCACCAGGGAATCACACACCTGCAACTCCCCCTGGGCAACCTTGTGTAGATCCAGGCCTGAGGTTGGTGGCCCTGCCTGTGGCAGGGGGGTTGGAGCTTTATGATCCTTGGGGTCCCTTCCAACCCTTGCCATTCTATGATTCTATGATTCTAACTCAGTTCTGACTGACAAACGCCAGTGAAAGCAACTTGTAACAGTGTTGGAGAGACATCTTTTCTATATATGCAGCATATCTATACACCTCTCTTCAAGGCGAATTGATACATACCAAGTGTTAGTTCCTAATCCTTTAGACAACAGAGATTTTGCTTATCCCAGTTAAGGCTCAAAGTTAATGGTGATCTATCAAGATAGGGATAAGAGAAGATGCCTGCAAGTCAACAGTGAGGGTAACTATGGGAAAACAGAAAATGTTCCACAAACACTTATGCTATATTCAGATTTGAAAACTCAGCAGATAACCATTCCATATGATTACCCTTGGCTAAAGGGCACAACAGTTATTTCCACAACAGAAATAATACATTAAAAAGTGGAGGGGTAGAATAGTGAGCAAAAATTAAAATTTTTTAAAAACCACAAAGTTGAGAAAAACAATGAGGGAAAAGCCTTTAATAATGAAAGCACACCAGAATTCACTCTACACAGAGAGCTTTGAAATACCTGGCTGTCTGAGAAGCAAAACTTGCGTGGCACTGGTCACAAACCTGCATCACATATTTTGAAAGGCAGACAATAATGATGACTTTTACCCTCTGACCTGCCTATGTCTGACTCAGATGGTGACCACTGGAGAAGATTGCTGGAATTTAGGAGACTCCAGGTAAGCACTCGAAAAATTTACTGCTAATCTAAAATTCTGCTGTTCCTCTGCAAACAGGGAGAAAACAACAGGAACTCCTGACTTATGTACTGCCCCCTGCCAAACCCTCTGTTGCTGGCAATTATCACTTTCTATCAATAAAGAAATAAAAAAGTAATTTAAAAACTAGGAGTGAGAGAAAGTTGAGCAGTAAGGTTTTACTTTTGACCATTATATATGGTTTAAAATATGTTGGAGTCAGTACTAGAAAGGCCAAGTCATCAAAAGAACCAAATTAGTGGCAAGTCCAAGTCATCAAAATGAAAAGACTGGGAGAGAAAGGCAGCCAGCAAGTCAGCATGACAGTACAGTGATACAGACAAAACAGTGATAAGTTGTTTACCTGATGTCTTGTTATTCTTGACTATTTGATAAGGCAGTTACTGTCAACAGTTAGCACATTCCCACCTCTCCCAGAAGACAAGGTCTAATTTTTCATCCTTTGGAGGAAACTCATCACATCAAAATGTCAAGAATAACTAATGAGCTTTTTGTAAACACTCGGCAGAAAATCCATTTATAGGGTCAGTTGCTCCTTCCACACAGGCTTCTAATTTGCTCTCCTCCTTCCCCATATTTTGAACACTTACAGTAAAAGCATAAGAGTTTTCTTCTGAAAATAAATACAAACCAAAAGCCAAATGATCTGTGGAAGAAGAATTATCATCTGACTTTTTAAACAAAGATGGACAGAAAAGATCTATAATTATCACTTGAAGAGACACTGCCTGCAAAAGTATTTTGAGTACTCCGAAGAGGCAGTACAGCAACAGTGGCAGATATTTATTTTTCTCTCTCTCTTCAGTTTAAGTATGTATTTCTCATGAAAACAATTTTACCCAAACACAGATCATGAGTTGATGATAATATATTGTCTATTTCCCTGACCTGAGGAAAGACATTTCTTTAGAGCAGACCAAATGAGTTATCCTGCTTTCATACTTGTTTTCTGCTCCTCTGAATACTGTTCTGCTTCTAGCATTTTGAGTTCAGCTTTCTGATGTGTTTTCGGTGCTGTAGGAGAAAGATTTAGAAAACCACCAAGCACTATTGGCTGAGGGCCTAATCCAAAATATACAACAAAGATTGACTATACTGTTTCTTACAGCTTACTGTTTCTGAGCACAGAACATAGAAGAACTGGGTTTCAGCTGAACGTGAATCATTGTTTGCTTCCTTTTTCATTCTTATACCTGAGTGGGCTTTTTTTTTCAGGCTGATTTTTCAGACAAGCTGAGTCCATATTTTGGATTCAGTGCTGAATAAAACACAACCAGAAAATAAAGACTGGAATCAAAATCTGACTCCTCACAGCTACATATCTTAACCACTAAGCTACAAAAACACAATCTTGGGACAGAACTTTAAAGCTAACATACTGTGTTAGGCAGCAACATTTCCCCTTCTAACATGATTAAAAAGAAGTCACCCAAACTTGTATTTTGTAGGGGGTCTCCTATCCTACACCCACTCCATCAGCATATGCGAGACTCAAGCAGCTCACAAGCCAAAGGCAGAACAAGAACTTCATTTCCATGCAGAGGGTTCAGACATCATTTTAACACCTGAGCTGTTTGACTTGTCAAGACAAGGATAATCTCTAACATGTATAGAGGGACAATGCAGACAATTGGGGAACTTTAGTCAAGCAAAGATGCCCCTGTGTAAGTTAGAAACCCACCAAGTTTAAACATTATCTATACAAAACTCTTTGGATCATAATTTAGGATGCAATCCTAAATCCAATCTGAAGCATATAAATTCCAACATGCACTTACCATCTTTCTATACAATGAGTCCTGAGCTGTAAGGAAGGTTCCTAAACCCTGTGGGACCACCAACACAGTAACTGCAGTTGCAGTAGGATCACTCAGAGGGACGGGAAACCAGAACAACCCTACATCAACAGGAAAACTAGTACCTTTTGCATATGAATGTTTTTATCTACAGGCAAGCCTACAAAACTGCATGCCCCAAAATTGTTTCTCTTGCTCTAACAAGCCTGCCATAGAGATAGATTGAGAACCTCTGAGCCATCTTATTCTGTGTCTGTGGTAGTGCTATGCAGATTTTATGGCCATCCAACAATACCCTTTTCTTTCTGTAATTGGCCCTGCTCAATACTTCACATTCATTTCTGTTCTCTGTCTCCGCGGAGAGTTAAAAGGATTTAGACTTTAACTCAGGAGAGAAATTAAACCTCTAATTAGACCAGGTGTGTCTCAGATTGCATTCCCCACGATACCTAAATAATTCTACCTTCCTTTTACAAATTCATAAATCATTAAAATGCAAAACCTGTAAATAGGAATTAGTCAGAAGCTTAAAACTGTACTGAAACACCAGGAATGAGTGCATGCTTCCCACACTGAAAACATCCCACGAAGCATTAAATTCCTGATCCAAAGCTCAGAGGAATTAGTGAAAAGAGACCCACAGGGCTTTGGATCAAACCTAAAACCCTGCAGGCATACAGTGTTTAACCAGATAGAGTTGCCCTGGCTTGACAGGAACAGCTCAGGAGCTGCAAATTAGCTTACCCAATGAGTTATATGAGCTTCCTGAGGCCTGTGTAGAGGCTTTGCCTGAAGGATGAGAGCATGAATAAAGCTGGACCTGTGGTGCTAAGTGCATCTGAACAAGACACAGTCTGCCTGCAGTTTAGAGAAAATTAAAGTGCAAAAGAAGAAACAATTTGCTTAAGGTCACATAGCAGAATCAGAATTACTATACGTCATCTGGATGTGTTTCTTGTGGCTCATCTCCCAACCCCAAGTTGGAACATTTTATGCTTCACCCACTCT
The DNA here is from genome assembly GCA_022605575.1 of Laterallus jamaicensis coturniculus. NCBI lineage: Eukaryota > Metazoa > Chordata > Aves > Gruiformes > Rallidae > Laterallus > Laterallus jamaicensis. Next base: position 41,628,204 of record JAKCOX010000001.1, read on the forward strand.
CTCTGGCTAACGCTACCAATGCAGGGAAAATTGGGTCTTCCTGAGATAAACAGACATCAAACTCAGTCTTTGCAAGGAAGAAAAAGGTTATTCTGATAGCTCCCCTGAGCAGATAGACCTGTGGAGAACAGTTACCCACGTACAAACAAAAAAGCACTCAAAGGACAGGGCCACTCATATCTTACAGTGTATTTCAGTGCTATTAGTTTGATTGCTTGACTACCCAAGAAAAACACTGCAGCAAACAAGCAAATGGCATTTATGGTTTATCCACACTAGTTTGTAGGGATGAAACATGTTCACATTGGTCAGCTAAGCATCCACTAATTTTCTCAATCACAGCATAAATGTTGGTATGTTGGTAATTAAAACAAAATTTAAGAAATAAAAATAAAAGCATTTTTGAAGAGCCTTTTGAGGCATTCATCAACCTGAGTATCTGCTGGGGAATTCAGGAAAGTAATGGCCCATGTTAAGGTAATTATAGAAAAGGTTTAAAAGAGTGTCTGTCTCTGACATACTCAATCTACTAAAAGTTACAAATGGCAAATAATTACATACAGTGCCTACCTCCAAAGGGGATAAACTTTTCTAACTTTGTTTCAGAGTGTTTGCAATTTTCCTTAGGACCTGTCTCAACTTGGTCATAAACCTCCTCCTTGGACAAAGCTGCCATAATAACTAGCAAGCATCTCAAAACATCAAAGCAAATAAGTACTAGAGAAAGGACTCTAGGAATCACGTGGCAGCTAAGGACAAAGCAAACATGACTTACATTAACCAAAGGAAGAGAGTTGAAAAATCAGACTTGTATCCCAATATGTTAGACAGATTTTGACATGTACAAGAAAAAGCATACCGTTAAAAGCCAGTTTTCAGAGTCTATTTCATATTTTGCTGTTGATTCAAACAGGAAAACAAATCTCTCATTAAAGACAGATTCCACATTTCAAATATGCAGTAGCTTTAGCTAGTGATACTAAAATTCCTCCATTTACCTAGTTTTTATTAAAATATACTCAGCACGGAGACCAAGGCTGCAGCTATGATGCAATTCTAAGATTTCTTTCTTAGAAAAGAGTAATGACTGGAAACTGATGAAGCATTGTTCATCTGGTTCAATTTTAAAAACAACTCAAAGCAGATATTTTCATTACTATCCATCACCTTTTGTATTAGCCACAGAGATTAGTTCAGATGAACTACAGCCTCTACCCACCTTTCTAGTTTATTACTCACAAGAGAACCTTTTTATGTGAAAAAAATTAATTTAAAAACTTTTCATAAGAGTAGGACACTGTTCTAGCTGTATGATTTTTTTCCCTCCCCAGATTATAAATTAAGATTCTGTGAATCAATTCTATCAAACAGAGGAGGGGGGTGGGGTAGTTGTTATATAACACTGCATGAGTCTTCATACAACCCTTTCACACATCGAATTCAGATTCCCCACAGATAGGGTTCTCAATTTTATCTGTACATATAATTTTTTTTCTTTTAAAAAATCATTTTGCTTTCTAAAAATAATCTAGTTAGAATATTCCACTGCAATTCCAGGTACACAAATTTGGAAAGGTAAGATGGCTGCAGCACATGTATCATTTTTATTTACAAAGTAAATTGATTAGGAACTTTGTGCAAGTGCAAGATTGTCTTCTACTGTTTTGTCTCCAAAGTTACATGGTGTGGGCTCATAGAACTGGCCCTGGTTCTGCTGAACTCCACCCCAGAGGCCTGCCAAAGCTTCAGTGCAGGACAGTCCGCTGAGCAAGTTATCACCAAAAACTTGGAGTGATCTGAACTGAGAGTGTTTCCAATACCAGCATTACTTAAAGTTTCTAAATAAAATCCATTTCTATGAGGGGAAAAAAAGAAAGGTAAAAGGAAAAGGACAGAAGGTCTGTAATGCTTTTACTGGTGTGGGCACCTTACCATGTTATTACTGAAGCTCAAACCCAAAAAATTAAGGTAGCAATCTCATTCCATGAGAAGCCATATCACAGTGAAAATAAAACCACAGTCACACAAAGAAAACTCCTTCAAGAATTGACTAGGCATAACTGATAACTGCTCCTGTAGTACATGTGCTGTCCTCACATACCACACAAAGTCTTTGAGGACTACTGCAAACATAGCACAACAATGAAGAACTTCATACAGAGAAACGCAGAGAGACTCCTGGCTGTGCATCTCTTCAATGCCACCCTACAATCCTTGGCGCTAGCACGTTGCACACTGCCCATTCCCTCTGCTGTGGGCTGATAAGCAGCGATCCACTCCTGTTCAGATAAGCCACATGGCAGAGCTCTAAGGAGTGTCCATAAGCCAGCAGCACCTGAGAAGGGCAGTCACTGGTTTTAAGGCAAAAAGCGAGCAGAGAGTGAATGTGTCTTCAAGATATGTTAAAAAAAAAAAACAAAACAAAAAAATAAACCCAGAGAAAAAGTGTTACAATCTACTTGGATTGGCAACACGACCTGACAAAGTCAGGGCCCACTGGTGGTTCTGTTGTTCTTCAGGGCATGGTACCTTCAAAAATCCAGAAACCTCCTTTTATTTTTATAGTGTCATGAGCTGAGTAGAAATACTGAACTTTAATATGAATCCATAATCTTCAAATACCTCTGAGGATTTAAGAAGAAAAATATTTCAAGTTCAGCCTCCTACACTTTTGCACTGTACCACAAATTGAGAAGCCAATCATTTTTTTGAGGGTCAGACATCTCTGAGGGCTCAGTCATGTAATGTACTGATGTAGAAGACACAGCTCCTAGCACAGTACATAGTACATTCACAGAAACAGCTCTGAATTTGACAGCCTTCTAATGGCAACCTCGTACTGCCATGTCTCCAAATTGCATTCCACACTGGAGGGAAACAGAGGGAAGGAATGCAAGGCCTAGCCCTTTAATCAAAATTAACTGTGCAGCCTGGCACTATGCTCTAAGAGAGTTCATTACAGCCCACAGAATCCATAAATATATGTATTCATACAGTCCCCATTCTGTCACAGATATTATTTGATGCATAACCAAAATACTACTTAGTGCGCAGTAGTCACGTGATGCCAGAAGGTAGAGGTACTTCACAGAGCACTTTGAGGTCTTTAGAAGCTTCCCACCCAGTTCGATAGATACTGGACTTCAGTTAGACTTCATTTCAGAAGGTCACTAAGGCTTTTACACTGCTCCTGGGATCTTTATCTTGTCCAAAATTCCATATGTCGCTCTACACATGTGATAAAACAAGGTTTTTGTAAGTCTTGACCTCTGGCAGCACATACAAATTCTACATCAAAACTACATTTGAGCCCCAGGCTATAGTTGACCCTTTAAGCCACAGGAAAAGTAAATATTTTTACAGACTTACAAAGCAATTGCAGAAGCCATGTGAAGTGAAGCCCACCTGTACTTGACTTAAGGAGGGGCAATTAGAATTATATGAACTACACAAGCAATTGTAACCATATCTGAATTGGTTTAGAAACATAGATCTGAGTATTTCACCAAGTAAACTATTAGGGGTTAGGCTGAAACTTGTATCAGGATGAATGGTCTCCCACAGGTCTTGTAAATTCCCCAAAATCTAGAGTAACCTAATCCCAGGTGTAACCTTGCAGGGACAATTCTGAAGGACAACAAAAGAAAAGATACCTTCTGAAGATAAACAACAGATGTTTCTTTTGCCATGGAAGTTAAGTCTCATAGAGTATTAGATCTCAAACAATAGAATAAGCCAATTTCTTTATTAGATCTGCAGCCAGGTGATAGTTTGGCCCTGAATTTCCACCTGAAGCATATTACACTACATGTCTTTGCTAAGCAGGGTCTTCACTAAAAAATTAAAATCAGTATAAGTCAAACATTTTATGAGTGGCTTACACAGTGATGACAGAGTGTAGGATATAAATTTTCACTTAACACTCCAGCATGTACATAAGTATGAAAAACATCAGTTTCAATAGCTCAGCAATGCCTTGTATGCAGAACATATAATATTTTAAGATATTGCAAAGAACAACAGGCATTCTTCTGCAACAAACCTGTGGCCTTCATCCTGCTGCAGAAGGCCATCACTGGACCAGGAGGAGCAATGGCCACTTCCATCCTGAACCCACCAGAACAACTGCAGCCCTCTGGGACAAAGGACCCCAGAGCAAAGGTGAGAAGGAGAAAAGGTAGCCTCAGCTTTCAAGAGGGCAGTCTGTGCAACAATCTCCTGGAGGACTTTGAGGCTCACCCACCTTAGAACCATTAATTTATCTGGAGGGAATAATTTACCACCATTTGAGACTGAGGAGAGCAGTGAATAAAGGGTGAGTGAGACCATGACTAATGGACTTAACCCAAACAGGCTGTTAATACAAACACTCTTATGCAGAAAGAACTCCCTTGTGGCCTATGGAGGGCTAAACTAAGCCTGTTCTCACGTGTTTTTCTGAATAGGGATTGATTTAAACAAGTATTTATTCTTAAAGCATGGGGCTTAAGTAGTAGAGAAATCAATAGAAGCATTTATCAGGAAAAGGTAAAAATCAGTTGGTTTTGATTCATGACAAACACTGTGGGCAAACTGAGTTCAGAGTACATCCTTCCACACAAGCAGTACTACAATTTGTAGTGGAAAGTTGTGAAATATAATTAGCTAATTTTTAGCACCAATCTTTTGACATCAGTATAAATCCCCAAATCCCCTCACAACTAAGATCTTGTCAAACTTCATTAGCAGTAAAACAACAACAACAAAAAAAAATCAGCAAACTCAGTGCTGGAGATAGGATGTTATTTAGCTGGTCAATAAACAATAACTACAGCAGTTTCAGCTTTTGTTTGGGGATTAGCAGGACTAATAATGAGACATTTACAAGAGTAATAATACTGCACAAATTGCTTCTTAAAGCACTGTTATGTAAAAATAGCAGTAACTACATGGAAAGAACATGTAGCTTAGGGTGAGAAGAAGCCTGTGGCATGAATAAATAGGTTAGAAAATGCTGATACCACTGACACTTTTGCTACATGAAAAGAAGGGGAAAAATAATCAGTTTCTTACCTACTATCACCTTCACCTTACTGCTCCCTTTTGTTATCCCTTCTGAAGTAGCTGACTTCAGCTGATTAACAAATCTCCCACACCTACAGGTTGCACATTAGGTTGGTCTCTTCAGCACGCCTTCCCTAGAGGATCTGTGCACCTGTGAATCAGAGACAACACTTCACACCTGTGAATCAGAGACAAGACAACAGCTTGTGCTGTTGAATACATTCCCTGGAAAACAAAAACCAAACAAACAAACACCCCCACACCCCCCCAAAAAAACCCAAACAAACAAACATTGGGAACAAAAAGATGCTTCAGAAGCAGAGAACTGTGACACTGATGTTCCCAGGCCTGTTACATGCCAAGATCTCCATGAAATGCTGGCACGTCTGGGAGCTTTTTAATCTCTTCTCTCCAGAAGAGCTGCAGAAGCAGCACAGGCTATAAATGACACTGCACACTAGAGATTACCCACCTGTTCTCAGGCACCAGTGGCAAGGTGCCATCGAAGGCAAACCAACCACCTCTTTTCCTGTATTTGCCGTGCTGCTTTAGGTGCGTCCATGGTGACATGGAGCAGGTGGGACAAGGCAGCGGTAATGCCAGACTGTGCTGTCACATACATGCCAGAAGGGATATCTTCAGACCAAGGTCAGGACACAACACAGACAAATCATACCAGAGGCTAAAAACTACAGGAGGACAGCTGGACAAAAGCGTACAAGCAGCACAGTGGGTTGTACAGAATTTTTCACCAACCCTCAGCTGTTTTTTCCCACCATTCATCTGTCATAAGCTTCTCTTTTTCAAGCTGCACCAGCCTCCCTTCTTTGCCATTTATTTCCCAGGAGTCCTGTTGCTTGTCCCAAGACATGAAGGTGACAGAGACAGGGTACTGCGCTCATATCCAGCAAGTGTAGGACAGAGAGGCAGAGGAGTTTACCCAGGTAAACATCAACCTGAGAGTAGAAATTTCCATTTGGCCTGGGGATCACAGCGCTTTCATGCCTGTATGTCCATATATGTTCACTCTCTCACTCTAAACCTGCCAGAATCAGCAGGTGGATATTTCTCCGCAATATCTGGCCTAGGGCACTGAGACATGGAAATCCCCTGTGGACCTGTCTGGACAAACCAGGCCAGTATTTTATGGAGAGTATTGCAAAAGAATGAATAAATAGTCTAGTACATTCCTTGTATCCTGTGACCACTGATAGTGCCTAGATGTGGATGGTTTCATTCCCAGGACTACTGCCTCGAGACAAGAAGTGACAAAATTACATACAACTAAAGAGACTTTACTGTCCCTCAGGATTTTGCAACTTACTTGGCATCTCTGTCCTGTAACAGTGCAAAAATATATTCAGCATTTTGGCTTTACTCTGCACAAAGAAATGGGTTGTCACAATACAAACAGTAATCTGACATTTACAGGGCAGGATCATGCCACGTTTTGCTGAAGGGCATTTTGATAGTCTTTTCACATATTACTTTTGCCTGAACCTGGTAATCAAATAGATAGAACAAAATTAATACTTACTGACTAAACCAGTGCCAGCCCCTCAGCAATCTGACTGTGTTCCCATGGCACAAAATGAGCACAATATGAATTCCCTCCTGTTCCCCTCAATGGAAAGGAACTTGGAGCATTTTCCAGTACACATGGGAGAGCACTAAAAAGGTCAAACTCATCCTCAATAGATTGACGCTGATGCCATGACAGCAGCTGTTTCTAAGGAGGGCATTTATCCAAGAACAGAATGTTGCACTGCTCTTCTCTTATATTTAATTTCAGATAATATTTATGGTCTAAAGAAGGAAAAATTAAGGTTTTTTCTGCTCTGACAATGCCCACCATCCAGATACATTCTCCAATTGTAAATATAGGTCTAAACTTTCTCTTTTCTCCAACCACAAATTACATCCAAATTAGAGAATTATATGACACTCTCATGTAAACAACTTTAAAGAATAAAGCAAAAGAAAATAGCTACAAAGATGCCATGTATGTATCCCCATAAGACAGTTCACTCATATTTAAGGAGTTAGAAAACAAATTAATTTTACTGAATATATGCCCAATTATTCACAGCACCAGAATTAACATAATTCAATTTATAATGGTTTTCTTCAAAAGGGAACTGCTGTTGTAATTACAGAAGGCACTCTAAACAGGAAACAAAGCCAACTGCTAATTTCAAATGTTATTTTATATACTTATTGTAGCTGTAGTTTTCTGAAGAATTCCATTGTGAGCTGAATTGTCCATTTCTGATGCTATGAGTAATTGTGAACCCATTTATTTCTAATAACCTATTATTTATGTGCAATTTCTTTTGTCCTTCCAAATGCTATTAAAGCCATTTAGAGAAACCACCTACATGACAACTTACCAATTATTCTTAGAAAACCTTGTATTGCTTTGGATTAGTTACATGCAAAATTAAATGCCAACTAACTATTATGTTCATATAAGTTAGCAAAAGTCTGTGAACCCCACCAATATTTCATTTAATTCTAAATAACCATTTCTAAAAGCAAGTGGTTTATATATAATCACCCCAGAACACAGTAAAATTACACTCACTTTACCATTAAAAGATTAGTGAGTGCATGTATCAATATTTAAATATGCAAATAACAGCCACCATTTTCCAGACCATCCCCAAAACAAATTCATTCCCTGCTTTACTCTTGCAGTGCACCAATATTGCAGCCACTCATGCATGTACCCAGCAGTACGTCTGTGAGCAGCCCCACACCACCACACATTTACCCCCCACATTTACCTCGGGATACACTGGCATTGCCTTTGGCCACTGAGCCACAATTTGGCTGAGGGTTGGCAAGCTGGGGCACTCAAGCCTGTGGTATCCATGCTGTGGGTCTTGGCTTTCCTCTGGGTCACACTGCTGAGCACCAGTGTCACTCAGAGGGGCTGCACTCAGGCTCTCAGCCAGCACAAAGGTCTGGGTTCCACCACGTTCAGCAGTGATAGGGGAACAGCCATTCCTCCCTGCAGAGTCACACAGGCCAACAAGCTGCCACTGTGCCACAAACACTTACTACCATATCCCTACCGCTGGGCAGAGTGAAGCAGCCCACCACTGCCAGCAGCATAGCAGAACAGCACAACACCGTCTTATATCTCTGCCATCATTATACTATAGACACCAAGGATAGACCATAGAAGAGCTACCTGGCAGCACCCATCTTCAATCCATCACTTTCCTAAAGGCATGTCTGGCTACACAGACAAAAAGTACCACCAGACTGGAGACCTGTTAGGTTCGTTTCACAGGCCCTGGTGAAGGCTGTGTTGTTAGACTGTGCAATTTCCATACTTGCTGAAAGTCAAGCCCTGTGCTGCTTGGCTGCTTAGCTCCTGCCTATCCCCAGACAGAGATGACAGCATCATCAGGATATCATGCAGCACAGCACACTCCTTGCCAGACAGCAGGAAAAGCCCAAATGTTTATTCGTACATGGTCATTGAGAAATTTAGTCAATATGAGCCTTCAGTTGAAACAGAAGCAATATGGAAAGACTGTGACAGAACTGACAATTGGCAAGGAAAAGATAGAGTTGACTGTTGTACACTCTCCAGGGACCAGAGAATAACAAGCTTGATAGAGCAAGCAAATACATTCTTCCCATCCCATAATGAGTCAGTCAGGGCAGCTTCTTTGGGGTGGGCCACAACTACAGCACTCCAGAGAAAAAGTGCATGAGCTACTTGGCTACAAAAGCCTCCTGTCCTGACCAAACCATGCATGTGCTCTGACAGCCCCCTCAAGGGTGACAGCAACTTGAGAGCAGACAATCTACAAGCCAAACAGCCCAGTTTGGCAAGCTGACATCCCCCGTACAGTGAATGAGAAGATATAAGCACCCAAGAACAAGGCTGATGTTGCCCGGCATGCTGAATTGGAGTGGCAGTTGGAAGGAAGATGTCACTGCAGCTAACTGCTAGAAAAGACTGAAAAGTGTAGCACATCCAAAAGCCCACCTTCCCTCCCCAGCAGCAGGCAGACAGGGAGCTGGGATGGAGAGCCAGAAGGCACTTCTTGCATTTCGGGTCTACATCTCCCTTTAGTCTCCAGCAAATTGTATGAGCTTTTGTTTCAAAACATTCCCTCTGACAGGTTATTTGTGGTGCTATTTTAAATAAACACATCTTGGTTTATGTATGCCTCAGGGGACAGCAGGGTGGCTGTGGGGTACAGCAGGATCTGCAGGGGAGAGGCATACGGTGACAGGTGGGTTACAGAGGCAGCGAGCAGGATTTAGTGCTGGAGACTTCTGCATCTCAAAACAGGACTTCATGTATATTGATGTAAATGATTATAAAGGTAATTTGTAGGCCAGTAGACAGGAGGAGCTCAAGTTGCCAAAGGGACATTGGCCTAACTTTGATTTCTGTCGTTTCCATTTGTTCTGTACTTAAACTCATTCTTTTAAAACGAGATGTTGAGGTTTGTTTGATTTCCTTTTCTCATTACTCAATGAATGTGATTTGCTATATTGACTCCTTTGACACAGTTGGTGTGTCAGCATTCATACCTGTGCCACTTAAAGGCTGCAGGATTGCTGTACCCAAACTAACATTGTCTCATCTTTTCTTTTTACTCTCGGTGAATTTTACTTCATTCTGAACTTTAAGCAATCTTTCCTCTGAAGCAAACTCAGGCTACTTCTGTTATTGTTATTCTGGAGGGTCTGTCATGCTGGCAAACATCTCTGTATTTACATCAGTCAATAATGATACGCCTTCTACTGCATTACATAGTAGTTTTTCTGTATTAGTGCGTTTTTCATCTCTTTTGGTGCCCTTGGGCTTTCAGCACACAATTCATTTGTGGACAAAGCACTTGTATGGCCCTGCATCATAAACTATTCGAAACACTGGCAGTGAAAAATGCAACATGAGAGAGACCTAGAGGGCTGGTTCTCCACTGCATGGAAACTTTGAAATCACCCATGTATAAAATACACTTCAGCTTCAAGATTGCTTATTTAAAATGGCAATAGTCGGGGCATAGGGCTGGAGAGGCATAAATGGTCTGCAAAAGCAATTAAGTGCCAGAGAGACATTCACATTTGATAATAGCAGACAACTGTTTATTGCCACGTTTACTCCTCCACCATGAATACTGTGCTTCACAGTAGGACAACAGGAGGCCTGAGCAAAACCCAGCACTCAGACATGTTCGCTGCTGTGCTGAGGGTGTGCAGTTCACATACATTTCATGAGGCTTTTTGCTCCAGATGATAATCTCTGGCTGTATGGGCAATGCACTCACCGAACACATACAGCCTTCAGAGCCACTCTCCTTTCCACACTTGCTTGCTGCATGCTCCTGTTCCCCCACATCCTAGCATGCCCCATTTTCTTCTCTCTGGTAAGACCACAGGTGGGCTTCACCACTAGAAAATCCTTTAGAAAACACAGGGGACTCCATTTGCCACCACCCTGTGAGCACTCAGCCCAGGCAGACCTATGTCCGTAAGGCAGATTAAGTCACCAAGAGCGGAACCAACTCCCCCAGGGTGGCCTGAGAGCTGAACTGTATATTTCAGACACAGGAGAAGAAGTCCTTTCACCTTTTGAAGCAGGCCATGTAGTGTTAGACCGAGAGAGAAAACTGTCAGCAGCAGCCATGGAATATCCTGCTTTCCCACTGCTCCTGAGGTGAGATTAGAGTGACTTTCCCTCCACAACCTTCCACTTCAGTGCAGCAAGGGCCTCCAGCCCGCATCTGACATGACACCTCCAGGACCCCCCAACAGACCTCAAAGAGACTGAGGTACAGGGAAGCCCAGCCTCCATCACTGCCCCTTGCCCTACTCCCAGTAATGTCCCATCTTCTTGAGGCAGGACTCTCCTGATTGACAGGGATATTACTTAACGGCACCTTGACAGAGGCAGCCTCCACATGGACATAGCCCATCTCTCCTGGGCACAGGCAGAGAGGCATCCCATGGCCCCCCTCCTCTTACCGCCTTACAGCCTCGATGCATAAAGCTTCTATTTATATTCTGTCAGCATAACATCATTAAGGTAACTTTTCTATAGTGATGTATAAATGGCTGACCATGCCTCTGGTACCCCAGCAGCAAGAAAGTCAGATATCCAAAAGCTTACATACTGCAAGTGAGGACAAACACAGTGGCTTGCCAGGAAAAACCAACCAAAACCAAAAAAACCCCACAACAACCCACCTTTAAATAAACAAAAAGAAGAAAAATTAGGTGTCTTCTAAATAAATGTCAGGAGAAAAAAAAAAATCTATGCCATCCCGACAAAACAGGGTGGACTGTGCTGGGAGACCAGAAAAAAAAATGAAGGCAGTGTAAATACTCACCCACAAAATGAAAGAAGAGACTGGCCGGGTCATCTGCAGAAGTTATACCAGGCACTGTCTGTGTCTGCAGAAATGAGATGAAGAAAAGGAAAGAATCTAAGTGCTCCATTTTCATGTTGGGTTTTTTTCTGTGCATTTTGGGGACATGGCTAATGTTTAATATTATCTGATATTTATTTTTTTCCTCAGAATATAAACACATTGCCGATGGATATATCAGAAATACACAATAATGAAACTATGACTTATTTACCTACTGGGGGAATGCTAATGAGTGTTTTAGTAATGAAAACAGCTTCACTGGCTTGTAAAATGCAAAACAGCAGGGAACTCACTGGAGACCCCACAAGCATATGTCAATAAGCTTATATTATTCACAAGTACACCAGCTTCCCAGACTCCTCTCATTTCCTGACTGCCTCACATTTTGAACAAAGTCAGAGCCTAATGTTCTATCTTCCAAAAGCCTCTAAAGTTTTTGCAGGAGTAAAATGATCATACCAAAACCTTTCCATTCAGATTCAAACTGAATATGTTATCAGCTAGTCCTTCATATTATCCAATCTGCAAACATGATAGCAATACAATTGTATCCATTACCACAAACATCTGAACGTAAATTAAATTTTAGCTGAGTGGTGTAGCAATGCACTCAGACACAGCACTGACACAGTATGCTCTCAGTCATAATGTTGTTGTTGTCTCTTTCTTTCCTTCGCATCATTCCCGACAATATTAACATTCATAACAATCACTGACCAGTCTCAACCCTTTCAGTGTCAATTGCCAAGTGCTGCAGTGTGTTAAGAGTTAAACAGAAGGTGCTAATCCCCACCAAAGATGACCATTGAGCCAAAACTCAGATCAAAGTGTTTGGACTTTAACAGAAAAAAAAGAAGGCCAAACATTAGAATAAAAGTCCAGGCATGTACTGGCATAACAAGATTGCAATGACTGTATTTCATGTCCCCCTTCATTATAAATCCATTTGGCATATTTTCTAATAGCTAGCCTACCCTCAGAAAAAAAGATTTGATGTTCCTGTGGATGCCATATGTGCCCTGTACTTTTACAGCACTTCTATTGTAATTCAGCATTAATTAGCTTTCCAATTAATGTACAGCATAATGGTGCAATATGAAATGCTCACACTTTGTAAAGGAGAAAATTGAGCTCAGTTCTGTCTGCTTTGATCCTATTTTACTTCTATTATAATTCAGTACAGAATTCTTTTCCTTTTTGGTTGGATTGACACCCCGAACGCACACAAGGGAGCCATCTCCTGCATACAAAAGACACATTTATGCTTTGCTTTTCTGAAAAGACCTCCAGTTTCTCTTTTTCAATATCATTTTAATATACTTTCCTGCCTTATGATTGTTACTGAACAGCTCATAAGAGAAATGGAGGCAACAAAAATACTAATAGAGCAGCATTTGCCTGTTACCATAAATGCAGACATCATAAATACCATTTTCTAGCAGTTGTGGGTAAGTGTAAAGCAGGTCAGAAATATAGGAAAAATTAAGTCAAAACTGTGGTCAGCGAGTGCGAATCCCTCTCCTTTAGAAGCTAAATGATCAAACATACTACTTAATAGTTGTGTGTCAAAAATACCATTTAAAGTTTTACTGCTGAGTACCATAATAAAAAGTGTAAAAAGGAAAACATATATAAAGTATAAAACACAGAAATAGAAAAATATATATCCAAAATCTCTCCCTATATATATGGCTGAAAGAACATACGGCTGGTGATTTTCCACAACAAGGAGCTTAATTTTTCTGTTGGCTTTGAATCTTCTGTTTAGCTATCCATTGAGAGCACCAATCAATGTGGGCTTCTGGATTTGACCGTCAATGTCACTATTGCAAAGCACTTTAGAGTGCTTTTTCATCCTAAATGTGCTTAAGTGCTTGAGGAAGGTACAAATTCTCCTTTTCTCTGGGGATATTACATCAGTTTTCTCCCCTGTTACTCCAACACTTAATTTGTAACAGAACCATACCTACAACACACAGAAAGCTCCAGAAAACATCAGCTGCCCCTCACACTCGCTAGTCTTGTACTCCATGCTCTTTCATGCTCATCATGAGCTGGCAATTATCGAGTATGCAAACGTCTGCTGAGAAGAATGCACAGGTCAGACTGAAGGAATTTCACATAACACCTATAAAATATTTCCTTGAAGAGCTAAACAACCTCATCTTAAATAACCTCGCTTGTCAAAAGGTGTAAAAAATTGAAGAGTAGCCTATTTAGCATCCTGAGGTAGGATTTCCTCTTGAACTACATTGGAATACGTCTTTGGGAGAAACACTGTGGACAGGCCAGCTATTGCTGATCTATCAGGACGGCTGAGGCAAATACCCAAGGAACGCTGCTGCTTTATCCAGTGCCTGCATGAATATTTTACAGGGATCCTCAGATTGGTTTGAGATGGCTTTAGCAACCCAAAACTTTCATTTGTTTGGCATTAACCGACTTTATCCTGATACAGCTTGCGGGTTTTGTGTTCTGTTTTGCTCTTCAGCCCTCACTGGTGTTCCGCTTTTGGTTTACTTTTTTTTTTTTTTTTTTTAAATGGCCATTATTAGAGCTGTTAATTTTGAAAGCAAATTCACATGTGTGTTGTGATATATGTCCATGTGATTCGTGTTAATATGGAATAACGACAGACCCTCGTATGGTCACGGGCCTGGGAGGGACAGTTGGAGATTTTGCATGTAGTGAATGAAGTATGTTGAAGCAGCAACAAACTATATAAAGGATGTGCAAAGCTTTGCCTAAAGGGCCACAGTGCAGCACATTGTGTGCATGGTGATACCTCTGGAGAAACAACTTGTCTCTGAAAAGAGGGTAATTGGTATAAGCCAGGGACTGGAACTGCTCGGGGTGCGTCTTGGTGGGGTGGAGACTCCCGGCGCACCCGGTGCTGCCCATGCACCCCAGCACCATTTGCTGCCTTTATTCGGTTAATAAATCGTTCAATTTGGCTAAAATCCTGTTTGGGACCAAGTCATTTATAACATGCATTGATCCTTTCTTCCTACCACATGAATGCTCGTCTTTGGGACACCAGCTTCTCAGCTTGTCAACCTAAAAGACCAAAGGCTTGGAGGGACTTTGCAGCGTCAGTGGGCTGTATGCAGTTTTCATTGCTACAGCAAGCACGGTAGAAGAGAAGAAAATTAAAAGGGAATACACCAGGAAGGACAAAAAACCAAGCAAACATGATTTTGTGAAGACCAGACTACAAAAATGACAAGACATTCTAACTCTGCATTGACGTTAACCTGTAATAACCATTTCCCTGTCACTGGCACACTTTTAGAAAGGGACTCTCATTAGCACTGAGTGACAGGGAGTTTGTTGTGTTCACCATCAGCTAACAAAGCAGAAGGTCTCTCAAGAGTCCATCTGTGTCAAGACCTCAAGTACCCAATGCTTGAGTTTTTAACCTGGTTAATGTATGTTCTTTACCCAACATATCTGTAACAAGCACTCCTGCAAAGTCATTTTCGACACTTAAGCCAATTATTTCTCAGGCAAAACCTGACAAACTATGAGGAGAAAGACTTTAACCTCCCCTACTGGTTAAATTAACAACTCTGCTATTAGTTCTCTGAATGCTTTTTCCTTTGTATTCCTTCTCTTAGGAGATAAAGAAATGTCTGTGGTGGGGAAAACAACGAGCTGTCAAAGACTGTTGTTTAACCAGCCTCCCGAGGGAAAACTGCAGTCAAAAAAGTCAGCCCATTCAGTGTCTGACCATCTTGTACACGCTGGTCTTCTGGCTCCACCAGAGGAGAGTCATCCTGTTCTTGACAGCAGCACTTCAAAGTTCCCAGACATCCCAAAAAACATCCTGGCTCTGAGATCGTATTTACTATTGCCAGGCATAAGGTAACCCAGACAACAGCTCCATTTCCAGAGTTATGCATTCTCTCATGTCTAAATTGTCCCTCCTTCCAAACGAATCAACCAGACAGCTACCACCCCACCTTACCTTGATACCACAAAGTGACTTCCTCCCAGCCAGGAGCTTCTCCACGTGCTTCCTCAACGCCCAAAGCAGGGTGGTGCTTAGGAGTCCTGACAAAACCTGGGATTCTCATCAACTGTTTCCAATTTCCCCCCATGGGTAATTCTGTGTTGGGGTTAAGAAACAAAGCAAGGTATCACCAGGAGGGGGACTCCAACCTCCACGAACAAGTTCTGTCCGAGGCAATTCCTTCAATTGCTCAGGGTGAAATCTCTCCCTACCAAAGGAAAGAAAACCACTATCGCTCAAAGGGGGAGAAAATTTCCCCTACTGAGTTCCTTTATTTTTTTTTCACACATTTATCAGCACACAGAAAGTGGAAAAAGACAGCTACAACACGACCTCTTGACATTTCCTTTTACACTTTAAAAAAAAAATCAGATATTAATATTATGAACTTAGAAAATAGGAATCACAATTACACTTCATGGTTGTTTTAAAAAAATTCACATAAAATCACTTCCAACGCACTGAATACATTTCCAGTGGTTTTGGCAGGTTTAAAACCACCTACTACATATATGTTCCACCCAGGATTCTATCAGGTAACATGAAAGTGTAGCAAAAAATCAGTGTTAAAAACCAAGTGAGGGCAAAGAAAACTACAAGTCATTTAAGAGAATCCAGTGAAGCCAGTGATACTAAATGCACAAGGAAAGATTGCTTGTATAAGTTAAGACAGCAGAAACAGGATTGCAAATTGCATGGATTTTCAAAATTTTTTAATCAGATATTGTCCTGGTTTCTGTTTTATTTCATGAAAGTGAATGAAAAGCAGCCTGGACATGAGGTTTTGTTCTCTAAAGGAGGTTCAGGCCTTGCAGTACATGTCATATTTTAGCTTTGCTCCCAGCTTAGTTCCTTCTAAGCACATTTTGAATTTGGCATCCATTTCCTTGTTCTGAGCTTCAGTGAAAAGATTCTTCCAGTCTCCAACAACACCTGAAATAGTAATATAAATGAAGTAAAATATTACCTTGGACTGTAAGGACCAAGGAGTATCATTTAAAACAAAACCCTACCTTGTCTCTCTTATTCCCGTATTTCAGGATAAGCACGGTATCATAGAACCATAGAATGTGTCAGACTGGAAGGGACCTTTAAAGGCTATCTATGTCCAACCCCCCTGCAGTAAGCAGTGACATCTTCACTAGATCAGGTTGCTCACAGCCCCATCAAGCCTGACCATCTCCAGGGATGGGGCCTCCACTACCTCTCTGGGCAACCTGTTCCAGTGATCTACAACCCTCATATTGAAGAATTTTTTCCTAATATCCAACCTGAATGTTCCTTTTCTATTTTAAAACCATTACCCCTTCTCCTATTGCTACATTATATTTTTTTCTTTTTTTTTTTCCCCTGCAAGAAAAGAGTCTTTTCCCCTGGCCCAAGAGCACACTCTTACTTTCGTTCACCTTATCTTTGGTGTCCTCAACAGAATGCAAAAATCAAGAGAACATAGGAAGCTACTGGTCTGCCTTCATAATTGTGGCATGTGTCTTGTACAGCTGCAGAAGAGTACAAAAGACAACCAGCCATCAGGAAACCAACCCAGAAAGTTGAAAGATGTGGCTTTAAACTGCAAGCCCTTTGTGCACTGCAACCAGACATTGCTTTATCCTGTGGTTTAACTTTAATCTGGATTTTGGAGAGCCCACAGACTGAGGTTGTCTGAGTCTACATCTCTAGCTTGATCTGTGGCTAAAAGACATGGTTCACTCTGTGGAGTGTCTGGATCCCCTGTACTGACTGAGGTTCCTAGGCAATTAGAGGGGTTATTTGGAAAACCCAAGAAGTACTCTGTAGACCAAATGCCAGGCTATCCCCAGTACTCACAGAAGCCATAAGAAAAGCCTTCTTTATTTTAATTGGTGCTCACTGCATACCGTGCCTGAAGGGTGTGCTACTTACAGAGCACTTCAGCTAATGACACTATACAGGGCTTTACGGAATGGTACTGGCCCTTGTGATGAAATCAAGTGACAGTGTCCTGAAGCACAAGCAACGTTTCTTAAACAAATCCCAACCTTGAAAATTATTCAGAAAGATTAACCACCTACTGATCCAAATTCCTGTCTGCCCAAGATACAGTGCTACCAGTCACCACCCTGGCAAAATACAAACAGATTTACCTTTACGGAAAAGATTTGAGCCAACAACACCATGAGTCTCCTGAACCTTCTCCTTCACTGCCTGGAAAGTGGCCCTGTCTGCAATGGACTGGATCTGTTCTGCTGTTGGGGAGAATCCAAAGAACTCAGCTATCTGCTTTACACCAGCAGCCAGGTTCTGAAAGCAACACAATGGAAGGGGGTCATGCAATATGCTTCCTCTGAAAAAAAAGTTACCCACTTGGGATGTGTGTTGCTGTCATTTATTAATCATATTTTTTTTCCTTCACAGCACGTTTTCTGCATTAAACTGGAGCTAAGTTTTTGTATAGACAGACTCAACTTGTCACTAAAATCAACTTGATTTTGCTCTTTCAGAAACCCATGCCTTTTGCTGTTCACTTCAGCACATTCCAAGGAATGGGCTCAGATGTGTTTTGCCTGTCAGCACAGAGCATCTGCTTTACCTCTTGCAGGTCTTCATATGTTACCATCATAGTATTCTCATCCTCAATGTGCTTGTTCCAGGTGACTGCATGATCAAAATAGGATCCCCAGCCAACTGCAAAGAGGAGAAGAAAGGATCACTGTGAACTTCTTTCTTACTGGATCCTTATTTTTCTCTGACTGAAGAATTGCCTTCTATCACCTATCAGTTATATCGATGCCAGCAAACAGAACAGCCTGTTCCTTTCTGTGGTACTGAGATGTACCATACCCAATGACAGAGGTTTCCTCTGGACTTTGGTAGGTAAATGGTTTCCACACAGAAATACGAATTTCACTCTGGACTTTCCCTCTGTTACTATATTGTCATTTAAACATCTCATAAAATCTAAAGCCAGTGTCGTGCTTTAGCCTCAGTTGGCAACTAAGCACCATACAGCCGGTCGCTAGCTCTCCCAGGCAG
The DNA here is from genome assembly GCA_022605575.1 of Laterallus jamaicensis coturniculus. NCBI lineage: Eukaryota > Metazoa > Chordata > Aves > Gruiformes > Rallidae > Laterallus > Laterallus jamaicensis. Next base: position 41,646,675 of record JAKCOX010000001.1, read on the forward strand.
GATGGGGGAGAGGATTGGAAGAGTGAAAGGGAAAGAACTCGTGGGTTGACATAAACACAGTTTCACAGGACAAACAACAACCAACCCAAAACGTTAAAGGGTGAGGGAGTTCTGCTGATCCCTCCTCCTTGGCCAATGTAAAATTTGTGCTGCTCATTAGGTGTTTGGCATTATGTGCAAAACCAGTAAAGACAACAAACCACCATTTCACTGCCCCTTTAGACCTGTAGCTTTTTCCTCCATCACTAAGTGGCAGAACCCAGTGATACTGTAACACCGCCGTGCAACTCCCTCACTCTTGCTTGAAAGGGTGAAAGACCCAGAAGCAAAGCATCTTTTGGACATTCTCCCCACTCTGGCATTCAGCTGCCTCCTTTATCATGACGTATGGTCAACAGCAAACTAATTCTGACACAGCTGTTTTCCCACTGGCCCCATTTAGTTGTTTTTAAATATTTTTTTCCTGTTGCCTCTTCAGCTACATTCAATAACTATAAGAATACCTTTCCCATCCATGAACTCAGAGAAGAACTCATCCCAGGAGCTGTAACTGGGGACGCTTGGCACATTGTTGTGGAAATGGAAAAATGAAACAGCTGTATCTTTAGGGTTTCGAAACAGCACTAGTATCTAGAGTAGGAGAAAGAGGTCAACAGTTTAAGATCACTTATTTCCCCTGGCAACCAAAACTAGTATAACCAAACATTCTGCAATCAGTAACATACTGGGGGCTATAAAACATTTGTTAAGGCATGGGGGTCAAACTTATAATGTGATCATAACAAAGACCTTGTTACCACTTCTAAGATTTGCTTATGTCATGAAGCAATTGTAGAAAGAAGCAAGTGGATAAACTATGATACTGCCACTGAATACTATCCCATAACTGCCTAAGACCTGGGAAACTGTAAGGAGCCATTTGCTGATGCCTTGATAGGAAAAGCTCTGTTTGATTCTTCTTCAGGAAACTGCAGCTGCTACAACCATCTCCCATTTTTCAAAGCATGGCAACGATGTTCTTGAAATCCTAACAGGCAGTAATCCTCAAAGAAGTGTAAACACTTCTGAAAACACATTATACACACTTGTTTGGGTTTATTTTTTTGTTTTACACGTTACATTTTTTTCCTGACTCATACAGGAAAAAATACCAATGAAACGTGGGAAAAAAATCCCCACCCCTTAGCCAGTTATTTCCTTCCACAGTGGTACATCTCCTCAGTGCTATGTATCGGCCATTGCTCAGTGACCCAGTACCAGAAACATCAAAGTTTTAACAGTGTGACTCTACAAGGAGACAGTCAGCGCCCCAGAGATACAGTTGCCACATTCATTCCCACCAGGGCTGTGCATGGAAAAGAACATTACAGAAGAGGAAAGTGTAACACTCCAGCCATTTCCATTTTCCAGCCAGTTTCCACACAACTGCCTTTAAATCTCTTCCTGTTTATGTCAACTACAGCACCCCTAAGGGTACTGCAAATTGTAGGTGGTGCAAAGCCAGCCCAGGCATGGTGAGACTCCCACTGTGTCCAAATTGCTTTCCCCCAGTGCAACCTGATTGGGTGCAAGAAGATGACACAGCCCCAAAGTTACTCTTGCACGCTGGTACTGTCAGAGAGATGAGGCTTATTGTCAAAAGAGATAAAAGCCCACCTTGGCTTTGTTCTTGAAAATAGACTTGGGGAGGCAGTCATAATTCAGATGTGTTGCCAAAATCCTTGGAGATGGAATCTGCTTCATCCTCTTTCGAAATAAACAGAACCATAAGTGAGAACAGGTTTATTACGTGTGTGCAGCAATGATCTGTGAGAGTCGCCTGGGTGAAACAGCCCCTAATCAAAAGGCATTAGTCATCCAAGATTATCTTTTTTTCCCCTCTCAGGAGAAATATCTGTACTTGCTGCATGACTTCATTTTAATAACTTGTGTGCGGGGGTGCAGGACAGAGAAAACAACAAACTTCAAGCAGTTCAATAGTTTCTTTTCACTAACCTGATATTTATCTGGATCTCCACATTCAATAAATGGTAGTTCTGTGCTTACAAGTTTACTCTGGGTAGTTGTAAATATCAAATCACTTAAAATCTGCATAAGCCAGTTCACACCTGCACCAAGAAGCACAGAGAACAAACCAAAACATATCAGAGGCTTACGTAAGATCTCAGAGCCTTCTCATTACATGGCTTAATTCAGCATAATAGACAGTCATCAAATGACAAGTAACACTAAAGCTCTCAATTATAAAGAAAATAATGTTTTCCATTCACAAGATCCTTAACTGTGTGACCTTCTTGTCTCACTTATCAGTGGGATGTGGAAGGAAAGCACTGGGGGCAGAACTGACTCAATGATGCATTCAACATATTGTTAATATATTCAGAAAACAGGCAGTGACAGACAGTAAAGGGAGCTTTCCTGGCTTTTACAGAGAAACACCTGGGAAGGGTCTGGATAGGAAAAGGAAGGAACGAGTAAGGAGATTCACTCATTCTGCCTAGCAAAGTGTTTGCATCTCTTCTGTCCTGGGTCAAGGACGAAACGGAGACATCTATGCAATGTCAGTTCCAGTGGTTGTCCTCAGTTGTGCCTGTTGCTGTCACCATGAAATGCATGCCACATCGTGTGCTAGAAGAGCTGTTACCCATTGGACACCTGCATCCCTCCCCAGCGCTCACCCTTCGAAAGGGATCTTGCAGCAAAGCCACCCCCGTACTGCATCCCATTCCAGCACGAGCCTGTGGCCAGCTCCCGGGGCTTCCCCAGGGACTCCAGGAATCAGATTTGCTCCACTGATGCTCTGCCAATTGCCGCAGGAGAGAGCGAGAACAGCGTGTTCACCTTGGCCCGCAGCACCCTCCCTGCGTCCTTGCGGGGAGGCGCTTGGAACGCTTCCCTCCGGGCCCCCGGAGATGGAGCTGCGGAGCTGCTGACGCCTCCTTGCAGGCTGCGAGTCCCCTGTGAACGCAGCTGCCAGAGGCGCTAACAGAGAACACAAAACGCAAATGGCTTTAACCTCTCCTGTTTTCAGTAAGGAGTTACTGCCAGAAAGGAGTAACTGCCACTCTGTGTTACATGAAATGCCTCAGGATGCTTGGATGGAAGCAGCTGATACAAGTCGTTTATACAGTACTGTGAGTGCAATGTGTGCACATCATACAATGCCTTATAATACACATATTACATTTATACACAACCCAACCTCATATTTATATATGACACTGTGTGATGTACATCATTTATATCACTCTCCCATTTACGCACAGACCAGAGACAAAAAGCATTAAGTTTCCAAGTCCACATCCTTGCCAGCCCAGCATTAACACGTGCACAAACACACACCTAATGAAAAGTGACCATTGATAAACATACAATTCCCAGTCTCTCAATCCCCTACTGGCTTCTCAACAGTGTGACCCATCCCTGGGAAGTACTGCATCCTGGAGCTCCATTGGCCTTTATCCCTACCTCATCAATAGATCTCTGCATCAGAGTTTTCCTCTCCCCTGCGCACACCTGAGCTGGGAGAAACCCTTCATACAATGGGGCTTTACCATAACTTAACCTTCATAACACCTAAAAAGTAAAAGAAAATAAGGACAAAGCTTTTCAAGGGCCTCAGTGCGAGTCCCTCACCAGGCGTGTTCATGACCATCTAAACCTGCAAAATGCCAAAGAGTCTGAGCCCCACATGGAAAGCACCTGAGAAGCTGGCCCAGGAAGCCAGACATCAGGCTCCCTCAGGCCAAGGAGAGAGCCCTGCAGAGAGAATGCTATTACTGCCTGGTGACATTACAGCTCAGTGGTCCAAGTGTCACATCAGGAGGCAAGAGGGAGCCCAGCAATTCCTGCTTTCAAAGTGGGGCAGATAATCTTTCCTTTTCATTCTTTAACCTCCTGTTTTGCCTTCCCTCCAACCCCACTTTGCAAGCTACAGGAAATTAGGAAAAGAAACCTCTTTAACATTTTCAAAATGTAAGGGAAATGTCCAGTTAGGAGAAAATTCCAACTTACCTGCAGATTGTACCTACATTGCACTGCACAACTGCAGCATTTTCTCTCCCTCCTGCTTTTTCTTTTCATCTTTCCCATGCGTACCTTTCCAGCAGTGCCTGTGGGTAACAGGGTGCTGCACTCCCCAGCAAACCATGGCTCTCCTGGTCAAGGTCCACAGCTGGCAGTGGTCTTTGCTAAAATTTCCCCCTGCTGCCCTGTCACAAACTGCCCGATATTACCAGTGTGAGATCTCTTTCTTTGCTGATGCCTGAAGATGACTCCATGTCTGAACTCTTCCAAACTCGGTGAGAAATCAAAGCCAGTGCCTGCCAAGTTATGGTAGTGACAGTTTAGGTCTTTAGAGGCGCCAGAGTTGTGCTCTTCACTCACTGGCCCCAAACCCAAGGGAATTACAGGCTCCTTAAACTTAAGATGCATTTTGTGACAGCTCCTTTCTTTTGTATTTGCCATCTTCCTCCCAGTTCAGGGTTGGTTTTGTGTCACAGTTGCTACAAACTCACCCTAAGCACTATGGTGCTTAGTACGGTGTACTGCTCAAGCCCCTAAATACATCAATTTCTTTCCAGATCAGAACTTGTCAACCAGTGGGAATTACATGTGCTGAATGAGACTTTGACCTAGAACACCCTGCTTAGAGCCCAATTTGACTGCATCCTCTACCATGCTAGTGCAATAAAATCCTTTCCTGGATGCACATCTCTGACAACCCTAAAGCTTCTGCTGCTTGGGTCACAAAGAAAAAACATATGCTTGGATAGCAAAACCCATGCCTCTGCTGTAAGCAATCAGGTCACATATTACATTTGATGAAACTGATCAAAATCAACTAGTTTATTGTTTGGAGTTCTTTCATTGCTTCCCTGCGACTTTCCTTCTTTCTGCAAACCTCTGACTAAAAGATTTAGACTTCCAGTATGTCTTAGTCAATACTATTTTGCAGTTACAAAACAAAAACCAACACTGATACTGAAATAATGCCAAGGAGCAGTTTACAGTTATCCAAGTAACGATGCTGTGCCGTGTCTAGACAGCTTAGTCTAATGCACAACTTTAGTGCTTTTGTACAATATGTTACATCGCATTGCTAACACACATTTCAGAACACAGTTTATCATGCTGGCAGAGTTCTTGTCCCACTGATACATAACACTATGTTCGTTATCCCTGCTTCTTCAGCCTAAAAGATCTTTGACCACTAAAACTTTTTTTTACTTTCAGAAACACAAACCATATCAAAAAGCAATATTTAAGACAGAGAAGGACAAAACCCTGCTCCCTCTGGTTACAGTAGACATGCCCGATATCCTCACACAACAACTAACCCCAACCAGACAGTTTTCCTTCCTGTTCTGTTAACTAATTACAGTATTGTGCACTACAGCAAGCAATCTATAATGTATTCACCGCATTTGGGGTAGGACACCAGCACCATATCATCTTTTCTGGCTTCCAGGTTCTCCAGGGCTTGGAACGTTTCCGCACTGCACACCGTGACAGGATACGGGATCCCTCGGTAAGAGAACAGCAGATCCTTCAAGGTCAGCCCTTCAGACTTTGCCAGCGCCTTATTTATCTCATCAACAAAGGCTTTTTTATCCTCAGCCATGTTTACTGCCTTTGGGGTGTGGAAACTGTTAGACGCGTGCAGTAAAGTGCCTTTAAATAGATGTTTCTAAGTGGTGGAATAGAAATCCTCCTCATTACTTCTGCCCTCCCCCAAATTTGATATGTTTCTTTATCTCCTCCCTTCCCACCTTTCTGGAAATGAAAGCCACTTAGAATCCACAGAGCAGGAATTACTTTTGTAAATAATCCCACTGAGGGTAAGTAATACTTGCAAGCTCAGCCACCAGGAAACAGAATTGGAAAATGATTCCCCCTGTAAGAATGAGTAGCAATATATTATATCTGATCTTAAATAACATTACTAAAGAAAAAACATCTCACCAAAAAAAAAAAATTGAGTCCTTGGTAAGAAAAATCCTAAGAGGCTTTATTTTGGCTACAAAGCCAGCCCCGTGCTATGAGCTGAAACAGATAGCGGGTAATAGAAAATAATGAAATCAAAGAACAGAAAGAACAACACTGAGAGAGAAGGGATGCTGCCTGCTTTGGTTCTGAACACTCCCCATGAGACCTAGTCTGCACTAATGCCCCTTTTCATGCTATAAAGACAATTAAGTACCGAGATCTTGCATAGCCCATTTCGAGCATCCTCATGATTGAACTAGGATCCTTTTCTAACAGCCATACGGTTTATGTATCCAGATGCTTTCCCTGAGCAGGAAACATGAGACGGACCAGTGCTGGCTAGCAGGAGGAACAGAGTTCTTCCCCCAGTTGGAGCACCAGTTGCTCAGCCACCTGTCGGGGGGCAGCTGCTCAGAGCCCCAACACGGGGTACCAAGGCCCTGCCCGACCTCTTAGCTGTGATGGGCACACAAGCCGCCAGCTCACGGCTCAAGCAGCGAGGCGAGGGGAGTTGGACCTGCTGCCGGCAGCCGGAGAGGCCCGCCGAGGGCGAGAGGCGGCAGCCGTTGGCCCAACGCCGTCACTGTGCCAACAGCCCCCTCTGAGCCGGCCAAGCGGCAGCGAGGCGGGGGCAGCCGGGAGGGACAGTCGGGGCAGGGGAGGAAGCTGAGACGCGCCCCCTGCCACCCTCCACAGCCCCGGGCAGCAGGCTGGCGCCTCGACGACACCCCAACCACCGCGGGAGCGAGCGGAAGGAATTCGCCCGCGCGCACCGCCTGCGCAGGAAAGACGCGCAAACCCCAGGCGGCGCGGGCGCACGGCGCATGTGCAGCCGTTACCGGCAGTAACGGAAGGGCGCCGTGCCTCGGCGATGGCGCGACGTGTCGTGAAGGGGCTACTGCTGCTGGAGGCGGCGGGGCTGCTCGGCGCCCTTCTGCTCTACCGCGCCATGGACCGCAGCCAAGGTGCAGCGGGGCGGCCGGGGGAGGGGGTGGCTGTCAGTGCCGCCGTGACAGGGGCAGCGCCCGGCGGCGCGTGCGCGGGGCCGGCGGCGCGGCTCGCGGCGGTGCGGGGACCCAGCAGCCGCGCGCGAGGCGGGGCCTGAAGGGAAGCGGCTGGTTTAGTTGTACACAACCAAACTGGGGGGGGACACGTCACCAGCCGGAACCACACTTGGTTCTTGGGCGCTTGAACAGCAGCGGCACCGGCTCCCGCAGGGCCCTAAACAGGAGAGGCCGCCTGCAGACCAGACAGGAACCGACTAGCCCTGTTGGGGCATCTGGTGTTCAGCCGTTGAAGCGATCCCCTGGCTCATGGGCTCTGGGATTTGAAATTTCCCAGGCAGGCATAAGGCTTCAGGCCCTCAAGTCTCTCCGTCCTGGGACTCAGCGGCCAGGTAACAAAAATAAATCGGGCACCAACTCAGTTACTGCAGAGAGCTGTGCCTTGCAGAGCAGTGGCCGTGTCTTGCAGCCAGGGCTCCGCAGGGTGCAGCACTGGTTTGACAGAACTGTGTCCCTGTAGCTGCTACTGTGGCTGGGAGGGCACCAGCCCACCCATTTCAGTCGTAGTGTGGTCTTCCACCATGTTCGGGCTGAACTTTGCCTACACGTCATCAGTTTGCGTGTTATCCCAGATTCAGATGCTGTTAGACTTAAACTATCTTTCTTTCCATTTTTATTACAAAATATCTAACTAAAACATGGGGAATAGATGTATGGGCCTATCTTGGTAACCTAGTGCCAAGCATTCACAGTTTCTCATTTCTTCCCTCTTTCCAGTGGTAGGTCCTAGTTCTCATGCCTTTGCCAAAAACTTTCTTATGCTGTAGTTCCATGATACAATTAACAAATCAAAAATCTAAACTCAGATCACATTATTTAATGGTGGCTGTAAGTAAGGAGTTCAAACAAATTTAGGAAAAATTAATGTAGTTTGAAGAAATAGCACATTTAATTATTCTTTTTAAAATATGATGGGTAAAGTAACCGTGACTTATTTTCCTTTCAGATTTCAGATATAAAATGCAGAAGAGGTTTCCATCAATTCTGGAAGGTAGGTTTGTAGTTGTTGGGCTCAGAAGGATGTCTGATGCTTCTGTTGTCTCTTACGTGTATTATCACTTAAAACTTACCACTTCTGCAGCATTCTCTGGGGTTATTGTCATGCATGCGTGTGGCTGGAGTGTCTGGCCTTAGATATAGTACTCAGAACTGGAGGAATGAGTACTCCAATGAAACTGGCCCCATAGATGTAACCTTCAGATACATCTAACTTTCAGCTGACATGGATTTTCCTATTTTTCAGTGTATTACAAATCCAATGAGTGGTCTGGGATTCACGGTATAAGGGAGAATGATCAAATGGCATGGTTAAGCAACAAGAACTGAAGTAAGAAAGATGTGTGATTAATTTAAAAATATTTTCTAAAATAATTATTGTGAAAATGTCCACATTGGAATGTCCAGTTCATCTTTTTGATTTCTTGCCTTTGTACTTGTTTTTCAGCCCTCTGTGCCTGAACTGTTTCTTCTTTTTGATGATGCTTTTCACATCCCTATTGTGAAGCCACTTGTCACGCTCTATTTCCCACTGGATCTGTTTGACACCTGTGAGAGGAAAGGTGAGAAATAAGGAGCTGATGGATAACCTCTGACCATGAGATGTGTAATCCAGATGAATCATGTAAAAGTTTAAACTTGCCTACTGTATTTATAAAACGCTAATAAAGTGCAAGCTGCCAATTTATTTAATTTTTTTACACCAGAGAAAGCGTTTTGTTCATTTCACAGAAAACCCACCATTTCAGAATTTCAGAGTCTAAGACTGCTCTTGCCATTGCTTTGTATTTTACTAATGCTACACATGCTTCTGTTAGGACTACACCATGTTTGAGTGCTGCTGTTAACGTTTTTTAGGTGACACCAGCAAAACTTGTACATACGCCTTTAATTAGAATTATTTCTGAGAAAACTGCTTTGGCTTCACTGATACTGCAAGGAAATATGCTGGTAGAGAGGTAAAAGCAGCCATGCTTTATGTCTTCCCTTCACAATAATCCAGGACACTTTTACCAGAGCAAAATGCCCAGGAACACATGACAAACACCACACGGCCTGTCCCTATTTACAGTGTAAAAAGGTGACATGGTATCCTCTTCCTCTTTTCTGAAGCCTCATTCACTCTTAGGAGTCACTCCAGGGCATCTACCCTAACCAAAGAAAACTAAGTGATGTCTTGCTGATGTTAGCTCCTGGCCCTACTGCGTGATTTCTGGTAGCGTGTGGATCTCAGTTTAAAAGGTACCTTTTTAAAGTACAGAACGTGAAGAGAAAGGAGTAAAGCAGCATTACAACTGTCTGCTGTTTGCAGCATGCACTTACTTGCATTATCTCTGTTGGCCATGGCATTCATTCCAATGTTGTCAAACTTTGACCCAGCATTTTCATCCAGCAGATAGCCAAACTTTAAAGAGAGAAATTGTAGTATTTTATTACAAAGAAACCGGTAAAATGCTTCTACACTGTTTCTTGCTAAGAACTGATCCAACTCACCTCTTCTGCAGATGCCAAAATACCAGCATCCTTGAGTTTTCTTTTCTTTCCTCTGTTAGACCCTTCAAACAAAAAGTGTAATTCTTATAAGACAGAAATTCAAGCTCAACAAAGGCACTCAAAGTGTTTTGGTAGGTTTTTAAAAATGCATTAGATGAGACCATTTGAAATAAGTTTTGCTTGAGACCTTTATTGACCACCTCCCCTAACAAAAAACAAAACAAAACAACCCCTCTCCCCCCAAAAAAAGAGGAAAGATTCCAACCAAGAACTAAAGAGCACAAATCCGTGCATCAGATGCTAGTAACAGATACACAAACTACCAATACAAGTCCATCCTTCCTTCAAAAGTTCCCCCTTGAATTCCCAGTCCTTCAGTAGCAGATTGTCACTCTGAATTAGGCCACACCAGTTGAGGACAACCTCCTTTTCCATTTATGGTTTATTCAAATCTGAACCCGGATCTGTATTAAACCCCTCTGATTCCAGTTTTTCAGGCCCTATACTTGTATTAAGCCTTCTCAAGTGGAAATCCCATCAGCGTTTCCTTACCTTGAAGTGATCCCACAAAATTCTTATCTTTATTTCTCTTGCCCTTTTTCCCAACAGTCTTCAATTGCTTGTCACTGTTTGGGACTGACAAAGAAAAAAGATACACTAGTCTCTCATTCTCACACCACGTACATGTATTTAAGGCACAGCAGAGACTGAAACTTCTTTTGAGGCATATTTGTCACAATGTCTGAGTCTTTACTTTTAAAAGGCTTAAAACACAGTGTGCACAACCACATCTGGGATTCCCTCAGTCCACACAATTAAGAATTGGTCAGTGCCATTCTTTAGGCTTTTTCCCCCACAGCATCACACAGGAATAAAATATGACACAGATACGTAAAACATGAAAGTGCTTGGAAAGTTTGGTGATGAAATATTTCTGTGTTAACAGTTGTATGAACAATTCACCTTTCCTACCCTCAACCACCTCCCTGCGACCTTCTGTTATTAATTGAAATATTCCACTGACCTACACTTTTCCAGCCACATAAAGTATATATAGTGTAAAGTGTGCTTTCCAGTTGAAGAGATGCCATGCAGGTGCACTGAACAGCTTTTATTGCAGTGGTATTGAAAATATAGGTGCACAGCTGTACTAGATTAAGCTGTTACTTATGAGACAGCAATTTAAATAAAAGTTACCTCATCTTAAAAAAAAAAATAAATCAACATTAACTAGGTCAAAGAAATTTAAAAAATTACTTAGTACCCGATATTTTTAAAAAAAATTTTTCTTTGAGATCTTTTAATATTTTTGCCTAGTGTAGCTTCTTGTGTATAAAGCAACTGTTGTTACGACCAATGTTTTTGGAATGAAAGAAATGTGTCTTGTTTGCAAGTTTTATACCCAGATGCCTAGTTCCCACTCTCTCTTATGAGACTGTGCCAGGAAATGTTTCTCTTTAGACTTCATTGCCCAGAGAAAGACTTGTTGTCCCTTCTTTACTTAAAAGCCAAACCTCCCACCTAGGGAACTAAACCTGGATTTAAACATGTAATAGCATTAGATAACCTACTTCTGAAGTTTTTTCTTTTTGTTTATTGATAATAAGTGGTACTTTACCTAGACTGTTATCATCATCATCCACATCCATAAATACACCTCCTTCTTCATCCATATCCTCTCCAAAATCTTCCTCCATACTTCCTAAGGAGACTTCCTCATCATCCAGATCATTAAAATCATCATCATCATCATCAGAATCCTCCCAGTCAGCATTGGATTCCTTACTGCCTTTAGTCTTCTTTTTTATATTACTAAAAAACACAGGTAACAAGCTTAGCACTTCTTCTGGCAAAACACTGTTGGCATCCAAGTAACATCCATGAGCAAACACGGCATTAGAACGTTTGACATCATCGCGAACTACTGTACATGTACACCGAGACCTAAGAAACGTCTATTATGCACTCAGGTGTGTTTTCAGCATCAGTAGATGGAACTGTATTATACAAGTCAACCATTTTAAGGAGTTCTGGAGAAAATCCTATCCTAAAATTAACAGAAACAGCCTCAGCATTTTATCTCCTACGTGCCTTTGCTCCTTTCCAGAACATCTTTTCCGTAAAACACACAACCCAACAGCATCCTTGGCAATCTACTCAAAGAAAGAAGAGGAAATATGATTCTTCATGTACCAGATGTTTATTTGGGGTTTTTTTGTCTCCTCTTTGCTTTTTTTTACTCACAACAGTCTAGATCACAAAGAAGTTCAGGTTTCACTAGTAGTTTAAGCTTTATTTACCCTTACACCTCCAGAAAAGAAATTTCTGTGCTGATTCGAAGGCTGTACTGCAGACTAAGTAAAAAAAGAGGCTACTTAATCATTCATGGTTGGACTTGATGTTAAAGGTCTTTTCCAACCTAAATGATTCAAAGATTAATGAAACTGCTGACTTGCTGAGAACTGAGCTCTGTGATTCTGGATTCCACAAAGTTAATTTATTGTGTTAGTCTAGTTCCAGGCAGTTCTTACGGCAGCTCACTTTTGAACTTGGTAATTCTCAAAAAGAAACCTGAGACAATGAAAAACAGGTAAGATTTTACCCTGATTACTGGGTCCCTGCACTGTGAAGCAAAATACTACACACCTCACGTGTCAAGCCAGCAGACCGTAAGCACCACAGGATCATGATGCACCATTACAGGACACACAGAAAAGCAGCATTACCCAGCACCCAACTGCCACTGCCTTTTTTGCAAGGTGATATTCTGACACATTTTGAAAAATGTCTATACAATTTTGAGATTTAAACCTCTAGACAGGTATTAAAAAAAAAAAAAGTCATACCCAGCAAAATCAAGGTCATCCTGGCCAACATCAATAACATTACCATCAGCTTCAAACGTATCTAGGGGAGAAAAAAATGTTCATAATCACAAGAAGTCAAACAAAGAAACATGAACTCACTGCAAACTATATTACTTTTAGGTATTGTTTTTCTGCATGAGTAACAAAGGACCTTGATACCAAAGGGTTCATGCTCCTAAAGAAAAATACTACAAAAAACAGTTACCTAAAGCTGCTTTTTTTTCTTTTTTAATTTGAAAAATAATGGAAGTTTTCTTCTGTCCAGGCCGTAATTTCTGGCCAGAACTACATGATGTGGAAAGCAGACAGATATGAATGAAATCACAACTGCCCAATGATTCAAACTTAGCTGGCAGGGATATCTCAAGCCTCAAACAATTGCTCCAAGTCGGACAGAACAGATTCAATTACGATACTCCAGGTAGGTGTCCAGCCAATCTGTATGGTGATGTTCAGATTCGAAGTATTCACTATTATTTTTGACAAAAAAAGCAAGCAGACTAGAGGGATGGATCCTGTCACTGGATTCACGTAGGAACAAATAGCCATATAAAACAGCAGGTAAAAACAAAATCCAGACAATTACAACTGCTCTGTTTCAAAGAGTAAATATTAACATTATAGGGACCTTAATTTAACCTTCTGAATTTATGAAGCAAGTTCTCAGAGACAGTCAACTTATCAGAGATGCCAACAATGAAACAACAAACACAATTTGGACAGGATTGTTGTTATAACTAAGACAATACTAATTGCATCACTGAGAAAATATCCTGCTACAAGAGTGCAGGATTCTCTAAAAATATGGCACAAAATTTATGGAGAGCTGACTGGATTACTTTTGTTTCAAATACTTATTTCATTTCACCTATGAAATAATAAAATAATGGACACCTTATGGTAGACTAACAAATTTGAATCCTGGAACAAATCATACACTAATTCCAAAGCAAACAAACTACAAGCTACGGAACGAGCTGAGCCTAGTGTAGGATCTACCTGAACACACAACCACATGGAAGATGTTAGGAACAACGAGAGAAGCCATAAGGAAATGTTATGCACTGTTACGGAGAGTTATTTAGCTCTCAAGCTACATTAGGAAAAGAACAAAGAAGCATCAACTGCCTCTCGTGAGCTCGAGTTCAAAATCACCCATTTCCAACCACGCGCAGAAGCTGACGGCTGCGGAGCGCTGAGAGCAGGACCTGTGGCACACAGAGACATCCGGGTGGCTGCCGAGAGGGACAGCATGCCTGTACTAGCATAAAGTGGGAACTGGAAAGCCAGTTTTATTCCACTCACATCTACCTGTAACTGGCTCTTTTATAGAATATAAATTATAAGAACGACAGATTAATCATTAGCAAAAGCAGAAGATATCAGGATAGTTACTGCAAGGAAAAACAGAGCCTTACCCAATGCTCTTTCAAATTCATCATCATCTACATCTTCCACACTTTCTTCATCATCCTGACGCTTCTGTTTCTCTCTCCTCTTATCAAACTTTGAATAAAATCTGAAATAATATATCATTCTCAGACACAAAGTTGCAGGTGACAATCTTTATGACATTTTAGATAAAAAGCTCCTGCAGATATCTCACATCTATGTTGCCAGTTGAAAACTGTAATGGTTTCAAACATACCTCAAATCAGAGATTTGTATTTTTCTGTTTTTCAAAGAGTAAGCCACTACTATAAGATTTAAGCAAAAGACATTTCACAGTTAAAGGTGCCAGAAATTATTTTGACCATAATGAATTTACAAAAGGGCACAAGAAAGATGTGAAAATCTGCTTTCTTCTGGTAATCTATTTGGAGAAAAAAGCATTACATAAAAGAGATTTGCCCTTTAAGTTCTGTTGCAGCTTCCCCTGTAACCCTCTTCTTTTGTGCCCTTAGTTTTACTTTCTGTCAGTCATTCTGAATCACCTTATCTTTGTTTCCTATTAAAGAATCACCAAACACAGAAGGCAATTTTGATCCTATACAAGAGCAAAAGAGAACAGCACTTCATATGGGAGACTTTAAACGTGTGATCTCAGTTTCAGTTGTCTTTAATGTAACAAGACTGTTAACTTCTCAGGCAGGGGAACGTTTTTAAGCTGTTTTAATCTCAAAATTAATAGCACTAGCTTATTTATTTATTTACTAATATTAAATTCCTCAATATTATAATACCAATTATATAAAATTAGTAAGTTCCATTAGTCTGATACTTCAAACAAATTTTAAAAGCCTCTTCAGCAATGAAATATATTAAACAAAAAGCCATCAGAGTGAATTAAACAAAGTAATTGAATTCAAACACCAATTTCCTAGGGAGACACTCACAGGTAACCAGTATTTTGATCTAATTAAAGAACAAATCTTTGCCAAATGTGTATCACTTCAGTTTTCCTGTTAGAGCTGCATTTTTATATCATAATCTGAAAAGAAAGCCAACTAAAAGGAAAGAACTATGAATAACAAAATAAAGACACAGCTCCTCCGACTTGGCATTCTTCCATTCTAATAAGCTTTGATGCCAATAACATAAGCAAGGTGTATTGCTTTTCTTTTTTAAAATATACTTCTAATGCTTAAGAATTACAACTCCTACGACATTAATCATTAGGCATTGTTTAAGGCTTCTTTATTACAATGTCACTGTACCTAATTTCAGACTACAAGCACTCATTGTCTTTGTTCACAAGTGACACTCTTTCCTAAGCACTTCTGACAAATACTGAAATTGCTTTCCAAGGAAAGTACTATCATCACAAGTCACGTACTACCACCACAAGCCACTCAAATTAATCCAATTTTGCAAACACTTGGAACACCAGAGAATACCTGGGAAATGTGATGAGTTTTGATAGCACTGCATTAAAAAAAACAACACTTCAAATGAATGCTGACAAGTATTTCATTACCTGTGAAAAAAAACTTCATCCACTGGGATTTTGCTTTCATCTTTGGCACGGAATTCCTTGCTGTTAACTACAAACACAAAAACACCCCTGATTTTACCACAAGTTGAAATGATTGTTAAGAAGTTAAACAGCACAAACGGACAGAAATACACAGGTAAAGAATTACAGAATTGTAGGGGTTGGAAGGGACCTCAATATATCCATCAAGTGCAACCCCAAATGGATTGATACCCCATGTTATTCGTTAAATATAGCAGAGCTCATCACCATTTTGTATCCATGTTAATACCTCCATATTTTTGTGTCAGGTGTTAAATTTATACAACACTTAAATTCCTCAAATCCATTTGTAAGTGCTCAGTCTGTTCCTTCAACACTGAATAAAGAATGCCATAAACAAACTGTACCTTCAAATGCATTCTACTTAAAAATTCCTACTTGGAGCTTTGACAGCTGTAAAACCATGCTTGACCAAAGGTACACCAGCTAATCTGTGTGTGTAAAACCCCTGTGCAACACAACAGGCCCAAAGTTAGAGAAACAGATCCCTGGGAACGTAACAGAGCTTCTGCCATGGAAGACAGTATCTCTCCTGTCCTCAAGCAGCATGTTTTGCTCATGGCTTACCCTGATTTTTTCAACAGCTCGTCAGCACCAAATCCTGCCCTTAATCACTGGAAACAGTGGTGCTAGACAAAAGGCAGCCTCTTCCTGGGGGCAGGAAGACTCTTAGCAAAACAACAGTGCCAATGATACCTTACACTAATCCACAATAGCTGCAGCTGTGGCATTGTATGAAGTAATCTATATCATTTAATGAAAGAGCTTAATGAGATTTAAATCATTATATAAATCCATTTTCTAAGATTAAGTCATTTTGCAATCGCAAAAAGCAGAATAGAAGTCATTATATGGTAAGTTGAAAAGAAACAAAACCAATAATCACACAATACTACTCTATTAACTACTGCTAGATCAGCATACGTTTTTAAAGGTATTATGTAATTTAGGTATTTTTAAGAACTTAAAAAAAAACCCTTATTCATAAATCCAGGGTGCCAAACAAGGATGACACGTTTGTGAGTAGAAAATTGAGTTAGGAAAAATAGAAATTTTTGAGTTAGGAAAAGTAGAAAATTGAGTAGAAAACTGAGTTAGGATTCTTCCTATAGATTCATGTCCCTCTGAGGTTAACACCCTAACAGACTTCTAACTAGATATATCACTAGTGAAGGCATGAAGGAGACTAATGAAAAGGACTGGGAATTCCTTAAAGGCCAAACTGGTCATTTGTTCTGGTCATGTAGATAGCTGAGCAAATTGTATGAACTCATCAAGTATGCGTGGTTTTAGTCACACAGACAGATGAGCAGATTGCACGCACTTCTCAAGCACGCAATCTAACGAGCCTATTGACATTTAACTGCATGATTACCAAACCGATTCCTGGGTCACAAGCAGGAGTCAAGTCATCAAGAACAAAAGAATAACAGAAGAGCATCAGTGAACACCTGTGGAAGTTTTCTTCATCCCCTGACCACCAGAGAACCCCTGAAGCCCACCAGAATGAGCTGTTGCACATGTGAGAAACTTTGGTGTCTATAAATGAGTTCTTAGGAACTTAATGTGTATGTAGAGTAGCTCTTGGAAATTGTATTGAGTACACATGATTTTGTAACATAAATTCTCTATTCTCACTGATGTGTTGGAGCTCTGGTGGCAGAGCAATCCTCGGTGCTGCCCAGCACTGCAATCAAGAATACCTGCTGAACAGTTACCTTGGGCTCTAACTGTTGAGTGAATTACCATGTTTCACCAGCTGGAATTCTAAGGCTTTTCTTTTTAAACCTTTTTTCCTACCCCAAGAGGTCACATTGTCAGCTGCAAACAAATTTGCAGCAAGGTTCTAAACTTTACATACAAGACTGTAAATCTTGCTTTACCCAGGGAGTGTATTTCCTTTTACCAGGATGCAGGAAAAAGATAACAGTGCAAGGGTAGGGTAGGAAGCATATACAGGTCATAGTAAAACTGGCACAGGAAACAAGGCACAGAGTTTTCAGTAGCTCTGTCCTTGCTGTTACGCATTATGAATGGGGTGGCTAAACAGAAGGTATGATATTCATCATGCACTGCCTTAGTAAAAGGAATCACTGCAATAGAAAGCAATTAATAAGTAGGGCAAGAAACAGAGAGAAAAGAAAGATCCTAAAAAAAAAAGTTGATGTTTAAAACCTAGTGCTACAGTAGAAGATAGAGAGGCTAAGTTGAGGTAACTGACTTTATGTCATTTGTTCTTAAAAAAATTCAATGGATCTTAAGGTTCAGCTGTGGAGATTTCACACACCCTTGCAAGATTAGGCCGGCTCCTGAACATGAGGCATCACCACTGCACCCCCGATGTACAGGACTTTCTTTAGATGACATCTGCCTGCAATAACTAGCCAAGTGTGCTTTAGCCATCACCACCTTACCTGAAAAGAGTGTGGCTTACCTGCAAGATTCTGCATCTCTTTCATAAACTGCTTCTTCTTGGGCTGCATTACCACACTGCTGGTGTTTTCTGTAGCAGAACATGTATCAGAAACAAATCATTACTATTGATACAAAACTGTGAGGAGTGGCTGATACAGCAGAGGGTTTTGCTGCCATCCATAAGGACCTCAAGACACTGGAGAAATGGGCTGACAGGAACATTATACAGTTCAACAAGGGGAAGCGCAAAGTCCTGTGCCTGGGGAGGAAGAACCCCAGGCACCAGGATACACTTGGGTCTGCCCAGCTGGAAAGCAGATGGCAGAAAAGGCCTGGGCTTCCTGGTGGACACCAAGTTGACTGTGAGCCAGCAATGTACACTTGTGGCAAAAAAAGGATGATGGTGTCCAGGCTGTATTAGGTCAGCAGGTAGAGGGAGGTGTGTCCAGGTCTGAGCTCCCCAGTACAAGACAGACATGGGCATACTGGAGACCAAAGATGGGTCACTATGAAGGGACTGGAGCATCTCTCCTGTGACGAAAGGTTGAGAGTGCTGTAATTGTTCAGCTTGGAGTAGGCTCAGGGAGAATCTCATCAATATATGTAAATGACCAAAGGGAGGCTGTAATGAAGACAGAGGCAAGCTCTTTTCAGTGGTGACCATGACAGGGCAAGAGGTGATCGGCAGACACTGAAACACAGGAGGCCCCATCTGAACATCAGGAATCACTGTGAGGGTGACTGTGTGCTGGCACAGGTTGCCCACAGAGACTGTAAAGCGTCCATCCTTCGGAGACATTCAAAAGCCATCTGGACAGCTCAGGCAGCCAGCTCCAAGTGGCCCTGCTTGAGCAGACCAACTCCAAACTCCCCTTAGAACCTCAACCCTTCCATAGCCTTTACATTCCCCTGTTGCTTTGGTGACTCCTGCAGGGTTAGCAAGTCCTGCACGGCAGACATGTGAAGCAAGCAGCAGTGTGTGACTGCCAGACAGCTGAGCTGCTGACAACTCTCCTGCCTCCCTGAAGACTGAGCCCCTCTTCTGCTGCACCACGTGCATCCCAAATACTCGACAAGCACAAAGGGATACTTGGCAATCAGTGAGAGAGTTTTGTCACCAACAATAATCAAATCATAAGCTAAAATGTACAGAGAAGTTTGTACCTTTGCCTTTATGGGCTTTGGGATTTCTGTATACAAAACGATCCAAGAATCTCATTAATGTGAAATCCTGCAGAGGGTCACCAGAGTACTGAATGTGATTTCCCTGAAGGAAGAAAAAAAGCCAAAAATCATTAAGGTAATTTTCATTTTAGAAAGACAGCAGCTAAAGACAGTGGACTCAGTCCAAGAACAACACTAAGACTGATTTTAAAAAGACAAAACAGACACTCAGGGATGCTTCATTACATCATACATTCCTGTACAGGTTCTTATTTTTGGAATTCTAGTCATTTCTTAACTAAACCCACCTCCTTCACTTTGTTTCAGTGATGAATTGCCTTGCACTGTACCATGCTAACAGCAGTTAATACTCAGCACTATCTGGATACTGTATATTCAAAAGAAAGAAAGTTATTTAAATATTTCTTTGTGTAGGCTTGAGCATTTCTGGCATGATACCACAACAGTACTGACTAAGAATTTGTTCTACCAGCAAGGTTCCCAATATAAAAAACTCACTTTAAATAAAAGAGACAAAACCTCTAAAAAAAAAAAAAAGCCATAAGAATCATGTAATACCCACATTTTTATCAAGTTAATGACTTCCATGAGCAGTCCCCTTTAAACAAAACTAACTCCATGAAAAGCTTTGCATTTGCCTGTACATTACAGTGCGGCAGAGCTGCTAGTTACCTGCAGAGTGCAAGGAGGCTTTATAAAGCATTTTTTCAAACAGCAAGGCAGCTAACCTAAAAATCAAACTTCAGAGCTACAGACCAGTGAAAGCACTTACTTCTAGAATTGTTTTTGCGAAGAGAGCCACAGATGGATGAAAATGTTCAGAAAGCTGAAAAAACAGGAATGATTTATTTCTACTTTAAAAATAAATGCAATCAGTACTCATATTGACATATCAGACTCCTGACAACCAGTATGTCACAAAAGCACCTGTAACTCAACAAGTAACACATATATGCAAGGAGTAGTGCAAGGCTGATGTGCTCTGCCATTGAACAACTGAAGGACTTCAAGACCTCATATTCTGTTTGCGTTAACACATCGTCACAATTTTATTTAAATGACACTAAAAAGCTTTGACACAAAGATTCAAAAATCAAAGACGACTACTGTTGTTCAGACTTCCTTTTAAAAAATCCCTATTCCCTTCTCTACAACATCAGTGTTGTAGGTAACATGTACAAGTTTAAAGCTGAGCAAAGTGTCATTTAACCTTTCTGTTATGCTACCTAGGCAGTTACTCCAAGAATAAGCAAGTCGAGTTCCTTCTCTCACTCACTGTACCCAGCAATGACTAAGAATCCCTTACCTTCTTCAGCTCCCACAGGCTGGTACTTTCAGCACCACAGTACAAAGGACTTCGGTGCATGGGATCATATGAAGCTCCACTCTTCCTGCCTGAGGGTTGGAGGAGATGAAAACAAATTTCCTCAGCTAACTTTATGAGACTGTTACTTCCTTTTCACCACGACAATAATGCTGCCCATCATTCTTAGCTGGACAGGCCACAGACTCATTCAGCAGCACATAAGAGTTATATCCAGCTGCCCTTCCCCAGTGTAAGTATGGGCAAACAGATGAATTCCTACATGTTTGCAAAGCAGCTCCTGAAAAACTGCTCTGTCCCAAAAAGTTCTCAAGAGTGAAGCTCAAAGCAGGTTCAAAGCTAAATGGATTGTTCTAATGAGCTT
Organism: Laterallus jamaicensis coturniculus; assembly: GCA_022605575.1. NCBI lineage: Eukaryota > Metazoa > Chordata > Aves > Gruiformes > Rallidae > Laterallus > Laterallus jamaicensis. The sequence goes on from JAKCOX010000001.1 coordinate 41,667,349, forward strand.
CACAATCGAATGAGCCATTATGTGTCCTAACCTTGGTTACATTGCTCTGAAGGTGTTTGAGCTTGGAAGCAAAATCATCCCAAGCCTCTTTATTGCTTATGCACAAACGCAATAACCTGTGTAAAGGGCAATAAGCTGGCAGATTCACAGCCTCTTCATCACTCCTCAGCTTACAGATATAATGTCCTGAACAGCTCGCTTTGAATCAAACTTCAACTTGAAAAACTCATGTTTTAATTGCTCAATTTTACAATTCTTGATCATCAACACATCATTGTTACAGAATGTTAAAAGTAAAATGTATTATATTCTCTTGTTAATTTACCTCCCATATTCAGGTGATGCACCCATGAGGCTGTTGAAGTTGAGCCATTGGTTTTAGCAGGATTTTCCGTTGTGCTCTGCTCTTCTTTTTTGTCCGCATCCACAAATTTTTCCTCATCCTCTTCAGTCTCTTCTTGATCCTTAAAGCACTCTTCATCATCTGACTCCTAAATAACAAAAAAGTAGGTGAACAGCTTTTCCTTCCCAGATTTATTCTGATTTACTAGAAAAATGCACATACAGCCCTTAAGAAGCTACTTGCAGAAACATAAACAAAGGATGGCCAAATACAGATTTGAGGCCTTAAGAAAGGACTTAAAATTGAACTTTACAGCTTACATCACACAAGTGTAATGGTCCCTCTCTGCCTGAAGAAAGAAAAAAGCCCCAATCCCAGTTCTGCCTAGCTACACTTTAGACAATGCAGACAGAAGAAAACAAACAGGCCACATTTTTACACAGCTTTTGGATGAAGAATGTTTACTGGCTTACTTATACAGCACCTAGCAAAATAATCCTCTCCACAAATGAAGCCCATAAGACCCACTAGAATGCTTAAAACACCCTCACCTACGCCAATTTTAATGCAGCTGTAATTGTTCAAGTGCTTTCTCCCATAATCTAACAGATTAGCAAGCCCTCAGGCTGTAAACAGGTCAGGGAAAGGTGCTTACGAAAGGAGCTCTTACTGAAAAAACAATGAGATAAAGAAATCATCTTATACCACATGATCCTGTAACTGGAGCCTTAACTCTGGTTTCACTCTCAGAAGCTCAGACAGAAGGTACAGGGTTCCACAAACGAAGGGTGGCATTTGTCCACAGGTGACTTGAAGTAACCTCTTCACAAAGGCCTTCACGCGCCGTAACACCACATCCGCCTTCAGAGATTTATAGACAAGATTAAGAAACATGGATGGCTTGGAGCAGGTTGCTAGAGACGGATCTAGAAGCTTCCTGTAGAACACACAGGAGAAAACATTGCTGACTGTCACACTGCATGTAGGAGAATATTTGCTACTAACAACAATCATCTATGTTTTTCAGAGTGCCACCTAAAAGGCCAGTAACAGCTTGTCCCCCCATACTCAAAACTGCTGCAATCAACCCTGAACCAGCAACAGCTGTGTAATACTCCTAGATACATATGAGACTGCAGATTTAAAAACCACGTCTGTATCAGTAAAAAACCAACAACAAACAAACACTAACTGTAAGAAAATATAAAGAACCTGAGTTCAGCTGAAAACAGTTTCAAAATTCCTGATATTCAAAGTAACAAACTAATCTAATTTATTCAAATGTTAAAAAGGTCCAGGGAAATGTGAGTTCTCTGTTTAAGAATCAGCAGCTTCCCTTTGATCAACTAAACAGAAGCCTGTAAGGATCCTGCAAAGAGTCTAAACACAGCTGGGACAAAAAAAAAAGAGATACTTCTATAACAAAATAATCTAAATAATTTGTCAACATACTATTTCCCCAATTCCCCATATGAAAAGAAGGATACAAGATTTTAGGCTATTATGTGACTAAACCACTGTAACAAATTATTTCAGAAGTTTTTACCTATTAGTTTCAAGTAATATCTGGAATTAAAACATGCCACCAGAAAACAGTGCAAAGGATGAAATCCTTATGTAGCACTCTTGGGACCTACCACTACCACTTGTTTTATCCCCACGTAAGTCAAAGATATCACATGCTTTTTCTTCTGCCTCATAGAAAACGTCACAAGTTTTTAGCCAATGAGATGTCAAACTTGCAAGATCTTAAAAGCCAAATGAGTGTTTCTAGAACTTGAAATCAATGGTGACTCCCTCATAAAATGAAACGTGTATAAAAAATGTGAACCCCTAACTTACTTGTAGAGCGCTGCGTAGTACCTGTCCGATACAGTCTGCTCAGAGTCCATCACTTGGAACAGTAACATCAGGGCCTGGACACTGGTACCAAAGTTGACAAGATGCAGAACTTTAAATAACGTGTCCATTTGTTCTTTCACTTTCTCATCACCAGTCTCAGCGTAAGGAAAAGCTCTGTTTACCCCACACAGAAGAGCACTGAGCATTTTGGATTCCACATTTTTTTTCTTAATGCAGTTCCGAAAAAATCCAAAGTACAAAGTTATCAGTTTGCTGGCCAATGCACTCTCTTCGTGACTGAGGACTATCTGATTTAGAAAGCAAATGGCATAATATTGGGTTTTCACACTAATGTTTGACCGGTACAAAAGCCTCTCCACCTCACTGCACACCACTCCCTTCATATTTGGATGCCTGTGCAGCAACGTCTCCAAAAGGTAAGAGGCTTTGGTGGCAATTTTGTTCTGAGGATCTCCCAGTTTATTTACCAGCTGAACAAGCAGAACTTTCTCCTGCTCAGGCTTGTTACAGAGAAGCTCATGGGAAACGGCCAGCGCTCGGGATTTGGTTGCTGTAAGAGAATCATGACTCAGCGTTTCTAACACTTGCACAAACTCTGCCACCTGCAGTTTCAGCTGATGCTCAAAGTACCACAGTACCAAGCGTCTGTCTCTTGAATCCCTGTTGCCACTCGACATCTTCTCTATGTTGTTAAATGGTCGCTGTGAGAAAGACCATAATTTCCGATTGTCTGGTAGGAGATCTGAAATGAGAAGTTCTTTCAAAGTATCCAAAGCCATGAGGCTCTGATTCTTGCTGCCCTTTTTCTTTACAAGGTTTACCAAGTTCTCAACAAACTGGAGACTGTGGACAGCGCTGTCCTGAATGAGAAGGGTCATCGCAGCCATCCTGTCAGCCAAGGTTCCTGATGACACAACAGTTTTCATCCATGCCGAAGAGGCCCCCTTCTGATAATCTGTCTTGTTCTTATACAGATCTATCTCATGCTGGTACAGCTTCTGAGCCAAGGCCTTGTACTTGGTCAGGAGCACCTGATCTTGTGGCTCTGAAGAGAATTCATTGGTGTAATCCAGATCATACCATTTCCCCCCTGGCTTGATTAGTATCACTTGCCTAGCGAGAAATTCAAAGCATTCCTCAGGCTTTTCTTTCCTAGCTGAAAGGCGCCGGTCCTGGTCACTGCCAGCTCGCTGTGCCTTACCATCTTTCACACTGCTGACCTTTTCCTTGGCTTTCTTTTCTTTCTTCCCCTGCGATGGAGGAGGGTTAGCTTCCTTCTTGCCTTTTTCTTTCTTTGGGGGCTTTCCTTTCTCCTCGCTGCCCGCCTCGGCCTCGTCCCCGTCCCCCTCCACCACCAGACAACTCTTTGCGTACTTGCCGAGCCCCAGGGAGCCGACGAAGGCCTCCAGCTCCCCTTCCTTCAAGTCGTCGATCGCGTCCTTCTTGCCGCCATCCACCATCTCCTCCGCCTCGTCCACGGCGCACAGCATCACGTAGTCTTGCTGCGGGCGACACACGCAGGGCCATTACAGGCGGAGCCGGCGCCGGGCCGCGCGCTCCCAAAGGCTGTCCCCCGCCACACCTCACGCCCCACAGGAGCCCGGCCCGGAGGGGAGCCGGGCCCTGGGGGGGAGCCGGGCCCTGGGGGGGGGAACCGGGCCCTGGGGGGGGGGGAGCCGGGCCCTGGGGGGGGGGGAGCCGGGCCCTGGGGGGGGGGGAGCCGGGCCCTGGGGGGGGGGGGGCCGGGCCCTGGGGGGGGAGCCGGGCCCTGGGGGGGAGCCCGGCCGCCACGTGCTCCCGCTCCCTCCCCTCCCCGCTCCTTACCTTGGTGCCGCCGAGGCGCAGCACCTCGTCCAGCGTGAAGCCTTCATCGTCCCCATCTTCCTCTTCTTCTTCATCATCCTCCTCGCCGCTGTCGCCGTCCACCTTCTTCGCGCCCCTCGCGCCGAAATCCCACATCGCCGCCATCGCTGCCCGCCGGAAGCCCCCGCACGCGTGCGCGGCGGGCGCTTCCGGCCCCGCGGGATGGCGGGACCTCAGGTCCTGCTAGGGAGGTGGAGCCAGGCTGCGGGCCTCGCCGGACCAGGACGGGAAGAGTGTCGTAGGCGCTTCAGGCGAACCTCGTCTACCTCTTTCCTGGTTTCACTGGCGTTTACTCAGTGTCTCTTTCTGGCGCGGGCGGCAGACCTTAGGATAGCTATCAAGCGGCCAGGACAGGACCTGGGGCGAAGGAAGAGGCGGGGCAGGCGCGGGCTCCGGACGCCGGCGCAGCTGCCATGGTCCTGCTCCCCGCCCGCCGCCTGCTTCTCGCCGCCGCCCTGGGCCCTGCTGGCCGCCGGCTGCCCCGTCACCATGGTAACCTCCGCCTTCCCCTCCTCCCGGAGCCGCTGAGCTCCCCCTCTCCTCTCCCCGCAGCTGTGGCGGCGGCGCGGCTCTCCTCGGGCGCGGGCGGTGAACCGGAGGCTGAGGGGCCCAACCGAGCCACTGCCATGCTGCGGCACCTGCTTCTCAAGCTGCGGGCCACCGGGCCGGTGACGGTGGCGGAGTACATGCGGGAGGCGCTCACCAACCCCGGCCAGGTGCGGGCGGGGCCGGGCCGGGGGCTGCCCCCGTCGCGGAGCTCCTGAACGCCTGGAGCCGTGTGCCGCTCACCGGGCCCCGGCTCCTCTCCCCTCTTACCCCCGCAGGGTTACTACACGCGCCGCGGCGGCATCGGCGAAACCGGGGACTTTGTCACCTCGCCTGAGATAAGTCAGGTGTTTGGAGAGGTAAGGCGTAGCTCCTGTGTCTTTTCATTCCTGAGCTCTGGCGGGCACAGCTGCCGTTCCCAAGCTGCTATTTGCATGTGTTACCGATGTCAAAACACCTGAATAGCAACGGTGAGCAATGCTCACTGAGCCTCCAGTGGTTTCCCCAAAGGAGTAATGGGTTGGGAGGAGGAAGGGAAGTTCCTTTTTTGGAAGGTGGGGGGACCTTTCACGCGTTACAGTCTGGGCCCCCATCTGTGCTTAACAACACTTATTTTTATGTAAAACTTGTTTATCAATAAAAGTCAAGTAGGTTCCCAATACAAAAGTGCTTCTCAGAAATAGTTTTCAGAGTTTGATCTGGTTCACTCTGGTTTGTGCATCATTCCCAGTAGGGAAGGCTGGCTAAAGGCTGTTGTCAGTGGCACTTTGATACATGCATTGCCACAAAGAACAGCTGCGCAGGGGCAGCTGGGCAGGGACCTGTGTACCTGAGCCTCAAGTACAAGTTCTTGCGCCAGCCAGAAAAGAGTCCCACCCGTGTACTGGTAAAAAGATCCTTCTGCAGGCCTGGCAACAAACAGTTGCGACTTTAATCCTTAAAGAAGGCAAGGTTATGTGTCACAAGGATTTTTCATCACTTCAAAGCCCTGAGAATGTTGCACAATATCTTTGTATCAGGCAAATGGCAGATATGAGTTCTCAAGCTGATACTGTAACTCTTTGTGGTGTTTCTCCCTGTCAGCTAATAGGAATATGGTACATTAGCGAATGGATAGCCGCAGGCAAACCTAAAGCGTTCCAGCTGGTGGAGCTGGGCCCAGGGAGGGGCACGCTTACTGATGATATATTACGGGTAGGTGAAAACTAATAGTAATGTTCTCTATTCTTTATTTTGTGGTTAAGATGAAATCTATTGCTGTTTTGTTTTGGATTGGGGTGGGGGTTTTTTCTGTAACCAGATAATTTCAGTCAGAAGACTTGGAGTTTACGCTCTAATTGAAGCACACACATGGCTCTGAGTCTCTGAGTCGGAAGCAGAACAGGGGCCGTTGTGCATCTTTCCAACACTGCTCGATAGAATGGGAGCATGGGAATATTCCATTACAAACTATTTCTGTACAGGAAAGCTTTATTCAACCTGGAAACCTTTTAGGAACATGCTGCTGGATAACTGGGAGGAGGGCTCAGTGCCAGGGGGTGGGGGCAGGACGATAATAGAGGAGTGAACTCGTGTCAGTTCTTTTGGGGAGTTCAGGGGTTTATTTCTTCTGAGTTAACCCTTTGTGTCAGTCATGCTGGCGTGACCATCTTAATTAAAATACTACTGATTCAAAACCAGATTGCTGATGGGACTTAGCACCTCAGAAGAACTTTTATTCTATTTACATATGTGAATGAAATAGCTCTGACAAGCACCGCGCAATGTAGGCTATCGAGCGCTTTTGTTTATGGTGTCTGGGAAAGCTCAACCATTTTTCTCCTAATGCTGAAGCCTCTACTGGTGTTAGAGCAGCTCCTCACTGTCAGGCTATTACTGCTCTAAATTAGCATTTCATGTTGCTGTCCTTACGTTGCTGTGTAATGCCTGCTCTGTTTTGCCGGCGTTACTGGAAGTGTAGCAGGTTTTATTAAAATTGGTGGAGAAATTCCCCCTTCCTTCAAACTGCAGGAGCAAACTCTTTCACTGAAACTACTCATTAAATGAAGCCCAACTAAATCTTAACTTGAATATAAATAATGAGATTAAAGGTTAAAGCTTGAAGTGTACAGCATGTGACTGTGCCTAATAGAAATCATCTGCCTTTATAGGTCTTCAACCAGCTTGCCTCTTTATTTAGTAAATGTGATGTCTCTATTCATCTGGTAGAAGTGAGTCCCAAACTCAGCGAGACCCAAGCGCAGATGCTGACAGGAGGGAAGGTGCAGGCCAACCCCAAGGACAACTCTGCTTACATGAAAGGCATTAGCAAGACTGGAATTCCCATTTTCTGGTACAGGGACATTCAAGATGTGCCACTAGGTAAGGAGCTTGAAGGTCTTGTTACAAGGATGGCATCCTTCCTCTGGCTGCAGCTTTAAATGGTGGGGGACATCTCTGCTGGCCTTCATCATGGGTAAAAAAGTACTTAAAAGGTGTATTTTTTCTTCTTGTTTGAATCTGAGGTGGGATTTTAACTCATTTTTCATAGCTGCTGCCTACCCTGGCTACCTTCATTTTGGGATAGTTACCCCATCTCATATATTCTGACTTTTTCTTTTCATGGGGAACCATTTCCTGGCTTTGCCTGAATCTCCTTTTGTGAAAGAGAGCACAGGTCAAACTACACGGGCTAGAAGCTAGAGCTAGCCATAGAAATGCTGTCTTTGATGTATCCAAGCTGGAAGTAACACTGATTGTTTCACACCACTACATTAGCTAGCTTGCTTCATTAACATTCAGAGAAGCATTTTCATTTTCTACTAGAAGCTGCTCTGGAAGCATTAATAATTGAATGTTGGGTTTTCTCCCTTCCTGCAGGTTACAGCTTTTTCTTAGCACATGAGTTCTTTGATGCCCTGCCAATACATAAGTTTCAGGTACGGCAAGAAGATAACTGTAATTGTGACTGTTCATTTGAATGCCTTTGCTCTTTGAAGAAGAATGGAATTAGGGTGCTAACCTAGACAGATGCGTTGTCTGTAGTGCTGCAATGGACATGTAAGGCTTAATTTGCCTGATAACTGTAAAATTGGTTACTGTTCTTGAATGGAAAAACTTGCAGAAAGCTAAAGATTTCTCTTTGCTTAGACAGGCTCAAGTTTGTTTCTTAATGCTACATTAATCAGTTTTTAATGTCGATGCTGTTGTACATGCCACTGCTAACAAAGCAATGCCTGGGAGGGCTTTCATTTGAATGGGAAACTGAAGGCTAGTTAGGGTTTGGAAGAAACTTTTGGAAGAAACTTTCAATTTCAAATTTATAATTTATGAAATTCATTAGTAGAATAAGTTTATTGTATGTTGCATTGCCACTAGAAGAGGCAGTGTTTTTCTCAACAGCATCATTCATTCCTTCCAAGTGTCGTTAGCCCGTACTTGTTGGCTCTGCCACAGACTTTTTCCAGGATGGTTACTGGAATTAGGAGTGAATAACTTACTAACAGCATACAATATTCTTTCAACTTCCATGAAGACATTTTACAGATCAGTCAGTTCAAACCCCAAGGTACTGTACTATACCCACTAGAGCATAAAACAAGTACTCTGGGTTCCTTAAACAGAGAACAGAGAAGGGCTGGCGTGAAGTGTTGGTTGATATAGATCCAGAAGTTCCTGACCAGCTGCGGTTTGTCCTGTCACCATCCAGTACCCCTGCAACAGAATACTTCATTCAGGTAAGGTTGTACCTACCAGAGTTCGTACTTAGATCTATACTGACTCTGTCAGGTGCTCGGTTACTTTGTACCAGACACTTTCAGCTGAGGGCAACAAGAGGGTTCTCTGTCTATACATGAGTATATACTGCCTGCCATTCCCATTCTGCAGCCCTCCCACAGGCATTTAACTTTCCATGCTGTGAAAATGCAGCGTAAGAATAAACACGTGTATCAGACCTTACAAAATCAGAGCTTAAACAGACAAAAATGCTTCAGGGACCAAACTGAGGCAGCAAGTGTCAGGGTGTCATATGTCACATCACCCTCTTGACAGTGACCCTGCCTAAGCCAGGCTTTCAGCCTGCCATGTACAGTGCTCAATCCCACTGGGTGCTTCTGGGCCATCCTGACCTTCAGTTGAAAGTGTCTGAGACTTCTACTTTTCTAAGGTTCACTGGATTCTTAAGTGACAAAATGAAGTAGTTGAAACTGAAGCCAACTAGGTGGTTTCCCACAGAAGGGCCTTTTTGAAGGGTGTGCACAGCTAGGAGAGCTATTTCCATCAGTGCAGTTTCACCTAGCGTTGCAGGTGTTGTCACAAAGCAGTTCATTTGCACAGATAGATGACTGAAATCTAGCACTCTGAACATGACAATTAGCCTAAACAAGGTCTAGGTAGTCTAGAATGCAGCCCTGGCCCCAGTGAAGGGATGACAAACTCAGGTGTGAAGAACTCCTGCCCTGTACTTGTTTGCTAATACAGGTGTTTTGCTCTCTGAACTCTGCACTAGCCTGAAGAAAGGCGAGATCACGTGGAAGTGTGCCCCGAGGCTGGCGTCATCATTCAGAGGCTTGCCTGTCGTATAGAAAAGGATGGTGGGGCTGCACTCGTTGCTGATTATGGGCACGATGGAACCAAGACTGACACTTTCCGGGTAGGTCACTTACCCTGAAATGAGAAGCCAGAATACTCTGTTATCTTTCATTTGTTGCTTGGATAATGAAGTTCTTGTTAAAGGTCTTGGGTGACCATGATAGCAAAAACTGCATTGCAGTACGGTCATCAAACTGAGCCCTTGGTTCTTTCTTAACCAGCACCTCTAAGAGTTTGTGCCTGATGGAAAGGGAAACCAGAGCCCTTGCTCCACCTGTCTCACATTTTCAAAGTAAAATTTGTTGTTCTTACCCCTCACGTGCCCAGTTTAGCCTTTGCCAGCCCCGCTGTGGTAGCCAGGGGTGCAGCCGACTAGAACCTTCCCATTTAATTTTCCAGGGTTTCCGGAATCACAGGCTTCACGATGTGCTGAGAGCCCCAGGTACTGCAGACCTGACAGCAGATGTGGATTTCAGCTATCTTCGAAAGATGACGGAGGGGAGAACAGCCACGCTAGGCCCCATAACACAGCGGGAGTTCTTAAAGAACATGGGCATCGATCTCAGACTGCAGGTGCGGTAGCGCTCACAGGCACATACAAACTCTGCTCACCCACAGTCAGTACTCCAAAGGAGCATGAGAGCTTTTATAGAAACCTAATTTTAAAAAGAAAGTTGGTTAAAACAAGATGTAGGTGTGAGATCAAAGAGGTGCTTCTAGACATAAGTTACTCTGGATCCATCCAAGTAAATCCAGCCTATTTTGGAGTATTTAATGCAAAAAATGTAGTGATGTATGTCAGCATATGGCATCTCACCAGGGATAGAATCAGTTCTGCTGAACACCAGGTGCTGTTACGTTAGTGTGTGAAGATGATTCAGCGAGCAAGTGCTAGTATGAGGTGATCTGCAGGAAAGGAGGAAGGGCTAACTCCTACCTGGGTTTTTTTTTTTAGGTGCTTTTGCAGAATTCCTGTGACACAGCAACTCAGGAGCAGTTACGTCACAGCTATGATATGCTGATGAATCCCAAGAAGATGGGGGACTGTTTTAACTTCTTTGCCCTGCTGCCTCACCACAGGCTCGTCCATCCCGACAAGGAACAGAAGCCAGAGCCAAAGTCTCCCTTACCGCCCGTCGCTGGATTTAGTGAACTCTTACTGAAGTAATTTTAAATACTACAGAAAAGCTACAGTAGTAGCTTTCAATAGCAACTTATTAAAGAATCCAAGTAAAAGGAATAGAGTCCTGTAGTTTATGGCTTCCCATACAAAGTGTTTGGTAGTAATGCAGTCAGCATACAGCTCCATATGCAGCGATTGTCTTTGAACATGAAGTGTCACATTACTTCTCCAGGCACTTTTCTCACACTGACCTACAGTTCAGGGCCGCTTTGGAGGGAGGGCTCTTTCAGAGTAAAGCTGACTGGCCTACACAGTATGTACACTGTGTACACAGAGCAGAGAATGAACCACATTTCAGGGGTCTTCAGAGACAGCTGAGTACAGTATTTCTTACTGGAATTAAGTTAAAAACATTCTGCTGAGGAGGCTTTGAAGATGGGGTACTCAGCTTCAGTAATGCTGAAAACATCAGCTGTCTTGAAGGCATTTTTATAAAGATAGCAGGGACAGGAACCATGTAAAAAAGAGTTACTACTTTAAATATCTACTTCCTAACAGAATTCCCAAAGCAAGGCACATGTAATGCCAGCTCCACAACCAAGGAAGCACAAAGAAACACTTATTTCTGAGAACATTTGAAGAGATCATTTGCGTAAATAAAAAGAACAAGTCTGATAGGGAAATAAATTTTATTTTCAAGCTTATCAGAGGATATTTACAAACAATGGGATGTATAAAAATATAAAAGTACTTAACAGTGTCCTTTTGAGCCTATAAATTTTACATGAGCTTTTTTTCTAGCATCATCATAGCACTAGTTCTTGAGTGAACGCAACTTAACTCATCTAGGGGTAAGGATATTAAACACTGTAACCTACTGCTGTCAAGGTTTGCAGTAAAGGTAGAAAAAAAAGGGATTAAAAAAACCTCAGCTATTTTTACTACTCTGAAAAATGTTTACTCCTAATTATGTTGGATCTTTTGGTTCCACAACTATTAGCTGCTTGCGGCTTCTACGGTCTGGCCCCATAAGTCTGCATATACATCAGGGAACCTCCTCCAAAGCCAACAATGGTTTTGGTTAATAGAACTTGAAGAATAAATACTTCTTGGAGTAAAGCAGACTTCATGGGGAGAGACATCAGCCAGGCCTACTTCATCGTTCCCTCCTTCATTCCGGTTGTGCTTTTTCAAGTGACTGAGCTGGGTTTTTTCCCTTCCTTAGAACAACAGGAAAAAAACCCCTCAAAACCCAGGAAAACCTGAAGTGACAGCTCACCTATAAAACCTGAAGTTTACAACCCAAGCATATCTGCATGACTGTAGTTAGGGTAGAAGACAGCACAGGCTTCACTTAAGTTGGAAAAAAGTGTTGCTACCCTCGCCAAGCCAGGGCAAGTCCCAGACTGCCAACTGCATAGGCAACTGTTGGGGTTCCTGAGCCTAAAAACAGCACCTCACTGATGAATGACTTCAGAAACACTGCCTTAACAGGGGGGCAAGGTTCAACCCCTTCTGAGTTCCATTTTGCTGCCCTGGCAGGATGGAAGGGGGAGGATGCCCCCCAGCACAGGAGGGGCAGGGCTGTGATCAGGCAGGTCTGCTGCACAAACCTGAGAATAATGTGCTAGGAGAGAGGACATGGGGTGGTGGGAAGGGCTGAAACACTCTGCTGGCTGTGGCAGACTCCCCTACGTGCTGCAACAAGGTTTTGTGCAAAGCTCAGTATAGCATAACTGGGAAACTGGAGTTTGGCCTTTACCACCTCCAACACCTACAAAACTCAGGGGCAGTCAGATTACGGGCAACAGGAAAAGAAAGGGTGTGTTACAGACCCAAACCTATCAGGGGGTACATCCTCTGCAACTGCCACTGACTTGACTGCCATGTTACTGTTGCTGCAAGCAGCTGCTTTATATTAACTTTAAAGTTTGATGTATGGACACCTAACAACTCAGTCTGCTCTCCTGCTTCCTTACCTGGATCACAGTAGAACACAGTGATTATCTATACACACACATGGATCTCTGCAGGAGAGGGGAGCTACCCCTGAGCCTCTCATGTTGCAGTTTGAGCCTGCATCAGCATTTTCAAAAAAATTTTGAGTCAAGCTCCAGTTAAGCAGCTTGGCAAAAGGGATGTGTGCAGTCATCCAGCCCCTCCCAGCAGCACAGTGCTGTTATCCCATGTAAAAGGCAAGATTTCACCTTCCCTATTTCTTAAAATAGGACCAAAAGAGAGACAAACACACCTCTTCCATGTGCATTTAGCATTCATGGCATCTTTGAAATACCGTGCGTATCACCTGTAAATGATTCTCTCAAATCATTTTGACAGAAAACTGCCACTTCCTCTCCATTGTGCTGCAAGTCTGGCAAGGTGGTTTGGAATCCATCAACGTGAGGCTTCTGTATAAAACCAGGCTTGGGAGCAGGGCTTGGACTCTTCATGCAGCCCAAACAGCGATGCCGAGCACAGCAAAGGGAGGGGCTGTGGGTGGAGGGCAGAAGGCAAAGCCCTTTCTCCCACAAGCCAGCTGCCCCGGCAGAAGCAACATGTCCTGTGGCACCTGCTGTGACTCCGAGGTTTTGAGCTGAGTTAGTGGGACAAGCTGGCAGGCTACAAACTACTGCTGATGTAACCCCAGGGAACCTTAAAAAAGAAAAATTAGAAAAATACTAGAAAAACTTTAAAAACCTAATTACTCAAAACCACAGAAGAAAGCTTCTTCCAAACCCTTCTGCCAGGAGCTGGTTTTCCAGAGCAAAAGGACATGCTACATGGAGCCCTGGGCGCGTGTGCTCTCTGTGCAATACTTGTGTAAGTTCAGGGCACGCATCTATGAGGTGTGCCAGCCTCACACAGCAACGCACCACAGTGGCTTTCTGTTCTGGCTGAACAACATAAAGGACTGACACGGCTTTGACTGTCCTCTCTTCAGACTGTTGTTGGCAAGGATCTCAAGAGGAATGTAAGAAGTTACGGGCTTTGCTTTTCTTGGGGTATCTGGGAAAAGTTCAATTAAGGCAAAGACACACATATTTAAATGTCTCAGCAGCAGCAAATTACTCCTTCGCCTATGAAGCTGTATTCAACCTAAACCACCGCGCTCTGCGATGTCCCAAGGTGTTCTGCACCGACTTCTTTTGACAATCTCTTTTCACCATGCACTCTTTAGGAAACGGGAGGTGTATCTAAGTAACAGGAAACAGTCCTCTATGGCCTAGTAAATAGGGATTAGAAAACCATTATAAAATTCTTACTGTGTAGGCTATGAAAGAAAAACAACCACCTGACAACCCTGAAGAACACACAGCCCATTCAGTCTGTACACGTTACACCTCAGTAATGGCCTTGCAGCCACACAGCCTGGTGTAACATTACCCAACAGGACTTATCCCGCTGCCCAGTAACTACTCATAGTTTACGTCAGAGAGGGAGAAAATCTTGTCACACGACAGTCTATTCCCACATCAACGCAGGATCCTCTGGGGCTTTCTACACTGTGTACAGCATTCAGAAAGAGCAGGAGTTGTTCCAGAAGTTATCTTCAGTTTCTGCCTGGAGTGTCCTCCTCTGCTGCAGTTTAGCACAATGAGTAAATCAAGGGTCTTCTTCCATGTCATCTGGATTAGGAGCCATAATGAAATGCTGGGGGTACTCAAGGTTGTGTTCATAAGCATGTTCTTTCCAACGTGCATCATCACTCTCGTGGGTAATGTATCGCTCCCCAATGCGCGTTTCAAATTCTCTGAGGTCAAGCCAAGTCTGATAATCCTAAGGAGAGATTTAAGGAAGCAGTTTAACAAACAGCAGCACAACATTCCCAGAGATAAACCTTGCAGTTAGTCTCATGAATAGCTATGCAATATACTCCACAAGAGCTGATTAAAAACACCAAACCCACATCCCTTACAAAATAACCTCTCAGAGTGCCCATGAGGAATCATTCAAAACAGAAGGGGCTAGTATCTAAGGTTGTAATACTGCACATCGTGAAAACCTTTTGTAACAGGAAAGCTACGTTAGCTTTACTATGAAATTAATGGTGTGAATACACACAAGACATTGTACTCATTCCAGTACTGTTTGTACTCAAGAGACATTAAGGGGAAAATCTAATTAAGTTATTTGTGTGCATAGATATGTGCATGCAGTACTCTGAAACCACTGTGAAAGGAACCCACGTCAAACAAGCGGATAGATTCCATTCCAAACAATTCTCTTCTACAACACGTCACAGCACACACCAACTCGAGCGTCTGCTTCTGTGCCCACCACACAGTGCCTGTCTCTATACTGATGTCAGTGGGGCTACACACACTCCTCACTGCCCACAGTCACGAGAGGTGCCAGGTAACTCTTATGTCAGTTTGAGATGGAAAACTAAAGGGTGGGACAGACAGCAAGACAAAGTTTTCCTTGAGAAAAGAAGCCATTAACTGGTGGGCAGAATCCCAGAGCACATAAAATGTAAAGCTAAAACCAGAAATGCTCATGCCTCCACAAGTGCTTGTAACAGACATTGATAGTTTTAGTAAGCCTCTGAAAGATTTCTTTACAAAATAATTTTAAAAACTCATTATTCACCCATTATAAACACTGTGAAAAAGGCAGAAGGGTTTACCTGTAACCACGGGTGACTAAGGGATTTGTCAACACTGAAGCGTTTCCTCATCTTCACTTGAAGCAAGTTGTTTATTAAATCAATGGCTGACAAAGAACAACAAAACAAACGTTAGATTGTTTAACTGCTATTCACCTCTGTCACCATTCACATTCTTCATACTGGGGTTTTTATGTGAGTATATCCTACTGAACTATTTTAACTAGCCAAGCTCTTCAATTTTCCTTTTAGCTTTGCTTATGTTAAATGAGGCCACAAAATAGGCATGGAGTAAGCTTCCCCCTGCTTTGACAGAATACTAGAAGCTTTACTGTGTACTACTTTATCTTTTTCCCCTACTGGTATTAGTAATTTTCAGAAGTGCCTAAATAACTTCAGCACAGCCCTGTGTTCCAAAATGATGTAGAACACTTCTACTGCTGCATATTTTTGTGTATGTCCTTCCACGTCTACCTGTTAGTCATATGCACATTGCTAATAGCAAAGCTGGCATCAGAGAGCTTAGTGACCAACCTCACAGACTTCTAAGATAGTTCAGGCCTGACACTTAGATCCAAGTTTTGTTTCCCTTGCCAATGGGCAAAACCCAAAATTCCAGATTAATTTTTAAACTATTTCTGGTTTTGAGATGAGTATCTTTTGAGATCAGCATTCAGCTAACACTCACATATCATCTAACTTTTCTTTGGGAATTTTGGGATTCTTCAGGTTATTTATTCCACTCCTCCTCCATGCATTTAATTTTTCTTGCTAAATCTACTGGCTACTCCTAAAACATTGCATTGGACAATTCATCTTTCACAAATACATGCCAGCTCATAAGTATCTATTTTGGGATGCTCTACTTAACTCAAACTTACCAGTAATATTCACATGCCCACCTGTATGAACCTTGAGGTTTAAGCATCTGAAGATGTTAGCTACATACAAAGACATTCTAATAGAAAAAAACACCACAAAAATGTCTTTACCTTCACTGGAAATTTCCTTCCAGGGATTCGGTGGGTACATAAATGCTGCATTTTGAATTTGATCGTTTATATCCTCATCTTCATTAAATGGGAAGGTACCACTAAGGCTCACATAGACAATAACTCCTACTGACCACATGTCTAGAGAGCGGTTGTAACCTTTACTCCTGAGCACTTCAGGGGCAAGATAAGCAGGTGTCCCCACCACGGAGCGCCTGAAAGACTTCTCACCAATGATGCGTGCAAAGCCAAAATCACACAGCTTCACCTGCAAAAGAAGTGTATTTTAAACCCAGAAATCTCTGCTTCATCCCAAAAGTATGCTACTGCCCCAGACCAGAGCAGTACTTGATGCTGTTTCTGCCATCATTTAAACATTGTATGCACTGAAATAGAGACAAAACATTACCTAAGCTGGTCAGATAAGGTTTGTAGGTTACTGGCTTTCCATGCTGCGGATCAACCATGCTTCAGACCCAGACCTCAACCGGCCTGGCACAGACTGGGGTCTGAAGCAGCCTGTGTAGTACGTGGCCCCAAGCGTGCAAACAAGGACACAAAACCCCCACAAAAACCCCCAACCCCTTGATTCCAAACTCAGCTCATTTTCAGAGGCAAATCTGCACCCTCACAGGGCACAGAACCAAAATTTTCAAAGCACCCAAATTCCAACCAGATCATGTTCCCCTTAATCACAGTCCTGAAGCTGGAGGCTTCAGCTGCACGGAAATCAAAGGATGAGCGGTACAGCCAGAGCTCAGCCCCCGCCAGGTCTGGGCAGAATAACCCGACCCAGGTAAAAAGGACCAGGAGCCAACACCTGCCCTGATGCTCAAACCTTTGCAGTTCTCGGATGCTTCCTGAACTTGAGCACAGCAGACACACTTGTACAGAGAAAAGGATGCGATCAAGTCCAACACTAACTCCAAGGTAATAAGCCCTCCCTGGGATACGAGACAGAGCAGTGCACTAAGGCATATGACTGAGCCTCCAAAAGTCCACTCCAGTCTGCAATAACATCACAGGACTGGAAGCAACTCCCTGCTGCCTAGCAGATTTTAATTTCTTTATATCCTCCACAAAACCCGTATTATCCAAGGTATCTGTGGTAATAGCTGACTGGGGTATTTGCTGACAGTACATAACCACTGCTCAGTACTGCTGCACAGCATTTCTCAGAGAAATTAGCTATTTAAATTACAATGTAGTATCGTACATACTGATGATGAAGATCCCTGAGCAAGACCAGTGACAAATGAGCCAGTCCAGTTTCACAATAACTTAAAAGCAAGGCAGACAAGAGCGAGGAGGAGATGCACAAGGGAAGAAATTGCTTCCCAGGGTCAAGCAGCACTGGAAGGGAAACACGCACTGGTCCTGAAGCTTCTAGTCCAGTGGAAAAGGTACAAGACTACTCCAGAATCCAATTTCCAGAACACCCATTTCTAATAATCCAGAACACCCATTTCCACACACTTTTCACAACTGTGGAAAGAGACAGTCTACGCAGCCCTTTGCTAAGTGCTGCCAGTAGTTGTACTTCCTGGGCT
The DNA here is from genome assembly GCA_022605575.1 of Laterallus jamaicensis coturniculus. Classification (NCBI taxonomy): domain Eukaryota; kingdom Metazoa; phylum Chordata; class Aves; order Gruiformes; family Rallidae; genus Laterallus; species Laterallus jamaicensis. Next base: position 41,684,807 of record JAKCOX010000001.1, read on the forward strand.
CCCTGGAAGGAAGGATCAGTGGTGCATAGCATCGTGGTGAGACATGATCCACATCTGAGGGGAAAGAGACTGAAATAGAGCACCAAGCACAAAGCTAGGATAAGAGTTTGAAAGGAAACAATACACAGACGGCTGAGATACATGTGATTCAAGTCATTCGAGACTGAGTTGAACAGTCCCACCAGAGGTCACCTTTTAAGCTGCAATGCCTACATTTCTTGCAGAAAAGAACAATGAGCAGTGATGAAAGAAGTGCCTTTTAATCCTCACTCACTTGAGGAAATGGCTCTGCTGATGCTAGTAACACGTTTTCCGGTTTTAAATCACAGTGCACAATATTCTTGAAGTGTAAATTCCTCAGAGCAACCAGTATCTGCGAAAAGGAAAGAACATTTGCAGAACTACACATGAGAATCAGAAGTGTCAAACCCCACAGACACTAAGTGATACCAGAATCTGTATCAAGTTTTCAAGACTAAACCCATACTGTGCAAGTACTAATTTTCCAGCCTATCAAGGCTTGGAACCGATGGGTTTGATTTTCCTCCTCCCCCACTCCCCATCTTTTGGAATGCTTACTATTTTGACATGCATCTTGTCCATAATGTTATGTCTTGGGAAAGAAGGGCAAGAAAATCAAATAATTAACATTCAAAATTCTTGCCTTGTTTATTCAAATCTTATTAGATGTGCGAACCTGCGTGCGGTCTCTTTTAAATAACAATACAGAAAAGCCCTTCTCCAAACTCCACTCTCCACAAGAGACAAATCCAGCTTTTCCTCTCTCAGAAAGGAGACTGAATGCTGACCTGAGTGACCATGAACTTTGTTATTCGTTCTGGCAGTCGACTCTTCTCACTGGAAAGAATCATCTCGAGCATATCACCATGCAGCTTTTCCATCACAACAAAGACTCGCTCCGGGGTTTCAAACATACATTCCAGGTTCACAATCCCAGGGTGGTGCAAGTTCTGAAACCAAGCAGCACAGGTACGTCAGCAGCATGGAACAGGCTGGATTACACAGAAATGTGGTGCCCCAAATCAAAATGCAGCTAAGGGGACACTTAGCAATGAAAAAAAATCAAAGTGTCTCAGGCTAGTTTCTGGCCTCAAACACAAGCATCAACCCCTGGAACACACATATTGTCACTACTGAGACTAATGTGTTTTAAGCAAATTATCTGTTATGATTAATTTTACAGCCGATACACTCAGTAGCTTGAACACAGAACATGCAAGGATTACACTTCGTTTGAGGAGCCAGTAGTTGAAGACAGCCAAAAATAATAGTTTCCTGCTACCTGCAGGAGGCTGAGCCAAAGCACATGTGGTTCCCCTCTAAGGGGGTGATACCACCCCAAATTCTCAATTCTACCAGATACTCAAGAATTTTCACTCTTCTAAGACTACCCCTTAGAAAAATACTCAGAAATCATACAATCATGGAATGTGTTAGGCTGGAAGGGACATTTAATGGTCATCTAGTCCAACCCCCCTGCAGTAAGCAGTGACATCTTCACTAGATCAAGTTGCTCACAGCCCCATCAAGCCTGACCATCTCCAGGGATGGGGCCTCAAATGACACGCACAGACTTGGAAATCAATTCAGAGCACTTACATTACAAGCATCTTTAAAATGGCACAAGACAGACTCCAATGTGATCCCAAAATACTACTGTACCTGGAGAATGGCTACTTCATTACGAAGCTGACTTTCCTGTTTAGTTGGAAACCTCATCTTGTCAATGACTTTGATAGCCACATCTCTTCCAGTCTTCCTGTGTTTCCCTAAACAGACAATCAATGTCAGCCATCAGGAGGTCAAAGCAATTCACAACTACACAGCATTGCAGCACAAATGCTTTTTTTTGTGAAAACAAGCATATTCTGTACAAGGGTATGGTATTACTTTGTTTATTTTAAAAACTGCAACCAGTATGTGAGGAACAGGATGTGATCAGCCTCCACCAGAGCATTTTAGAAGAACTATTTACTCCTCTGCTGTCAAAGAGAAGTTTTTGCTTGTGCAAGGGACTTGCACATGAGCAAGTAATACCTACTCCCACAGAATATTACCTCTCTCACATAAAACAAACCAAGCCAAAACAACAAAAACCCCCAAACAAACCAACACCAAAACCACTCAAGACAAATGTGAAGAAAAGTCTGCAAGTCTTCTCTCCAGTGGTTTCATACTTTTATGGGTGCCACATGCACAGAAAATGTATACTTAATACTCTACAGGAATGTGAGAGCACCACAAAGAAGTAGATACTAGCACCCAGGGGTGCTCTGGTGGGGTCAAAGAGTTCTAAGAGGTTGTGGGAAAAGAAAAAACGTGCCAATAGCACCAAATACTATTCCAGGATGCAGCCTGCAGCAGCTGAATGAAAAGCAATCTTCAATACCCAGGTGGGATGGACGTTTCAAGGGCTAACGTAGGTGTCAATGCTAAACCGGCTTCTATCAATTCACAACAGATGTTAGCAGGATCACACGCAGCAAGGCCATGGCAGTCTAAGACACTTAATACTGAACTAATATAGGATAAATAAGCCTTCACCAGGGGGAGAAGCGATTATCTGCTCAGTGAAAGGCTTGGAAGCTGTTTTAGGAAAGGGGGTGTCACACAGGGCTACAGAACAAGCTGCAGAGAAGGCTGTACTGGGGAGCTGTGGGGAGCCCAGCTACACCTCACCGAGCACCCAGCCAGGCCCCGGCCTGCTGCTCTGCAGTCAGTACGGTTGGCCAGGGCTTCGGCAGGGTGTAGGAACCGCTCCAAAGAGCTGCTGCATCAAGCAACTACTGCACCATCATGAATCAAGGGTCAAAACCAGGCTCATCTCCAGCAGACAGAGTAATACAGTTAATGGACACATCGCTCAAGGTCCAGAAAAGGTTTTACAAGGTTAACAAAAAGCACTAACAACTGGAGAGCAAAAGCAAATCTCAACAAGATTGTACTAGTCCTCAGGAAAGCATACACCGTGCAATGGACTGTCACAGAGAGCACCATAAAGAAATCTCCAAAGAAAGAGGCAGACCTGGGAAGCTTAGTCATTTTGCCTGTAACAAATCAGCAACTTCTAGGCCAAATATTAGAAATGGCAGCACCCAACTATAATTTAAATAAACCCTGAGGTACAGAGAAAGCGACTCTGGCTCCACCAGACATCAAATTATATTGAAACATAGCAGAAATACATCAGTTACAAGCTAGATGCAAAATGCAGGAGACAAATGCTGGGTTGCAAGAGAATATAAAGTAAAACCACTAATCTAGCAAAACACTTAACTACAGACTCTACAGTAGAGCTAAAAAAAAAAATAAAATCAAAGAAAGAAAGATTAATAGAAAAGCAGCTTGAAAATTCCTTCTCCTTCATAAAACATAGCTACCCAGGTTTCAGTATAAGTTTTACATCAGTAAGAAACTGTCAAGAAACCTTTTTTTGCCTGTATCCATTTTCTAGACCCTTCAAAACTAACCAAACCAGGAAAAGCAGAGGGAAACCGTCCTTACTGAAAGGAGCTGGGTATCAGCATCCTGTATCTTCTTGGTTTACAATTTGTACCTGTCTGTGCAGAATAGAGGGGACAAAAAAACCCCTCAACACAAACAAACAAACAAAAAAAACCCCTCAAAAAACAACCCCCAATGTCACCAACTTCATTTTATCTTTGATACCATTATTTCAGTAATCCTACAGAGGTAGAGAGAAGCCAATATTATAAGTTATCAGATCTAGCCTCCCCAAATGTAAGCACTTATTATGTTTATAGCAGCTATAAGCATTGAATAATGAAAAATACCATGGTGGGATTTATTTAAAAGGCAATTTAGCAGAGTATATATAGAAATAAAATCAAAACATTAAACTACCATCTGCATGTGTGCATGTTCTATTCATAAGAGGAGCATACTTTGATTCACACTCTGCTTTAAGAAATACAGGGAGGGGAAAAAAAAACCCAGAACTCTCTCAAGAGTGATACAGAAGCAGAGCATCAAACTGCATTTCCATCAAGCAGTTCAACAGTAAGAGAGAAAAGTATTTAACTACACAACTGGCACACAGAAAAATCATAGCCACAATACTTCCTGACTAGAAAGACAACACGACAGAAGCAGAAACATTACCACTCTTAAATCATTAGTTATCACTTTCTCTTGGTTTCCAGATTTATGGTCTGTGGTTTTCTCAACACTTGATATAACACATAGGATTAAAAACAAAAAAAGGAAAAAAAAGGGGAGAAACAGTTCATATGATGTATTTCTGGTACTACTTCTTTCTGTAATAACACACTATAAAAAACAAGTTATACATTGCAATAGAATTTCTTTAAGAAGCAGAAGTGATAAAACTACAGTTGAAACCTTAACCAGACTTCCCTCTACTTTATCCTGATTACAGAAATTTGTAGCAAACCTGTTTGTATAAAATATGTCAATAACAGATTTGCTTAAACACTGTCAAAGCATAAACTAAGATATGTCTTCTTCTAATTGCTTTTGGCCACGTCTCTCCTACCATTAATAGCAAGTACATTTGACTAACACAACTTCTAACACTGTATAATACAGACAACAGGGTTAGAATTTGCAATTAGGAAAAAAAAACCAAGGCCAAATTCACACTAGAGATGGCTTTGTACTTTACTGTGGTCGAAATGCAATGTACATTCTAAACTGATTTTGCTGCCAATGCAAAACTCTAAATGAAAACCAAAAATGAATTGCAAGAAACACAGCACACAAAGCTGCAGAGAGACACAGCAACCCAAGCAAAGCTTTTAACAAGATCAATTTCACCTAGACATTCCAGGTGCAGCTAAGCAAATACAAAAAGGCTAATTGTATCAAGTAGACAGACATCCCACCTTAATAAATGCACAATGGAATCTAAGGTAATTTACCTCCATATACAATTCCAAACTGACCGGAGCCCAGCACTTCATCAGCAAAGATTTGGTACACAGAGCTGATGTCCTAATGCATGAAAAAAAAGGAAATCACAAGTATCAGGAGTTAATCAAAATGTGCACAAGCATATTAGTGAGTACTGGCTCAGCTGCATCTGACATTAACTGAACTCTGTACAGGGTGCCATTGCTACCCTGAGCAGAGTGAGAAAACCTAAGTGGGTCCTTTTCAGGAAAAGGGTTAAGCTGCACTGTGAGCAGGGACACACGTTCATGCAAACTCACAGCTGTAAGGTACAGGTAAGTGGATTGCTTCCTCTATGTAACAGACTTCTTTAGCTACAGTACCCTGGGGTGCTGCTTTCTCATCTAAACACCGGTTGCTGCCAATGACTTCGTAATACCCAGGCAAATAAACACGGATATTATATAATGCATATGACTCACCACGTTCTCCTGGACCTGGCAGTTTGAAACAGAGATGCTTAGAGATAACTCCTCTGCAACAAAGAAGATATGACTGAGTAAGTAAATAGGAAGGGCAGGCTTTTTCTAGTAAAGGCAAGGGGACATGACACAACCCAAACCACCAAACCTTTGCTGACTTCTAACCCCGTCACAGTGAAACAATTTGTACTCATGTTCTGCAGAAGCCTCATACCCCAAAACTCAAGTTTCACAGGCTGACTGGATAAACAACCCTGGGAGTTTTGCTGGCATTATTTGTCTATTCCTGTCATACTGCTGATGACAAAAAGAGTAGAGCAGTATGAGTGTGTACACAAAAGAGAACTGGGAAGCCAAAAGCAATAGTAATGTGGCAACTGTATTAGAGTTCATTAAAATACTAAGTACTTCTGGTAGCAGGATAGAAAAATACAGGGAAGAGAGTCAGGTAGATCCCTCACAGTGTTGAATGTAACCTAAATGTGGTTGCTGATTTTCTGCAGCATGAAGATACACAGAATTAATGCGTAAGAAAAGGAAATAAATCAAGCAAAGCAAGTATAGAAGACCTGATCATTAAGAAAAACCACCCCCACCAACAACCCCCACAGTATAAACAATATTTGTTTCATGGACAAACTACAGAACTGTATCAATCTTTGGAATGTAAGTGCACATCTAGGCAGTGCAAGTAAAAGTACCAGATAAAGACACAGAACTGTTCAGCCTGCAGCAGGTGTTGACACAAAGTTTTCGCTACAGGAGTAACATCATGACACAGGGCCAAGAAGAGAGATACATCAAGGAAGGTGGAAAACACCCTTACATATCCTTTGACTTCCAAGACACAGGTGAAGCATCTCAGACAAACTGACATCTATCATTTGTTAACTTAAAAAAAATAATAATTCACTTACAAGGTAAAAATAGGAGATATACTATAGATTTACTAGCACTTTGAAAAGAGCCTTCATCACCCTAAGAGCAATGAGCTTTAAAAACACAATTTCAGCAAACAAAGAAAATGCCTGTGTCTGATTTTTGCCACTTGTACTTTATCTCAAAAAAGGAATTTTACAGACTTAAGATGGCAACAAATCCTAGTTCTCAAAGACACTCAGAATACTGTGTCTGAACTATGAGCTGGAATTACCTCCTTGCATCTGTCTATGGATCACTGACGCCAGTCAAGCCTGTACTGGAATAACAGTACAGAACTCAAGGAAAACCAAGAAAGAGGGCAGATAAAATGTTACTAAGGCCAACACAAAGGGGAGCAAGGCTGAAACCAGGTGATTAGAAAGTGAAGATAGTTTTTAAACTGTTTCAAGAGAGCACACTGCACCCTTCCCCCACAGAGGGCTACAGAACACAATCTGGAAGGCAGAGATTTACTTCTGCCAAATAAACCCATTTTTCCAGTGTCTGACACAAAAGAATAAGGGCTGAAAAAGCATCACTTCTGAAGAAATCAGTCATGCCAGTGTTCCATATGCAGTCTATACCAGGAATCAGCTTACTGGTTTTCCATTTCACCTCAGAAATATCCCACAAAGAAATATCCCACCCCAATCACCAGGTGCAGGGTCACAAAGTATGCTTTCCCATGAGTCAGACTGGAAGAACATCCTCATTCCCAGATACGTTCTGGCTAGAACTTGGGATAAACAGACACTACAGGATCCCTGCTGCTGCCAGCATTTCAGGCACTAGCAGTATCTCCCCTCTCCTTTGTTTTTTCCTTCAAAAGAACGTATTTGAAGCTTTGGGGTTTTGCTTTTTTAACTAAAAGTCCAATTTTCTTAAAAGCTGCATTTCCTGCCACCACTGTGTATAGGAAGGAGAGGGACGAACAGGCATTTTATGGGCTTTAAAAACCCACCTGTGTGTCTAAGAATATACAAAAGCCATTCCACAACTCACGGCAGTTTCTTATACTCCTACAATTCCAAACATGCTAAAATACTTCCTCTCTGTATCTATCTCTGCAGCTCTATTCCCTAGCACTGTCAAGTTTCAATATAGAAACACTGATTTTGGAAAAAAAGCAACTGCCCTTCCAAGTCTCTAGGCAACAGTAAGCCTTAGATTCCAGAAAACACCTTTGGGGTGTGTGTATATATAGAATTTGGAACTAAGAATTTCGCATCAAAAGTGGCATTTTCTGTAAGGCCAGTTATGAGGTGCCATCTCAGGGTATGTTTCTTCACTGCAATTAAATACAGATACCAGTAGTGGCATTTCACGTTTACTGTTTCATATCACGGTTGTATTTTCAGAAAACACCTTTATATCAGACTAGTATTTTTAAGTTTGTAACTGTTGCTGAGGCAGATTAGCCAGATACTAGAGGCAGAGAAACTCAGAATCTCCTGCAAAAGAAAAATTGACTGAAAGAAGATTAAGCAGTAGCTGAAAGATGAAAGGAAATGAAAGAGTGAAAGCATAAATCTCAGCACAGATTGTAAATGAACATCCTTGCAAGGAGCAAGGAGATGACTGAAGAGAAAGAAGACGACGTAGTTCGGTGGAGCCTTGAGCAAGAGTATGATCCTATGCCAGAGAAGGAAAGGGAGGACAGGTACATAAAAAGAACAGGATACTTTCTATTCTTACCCCCAGCTCAGCAAGCGTTACTTTAATCACCATGTTTACATTGCATCACCAACTCCTTTTCTTTCCCTTAGTTACTGACATCTCACAGATTAAGGAAAAAATATATAGGGGATAACATGAAGAAGCATCCACATTTAGTTCTTTCAGACTAGATGTATATAGTCTGAATTTATGAATAAATTATATTAGAAGTTTGTATACTACGGTACCTTCTTACATCCAGCAACTATGTGCAAGTTCTTAATGCTCCTGCAATAAAGCTCTGCAATATGCATTCATATCATAAACTGGAATCTTAACTGCTACTTCCTGCTACACCTGGTTAAAGGTTTTGCCCACCCTCCACGAACCTGAGCGTCACCCTCTTTGAGACTTGTGGAAAGTTACGCACCCAGTTCAGCAGAGATTAGACAGATAATACTTCACTCTAAATTAGCACTTTTCTGAAAGGCATCTCTCCCATTAGCAGCTTCAGAAAATGAGTAACAGTGCCTCATCTGCCTGCTTACTGTGGTCTTTTCCTTGTCCTGCAGCAGTGCAAACGCTAGCTTGAGGGGTGACTGGCATCAAAGCCTGACGAATGGCTTTCTCCCAGCCCTGAGCTACGTCAAGTCCAACTCCGGTGGCAGCAAGAACAGGACTGTGGTGAGTGCTGCCATTGTTTTCGCCAACAAAGTACACCATGGTGTCAGTGATGATCTCAAAACAGTATGGGTTGCTGCCCTGCACCACGTTTGAAAAATCTCGAGGCTGAGTCACCTGGAGAATTTCTGAAAGTGGAATCTCCTGAAGGAAAATATTAAAGATTAAGAAAATGAAAATCCATAGAACATTTTAATACTTAATGATATTCAAAACTTAAAGCGTTTGCAATGAAATCAAAGTAAATGCATCAAAATAACAAAATACCATGCTTCACAGCTAATGTCAGACTGTGCATGACCATCTCCCACCCAGTTTTCTGAATTCCACTGTGCAAGCCCGTAAGAGACTTCCAGCCCCACCACAGTTCTCCCTACACAACTGCTGTTCTCTACTCAGCATTTGCATCCAGCAGAAGACACACACCCATCACACACAAATGATGCACAACCACAGAATGACTGTTTCCCCCCTGTAACTTATCCAGCCCAGCTCAGGAAAAACATGACAGGGAAGAGAAGTGAAACAAGACAACATTAAGAAGAGGATGGGGTTATACAAGCTAGTCTGTAAGCACTGCTTCACGCTTCCAAGTCATTTTGGGTGAAGATTCCCTTTCATACAGATATTAACAATTTCTACCGACTCCTCTACTTCTGCCAGTTTAAGATCGTGGTGCAAGCAGTACTAGAGAACAGTTCTGAAGGAAGAAATGGCTGCAAGTTCACACTCGTTGGAGGAAGACATTCCACAGACATGGGAAGGTGGGTGCACATCACTTGCAAGAGTAGTGAACAAGCAGGTGAATACCAGGTTGGCATTAGGGGCATAAGAGACAGTAGCTGATTAAGATGCAGAGCAAATCAATGTGAAGGCAGCAACTGTGAATGATTCTAACAGTGAAGACACACAACCTGAGATTTAAGCAGTTAAGAAAGGGGGGCACAGGGGCAAGTCAAAGGACTGAAAGCAGTGACGTAACGGAGCAACAAGCAAGGAACATTATTTTACCAGCTGTGTTTTGAATGCACAGGGCAATACAAACATCAGGGAGGTCTGAGAAGAGGCTGCATTGGTCAAGATAGGGATGAAAAGGATCTGGGCAAGTTTAGCTGGGTGTACAGAGAAAAGGCTTGATCTTAGAGATGTTATAAAGGAAGAAGCTGCAAGATTTGGACCCCCACCTAAAGGCGTAAGACAAGAAAGGGAAAAATCCTGTTTATACATTTGAACACATTTTCTGAATATTCCACCACTGAACACATCACCACATTAACAATATCATAAACTTATTGCTGAGTTTCATGCATATAACACCAGCCTGCACAGTAAAGTTTTCCTCTAAACCTTGCTTGCAACTTTCAATTGTACCATTGGGAAAAACTTTATTTGGGGAACCTCAAAATAAGGTGCATGTGCATGCAAACTTCCAGAACACACAAAGCCTAGCCATCACTGGACTGGCAGTCAAAGAAATTCCCTGGTAGTTGTGAAGAAAGCTTAATATGCCAGGCAATTCAGGAGTACAGTACACATAAAATGTAAGGAAGGGGAAGGACATACTCAAGGGGATTAGAACAGGAACTGCAAGCAACTTCTCAGAGTTAGTCTTGGTCCTTCTCACTTACAAGCTTTGGTCAACCATAAACCTGTCACAGTTTTGATTAAAAAAAGATGGGGAAACAGAGATAATACTTAAACTCTGAATACAGATTTCAGATCTATAAAGCACTAAGTCAAGTGCAACTCAATTATTACTCATCATTAATTACCTTGTAATATTTTGTTCCAGATTCATTTTGAAATAGTGTGAGGCATTTGCTGTCCAGTCTCCAATAATGTCTTTTTCTCTACAAAATAAATGGTACAATAATGTAAGGAATAAATCACTGGTATTGCTTTTGTTGTCCCATTATTTAAATGAGAAATGTTTCAAATGACTGAAATAATCAGCTAACATTAATCTAGAGCTAATCTTAAACTAGGTAAGTAAAAATACACACTTTGTGAATGAAGATTTTTTTTTTAAACTCTAGACTTGGCTTATAAAATTATTTCCACAAGCTTGGGGAAAAAATATTTTTTTAAAAAATCACTTACTCTACAGTATCTGCTGTCATCACTGCTACTATCTCATACTAGAAAAAACATTTACCTACACAGATTTCACTCCAGGAGCATGTGCACACAAAATTCATTAACAATTGAGGGAGTTGTGCTTTCTCTTTCAGTGTCCTCACAGCAATAATACAGGGGTTCAAGGAATAAGGAAGCCTAAAGTCCATAATTCTTTTGCCATCACAGAGTTCTAGAAGTGCACAGTAGCAAGACAGATTAAAATATTCAAATGGACAATACTTCTTAAGAAAAAATAAAAACCAAGACAGACTAAATAGCCATTTTCTGGAAGTCTCCACTGTTGTTCTTGGAATTTTAATCAGAGGAACATCTGGTGAAACAAAGAAGCTTTTAGAAAACTAGTACAGCTATTTAACTTACTTTGCTTGCACATGCTCATATAGTTAGAAATCAATTTTAATTCTTCTGTGACAAAAATCCAAGACCCTTAACTCTGGTGTCTAGCATGACACTAGTTTGGAACATAATACAGCAGGGCTTAAATCACTTAATTCAGGGGGAACCTCAGGCTACTTGCAGGAGTTAAAGAAAGCTGGGACATGAATAGATTTAACTAAATGGAATTCCCAGCCAGCACTGAACAGCAACTGTGTGAAAGCTTAAGGGTGAGAACCCGTCCTTTGGACATACATGCTCTTCATTAAATCATGACTCAGAAGAGACTTCAGAGAGGGGGAATTCAGGTAAAGATTGGTAACTCTCTCAGGGATTCAAAATCTGCCCATAACGTCTTCTGAGAAAGGATGGGCTTAGGGGGCAGGGGGGGAATACAGACAATGACAGAGAAACTTCTCATTATAATGGATGAACTATTTGTTATCCAAGGACAGCAAAAAGTATAGAGGTACTGCTGATAAAAGGAACCTCTCTGGAACTGAGAGAAAGCCCAAGCTTTGGGGCAGAACAGACCACTTCATTTGGATGGCCTTTTCTGGTAGATGACATCCAGGTAGTAGCCAGATGTAGGTAAAACAGACAAGCAAACAAAAACACCCAAAAAAACCCCCAACAACAAAGGAAGCTAAGGTGTACAATCTGGTAAGTGTTCTTTGAGGACATCCAAAGCAGTCCCTGGAAAGATGTGCTGGCTGTACCAAAAGATTCAATCAGAGCTGAATACCAGTCTGCCCCGAACACTGCAACAGCTACTCATCCTCATTTGCTGCGTGGCCATAGTTTTTCTGTAGCCAGCTGATGATAATTAAGTAGCCTTGGCTGGAATCTCATCTGAAATATGCTAGACACATATTTTGGCTTGTGTTAAACACATGTAGATACCAGAAAACTGTACTTTAAAGAAATGTTTTGTAAGGCTGTTTCTGACAGACCACTTGGAGTGGTTTGTTTAGTCAACAATCACAGAAGTAAAACTACTACAGTAGCCTGAGCTGACCCGTATCACGCCTCAGCTTGAGCTTAAATAACATTTTTGCTCTTCTAAATTCCTGAAGTCCCCTTCAATCAGACTCCTGCACAGAGACAAAGAATGGAAAAGTTTTTATGCTGCCTTTTTCATGAAGAGCCTCAATATGACATGCTGTTCTTCACAAGATCTGGGAACTCCTTGACTTCATCCTTTTCATTTACTTACCAAAAGACAAGAGGATTCACTTCCTCCCATCAGAGAAATCTCAAGGAAGGAACCCAGTTATTATTATCTTTCTCCACAATACACAAAACCAAAGAGCTTGCCTAAGAAGATTTGATTACGATACCACTATTGGTATCACCAGAAACAAAACCACATACTTTTTGGAGGATGCTTACCTAGCCAAGAAGCCTATTTACAAACACCTAGATTGTTAGAATAATAGCATCAACCATTTCAGTTCTTAATCACTTTATAGTGATTTCCACATTTGTATGTAGTTGAATAAAAACACTGATACAAATATTTAATTCAAATGCTAAACGGAAAGATGTAAGCAAACTATTCTGAATTATTCTCTCAGGCAAGCTGAAATCTTCAACATGCACTTCATTTGAAACAATTTAGAGATGTTTCTCCTCATTAAAAGGCAGGAGGAAACGTGCTGTTGAATCACCACATGAAAAATTTTGAATAAACTAGTTTCTCCTTTGCACCAGATTTCTTTATAATTAACATAACAGCTAAGTTCTTTCAAAATGATACTGTAAGTCACATTACCTAAGTAAGATAAATAAAAATCACTTGCTTAGAGAAATAATTTAACCTAATGTAGGCAGAAACAAAAGTCACTGACCAGATTGTCTCTACTAGTGTAGTGGACCATCCATCCTTCCTTCACCATTGTACTGCTCTTCCTCTTTGTGTGCTTGATCGACTGTACAACTCTCATGAGAGGAATATTATTGCTTGTAGAAGGGCTAAAGTAAAAAGAGGAACAGAAGGGAAAAAAAAGGAGAACAGTTAAATATTAACTATATATTAAATATAATCATAATTATAAATGGTATTCTATTTTATATATAATTATAGTTAGAAATATAATTAAATATACTAAAATATTAAGAAGTTAATATGCAACAGTACTGCAATTATACTGGCGCTACGTACTTAGTCTAATTTTCAGGAATGGGCAACAGTTCTTCCCATACAAATTATTGAATTGAGATGATACTGATAACGTATCTGAAACTCCCACTACCTGTCCTAGTGCAAGCATTACTGTGCTTAAATTACACTATGGAACACAAAAGACACACACTGGAATGAGGACAACTACAGAAGTCATCCTCTCTCAAAACAGTTAGCTGAGGCTGCTGGTCTTCATCTAGCATAAAAATGTAACTTATCTTAGCACTGCTAGTATTTTCTCCTGTCCATGTAAGCTGACTGTGATACTTCTTCATATTGCTATTACACTGATAAAGGTCCCTGTCTAATTATACTTTTAATTTATGAAAATATCAACAGGAGCATCTTAATTTTATCAATGTTCAGGTGTATCAGCTGTCCCACAGACAAAGATTTGACAGTTTCTAACATTCTGAGAGTCATCAGTTACACATCCAAGTTTTAATAGCAATGAAGATGGAGTGAAGCACTCCGTTGCCTGCTTTACACCAGAGCTCCTACACATGGCCCTAACAGAAATGTTTGGAACACACCACATCACACAGCAGCTTCAAAAACAAAGACATAAGGATGCTTTAATAGACATCACTTACATTGCAGAACCAGGTGCCACAGGAGGATGTACATGCCAAAAAAAACCCTTTAATTGCTTCAAATGCAATTAGAAATAAGTGGGAAAATCCTACCTAGAGGTGGAACACAAAAAAAGGTGCTACCTGCAACTCAGGAAGCCCTTGAGCTCTAAACCACTGAAGGTTGAGAAGGTATGGCTCTATGCTCTTCCACATGTATTTTTATCAAGCAATGAGCTGAAACGACCTTTGGTTTGACCTAATACCACTGTTCTTACATTAGAAAGAATGACTTAAGAAGATCAGAATGACACTATTTGGCATAAAATAGAGAAAGTAAAATGACCAAATTGGATTACAGAAACTAAGCAACAGTTATCAGATAGAAGACTTCAGAAAAGTCACGTTCAAGTTACATAAATCAAACTTCTGCCTACAATGCAAATAAACTGTGATTTGAATACTAAAATATCTCAAATAATTATTTTGAAATCAATACATATATACCAGTAACTAAATCAGGCTAAAGTCATAAAGATCTTACTCATGTTTTAGCCATGTTAGGTTAAGCAACAGATTTTACCATGTTTTGACAATCTGGCTTTATTTCTTTGATAATAGCCATAGCACAGCACCTTTTGTGACTGGAAGAGACTGTATTATATCTCAGATTTGCTTGGGACAAGGTAGCTTTGCAAAGCATTTCCAAGTTTAAAAAAACCCAAAACACACAATTAAAAAAAAAAAAGACACTTTAAGCTGTAAACCTGGGCTAATCAGAAGTGCTTTGAAGTTTTACTTCGAAACATTGAGTAAAGTATTAACCAGAACAAATAAATTTCTATATGAAATATATACCTGATGGTTTTGACAGCTTCCTCATCTTTGTCTGCATCAAGGTCAGATGGATCCATAAAGAAGATTTTGTCCTCTGGAGGAGAGGGTTCTTCAGCATCATCTAGACCCCGACTACCGTCACTGTTCATTTCACTGCTATCAACTTCCATTGGCATGTCCAAGTCCTGGCCTGGGCTAGCAGGTTCTGGAAACAACACAGGATTCAGATATTATTTCAAATAGACAATTACAAAAACAACAACCAAAAATACACACCCAAAGAAAAACTCCACAAAAAAGCTTTCATACAATTTCTTCTTCAGTTCACATTAATACAAGTAAAAGGCAAATGAAAATGCACAAAATCTTCACGTTTTTGCCAAATTATGCTGAGTGTGCTAATGAACATTATCTATTTGGTTTTGCTAAATGCCAAGGCAAGAGTGACCCAACCAAAACAAGAATCATATTGAGGAAAAAGCTTAAAGTCTAAACCAAAACAGCACTAAGTAATTCTGTCCCACAAATAGTAAGTACAAAGTAACCTTTTGATGGCTAGAAATGACCCAGAGAATTATTCCTGCACAAATTAAATTCTCCATCAACAGAAACCCAACTCTGTTTTCACTGCCCTTGTAGCCCATAATAGCAAAAGAGAGAAAAAGGGAGCTGTGGTATTGCAGGAAAAGAGAAAAGCAGAACAGATTTTACACACACCTGAGACTCTACTGGCCAAAGTTTAGTTTCCAAAAATCTGTACAACGTGCACTGAGGAAAACTGAGAATTAACACATACACATACCTTCATCTGTAGCCTTTTGATTTTGGGTTTTTTTGCCTATTTTGGAGTTGCAGTGGGTGTGTTTCATTTTTTGTGGTTTGATTTGGGTTTGGTTTACTTTTTTTTTCTCTGAGGAAAGCTCAATTAAAGGGTGGAGAAAGAGCCAAAAAATAAGCGACTGCTTACATCCATGGAAGAACTGTCCGAAGTGACGTGCTCTAACACCTTAGCATCATAAGGGTGTCAAAGCAGGCTACAGCAACAACGTGTGGCACGTTACTGTTGATGGCCACCCATCTCAAAACTCAGGGAAGAGCTGTAGAAGGCAGGTGTGAACAGATGGGATACATTGTGCAATGGCAATGGACCCACTGGCTAACAGGGCTGCTGTCCAGGCCTCTGAGTCATGTTGTAGAGTTTGGTGTGATCTGCTGCATGTCATCAATTTTATTCCTCTCAAAAATATGCAGGCTAAGGATCAAGGCTTTCAGCAACACAATGAAAGAATGGTTGAAACTGAAGGGGACCTCTGGAAGTCATCTATTCTGACCACCCCTGTAAGTCCATTTTCTCCAGCCTGTCCAAGTCCCCCTGGACAGCAGCACAACCCTCTGGCATATGAGTCAGTCCTCCCATTCACTGGCAGACTTGCTGAGGGTATACTCTGATCATACAAATCATTAATCATGTTGAACAGGACTGGACTCAGTACTGGCCCCTGGGGTACACCATTAGTTACCAGCCCTCCAACTAGACTTCATGCCACTGATCACCACCCTCTAGCTTCATCCATTCAACCAGTTTTCAATCCACCTCACTGCCTGCTCATCCATCTCATACTCCATCAACTTAACACTAATCAGAAAGTTCTACATATAAGACTCTAAAACTTTCTGCCACATATTGTTCCCTGCTTTCCCCTTCCAAATCTCTACAGCCAATTTCAAAAACAGTCTTATTTAACTGAGGTTTCAAAAAAATTAGAGTGTGGGGTCTGGGATTTTTTTTGTGGTTTGTTTGGCTTGGCTTTTTTTCCTTTTACCTCACAAACTGCTGGACTAGCTCTGGCCACTAGAAATCACAAATACCAGAAAGTCACAAAAAATGCTACTAGTTTTCAGAAATTAACACTTAAAAATATCAATTTCATGGTAAAAAACAAGCAGACCGATCACAACAGATGTTTAATTGTTGTGCTCTGAGAAGGCTTCTTAATTTTCTATTTTCCTTGAACAATCTCAAGCAAAACATACTGTACTTGCCAAGACTGATTAAGTAAAACTAAGGCCACCAGAGTAAGTTCTACAATGAATCTCTTAAATCGTCAGTGAGGGCAGGTAGAAAAACTGGGAAGATAAAACAAAAATATACAAAATGTTCAAAGATGAGGGAAACAAAAGCTAATGCATCTTGTTAAGCCTCCCAAGTTCTGTCAGTATGTGAAAGCATGTTTCTCATCTTACCTCCATTGAAAACCACCTCTCCAAGACAGTCTCTAGGTACTTTAGATGCACAGCGTTTGTGACAGTTGAATCTGCAATCTAAAATGGAAGACAAGTAAGCCCAGGTCACCAGAATCTTACTTCCACTCCAGCACTACCACTATCATTCACCACGTCCAACACAAGCTTCAGTTCAGGTTTATACACTTGAGTGTAACTGAAGACAGCACCAGTGAGGTCACCTCCAGAAGGAAATTAACAATCTTGTCCTGATGTCACATGTTGATTTGCCCCAGCACTATTCATTATGTCAGCGCTTCCCCTTCCAGTACAAAACAGTTTGCTACTTTTCTAGCTTTCTCTGTAGCTATTCTTTCCATTATGATGTAATATTTCCTATCCTCTCATCTGTCCCACACCCTTTTTTCCATTGCTAGATGATTTAAATGTCTCATCTCTATCGCTTTTCCCCACCTGGTGCCCAGTCTTGCAGCCATCGGATCCCCTGGGCTCTGTCACAGAGCAGATTTTGGGTAAACCCCAAGTCCAGTTCCCCCTATCATTCAGCCTACAGATTTGGCTGAACACTGAAGCTCCATTTCTGCTTGCTGACAAAGGACAGGCAGAATAACATTATGTCCAGATCTGGCCTGACGTGGACATGGAATCTAACCTGGATGTGTGCCATTTCTGCATCTGAGGTATCAGATGCAGCCTCCTGAACAAAGTTCAGCATACAACATTAGTGGTATTAACTGGAATTTCCTTTATTAGCACCATCACTGTAATTTTCAACTCTGTATCAACATCATGAGTTTCCAAACTCCCTACTGCTCCCACAACTGTTCTCAAACTAATAATTTAGCCCCTTTCTGCTATCCAAAGAAAGCTCATTGTGCTTTCCTTTTAAACCCAGAGAAGAGAAAAATCATTATCTCCCCATTACAGTAGCAGAGAAGCCAAACCCTGGAGCAAAACACAATCCTGTTGAGCTTCTGAGTGCCTATGAGCATCCTAGGAGACAAATGAACTGTCCTTTCTACAGTGGCAGTTTCAGTCCATATTACAGAATATGGTTATTTTGAAAAGGGGGTTAATTTGAAGGGGGCTGGAAGAAACAGAAGCACAAATCCTACCAGGGAACTAGAAAACCTGAGAGCTGCTCAATCCTAATAAATCAAACTACATCCAGAAACATTGAGTACTGCAGTGGAAGTCAAGCCTAGTAAACAGTAAGAAACATCCCCTAGTGCACTTTTGGCCCACAGCATTAGCACAATCCCAAACAGCTCCCAAGTTTGGCTGATAAATCAGAGCATCCCATGAAACTGTTCCCAACAGGCAGTCTACACACAGCCACCCAGGCTGGGATGTTTAAAAAGCCTGTTCACAAGTATGGGTCATTTTGTCCCAGTTGCCTCAGTGTCCAGGAATGTTCCTGGGAACATTTAATTTATTACCATAAACTTAGCCTTAGCATCCCAAAGATCAGAGTCCAAGTGGAAGCCTGGGTGGATTCCAGAAATCCAGGGCTTTTACAGGTACTCAGGAACATGGTACTGCTGAAAGACCCCAAGCTTTGGGAATGTGCATAAGGAAGTCAGTGGGAAACCTTAAGAATCTGTAGACAGCAGTATGAAAACAGTTTGTTTGATATAAATTCCAGATACATTTAAAATATGCCCAGGATCATACTGCATAAATGGAGGCCTACTAGTATATTTATTACTGGTCTGTGCACATATCTAACATTGCTCTAGGCTTGCTCTCAAAACAAATGCTGTTTTTATCTAGTGTCCCTCACCTCCCTGAAACTGATGAGGCAGCCTCATTGGTTCAGGCCCACTGGGGATACAGTCACAACAGCTGTATACAGTCAGTAGCCTCTGTACCTTAAAACTTCAAAGCATTTTTCAGGCTTTGTTATTTGTGTATCACACATGGTCAAGAGACACTGACTCAGTTCAGGATACAGGCTACAAAGACTGCAAATTAATAAACACGGAAGTGAAAGGTAGAACTACGTTATTTACATGAGACAGCAGTATTTTTAGTCAACAGAAAGTTAACACAGCTATAAGCCTACAATTTTTGTTAACTTCTCCTAAAGGAAACTGAAAACATATTCAGGGATCTCCTTCAAAACACTGACCTTCGGTGCTCATGTTTGGTAACCTCACGTGACAGAAATGGAAAGCCCTTTCCATATCAGTGTTTATGATTCATCACTGCAGTTTGCTTTCCTGCAACCAAGCTGACAGATCTGCACTACCCAGCAATAAAGAGACACAAGAAGATCACAATGTCATAGTTATGCCATGGGAACTGCAGGGAAGAGTCTGCAAACTGGTGTCATGGACCTTAACGGACGCTAAGTAAAAAACCCAGGCAGCTGATGAAGCCTAAGCTAGCTCAGGAAAGGCACCTAGCTGGATGATTTTTTCCCAAAGGATAGTAACCGGTGTTCTGTACTGGGATAATATAATGAAAACTTACAAATTCTTCAGTGATGAGTCTGGAAGACAGGCACTGAACAAAGGGAAGTATTTCCCATTTTTATGACTTTAGAATTATCCTCCTAGAATTCCAGTATTCCCAGCCTACATGTGATTAAATCTTTTTCATTAAAACATGCAATGCAGTGTACTAAAGTGAAAAGGAGGGCTGCTGTGTAATTCTCAAAAATAAGCCATTTTTCAGAAATTATACTGCCCATCTCACATCACACAACTGTCTGGCAATCAAAACATAAGTTGAAACCAGTTGTAAATAGCAGACCTTTACTTCCCTGCGGCAGAAAATGAGCCCTTTACCTTTGCACTGCATTCCTTGGCGGAACAGGCCCTTGAGCAGCCGTTTGCAATACTGGCAGATGGTGGGACGAGTGTAAGAGTGAACAGCAAAGGTGTGTGGGACCTTCACTCTGCAAAGCACCATCTTTTCCATCCAGATGGGACGACCACTCCAGGAGGGAATCCTCTTACTCGGCTCTGGGCAGCAGCGCTGGAATGAAGGTGGTGTATGTGATTTGCACCAAAAGAGTTCAGGCTTTTCAAAGTCACAAGTGTCAGGTGAAATCCTTGGTGACTGGAAAAGGGGAAACGTTACACCCATCTTTAAAAAGGGTGGGAAGGAGGACCCTGGGAACTACTAACCTGTCACAGCCTCAGCTCTATGCCATGGAACAGATTCTCCTAAAAGCTATGTTATGAAGGACAAGGAGGTGATTCAAGACAGCCAGCATTGACTTCACCAAGGGTATGTCCTGCCTGACCACTCTGGGGGCCTTCTTCCATGGAGCGACTACATCAGTGGGCAAGGAAAGAGCTACAGATGTCATCTATCTGGACTTCTGCCAGGCCTCTGACAGAGTTCCTGCAACATCCTTCTCTTTAAGTTGGAGAGAGATGGATTTGATGGGTGGACTGTTCAGTAGATATGGAATTGGCTGGACGGTCACATACAGAGCAATCAATGGCTCAATGTCCAGATGGAAATCAGTGACAAGTGGTTTCCCTCAGGGGTCCATATAAGGACCAGTATAATTTTAATAACTTTACTGATGACACTGAAGAATTAAGTCCACCCTCAGCAAGTCTGCAGACCACACCAAGCTGAGTGATGCTGTTGACATGCCTGAGTGACAGGATGCCATGGAAAGGGATCTGGACAAGCTTGAGACATGAGCCCACCTGGACCTCCTAAGGTTCAACAAGGTCAAGTG
This sequence comes from Laterallus jamaicensis coturniculus, assembly GCA_022605575.1. NCBI lineage: Eukaryota > Metazoa > Chordata > Aves > Gruiformes > Rallidae > Laterallus > Laterallus jamaicensis. The sequence continues at coordinate 41,705,495 of JAKCOX010000001.1, forward strand.
TAAGGTCCTGCACATGGGTCAGGGCAACCCCCAGTATCAACACAAGCTGTACGAGCTGGAGAAGGAAGGCACTGAGAACAGCCCTGCAGAGGACTTAGGAGGACTGCTGGATGAAAAGCTGGCTGTTAGCTGGTGATGTGTGCTCCACAGCCCAGAAAGCCAACCATAACTGGGGCTGCATCAAAATCATCATGACCAGCATCCTGGTTAGTCAAGGGAAGCTATTCTGCCCCCCTACTCCACTCACGTGAGACCCCACCTTGAATACTGCATCCAGCTCTGGAGTCCTCAGTACAGGAAAGACATTGAGTTGTTGGAACAACTCCAGTGGAGGTCCACAAAATGAGAGTTGAAATACCACTATTTCCTATAAAGAAAGGCTGAGAGTGTTGGGGCTGTTTAGCCTGCAGAAGAGAAGGTTCTGGGGCAGAATTTACTGCAGCCTTTCAGTACCTAAAGGGGGTTTAGATGGGGACAAACTTTTCAGCAGGGCCTGTTGCAATAGGACAAGGGGTAGTGGTTTTAAACTAAAGGAGGACAGGCTTGAAATAGATATAAGGAATAAATTTCTTATGAGGTTGGTGAAAACACAAGCAGGCTGCCCAGAGAGGTGGTAGATTCCCGCTCCCTGAAAACATTCAAGGTCAGGATGAACAGAGCTCTGCGCAACCTATCTAGTTGAGGATGTCCCTGCTCATTGCAGGAGTGTTAGACTAGAAGACCTTTAAAGGTCCCTTCCAACCCAAACTATTCTGTGATTCTACTTCAGAGGAAAGAAAAATAGTCAATGGGGCTGGGAGCCAAGTGTTGGCTCAGAAAGTGACCAGATAAGAAAGCAACCTGGCCAAGAAGCTTTTAGAGGACATTCTGGTATCATAAAACAATCAAGCAAACACCAGATGGAAAAACCTTGCAGAGAGCAGGAAAGTATTTATGAATCTTTATTTCCACAGAAACTAAAATGCTAAAAACTAACTCTTATGGTTATTTTTTTTGTTTAAAAGCTACCTGGCAAGATTCACAGGCAATACATAGAGACCCCCATTTAGGGGATAAAAAGGAAAATACTGGAGGTAGGCAAACCAAAACCCAATCACTACCTCAAGCTATCAGTTTTAAAAAGCAAAATTCAAAGTGCCTGGATAACTTACTAAGTTAGGAAAAAACTGTTAGAAAAGTGAAAAAGTATTTTTTTAAATTAATACCACAACACCTACACTCCCAAAATCTTTGGAATTACATTAAAACAAAAGCTTTGGCAATTAAAACAAAAAAGTATTGAGTATCATACTGAACATCCAGCAGGATAAAATTACAGTTACCTAATCCCACAAAAAATGTAAAGTAACATGGCCTTGGACATCTGAACTAAAAAATTTTAAGACTGTTCAAAGATGAACCACTAATATGACAGTATATTACTGATCACCTAAGCTAAGTATTCAAAACTAGATAGCAAAGAAGAGGTGTCCACGAGGTATTAAACACTCACATAGAAATCAAAAGTTAAATTCTTTGATAGGAGAAATTATTACAATTCTGTGTTCAACAACTAAATCATACCAAGAGCTATCAACATCAGAATAAGCATGTTTCATGACTCAAGATGAGGCTTCACAGCCTCTGGCAAAAAAAATTTTAAAAGCTAAGTGTTATAGAAAAATTCTATACTATTTATATGTAAGAAAGTAAGAAATGCTATACTGTAAAGTAATGGAATTAGGTAAGTAGGAAAGACTGTCAAAAGCACTGCTTTTACCCCACAGTGAAAGCAGCAATGAAACAAATGGATCTAATAACTGCCTGTTCTGCCTTACAATCCCAAAGCAGTTACAGTATAATCAATAACTTCTCAGCAATCATCATTAGCCATTATAAAAAAGAGGTATTAGGGATGATGGATGGGTTTCACTGTAAGCCCTTCTTTCCCTACACCCTCCTTGACAGGGCTTTGGGTGGTTTTTTTTAGATTAACTATGTGGAAAGTGTAAGAGCACATGAGGAACACTTTCCTCTCCCAGCATAAAAGCTTACAATTTGTACTGCTTTAGCCAAGTATTCTACACTGATACCATAATCACAGAATGAATCTGCATTACAAAGAAGGCAAGGTATTTTATCATTCTTGAACCTAAAGATCTCATAGTTCATACAACCAGAAGTGACAGGCTCATGTATAACAAAGTTATACATGAGTTGTAATTTATTTCTCACAGTAATACCAGTCATCAGTAAGTGTCACAGTCTAAGACTCACCAGGTTTTAAAACGAACTAAAACCAATCATAATGGTTAAGCTCAACTCCCTCATACTCATTATGAGCCACCTACAACACTATCTAGTTCCACAGAAGTTAAAGGATTTAAAACCAGACATTTTCCCCTTTCACATTACATACTTCCTCAGAGGCAGAGGATGTGTTCTCAGCTTGTGCTGGTCTCGGAACTGAAAGCCCTGCTCCTGGTAAAGACACGTTAGACAGGCGCCTCTTTCTCACTCCACTGCAGTTATTTGGAATCTTGAAGGCACAGCGCTTATGGTAGTTTAACCCACAACCTGAAAGAGAAGAGGCTTTTAGACCAAAAAAAGCATCCCAACATTCAAAGTTAAAAAAAAAACCAAAACAAAAACCCACACCACAAAACACTACTAATACTTTGATAAAGCAGTTAAAAAGATGATCCAGGAAAATGGTAAAGAAATAGATTTTTCCTATTAAATTCTCCTATTTTAGTGTTCTTGATGCAATCTACAGAAACAGCATTTTGCACTATGTGCTAAAATACTGGTCCTCAAGGTCTAAGATGCTGAAGCAGCTGATGGCCCCCCTCACAACTTCCCTTCACCGGGAGGTTTTCATCACTCCCTGACTTTGGAGCACAAGAGCCAAGGAGAAACCAGTGAGCAGGCAGCGTCAGTACCTGACAGCAGAGCACTCTGCAGCCAGCTGGATGAAGGCCATAAGGAAAGGGATTCCCCTGTGGGAGTCTCTCCAAAGTATGTGCTCCTTGTGCAAAGAACACACACTTGAAAGCTAGGTCTTTTATTTTTTTCTTGCTTTCCAAAGTGAGAAACAAAAACAATTCTTAAGTCATTTGCCCAAGGTCACACAGCATTTGTGTTACAGCCAGGATCCTGATGCACAACCCACTCCAACTCTATGAAATCCGACATTTACATTGTGCTAACAAAATGGAACAAGATACGATTTCTTTTTCCTCATCTTATATATACACACACACACAAAAAATCAAAAACCCCCACAAAAAACCAGACCTACCTTCACATTTTAATCCTTGTCGTACCAAACCCCAAAGCATCTCTCCGCAGTAGTCACAAAAAGTAGGAGCCTTGTAGGAATGCACATAAAGTGCATGAGGACGAATCTGGAAATCTTCAACTGTAGCCAAAGCTTTTAAAAAATTGCAGTAAGTTATGGTTCTTACCACAGGATCAACAAGGATTTATGGAAAGAATATGCTGTTTTTAAAAAGGCAGATTCAAAGAACACTAATGGGCTGTTTAGCCATCAGCATTTTACAGCAGATCACTTAAATATGCATTTAGAAGATTATACAGTTTTCAGTAAGCTTTTTCACTGAGGAAAAAAAATCTGCTACCTTTTGTAGGCTAATGGCCACAACTGATCAACAGAATGAGTCACGGTGTTGAAAACCTCACTAAATTGAGAAGGCAAATACAGTGGGCTTTGCTAAAATCAACTTAACAGTAAACATCTGAAACAACAACTAAATTTCCAAGATGTTTTGTAAACTACATTTTCAAAGAAGGACAGTTGTACAGGTTAAATTTTATCTTCTAAAAGACTTTTTCAGTAAATGCTTATTAGCTTGAACTCTGTGTGTATCAAAACAGAACTGTGGATAGTTTTCCCATGGAACACTGAACACTTCACTAACAGTGTTCTTTTTCTTAAACAAGCATCAATTTAAATGAATTTCTGTCAACCCAAACTGGTATTTTACACCAACATTGCCTTGTTCTGATGGTTATCAGTCTTTGAACAAATACGTATTAAAACTTCCACTTCTCATACCTCACAGTTTAAAAACCCTGCTGAAAAAGATTTACATATCTTCAAAATGCCTTGGTTTCTGCTGTCTGTCTGTTTATAAGGAAACTGTCAGACACTGTCACAAAACGGCACACAGGACTCCAACTACGCCGTTCACTGGAAGCAATCAAGCTCAAACCAAGATGATCAACTACTGGATGTCCTAGACATGCCTAGAACAGTAGGTCCTGAAATGCAGCCAAAGAACTCTGCCTTAACACTCTGGAGATCATACTTTATTGACCCAATTTACAAATCCAATCCATGACAGCCAAGAGCTCTCTCTTTCTAGGATGCAACCTCAGTTGAGGACTTAGTCCTCAAAGTCTGAAAGAACTGCTCAGTACTAGTCCAGTTGGTATTTGCAGTTGGCTTTTGGTTGAATTTGCCAGGGTACTGATGAAATTCAATTCAAACCAGACAGGGTTTGTGTGGTTTCTTTATCCTGTTCTTGAAGAATACTACAGGTTAATAACTATGACTAAGAACTAAAAAAAAAACCTGTTTTCAAACACTACAATAACCCTTAGGAATCTATCCTTGTAGGTCTGATTCAACTACTACACTTCTATGAAGCCTTTTGGCAGAATAAACCATCAACAGCCAAAGCTGTGGAACAAAGCGACAAATATAAGGAAAAGCCAACACAACAGGGTTGGAAGAACAAATCCAGAATCCTACCTGTTATTTCAGCTTCAATAATTATAATGAACTTGTATTGTTGTAATTATAAATCCATATTATTATAATTCAGATTTATTTTAAAAAAAATAAACCTGAAGAAGATTTAAAAAAATGGCAAAGAAGCAGTAACAGAACTCAGTACTGAGTTATCAATACCACTTGGATTTTCTCAGAAACCTCGATCTAAAACAAGTGACCCTGTGTAAGAGCTCAAGGCAAGCATCATGATAATGTTCCATGAAGTCCTGTTTTCTCTTAATCTACTGAAGAAAGCCTTGTTCCACCATTACAACAATACCTACCAGAGAGCACAACCTCAACAAGATCTCCCTCGTGTATCTCCTCTGCTGATGTAATCCGTTGCAAAATATTATCTGAGTTCAGGTCATGACGGAAAAGGAGAATTTTGTCATACATGCCAAAGAAACCACACTCAGGGAACTGCAACAGAAAGCAAACTCTAAATTAACACATCATCTTTGACAATCTCACCCATAAATGTTTTTAATAACAGCTACAGAGCTTGAGTAGTTTAAGCATTCTACAGAAACAAAATTCCTCATTTTTGAAGAACTGATGTGTTTTCTAAACTAAAGTGTAGCATTAAAAGGTTAAAAAACACCCCAAACCACAACAAAAACATATAAAAAATAACCACCAAGTAAAACCCATCAATACCAACTTCTTCCCTGTTTCCACCTCCAACAGTGACACTTTTTTCAAACCTGAACAGAAAAAAATGTTAGGGTTTTTGTTTCTCTGGGTTCTTAATCTCTCAGACCTGCATAATCTGTCTGGCACCCAAAAGCTAACATAGATCTTTCTAACTGAGAAACTACTGCCCACAGCACTTATTTCACAGACATTACTGTCAAACAGGCAGATATTCAGCTCAAGACATGCCAGTAGCACCTGTCACACCTTTCTTAAGGAGCAAGCCAAGAGAGGCTCCATGTCACTGTTTTACAACAGTTTAGACTAACAGGTACAAGAAAAGGAGAACTCAATTTGCCCCAAAGACAGAAGGTAGCATTGCACATCCATATAGGGAAGAGATACGCTACGTAACACACCACTTCATGATGCTTCAATGAAAATAGCTTCCTTATTCTGTATTTTCTCCACTCTTCAAAATACTGTCAAGTGTGAGTAAAACTTCTTAAAACAAAAAGCTTAAAATGTAAACTGAGGATTCACAAAGAAAAAGAGCAGGGATAGACCCTGGAGAGGAATGAGTACCAATCAACCGGCTCTTTCAGCCTTTTTATTCAAACAAGAATCCGAACTCAAGGTGGCAACACACACACACACACACACACACACACACACACACACTCTCCACAAAAGAAAACAGGAAAAATAGGGGGAGGGATAGAAAAGCACACAACAAGCTTTAATTAGGTAACAGACTACAGTTTTGTAATTTAGATCTTGTGCAGTCAGTAAATAACAGGGTCTATATTCCATGAAGCTTGTGGTATATTAATTGTCCTTCAGTAAAACAGTCAAAGACTTGTTTGTACCAAATCAAAGACATAATGAAGGTATCCGCCACGCCCATTGTGTTCACACTCCCTTCCCATTCAGAGAGAAAATAATTTCCTCTTTCCGGTAGCAATTTTAGCCAAAATATTAAGTTAGCCTTCTCTGTTATGGTGTGCACACCCTACACATTCACAGTACACAATATTGAAGAATCTCCATGCCCTGGAACGCATACTGTCTACTAGGAGAGTCAGAAAGAGAGGCAGAATGTGTGCCATTTAGTCCTGCAAAAGCAAAAGATGGACCTGAAAAAATTAAAGACACCAAGAAACTGATTTACTGGGCTGATGCCAAAGCAGCAGGCTGCTTTCTCTGCCTCCCAACTCACTCTTGGGTTCCCCATATAAATTTGATACACTTGTACTCTGTACAATAGCCATGAGGGTACAAATATGACCACAGAAATCTATTCCCTTAAGCCAGATGCTTTTAAAACCTTTATACAATAAAAGGCTATTGCTTAAAATCCCTTAGGTCATCTCGAATTGCCTCTAAGAACTCCCCTCTAACCATATTTTACTGCAGTACATTCACCACTGGAATAGGCTGCCCTGGGAGGTGGTGGAGTCTCCTTCTCTGGAGATATTCAAGATCCATCTGGACGCCTATCTGTGCAGTATGAGCTAGGGAGCTGCTTTGGCAGGGGGGTTGGACCCGATGATCTCTCGAGGTCCCTTCCAACCCCTACAACTCTGTGATTCTGTGATCTGCTCATTCACCTTGATAAATATCAAATATCCATGAATATTCTGAAAATTAAGAGTTTTCCAATCTCCCAAAGATTATTTGTATTAGGAAAGCAGATTAAAATCTTAAGAATTAGCTGAGCTGCCCAAATACGTGTCTCAGTGTCTCTGCATGCATGCACACAACTGGACTTCAGTCATAACATACAGAGACACAGCACACCAGTAATTCTTTCAAAGGAACTGACAGTCCTTCATATCTTAAACGGTACATAGACCTGCTTTAAACTCTAACTTGAAATTCTACTGTACCTCAATTAACAAGAGAATGAGTTATATTTACATTCTTAATAAGTGCTGTGAGCTTTTATTCCTTGATACTATACACACTGTTTAGTCAGGTATCACATCTTAATGCTAGTATCAACAAGAGAAAGCTACTGCATCAATGCTACAATCAATTGTATCCTCCAGGTCAGTTATTTAACAGCATGTTGCTACTGATGTACTACAAATAGAAGTTAATTCCAACAAAAGGCAGAGAAAAATCAACCTGAATATCATATGTACCTGCCTGCAGATACACATGGCACTTTTTATTATTAATGCTGATATTAATTCAGCTGCCAGGAAGGACAACTGATGCTTCAGAGAATCATTTTCAACTATTGCCTCTTCACATTAAGTTCACAGAAGCACCAACAAACCACACATTTTAAGAAACTTCTAAGATAATTCACAGGCTTAAGTCTTCCTTTGGATAGAGATATATCTGTTTTCTTTTTTTTATTCTTTCAGACCGTAAACCTATCATGCAGCTGCCAGAACATCTCTACACATAATCCCCCATGCCAGTAACCAGAGGTCACATAATCACACACCCAGAAGCACTCGTTTTAAATGCTATGACCATATGTATTTTTTCCATGTGCACCTTTTACTCAGTCTCATGTACAAATCTTGGATTTATTAAAATGTTTTAAACTCCACATTAATTCTGGTGACTAAAAAGCATTAGTTAACACAATAAACAAAAGTTACAGATGAATACCCAAATCCTCTTTGTGACACCAAGTGTAACCATTAAAAAGATGAGACATTAGATTCTGTAGAAAGCAACATCAACATCAATTCCAAAGTCTGCAAATAACAGCATAATGTCTATAATTAAGATTTAGTTTTCAAATAAATTCCAACAGCCAAATTAATCTCTATGGAATAAACATACTGTAAAAAAAAAAGTTAATCATCTATTGTAGATTGTGAGAACTGCAGACATGAAAATCTGAGTTTGGTTTCACACTAATTACATCAACCTTTTAAGCTGTGTATTGTGAACATTTATGATACTGCAATTACATGTCTTATTACCTTATCTCAAAACAAGTACACAAACACATGGATGAAATGACTGTGGAAGGTTGTCTGGTTTTCTAACTGTAATATTTAACTTTGTATGAGGTAATTCCTCTACTTACAAGCTTCAGCTTGATCAGCAGCCTCTTGACTAAGATGCAGAATTACAATCCCAGGCCTAACTAACAATAACCTATACTAGTATTTATTGCAAGAAGTCTATCATTGAAGCACAGGCTTCGTATAGAGTTTCTATAGATATATGTGACAGACTTGGTCCAGGACACATTTTCTTATGCATTGGGCATGCCTAATCTCCATTTCTAAAACAAGTATTCCAAAACCTAAAAAAGTTAGAGATAACCTGCTCATTGGTACTAGAGTTGCAGCTGCCACAAGGTTTTCCTGAATCCCCAACAGGGACAGGTATAGCTGAGGAACCTTGCAACAGCTCCCTTAACCATCCTGCCTCTTAGGTTAGGTGCTTGTCTAGGTGTCTGCAAAGAAGTACAGAGGTTGGGCAGCCCATACAACACCATGCCTAGCTCCCCTGAGGCCCATCCCAGGAGACATCAGCCCATCAAAGGCCCATCTCCACATGCCAGAGAGTCACAGAGGCAAAAGGGCAGGTGGCAAACCCAAATTAAGGACTCTGAGAAAAGGCTAGCGCTGGGAGCGGCCTGGAACAGCATGTCTCAGGAGAGCCTCAGCCCCAGTTTCCGGCAATAAAACCCAACAAGGTAACTCAACGCTACAGTAGCTTTTGGACTGAGAGGATTTGCTGTCCAATAATATGGAACACATCATAAAATGCCGTAGGATTAGGATCGTACAAGACATTGTATGGAATGTTTATGAAAGGAACAAAAGGCAAGAAAAGAGGTAATTCAGGGAGGAACAAAAATAGGGAAAAATCAGAGGGATAAGAAGATTACAAAGGCTGGTCACCTGTAAAAAGAGGCTGGTCAGAACAACTGTCCAGCCATGCCCTGTCCCTGATCAGCACCATCTGTTCTACCTTTTAATTAAATTCCATTTCTATTATCCTGGATGATGGGTTCTCATTCTAAGCACATGTGTACGCATAGGGGTCTGAGTGCCAGCAACTAGAGCCAGAACACAGGTCAGAGGACCTGTTTGTCCAAGTGTCAGTGACTGGAGGGACCAGATTGAGTAAAATCAAGACTCTGAATATCCAGGTGCCAGCAACTGCAAAGACCAAGATCCAGCAGCTGCTACTGGGCAGAAGGTGCCTAAGTCCAGCTGCCGCAGACATCCACTATGTTGGTGGGGGGCAAGGGGGCAATGTGGGGGTGGGTGTGTGCCCACTAACAGACCTTCACCCTGAACCAGCAGAGAAGGGTACAGGATGAGACTACTGGTGGTGTCTGTATTCATGTGGGTGCTCTGTGGGCCTCTGTTGATTTGTGTGTGCACATGTATGCACTGCACACCTGCATCCAAGTGCCTGTGCCACCAACATGGTCAGCCTCACTACTGGTTGGACCTTGGGCACTGAGCACCCTCATCTCTGCCAGGAGGCTGTCAGATTTAATCGTCCCAAAACTTTAAGTCTGATGAACAAGTCTTGCCCTCTCCTCGCACAAACACCCCGGCCTGCATGATTCCCCTGTTACGAAAGAAGAGGCCCTAACACAAAGATGCCTCTCTGACTGCTCCCTTCCGCACACTTCAGCTCGGATTACTCTCCTCTGCCCCCAGTACAGCCCCACGCACCCAAGCAATGGAAGTGCTGGCTGGCTGCCCTCTGCACGCCGGCCCTGATGAGCTGCAGGTGGCCCCTCAGAGCCGGCGCCTAAGGCACTGGGCCAGGCCTCAATAGGGGAGCTGTGCAAGCAGCTTGGCCCCTCACAGGCGTGCAGCGCCCTGCTCTCTCCTCCACTCCCCAGTACATTCGGGAATACAGCATTCCTTGCTAGCACCTTAGCCAGAAGGCTATGTGTGGACTGCTGGCCAAGAATAACCTCATCGATTAACAAGGGTTTTATTTCAAGTGGTATCTTTTAAACAGAATTTTTTACACAGAGCTTAAGCCATGTTCAAGTTGCAAACTACCAAATTTGTCTCTCTTCTACTTGCAGCAAAGCACAGCTTTTATAGCCTCCCTTACGCTCAATTACACAAAGCTGTTAAGGAAGAACACTATCCAGCTCCTTTGAAGTGTTAAGAGCTCATAATGTAAACTTGAAAACAAAACTCAAAGCAGAATTTTTTAAAGCCTGTTTTATCTTATGGGATTATACAGCTATTACTTTCCTGCATAAAAGCCCAAAGCATCTACACAGTGACTCGGAACATATAAACTGCTAATCCCAGCATTACCATGCTTCCTAAAAGCAGAAAGATGACTGTTCCCACTGTTAACAGTTCCAAGAGAGCATCTAACGACAGGAAACCACTTGCGGGAAGTCTACGTATGCGATAGACCGTGCCAGAATCTCTGGTACACCAATACCATCAATTTATGTAAAGAATGTATGCAATCCATTGTATTTGGGTGGTAGTAGCACAAGTAACACCACCAGTGCATTATTGCAGATGCATGGAGAAAAACAATCGGTGTTATCTAGCAGGCTTATACTGCAAGTAGTACATTATGTCTAGTTTTAATTGACAGTGCGTTACACCGTTCTTTTTACCCAGCAGCCAGCACTGCTGGAGTGAAACACAACTGAGGCTTCTTTCTATCTTGGCAGTAACTGAAAAAATCCATCTACTTCAAGTTCCAGGACTTACTTTACAAAGTTCTGGACCAGTCGCCAAAAATTCACACTAGGGAAAAGCGTAGGCGGATATTGTTTCAAGGTCCAATATCTCATGACCCAACATAACTCAAAACAAATGCTTCAAACCACTGAAAGTTAATTCCAAAGTCTAATGGTGCAAAACACCCATTACCTTGGAAAGTTTCTTCCTTCACTGAAATCATTCCAATCTATTATCCCAAGTCCCTACCCAGCTATTCACTCCCACTCTTTAGAGCTGTGTGCCAAATCACATTATCACACACAAAATGAGCTTCAAACATGTTGCATGAGATCTGTCCCTCACCAGATGCCTCAATACAGACATACTTGGACTACTGCTTGGCTAGGTTTTCCAGCATAAAAACCTATTACCATGCTGGAAATACTAATCTGCCCCACATAGACCAGCCCTGTGCCCCCACAGTACTCCCCAGCTCCCATCTTCTCAAAGGCACGTTTGCTTCTCACATCTCAACTCTGTTATTCCGTTGCCCTATTTAGCGCATATGAAAAAAAGCAGATGACAAATCAAGTCAGCAGATCAACAGGGGCAAAAAAAGATCTGAGCACAGCTGATGAATACAAAACATAATTTGCATTAATTTTACAGCCATTCAAAAATAAGCACTGTGAATTATTACAAGCTTAACCTGGAGAAAAACCCAGGACAGTCACAGTACTGTTACCTATATATTACTTCAAGATGCTACTGGAAGAGTTGTGGAGATACATTTGTAAAATGATGGACAGTAATATGATCCTTGCAATACAATTCTTTTACTTCTCAATATGTTATCTTCTAACACTTGAGAAATATTAAGCTTCAAGTCAACACCTCTGTCACAACTTGGTTCCCCATTACCATGACAGTATCCAAACCTTTGGAAGACAGGTCATATTAACTCCACACGTTTTGTTCTGTTCACAATATGACAAAGTATTTTCAAACAAACACTTCTCCCTCCCTTCAACAGCCCTCACTGAAGGGGTAGCTATCCAAACTACTTTAATTCAGCCCTACTAAAGCTTGAATTCCTTGGTATATAGCTAATACAGGGAGACAGTTAAGTGTCGCTTGGTTAGACAAGTCTACATATACATTTGTGTGTTCATGTCAGACCTTTTTTCTCCCCCAATTACCAAAGCAAAGTGAACACATCTCCTCACCTGTCTCCCCCTTGTCTCCCAGTCTACTTCATCTTCAAAGAAAACTGGCTAGTTTTCCAAGCAATCCCAGGACTTCAGTTACATAGCGATTATCAAAAATTAAATCCCACCTAGTCTAATTAAAATAATAGGCAGGTCTATCAAAAAAGTGCATAGAGGGAGGAATACATTCCATTCAGATTACTGAAATTATTAACAAAGCAATACAATGTCCTGGGACTGCAACACTTAAAAAACATGAAACAACAGAAATAATAGAAATATTTACAAGCAAGTATAATACACAAAATGTAACTCCTTTTAAACAGTTATACTTCTAGTGCTTGTGTTCTCAACACCTTAGGCAGTTCAGTGTCTTGAAGAAAAGTGTTTACATGTTAGGTATCTGTGTAAGGCCTGAATTCAGGCAAGTCAACATAATGTGGTGAGGAAACAATTACGGAATTCACGCTAGTAAGAAAACATAAGTACTTAAGAAAAGTGCTTAGAGTAAGAAAACGTTAAGGTGGCAGAGGAGACAACATTCAGGTAAACAATGACACCTTAAGGACTCTGCCTATGGAAAGATGACCAAAAAACCAAACGATGGAAAAAAATAGCCAAAAGATGAAAGAACAGAGCAGCGCAAACACAATAATCAAGTAGAAAGGAGTTTGCACACAATTACAAATTTGCTTTTGAGAGACAATTTACAGGTGCAGTTGAAGGAGAGTGATCACATGAGGATGAAGAAAAATTAAGACAATAAGATTGCTGGCAAAAGCAAAGGCACCAAACACACCGGAGTTACAGGAATTAAGATGAAAGCAACAGGTGCTAAATAAAGGTTTCAAGCCTAAACATAAGATCATTTTGAGATTGCTACAAAGAAATAAATATTTTTTTTACAAGTACTAAACATGGAAGCGTTCAGCAAGAGCAGCAATGTAAACACTGTTGGTGGAGTAGGCTTAAGAACAAACCTGAAACAGACAGGGCATGGAAGGAAAAATTACTTTTGGAGGTCAACTATGTAAGATACAAGATAAAACAAAAAATCCTAGGCTGGATCCAATTTGGTAAGAAAAAGATAAGGTAGGAAACAAGTGCAGCAAACATGAATGAAACACTAGAAATATACAAGGGCAGAGAAAGAAGAGGACAAGAGTGAACAAATAAGTTTGGTTTGGCTTTTTCTTTTTCCTTTTTTAAAATTTAAGACATATGGGAGCACCATGTTATGAAAACATGGAAGAAAAATTTGAGATAGTTTTCTTAATCAGTAAGACATAAGAAATACCACTTCGTTAGGTGGCTGCCATTTGTGTGGGTTCAGTGAAGCAGACAAAGAAAAACCTAGTTTGGAAGATTAAGAAACATATTGTATGAGCAAACAGCATATCAGTAGTCAAGTCAAAGAGAGGGCAACAGTTAGAATGGATAATGAGAATTTCAGGCAAACACTCTAACTGGCCTATTTCAGAGCAAAATGTAGCAAAGCCATTGGAGGAAAAGATGTAAAGGAGGAGGATGTTGAGTATGACCGAAAATGAAAAGGATGAAGGTTTGTAGATTAAAAAGGTAGATAAGGGAAGTGTCAAAATCATTTTTCAAAAACGTTTAAGAAAAAAGTTTGATAAAACCTGCAGGTATTGATACTATACAAGCAATGGCATAACTTAGAGCTCTTAGTTTAACTAGAGCAAAATAAACAAGTTAGAACAAAGTACTTATCGTATGCTGTTCCACATAATTCTTGATTTGCAGGCAGTGGAGCATCACCACATGCAAATTCCTAGTTTGAAGCTAGTAAGCCTTATGTTCTACTTCATGTCCTCTTGTGCGAGGAATGAAGAAGCAGTATTTAAAACAATATTAGAACTTGCCTCTGTAATATCTGATCATTGTGCAGGGACACGCAATGTCCTCTGCAATTTATGCTACACATTTTTTTCTGCTTCTAAACACACTCCCTCTCTTCCAGCATTCGTGTATGTTTATGCTTTGGTTCCTATTCAGATTCCCCCCAAGATCTGTATGTGTGTCTGGTACTTTAACATACAGCAATCTAGATCAGGAACAAACAGATAAAATAGATTGAGAATATAACCAAGAATCTTTTGCAGCATCCCTAAAAAGTCTAAAGTTAGGGTTTTCTGAAAACCTCTATCAAGCATTCTAACATACAATACCCCTAACATAGCTCCCCAAATTTAACTTAAAAGTTTGAAAAAAGTTTTTGCTCCTCTGCTAATGTTTAGAATATTTTTAACAGAGCTGAGACACATCAAATGTTTGCATTACTCATCTCGCTCTCCTTGCAGACACATGCCTCTAGTTTCACTTCTGTTGATGTTACTTTTAAGTACCCTTCTGCAAAACCTGAAGAAGCTACACTGACCAGCAGCTTCTGAAGCAGGAAGCACAGTTGACCATCAACAATACAGCAAGAGTGGCAATACAGAAAGCACTATGAAAGCATGTTACGTAAACACAGTATTTATTTCCTAACTAAAATGCTCTCCTTCACAGGCTTCTGCAGGACTGTTTTCCCCACAGTGGGTTCATTTCCCCCAAAAGCAATAAAGATAAGGCATCTAAGTTATTTTTTTAAAAAAACTTTTGAGAATGCTACGATTGCTTTTATAAAAGTTAAAATCCAGCCTCCCCAGAGATCTGCTCAAAGTCCTAACCAACATTTTTGATACTGAAGTTGTAGTCATCAATAGAGCTAGGCAGGCAGTTCAAGTCCCCAAGCAAATGAGGAAGAACATCTGAAATATCTTTTTTTGTTCAAGATATGTAGAGAATACAAGCCTGAAATGTGTGAATTAAAAGCACCATTAAAAATAAGGAAACGTCCATTTAATTCTAGCAAAGATACCACTCAAACCAGAAGAAAAGCCATAAATGATTCTAAGTAAAAGATACATTCTTCCTTTTTTTTATTAAAGCAGTACAACAGTCTGCTAAACACAGATCTATCACAAGAACAAACTCTACAGTATCCTGAAGGTACTGGTTGAGAAAATGCAGTTTTAGCAGGCTGTGGAAAACCAGAGGAAAGAGAAGCTTGAATACCGTTAAATCTCAAAGACATGCTCAGTAGCTTCAAAGCTTTCAACTGGAAAAAACAGGCAGCCATATGCATGACAGTAGACACATGAGCACGGCTTATAGTTTTTACATAACTATAAAATTGGCTATATATTAACAGTAGTGTATTTAATGTCCTTGCAACAGTCACCAGAAAAAAAAGTCAGAAGGCATCGCTGTCAAATAGAGGCTTGAGGGAGGATATTGCAACCTGTGCACTGGCTGCAAAGCTACTTATGAAAGATGAATCCACCATACATAAGGTTGTTTGCTGCCTGCAAACGTGTTCTCACTGAGCAGTCATTTTCTGGTAGCATCAGCTGCAAGACAGCATAAACTGAACCAAAGCCAGACAAAAGAGGAAAACAGATCATCAGTTCTGCAGTAGACCAGGCTCAGTATAAAGTTTTTTGAACTATAACAAAAACTTGAGCTAAACTTTTAGCTGAGCCTGCCAAAAGAACAGAAAGGAAAAAGAAAAGTAAGTGTGAATGTATACGTTTTCATCTTTAAGATAGAAGACAGGAAATATGCAGATGCAAAGAGAGGGAGTTGATACAGAAAGAAAAAGCGGCCCCTAAAATGGCTGCGAAAAAGTGCACCTAACAGGAGTGGCAGAAAAAAGGGTTGACCCAAATAACTTGTCTCCTCAGAAGAGAGCTAACATGCTGAACTATATTTTGGTAGCCTATAAAGTCATCCTGAAATCAGCTTGCTTGCTTGCTTGACAACTAGTTTGTGAAAATATGAAAGATGAGGTAAAGCTGTGAAATGGGGGAAGAGACACGCAAGCATATGCAAATGAGACCTCATCTAACGTTCTCATTTACTTTCTTTCAAGCGATTAAGTGAAAAAGAACCATCTAATAAAACTAATCAACAAAAAGCCACGGAGAAAATTCAAATAAACTACCTTCAACTCACTCCTTCCCACTGACCCCTGGCCTTGAGGGAAGAGACCAGTTATTTCTTCATTGCTTTATGAAACAACGCTACCTACTTTTCAGGTTGCTTAGCAGTATCTACCTACCTAAGATAAAACTTAGATCCAAGGGCAAGTTCACTATTATTTCCTTCCTAGAGAGTCAGACCTTGCAACAGCTTAACCAAGACACATTTGAAAAGCATACTAAGATTTATTTTTTTTATTTATTTCTTGGCTGCCCCCCCATTAATACAACATATGGACTAAGGTGTGTATTCTTTATGTGGAAAAACAGCAGCAGGACAGCATTAGCTGTTTGGTGGGGGTTTTAATAGTTAACTGGAAACAAGAAGAAAAGCCAGTATCATGCAACTCTTCAGTGCACTTCTTTAACTAAATCGGTCCTTTCATTATGGCTGGCTATACTGTTTCAAGAATACTCCTTCAACAGTAGTAAGCACATACTAGTAAAGACTTAGAATACCCAGTGACAATCACTGAAAGAAAAGAAATATTCTCCATACTAAAAAGCTAATTCTTGCAGAAAATTTACTCCTACATCTTCTTTTACTATATTTCACAAGGAAGAGAGTCAAAGGAGGGTTTACTCCCTTTAAATGAAAAGCTTCTATCTCGGGAGTTCTCCTTTGCACACAACTGCAAACATCTAACACAGATCTTTGCCACAGTACCAAACTTCTCAACACACTCCAGTCACACACTGTTATTACTACAGCATTCTGTTACACAACAACTGTTGTCATCAGCAGGACCCAGAGGCGTCATACCATACCTTCTGGTAAACTATAGAGCACACGAGGTCTTTAACAGCAGAGAGGGACAGGTCCTGAGCTTCAATGGTGACAGTCTCCCGAGTGAGACCGATCTGCAGGAGGAAGGAGACCCCATGCATAGAGCCCCGGGAGTTGGTGAGGCTCTGGGTACTGAAACTGCCATTGGAGAGTCGACTGGAGAGTCCCGATTGCGGACTTGAGGACAAAGTTGGGGTTTGCGGTGCAGCAACATGACACGTAGGTGGGGAGAACTTCTGTAAGGATGGGGGAGAAGAGTTGTTTGCTGACATCTGACTTGCTTTACTCTGTCGAGATCTCCCTAGTAGTCAAATTCTAAGAAAAATACGTTGTCAGTTCTTGGTTTGAAATGAAACGAAGGATAACGTAGCTTTCCCTTTCTTAGTTCAGTAAAACACCCCTGACCAGTAAAACTTATTTTTCCCTTTCATTCTGTGCAAGCCAAAGAGTAAAATAATTTCAGCTGTAAGTTACTTTAAATTAAAGGTTCTTTTTTCCGCAGTTACAATCAGCTGATCAAAAGCAGATTGTCTGTCCTTTAGCACCACGTCCAGACAACAGAGGCTTACATAAAGGCCTCACAGAAATACATCATCTCTGCTGTTTTATACTTGCCCTTCATTTTTATGCACTAAAAAAAAAAGAAAAGCTGGAAACACAGATGGAAATAAACGCTGGTAACTCATTAAAAATATCCTTGTTCCCCTAATTCCACAGATCACATCTTAAATGCAGGCTCATCTTCATATAGATAGCCTCTTAAAGTGAAAAAAAAAAGTATCCTTAAGGAACAACAGAAGTCCACGTATGCGATGAATCTACTCCTCCTTCAGAAAGTCTTCTCTGAATTCACAGGACACAGTTAACTTGGAGATCAGTGAAGGTATCTAATTTCATTTTTATAAAATATTTTAGCGCAGGAAATGCAGGAGCAGAATGTCTGAAGACACAATCACATTAAATGTAATCTCTAGCTTCAACCAGATAATCTCCAGCATTTTGAAACGTTGTACTCTGCCTGTAGGGGAAAATATAGAGTTGTTATTCACGTGAAATGCATAAAATTGCACAGCAATGTCATAACCACTCTACTTTGAAGCAGCAGGATCACCAGCTCCTGGTACTCCAACGTGTTATGTAACGTTTTCTACTTCGAACTTGAATTTATCTGTTTTCCCACTGTGCGATACGCAAATCAGACCTGATACTGCCCAGTACGTCAACACATCTTTTAATTAACTGCAGTTTAGCAGAGCAAAGCACAAAACAGTTAAGAAGGTAAAAACAAAGCTAAACAAAAAACAAACAAAAACACCCAAACCCCAACCAACCAAACAAAAAAAAAAACAAAAAAGGGGGAGAGTAGATCACATCGCTGCTCCACAAACCTATACTGAGAAACTGGTGGAAGGAAATTTATATGCATTGAAATGTCAAAACTAACATCAAGCTAAAACTGACAAAACCTCCATGTAGCATCTACTCAGGACACCATTTTAGTACTTTCTTTCGAGACAACTGAAGAACATCTTGCCCAAACTCTCACTGTAGGAAGACATGCATATCATACAATTGAGTACTGGTGTGGGGAGGAAGAATAATGCTCACATGCCTGATTAATAAAGCAAGTCTGCTACAACCATTTAAAAGAAATAATTTCACAAGTACAGGCTCAAAATAGTTGTTACAAGATGCTGTGCTACCTGATTTGATACATCAAGCATTTCCAAAGCAACTGAAATACTATAAAAGAATCATGTCTAGACTCCCCATGCAACTCCTGCCATAGAAAGAGTGGCTGCAAATGCAAAAATCACTCAAAGACACAGATACTACAGTTTGCCAACAGATTTTAAAGGAGCACAGATCTATATAAGACACCAAAACCAGTAAGCTCAAGTATTTTTTCCTTCCCTTGGGTACAAAAAAAGAGAGATCTCAAAGAGAATATTACTAGGATTAAGTGAAATGAAGTTTTAGAAAAGGAGTGTCACAGTCTATCACACACAACATAAACTGTCCTTACTAGAAATAAGGCTGAAAACTGGTAGAACAGTCCATTTAATAGATTATTTACCAGTGTAATAACCCGAAAACCTACTGCCACTGCATTCTTACAAGTAGATAAGGAAAGAGAAGCACATGAATTGCAATGCTGAGAGGAAAATAAGCTCTTGGTTCTGCGATAAACATTCCTAAGAGAGGCTCCAGAAGAGAAAACAAATTGATACCAACCAAATTTTCAGCACAGGTATCTACAAACTGTTGCCTTCAAACACTGAAAAGGGCTGCTCAACGTTTACCAACCACACCTGGAGAGGCCACTTCTGCTTTAGAGAATGCACTAAACAGGATGGAGGTGAAGGTCATGAATAGGAAGAACAAGGCCAGCGACAGTGACATTTAAATAAAGCAGCTTCGCAGTGCCTTCACCTTTGCTTGAAGACGACTTTTTTTTTGTTTTCTATGTATTGTTTTTTTCCCTCCCTCACTTCTCACAGATGCCAGAGATAGCAAACACCAAGCCTTAGGGGCAGACCTGAATTAAAACCAGTTAATACCTAACCAACCACAGAGAAAATGGAAGAGCCACATAATGTCAAAGAATTAATGGGTCTACTAAACAAGTGTAATTTAGACAGTGCAAACACGCTGCAGAAGCTCGCCCACAGGTGCCTGATTAGAATGTTAATTTTATTTACCAAAAGCTCGATCCATGGGCGTTTACGAAGCCTTTTCATAACAAGCACATGTGCATGTAAGCCTTTAATGAAGTTTATTTTTGCTACTCGGTAGGAAAGAACGTGTCTTTCTAAGAAAGGAAAGCCATAGAAACTGGTCGCTTTGTAGTCAGGACAAACCGACTCTGAACATCAAACAAAATAAGCGCCTATTGAAATTTACATTCAACCCTACGGGTCTACATTTGTATGCGTGCCTGTGTGTGTATACAAACCCTTACACCTCAAAACGCGGAGCGGCACAAGGACTACCGACGCAGGGCGCCCACCCGTCCCTGCTGCGCAGCTCGCAGCCCAGCTTCCAGCCCGCTCTCGCCACAGAAGCGCCGACCCTCCCCTTCCTTTGGGGGCTGCTCCCAGAGCAAGCGGCTCTCAGGCAGCTTCTCCAACATCTGGCACTTAACTCGCCCTCCGCTCCCCTTGCTAGGCACGACAGGGACCTCGAGCCCCGCTCCACGCGGCTCCTCTCGCCCGCCTTACCCCCGGCGGGACCTGCTCGCTTCCCCCGCTTTACTCCGGGGCGCACTGCAGCCCCTGCCGCTCGGCAGCCGGGCGCCCGCCGCCGGGCCGCGGGGCCACTGCCGGGTGCCAGGGCTGGGGGTGCGGGCGGGCGAGGGGCCTCCCCGCCACTACGGGCCGGGCGGGACCGGCGGAGGAGCCGCCGGCGGCGGGACGCGTATTGCCTGCCGCGGGTCACGCAGCCCCGTCCGGGCTGGCGCTGGCAGCCGCCCGTCCCGTCCTGTCCCGTCCCTCCCAGGTTTAAATCCCCGCTGGGCGACCCGCCCCTGCCGGCACAGCTCCCCGCTGCGCCGCTCTCCGGAGATGATGTGGCCTCGGCCCGTCACCCCCACCCCGCAGCACTCCCGCGCCAGGGCGGAGCTGCCGCCGCGCCGGCGCTTCCACCCGTCGGGGGCGGCGGGGGCCCCCTCACAAGCCCCGGGGCAGGGCCCCTCGCCGGGCTCAGCGACGGCGACGTCGCCGCTCCCGCCGCCGCAGGAACTTTCCGAGTCCGCCCCCGCCCTTCCCCGGCTCGGCGGCCCCGGCCCCCGCCCCCCCCGCGCGCCGTCTGCCGCCCCAGCGGCAGCGCCGCGCCCCGCCATCCCGCCGCCCTCACCTGCGGCCCCGCCAGACGCCGGCTGCCCCCGGCCCGGAGCTCCCTCGCGCACATCTCACCCGCCGCGCAGCCCCGCGGCTCCCCGCACACACCAGAGCCGCCCGGGACGGGCTGCGTCGCGGGGGCTGCCGGGAGATGTAGTCCCGCAGCCCCGCTCTGGCCCAGGGCTCCGCAACCAGGCGAACTACAAGCCCCGGCGTGCACCGCGCGAGAGGGGCTCAGCGAGTGAGGCGGCGCATGCGCAGCCCTGCCCTAAAGAGTTTCCGTTAGTTTTCTTGCCTGTGGCGGTTGCTGCCCTGAACCGCTAACGGGACGGCGGGGCGCGGCGCGGCGGGGCGGCGCCTTCAGCGGTTGCTTGTGCTCCATTTTGCCGCTGGCGCCCCGCCGCCGCCCTTGCCTCTCCTCTCCAGCCCCCGCTGCCTCCGGTCGTGCCAAAACTTGGGTCCCCGCCAGCGCTCACCCGCTCGCCGTTGTGCCAGCGCCGGCCTCGAGTTTCGACAGCTCCTCCGCCCTCCCCGCTGTCCCTCAGGGAGCGCCCTGGGCTTTGCAGCTCCCCGACCCGGGCGGTACCGCCGCAGCCTGTCTCTCCATCTGCGCCACTTTCAGTTCACCTTTCCGGGGCGTGGGTGGCGCGGCGCAGCCCCACGGAGATCTCCCCAGGGCCTCGGACAAGGCACTTGATCGCTGCACAGGAAATACTTGACCTAGTGTGTCACAGGATCACGTTGGTCTTTTTCGTGGCCACTCTGACCTGGTGGCTCGAAAGGGCTTTCTGCCAACAGCGTGCCTGCCGCCCCCCGGGCGTCCCTTGGTAGTCCCCACTGGTGTGCTTGTCGCCTAACTGCGGAAGCTCTCCAAGCCCTTCACGGACACGGCTGTCCCTGTTCGCCGCTATGGGTCAGCTCCCCCCACCTCCCCCTCTTGCTTCTAATACTCTTGATTCACCCAAATCCTGTCTTCCTGCTCTGCATTAATGATGCCAGTCTTGCATCATCAGCGAATCTCTGCACGCAAGATACTAAGCAAATGCACTCAACAAAAGGACTAAATAAAACTGGTCACGAGGCAAAACTGCACGCGTAACCTCCCTCCAGCCCGAAAGCTCCCTGTTAAAAGACAACCCCTAATCTTCCTTCTTGAATTTGGATTCAGTTTCTGTGCACGACTCTTAAAATAATTGCCACTACCATACGAAGCGACTGAAGTTTAAATTACACGCCAGACTGAAAACGCTTGGAAAAGGCAAACTGTCAAGTGAAATTCAAAGGCTTCTAATTCTCAGCTCAGCAAAACACAGATGGAGAAGCAGATTAGTGCGCTGTCATTTATAGTGCTGGTTGTAACGTACGTTTCTCATTTCCTTCATCTTGTACTCCTGAGGCCTGGTCTGACACCTACTGAAGCCTAGTGGAGTCTTTCCACTTGCTTCACCCTGTTTTGCATCAAAGCTTCACACGGTGCAGCTGATAGAGAGTGTAACCAGGTCTGAGTTCTGACTGGAGACAGTTTATTTGATAAGTAATTAGCCTGCATCTTCTTGTCGAAATCTGGAACTACTTTAAAACTGTAGCAGTTAATGGTCAATTCTGCTTTTAACTGTTTTTGAACGCTAAAAAAACACCCTGGGACTTTTAAATGAGTGCTATTCCATGAATAGAGGATGTTCTTGCCAAAGCTCTGCACCAGATAACTGAGCAATCATAGTTTCCTTTTTCCTCTGAAGTGGGACTCCCACACGCCACTACTGTAAACATAGTGCTTGCCTCCATAAACATGAGTTTTGATGTTTAGCACAACAAGGAGTTATACTCTAGAGTATAGTGCAGCGAGTTTCTCACATTCTTAGTAACAGCCCTAAAAATATCTGTTTATGGATGATACCAGATGGATATTAGGTATTACCAGAGTCACTGGGTGACGATTATACTTCTTTGTAAAGAAGCTCAGCCTTACACCATCCAATAGGGTTGGTGCCATTTAATTTGCTGCCCTAAGCTGCAATAGCTGCTTTTTCATAAATTAGAACGGAAGACGGATTACTTAAAATCAATTTATTACAGAACACAACCTCAGCCAAACCAAAACAAACTGCTCTAAGTATTTGTGCAGCGGTACTGCCTATAAACAAATAGTCCTGAAGCATCAAAAAAACGGTTATGGCTGTAAAGATCTCTGAGTAAAACACATCTGAAAGCAGCTCTGCATTTCAGCATCTATGTACAGAGCAGCACATACCTCTGTGCTTAATGCACAACCGACTTGGTGCAACTATATAGTGCGGCATTATGACAGCATTAACCTTCTCTGCATGAACTGACAGGGCGAGCATTCTGGTTTGTTATTTTTGTGACTACCATAATTAGTGATTTCCTGTGGATTTCATCAAAGTTCATCTAGTTGCTGAGCCCACATCACTCTCTCAGATGATTAGCTTGTTTTCACAGCTCAGAGCTTTCCCTGCTGAAGCCAGCTGCACTTTACAGATCGCTCTCTTTTACAGCCACGAGATGCCAGGAAGTAGAGGTAACTTACTGTATTTATTTGCATGTATAAAACCCCTGGTTTTTGTTCTATATGGACCACTAGGTCTGTATAGACAAACTGCACTTGGAACAACTGTTTTAGAACTAAAAATACATCAAGTTTTTCCAGTTTGAAATTAATGCCAGTGGCATTTGGATATTTTGTATCTGAAAACGGAAACATAACACATTCATTTCTACTCACCAATCTGATGTTTGGAATATTTTCATATCATCTATCTGGGTTACAAAGAAGGCAATGTCCTCAGAATCTTGACTGGTGCATTTGTCTGAGAAATTCCATGTGCTGCCATGCTTCATTTTCACTGTTTCACTGCTCTTGACACTGACCTTGTATAGCAAATGCCCCCATTCAAGATCTCTAAGATCTGCAAAAAATGCTTGCAAAAAGGAGGAACTGGTATATCTACAGACAAAATGTTAAAATATTTTTCTTGTTCTTTTTCTTTTCTTTTTCTTTTTTCTTTTTTTTTGTCTCCTTCCATGGTCTCCTTTCCCCCTGTAAGAAAACTGAAAAGGCTTAGTTCAGGTTTAGTTTGGATAAAATCCTGAAATGTGGATGTGTCTCTGAATGATCTCATCGTCTTGGTTTGAGCCCTTAGCTGAACTTTGTCCTAAAATCCACCTCTGACAAAGCAGTGAAGAGTTTTATATAGCCTTAAAAGACATGGAATCAAAATCTACCTTGGTATAAAACCACTGAAAACAAAATATATATTTATATTATTAATTATATGTAACTGACCTTTTGGAATTCACTTACCCCACACACACACACTAGTTTAAAGGATGATCTCAGAACTGCTTGTGCCTGCTGGATGTGTAGGCTCGTTCATATAATTCTATTGTACAGACTCTGAAATAAACATCAAGTTATTCCCATAAATAAGTGTTCAGAGTTCACATGTGCATTTTGCTTGGTAAAACTGTGTCTGCAAACACATCAGCCCACGGAAACAGAATGCCTCAAACCTGAATTGCCAAACATGGTACCTCCACAGCCTGATAAAGGCTTTGTTCTGAACCCCAGAGAGATCAGTGGTGGACAAGTTGACTGGGATGAATTGCAGCTCAAGCCCACAGAATGCACGTGAGCACCAGTCCATGTTCTTCTTTGGGAACATCAGTCCCACCACCCTTTCTGTTTGGGCTGTAAGAGCTGCCCGCAGATTTCTGAATATGCAGCAGCCCCAGATGCCAAACACTGGAAAGCTCAGACTATATATTCTGACTGCTGGCAAATTAGCCACAGCTCATGCACAAAATTCCCTTATACTAGGCGGATTCAAAACACAAACCAGCAGTCTTTCTCTCCTGTCCCTACCACAGGCCTGCCAGTTGAAAGAGCTGAGCATCAAAACTGTATTTGAAGCAGTGGAAGGTGCAGGAGGCCCCCTGCGCGCGTTACATCTGCAGCATTTGACAGTGCATTTCTCCAGAGTCAATAACCAAGGCAATGACAGGGCAGTCACCCTCTGCCTCCGAGAGGCTGTTTGGGCTGAAACGCTTATATGCTGTAGTCAGCAGAAGGAAAAGCTTTTCACAGTGCTGCCTCCAACACCTATCCTTCAGGACTACAGTAGATGGCACTGTCACATCAACTGGATTACAGGAAAGGAGCAATGTGAGGATTGTATTTACACGGATAATTGATGCTTTTCTTCAAATAATACACTTTTTTTTTCTTTCTCCAGGTGATACCTGGTTACATCTATTGGATCTTTCAGAATAATAAAATAACAATTTAAAAATCTATAAAACAGCTGACCACTGAGCAATTTGTTGACATCTTTTTAATTTGGTAGTAAGAAGTAGGGCTAAACATGTTTTCCTTTTATAAATCCCTGGAAAAACAAAGTGTTAATCACCTTTGATTATTTTTTTTAGTTTTGTATGTCCTTTTTAAAAAACAATCACATAATTCTCAACTGTGAACTATTCAGATTTCTGGGTGGGTTTTGTTTGGTTTTGTTTTTCCTCTTCTCAATTTTCTTTGTACGATTAAACACAGAACTTTCTGAAGTGATTAAGAGGGGAACAGGGTGAGAGAGGTCTCCCCTCCAAATTTTGAAAGTAACACCTTTAAAAAAAACCCTGTTCAATTTCTGTATGCATTTGGTCCAGCAGTTATTTTATCCTGTTTCCCTCATAGGTGAGATCAACACTGTCTTAAGCTGATGTTGTAGCCCTCGGTGTGGCTATAATCCCTTGGGGTCCTGAATCACTCTCACATTGTTGGCAGATTTCTCCTGTAGCTATTGTTTTGCTGGGTTCTTTTCCTGCTAAACTGTATGAGAACCATGGCACATCAGCCATAAATTTTGTCCAGCACCTGGATTGTATAGTCAGCCACAGGATCTAGGGGCAACACGTTCTTGTTCTGCTGTATGGTCCTGTTGGGATCACTGTCATCTTGGTAGGTTTTAGGATTTAGACTGATTTCTCATGGCTCAATCTCTGCTGACATGCCGGTGCTTTTGCCTAAAAATCTGTTAACCATGCTGATTTTTCTTGGTAATCAAACGATTGCCCATTTCTCCCTATTCACCAGTGACTTGGCTTTGCTTTTGGAACTATTCTGTAACAAAGCCAACCTGTGGACTTTTGTGGGGGAAATGGCATGAACTTAAATTAAGTCTTTGTTTCCCCATATAGGAAGAAAAATTGGGTACATCCATGTCCAAGGATGCTGAATCTGCAGTAAAACTTTCACCCAGAAATCCCATCTGAATGCTGGCCAGCAGATCCACCAGCTTTTCTAGGAAATCTGTGGAATCTAGGTCAAAAATCTGCAAATCAACAAATTGCTCCCTCTCTCTAACATCACCCTCACAGACACTTTGAATGCTCATGAAGCAGTAGTTTCCAGGAAGCGACTTTCCAGCGTGAGGCTGAGGAGCAGCTCCTTCCCTTCCTTCCTGTTCCTTCCATTCTTCATTTCATCTGTTCATTTAATTATTTCTATTAATTTCATCATTGTCTGAATGATGTAAAAATTGGAGCCTTCTGATGGAATGTCAGCGATGCAGGCTAGTCAGATGTTTTCTACAACACTGCAGAGCAAGGACAGCGACGTCAGACAACCTAAAGAAGGGCTCCTCCTGTGCTCAGAAGCTTATCAGTTTGGTTTAACCATCTTAGCCTACTGCAAAGCATTGCCTCACCACACATTTTGTTGTCCTGGTAGTTAATAGTACTGTTACAGAATTTAAAATGCCTGATTGAATTTAAAATGACAGGATTGCCATTTTAGGCCTAAAAAGGGTCGAGAGATGAGTTCGTAAAATAATACATGAAGCGACTTCTCAATTCTATAGAACCTTGCCCTTCAGGAGCCTTCACAAACGCTCGTTTCAGGCCGGCTGTCAGTGACCGCGCTGATGAAGGCCCATGCTCAGCCGGAGCCCAAAGCCCTCTGCAGAGCCTTCACTCGGGTGCCCGCGGATACCATCTCTCCGCAAACGCCCCGAGATCAGAGGGAGCCACGGGGCCGCGCCTCGGCTCAAAGCCCTTTCCAGGGGAAGCCGCAGGGTAAGGCTTTTCCCACGGGGAAAATCACGAGCCCCCGCGAGCCTCCTCTTGCAACACCGCGGGCTCGGGGGGAGGAGGAGAGGAGGGAGGCGGCGGCCCTGGCGTTGGTGGCGGACAGCCCTCCTGGCACTGCTGACGTCGTGCCAGGGAAGAGGCTCATTTCGGAGGGGAGACGAGTGGGAGAGACTGGCAGAGCAGCGGCTCCGGCAGCCGGCGGCTGCCCCTGCAGTAGCCAGACTCTCTCCCTCCCGCTCTCCAGTGCTGCCCCTCTCCGTCTCCTCCTCTGCCGGTACCGGCCCTGGCTCTCCCCCCCATTTCCACCCCCGAGCCTCGGAAAGGCGGAGGGAAAGGGGCCCGCGGGGAGAGCCGTGAGGGATGGCGAGGGCAGGCGAGAGGACGGCGACCGCTTCCCGCCTGCTTGGGGCACTGTGCCTCTTCACCTTCGCTTGCTTTCACCTGGTGCGCGGGAGGGAAACCGGAGCAGACTGGACCTTGGAGAAGGTGGGTCTCGTTCGCGTCTCCCAGGCTCTCTCCGCTCGGTTGGGGGATGGAGGAATCGCGCCCTCCCGGGAGGCAGGCACCAGCAGCCGGGCGGCGGCACCCCACAGCCCCGCCCGGCGGGCACCCTCTCCCGGCCTCACGCCATCCTGCCTTGGGCGCCAACGTGAATTTCAGCCGTGCATCGCCGGCCCGCGCTCGGCGCGGGAAGCTCAGGTGAGGCTGGATAACATGGCTTCCCTCTCAGCCGAGGGGATGGATGGCTGCAGAGAACAAGGCTTCTTCGCACCTTTGTCACCGTGGGGTGCCGCCCACAGCCCAGGGAGCGGGCGGCTGGAGCCGTAAGCTTTGTCAGGGGCAGTGACTGACTTGAAAGGGAAACCCAAACAGGACAAGAGGCCTCAGAGCCTGAACTTGTGCTCCGTGTAGCACTCTATTGTGCTCCAGTTCTCCGTGCCGGTACAGTGAGTCAGTGGATAGCGGCTCAGGTTGAGAAAACAAGTAACTCTACCAGCAGTGATACAAGTTTAGCCAGGAAGAAGAGTCAGGGCTAGCTCTGAAAGCTGCAGCAAGGTCGTTGTGAAAGGATCTAATATTCCAATATGACATACAGCCACACTATATTGTTTTATCTCAATGTGTTGTGTGAACCAGTGGGGAAAAAATCAGTCTGGGGATAATGTTTAATGAAACAGTAATGAGCACTAGACCCCTGGTTTCCCTGTGTAACAGCTCTTAGAGGTCAATTAAGAAACACTAATACAGTTTCTTTGTTAAGAACTAAACACATGGAACAGGGAAGAGCATATGACTTCAAATTACATTCAATCAGAGGGTTCAGGAATTTCCAAACAAAAAATATACTTCTAAGGCCCCAAGTGTTTGTAGAAGAGCTGAAATCAAAGTTCAGCCAGAACTGACTAAACTCCACTAATCCAACACACTGTTCTCTTCACTAATAGATCGGAGTCCAGGACAAACTGGCAAAATGAAGCTTCCCTCCTGGCTTTTCCACTCACTTCCCTTAGGCATTCCCTTTCTCCTTGATCTTACTTCTCATTCAAGAAATGTTATAATTCGGTTCTATTAATTGTATCTTACCATATATAGAGCTCATGTTCTGACTGCACATCTGTAACATGATACATCTGTAGTATGTATGTGTATAAGTACATATATAATGCACGTGTAAGAATACATGAGGCTAAATCTTAAGTCATGTTAGCCAACGTACAAGTGTGTAGCCCCAGTGCTCCTTTTGTCAGGGTCTTGGAGCCACACCAATACACTCTTTAGCTCATGCCAACCCAACTAGTCAATCTACTTGCCAATGACATAAGTAGCATCATCTGACCGCAGAACTGTATCATCTGAACTCCTCTGCCCATGCAGACACTAACCAAGAACCACTTCCTCTTTCTCATCAAATTCTTATCCCTTGACAACTTTTGTCCTTCTCCCTAAAGGGATGTGTGAGCCAGAAGTTGAGAGTCTTACAGCATACAGACCTTCCCCCTCTCTCATTGAGGAGGAGGTAGCAGGTCCTAACTTTAAAAGTTCTCAGAAGCTAACTTCCCTTGCCATCGAGCTGAACTATGCCAAATTTAACAGGTAAGCATGGCATACTTACAGAAGTTGAAGTCTTGCAGTTTTCTGCAGCTTAGCACGAAAGGCTTCGTGACAGCCCAGTGATGAACACATTGCTCTGCTTCCCTGCTGTTGGCCACAGAGGAAATAGAGTTTAACCAACACTGTAAGGAATGAGTCACCTACAGATCTCATTTGGCTTCCCTTTTAGTCCTTCTGTAATTCCTTTCACTTAGCAAATTTGAAAATATCTTCATTATTAGAAATTAGAAATGCTTCTAAAGTGTTTTCACATATTTGTATTTCACATATTTGTATTTAAAGAAGAATAATGTTTATTTTCAAAGTGTGACCCCAATTGTCAGGCATGCTTTATAGTTAAAAGCAAGACAATTTCATGTTCTCACTGACCCTTTCACTTGTTCAGCTGAAGCAGTATTTTCTGAACTTCCTTAATTAACTAGACCTCCTATACTCTTCCGAAGTGCATCGCTTTAGCTTTCCTCTCTCCTCTCACAGCCTGTGTCTCCTAAGCAGAAGAGCTCTTTGACAACATCTCTCTTCTGTGCCTTTTCTACGCTGGTGTAAATTCCACCATATTAAACTTCCAGTCTTTCCAAAGGCAGTTTATGTATCTTCTACAACACTATTTCCAAATGTGTAAAAAGTTCTTCTTTTTATCAGATGAAACACAGTTTTTCTTTAACCCACATCTAGATGGGCTAACATTAAAAACATTCACCGCACATTCTAAAACGTGGTGTGTCCCTGGGGTCTTAAAATTCAGCTTTAAACACTAGGTTAAAATTAGCAGCATAGGATTCAGTGTCTTTGTGTCTCCCATCTACTTAATTTCTGTAGTAAACTGAAGTGGAACTAGAGGAAAGGTCCACACGTAGATAAGCAGCTAGGTAAAGAGAAAAGGGATACATTAGATGTTTACAGTGATGTCTAGAAAATACTTGTGCTTGCGCCTGCTTTACTCACTGCCCACACAAATGAAGTAGAAAGGATGACAAATAGGCAAAAAACCCATTTTTAAACAATATTCATCAGTCAGGGTAATTAAGAGGTCATTATACAGGACTGCAAAGGATCCGTCCCAGTAATGAGAAAGGAGGGAAGAATGGTTATTTTCTGTTAACATAAAATGTGATGGAGTTAGAGTGTATACATCTATAAAAATCTAAGTAAGTTGGATGCAGCAGCAGCCCAAAAGCAAGTCAATTGCTAAACAGTTTTAAGAAAGGAAAAGCATAAACCAGAAAATAGTGTTATCCTAGGCTGTAAGTATGGTGCACTCATGTTCCAGTTTCCCTCCCTTTCTTTCCCTCCCTCACTTCAAAAAGGGTGAGGTAAACAAGGGGCACTGAAGGAGAGCAAGTCTGATCAGTCACTGAAGGCAGTTCTGATCAAAGAACAAACCAACAGATCAGAATTTTTCCTGATGGGAGAAAGAGAGGGGTAGGAAATCCCTATGATAGAATTAAGGAGTAGATATGACAGGAGTATCCTGTGACAGTGCCCAACATCGGAATCTATATAAACAGGAGCATCACAGGATCTTGCTGAGGAGACAATTGCTAGAGATTGGATAGTTGAAAATTAGCTGACTAAAGGGGTATTTGAGATGTCCTTGAGGATCCCACCTGGCATTCAGCTGCCACTCCAGAGCAGCACAAGGCTCCTTCATGTCAAAGACATACATTTGCCAGCCCAGCAGGATGTCTCAAGTATTCTAGGTCACCTGAAATAGCTCTAAAGGTCCCTGCTTACTTAGGCAATAGAAAAGCAGACACTTGGGAAGTAACTAACCACTGTGCTAGCTGTTGACACGGGAGATCAGCTGCTAAGTCTGAGGTTAACCCATGAGTCACAAAGCTGATGTATACCCCAGCTATCCCCAAAGGAGCTGCACCATGCTGTGCAGTCACACCAGTACCACCACTGTGGGCAAAGGTGACAAAGACACAGCTTCACGCTCTCTGGGACTGAGTTAGCAAGTGCCTTTCTTTGCAGGGCTGCACCTCATAATGGAGACACGGCCTGAAGCTAAATATTAGTACTGCTTAAAACAAGGCTTCTGGCGTTTGTCTCAGTGGCAGCCTCATTTGACGATGGCATGGTTGCAGATATGACTATGTATATAGAATTAAGACATTAAAAAAGAGAGAACCTTATCAGGGGCTGAGTTCTCACAGCTAGCTGTTAGATAAAAATATCTTCTGTGTTTTTAATATTGGCATACTTTGCACAGAAATCAGATATACAGAAGCCAGAGAACTTTAAAATGTCATTAAATCAAAGCAACACAATATATTGCTTTTACTGCAATGCTGAAGAAAACTATGATAAAAAAGGTCAAGTAACATTTATAGCAATCTTTCCTTTTTTTTCCCCCTTCTACAGTACTCTCACCAACCAAGAATTTTACGTTCTGATGCTATTCAAAAAGTTGCAGCAAACACAAACGTTGCAGAAATGTGGGAGAATGACTTGCGCCCCATCCTGATAGAGAGATACTCGGGATCCCCGGGAAATTATGTCGTACGACAGGTAAGACAACATTTCCTGGAAGCTCTAAGAACATCCATTGCTTACATTCTGGTAGCACTTTTTGTGACCACTAAAGGGACACACACATTCCTCTCATTCGGTAGGATGAGCTCTCTTATTGTTCCAGTCTAGGCTGCACAGAGCCTACATGACACAGCTCTCTGCTGTAGCTGACGTTATTTCCCAGGGCTTGTGTAGCATTGATGGGGGGGAAAAATGGATTTAAATTTATGTTTTCATTTAAAAGGCTTGCCTCAGGTTTGGTATCCAAAG
The DNA here is from genome assembly GCA_022605575.1 of Laterallus jamaicensis coturniculus. Lineage (NCBI taxonomy): Eukaryota > Metazoa > Chordata > Aves > Gruiformes > Rallidae > Laterallus > Laterallus jamaicensis. Next base: position 41,737,431 of record JAKCOX010000001.1, read on the forward strand.
TACAACACAACCCTTGTCCAAACACGAGCAGGATTTTGGTCAGTGGTTCAAACCCCCCGGGACCAAACACAGGGATGAAATAAATTACACCCCACCACCCTTTTTCTGGGGAGGTCTGTGCTGTTACACTGCCCTGTAGGGTTGCTTCAGATGGGTGTATCGACACAAAAAGGGATCAGAGGAACCCAAATGGACAGGCAGATTAAACGGCCAAACCTGATGAACTGCAGCGCTGGTCCAAGCACCTTCCTAGCTTCACTGGCTGGAGCATAGCCGTGTGTTAATGCTGGGCTAACATACCACCGAGGTTGGACCTGGCCCCAAGCCAGCAAGAGCTCCAGCCCCATGTGTCTGAGGCAGGCGGAGTTACCTCAGGAATGGGTTGCTGCCCAGTCAGCACTTCTGCTCTGCACTCACATGGGCCTCTTCACCACCGTGCGGTGCGGGCTCTGGGTTACGTTAGCCCAGCGGGAGACCAAACCAGCGGTACAGCTGAGTTTATAGATGTTGACAACATCTCACTAGCCTTCATCTACCCTTTAGGCAGTGACTCCACAGCTGCTAGGTAGCCCTAACTACAGTACGTTTATTTTCCACTCTGCAACTGGTAGGCTGGAAGAGCGCAGCCTTTTCTATATGCTCGGTGTGTGCACGCGTGCCTGCCTCTATAGAGTCAGGTCTGTGGCTTCTGCAGCGACGCCCTGGCAGGCAGCCAAATGAAAGGGGGAAAAGTAAGAAAAACAAGACACCCAGCTGAGCCTAGGCTAGCAAACCACAAATCATGTTCAAAACAGGATCATCCTGCTACAAGGTAACAGCATGTACTGAACTAGACCCTCACCAAAGGGAAAAAACCCCAAAAAGACAAAAGACTTCTCCATTGCTAAAGCACAAGGGGGTTGGAAGTGGCTGACATTTATTTGTTAAGAAAGCAAACCAGCATCAGCTTCCTTAAAGGGAGAAGGCTAGTGCCAGTCAGGGCTAGCACACACTGGGAACTGCATCCAGGCTTATGTATTCCCCTTAATCCATAACAGACGTCCTTCGCTCTGCCTACAGATAGCAGACAGACCATACAATGCCATAAAAGCTTTCAGAGGGTGACCACAAACAAAATGGAAGTTTGTTCTAGCACTAAAATTTATGGCAATATTCCCACTGACTTCACTGAGAGCAGGACAAGTCTTCAAAGTCTATTTTTTTTTCCCCTTAGAGGCTTTTCCTAGTGTTTATTTAAAGAGAGAGGAATCTGCCTTGAAGAAGCACTCTAGGGACCCATAAAAATAAGTTGCTCAACAGAGATGGCCCTCTAATAAGAGTGAGCCAGAACTTTGTACTTGGTATAACCAGGGGTCTTAGAGGTATTCTCTTTAGGTAAGAAGACATCTAAAATGAATGATCTAATAGATTCACTGTCTTGATTTTTATCTTTACATGAGATACACTTACAGGATCTGATTTTTAAAAATTGTTCTGAAATGTTTAATTTTTTCTTTAATATACAGGAATTGGACTGTCTCTTAGAGCCTTGTACACAACTTATGTCATTTGAAAGCAGATTTCTCATAGAAGCTAAGAAAATGAAAATAAAAAACCAAACCCCACACCAAACAAACAAAGCACCTTCAGACTCCAAAGGCAAGAGAGACAAGGGAGCCAGTGAGCTAAAGGCAAAGATGTAGCTTATTTTATATAGAAACATTACATTTTGCCATAATTTTTTTTTCTAAAAATACCATGAACTTACAGAAATAAGCTTAAATGCCACTATTAAATAGCTAATAACACTTTGCCTCCAATATCTTTCTGATGCAAGTGGTATTGATCTGGGATTTTTGGGGGGGTTGGGTTGGTTGGTTTGTTGGGTTTTTTTTTTAACTGCAGCATATCAAGCAGCGTCTTCAAAGACTACAGGCTGGCTGGGAAATTGAAGAGGATACATTTCAGAGATACACACCATATGGATACCAAACATTTTCAAATATCATCAGCACCCTCAACCCCTCTGCAAAACGCCACCTAGTACTTGCTTGCCACTATGACTCAAAATACTTCGGACAGCAGTGGCAGGAGAGAGTGTTTGTGGGAGCAACCGATTCAGCTGTGCCATGTGCTATGATACTGGAGCTGGCACGTGCCCTGGATAACAAGCTTCAGCTAATCAAGGTAGTTTGCTTGTTTGATTTTCATTTGGTTTTGCAATAGCAATAGGCCTCATGGCACTTACATGTTCCGTCCTCTAGCCTGTGTGCCGGGTAGTCCGATTGCTGTGCCTGTAGGAAAACCCCCACTGACTTCAAGAAGGAGAGAGATCTGTAGCTACTGCCTGAAAACACATTATAACGTTAAAAATTCTTATGCAAAGGGTGGCAATCTAAAAAAATATCTAATCAAAATATATAAACATATAATTGATACACAAATAATACATGTTTCATAGACCTGGCAAGATACAACACTACTTTCTGTATAAAAGGCTCAGATCCCTACTCAGAAGCTCTTACTGTACCCAGTGATATCTTGGGTTATTGACAAAGTTTTGTTCCTTTCTGAGTCTTGCATTTTGAAACTCTCTCAGCTGCATTCAGTTTCAGGAGAGAGATGAACTAACTGCTGTGCAGGAGTTACACTCACATCCCTCCATCCCATAATGATTTCAAGCTTTTTCTCTTGTTTTCCTTTATCAGTTTGAAGAGTTTATTTATGAAAAGTGTGATAGCTGAGTATGGGATAACGATCAACTCATAGTATAATACTACCAGGCTGTGTCACCTGTGCTGTGAAACCGCTTCAAAGTGCTGCCATTGCTAGGCACAAAAATCTATTGATCCTACAAGCTCCAAAATCTTGTAGCATTACAGATTCTTGAGTGCCATCTACTGGTTCAGTATTTACTATCTGCAAACGCATGTTCATCCACACTAGCAGCTTTCACAGGGAAAGGTCTCTCAGATGCCTTTACAGTCAGCTCAGGTATTAAGGTCACTAGTCTGCAGTTGTTTCCAGAAACTGGTTCGGTGCCTTCTGACATCAGAATATTTAAAAATTAGAAGATCTGTAAGAAAATGTCTGTGTTTATAGTCACAAAACAAAGCACTCCTGTAATGCACATGCTTTCATTTAGAATAAATGTATGGGATGGCTATTTAGGGAACCACCTGTGCACTGACTTAGAGACTGGAATTTTTTTTTGCAAGTAATACATTATATTTTGATTAAATTGTTTTATCATGTAAGATGACAGCATTTGACAAAAAATGCAATCTAATGACTGTGCACAGGCGACTGTGTGTACAGCCTGTTAGCAAAATATACTCCGGGATCCATCTGCTTCATACATTAGCTACGACCCTTTTGCTCTGCTCGTAGTAGCATAACAGACTCTGTTATTCTTTCAGCCAAATCTGTTTATACTTTGGCTTGGAGCTGGGATTTTTGTGTCTTGATGTTTCTCCAGTTATATAGGGTAAGTTTAAAATCACAGGGCAAAGATGACTATTTACACTGTTGAGACCTGCAAATGCGCTGAACAGTAGTAACACAAATACCACTTCCTAAAGTTCAAATGGCATTAATAATTTCCTCCAGAACATAATGCAGAATGGCTGCTATCAGAAGAGCTCTGCCCTGTGCAAAGCACAAAGGGCAGCAAAGCTTTGCCATTAGAGAAATCCATATATCACTGTAGCATAATCAATACCTTCCTGCCTGCACCAGCAACGTTTTGTAGAAGTTTTCCACTGCTGTTTATATTGGATCAGCTCCAGGTGGTTGGGAGCTGTAGCCCATACAGGACATGAGTGTTGCCAGTGACCCCACCTTTTTAACCATGTTATGCACCTGCATTGAAATAGCATTAATTCATGGAGGGGTTCAAATATTTATAGCAACTGCCAAAACTACAGTTCCCAAACTGTTCATATAGCAGCACCAAGCTGCATTTAGCCATGTTGCAGGTTATTAGGAAATGCTGCCAGTGCAAACAAGGCTTCAGTTAGTAAACAGAGAGGGAAAAGGCTCCTTCTGCCTTGGAAAGAAATTTCACAGATGCCCCCTTTGTGACCCTAAATACACTAATCGTATACCCCCCATTTCACTGCTGTGACATTTTTGGTTGTGGAAAGGGATCTATCTACTCCAGTCCCTGTGCTTTGGATTTAAAGTCACCAGGGTGGTTGTGAGGCCCCTTGAAGAAAAAGAAATGGTCGTTTCTCTGGCGACTGACAGCTCCTTGTCCCTCAAAGAGCCATCAGCTTTACAAAGCCATAATTCACCTCCACTGGTGCACAACTGTGGCACTGTCAAGTAATACAAGCGCTCACAGCAGGTGGTGTTGCTGACATGTCTCTTCATTATTTGAGGTGTTTCTCCTGCCTGGTTTTGCAGACCAGTGAGTCTCAACATGCTCAGCTCATGTCCACTGAAGTCAGATATGAAACTTCTGACCAGAACCAAAAATGATGCCAGACTGGAGAACACGTTAAGGTGCTGGATAAATATTAATGACTGATCGCTACCACTATTATGCCACAGTAAGCTTCAGTAGGGTACCTTGAAAACGTACCCCTACTGATGTTGCTTATATGACTACAGTATTTATCCTCTCTTAAGTGCTCTGTCCAGAATCAGTTATGTTACTTTTAATTTCCTCCTACAGACCAGCTCAACGTCCAGACCAGACCTTTCACTTCAGCTCATATTTTTTGATGGCGAAGAAGCCTTTGTCCGGTGGTCTCCCTCTGACTCCCTCTATGGGTCTCAGCACTTAGCTCAAAAAATGGTATCTACTCCACACCCACCTGGGTCCACAACCACAAATCAGCTGCAGGGCATAGTAAGTGGCTTTTACCTCCCTAATGAGTAATAGTAAATTGCATTTTTCAATACTTAATTAGTAAGAAATTGCCAAAATCCCAAGAAACCACGAACCCCGAAGTTAAAGTAAGAAGCAGGCTTGTGACAGTTTCCTGAGAAGCAGTAAAGGAGAGATTTAGGAAGAGCTTTTCAGGTGACCTTCTCCATGTGAGTATGAGGAGAAGTCACAGGAAAATCAAAACACACAGATTTATTATAGTATAAACCAGGATACCCACCTTCTTCAAGAGAGATAATTCAAAGTGATTAGGAAAGAGCATGGGCATTGTATCAGTCTACGAGCAAATCTCCCCTAGCTCAGGGCTAAGCTACAGCAAGTTCTCAGTTTCCCTTTAATTCCTACTAAAATTCTGGTTGTCTACTCCCTTCTCCACACGGCTGCCTTCTTGTTTCGCTGCTCACTGCTGAGACACTGCTCTTCTGTCATGGTATCTTGTGACTCACAAAATGTCTTTCCCTGGACAGACTTTGTTGTTCTCCGGGGAAGAAGCAATTTCCTCTTCTTTCTCCCCACCTACCCTGGCTTTTTCTTTTAAAGGGATATAACCCAAGAAACTGCAAACAAAGCAATGCCATCTGTTTCAGCCTGAGGAATAGCAGAAAGGCCTGCCTTTTACCTCCTTGGGAAGACACCGAAATGCATCATATGGGAATTGGGTTCTGCTAACAAGTTCTTCTCAGGCACCATGGTAGATAGAGGAGCCAGATCTTTGGCCAGAGCTGTGAGAGACCTAGTCATGACCTATATTGATCCAAGAGGTTTCATTGTTGCTGCTGTTGACGGTGCAGTAATGTAAACAATGCTGCATTAAAGATTCTTTCTTCTATAGGACCTGCTTGTACTGCTGGATTTAATTGGTGCACCGAGCCCAGTCTTTCCCAATTACTTCCCAAACACCATTCGGTGGTTTCAGAGGCTTCAAGCAATTGGTAAGGAGAGGGGGATGGGCTTTTGGTGACTTGGAAAGTTTAGTGTGTGGTTTCTGAATGTATTAAGTCACATTAATCAGATTTTTAGATTATTTTCCTGTTTTACAGTTAGAAAATTTAATAATGTAAATGTTACATTTAGTGCACCTTCACCCTATATAAAAATTTTAATATTTAATCAAATAACTGAGAAAGATTCCCATGGAAGCCATGAAACAGATTCTATTGCTGGTAGTCGCTCTCTGACTCTTGGAAATCGCTTTATTTCTGTATTTTAGTTCTCACTTCTGTAAAATAATGGCACCAATCTTGAGGTCTCCTAAGTACAAAAGAGTTGCCAAATCAGTTTTCTTCTTTGACCAAAAAAAGCTTCCATGTGAGAGGATAAACAACCCAAACCTGCTAACGTGCCTCAGGTTGTCCAAAAGCTGTAATAATCCCTGTCATTGTGAATTACAGAGCAAGAGCTACACAACATGAATCTGCTGAAGGATCACTTTGCTGAAAGGCAGTACTTCCAGACTACTTCACATCGAGGCCTGGTTGAAGATGACCATGTTCCATTTTTATTAAGAGGTACCAGAAGCTTTTATATTTTCAAGCATTAGTTCAGTAACCAATGCATCATTAGCCAACGAGCAAGTGCATACGATCCTGTTTTTCAAGCTTATCTGCCCAAACTTGAGGCTTCCAAATGCAACTATACACAGGCCAAGAGTCACAGCTTTGAAAAACATACATGGGAAAAAAAAGCATAAAACATACCCCTCCTCACTGTGCATGAGCACAGCTCCAGTGGCACAGAGAGAGTGGCAATTTCTGTCCGCAGTGGTGTCCTACAAAGAGAAGCAACACTGAGGCAGCAGGATACTGCTACACACTGCACTAGCCAGAGGAGCAGTGAAGCACTCAAGGGTTGTATCTGCTAAGACTCTGCAGATCTGTTGTGAAAGTTAGATAATGCTCACTCCCTATTACCTGTTTAAATTTGGAGGTGCTCACTCCTGCAAAAACACACACTCAAGCCAGACATCCCCATTCCCTGCAGAGAATGGAGGTTTCACAGCTGCCAGCTTGAGGGGTGGGAAAGGTGCGTAGAGCAGCCCCAGAAATAGCGACGGACACAACATGCCTGAGGCAGCTCCTGGAATTAGGCACATACCCAGACTGGGATTCCCTGCCTAAGCCTTTCTTCTGGCAGCCATAGCCAGGCTTGGGGTTCATTCTTTTCCTTTGGGATGCAATCAAAGAAAGGGAAAGCAATTGCACTACTTCTGCCACCTTGTCAAGCTGGAGGGGTCAGTGATCAAAGCACTCGGAGGCGTGGATTTGATGTCCAAGTACTCATCTGAGCATCTTCAAAACCAAGGTGGGCCTTGGTTTTAGCTCTGTTGCCAAGTGGTGACACTTCAATTGGCTTAACAGAACTTCTTCAAATTTCACTTTCCTCCTTATAGGTGTTCCAGTCCTACATCTGATTCCATCCCCTTTTCCAGCAGTGTGGCACACCATGGAGGACACAGAAGAACACCTTGACAAAACCACTATCGACAACCTCAGCAAAATCCTGCAGGTGTTTGTGCTGGAATATCTAAACCTGTGATCAGCAAACCAGCAACAAACCATGCTCCATTCCAACGCTGTTTGCCCACCTTCACATCTGCTATTGAATGGCATTGGAGAGCACTAAAGCAAAGCAAAATACAATGGTAGCTTTGCTAAACTTGACTATTGATTCAGCTGTTCCTGGCTCAACATCCCACATAGCCAAATAAGATAGCATTAAATAAGAATTAGTTTCAGCCTGGAAAGAATTTAATCTTTCCATGTCTTCCCTCTGAATAAAAACCACCCAGAAATTTTTCAGACTGTTGCCACTGGTTTCTGTCCCACATGACCCCAGGAGGGAATGCCTCCTGACTTAAGCATTAGATGCTGTTTTTACAAGGTGTGACCAACTTTAGCAGCATCCAACAATGAACAATTTTATACCATGTTATCAAGAGAGGCAAAAATCACACTAAAGCAAACTTCTACTTTGGGTTGAACTAAACCACCTCATCCTAGATGAAGCTGCTAGAACTCCTGACACACAGAAGGGATTTTTAATCCTCTCTGCTCCCTCTCCTCCACCTACAAGGAGGGCTGCAAAGGCTCCTGTCCACGGACAGCAAGCCACCAGGACACAGAACTATCCCAAATGCAGTTTTCTGCCTGTTGTTTGATGGATACTTTTGGATGGAAAAGGTGGGTGAGGAGCGATGCCAGAGGAAGGTGCGTAGGGGTTTCCATCGTGCTTTGACTGCAACACAGGAGATGGGAACAGAAGAGCAGGTGGTGTGTGGGAGCAACGCCCCAGCACAGCCCATTCCTTCACGTGAGAATCATTCACAATTTGACCCAAAATTTAAAAAAACCAAACAAACCTTGCTGTTTCTAATACAGATTACATCAGAGGTAATTATACTAGGGAAACTGATTGCTTTAGAAACTATAGTTTTATATAATGTTAAAAGAAGAAGTGCTATGTGTAAGAGTAAAGTCAGTATAAAAGTCAGAAGCAAGACTGACAGTTTAAGCACTACAAAGCAAGGATGAGCCTGTACCAGAAGAAGATGCTCACTGTTTTAACAACCCTCTGCTTCTACTTTCCTTACTGGAATGACTAATTAAATTTAGTATAACACTGGCAGAAACCTAGCTTGGAACCAAATCAACATGAAAAGCCAGAAGACCAGTATTCAGAAGATACCTACAGAATTACGGCTTCTGCTGGCGAGAAAGAGATGACTTAAAGGGGAAAAAGACATTAATGAACCCCCCAATCGAGCTGGCAGAGGAGGAACAAATCAGTATTTTACAGCTTTAAACTTTGTCCATTAGAAAGTTCCATCCTGGGCAGAGGTTTAAAAAGGAAGTAAGGTATGGAGTTGTAGGCATGCCAGATTTGGCCCGTATTTTACCGTTTTCTTCAAATGAACATTTCTGAACCCAAGGTGGCATTTACTTACAGATTTTAAAGTCACAGCAGAAATATATATCTGCAGCAATGCAAAATTGTGAGATGTTACTATCACAGGACAGCCTGAAAGTGAAATTCAATCTGGTCTTGTCGCTCAGGATGAAACAAAAGCATTTTATGTTTCCCCATCGCTCTGACATCTGGGAAAAGTGCTTCTATTTTGCATGCAGCTTCTGAAACAGAACACAGTGAAGATTCCAAAAGCTGGACAGATGTGTTTATTTTCAGGTGTTACCATACATCTGTGTCAATACAAAGCTTTTTGAACCCTTTGCAATCCTGTTCTCTACTTCAGCCCACGAGAACACATTCTAAACAACTAAATCAAATCTTCTGAACTTTGAATGCTCTGGGCAGCCTCAGGCACCTGTTGCACCCTAAGAGGCAGGAAAAGCTAATAGAATGGCTACACCCAGAAGCAGCCGAGTTCATTTTTACAGGTGCACTCTTGTGGCACTCCATACAGTGCACAGCCTCTGAAAAATGCTGTGTGCGTTTTGCAGCGTGCTCTGCTGCTCAACTTCAGGAATTTGGGAGTTAAAGTAGCCCTCATTACAAAGTGTGGGATCAGAGAGAGGGTTGCTACAACTGGAGTAAGATGGTTTTGGTTTTTTTAAACCTCTATTAAGAGTTAGCTGGAACCATAAATTAATGCTGTAGTACACCAAATCTCTAGCACATCAGCTTTGTCACCAACTTTTCACTACCTGAGCATGCAGTTAAGAGTTGCTCACTCAATTCAAAGAAGAGAGATATATGTTGGTGCAGTATGATTCAGTGGCTCTCAAAACATGAAGAAAACACAGGGAGGGTTGTTTGGGTTTTCTCCTTTGGATCTTTGATTTTTGATTTTTTGTTTGTTTGTTTGTCTGTTTGTTTTGGGTTTGGGTTTTTTTTTGTACAGGAAGAGAGGACCATCTCTTAACTGATGTGCGCCCTGGAGTCATCATCTTAGCAATTTATATGATCCATTACTCCTTTAAAAAAAAATAACTGCTAGAAGGAAAACTTAGATCAGCCCAGTAGCCATGAGAATTGAAGAATCTAAGCTCCCAAAAGCCTAAGAACCTGAAGCAGTCAGTAAAGCAACATGGTTCGAGGTGGCTTCTCCTCCTCCTAAGGCAGGGGAGAAAAAGCAGGCAGGAGAGTCTAGCCATTTGATAAAATACCCATAAAACAAAAAAATACAAGTGATAATACCCAGACTGATATCTCTTCCACTCTCCCTTTCATCACTGAATATCACAGAGTACCCAGAGCTGTAGGATCTGGCACAGATGATCACTTCAGAATTCAGACAGGCTTTATGTTGAAGAGCTTGGCCCTGGATATTTTCTCCGTCCTTGCTGGATGGTGGCACCAGGAGAGAGAAATAACCAGATGAAATTAATACAAAGTTACGTACATCAGCAGTATTACTGCACAGGTTCTCTCCTTAAATACATTTGTCACATCTCAGTTAAGGGGTGTGTGTAGGAAATCAATCTACCACCCAGGAGAGGCTGTCAGTGGCTTGTCAGAGTCCTCCCAAGGGTGTATGGGGCTATTACCTGGGTGAAGGGAACGGAGAACCAAATGAACCTCAGAGCCATTACTCAACAGGTAAAAGCTGCCAAACCACCCTGTAGTGATCTGCATTGTAGCAGGCCCTCAAGATCCTTTCCTATCAGGACAGTGCAGTCTTTCCCAGGAATCCTGAGCCTGGAGCAACGGCACCTGCCCCTCAAATTCTCTAAAGGAACAAGCGAAGCGATCCTATGCAATCACAGTTGGAACATGTTATGGGAGTAACAACGCCAAATCCTCTGGGAGGCAGAAATGACAGCAGCTATCAGGCCTCTCTTTTCCTCTCACTGGGGCAGTGTTCCTATCAGTAGGAATGAAGGTGACATAAATCAGCAATTCCTGTTCACCACACTTCAAAGAAACATGTAAACTGCGACCACCTGACAGCCAAATACAGTTAGAAAAGACAAACTACAGGAAAAATGCTTTCTGTAGAATTCTTACAAGGACCCAGTCTACATTAGTAGCAGACCCAGCAAAACAGTTCTCACATCTGCTCACTGAGATGGAAGTATCACCCAAGAGCAACATTTAAGCACTCAATGTGTATAAAAAGGTAACTATAAAATCTTGTACACAAAATTACCACTTTTTCTTTGTCATTTAAGGATGACACTGATTTTATTTTCCTCATATAAAAGGAGACATTTTACTCTGTGCTGATTTAACAAATATGCTTAATATATTCATAACAATAAAGCAGCTAAAAAGCTGTTCTAATCTCTAGAAGAATCATTTATCATCTGCACATATGAGATATCCTGTAAACAATCACTCAAAAAATAATTTTCTTAAAGTGATTATATTGCACTCAATTCTGGGATTCTCATTCTCTCATTTTAAATCAAAGATCAGTTTCTTTTTTTTTTTCTTTAATAAAATGGAGCTTTAATTTTCTATCAAAAAACCAGTGGAGGCATGCAATCGATATAATACAAGGTATTCCAAATGTCAGAAAAAGGGCAAGGGTTGGGCTGTGACACTGGAGTAAGGAAGGATTCGCAAACAGGCCACAGGAGAGTCGTGTGTTGTACACACTCTGCTGGCTCTAAGGTGCTGCAGATGCTGAGAGCACAGTCTAGGTCAGCACCCCAGAGGTACAGAGAATCCGTTCAAGCGTCCTGTACCGCAGTGAATTTCCGTGCAGCGATGGCACCTGTGATCAGCTGCACACAGAGACAGAGAAACCACACAAAGGTGATTGCTGAGCTAACACTGACCTCACAGAAACAGCCAAACGCTGTAAATTCACTGTAACCTTTAAATGCAAGGCTTTTAGGGCATTACATTTTAACACGGCAATGAACCCGTTAATCTTGCTGCAAGTGAAGTACAGTACTGGATTCCCTACTTGTAGTTACATGGACAGTATACCAGTGACAGTCTGGACACTACCCTCAGCCTAAAACATCCCCACAAGATACACAGAATGTCCCCTTGCTTTGTTTGCAAGAGTGATGCCCTCCCTCCTCCTCTGCGTATTGGAGTGAGAAACACAGGCAGTGGAGGAAGGGGGGGGGGGGGGGGGGGGGAAGCCAGAACAAAAGGGAAAGCAGAAGAAATCCTCAGCCAGTGTGAAGAGGCCACAGATCTTTAAAATTCAAATGAAGGCTGTTTTCTCAACTCAGTTCTACAGAGAAAGATTTCCTTAGCAAGCCCGTTACCTTCAGGTAACATATTTATCTTTGGAGTCCCTGAGATGCTACAGCTCCACATAACCACCTTGGACAAATGGAGACACTTACTGTACGGATTAACAAGGTGGAAGCCAGTATATAGCACCCTGAGTTGCAAGTGAAACAACAGGAAAGGGTGACCCATTCCTCAACAGCCAAGAGATGCAGAAGAAAGTGCAGAGGAGGTATTGTCTAGAGAACTGCAAGATACATACTGCACAGGAGAACAGAAAAAACCCTAAAAGGCTTTTCCTTGTCACCAGAGCAGTGAAGAATTTGACAGCAGTCAGAGGGAAGAGCTCTCCCAGAAAGGCCCTGAAGAAGTATGGCCTTCTAGATATACAGCAGAACAATAATGCCAAAGCAAAGACAAGCTGGTCAGTCTTTTTCCAAGCACGCCCCAAAATGTTAAGCACTCCAGCAATGACTAAGAACTGTCAGCGATCACTGACCTGTATTCTGGATATAAACCAGGATTATAAATAAATACTTTTCCCCCTGAAAATACAGAAGAAATACAAAGAGAAAAAATACAGAGTCACAATGGAACCAGAGAATACTTTCCATAGTCAAAAATTAAATACCAGCTTCAGAAACAATACACCTGTTCCGTGTCTTAAACAGGGTCAATCATTAAAAAAAAAAAGGAGGTGCTTATAAAACCTTAAGCTTGAAATACTTTATTTTCCAGCATATTGCTAAATAATTTTGCAGTTAAACCAAAAAGAAATGTCAGAGATGAATGTGGAATACTCATGACTAGAAAACGGGTGCCAAACCATCTGAATTTCTATAAAAGCATCAATAAAAATGTAAAAACACGGTCTCACAAAACTAATCAGAATCTGAAAATGCCAGATTGTCTTCCCAAGGGCTGCAATATGAAGATTACTGATGGATTTTTGTAACCAAAACCAGACTGTGATAACCTGGGACTGCAATTTCCTATTCTCTCAGCTATGGAGCATTCAGTAAGCAGTTCTCGTTAGAAAAAAAGATGCTACCTGGTCATAATTGTCCTCTCTTACAGACTTGTGCTATATCTCAAGACATTATTGGGAAAATAAAGAGAAGTGAATAAAAAGCTGAATAGAAATAGAGGCTCTATAAAAACCACCTGTAAAGTATCATGTCTTGAAAATAGTTGTGGCATTACACAGGCTACTGCTGATGCAAAGAAAACAATCATCATTTAACCATTTCAGGAATATGAACAATGCACTTGTTCCCAGCCATTTAGAATGATCTGACATTCCAAATGTTTCTAAAAATTGGGTAATAAAAGAATTAAGTCAATACCCTTAAGTACAATAAATAACGGCGTTTATTATGGTCGGGGATGACCACGAGTGTTTGTTCCATATCTGCTTGGGACATTTGTAAAACCAGTTCTGAATCCTTGTGTTGCTCCCATTCCAGGTATTCCCAATCCCTGATTGAGGACACTGCCATAGGGCACGGATCCGTGGTTGAAGCCCAATCCGTAGGGCCTTGTCTGAGTGTTCAACAGCACGACCGGACTCACGTTTTTGCCAGGTGTATTAAAGGAGAACTCTGGCGGCGGGCTGCTGGGCTTGGCTGGGGTGGATGTCACAGGGTTCAAGTTATCAGCAGCTTTCAGAGATGGCATTGGAATAACGTGGTGATCCGAAAGGTTCAGAATGTTGTTGGCAATAGGCACAGCTGATAAGGTAGGTCTGATCCAGTCATCTTTGAAAATCTGAACAGTCAAGGTAGAGACCAACGTGTACAATCTGTTAGTGACATGGGCGAGGACCATTTGTTCATTCGCATCTCTCCGAATTCGGACGTGCACTGAGCCAGCCTAGAAAGTGATAAGAAGTTGGCTGTTAACTGTCACTTCAGGAAGGATCCTCCATACCCACTCACCGAGGCCTAAGCTGCATTGCAGGGATTTACGCAGTGGAAGCTACTGACCCCACTGAGAAGCTTATTAAATAACCCCACAAGTAGGATACATTTTGATCTTTCCTAATGTGCTGATCCCTTACAAACGTAACAAGATCATCACTTGGGGAAAGTGAGTCTTAAAATCAAACTGTGAAGTACAACATGTGATGGCAGGAAAGGCAACAGCCTGGGGTGGAGAGGAAGAGGCCCAAGAACAAAGTGCCAACAAACTATGCCCAGTTTAGGAAAACGTGCCATCACTGTGCTGTTGGGGCAGGCAAGAGGACAACACACATGGCAGACAGGCTCGGTTCAAATCAGGCCCATGAGGAAGAACAGAGGCAATGCCCCTTGTGGAACTCAGTCTACCAGCTTCTCCTGGACGCACACAAAGCTACGGGCTGCCCCTGCCTTCCTCTCACTAACACTCTTGTTCACCTTCAACCACCGCCACAGAAGAGAGCAGGACACAACCAGGACACCCCCTCCCACTCACACACACCTTTTTCAGATCATATGTAATGAAGAACATGGATCACAGCCTGTGCTATGTAAGCCATTTTTACATGGCACTGCACACCTGAAAACACATCCAGGTCTTGGGAAGTTTTTACTACAGTCTGGAAGATGCCACTAGGTAAATATTTCATACTGAGGTTTTAGAAATACATGATCAATCCAACAATGCTGTGGTACAGTATTTTGTGTGGCAAAATAGTAAACTGAAAGCTATTTTCACAACAGCAGGTCACAGCTCCTGTGTTGTTTTTTTCCCTTTTTAAGGACAGGCAGCATACTGGAAGAACTCAGAGAAAAACTGAGTCTGTCTGGTCATCACAAAATACAGCATCAACTCAGGAATAACTGAGTTCTGTGTAAGCTGTCTGTATCACAAAAACATCCTGGGGGTTGGACCCGAAGATCTCTTGAGGTCCCTTCCAACCCCTAAGATTCTGTGATTCTGTGATCCTGAAGTTCCTTCAGCCCACAGAGCATCAGTACACAACCCTACTTGGTTTTTCCACCCCCTCCCCCAGAAACACTAAAAACATACGATTCTATAATTCACTGTTTCATTTTTCTCCCTTTGAGACAATTGACACTGATACATGATTTGAAAAATGTCTTTACTATTACTTGGGGGTTTCTTCACTGCCAAAATACAGAAGACATTACAGAGTTGCAAAATGCATGCTTTAATCCAGAGCTGTAATAGACATAAATAGCATTAACCAGTGACACAGCTTAAAAAAACCCCAAACCCCAGAAAGGACAGGGGAAGAGAAGCTTTGCAAAAAATTAACAAGGACTGAGTACTGACTCAATTTTTAAAATATATTGAAGACTTCAAAATAAATATCTTTATTTGAATAAAAAGTTTCAAGTAGTATCTGACAACTTTTTGGAGGTTAAAAAGACAAACACATAACTTACCAAAGTGCCAAAACCTAATGTCCAGAAATGCTCATTTCGAACTTCCAAGACACCATCCAACGTTGAAACCTAGTTTTACAAAGACATACAGAAAAAACCAAAAAAAATTAGAAATAAAGTTTCAAACCCTGTTAGAAATGTACTTTGACAGACTGCTGAATAACACAGCATTTTCAGAATTTAAATAAAAGTTTCCATGCATACCCAGAATAGACAATGTCTGAGAATGACACCACCAATGCTTATCTACTGTACGTTTGCTACCCATAAACACCTAAATCCATCAAAAAGTGGATTTAAGAAACTCATTTCAAGTAACTCTTACTGCCAAATTGCAACATTTTCTCAGCTTGACACGATGTAAGTTAACAGCTGCCTCTGGTCCTTTTCCTCCCCCATTCATGTTGTAAACCACTTCAACAGTAGCTTAAATTTAAGGAATAAAAACGACCCCCTGCACTACACTTCCCCATGTTTGTTCCAGATACCTGAAGAACACTATTCATCTTGGACAGCGAGATATGCATTTTCTACGTGCAGCTAAAAGTAATATTAAGAGAAAAATTCTTTATCAGTCTCCTTGGACTACTCACAGAGACTCTTCACATTCCAGAATGTTTGTTTAATGTTAGCTGTGCATGCTGTTACATATGATACACTGACTTACCTCTCTAAGAAGTTTATCTAACTGGCCAATCACATGTGGTGGGGTTGTCTAAGAAAGAAGAAATAAAGTTACACTAACAATTAACGAGCTCTGTTTAAAGTAAGAGAGTCTTCAAGTCTGGACTATCTACACAAGAGACCAATGGCATTAAACAACAAATTCTTATGGCTTTTTGATGCATGTTTCTACTGCTCTTAGAATTCTTCTAGCATGCATCCTCCTGGGAACACTTCCTATTCAAATACTTAAAACAGCTTCTAAGTTGTTTTTTTTTAAATCAGTATGTTTAACAGAGGTGAAACCACAAAACTCCTCGGTGTGTGACACTGCCTTACCTGGAGTAATACTTTCCCACTGTAGACACTCATGGGATACATGGTACCAAACGTCATCAAAGCAATTGCTATAGCAGATGCTGTGTCTACAGCAAAATAGTTGCTAGAGGGAAAAATAAAGAAAATAAAGAAAAACAGGTATTTACATTTTTGAAAGTCCTAAGAATTTTCTCTTGATTCTCTGTCAGTCTTTTCAGTTGCATACACTTACAGAGTATTACACATACTGATCTCATCCAAACCAGACATCTCTGAAAAAAGGCAAATATAGCCACAGAGTTGCAATCCCATTCATACAAGTGACAGCTTATGAGGAGATTACTCCTTACATGTAAAAATTGCCATTTCCCCATAGACAGGATACAAAAAGAGTTACTTTTTTAAAACCATCTGTACGTACTTGATTTCAATGAGCATATAGGTAATGCAAAGAGCCAGAGCTCCTGCAATATCAATCAAGACAAAAGGGTTCATTCGTGGCAGAAAGATGCTACTCAATCCTGGGATGATTCCACAAATACTAGAACAAAACAGAAAAAGCAGTTGTCAGGCAGTTGCTCATCATTACTTCAAAACCCCAGAGTTACACCCTCTATTTCAACATTTGACTTCAAATACAGCTCACAGTCACAGCAGACGATGGCTCCAGGGACTGTAAAGGCCCTAATTCCACTCAATGTTTTGTCATAGTCCAATGTTAGCAAAAATTAATCAAGTTGAGATCCTCTTGCATCTTAAAGTCTGTCGTCTATGAAACGTGCTACACTCATCTTTATGCAGTTTTTCTACAAGTTAAAAATACACGTATCGCGGTAGCACAGCTGGCTGTGTCAGCTGTATGCAGCACACAGGCTTTACAGGTTCAGATATCACTAGGACATACAGGTAAGTCTTGGGGTTGGGGGTTTGCAGATCACTAGTCTTCCATCCATCTGCCACCTTGGTGTGCAAAAGCATTCTAAACCCAAAGCTAACTAATTCATGGAGTCTGAAAAGAGGGAGGAGAATAAAAAACCCATGAGGTAACACTAGGAAAAGTTACTTATTTATAGTTATCTGCTGTCTGTGGGAGCATGAAGAGAGGAAAGGGTTTCTGGGGATGTTACGTACTGGAAAATTTAAAGGATGAGACAACATGAAACATTTTGTTGCTCTGTTCAGAGCCAACCTGTGTTTAGAAACCACGTGCTGGTCTGCTCCTGTAAGAATTTTAATCAAGATAGCTATACAAAGTGCAGGTATTTTGTACTCAGCCCTGCTTCACAGAACACGACAGCAGTGCTGCATACATACTAACCAGATTCAGTCATTTTTAAAAACTGTTGGTGTCATAATTGTCTACAGGTTACCTCCAGACCCAGCAGCAATTCCAGGCTTGTTATCTGGGAGCCCTTCAAGCTACCCATCTGTGTCCTTCCCCATAACACAGTGTTACCCCATGGTTAAAGAAAAACTCATCTAGTATCTGTGAATGTGATCTGTTTGGGTTTTTTACACCGAAACTCCAGGTCTTTGGGCAGGGCTACTATTAGTCTTCCAAAGCTGTGTTGCAGAATTTGGGTCTGATGATGTAATAACTTACACCTGTATAAAATCGATTCTTCTGTTTAGGACAACAGTGTTCTCTGCTTTCCTCAACTGTGTACAAAAAATCCCAACATGCAGAAACAGATGGGCTTTGCAGACTGCTTCCTGCGTTACAGTATATGGTTTGACAGCACGAGTACTTGGAAGAACACGTATGGCTCAAAATACACAATTCTGACAAAATTATCTGCAAACAGTGTTATCTCACATTCCAATATAAGCAAGAGAGTTAACAGCCAAGGCAAATGAGCAGCACTGCTCCCAACAGACACAGACTTCCCAGGTCCCGCTGGACAGGTGTTGAGTTCCCATGGTAGTGTTTCAGGGAGTAACCTGTTTCCTACACCACATTTAAAGTGTGACCATCCGAGTCATGTGCCCATCCCACAAAGTAAACAAGCATCAATTACAATATATCCCTCAGGCAAGGGCTGTTGAAAAAGTTCCAGTCTGTGCAGGACAAGGTGAGTTTACCTCACCTCATCCAGGAGAATCACCTACAGCGTGCTGAACACGCTCCAAGGGAAAGCTATGCAGAAAGATGTTATTTCTATTTGATTGACACCTCTGGGAAATACAAGAGACAGTGTTTGCTCCAGAGTTTATACACTAGAGCTACAGTAGGTACCGCTATTTTAAAAGCTCTCACACCACAGTTTATGCCTTAATACCCATCCAAATCAGTATTCTACACACACAACGACACTGCCTTCTGGCAGGTAACAATTTTGAAAAACATTATAAAGGTTTACCTTCTACTAAGGTCTGCAACATGCTCCTGAAGCCAACTCGTGCTGGCCGCTGCAAAAGAAAGGTGGTGATAAAATGACTATGAGTAAAGTTACCCATTTTAAAGTATACTTAAAGCCCAATACACTGTGATTGAATAACTGTATCTCAATAGATTCGCTGTCAATTGAAAGAAAAACCAAAATCTGGCTTTTCCAGGCAGTAAAATGCCCATCTCCTAGCAATCTGAACTGATTAAAATACAAATATAATTGCAGACAATACCCATGATAACGATCTTTTATATTATATAAAGCATCACATATAACTACAACTATTAAACAGTTTACAGTTAGTGGGAATGATTGCAATCCTACTTCACAGTGAAAAACTCCCAGGTAAAAAGAGCTATTAAGAAGAATTATGTTAATTTATTTTTAATCTGTTAATATATCCTTAAAATGTCTTCACAGTTCTGGATATCTATCAGAGCACCTTCACTGGTTGGATCCAAAAGATTGAAAATAAAGGGTACTTCTTTAAAATGATACTCTGTTTATCACAGTAATGACTACATTCTACTCAGAAAGCCTGATGCATTCAACTCTAGTTTGTTTCAGATGGCAATTCTAAACTGTGGTAAGTTCTATTAATGGAGGTAATAGTAATATACATCCTAGTTAAGAAGGTAACAAGTTATACCTTGAAAAAATAGGAACATGAACATCTTTTCCCAATTCTTTTTATACCTTAATTTATCACATACCTTCAGAGACATAAGCAAAAGGCTTATTCCTGATGGACAGCATTGTGAATAGGTTGAAAAAGAGTGCCACAAAAGTACCCACCAGCAGTCGCCCCCTAGGGAGGAAATACAGCTTTTATAAAGGATCTTAATTTCACAGCAACACAAAGCATGAAACCAAGCTGTAATTTCTACACCAAAATACTCTGGTACCTTTCACTGACACCACGAGTTAGATACGCTAGCATAATGCATAGTGACTGGCAGTGTATTATCACTTCAAGGGTTACAAGAGATCACTGAACTTTGTACGTAAGTGTTATCACATTCGGCTCTACATAATATTCAATAATGTTGAGTAACAGCTCTTAACTGATTGCATATATGCACACACATACATGCTTGTCCTCTGAAGATCTAAGTACTTGTCCCCTCAGCAGAAGGCTAAAAAATGCTCAGTTTCCTATGGATTTGTGCCCTCACTATTCCTAGGAGAACAACTTCACCCTACACCCCACATCCTGGTCTTTTGCCCTTAACACCTTCTTTTTTGTCCCACATATTCTTTATAGTCTTCCTCATCTTTGCAACACCTCCAATTCCCTGATGATCACATCATTATCCCCCCTCCACATATCAGGCCAACTAAGAGGCCTCCCTTAAAAAAAAAAAAAAAGAGAATAAGCTCATAAAACCAGCAATATAAAGTTAGATCAGGACTTAAGAGATCATATGCATTACATTTCAATTGTACCTTGAAAAGACTGTTTGCAATACAGCTTGCATACAGTATGAAACCAATACTAAGGTTCCAAAACCAATCTGGTGTTGAATGTACTTGCATAATTAATATAACACATGCCTGATCAAGAATTAGACACACAAAGGGACACTGAAAAAGCTAGCATTTCACATGCCAAAATAATTCCTTACGTGTGTATCTCAGGTTGCTCCAGAAATCGCTCTGCACTACAAAATAATCAAAAATTTGAGTTATATTCACAGAATAAAACCTTGATACCTGAAGCAGAGTGTTTCAACTCTGAAGAATTAGCTGCCATTCATAAAGAAAAACTGAGAGGTGCAGTACTGCAAAAAAAAGAACTGCCTAAAGCAGCACAGCAGGGTTTGTAAGCAATGAAAGCATTTAACATTGAAATGAGGCAGACTGTAATTCGTATTTTTCAGCTATGTCCAAACTGCCACACAGGCACTGCCTACACAATACAAGAGATGCTTGCAAATGAAAAAAAAAACCCAAATGCTGCTACAGCCACCACCAGTGTTGGTAACCACAACAAACTAAGTCTGAGATCCCTGACTTACAAGCCTCTCACTAAGCAAGGCCAAATATGGTAGATGCTGGATACTGTGGTGGGGATACTAATCTTTTTTTTTTAACTCACAGGTAAAATAAGAACTGAGCTTCAGCAATAACAGAAACACCTCTGGTAAGTTCTGGGAATATCCTAAAAGGGACATTCAAAACCACAGAGGCTTTGGTAGTGTCATTATTAGAATGCATTCCAGTGCATTGTTGGGACAACAGACCAAACTGTACTATGAAATTGCTAAGTTGTTAACATAGCCCTTTAGTGGGGGAAATAGAGCTCCTGCATAGAAAAATGGGAGATGCACTGCCCCAGGTTTAAAGTCCAGACATGACAAAAGTCTCTTAACTTTTACAAACCAAAATAATTTTTAGGCTAACTTCCTGAAATACAAATGCTTCTGAACATAGATGGTATATCAAATTAATACTTGAGCCAGTTTTGAGGGACTGATGTAGTTAATAGTCTACACATTCAGATCCTTCATATATTAAGATGCTGCTTTACTTCACAAAATAACTGAAGTAGAAAAGTTTTTTTATTAATAAAAACTTTTAAAGGCAAGATGCATGGGGAAATGCATTAAGTCAAATACCTTGAAAGCAGTTTAATTACTTTTATCAATTTCTATCATTACATCTAAAGCCTACATGCAATGAGACCAATATAACTGAGCAGTAAGGTTTAGCAGTATTTTTAAAAACCCAAAGGTTTTTTGTTCCCTACGATATCTCCCTGCAGACAGGACTTGTAGAATGCACATACTTTGCTCAATCTGGCATACCTTCACACCTAACAAAAAATTAAAAGAAAACAGTGCATATCCCTACCTTTCTTTCAGTATAAAAAGAGCACCAAGCTGTGCCAGAACTGTAGATGCAAATACAGCTAGAACTTCAAACCTTTCAAACCTGAAAGTTGAGAATTATGTTTAGAACCATTGAACATTTAGCAACATGTCAAACGCATTCTGGTCTGTGCAGGAACCAGCAGGACAGACCTACAATTTTCACTTCTTTCAAGAGCAGACAGATGGGAACAAACTGAAATTTCATGGAATGGACATTATTTTCAATTGCTTTTCAGCCAACACTCCACTTCTCACTAACATCTTAAAACTAAGCATTTCTTAACTCTTTTTCTTGTCCCTTTCTTCTCCTCCCCTATTCTCTGTTTGTTCCAGCATCAGTCGTGGGCCTCCTTGTTTGTAGGGTCTTTTACACAGAGACTAAGAGTCGTGGCTGTTAGGGTAAGCAGGCAGTGATAGGCAGCAACGCACCAAATGTTGTATTATCAAATACTAGATGTAGTTATTAATACTTACCCAAATGAATAGACTGGGCTGGGTTTCTTCATCATTACCCAGTAGCTTATTAGACATGTTACCAAACTGAAAAAAGGGTGAGAATTAGACTACGATAAATAACTGCAGCCTTAACAGACCGGATATCTACAAACACACACTTCAGCCATCAGAACTGAACAAATGAACATAACCATGTCTTGCAGAGAACTCTGTGCCTTCATCACTGTCACAATGACTGTCCCAGTGACTCCACACAAGGTCATGCTTGGGAATAAAACTGACGCTGGACAATTATTGTCTCAGCTGTTCCTCGAAATAGGGCAGCGAATAACCTTAGTGGAATGGTAGTCAGTCTAATTCCTTATACCAGGAGACAACCTAATGCTGCACTTCTGGCACGTTCCGCTTACAAAAGCTAACACCAACCTTATTCAATAGAGAGCATCACTCAGCCTAAATCAAGTTTACCATTAACTCCAAAAGTAACACAATTCTCCACTGAGGCCCTGACACAAACCAGCACAGCCAGTGTTTAATCTGCACACTCTCTGTAAGGAACCTGCAGCCGCACGTGTGACCAGGTATCCCAGAGTCTGACTAACTGGCAAAGGTCACTTGAGAAAATCCTTTTAATGCTGTCTGGTACCAGACATAGTAATGGGAAGTACAAAGCCAGAGCCTATGAAATACCAGACCAGACACTGAGTAAATGCTCTTCTTGTGTGTGTTTTACGAACATGCCTAGAAATACTGTAATACAAGAAGGAGCACGATCAGCAAGATGACAGGATGTCTGTGGCACTGCCTCTGTATCCCAGTGAAAGAGTGAATAAAGCTCTCCATTAGCCTCATTTTTGCCATGAGATATACCATGAGTTAGTTTTAGCACGCCAGAACATGGCTCAGGCTATGCCAAGCACTGTCTTTCTTTTCCACACTGTAACTTGTCTACCTACACATATGGCCAAGACACACTCGCTCCTCTGGCTGCATTCACCTACACAAGCTCTAATCTAACCAACCATTCACTGACAGCCACAGCCCCTCCTATTTTCCCAGGTTTTTCCTCTAGCACTGAACACCTGACATTCCAATTATTTTATTCCTATGGTACTACCCTGAATTTTTCTAGGATGAGTCTCGTTTCCTTTGTCTATCTTTCCTCTATCAATCCCTTTGGACTTTTTTTTTTCCTTTTAATTGGAACCCACCCACTCTCAGTGCCATCTCTGCCTTTACACAGCCCTTTCTTAATTAATGACAATGTTTAATTTAATCAGACTGGATCAAGAACTCATCCCCAGAGCTGCTGAACAATGACATCCTCACAACCTGATTACACAGCTGTTTGGAGTAAAAGCAAAAGCTGAGGAAATAATACTGCTCATACCCAAAACAGGAAATTCGGATACTCAGTAAGACTACTGCAAGTGGCCAAGAAAGAGACAAAAGTTAAAGAACCAGAAATCGATTTTTGGAGGAGAATTACTGAGAACCATCCTCCCTTACAGCAAATCCAAACTCTTGAAAGAGATCACTGTGAGTTACAATAAACTACTGGTCCATCCCCTAACTAACCTAACGTGTGAGTGCCAGGGGTGTTCTGCCACGTCCATCTAAAACTACAAAGCCAATAAAATCCTACATAAATAAGAAACACAGTGTGAAAACCTTCCTCCAGGTAAAAAAAGGTATTTTGAGTCAAGGTGATGTGACTCAGCAGGTACACAGTTCTGAGAGAAACATGAGAGCCGTTAAAGTCATATCACAACTCTAATGCAGTCACAGATCAAGTGGAGTACTCTTGTGCCTCCATCAGCCATTGATTTTCCTTTCTGCCATGTTTGCTGCTGTTATTTATCAATGTTTTACTGTCAGATAAGCTATATAGCACGTAGTGGGCAAACCAGACTGCAGATAGCCGATCCATACTGTTTATAAGCTAGTGAGCTAGCAAGGAAGATAATGTTAGTTAATAATTAAAAAAATACATGCATTTTATGCAGTTTATTTCCCAACCACTGCCACCAGTCTGCATCTCATAAGAACTGAATATATGTCATGGCTGTATCATCAATACTATCAAAAGTGTTCAGAACTTGCATACTTAGAGTAGCCTCAATTACATTTTGTTAGGAAACAGGAAAAATACTAAAAATAACTAATTACCTTATTAGAAGAACTCTTGAAATATTTTTAAATACAACTAGGATTACATACTCCTTGTTTCCAGATGCTAAACCTGAGGGACACTTCAGAACCGATGACTGTGGCATTAGGGAAACGTTCCAAGGGAACCACCAGGTGACAGCTGGGCACTAGATGCTGTCTGATGTTGCTACACATCTGTGCAAAGAAATCCATGACCAGACTGATTTGTTACTAGTGGTTCTCCATACAGCTACGATGTAGCCATACCTGCATCTATTGTGATGTACAGTTTTATACTCATTTATGCTATAAAACCAGTTAGTTCCTATACTGGTGACTCTTAATGTGTTTGTAAATGAATTTTGTATGTATAGAAACACTCAAAGATAGGCACAAATGATCAGTAAGGCTAAATGGGAAAATACTCACCTGAAAAGGTCAAAGATTGTCAAATATGTGTAAGCAGTTAAAGCTGTTGAAAAAGCAAACATTAAAACTTAATATAATTTTACAGTGAAGAAATTACTTGTATGCTTTTACATCCCTTTTGTACAGCACTTTTCCATCTTCTATCTCACTGAAATTACCTCTGTCTTTTGCATGTGCAAATGTCCTGAACACACAGATATTTTTAACTTTGTATCTAATAAAGCATGTAATAATGCCCAGATACAAAAGGTATTAAGCTTGTGACTGAGAGTTTAAATAAGTTTGGGAAATATTCCAGTAACACATCATCTGCTGAAGCAAGAGATCTCTTATGTGTGTTACTGCACAATAGATATTTGGTTTGCTTCCCTGACCCATCCTGAATCTGCAAGTAAACCTGTGTCATGAATTAGAAACGTAAGGCACTCTACTTTCAGTACAAATGATGGGAATCACCACAAAGCCCCTCTATGAGAGTAGAAGATAATACTGAAAGACTGAAAAGGGGCATTCCTGGAAGCAGAGAAGCCTTCTGCCACACTACAAGCATCTTCCTTTGACTCTCTGTCACTGGTACTGTTTATATAGGGAGCATGTTTGAAGACTAGCTTAAAAGTCTACTTTTTTTTGCAGTCTTAAAGAAGGTACTGCAGGAAGACAGCTACCAGCAGGTCTGGAAAACCTTGCAAGCTTTGAGGAACTTTCACCCATCCACACCTGCCTGGCAGGAATGACTTTAAACTGAGCACAGCAAATCAAAAGGAAGCACTTTGCAGACCTGGCTGTACAACCACCTACCTCCATTCCACACTGATTTTTTAGCATGCTGGAACTTCACAAAGTAAGAAACACACAGTAGTTGGTTGGAATTTCAGTACAAGAGAGCCACCTACCTATGCTGTTTGTAGAGCTGCACCACATTAGCAGGAAGCCAATACATACTAAATTTATAGCACCAAACAGCAAGATCTTCCAAGACTGTTGATGAGAATAAATGTAAATTTTAGAAGATGTAAAATGTGTAAGACAAAATCTATCTGTTTAAAAAAAAACAACATTGCAGTACTTCATAACGCAAGCAGAACTAGCTTCTCCTCCTTCCCCAAAATTTACAGGTCATTTCAGAACAAGCCCATATTCTATTTTTAACCTTACAGATTGTCTCAAAGCTCACTTATAAAGAGCATTTGTGCATCATGCTTAAAACACCAATTTGGTCTTTAAAAAAAAAAACCACAACAACAAACACACCCCTGTATAATATTTGCATTTTGTTACCGCACACACCACCTGACTTTTGAAGACAGAGTGATACAACTTTGTATTAGTGGGTTCCTTTCTTTACATTGGAACTTGGGTCTCAAAAGCACCAGTACACATTCAATTTACAGCTCTACTCAATGTGTTAAATGTAAGTGCAGTTCTGGAGAACACAAACTGGCAGGCACAGGAAGGAATCTAGCTCCACAGCTGCATTGCTTTTCAAAGCACGGATAGAAAATTTCAAAGAACATTTCTCAAACTGTATTTTCACTTGTGACAGCTAATGCCTTTCTTCCTTTTATTATTCATTTTTAAAAGAAATACTTACCCTCCTATCTGCTGCAACCAGCCTAAATTCATGTGTTAACTTTCCAACAAATGATCTCTGTGATTTGCGGAACAGGTGTATTGTCCCCTTAAAAACAAATAATAGTTTCATTAAAAAATTTTACTTAAGCCAGAGTCTGAATTACCAATAAAGTAAAACCTAGTATGTTAGCTACTTCCATAATTACATCAAAATACAATGATATTTTTTGTAACCATTTCACACGGTTATTATATTAGAAAATCAGGAATGACTTAAAATAAAACTCCAGTGAGATATAATTCAGAATCAAAGTTTACAGGAAACCATATTGAAATACCATTTAAAGAGTGGCTTTTAACTTTATTGAAATTAAACTACTGGAGATGTTTTCAAAACATAACTGCTTTTCTTATCAAAGCACTCTTCCCATCCAAAGTCAACAGACTTATTAAACAGGAAAATATATAAATGAGAACCAATCAGAAAAATAAAAGTAACACTGGTATCATCTGTAACATGGTGGACACCAGGGCAGTCACACAATGAGATACAAAATCCAAGTTATAACTTAACCTAAACACACACAGCTGATGCAGTCACTGTAGGTGCTCCCTCTCCTTTCCTAGAGTGGCGAGGATGCCCATGCACATAGGAGATCAGAGCGAGGGGGTACTACGTAGCTCTCCTGAAAGCGTGACAGGGAACACACTACTAGAAACATTCATCAACCACGTCACTTGTTCCACTTCCTCAAAAGGCCCAAGCCTCTAGTTAGTTGTCTTCCATTCTACTCTTGCCACAATGTAGTAAGCTTGACACATGAAAAGCCCATCTGATTTGCAACAGATATTTGTGGATGTGTAACAGACAGTCTGTCATATGCAGCAACTGGGGGCTGGATTAAATAGTTTGACCATGAGCTATCACAGCTGTGACCACGAGCAGAGGACAGAAAGACATACTAAGGGGGTGGTCACCAAGACAGACTCAATTAACTTACAGACATGTTTGTCAACCCAGATGTATTCCCTACTACCTGTAGAAATACAGGCATGCCTTGGTGCCACAAACCAAGAAAAGCAGTACTACAGATACCGGGGCAGAAGGCTAGCACTTCACAGAATGTTAGGGGTTAGAAGGGACCTCAAAGGATCACCTAGTCCAACCCTCCCCTGCCAGAGCAGGATCACCTAGAGTAGGTCACCCAGGAATGTGTCCAGGTGGGTTTTGAATGGTTCCAGAGAAGAAGACTCCACAACCTCCCTGGGAAGTTTGATCCAGTGCTCACTTACTGCTTTCCTTACTAGCAAGTCATTACATGATGATTCTTTTCCCCAACAGGATGACAGAATACTTTGGAAAGCTCTTCTAACAGGCAGCGGACTGCCTGCTTGCAAAGGCTGCTCTATCGCCTTAGCACCGGCTGCTTTCCCACGCTGCTAGCATCGTGTCCACTGCCAAACTGTGCTGTGCCACACCTCCCTGCTTACTGAAGGACACCACAGAGGAGGTCTTTGTGCAAACGCAGGCTAGCCATAGCTCACCCCTAGAAGGAAGCCCTGATTCAGCTGATGTTGTACTTTGGCACTAAAGCTTCCTGAGCTCTGCCAAAACGATGGAGAGAAACACCTCTGTGCCGAGCAGAAGAGCTGCCCCATACCTCAGCCACCCAAGGCCTCCTCCGGTACTAAACCAGCCTCACAAGAAGTACTGCTACGGTGGTTGCGAGTGCCTGCTCCCACAGTGCCCGCAGGTGATGGCACCTGTTATCAAAACTGATGCCACTTTACGTGTGCTCAGCAGGAAAAGGGAAGCTCAGGCACCCAGCAGAAGAGGCACACACGGCGGCCAGTCCCAGGAGAAGGGCTTCTCCGAGAAACCAGCCACAGGCGCCAGGAGGAACGCTCCCGCGCTCCCTCCGGCACCTGGGCGCAGGGGCACTACCTGCTGCGCGTCCCGCCGCCCGGTTCAGCCCCTGACGCACTCGCGCTGCATGAAAACCCCGCGGCTCGCAGGCTGAGCGCACGCCACCCGCCCCGGAGGCTCCTCCGGAGGAAAAGCCTTCCCCGACACCTAGCGCCCGGGCCGCCCCTCTTAGCTCCGCGCCCGCCCGCGGGACCGGCCGGACACGGCCCAGCGCCCGGGGCCTACGCGCCAGAGAGCCGCCCGCGACCGGGTAAACCGCGTACGGGGACGGCGGGAGGACCCGGAGAGGAAGCGCTACGGGGGGGAAGCCACAGCGCGCGCTCCTCCCGCTCTCCAGAGCGGTTAACGGCCGCGCCGGGCTCGGCCGCCCCGCCGCGGGTGCCCCAGGGCGCCGCCACCTTGGCGGAGGGCCGCTTGCCCCAACTGCCCACCCTGCCGGCGGGCGGCTAGCGGCGGCGCTTGGCTAACGGTAACGGGCCACGTCTCCCGCGGCTAACCGCGACGGATGCGCGGGCCGAGCGGGGCGGAACCGCGCTCGCGGCCACGTCACCGCCGGCCCGGCGGGGCTCAGCGCCAGGAGCAGGGCGCGCTACGGCGGGACGGGGCGGGACGGGACGGCGCGGGACGGGACGGCGCGCCTCGCTCCAGGCCGGGCCGGTACCGGGCCCGAGCCGCTCTTGCCCCGACCGGCCGCGCCGCAGCGCGGTACCTCCCCGCCCAGGAGCGGCGGCCCTACCGCTTCCTCGCCCCGGTCCCGCAACGCGACGTGCCACTCACCCCCTCCCTCCCCCAGCGGGGGCCACTCACCATATTACTCCCCGCACCGGAAGAGACGGCGCCATGCGAAGCCGGAAGAGGCGGAGGAGGCCTCGGTCGCTACGGCAACGAGCGGACCCGTAAGGTCCTGCTCGGCAGCGGATGTGATGCGCTCAGGAAGCGACGCGGGGCGAGGGGCGCTCTTAGAGTCGCCCGTCGCTCCGCCCCTGGGGCAGCCCACCGGAGCTGCCGCCGGGGAGGTGGAGGCGGCTGCCCTAGCCTGCCAGCCCTCCCCGCCGGGAGCCCGCCCGCAGCCCCGCTGCGTCTCCGCGGCAAAGAGAGCGAGCGCGCCGCCGCGGTGGTCGCGATCCTCTGTTGCGACAGCCCCCCTCCCGAGGCGGGCTCACGCAGAGGCGCGGCGGCAGCGCGCCCCGCGGATTCCTCCGCTGCGGGGCCGGTGGCTCACAGCCTGCGCAGCGCGGGGGAAGCTCTTCACTCTGGGTGCGCTGAGTTCCGAGCGCCGCGCCCGCGTTAAGGCGTGCGGAGCGGCACAGGCCTGAGAGGCGAGCGACAGCCAGGCTGACCCTATCCCAGTGCCTGCGGCGCTGCAGAGAGGCTTTCCTCCCTCAAAGGGAGGAAAACCACGGGGCTGTGTTTTAAAATACTGCTCTGACTACGGCTGCTGAGGCTCTGGAACGTAGGGACACAACCCACCTTGCTGCACCCTCCTAGGTGTAGAGCGATAAGGTCTCCCCTCAGAGGCCTTTTCTCCAGGCTGAACAGCCCCAGTTCCCTGAGCCCTTCTCACAAGGCTTGTGCTCTCCGACCTTCCCCAGCTTCGCTGCACTTCAGTACCTCTGTGTTTCTTGAAGCAACCTCCTGTAACACAGCCCTGTCTTTGGCCTTCCAATGGTCTGCGCCCTTGTCCAGTGACCGCAGTTAGAGT
Organism: Laterallus jamaicensis coturniculus; assembly: GCA_022605575.1. Lineage (NCBI taxonomy): Eukaryota > Metazoa > Chordata > Aves > Gruiformes > Rallidae > Laterallus > Laterallus jamaicensis. Next base: position 41,767,326 of record JAKCOX010000001.1, read on the forward strand.
GGTTTAAAATGTTACTTTTATTTCATCTGTTCTGTGAAACACACCCCGAGACTGACCTGACTCTGGCTGGGAGAGGGGCTTTTTGCCTGTACATCAACTGAAACCAGTAAGAAATGGCCATTAGAATTAATCTGCTTCCCATCTGCTCTGGATAAATTTTAGGTTTGTGTTGGCTCTGGTTCCTGTGCCTTTGCAGAGCACGTGATCGCACCATGGTCAAAATTTTTGCTTCCCAGATTTGAGTGCATCTGGTCCTTGTAGGACACAGTATCATTAATGTAATTAAGAACAGCTATCAGACTGGACAGGTATTCCATGGGACACATGTTTAACGCCCAAGACATGCTCAGTCTAAGCTGTTGGCTGTAATGAAGAAATTTCTTCTAGTATAACGAAGTTGTTCCCCAAACTATTTTAAAAATAAACCCAAAACCACCTGCAGTTAAACTCTCATATCTAAACTCTCCACAGGCTGTGGCTGCTGCGTTCACTCAAGTTTAACCAGGAAATCAGAAGTCAGGTGAACCACGTTTTATCTGTATGATATGCTCCACAAATATAAAGTTGTTTGGTTACTTTGTTATCACCACCTGAACCAGACTTTTTGATTATTTCACGTCTTAGGGTATTTATTCCCAGAAGAGGCCAAGTTAGCTGTAAGAAATTTCACTTCTATAGTTCACAGATGAGAAATACTACAATTAGTAGCACAGCTGTTACTAGTATTCTTCATATAACAAGACCAACTCTTCAAGGAGATTTTACAGCTGAGGCAAGTCTAGAAGTCTCTAAAATGAGATTTGAAAATAGTAGAAGTTACAAGAAAGAACATGCTGCACTTAGAATATATATTTGGAGGGGAAAAAAAGTGGAGCCTTCAAAAGTATCTGGTAAAAACAATGCACTTTGCTTGTTAGGTTGTGTGCAGGCTCCTGAAATTCCTTCTTTTTTTCCCCCTAGCTACACCAGAGCACCAAGGAATCCCTCCCAACTTCTGAGAGACAGATTTTAGTTCATTTGTATCTTTCAGCACTCACCACCATACGTTACTTGACCTGTTATGGAAGGTTGCATAACCCTCCTTGCTGTCAGTTGGGGAGCCACATGCACCCCTGTAAGAAACAGGCTGGATTCCACGAGTTCACAGAGTACTTGGAAATTTCCAAATAAAGATGGTTTGAGTGAAAAAAAAACCCCACCAACAAGCAACCAACCAAACCAACCACCCAACTTTAATTCTTCTCACTTTTCTCTGGGAAACTGAAAACATTGAAATACAGGAAGGAGGAGATGGCCGCAGCTGACAGCAGGCAGGGCGCCTTGTCGCAGGGCGCCTTGTCGCAGGGCGCCTTGTCGCAGGGCGCCTTGTCGCAGGGCGCCTTGTCGCAGGGCGCCTTGTCGCAGGGCGCCTTGGTGGGCTGGGATTAGATTTCTCTGGCATACTTCAGACCAGGACATGCTGCCAAACCCTTAATCTCTGTAGATCACAGCACGGTGAGTGCTGGCATACGGGGCTCTTGCTTCTTCACTGAATCTACCTGAGCATTTCCTCTAGGAGAACACAAGGCTATAGCTACACACAGAACTGCTAATTGAAGCATTTCAGTGGCTCAGGCTCTACCTCCAAGTAGCAGCATTTCAGACAAAGAGAAATGCTGGGTAATTATCCCAGACAGACAGCAGCGGTGCCTTTCTATCCCAAGGAACTGACACTTGACAGGAGCAACACTAGCTCATATGCTTCAGTCCAAAATGTTGGGGTGGGTTTTTTCCTGATTGCTGCATAGATTTTTATGTGGTTTGCTTGCTTTAGTGGTGATAAATACCCCTGTTGAAGGCAGGGGGTCATGATTGGTTTTTGAGACCGCCCCTAATGCTGCCAGATATGTAATACTAAAATGACTCTAATCCAACTTACTTTTTTTTAATAAAACGAAATCTTACTTTCAGGATGTAACTGGAAGAAGAGAAAGCCCCAGTAGTTGTTAGCAGCCCAGACACAGCCTCGAGACAATGTCTGGAAAGAAATACAAACAGTAAGGAGATGGGGTAAGTCAAGAATTTAGATTGTTACCTCAAAATAAATAGCAGCAATCGTGGCCCCCCCTCTCCGCCCCTGCAAAACTGCCTGTTTGGTATCAAGAAAACTGGCTCCAAATAGCTATTTTCAGCCACAGTAAGGCTAGGCTAAGAGGATAGGCATGCACTTTCACTTCCAGTACATTTGTTTAGAGAAGTAGCACTTCTGTTTACATTAGTTTTAAGAACTTGAGTTGTGGCCTTTAGAAACTGAGGTCTTTATGTACTTATTGTTCCATCACCTGGTGTACAAGACCTGATTTATTTTTTAAACCAGGTGAAGGAAAGGGCTTTTCATATTGAGCATCGATAAACAGACAAGGAAACAGTATGCACAGGACAAATGCAACATTTTATTGCGAAGCTAAAGCTATGTGTCTGCTCATCATGCTTTTTTTACATTGCTTAGTAATAAAGTGGTAGTTAACATTTCAAAAAGCATTCTTAGGAGAACAATGAAACAAAAGTGCTTCAAAAAAACCAAAACACAAGAACTAACCCCATCCCAGACAGGAGTCTTCTAATGGGTTTGACGGTGTTGGGGTTAGAGTGTTTTATCTCCACCTTTGGTTTTTGGCACTTCAATCAGGATTTCTGAACAATACTGACTAGCCCTTCACATGAATAAAAAACTGAATCGTGGCAAAAGCAGTTTGTGTATTTCCAGTCCCTCTGAGAGTTCTGTGAGTATTGAAGATCATCTTCCTTCTCCCTTTCTGGAGGTAAAACTACCCTGCAGAACCTGCTGTCGTAGAAGAATACGCCCGCATTAACCAGCCTGCATTAACCAGCTACAGAGAACATCAACCTTTTTCCTCAAAGCCACTTCTCTGAACAGGATTTTCAGAAGCACATCTTAGGAAGGCAAGGGAAGTCTTACAGCAAACCAGGGCTGATCACCATAGTTTCCAGACATCGTGTCAAGAACTTGCACATCAAAAGATCAAGTGCTGAAGAACGCAGTGTTTAGCCAACGTATTTAACCCCCTGGAGGAGCGTCTACCTTGCCAATTATTGCCAAACCCAGGAGGTAGTTAGTGACAAAGCCATCAGTTTCCTCTCAGTTAACCATTTACACAAGAAGCAGGAAAAACACAACACATGTTTCCCCATATTTCAGATGATTTTGTGTTTGTGGGAAGCGACAGTTTAACTTTCTCATCCTGGGGAATTAGACTTGCAGTATTTATAAGAAAAAATATTGAAGAGAATGTTTAAAGAAAAAATTCTAAAAGAAAACAGCTGATCCATTAGTCATCTCTCAGGATGATCATCCTAATTCACATGGGTGAGGAAAACAACACCCTTCCAACACTGGACAGCAGCTCAAGAGAACCTAACAGTGAAGCCAGCAGCTGCCTCCAGCTAACACGGTAACTAGCTGCATGCCCTACCTGCTTGCTACTTTTCCTTCCATCTTTGATACCTGGTGAAAGTCCTCAGTACTAAAAGCATGACAAAAGCTTGTGCCTGCCACAGACAATGCAAATCTGTAACCTGCAATAGCACTTCCCACCTCCTAAAAACGTGCCACACGCAGGGGCATCGCTCCAGCACTGGAGCACTAGGTCAGCATGTTGTCGGCACAACTGGGCATCGCCCGTGCCTTAGGGTAGGAAAGCACTGTCAGAACCTGGGCCACAAAAGTTTCACCACAGGTAGCTGAGGAGGCCCAAAGTAGAACACTGCTCTCCAGATCAGAGATCTGCATTCAGTTTGCCTGTGCATCCGACTTCAGTGTTCCCAGTCCATCAATTTCCCAAGATGGACTTGGCAGCAGTGCTAAACCCCACCTGTTTAGAATAGAAATACTATTTATTCTACACCAGAAGGTAAGGTTAATTGTTTGAGTACATTACTTGTACAAAACCTGTCATTTTAAAAACATTTGAGGGAATCTAACTATGAAATCAGCAATGGCCTCTAGTACAGTGACAACAGATTCCCTCTCAGCTCAGAGATCCATTCTTCTCCATTTAAAGTGTTACTACATGTGTATTAACCTACATAGAGAATGGTGCAGGGCCGCGTTCCACAAAACTCTTTATTAGGAACCAGCTGTCTGAAGTAGACTCAGTAAGAAGTCTCAGGGCCAGAACCTCCATTTCCAACACTGATCTCTCTGAAGTCCAAGGAACTAACAGGACAGAGCCTTATATATGCACAAATATCCTAGTTTAAGGCTTATTTTTAATATTCAGTGTTGGCTTTGTCTTGGCTGCAAGAAGGGAACCTGAATGGGTTTGGTGTACTCTGCAGAAGAGTTAACATCATTGTGGGAATGCTATTACACATGACAAAACCTTAAGAAGAAAGAGCATCACACAGCACTTGAGTTTTTCCCTCCTGTTGTGCAACTGAAAGAAACAATCCACTGCCTGAGAAGACACTGTTCTTCCAACACCTAAAGACAAAAGGTGCGTGCGTTTCCTGTTGAATAAAAAGAGGCAAAGACATATGAAGGTTGCTAAAACAAAACCAGGGGGCTTGGCTGTTGGGTTTTTTGGTCTCCCTCTAGTAACTGCTAAATCAGTAAAACACACTGAGGGCCCAGCGAGCTGCTCCCTAATCAGCTCAAAAAAATGGGTCAGATCACTCAGTAGCAGCGGGCAGATTCAGGGGGAGGGGGGAAAAAATAGTGGTTTAGAGAGCTAATGTAATGCCAGTCTTCGCAAAGGTCATGTTGAGGGTTTGGGTTGCAAGGGGGGACAGGGAGGAGTTGGTGTGACTTCTACAGGAAGCAGCTAGAAGCTTTCCCTAGGCCCGACAGAGCTGGCTCAAGGCCGGACCCACCACTATCCAAGACCAAACCCATCAGCAATGGTCACAATGCTTCTGGAAATCCTATTTTGGAGGAAAAAAAACCCCAAGTGGCTGCTCTTTGCTGCCAGAAAAGGGAGCGAGAAGATGTAAGAAACTGTGCAGACACCAAGACCAGGGAAGAAGGGTGGGGTGGAGGCACTCCAGGTGCCAGAGATTCCCCTGGAGCCCGTGGAGAAACCCCATGGCTGAGCAGGTGTCCCCCTGCAGCCCACCGAAGATGATGGGAAATAGAGATCCCACCCGCAGCCCATGGAGAGAGAGGCCCACGCTGGAGCAGGTTTGCTGGGGGGTAGGCAGGGACTTGTGACTCTGTGTAGGACCAGGCTGGAGCAGCCTGGGCTTGAGGGACTGAGACACATTCTATGATTCTATGACTGCACCCCATTGAAGCGACCCACGCTGGGGCAGCTGGTGAAGAGCTGAAGCCCCATAGGAAAGGACTCACATTGGAGAAGTTCACAGAGGACTGTTTCCTATGAGTGGGATACCACATGCTGGAGTACAGGCAGAAGGTGAGAAATCCTCTCCCTAGGAAGGAAGGACCAGCAGAGACAACTTGTAAATTGACCCAAACCCCCATTCCCCATCTCCTACAGAGCCACTTGGTAGGTGGGGAAGGGAGAGAAATCATGAATAAAGTTGAACCCAGGAAGAAGAAAGGGGTAAGGGGAGGGGGTTTAAGATTTGGGGGGGTCTGGTGGTGGTAGTAGTAGATTAAGTGCATTTTATTCTGTGTTTTGCCTGTGATGCTGATTGCAGGCTGATCTCTCCCTGTCCTCATCTCGACTCCTAAGCCCCTCAGTATGTATTTTTCCCCTGTCCAGCTGGAAGAGGGGAGTGACAGAGCAGCTTTGGTGGGCATCTGGCTTCCATCCAGGGTTAAACCACCACAGGTTAAAAGCATCCAAGCTGTTGTTCTGCTTATCCTGTTCTAATTCCAGATACTGTACTACAACATAATCTGATTTTATGCTAAATACAGCTGTAAAGTTCTATAGAAAATACCACAGATTGGGGAAATACAGGTATCTTGAAATCAGGGGGGTGAGGGGTGTTGTGTTTTTCCACACCTGCTGATATAACCAGTTAATCAAACAGTTAGATGAAAGTCACTGAGCTGGGACTCAGTACATGTAAAACAAGAAAGCAGAAGACTCAAGATAAAGCCTTAAGGGGAACAGAACTATTCTCAAAAGACACAATTCAGAAAATAGCATAAAGAGAATTTAAAGGAGGTTTAAGAAACAAATGCCACTTGGTCACAGGCAGCTGTGGGGCAAGCTGATGCTGCAGAACAAAATTAAGTCCTCACTACTGTCTTCCAGCAGTAATTTGAAGAGCTGCAGTTCACCTGCTCTGCAGGAGCCACGCGGGGCAGAACAGTGTAACGCGAGAGCAGTGGTACCAGTCGCACAGATGCCCCTGACCTGACCTGGCTCTGCAGACAGGTGGAAGGGCCAGGCCCTTCTTCTCAAGCAGCAGCTCAGACTTCCAACCCTTTGTGCTGTATCCTGGTGGGGCTGTAGCAGATGGGAACTTCGACCTCCACATTTCAGGCACCTATCTCACACCAGTAGGTACGTATCTGAAATAAATACCAGGACATGCCTCAAAATTAAGCGAAGGAAAGCAAAGTTCAGTAAACACATGTTTAGGAATACTCAAAGCCAGCAGCATTACCCTCCAAGTTCTTGCTGGCAAAGGATCTCCTGGGAAGCTTTCAAGCTTTACAAACAGAAGCCCAAGGGCCTTTCGTAGCTGCTGCGCTACTAAAACAGCGGAACTCACGCTTAGCACTACAATGCCCATGACACAGATCAAGTCAGCTGTGGATCTCCAACAACAGAGACAGCCCACGGAGGGCAGAACCAAGGCAAAGCAAGCAATACATGAGATTTAGGAAACACAAACCTTTCAGCATTTCTCACTGCACTAGGAAAGGGAATCAGGGGAACAAGTCCCATGTTTTTTTTGCATCAGACATATATTTGGGAGAGTCATACCCTTAGAAGGCTAGAAGTTGTTTGGTTAGACTATTTCAAAAGGCATACTAGTGTAACACAATTTTCTCTTATTTAATTGCTTTTAATCTTGAGGTCAGTCCAAAGCATCTCTGGTTCAGCAGAACAGAATCCTAAACATATTACATCTGTGAAAGTCTGACACAGTTCCTGCTATACAGTACCCAGTACCACAGTGAGCATGGAATCCTCTCTGGGTACTACTATATACTTACACTGTATCTATCAGCTAGGGAATTTTTTCACATATACATATATATATAAAATACATATAATTTAAAGTCAACTTCCAGGTGAGTAGTCCCAGAAATACTTGACTTACTCCTACCAATTAAAAAAAAATGTTACATGAAAAATTAAAACTTTTTTCTGTTAAGACCAGAAGTAAACAAAGCTTATAACTCAAGTCAAACAACTGTAAACAATATGGATTTTTGTAGTACCATTAAGTTGAAAAAGTTGTCTTTCAAAAGACAACACGCACACACACCACTCCCCCCCACCCCCACATAACTGCTCTAACAGGGAACTAGTATTCTGCCTTGCAAACACATTCTGTGTTTAATCCATGTAGAATCTGTAAACAAGATGTCAGGCCTTTACAAGTAAAGGCAAAGATGTTTTCCTTTATTACAATATTTAAAGGCTATCACTTGTGTGGTTTGCTTTAATAGCTTGTCATTTATATAATAAAAACAAGTATTTGTACAAAGATGCAGTTTCTTTTTAAAAAAGCAGATCAGTTGAGTGTTTCATAGTTTAATATATAAACCAAAACATAGGAAAGCTATAAAAACATTAATGTGTGCCATGTAATAAACACGTAGCCTCATATTTTAATGGTTACATGTGTAGATTAAAAAAATTATCACAATGGAAATTTGACTTTGTCATAAATGGACCAAAACACAGAGTAGAAACACGTCATTTCTGGAACTTGACAATTAGCATCACTTACTCTCTCAAACATCAGCTGGGCTTCAAGTTGTACACCATAAGCATAAGCTAACATCCTACCAATGGAAGCGTTACAAAATGCATTAAAGGGAAAATACTGCCAGTAAATGAATGTCTTAGTCTTTTGTTTTTAAATTTATTAATGTATTTATTTTAAAAGACAGCTCGGATTGGCTTTATAGGATTGGGGTTTTATGCTGTTCTGCTATCAAAGGTCTTCTTTAAAACCTCTCTGTGAGCAATGACGTCACACTACAAGGACACGGAAAGACAAGTAATAACAGACCAGCTGCTTTTCAGGCTTTAACCATGGTAATTCCCCACGGCTGCTCTTCCTCTCGGCACAGGGAAACCGGTTTATTTGGCACATTAAGGATAAAAGAAGAAGTCAAAAACGAAACCAAAGTTTACCACCCTCCAATTGTAAGTTAGCAGTTGTAAGGAAGAAAGCCAGACATACATGTCATGGCAAAATTAAAAACGAAAAGCAGCACACACAACACAGGGAAAAGGTTTTCCAATGATCAGTATCATCGGAGCCTTCTAGCTGAAACAAAACACATGTATTATTGTTCAAATTCTTCAAACCACAATCGGATTGCTATGAATCTTCTCTCAAGTCCTATTGTGCTCTTACTTACAGTGTGTAAATCCTCACTAAATGGTAAGGAGGCTTTGATGAACACATTTCACATTGTTTTTTGTTTTTTCTTAATCTCAAGTTTTATGCAGATACTTAAAGATCTGTAAAGTCCTGTAAACTCTGGCTGCTTTCCAGTAGTCTGTACCAACTGCTCCTCAGGCAGTTCTGTTCCACTTCAAGTAGTGCTTCACACTGTGGTATCACCAAAGTCCTTGTTCCAGCGAATATAAGCTTCTAGGGTCTGAGGGCTCAAACTGCGCTTTATCTTCTTCAAAGACTCAGTGAAATCCGAGAGTTTGATGTTCCTCATCTAAACAAAAAGTGAGAGAGATCAGGGTCACAAGTAGTTTATGTACCTCAGTTCATTCAAAGAGCACTTCAAGTGTACTCTATTTTTGTCATGATATAAGGAAGAAGTTTTTTTTATAGCAGCAACACTCAGTCACTGGGACAACCCCTCCCCCAGGGACGTGGTTGAGCCCCCATTGCTGGAGGTTTTCAAGATGCAACAGGACTGAGTGCCAGATCATCTCATCCAGGTTCCCTTTCCCACAAAAGGTTGCACCAGATGATCTGCCAAGGTCCCTGCCCTGTTCTTGATGTTTGTGACTTGATGCAAGAGTCTTGTAATTTAAGACTATCAGTGCCTACTGCTCTTAATCAGATAACATTTGGTAATCATGAAGTCTGATGCCATGATCATGAGATGGTGTTATTACTCCCTATTTCACTAGGTGGTGCAAGCTGGTGCCTAAAAGGGCACACAGAAAGGAGTGCAAAGACAGACATGGGACTTCTTAACACTGTTACAACATACCTATGCCGACCAGGAGAGTAAGGCATGAGAGATCCCACCCTTACCATAACTGTCCTCCAAGCAGAGTGTGCCCTCTGCCAAGCAATCCCGATGGCCTAACGGCTCTGACTGAACACGTGCCTTCCACTTGTCTGCTGAGGACACGGCTATGAGCAGACGTTTCCCACCAGACACAACAGGGCAAAACCAAAGTGTGTGGGACAAGCGGCCTCATTATTAAACGAGTGTTAACATGACAGTTGGAGCAGACAGCCCATTTCTCTGGGACCAGTGTTTATAGGCTACTGGAGGTAAACGTGCATTCACAACAAACTATCACAGATGTTCTCATCTTCCTGCAACAAATCCTTTTGGCTTATCATAGCCTTAGCCATGACCTAAGGCCAAACACAGAAAGGAGCAGAGGAATTAAGTTTTCCCTTGTTTTCCCCTACAGAGCCATCCATGGTTTGCACACAGATAAGAACAGTTTGTTTGGGGTTTTTTGGGGTGTTTTTTTTTTTTTACAGGCAGGACCAACCTCTTCCTTTTCAAGTTTACAGATGTAATCTGTGGTGAGGAACTTAGGTGGAGTTTTGTTGTTGTTGTTCTGTTGTGTTTTTTCCTGCTGCATGACGGTCCATGTCAAGTATAATACATACACACAAATCTGTTTTAAAATCCCTCACACGCTCTCCCTAAAATGGCTTCCTTTACATAAAGACCAGTGTTGGGAGTAGAAGTATTTGACATAATGCTTCTGGGAATGTTTTGGGGGAGTAAAAGTGTGAGAGAACAAAAGCCAGGCCTCTGACATCATCTGATAGGTAACAAGTTGCAGTTCAGTGAGAAGGCAACAATGGGACAGTCAGCTGAAACAGAGAACAGCAGAGACTTTTACTACTGGAAGAAGGGGTGCTCTTGAAAACCCGGTAACCAACAAATCCCACTAAGGGTCTCAGACATCTGAGAACAGATTTTCTTCTCAAGAAGTAATCAAAAAGGGTAATACTCCCCAAAAACTATGTCAGGAATTTTGCATGATACTGTGTGCATTAAATGGGACCTTAAAATTTTCTGGTGAGCACGCATTGTATTGAAAGGGAAAAGACAACTGCTACATCAGCATACCTCACTGGCAGACATGTTCTTCACCTGTTCTGGTTTTAATTCTGTAAGAGTAAAGGAAGATTAGTGAGTTTCCTAAGAACTTTCACCCTTTCTGACAACTAAACATGTTTAAAACACTTTTATTCTGAAAAAAAAACCTCCCACGGCTAAAAATTATACCTCTGTGCCTCAACATGGTCTCCTGTACAGAAAGAGACCTGGTGTTTTTACCTCCTTCTTCCCCATTTATCTGCTCCTCAACCAGGCTGCTCCCACACTCAATCACTGCAGGCACAGTACAGAGCAGTAGCAGAACTACTTCCTTCGTCCTAGAGAGCATGGGAACAGCACCAAGCGGAACAGAGCTGCCTTTCCTCACAGTGTTCCTGACACCTACAGCCCCACACACTACAAGCATGCACAGTTTTTAGGAAATGGAGATGTATAGTCAGTCAAGAATACCAACACAAAACCAGGCAGGGCAGGCAGGAGTGCTGCTTGCCCTGCACAGGGCAATCATCCTGCAACTTCATCATTCCTGCAACTTCCACCATTTTGCAGGTTTTGACTTGCACTGCTGTTACAGTATCCACATACCCCAGCAAACCTTTGGCTCTGAGGGTGCAAGAATTGAGGCAGGACTCGCAAAAAATAAATCATTTTATACAGAAGCCAGGAGCAGGTGGAAGAAACAGGCAGCACAAAATTTTGTGGCCCCTTCTGCAAATGGACTTGAAGTGATTGGTCAGCAAAGAGGAGCCTGTGTACCTGAACGCATACATTATTAATGCAACTACTCTACATAAATACACTCAAAGTCATCTCTTGTGAGAGCTATTTAATGCAGCTCTGTTTCCCAGTTATTATGCAGGATTTTGGAGGATGTGCTTAACAATCTCAACAGCTCCAAGTGGGTAAAAACCCCATTACTTCCAGCAGCTGCTTTCAGAGAGCTAGCACACTGGCAAAACTGCCTGCTAGGGGATTTTTGATTCAATTAATACAACAGACACACAGACCTCTCCTCCCCATACATCATTTAAGAGAGTTGCAACACCTTTTATGGACACATAATAGGCTGGTATCACAGAACACTTCTGCTCTGTCTGCCTGTAGTGCCTTTCTGTCAGGCAGGCCAATACTTCTGGCAAACCCAAAACTAACATTGAACCTTCACAGGCTTTTCTACACAAAATCCTGCTACTCATCTCCACTAAATGAGATCAGGTCCCTCAGATGTGGCCACTGGACACACATGAGGTAGCTAATGAAACAGAACAAAAGGGAGGGGGGCATTTGGGGGGAAAAAGCATTCACTCTGTGTCTTTTCAAGGTTGGCAATGTCAGAGGAAGGACAAACATAGGTAAAACTCTACTCGAATCACAATTAGCATCTGGATCACAATTCAACAACATTGAGTAGATTTAAAAACCAAATAAGCTATGCCATTCAGACTGTAACTAACCCCCTCCCCCCCAAACACAGAACTGCCTCTGTTTCGGAATTTCCTTCCTGTATAAAGTGGGCAGATCTCTCTCAAGTCTAAATAGAGGTAACACAGTCAGAAACTGCTACCCAAGTGGTAACAGAACCAACACCAGCCTAGGAAAGATGCACTAGTTGAAAACCCCACAAATGTGTGAAAAACACTGTGCCCTCCTTTTCTCTTAACAAATGTCTGTCTCACATGGGGCAGTACTGAAGGCTCTTGTGTTAAGTCCTGAAATGATAATATAATAAGGAACAGACCAAAATCCAGCCTAGAAAGCTTAATTTCAGAGGCTTAAAAAATTACAAAGATGCAGGAAATTATCCCCAATATCAAGGGCACTGAGTTTTGTTAAACCTTAAATAAAAAGCTCTGCAGCTTACCTCGAATAGGGCCCAGGGCTGCATCCTTTGCTAATGCAGTTAAATCACTTCCAGAGTATCCATCTGTCATTCTTTGTCCCAAGAAAAAAGTGGGGGGAAGGAGGAAGGAAATAAAAAGAAAACCTGCTTCAAACCGTATCAATTTATCTGCAGTTGAATAAAACATTACTTAATCACAAGTAGTGTTATTTTGATGTTGTTTTGCAAGTTAAATAAATCAGAAGTGCATTCAACATAAGCAATCTATAGGTAAGTCTTTCCCAGAATACATTTCAAGCACAGGTGTTCAAGTCCCAAATATCATTCTAGGAAAAGCAAGAAGGTAGCAACCAACTTGGGTTTGTGTGTAAAAACTAATCTCAAGCACATGTACTATCTGCCATGAGAATGCCCTACCCCTAGCTTGTCATCACTTGTCGTAGATGGATACAAACCAAAAGCCTCTCCTGTCCTGCACTCCTTCAGCCCAGTCAGTGCAGGGAGAGCCCAACCCCACACGTTTATTACAATGTGGTCACACGACCAGTTTTCCTGATGGAAACTATGCACACACCAGAGCCAGGGGGAGGGCAAAAGCTGGCACTACTAAAAATCTCATGGTAATGTTCCGTTTGAACAAGAAACAAACCAACCCAGAACTGAGACAGAGGTGGTTTTGCAGCATGCCTGCAATGGAAAGCCATGGTAGGGGGTGACCCCTGGCCTCCAGAGAGTACAAAATTCTGCTAATTCAGGGGAGCAAACGCAGATCTGAAGAGCAGCACCACCACCTTGCTTAGCATTTTAGCAGAGTACTGGAACAGCCTCCTATAGTTTACACATGGAAAACGATCTCTAGCAGAGCTAAGTCTGACTCACCAACCAATTCCAACATTAAAGCCTAAACCTGGAATTACTGATGACTGAAAACCAACCGAGGAACTTGAGATGATGGTGACAGCCTGAGCCACAGCCTCAGATTTTCCCTGCAAGACTGAACACTTCACATAATTTGGCTTCGAGTAAGAATTATAATTCAGCTTGGAAGTGATACACAAGCCCTTAATCAGAAAGAAACAGGCTCTGTAAGTGTGTCTTGCACACACTTCCCACTGACTTGGGCAGCAATACAGTGGACGTGTGCAGGTATTCTGTAAGTGAACTGAAAGGAAGACAAATTGTGCTATCTGCTGGCACGTGGCTGCTTTTGGGTTTTGTTTTTTGAGTAAGACTGGCAGACATGCAGACCATCCAACTCCTCAGAATCACAAGGGGAGTGGGGTGGGGTGCAGAGATCAAACCAAGGACCTGACCTCCACAGGAGCTTTTTAGAGCTCTGACTAGAACTAGATTTAACTTCTGATTTAATCAATGACAAATTTTGCAGATTAAAGGCATTCACTGAACCAGGAAGCCACCAATACCTACTGCTAACATAAGTGAAAAGAAGTAGCAAGGGTTACCCAAAGAAAACAAAGCCACCAGCACCCCACCCAGCTTGTAGAGCAGTGGCTAGCTGCAGCAAAAAGAGCGTCACAGCTCAGTCCTCTGGACATCAGTAATTCTGTTACAGTTTACAGAAAAATTTGCAGAGGAGCAAAGGAACACAAAATCATGAGGGAGATTAAATGCCCATCTCTTTTGAAACAAAGACAGACAGCAGATGAAGTGGGCAGGACCCTCAGCTTTTATATTTTCTCTACCTTCAACACCTCCAGCAACAGACAAGCAAAAAGAAGTTGCTTTTGCTTTTAAATGCATTACAAATGCAAATCTAGCACTGCCTTCCCTGCATCAGGGAGGAGAACTAGACTGCCTGTGGGGTGGGTGGAGAGACGCATCCTCCTCCCTCCTCCTCCTCCTCAGAAAGAAAAGCACTGATGAGCATGTTTGAACAACAGAAACCCAGTCAGGTAGTGTAAGGAAAAAAAAAAACCCAAAAACCAAGCACATGTGTGTGTATATGTATATATGTTAAAAACACTTTCATACAGCCTGACAGAAGACCATCTTCCCTAAACAGTCAATTCACTCTCAGCAAGTGTTGTCGCTATCTCATGACTTATGTCAGTTATATCTGGAATGACTGAAGCAGTCTGAATGAATGCAGCAGAAGAGTATATTTATTTCTTATAGTTACAAAATACTTACCTGGCTAGCTGTGCCAACTCTTTTTGGGTCAACGGACTTCCTTGCTTGCTTAGAAGATTTTTCAGCAAAATGAATCTTGTCTGAAAAGATGATAAGAGTTATCAGCTATAAAGCTCACTGGCACAGTACAATTAAAATTCTGTTGCAACAAGAAAACTACGTGTGTGTCAGGTTAGCTTTTGTGCTTCACTAGTTTAAACTCGCCTACAGTGCTTCTGTGATCAGACCATGCACTATCATCCCTTTGAGGGAAGAGATGGGGATTTGGTAATAATGAGATCAAGGGTCAAACTACTTCAAGATTCATCAGAATCCTCATCAGAAGTCCTAATCTGCTGGGGAGCTGAAAAACATTACTTTAAGAAGCGACTTTCATCTTTTGTGGAAAGCATGCTGCTCCAGCCCAAACGTGCTCCTGCAAGCTCTACCTTCAGGCTTGTCCATGCCTGCTAGTATGTAAGCAACAGCTAATTAGCAAAGAAACACTGAGGAGTTACTACCAGATTTGCTATTAGCATATGTAAAAAAAAAACACAACAAAAAAACCCACTTGAGAGAGTCACTAGAACAAAAGCAGAGTGTATATGGCCAAGTTGGGCCCAAAGTTAATTCACAGAATTGTAATCAGCCAGTAGGACACAGCCTGTGAAATATATTTTCTTCTCTTTTTTTAATAAAGTTGGTATTTTAAATTAAGGAAATGCATGGAGAGCCATACTTACTTCTTCATTTGGTAAAGACACATATACCCGTTTGGTGAATCGTCTAGAAAAAAGCCAAACAGCACACATATATATACACATATACACACACATACACTTCTGTAACTTTTTAGTCCACACATATCTAAGATTTGGTTTGATAAATGTCAAAATTTCACTTTCAATTCTAAGGAGTAGGTCTACATATTGAAAAAAATCCACCACCACCACCAAGCAGCAAGACCAACCAACCAACCAATGTGCACAAGCCTCTGGTGTCACCTTATTCTTAGCCAAAGTTGTAAGACCCCTACCTTGAGAGTGATTCCTCTTTTGGTGAAATGCCACTGACTACTACCAGCAACAAAATGAAGCATCTCTTCACTGTACAACAAAAACCCCTTTGGAATCATTAAAAATGTGGTTTATTTGTTCAGACAGTGCTGACATGCCTGTTTTCTTCAATCAAGAATGCAAAGAAAAGCAAGCATGAGAACTTGTAGCAAAATGTCCTAAGGCAAATCTACAGCAAGATCTAGAACTGCAGGGGACATCAGAAATTCAATATTCACAGAGAAGAAATACTGGATTTCACTTATCAAATTTCTTCCTTCATCCTGCCATTATGATCCAAATAATAAAAAAGCAATATTTAAGATACAGGAGGGTTGAGTTGGTCTTAAGGGGTACTGCTGGTTTAGACAATTCCAAGGCTTGTGGTAGATGTATCCCAGAGAAGAGACAGGCACCTCTTTGGGAAGTTTAAATGATTTAACCTTGCCAAGCAGCTTTTGGCACTTATTCCAAACCTTAATCTAACCAAGACACTAAGTAGCAAAACCTGCTTTTCACAGTGAACATCGTATTACTGTACTCAAACAAAGAAGAGACATTCTGATACCTGAGAACAGCATCATCAAGCTCCTGGGGCCTGTTTGTTGCTCCCATCACAAGTATTCTGTCCTCTCCAGAAGACTGCACCTATATAATGCAGGAAGGCAAGACAGCTTTCAGTTTACATCAAGTAGTAATACAACAAAAGCCAGTTAGAGACTTGCCATGTATTCAGCACACTGATGGGATCCTACCCTATATGCTTTTTCCCCCCTGCCATGCAGGTAGCTTTGGGGCAGTCTTTAGATAAATGTAAAATCAAACTAGGGAAGGGTAAAAAGCAAAACAGAAGGAGGACTGTAAAAACACCAGACACTATGCCCAAGTTATGTTGCTTGAAAGGTCTTGCAAGAGCACAAATGTTGCTGTGGAATTACACGTTACAACGCTGGGGAAAACTGAGACTACAAAAAGCATTTTAAAAAAAAAGTTTAAAAAGCTTGAGACTATCTGCTGTCGTGGGCCTTGACATCAAACATTGTTTTGAATCCTACAGAGGGAAAGAGAATCAAAACTTTACACTAAAGTGCGTCCAGAACAACTAAACCAGATCAGGGATTCATCTAACAGGGTTTTCTCAAGAAGCCAGTAACCAAAGTGAGAAGCTACTCAACAGTACACAGACATAGTAACCTTGCCCCCAATTCACCCAAATGCACAACTTCATTTTATGCCCAACAATACAGAGCTTCCAAGCCTCAGAGAACATGTCTGGGTGTCAGAGAAGTGTTATTATTCTCCTAGTGTCTGGTCCTTCACAGATTGAAGTTTGTTGCGGCCTCAATGTGTGCACAAAGTTCCACAGAAATAGTGTGTGATACAGTTACACCTTGATCCAAGATTTACTGGCTTAAAAATTATGTTTAAATTTCCCATTTTCAAGTGAAAATTCTCTTTGTGTGTGTAATAATTTCTGCATGTCACTGTCCTGATCCACTGCACTTCAGAGAACGTTTCCCTGATCTTGTTTTTCATCATTTCAGGCCATCTCCAGATGACCACCTTTCAGCCCAGATGAAACTGTCCAGAATACTACAGTAAGCAGGTGAAAAAAGTAACAGCGATAGAAAAAAAGCTGCTCTCTGACCAAAGTGGGTGGAAGGGGACAGAGCCTAAGCCCCAGAAGCTAAATCCTGTTTGTGCTTCACCTTGTAGTGATACCCAGTACATTAGCCAGTTCAGCTAAATCAAACAATACCCAGGACTAAATACTCACACCATCAAATTCTATTAAAAATTCTGTTTTCAGACGCCTACTAGCATCATGTTCACCTTCTCGTCTTTCACACAAAAGGCTATCAACTTCATCTGGAAAACAAAGAAAGAGACCTTCATTAAGCATGCTACATTGAAGTCTTCGTACTTGCCTAAGTTCTTTTGCTAATATAGGACTCCAGGAAGAAATCAGATCTTTATCCCTTAGGGGACAGACAGATCTTAGTGAAGTTTTAATGCTGTATAAATCATTGTCCTTTAACATGTAACACCAAGCACAGATGGAGAGAAAATAATCCTGTTGATAATAAACTACAGCCCAGGACAAGCAAAACCTTATGCATGCTTATTAAATAACATAAAAGTAATTTAACATGCTCTCTATGGAACTACTGATTATCCAAGCAGGTCACATTCAAGACACTTGCTGTACACTGCTGAATTCCCAAAGAAGTTTAGTCATTTATCTCCATTTAATTAATAAAAATATTTAAGAATGTACACAAAAGTCAACAACATTTATGGTCTTACCAATAAAAATGATAGAAGGCTGAAGTTCTCTGGCTACTGCAAAAAGAGCCCGCACCAGTTTCTCTCCTTCACCCACCTAAAACAACAATAAACTGGTTTTGGAGGGGGTTTGTTAAGTGTTTATTACAAGACAGCTTTCCTAAGGACCTACAGAAAATCTTGTTGATAACAAACCCCACTCAGTCTGTTCAGTATTACATGGTAAAATATTGTTTGTGGCTTAAAAGAAATATTACAACTTTTCTTATGATCAGGACTGAGGTGAAAGAGAATTTGTTGCTTAAATTATCTCACTGAAAGGGAGCTGGGACCCACTAATTTCCTTTTTAAAAGAAGAAAAACCCCCACACACTCTTTTATCTGACAGCCAGGGTTATCCTGAACTGTATAAGCTTTTGACATTATCACAAGCACAAACCCTGAGTTGCTTTTTAGGAACTTTATATTTACTAGAGGGTAACTTCACCGAGGACTTATCAGAAGTCTCTGGCCACTTTAAGCCCCAATCACATCAGCATTTTCGGATCAATAGAATTTGCAGCTGCTACTTACATATTTTGAAGTTAGGCTCGCTGCACTTATATTAAAGAAAGTAGCATTTGATTCTGCAGCGACTGCTTTGGCCTAGGAGAGGGGAAGAAAAAAAAAAGTACATTTTAAAACAACACATCAAAACATCACATCACATCTGCAGCTACTCATGTCCTGATTATTATTTTGAAAGCCCCTGTTCCTTCAAAGGGAACACCTTCTAAATACTACAGAAAACTTCTGTACAGACTGCTTACAAACAGGAATGGATAAGTGACCTTAACCAACAGAGAAGTTTCCAGACCCCCTTAGACTTCTCTAATCACATCACGTACAGAGCCAACTACAGCTTGCCTGCAGAGGAGTACAAGGCTCCTGTCAGTGTATCCTGAGGAGACATCTGAAATGGTTTTACCTAATTTAGGGTGGTAATCTAGGGTAGCAGTTAAATCAAATCACATTAAAAATTATGTGGGGGTTGGTTTTTTCCTCTCCATACCCTAAGTATGCAAACTGTTTTCAGAGGAAAGCTGGGAAAAACCAGTTCAGCCACAACACTCAAACAGAGCGCCCTCTTTAACAGTTCCACCATATACAAGCAATTATGACTGGCTTGTTATACAGTTTAATTTTACTGATTAGCAGTCATGTTCCAGCATGTGAAACCTCCCAGCTGAGGCGAAGCGAACTGCTGTGCCTCAGAGCTGACCCAGCCTCGGTACCAGCAGCGGGAGCGTGCAGCTGCAGCCACGCCATGTGATGCAGGACAATGTGCCCGGCTCAGCCGCATCAGGACACCCCACGCTCAGGCTGATGCGCAGCCATCTCCCTCCAGCTCCCTGGAGCCTGCACATCAGGCTGAGAAAACAAGGAGCAGCCAGGCCGTTGCACAGCACCTGGGCTCCTTGCACAGCAGTGTGCAAGTCAGACCACCCCAATCCCCCTTCCTGCCACTGTCTGCTTGCCCATTTCCAAAATGCACATGTAGTTTTGGTGGAAAGCAGACTGTCATTAATTGCTGCTGTACACAAACCATTAACTGCTACTCTTTCTGAAAATGAAGGATGAATTTACTAGTTTAAGTTGTAATATCAAAGAGGATCAGACAAGAGTTTAGCAACTTCCTCTTCCATGAAATCCAGTTAAGACCAATTTTTGCACTTTGCTATCAAACTGCCTATCACATACTGAGGAAGAATATACAGTTTATTACTAAAACACCCAAACTGAAAGGCAATCCTCATGGTTACACTTTAAGTCCAACAAATCATGCATTAAGTAATCTCCTCACCAACATTGTCTTCCCATTTCCTGGTGGGCCGAACAGCAATAATCCACGTGCAGGAGCTCGAAGTCCTGTAAATAACTGAGAAGTACATCACTCTAAGTTACCTTCAAAGACTTACAGAAAAAGCTGATCTACCTCTAAGAAGATGGTTTGAGATTGAGGAATGGCTCACTGGCTGCCACTAGCAGCAACAGCAATGGTACAGATTTTGAGAGTACTACAGTCTGCTACAACTCAACCTAATGCATGTCTCCATTGTTTCTCATCCAACAGTTAAATTACATTATGATCATTCTTTGGACAGAGGCACTGTGAAACAAGCATAAAAAGGCAGTAACACACTCCATAAGGCAGACCAGCCCAACAAGTCTGAAGCATCAATTCCATTTAAAAGGGAGTAAATATAGGTATGCAGACAGCTAAAGCAATGTTCCTACTAAATCCACATGGAAGAACCACTTCATCTTTCTCTTTTGTTTGGTTTTGGTTTTTAATTAAACTAAACTTGAAAAGACCTAAACTTTGACTAGATCTATTGAAAAATATTACTTCACCATCACCTACTCTCTCCAAACACTACTGATAATAGTCTCCTCCCTCTCATTTTGCATCAATTTAATCTTTTCCACACTATGAAACTGTACCCATCATATGTAGCACCACAGGAAGCAAATCTACTAATTCTCATCTAATTAATCCTGCAGCCTGTTTGCCCAAGCACTTCCTTCAAGAGCAGAAACTTACTTCAAGTTTCAGAGTTCTGGTTTTGGCCTCACACTAACCCCTCCATTTCACCTTCCCGTACTACCAGATTTAGGGATAACAAGGTGTCACACTGTATAAAGCACCATGCCCACACCCCCTTGCTGACAGGCACTCCTTCCCACAATACCCATGATAAGAAGCAGCTCCATTACCAGTCTAGTGCTCTTGAGATGACCAACCACAGTTCCACCCAAACTGCAACATACCACTGAGACACACTAAGCTTTTAAAGTTTTTATTAACAGACTAATCATACTGAACATGGTCTTAACTAATTGCTACTATTTTATTACCATCTCACTGCTGAAGTAGTTGCAGTCATGACTAGACAGTGTTTTCTATTCATTCACCTCAACGCTTGCTCTCCTACAAAAACACCATAATCAGCTTGTTTAAATATGAATTTGAGTTCAAAACTTCATTACTGAAGCAGTGCTTAAGTGATTAAATATTGCCCTATAGTTGCCACACCTATCACATTCATTTGCAAGGAATAAAACCAACCTCTTTACCCCTAAGGAAAGTTTAAAATTCACAAGATTCTCTGTCTCCCTTACTATCTCAGCCTATGTCAAGGTCAGGCCCACTGCTAGCTACACTAGTTTGAAAACTTATTGGAAAAAAACTTGTAACTCTTTCAACATCTCAAAGTCATTCCCACCCACCTCACTGTATTAGCATTACTGAGCAACAAACTTGCCATACTAAAGTGCTGTAATAGCAGAGACAGTGCTATGACATTTTCCTTCTGCATAAGAACACCAGAGCATGCATATTTGATGCCAAAGCTTTGTTTTCCTCGGGCCCAGTATTCCTGTGATGCTATGCCAGGTTTAGGGTTTCTTTCCCGTGGTGCTTCAAAACCAGAAACCTCATTAAAGGAAAGAGGAAGACCACAGAGCAATTCCAGTCAACCGTCAAGGTGACAAGAGACCCCAAAGGTGAGCGAAACAGAACAAATGGCAATTTGGCTTGAATCATCAGCACTGCAGTAAGTTATTGCAAGCAATTCCTGCAAGAGTCCAGCAATTTTTAGCAAATCCAGCTTTAGAAAATGGCCAATTTAATTTATTCTAAAAAGAAAATTCCAGTAGTAGACAGACCAGACCTGAACCTAGGCAGTGATAGTAGTTGAGGTGCAACCTATGATAAACAACATAAAAGCCTAAATGACCAACTTCCACTCAGCCAAGTAGACAAGAAATCTGTCCTCAAATGTCATACACCCCAGTGTACTCACTTGTTCACTACTACACCTCTTTGCATCCTCTCCTGTTGTGAGCAGAATGTCTATCCAATATCCACAGAGAACACGACCACACCACCACTTCAATATTCTTCAGATCAGAGAGTGTCATAACTTCATTTAGCTATACAAATCTCATCTCTCTCACTCTGCCAGTTCTGGGCTCTGTCCTTTACATACCCAGAGAGGGTTGGACACACAGCAGAAAGTCAGTCTCAGAAATTTTCAGGATATTTTTGTTTGGTTTTGGTTCAGGTTTTTAGGGGTTTGTGCTTTGCTGGTTTTGGTTTATTTTTTAAAGTTACTGCCTCGGTCACTGACTTCAACGTTGAACTAGCAGAAGACAAAGGACTTCACAGTAATATTTTAACATATAAATTCTTCATTCCCCTTTCCCAGGGTGGCTATCACCACGCGGGTACCGACGGATACCACAACCAGCAAAGGCAGGATGTGTGAAGCACAGTACATCTCTCTGGTTCTGTTACAGAGTAATAACAAAACCCAGCCCCTTACCTCAGGTCTAAGGGAAGGAAGGATAACAATTTCTTGTAACGCTTGTTTAGCCAGTTCTTGCCCTGCGATATCATCAAATTTGACAGCTGGCCCACTAACAAAGAGATGGAATACTAATTAGTTTAACAATGAGATACTCTTTTTCAGCTGCAGCTGACTAATTTAATGCATCTCACTATTTATACAGAACCCTTTTGAGGAAATCTACAACTTACATTGCTGAGCATTTAAAAAGATAAGCATTTTTGGTTTTTCATCATTTTGCCAAAGTAACCAACCAACCAAAAAAATCCACCAAAGCAACCCCCCAAAACCCTACAAGAAACTAGAAGTACTTGTTTGCATGCCAAGGAGACAAGACTATACTGAATGAAAAACCCGTTCTTTTGCCTACTTTTCTTCAGACTTACCTATCAACAATTTCATTCAGAATGAGGTTAGCAAGGTTACTGTCCACATTTCTAAATATCTTCAAGTCTTTCTTTTTTCGAGGGGCAGTGGTAGGAGTAGAAGGCTTATTTGTTCTGCTATTTTTAGGAGCAACCTGGAGAGTGGGACAGGAAAAAAAGACCCAAACAAACTTGATACTTTCAAAGCATACTGTTAACAAAACTACTTCTAAACTTAATCTCCTCCAGTAAAACCTAATTTGTTAACAAATACCAGGTATTCTGATGCTGTATTTTGCTGTAAATCATATTATCATATTCAGCCAAAGTTAGAACATCTTAGGCTACAGTGATGAGCCTTTTTTTTGGCTTTGTTCTCTTTTGGTGTTTGGGCTTTTTTAAAAAAAGGGCCCACAGTAATAATGTTTAACCACAAATACATGCTGTCAGTTCTGCCCTTTATTTTACTTTATTGTGAAAGTAATGAGGGCAGAAGATAAGGACAGAAGGGAAAGAGATGGGTCAAAAGAAACACCCCATTTTTCTGCCTCATTAATATAAGACATACCTCAGTATTTAAGTCACAATTCAAACATAATTTGCTTCTCAATATAATTTCAATACCACCCGTGCATGCATGATTTGAAAGAGAAGAAACACTGGGAAGAAAATCTGTACTTCTGGAGTAAGAGGGTTTTTTTCCCCCTCCATCTTTTACAAACCAGGAGTAGCATTTATTTTTCTCCTAGATAAGCTGCAGCTGGTTTCCTATGCATTTCTCAAAACAAGTATTATCTTTTATTGCTGCTATTCTATTACAATTAAAATTCATTTGCCCACAGAGTCACCTGAAGTCCCCTGATCTCTAAAACCCACTCTGCAGCCTAGCTCAAGATGCTCAGAACAAAAAAAATAAAATAGGTGTTTAGAGTTTTTGGGGTTTAGGGTTTTTTTTCCCCAAAAAAAAATTTTTTTCTGCTATAATACTGCAATGAAGGCAGTAAATCCAAAATTTGTTCCAGAATTGGCACCAACTTTCCAAGTGTGTACTGTGTTTATCCTCACCATACCTTGTGAGTTGAAGCTGCAGGATTAGGTGCTGGTCTAGACACAGAAGATGATGATATCCCACTGTAGCTAGGAGTTCGATGGTGACCTGAAAGGCCTGTGGATCCAGTTTTTGCAACAGTTTTTGAACGAGGAAGGGAATTACTTGTGTGTGTTAAGGGATCCTTCTTTTTTGGAACCGCTCCACTTTCTATAAAGAAAACCAACGCCATGAGAAGATTTTCAGCAGTCATACTCTTACCATCAATTCTAACTTGAAGATAGCATTGTTGAGACATAATACAGCAGAGTAAGACAAGTTTGTAAAGAGGTTTAGTACTTTTAAGGGAATATTAAATGCAGCTTTCTCCTAAAGTTAAGATTTCAGCAGTTCTCAAAACCAATGCTAGTTATCCACCATATGAAAGCTAGAGGTGGGTAAGTCCTGTATTAAGGGAAGATCACCATCTATTCTTTAAGACAGAAAATGACAGAACACAAGCAGAAGATTTTCCTTCCCAAGTACTCCTAAAAACATTTGTTATAAAACCCTCAGATTCCAAGTTCTTAGTTTCAGAGCATTCATTCCGCAAGCGGGATTCGCATGCCAGTGACTCTGGATGCCAGCTAACACTATCTGGCACCTTCCACACAGAAGCTTCACCAAGACACTTCAGTTGGGGAAAACAAAAGTATCTACAAGCAACTATCAGAAGCTTTTTCTTACGACTTTGTTGCACTTCGGGAATCTCAAAGGGTAAGTAAATTCTGAAAGGGCAGCAATGAAGCAGCTTGCCTTCCTAAATTTAAAACTAAGTCCTAAAATATAATATTATACCCCTGGATTCACACACCTCCACACATTCTGTTCACACTTGCTCTAATTCACCTCCATGATGGAGCAGGAAGGTCACAAATCTGGTGACACATACACACACACACACACACAACAACATACTAGCTACAGGTGAATAAACTACAAAAGGCCATTTTGGTCCACAATTAAGTGAACTAGCACTTTTTCTACATTCTTTCTACAGGATACATGATAAAATAAGGTTCCTTGGCACAGAAATGGCAACTCTAAGCCCTCAAAACAGAGCCTAGGAAGTAAGAAGGTGCTACAGCAAACATGCAGGTTGGTCAGGCTGGTTAACAATTAGAGCACAGTTACAAGATCAGGTTTGGGGTTTTTTTCATGGTAAGAATACAGTACTGGAAGCTGTCTAGTACAGTACTGTTGCCTGCAATTGAAACTGTAAACACTGACTTATTTTATGCCCTTTTAAAAGGACTAAGAAGCCTTTTGATTAGGTAAGAGTAGGATCAGGTAAAGATGCTCAAGATGAATTTTAGCTATGGGTCTCTTCACTAAGGTTTTAGAAACATGCAGCTCAGTTTGCCTCAGTACTCTTACGAAAAAGGCCAAAGAGCTCTGATTTTTAAGGACAAACAGCTTTATGGATAATCTTTAATTTGTAAGATGCAGTTCAGTGAAATAGCTTCGTAATTTTGAATGTTGTGTTTAAAACAGTGAGAATACTTCAGTGAAACAGTACCATGAAAGAATTAATTAATTACTACTATGTTCTCAGCCTCTTTAAACACAGAAGTTTTGCAAACCACAGGAGCAAATCTTTACCCAGCCTGCAGTTACACAAGTGTTGAACTCCTTGGCTAACAAGCTTCCACTGCCTTTCTTCAGTCATAAATCTATCCCTTCTTACAGTTACAGAAGCTCTTCAGGGAGCATCATAAACAATGCAGATGTATGAATATGCAAAAACCAGGGGAACTTGGAGAGCATAAGTAATTACATTTACCTGTAAGATATTTCTTGCAAAAAACTAAACAAAACAAAACCCAAAACACAACAACAAAACCAAAAAACACCACGACCAAAAAAAACCCCAACACAACAAACAAAGAACAACAAAAAACTGGCTGCTGACTAAATAGCACACAGACACAGAGCTGGTTACATTCACGAAGTCATTCCTGCACAGGAATTTTCAAGTCAAAAACTTCACAACAGGCAGACTTAGCACCTTTCAAGTTCAAAAAGCAGTGTATGAATCTATTTAAAAAAAAAAAAAAAAGCAGGCTGCTCAATACTTTAATCCAATTTAATCAAAATGTGGCACTCAATTTGGCAGTTTGGGGTTTTTTCCTTCAGCCACAATTGCACAGCTGGCTTAAAGTCAACATGGGAAGGCTTCAAAAAGCTAAGGTAGTTTTTCTCCATCTGCTTTTCTCCACCCTAACAGGTTGCTCAACTATCACACTTTCACATCTATTGAGAAAGATGCACACACATTGCAATTTTGAGAGTTATACACTTGCAGAGATAAGGAGTGTTTCAGGAAGCTGGAAATACAGGGAGAGGGAAAGAAAAAAGAGAAGGGTTTAAATACAAATGACAATCTATTACAGCTGTATCTCCAGAAATCAAGACCAGCAAGTTGACACGTTTTCTGTGCCCAGTCCTGATGGGTAGGTAGCACAGAAAGAAGCACTGATGAACTATGCTTGAACACAGTTGTTCAGTGTCAACTCCAGAGGGACACTAAATTTTATCTGCACATTTTCACTGAAGAATAAAAATGTGATCAAACTTCTCAGAATTTAAAGACCAGCTGTTTCTAAAGCATTAAGTGTTTAAAAGCACTGTATGTCACTTGTCAGACTGACAGCCCCTGCTATTTCATTATGTAAAAATATATATTTTGCTCTAACAAATGCAAAACCCTTGAGACACATTTCCTATCCATTTGTATTTGTCATCTGCTGAAAGACTAAAAACATACTGCAAGTGGCCTTAAAACCTTTGTAGTATCTTCAGCAGCCTTTTGCCAAGTGTTTCACCATTCTGTATGGTGAAAAGGTGCCTAAAATATCTTCTAATTATAAAGAGAGACCACAGCATTTGTTTGGGTGTATGTGAAACACTGAACAATTCAAATCTCTAGTAACAGGAGTTTGACCAATTTGAGTTTATTCTTGACTGGATGGAGTAGTTTAGTTTAAAGCTCCAAGCCAACACCACCAGATAATGCAGAAATAATAACTACCTGGCCCTGAAAGCATCCCTGCAATTGTAATCTGACACCCAAACATACACACAAGAAACAAATAACAAATAAGTAAGGGGAAAAATGCTATCTGAGGTTTTCTGTTGGTTAAACTGTGATGAGCTGCAGTCACACATGCCCAATTTCAGCCTCCTTTACAGCAAGAAGTGTTAAAACAGATTTACATTTTTAAAAAGTAGTTAAATATGTAAGTGATGTAAGGATATGTTCAACCAGCTCCAAGAGAAGCTTGATTATACTGCACACCTGGAAGCACAGAAACAATCTACAAAATACGCAGCTCTAGCTTATTTAATAAGGTAACAGCATACTTTGTACTTCTAAGCCCCAAGTCAATTATACGTTCTTTTGTGCATCTCAAACCAATTAAGGCACACCTTAATCAACAAGTTTCTGCTGTTCTGTAACTTCTCAAACATCCAGAAGCAAGTTTAAATGAAAACTAGCAGCAACAGTTCCAGTATGGCAGAGCAGTTTCTATCCTTTAGTTGTGAAACCTTAAAAATCGTCAAGGGATATGCCTCAGAAATTCCTTATCTATGCCTATTGGTAACTGATATAAAGCTACTAAGAGAAGTTACTATGTGCAGTCTGTGGGGAAAAAAGTTAGAATTCTAGACTGGTGATTTATGTATGTAGTTTCATTTTTTAAAAATTTATCTTTAAACTGCTTAGCTATACACTTTCTGCAAATACTGCCTAGAAAAATTCATGCAGCAATTGCAAGACTGATAGTTACTCAGGATCAGCACCCACAGTACTCTCAAGACAGTAATTCCTTCCAAGACTACATTCAGATTTTTCAAATAGGTAGATTCAAGTAATAAAAGCTACCTGGCAGAAAGCTTCAGCAGCTAACCAGGACAGGTGCCATGTTTCAAACCACACCACAGCTCCACAAACCAGGGACATGATCGTTCTCCTTTCAGGACAGAGCCCTGTCAGTCAAAGATCTACTGTTGCCAAATTACAATGTTAAAAACAATATCATTGCTCCTTGTTCAGCTACTATAGAAGTTCTTTAAGAAAGTTTAAAGAGCAGAATTTTTGCAACTTGAAAAACGTTGCCAAAATCTGCCTACTACTCAAGATGTGCCAGAAAATCCTTCCAAGTGTCAACTGAAATAAAATACTAGCTGCTTGCACAGTGCCAATGGTGTGGTAAGAAAGAGAAATTGAATGTTTTTTTCTGATCAGGTACCATGCTGATATTTGCATGTTACATGTAAAACAGTACATTGATTTACTGTAATATTGTCAGTACTGTGTGGCCAGTAAGTTCATAAAACTCAAGTGTTGCTTTTGGGAAGTCAGGGATATTCTCCTTCTCAAGCTTGTTTAAGAAACAAAAAAACCCACAACCACCCACAATGCAAACAAAACATGCATCTCGGGGGGGAAACAGCTAAATTGTTTTACACTTGCTGTAAGAAGGCTATGAGAACAAGAGTGATGGATATTAAACAATAAGTATGTATTTCAAAATAAAGTTTTGGGTCAAGGCTACTTGATCTTAGTGTTAAGTCATTGCATAGCCTTCTGCAACCAAAGGGCAGGTGATACTGCTGCAATCAGATTTATAATGAGGGTTTAGAAGACCTACCAGACACATTTTCAAGAAAAAAAATCTCTAGCTAGTCATGGGGGTTAGGAACCTATGAATGAGGAAGAGAGGAACAGGCAATCACTGGTACTATAATCAAGTAAATTGGTCTGGAAAGCTCACACAAACAGTATCTTGGAAGATGGCAGAATCTCAAACCAGTAACGTTTTGGAAATATAAAAAATGGTCAGTATAGCTGTGAGGATAGAATACCAGAAAGAATTAAGAAGAAAAAAACCCATCTTTATAGACGCTTTCATCTTTAAAGGCAAATTAAAGGAAGCAAAGCACACTTTGACCAAAGAACGGGTAAAAAGGCACTTTCATGATGTTAAAACCATGTATGACAAATGTTTCACACTTCATAAAATCGTGGACTTCTGAAAAGCCCAGCCTGATCAGGCAACAGCACAGCTAATGCTTTATGCAGACAGAAAAATGAAGCTTGTGCCAGAGCTCAGTACCTCTGCAGCACCCCTTTCTCAGTACCAGCCTATCTCAAGTAACCTGCAAGTAGATTTTGTGCAGTTTTCTAGGAATTTATCATCTACTTTGTGTTTTTTAATTATCACAACTGCCTGTGTGAAAATACCCTCTTTGCTACAACAGGTATAACAGAAGTACTTCTAAGAAGAAAAAAAAAGCATGGCACCAGTATGTTCTGACAAGGAAGACTCCCTGCCCCCCTATCCTCTCCCCCCAAAAAATGAGACAGAGAGCATGAGTGAGCACACAAGCACAGGCACTAGCCAATTAAGAAATTCAGACATTAATTAACGGACTGACTTTCCTGCTACTATCAAGGACCCTACAGTAGCTGGAGAAGTTCAGTACTTTGAGTAAACCTCTAACTTTCACAAGTTATGAAACTGAAGTTCACTGGCAATGTGAATGCCAATGGAACAAGCCTCTGGAAGTCTTGTTCGAAGTAATCAGTAGATGCCTGGTACCTCACTCTTTTCCCACTACCTGCTCTTTAGTCCTTATCGTTTCTTCTCAGATCCCACTGAGGCTGGTAAATGTACATTTCTCCATTAGCCTGCATTCCTTCTCAGAAAGTGACAAGAGTTCTCGGGGGAAAAAAGCATCCCCAGAAGACCACAGCCCTTTGCATTTGTTTCACTATCATTTCCTCCACAGTTTTGCAGGGGTTCAGTGATCCATCTTCTGTAAGTCACCAGGAATATGACCCTGAACAGGTAAACTACGACCAATTTCCACAAGTTTACCTTCAGCAAACACCTCCTGCCACAGGAATTTCTGTAACACCACCTGCCACGCAACTGGCAAAATATTTCTTCAGTTCCAGTAGCTGCCAGTGGATATTCAATGCTTTGTTACTAGCAGATTTAAGTAGCTAAATTAACAGTTTTAAGCATGAAAGTTCAGTCTAACCTTCCCCCACAGCCTTCAATTCTGAGATGCACTGAGAAAAAAGTACAAAAATAAAGTTAAGAGTTTAAAAAATCAGAGGGAGTATGTTATCAACTTTTGTGTGTGTGTTTATGTATGTATTTGCTCATTCAATCTGTACATAACCAGGCAAAAAAGACAAGAGTTAGACTGGATCATTCAAGGTACAGAGTTGTCAAGCTTGATCTACATGGGAACTTAAGAGTGAAGTGCCATTTTTCCCACATCTTTTTGACAAATGCAGTTAGCAAAAGTACCACACATACAGTAATCTAAAGGTGTCTGATGGTTAAGTTCTTGTACATTACAAAGAATAAACCCAAGCAGTTGAGATTACTTCAGAACTAGAAACCCAGCTAAAAAGAAAGAAAAATAAAAGCACGTGGTTTACAGTGTTTCTAGTTTAGCAACTTTAAAAATGGAACTGCTGCTCTTGACTCAGTAGATGAGCTTCATGAAATCCCACTGCTTCTTAGCTGTGTATTTTGTAGTCTACTGTAGGAATTATCAGTTGAGATCAGAGTTGTGACAATGGCTGTCTGCTGACTTAAAGCATTCCCTGAAGGCAATCCAAAACCCTCACAAATTCCTTGTGTGGACTAACAAATTTACTTCTGGTATGTGAGTATCCCTGGCACAGTCTTTTGCAAAAGGATATAAACTACCTTCTCTGACAAAAAGCAAGACCTGGGTTCCCAACCCTCCCACCTTGTTTTTATGCTGTATCACTTTCTGAGAGTAAAAAACCCTGAAATGTAAAGCAGTGTAATGCAAATGCACACTCACAGTATCATGAAGGAAGAACTGCTTATGTAGGCACAATATATAAACTACATACCCTACACTGACTTTGAAACTTTCTAGGACAGGTTTATTTTAATTCCTTTAAGAATATAAAATGAGAAATATTTTCTAAAGTGTTGTCTTAGTTAATAGCTTTGGATTCTAGGACAGTCAACCTATAAGAGACCTGAAAGTAAAACAGTCTTGTCAAAGCCATAGAAAAAGATGGAATGGATTTTATATAAAGCTTTTAAGAACAGAAATATAAAACAATTTCTCTTTAAAGTTGGTGGGGCCAGAACCACCCTGCAATAGACCAGAAACGGAGAGACATCCCCTCAATAGGCGCTGGTAAAACCAAACCCACCTGACTGGAGATGTCCATTGCGGCATGCCAGGTTAGTACTGTCATTATAGACCTCCATTTGCGGCTTGGAAATTTGCAAAACTGCCTGCAGCTTCTCTACATAATAGACAGAGGGGGAGGGAGGAAAAAGGACAAAATAAACAAACAAAAAATAAAAATGAACCAAGAAAATTTATCTATGTTGAACACACAAATGTCAAGCTCGGCTTCGTTATACTTGATACAGGGCTAAAGATAAAAGGAATATTTCTATCTGATCTAAGTGTTCAGCAAATTTGTAAGAAAATTCTGTCAGTATGAACACGACTGAAAACAACTTTAAAACTAGCCATTTACAGATCAATTAACTACAATGATCTTTCCCATTTAGTGATAGAGCTACTTCCTAAGCAATGGTCAGGATTGACCCAATTTCATTTGCAATATACTGGGGTCTATAACCCATTTCTGAAATTAAGGAGTCACCCCTTTCACTTCAGTAGTAACCCCCAGCCGGTACTTTATAGATCCTCAACTGTTCAAGCAAAACACCATATATTTGTTACAATTATGTCTTTCAAGATCTCTATATAGAAATTCAACTGCCTTGAAATTAAGTCAATAAAATTACCATGCAAGCTGTGCTCTTTAAGAAGATTAACTTCAGAAACATCTGAACACAAGATTTATAGGGTCAAAGAGAAAGAAATTAACTCCAAGAAGTCATGATAAACTAGCCAAAGCGTAAGTCAAAGAAGCTCAAGGCTGCAAATGACACAAAACAAGAATTAAGTCTCAGGACTATTTGTTCTTCCACTGCTCACCTACCATTCCTGCTTTTTCTAGTGCAGTTAAAATCCTCTAGGCCTTACTCTGGGGGGTGGGGGCTTTACAGCCTCCCCCTTGCATTTCACGCACACATTTTGTAAGAGCCAAGCAGAGTTTGTAGGAATGCAAGGTGTAATCTGTCACACTCTATGCCTCCCCACTTTTTTTTTTTCCTTTTTCTCTCTCCCAAGGAGTACTTCAGTACCACAGAGCTGCAGGAAAACAGATGGCCAAATAGAGGAGTGATGTCCTCTGGCAACATGAAAGCACATACTGCAAAAGCAGCCCAATTCTAATAGAACTGTGCACAGCCAAGAGCATAAATACCCTCACTGGAGGCAGAACTGCCATTCGGAGCTTGCAGATCGTACAACAGGCAGGCATAAACACCTCCCTGCCTCTGCTTCTTTGTCTATTACAGGTCTTTTCCTGGTCTTTCTGCTTCTTTTGCTTCTTCTTTTGTCTGCTCTGGATCACTCAACACTTAGCTCCCCTGAAACATATTTTCAGTCCCAACAGATTAAGTGATGGTTTAATAATAATATCCAGACCGAACAAGCTGTGGTTTACAGTGAAAATGTAGTAGCCATAGGCAAATAGAAAAAGCTAAAGTTCAAGATTAGTATGTACACCCAGGGTTTATGTTGGTTTAAATCGAAAGCACTGGAGAGTCGGGTACAGTGGAACAAAACATGTTAGTCACACAAGAACAGTCTACAAAACCACGAGGTTTTATAACTTGCAAGTCGTCGCCCTAAGAAACCTCCCTCTAAAGGAGTCTAAGAAAAGTCCTTTTAGTATGACTGACCACAAACACAGCGTGCTGTTTTGGTGGGCACAGCACTACTGAAGCAGACAGCAGAACAGTCTACTCCATGCTCAGTGCATGCCAGCTGAATAGAAAGCTCACAGAAAAGCTTAAGAAACAGAATTAGTATTATCAGACTTAGGAAGATATTAGTGAATCAGTTAAGTTTTGGACAACGTTTCTGAACTTTACAAAAAAAGAAAAAATTATCTTTCTAGAGAGTGACCATAATAAAATCAGTTGGCTTGGGCAGGAATACAGGAACTGGCATTTGCTTCGACACTGCACTTTGAGACTGAGGCTTTACCACAATTATCACTGGCTTAGCAAGTTCCCCACATTCAGGAACTCCAAACCTAGGCAGGGGCGGGAGCAATCCAACTGTTGCTCAGTTTCCATTCATACACTATCTTCCCATCACATTAATATATTAACATGTGATTTTAGTACTGCACATAAAATTACAGAAAGCAAACATATCACTTTTCTTGAGATACAGCGTAACTGTAAACCCACCCCCACCCCACCCCCGGAACAGTTAAAATAAATTGAGCTATTAAATATTATTCCAGGGAATTAACAGGATACCCCTATTACCTCCCATTTAAATGCTTTCTCTCTGTCTCCAGACATTGAAAAAAATATATTTACAGAACATCATTATTTCTCCTTGATGATACAATGCTGGCATAAACCTACGAAACACACAGCAGTGCAGCCATTCCTCTTATTTAGACAACACTAGACCTTGAGAGTTCAAGGGAACTGATAAACATTGCCCTGTAACACAAGCCTGAAGCAAAACCACCAACACCTCCAAGAAAGCAGAAGAACCCCCAAAGGTGTCCATCAAAGCCCATATCCATACATGGACAGACTTACTACCAACAAGGATACTGATGAAAGGTATGTGAATTACATGACATGTGTATCCTTCACACAAAACACTGAGCTACATATAGTAGACAGAAAGACACTTGTGCTCACACCAATCTATACCCTCCCCAGAAAGTCCCTCTGAAATGGGAGGCCACAGATCAGTGCAACGTGTGCAGTGTTAGAACTGAACAATGTCACACTGGACATTGTGGTTATCTATCTTTAGGAATGGCAAACTGTTGAGTTTTATGTATCGACTGTACAAAACAAATACTCTCCTGTGATTCTAAATATATCAAATGTAACGATTCTAACATGGGTGATCAATCATCCAGGAGAGATCAGGTCTATGAAGACTGTCAGAGCAAGATTTATCCACTCATCTGAATAACTGCACGGCTAACACATCCTAATGTGTGTCAAAAACAGGGGCTGCCACCAATTCAAATGGTAGAACTTGGAAGTCCTCTGACAGCCCAGTATTGTCACTGGATGCTGAAGTGATCAAGTCACCTTGAGGTGCTCTCAAACATACCTGGAGTCACTTCTGCTTTCAGGCTGCACCATACTACAGATTGAAACAGGGTACAGTCATTCAGCCTTAAGATGAAAACAGGGCTTAAAATTATAAAGCCACCCCGCAAGGGTGTGGAGTCTAACATTAAAAGGTATCAGTTGTGTGATGACACAGTGATAACACATGGGTGTGATCAGGTCTCACAAATAGCAAGTGATGACAGTACCAACTTGACTTCAAGTTTAGTTGTTTTGCAAAGTTTACCCTTTTCAATCAGAGCACAGCAAGTAAGCAACTTCCCAACACCACAAGTGCTAGTACAGTAACACAAGCAAGGATGAAGCACCACCCACAAAATACAGGTATTGCTACATCAAGGATCAAAGAACAGAACATTTTTTTAAAAAAGAAATTCCAATCACTTGCAATTAGGGTGCCAGCAGCATGCCATATCTTAAAAGTTTGTAAGAATAGAATCGCTTTTGTTCCCAGTTTGTACTACCTCTATGAGTCAGCTCTTAACCCTAACGAGTAGAAAATACCTTTTCTGCATGCACTACTGACCAACACCAGTAATAAAACAGAAGCTGGAAGTGTCTTTCACCCCATGTTCTTTCCCATCTCTTTTTTCAGAAAGAACTAAGGACACTAGGAATTTAATGGAAACAGAAGGGATTCATTCTCTTGTGGTTGTCAAAACTTCCCTGTCACCAGGCAGGGCGTCGGAATCATAAGTCTAAGAGAAGAAAAGAACACGACTTTTCCTATCTACTCTAGATGCTTCTAGGAAGGGGAGCTAGCAGAACTCAGGACAACACAGTACAAGATTAAAGGTGGAGATGTGCAAGTTAAATCCAAGTACTTTCCCTTAAAGAGCAATTACAATTTTTTTTTTTTTTTAAAAACCCCTTACTTTAATTTTACTGCCTGAACTGAAAGCATTTTCAGAGTTGTCAGTTTAGAGGATCCACTACACAGAGTGGTGTCGTTGGGGGGGGGGGGTGGGGAGGGGGAAATCATTTGTCTATCCAGCTGCACAGTAAGTTGTCATTTCCAATCCTGCCTGCTTTACTCCATCCACCAGGAACTCTAAAACTGTACACCATGGCTCTGAAAAGAAGCGATCTTACCTGCTAATCTTAAACCAGAACAGTACCAAATAAAAACTATGAGAATTAGGATTTCACAACCTTAGAGTCCACATACCTGGTCTAGTGGAGGGCGTCCCTGCCCATGGCAGGGGGGTTGGAACTAGATGATCTTTGAGGTCCCTTCCAACCCAAAGCATTCTATGATTCTAGGTTAATACTGAAGAATTATTATTACAGTATATAACACTTTTGCTAATTATCAGAATTGTATACGTGACAGCAGAATTAACAGCAGTTACCCTTAGAGAAAGCATACTTAGTACCCACGAGTAGCAGTATATCAGTTTTACTACAGTTCCCATACAGAAATCCTAAACCAACTCCAACAAGAGTTAATCAAGACTTCCTCAGTTTACAAGTGAAGTGTGCAATGACATAAAGACTTTGAGGTTACTTTTACACCTATGTCTTAAAGCACAGGGAAGTGGGTCATGAGATCCCAACTTTCAAAATTAATTAACAGCATTGAAAAAATTATTACTTACTCTCATTTGAAAACCAAATTTAAGAGCCCTACACAGACAATGGCTCCTTCACTTTAGAAAGAAAAGTAGTATTTTAGAAGAATTCATTACATGGAGTTGTGCAAGTAATGAAAAACTTTCCAAAGTCATGAATTGTAACTGGTACCTAAAAGCTGCAAGCGATCCTTGGCCATTGCCAAATTTGTCATCATTTTAGACTGCAGACGTCGAGCCCGTTCACACTGATCACCTTACAAAGAAAAATCAATGTTAAAACACAAGTTGGCAAATTAACTTTCTGAAGTGCTAAAATACTGACACCCAGCCTTCCCTCCTCTTCCTCCCACACCTTATCTACCCCCTCATTGCAAAATTAATGGAAAAATCCTAAAACTAATGGAAAAATCAAGACTTTAAAGTTAGTTGACACCATCTGCTTTACAATACTGCTCATAGAGAGGTGAAACCCTAAACACTGATTTGCATATTCTGACATCTCATGCTGACCTAATACACGTTCTTTGACACCTCATTCTTCTGAACAGAAGCCAATGAAAATATTTTTTAAAGCTTGAAAAGTGACTGAGAGGCAAGTACAATTTTAAATAATTCAGTTTGGCAAAATCAACAAATTTAAATTCAGTTGACTGTGTCCCTTTACATTTCCAAGCACAGAGAATTACAGAAAACATTACTACTTCCTAAAAGAATTAAGTCTGTTCAAGTTTTTTGTTTGGTTTGTGCTTGTTGCTTTTTTTTTTTAAACTGTGCAATTCAGACAGGTTGTATTATCAAATGCCACTGGTATTGCTGCATAAGGGGCATGTCAACATACACTGTTCATAAACACTTCTAAACATAGCTGAGGAAAGTGCAGTCTGCAGAAACAGTTACAGGTCTGGGCTTTTCCTGAGGAAGTGGTTTATTATTATTTTGAGGACAGGAATTCTCAGCAAGTCCTTTACTACACCTGTGTCTCTATAGTACATACCTGCTTTTACACTACAGGTTAAAAGATTTCTATTTTCTTCCTTGATGAAAATGTTCAGCTATTTTGGCATACACAATTCGGGAACACAGTGCTAGGCTATTCCAAATAGGGGTGTTTCTTGTTTAATTATACTGAGGGGAATATAAAATTCTGCATAAATGAGAACACAAACCATCAATTTTTGCAAGTCAAATCAGCACTCAGTATTTTGGCATTCCCATTATATAAGAAATCAAGTGGTTTACTTCAGAAGTTTCATGAACTGGTTATGATTTTGGACAGTCTGAAAATATCCAGAGCAACATTTGTACGAGTTACAGACCAGAACATCAAGGTAGAACAGATAAATGGACCAGTGTTCACCTACAGCTAAAACAAGAAGCACTCTTATAAGTTAATTCATACAGCAGCCTATTCCTAGCACCTACCATATTTAGCAATACTGGGTCCTCACTTCAAAGAAGCCATAAACCAAAATCTTTACCACAAAACTCAAAACTGGCTTACCTTGACCAATTACTAAGACAGCTATTCCTTTTTCCAGTTCTTCAATTCCTTTCTTATACCATTCAACAGCTTGTTCCTTTTGTCCTGCTTAAAAAGGAAGTGAACCCATTATTTGCTGTAATGAATTAAAACTTAGGAATGGTTCCATATAATGCTTCATAAAACAAGTAAGAGATATCTGAACAAAAGTCTATGATTTAAAGAAACACTTAAAGGGACACTGTCAACTTTATAACTATGCTTCAAATAAACTTTTCTATTAAAAGCAGGTACTACACCAGCCTCAAATCACTTTTGCCCGTTTTAGGAATATTTCTCCATCCACCTTGAAGAGATCAGTCCCCTAAGAAAGAAAAAACCCACATCAAACCCTGGGGCAGGGAAAGCCTACACCTATTATTCAGAACAGAAACAATGAAGTTAACAGTTTTTCTTTCTGGAACATGAAATTGAGATATACCTCAATCTTCCAGTGCCAGCCAAGGCCCAAGTAACATCAGAAACACAGAAACTCAAGAAGAAAAGCAACAAATCAAAGATAATTGACCAATGAGACAAGAGACACTTTTCCTCCAGTTAACTTTTGTACAGAGCAGCTCGTTTGTCATGGGGGTATTTCTGTGCCCATCCCATCATGAAACTGCTGTACTGCTGGCTCATGTCAACTTTCACATGAAGTACAACACATAAAGAATTAGAGTACACCTCTGACCCAACAGTGCCCTAAATGGGTATTACAGCAAATACAACCACTAACACAAATAACCCACTGAAGAGATAGGAGTATCTACTTCACACTGCTCCCCTTCTATAAATACTCTCCATTAAAAAGTCACTTGCCTGCATATGGAAACATACTATTGCGAGTTAGCTATGTCACGCTAAGCATGCCTTTCCACACAGGAATACAGCACATCAGGTTTAAACTGTAATACCTAATTAGCATTAACAAGCTGCCAATGCTAGAAAAACAAAAAATGCCTACAAAGAAGCCTTCCAGTACTGCTACCCTCGTTTCAGAAAAGATAAAGCTTCACAGACTATTCCCAAGTTCCTGTTACCAGGGAACATGTTGCTTTTGCACTCAGGTATTTTGGCAACTTCAGTCCCAAATCTATTTTCCAGCAGATTTTAGTGCCAGTAAAAATATTTCAATGCACTTCTTTTATTATTCAGGGTTTTCTCTTGTTCCTCTCCAGGTGCAAAACCTTTTTAGCAACATTTGGCAAGTTACACTGTGCAGGTAATTTCACGCTTCACTCTTCTTCACAACACAGACCACAGGAGCAGCACTGTCCTACAGTCACGTATATCACACAACTTGGGAATCATTTTCTTACTGCCCTTTCTCTGCCAACCTCAGGCATCCTGACTGCTAAGGACAAAGCTAGACAAACTAAATCATCAAAGCTCTGTGACTTTAATCCCCTCCATAGCCTTTTTTCTTTAAGCTTCTTCCCATCACTTACAGAAACAGTTTTGACTGGATTCTACACCTAATGCTGACTGTGGCTATCAGAAAGCAAATTTGAGATGATTTCAGACACCTCTGCTACTGCCTGAATTGCTTTGCTATTCTGAAGAGCGGGTGAACATGCCAAGGTCATCACTTTCCCCTTTTAAGCAGAGAAGTTTTGAAAGCAATATACCAAACTGAGTTGTTAGCAAAGGCAGCTCTCTGAATACCCGCAGAACAGTTTACTAGTTCTCAGTGATTAAGACAATTAAAAAGACAATTTTTTAAAAAGTCACTCTCCCTAGAAGCTTTGCTGTAGTGGGTCTGGCTGGGCCAGGGTTAATTTTGCTCACAGCAGGTCCTGTGGTGCTGTGTTTTGGATGTGTGACCAAAACAGCAGGTGATAACACACCAATGTTTTGGCTATTGCTGAACAGCTTGCACAGCCTCAAGGCTCTGTTTCCCCCACTCTAGATCCCCAGGGAGTAGGTTGGTGATGAAGAAGAAGCTGGGAGGGAAAATCTGCTGGATGACTGACCTAAATTGGCCAAGGGGGGATATTCCATGTCATGCTCAATAGTAACAACTTGGGTAGAGGCAGAACAGGAGAAGCGCTGTCTTCCAAGGCATCCATTGCTCAGAAACTGGCTGGGCATTAGTAAGCAATTGCCTTTCCATGACTTGTCATCCACCGACTTCATTCCTTCACGTACTAATGTGTCTTTATACTGAAACACAAGTTTTCTCAATTTTTGGTCTTCCCCCTGAATCACTGAGGGGAGTAAACAAGCAGCTATGTAGGTGCTCTGCTGCTGGCTGTGGTCAACCCACTACACGCGCCTCCTCAGGCCCTGTAAAGGTTGTTAAACTTGATTTTGAAACTACCAAACCCAGAGCATTAACTTCCCCAGTAATTCAGAAGCATAATTACTAGAAGTGCTATCATAATTACTGAAGCGCACACAGCTTCCAGAACAGCAAAAATGCCACATAATTAGACAATCCAGAAATCCCAAGCATTTCACACACTATGCCTAACAAATTGGTTTCTGTAGGAAGTCAGAAAAACCTTGTTAACACACCAAATAAATTCAAAGGTTCACATGCATTCCAGTAAAGCCAGGTAAACAAACAACAAACCCAGGAATTAAAGCTAAGTGTGTTTTCTCAGTGAAACAAATGTAACATTTGCAGTATTATAACATCTTTGCACAGGTTTGTGCTCACAGGCAAGGTTTTTTTTTTCCTTACTAAACCTAGGACCTGTGCAGATAATCCTTATATGACAACTCTGAAAGTACCTATAACACAAGTCCATTATTAAAATTGGTATTTGAAGGCTTACCCTTCAAACCACTAACAGTTACAAGCCACATTGGTAGGACAGGCACCTGATAATTTAAGGGTTACCTACTCTTCACAGAGCAGTGATCAACGACACTGAAGTTTTAAGCTCTCTCACCTTCTTTCATGCTTTCGACCTATGACCCTCACTGCTTTTATACTGTACATCTGTTCTGAACTAACCTGGCTGTACACAGAGGGTTTTTCTCCCTCGGAGGTTACCTCTACCACTCCTAAACTGTCAGTGCAAAGCAAGACACATCCTTTGCTTTTACAGGGCTCTCAGCATGTAGCTTCCATTGAAGGCCTACTCCTGTATTTTCAATCTCCACCTCTAGCACAGCAGTTTCACTGAAGCTCTACTAAAAGAGTGTAAGATGCTCTGGTGTCTCCTGAGAATTTTAAAACCCACCACAGCATACCCCTAATGACTACTTTCTGCACACTGACACAGTTCACAGAATCACTAGACTTTTAAGATCGAATTCTGCTACTGCAGTTAAATGGCTAAATAAAATAAAAACAACAAAACCGCCTCATTCCTGCATTTTATCTAACCCAACCCTAAACATCCTCCTTAAGATTTTCTAGTCATATAGTGATGGGCTGTTTGTTTGGGTTTTTTTTAGAGTACGCATGTTAAACAGTTAAAGCATTTATTAAAAGCAACTGCCAAAACATGAGTAAATATGTCTTTCCTTAAAAGTTAGATGGCTCCAAATGGGCAGTTTGAGAGCAGTTTCCTGAAGAGGCACTTCAACGCTCCCACCCCTCGTCAGGCAGCACATTAAAGGATGCTGCTCCCTTGTTATTGTCCCTGGTGCTTTTGTTGTCCGGGTGGCCTGGTTAAACCACACACACGCCCCCCGGATCTGTAACTGCCTCACCCAGACCTCCACATCCAAGCCTTTAATTTAGAGTCACTCAAATGAAATGCAAAGGCTCGCTCTGCCTGGGCAATCAGTCCGAACCGCGGCTCTGTGACCCAACCTGCGCCTGCCGGCGGTGCAGGGACGGGCCCAGCTGGGACTGCGGGGGAGCCAAGCCCCGCAGCGGCCCGCAGGCACCGGCATACAGCTCCCCCTTCCGCACAGCTCCTTCGCGACCCGCATTTCTCACAGATGCGGCTTTCGTTTAACTCAAGCGGCAGCCCCGGGCCGCCAGCGGCCGGCCGAGAGGCCCTGCCCGCCCGCCCTCCCGACACGGCCCGGCCCGCCTCCCCCCGGCTGCCCGAGGCGGCCGCCGGCGCTCCCCTACCTCTCTCGTCCTCGTCGATGCGGAGCGCCATGGAGATGCACTCGAAGGCCCGCTTGTGACAGGCCCGCACCGTCTCGGGCGCCCCGCCGGGCTCGGGCGCGTCGCCGGCCCTGCTGCCCTTGGCGGCCATGAGGGCGCCGCGGGAGAGCCGCTCGCAGAGCCAGGCGAAGAGCAGCCCGAGCTGGAAGGCGACGAAGCGAAGCAGGGCGAAGGCGGCGAAGAGCGGGTACGAGAAGTAGTACAGGTTCCGCTTGTGGGGGGACGCCGCTGCCGCCGCCCCCGCCGGCGGCACGGGGGGCGCCGGCCCGGGCGGCGAGGAAGGTGAGGCCC
This sequence comes from Laterallus jamaicensis coturniculus, assembly GCA_022605575.1. NCBI lineage: Eukaryota > Metazoa > Chordata > Aves > Gruiformes > Rallidae > Laterallus > Laterallus jamaicensis. The sequence continues at coordinate 41,808,651 of JAKCOX010000001.1, forward strand.
CGGCGGCCGGGGGCGCGGAGCTGGAGCCGGCTGAGCCCTTCTTTTTCCCTCTGCCGCCCGGAGAATTCATTCACCGCTGTCGCCATAACCCGCTGCCAGTGACTGACAACAACCGGCCATGGCGGCGGCGGCGGTGACGCCCCTTTCGCCCGGCCCCAGGGGGAGGAGTGCGCAGCAGCCCCGGCCCCCAGCGCCGCTATTGCCGATGTGCCGTAACGACAATAGGAGGCGGGGATGGCTGCGCGGGGCGCCTACAGATCCCGGCCTGCCCCGGGCGGGCAGCCGCAGCGCTTCGCTGCGCGCCGCTGCAAGGTCGCACGCCGGGAAACGTAGTCCCGCGGCGGAGGAGGCGGGTGGTGCGCGGCGGCCCCACCGCCCGCCCTCTGCGACTGGCGGCCCGGTCCCTGGCGGGGTGGGAGGAGGGCGGCCGCCGGCAAGGGCTGAGCTGCGCGTCCTGTCAGCTCTGTGGGTGGAGAGGAGCAGCGGGCTGCTCCGGCCCTGACCGACGCACGGAGGGGACAAGCGATGAATAATTTAATAAAATGAATCATTCTAACTGAGCTGCGGGCCTCCCTGCAGACAAAGTGCAGCGCAGCTACCTCGCGTTGCTCCCCGTGAGCAGCTGCTTTGAGAGGCCGATGTGGAGGGTTTGGGGGAATTTCCCCGTTTCCAAAGTCACGGGCCTCTCCCAGAGCCAAGTGTAACAGCCAGGCGTTCACTGTGTCCCTCCTGCCACGGCTGCAGCATTGCCCCTGGAGAAAACACTCTCCGGGGCCTTGTCTGCTCCACATTTCTGTAATTGAAGTGACAGACTGTCTCTTCTCATGGAGGAAACTAATGTAATTGAATATACATTATAGATAAACATCATGTTGGAAAGGAAAAAGAAAGGTCTTTAATTCTTTTTCCACCCTCACTGCAAATCTGAATAGCCAGTTGTCCCAGCCAGTTGTCAATTATTTGCCCAACTGTAATATTTAACCAAGCCTTCCCCGATGATGCAGATCCTCCCCCTCTTTATTCCTTTATTTCAAATCTTAAAATGCTTTGGTACGCTTGGGATCACAAACAGGGAGGCCTCTACACATTGGTATTCCTTTGTTCTGTTCTGGGTTTGCTACTGCCATGTTTAGCACCAAAGCAACCCCCTTCCTCTGTGCTTCAGTCTTGCCCCCTTTTTTTTATTGATTTGTTTTGCTCCATCACACACTCAAAAGCTACAGATGTAGCATGGTGATAGATCATCCCCCTCTGACGCCCCACAACCACGTACAGTAGCCTAGGCTGTCCCCAGAACTATAGAAAGATGTGTACAAATGAATGCAGCGCACCAGCTAGGTTCCCCAGTTTCTAGCAAGAAATGGGAGGTGGTGGGGTACGTTAAATAAGAGGACATGCCAGACTGAAGTCAGTGTTGTTCCCAATGTTTTGATGTCTCTTCCTAGACTACTGTAAGACTACTGGTGTTCTTACTGCTTGCTCGTATCACATAGGGCTACTTCTAGTAAAGAAAGTTCCCCCAGTAATCCATATTGTTTTTCTTACATGACTGAGGAGACTCTTTTTATTTTAACAAAAGTGCCAAGTATTAGTTTCCTTAGTGTATAAAATACAGAATTTTAACAACATGTAAAATAACTTATAAACCCAAACAAACTTAGAATCATTGTTAGACAGAGAAAGTACACATAGTGCCAAAATTTTTTTTTCTTCTGTATTTTGTGTGAAGAATGATGTGCTTTTATGCTGAACCATATTTTCCAGTCCACACATGACTGGAAGAAGTTAGGGGTTTTTTTCTGCTCCCCCTCAATATACCTAACAGGGTTGGGTTTCTTTTAATATATAATTCTTGTTTACCAATAGAAAAAAATTAAGAAATTTTGGAATACCAAAGACACTTCACCCTCACCTATTCACATTAAGAATTTATTTGTGTTCATATTTTGTTTATGCCTTAGAAAAAAACAAATCTCAGTATTTCCCTTCTGTGTTTTCCCTCAGCTTCCTCAACCCCAGCTAAGGTTGCCAGCACCAGGTACTCAGACACAAAGACAGCAAGCAGATCTGCTACACTTCCAGGCCCATCAATTAAGTATCAAATCTGGAGGCAACCATACCACAGGATTTAAGCCTGCTTATCACACTGATGGCGCTGTTGGTTCTGTAACCATTAATTTCACAGGTCTTCACAAACTTCACCTTACAAGCAAGAATCAGATAATTACATCAGAGCATAATGAGAATGTGGCATTTTCTGTTATTTCCCTACACCACTGACCTTTTAAGAGCACCAGCTAGATAGTTCATGTGCATTGTTGTCACTGCAGCAAAAATACAGAAAAAACCCTGACCTGTTAAAAACCCAAACATGTATTTTCTCAAAAAAAGGGGGGGGGGGGGACAACAGGGACAGACTACAGGAATGTAACTACTTTCTCAAAGAAAAATAAAAAGGTTAAAGGCCTTTTTGATCTACCGGCACAAATGATGCTACCAGACACAGAATTTAGCTCCCAATGAAAAAAAAACCAACCAACGAAACAACAAAAACTAGGCAGAGATATTCAGACGGTAGACTTTTCATTTCTTGATAGCCTCAAGCCAAAACAGGCCCATTCAAGCCAAACCCCGGAGAAAGGGGCGCAGCCGCCTTTTTCTTAGCACAGAGACGAGCCAAAGCTAGCGTTGAGCGCTCGCTGCTTCACAACCCGCTCCGCACAAGGCTATGAAAGGTTACTTCACCAGCGGCAACAACTGCGTCTCGCACAAACATTGCCAGGGAGCCCCCAAACTGGGGAGCAGGCCCCCGTGCCACCAAACCTTGCCAAGGTGCTCTAGAAGAACAGAACCGGCCCCCCCCCGCCAGCCTTAGCGCTGACAGGGCACCTACAGATGGAACCCCTAAGGCAGGCCCCTCGGGCTACACCCCGAAACGGCTGCAGAGGGCCGGGCCGGGCTCCTGCTCCAACAAGGAAACCGGCCTCAGAAAAACCAAGCGAGTCTCGCTCAGAGCTGCTCGGCGTAACAACAGCTGCCCTGCCAAACGCAGCCCCGGCGAGAGCAGCACAACCACCCAACACACACCCCCAAAACCCGCACCCCTCCCCGTGCTCCGGCGGTTGAAGAGCCGCGGCGCCACTCGCACCGCCCAGCGGACCGCCCCCTCACGCCCACCCACCAATGGGAAGGGGGCTGAGGCGGGAGCAGGCCCCGCCCAGGGATGACATCACTCACCACCACCGGCCGCTCGCACTTCCTGTCCCTATCCCCCCGCCCCGCGGGCCGGCGCGCAGGGTGGGCGGGGCCTTACTCTGCGCAGACGTAGTGCGCTGGAGGTCAGCGGCGGCAGCGCGACCGTTTCACTTACGTCAAAGCATTTTACGACACGTCCGTTAGCGGCGCTTGTTGCTGTGGAGAAGCTCTCGGTACCTTGCTGCAGCGCCGCTGTTCTGTCCCGTCGACCTCCGGACCCACCGGCGGGTGAGAGTGGCGCGGCGGGGCGGGCACGGCCCCCCGGCGGGGGGTGAGCGGGCACTGGCGCTGTAAGGCGGCGCGGCGGAGCGGGAGGAAGGAAGGAAGGGAGCAGGGGGTTTCTTCGCCATCCCGCGGGCGTTCCCGGCCGGGCAGGGGAGCGGCCCGTCGGTGGGGACTCATGTTTTAAATGACGAACGCCGGTTTTTTCCTCATCCCGGCGCCGTTTTCTTCAGCGGCCGCAACGGGAGCCTAGAGGCACTTCTCAGCTTGTGGAGGGCAACAAGGTGTGCAGGCTGGGCGGTGGGGGAGCCCAGAGCAGCTCCCCTTGCTCCCTCTCTAGTAACTGTGCCTCAGCAACCAAGTGATGCAGCATCAGCCTGCTAGCACTCGTCTTCCAGCCCGCTGACCAGCTTTTCTATTGCTTCCCAAGATTACTGCACATCCAGCAGATCCCACTCCTCAAGTCATGGAGGCGGAACAGATTATGGAAGGGCAGCCACAGGTATTGTGAGAAGTGGTTTATGTGCGTCACGCTACACGCGTTAGAGGCGTGTTTCCACTCTGCTGACCATGTATTGTTTTACAGGTTCCAGAAAATCCCCACTCTGAATACGGCCTCACTGAAAACGTAGAGGTAACAAAGATTTTGTTGCTCTGAAGGACAGTGGAAGTCACGTACCCAATCAAAGAGAAAAATGTTGAGTCTTGAGCCTAACTTTCAGCAAGAGTCTTGTTCCCAAGAAAGTTACATCAAAACTGAATCAAGAGATATTAGTCCCTTGTGTAACTGCTTATTAATATATTTTCTTTATTGCGTTGCTTCCATTATACTAAATGGTACTGAAGTAAACAATGAGTCTTTTAATGAAGTGGGTTTTTTTTGCAAGTATGCTATAATCTGTTGATGTGTTATACCACAGAAAGCCAGACGGCATTTTACTACAGGGAGTGGAATAGGAGGAGCTGATGGGATTCCTATCAAAGGGAGGGATTCTTTTCATACTGTAAATAGAAATATTGGCTTGGAATACTCCAAACTATTTTTAATTATGCTGAGAAAGTATAGATAGAATCTATTCTTTCCACTGCTGGCAAAAGCATGGGTTAGAATAAGAACTCTGAGACATTTGTTTAGTCTTCCTCATTAAAGAAAAGCCTTCAATCTCCCTTCATTACAAGCCTCTACTCTATGCAAAGCTTCTGCAGAAACATTTCTTAAATGTCCTTTGAGATTACTCTCCCGATAACTGCTTGCCTGTATGCGTCCACTACAGGACTGGAACATGTTGGATGTGTTGGTCCCATATTGATAGATTTGGTGTTGTGTTGCTTTACGGACAGTGGTGGGATCCTCTTTTAATTACAGTTAATGGTGTAAGATGATTCAGCACTTTTTGATCAGAAGGCACCTGGAAGCTTATCGCATGTGTTTTCTTTAAGGTGTCTCTGTACTTAACAGAGCAGGTCTCAAAGTGCTTGACTTTGTAACAGAGTCCCCTTTGTCAGACTTGAACTTGCAGCACTTTTAGCATTTAGTGTTAAAAGTACATGGATGCAGGAACCATTTAATTGGGACCACTCTTCTTAGCAGCCGTTCCTGTCGCGGTGGGGTAGAATATAAATGCAAATGTAAAAGGAGAAATAACAGTGACAGATTTTGGCTGTCTTCTGTTTTGGTAACCTTATGACTTCCTAACATTGTTTCCCCAAAATGTAAGAATTTAATGGGATTAGGTTTTCGAGCAAGGGAAAAATAATGTACTTATATTTTCTTACAAGCTTTTAGGAAGTTATTGCCAGAGAATTGCAGAGAAGTGGGTGCTTTGTTTGCACTCACAGTTCAGGGTAGATGTGGCTGCTATTACCAATGTTCATTCCCTTTTTTTTGTTTTCCTACCTCAGAGGATAGTAGAAAATGAGAAAATAAACGCAGAGAAAACATCAAAGCAGAAGGTGGATCTTCAGTCGTTACCCACACGTGCCTACTTGGATCAGACAGTTGTACCTATCTTGCTACAGGGACTTGCTGTTCTTGCAAAAGAGAGGTGAGGTGCTTCAATGTTCCTTCTGTTCTTAGGAAAAAAAGTAGGTCTCAAACTTGGGTAGTGTGTCACCGTTTCAGATCTCACATGCCAGAGATGGGCTTGCAAGTTGTAAGTCAGTCAGTACCACAGGCTCACGAACCTATGAATTGCTGCGATTGACCGTGCAGGACGTGTTCTTTACTTAGGTGCATATGGTGTGATAAGAGTTAGTTATTAAATTTGTGGTCTCACAATGTGGTTATGCTACTGCAAAGGTTTTGGAGAGGGCAATGTAGTTAAAAATAATTTTATCACATAATTCACCTTAGAGAAACAAAGCAACAGGTTGGTCTAGTTTGGAACAAGATTTTTGTGGTGTGGTAAAAAGAGTTTTGATTGCCATTTAGAAGACAGATAGACAAACTGTGCCTGACCTTCAACTTTGTTGGAGATTACAACACTTTCTAGAGGATGAGGCTGACCCTGCACTGTCACCACAGTAAGAAGCAAACTGATGGTTTATCCTTTGAGTAAAGATTATGCTGTCAGAGTGCCCTGAATCTCTTACCAGTCAGTGTAGCAGGGTGTGCAGGTTTCACGTTGACATCTGTGAAAGTTCTGCAGCAGACTGAAGCAGCCTGAGCTGGATACCCACCCAACATGTACTTGTGCTACAGACAGTAGATTTTTTTTTTCCCCTGTTTGTTTTTTTCAAAATCTTCAATATGTTGGGAGCAGTTCTTTATGGGGACTCATCACAGGAGTGAAACTGGAAGAGGTTGAGGAATGTATAGGGAAAAATCTTAACAGTATCACACTGCCAAGGTCAAACTGGCTATTCATTTGAACATACTAAAACCTCAGGGGTGACAAAGCTGAACTACCAGCTCTGCTGTATAATCTGCTTAAAACTGAACTGGAAAGTAACTTAATGGCTGCTGATATATTTTTCTAAGGAATATAGAGATGTTCAGGAAACAGCCCAGTACATCTGATGGCTGTGCCTGGAATTCATTAGAAATTGTCATCCAGAAGAGTAAGCATATGGATAAATGATGAGGGGGGGAACGGGGGGGGGGGGGGAAGTCAGCAGTCAGCACAGCTTTTGTCAGGGCTTGTAAGTCTCTTGGAGTTCACTGAAGGAGTCAAAGAGCCAATACAGATGATACCGTCTGCTTCAGTTTCCAAAGGGTTTCTGGCACAGTCTTTTAGTAACGGCTTTTAGAAAAGAGTAAGTTGCTGAGGAATTAGATGAAAAGCCTTTATATGATGAGGAACTGGTTGGAAGATAGGAGACACAGGGTAGAAGTAAATGGTGAATTTTTGTGGTGAAATGAGCTCAAATGTAGAATCCTAGAAAGAGTAATTTGTAACTATTTGAAAAAGTGGCTGACAGAATTTGTTACTGATACTGAGTTTTACTAAACAGATTGGGATTTTTTTAATCTTATGTCTTCCGTTAGGTTTTATTTGATTGGTTTTTAAAAATGATCAATTGTAAATAATTGCAGAGGAACTTTATAAATTTGATGTGAAACTATGGCAGTCTACTATAAAAAATTTAATCTATGAAAAAAATGAAGAATACAAATAAATAGAAAATTATGTATCTGGAAGGGTAATAGATACCCTAATTCTAGTGACATTAGTTGATAGATTCAGAGTTAACAATTATCCTGGTGAAAATACCTTTGAACTGTTAAATGTGTATGTCAGTGCATTGCTCAGTCAAATAAATTCTGAATGGTAGGACTTAAAATTGGTTGGTTTCAACCCTCCATAATGTCACTATTCAATTGTATAATATTCATGCATTTTCAATATTGTAATTCAAATTCCCCTGTATTCTGGTGCAATGTGAAGAAGCAGGATGAGTGACAAGGCATTGAATGCTATCTGTATAGGGAGTGACTGATCAGAAATCTGGAAAAGAGGTAACAAACTAGGAATCTGTTAAATCATTAATAGCATGGAGATACTATTTTGGGATGGATTGTTTATTAGCTATTCTGATACAGTTATCAAATGAAGCTAGGAGGTAGAAAATCCTTAATGAACAAAAGGAGATGGTTCTTTACAGGTCCCATAATTAAAGTATGTAACTTGCATCAGGTTGAGGATAATAACATTTGATTTGGGCTCAAGGGGGAACTGGTGAAAGTAGTGGAGGAATCCACTCATGACGATTAAGCTGGGTCAGGGGCTGGTTAACTGTATGAGCTTGGAGGCCAAAAAGATGTCCCACTGTGCACTTCCTGCATTTATGCTCTTTGTAGGTATATTTGGTCTCTACCAGGACCTTTGATCTGACCCAATGTAGAAGTAGTAAGCGTGCCATTTATTCTGCAGGATTCACACACTGTAGCTAAGGAGCTTTTAAAACATTGATGGGCTAAGGCCTGCAGCGTGCCTTGCTGCCTGCATTGCGGGCTAAGGCCTGCAGCGTGCCTTGCTACTTGCAAACTACAGCACTCTTCAGAATTGGAGGTTTAGTCACTTGGTTTGAAAAGAAAGGGCAGCTATCAGAAACCATGAACACCGCCCTAATGGCAAAGCTACAGAGTAATTGTTTCAGGACAATGAAGCATGAAAGCACTGACAGATTAACTTTTACTTTATATTGGCTTGACTTAAAGGAACCAGGCAAATGTGTGCGAGTTCTGCTAATAGACATACAGTATGTATGCTTACAGAGCACACCCTAGTTCTACGTATGCTACTCTTAGCAATTTAGCAACACTGAACCAAGACTGACTAGGACTTACTAAAAATCTTACTCATGAGACATACACTGGAAATTTGCAGGGTAATTCCGGGTAGTTGGTCACCCCCAAATCAATGTATCTAAGTGTTTGGGAGGAGTTACGTTGCTTTTCAGGGAAGGTGATTAGTTCTTCAGCTACCTAATTGCTTTTGGTTTACTTTTTTTCTTTACAGACCACCAAATCCCATTGAATTTCTAGCAGCATATCTTTTAAAAAACAAGTCACAATTTGAGGACCGAACTTAACTCCATAAAAATGAGGACAGTGTGGCTGCTAGACTGAAACGCTCGTTTGCCACAATTCGTTTTCTGCTGTAAAAATCCTTTGGAACTATGATGTCTTTCTTAATGGCACAATTTGCTTTGAGTTATTTAATAAAGAACACTTGCATTTGTTCACTTGTTTTAAACTAACTTTTAAGAGACTTTCAAAATAAAGTACTGAAACTGCACTGCTGCTGCTGAAAGTATGTATAATTCTGGTCTGCTACATCACCTGAATGCATGAACCAAAGGGGAATCATTTATTATGGGAATCATGAGTGATAATGTTGATTTTACATAGCACCCTTCCTGTGCGAGGTACCTAAATGGAAGGCAAATTAATTAAGAGCAGTTAGAGTTGATTTTGAGGATGGACTGATTAAGTAGAGAGGGGAGAGCTTGCTTTCAGAACACCAGGAAAAGGGTTTAGTTAAAACAGACAATTGGGTTCAGCATCTGCAGCCCGTGTCCAACATTGGCAGTTACCTACATGACTGATGGGTGCTGTTGAGTGTTTGTCACTGATCTCCTGTGGCTGGTGTGCTGGGTTCAACTGGAACGCAGAATAAAGTCTGAAGGGACTTAGAAAGGTCTGGTGACTAGGTCTCTGTACTGCTAACCCCTAGCTCAAATGTTTTCTCTGTCAAAAAAGAATCCTATCCCATAAAATACCGAGTCTTCTGATAATCTTTTTTTTCCATCTTAGGTTTATTAGCACCTATTTTGTTACTCCTATTCTTAATATCTTTGTCCAACCACTTGTTTATTTTTTCCTGCAGTCTGCTCAGTAGGGGTAAAGGCCCCGGACCTCAGGTACAATAGGAGAAGATGCAACAGAAGACTGGGCATCAGAAGAAAATGATAGAATTAAGACAGTAAGCAGCACATGAAAAAATACTGCCAAAGCTCTGATATGACTATTGCAGCTGGAGAACTGGCTCACTGCATTATTGGCAGTGTGTATAGGGACTAGATACAGCCCTTAGATTGCCCATTTCTGTTTTCTGCAACTGGTAACGAGGAGCATAACTGGTGGTGTTCACTAGCGCTGGATGCTGGAATCCAGATTAAGCATAGCCTGGTATTTAATAGATTGGGAGACTGACCATAATTTGACTTTTACAGGAATGGCAAACGTGGCTTCCAGGAGTTGCTCACTTAAGTCAAAATCCTAAATTTTTATTTAAATAAACTCCAATATTGCCATCTTGCCATTTCCATCTCCATGCTGGGTTTCTTATTTAATTGCTTTAACATACCAGTTAAAGTCTTTTAAATGAAATTATTTGCTGCAAGGGTTGGATTTTTTTTCTGTCTGAGATTAAGGCTACATTGGGTTTTTTTTTAAATTATGCATAAACTCACAAAAAGAGATAGTTGGATCTCTCAGGTGGCTCACTGAACAAATAACACCTTCCCTTCATTCCTGACAGCTAGATGCCTCTCCTATGGTAGTCTGAAGATTTGTTTAACAGCATTGCTTCTTTCATAGCACCGACACATGGGTGTATGAGTGGCCAGAAAACTGATCTTCAGAGGAAAAAATTAACTTTTCTGCTAATTGCAGAGGCTGCAGTGAGATCTGGCTGTTCCTCTTACTAAGAAGGCTCTCGATATTTTACCCATTTCTTAATGTGCTAAGAGGGGAACACTCAATTAGTGTAGTCTGAGAGCAGTGAGATTGGGGAACAATAAGAACAAAAGAAGGCAATAAATCTGCAAACCCAAACCTAAAAAGCCCTGTTTTGGAAAATGTGCAGAAATTGTGGAGGGAGTTTACAAATTCTGTTGTGTTGTGGTGAACACAGGCTCCCTCAAACATTGAAAGGATTTTACCAACTGCATTTTGACTTTCTAGAAAAAATAGTAACATTTAAGTGAAGACAAGGAGACACCATAACTACTTGGTACTGCTACTTTTCATTGCTAAAGCAGGATTCCAAGGTTTCATCCTTAGGTGACAACATCACAAGACTGTAAGAACCTTGTGGGGGAAAAAAAAAATCTTATGCTGATCCCAAATTTCTACATTAAGAATTGTGCAAGACCATGCAAAAAGAAGCAGCTCAACTATTAATCTTCCCAAGATTGAGCAATTTTCCTGTAACACATCACCATGCCTGAATTCAGAATACAGCCAGGTTCCTCATATTAGAGTAACACCTTCCAAGCAGCTGCATAAAAGCTTGTAAACACACCAGCTCTCTGCACAGCTCTTGCATCAACCTAGAATCTCAGAGTATAGGTACCAGTCTTAAGGTGAGCTGTCCCTGCCAGCACCATGCGAGTCACCTACTCAGCTGCTGGTGCCACTGTTTGGTATGCTGCCTCACCTGCTGTTGTCTTCCCATCTAGGCATGTTCAAAAGAACAGAAAAGCCAAGGTCATGAGGTGACCTTGATGTTAGATGATTTCAGCTTCCTCCAGTAGGCTGAAGTACTTCTAGCAGCACTGAACTCACCAGCTCCAAGAAATAAACTGTCGTGATTCTTGCAAGGAGACGAGAAGTCAGCAAGCAAAGTGCAGCCATATTCCTTTGCTTGTTAAATTGGCTTCACCCATTAGGATCTGCTGCACAGAGAATACTCTGTAACAGGAGTAAGATAGCAAGTTACTATCTGAATAATTAGGTCAGATATGAAGAATCCACTTCTCAAAGTTAGTGAAGTAATGACCAAGTCCAAATTTTCCAAGAATTTACTTGTTTTAAACTCTTCCCACTACAAAACACTGAAGGTTCTACAAAGAGACTTGACAGATGCTTGCTCATCCAATTTAATCCAGAAAGAAAGCAGTACTGCTTTTCCACAGGAAACAACAGGTCGGAAGGCTTAGTCAAGATAAATGTATTTAATTTGGAAATACAAAATACAACCCGAGTGATATGACATTTATAATAATGAAAAACACATCAATATAAGGGAGAATAGATAAAATGGGCTACAATTGATCAACAGATATAGACTAAAAGCTTGAAGAAATAAATTAAAGCAGCAACTTCAGATGTGTGACAGACCACTGCTAAGTGGCTGAGAGCCTGTATCTCTTGATTCCTGAACAATTATATTTTAGTTTTCTCCATACTACCCCAGTAAACAAGTGATGTGCTCCTTGAAGGAGACAGTGACAGACAAAAGGATTTCCCACTGAAAGCAATTCTGATCAAAGGGTTCCACATCCTCATATTCTGAAGCCTGTTACCACCTAAAAATACAGTTTGATTTGCCAAATCTTTGTTTATTCTTTTGTTTAAATCTCTGATTTATCAAGGACTTTCTCCAAAATCAGTACATGTCTCTGAGCAACACATTTTATTTTCTGAAGTCCTGTCACTATTACAAATGCATCCTGATCAAAAGAAACTTCTCTCTCCACATCAAACTTTCCAGAAATAAAAGAACTGCTTCAAACAAATGGAAAAGTCTAAAAAATTCTGGAAGATACAACCCGTAGGTTGGAAAGGAAGCACATGAGAAGAATCCCTATGCCTACCATGCTTGGTAGAATATGGCTTTTGATTTATTCTTACCATTGTACTAATTACATAACAGATTATTCTTAGCAAAGCCCTAGCTTGTGTTCCCTATTCTATTTCATAGCCTGAATTCATTTTCAAGAGTGACTAGGTAGCCTAGGTCACCCAAGTACAGAACGCCAGCTCCTACAGAAAGGTATTTCACCATGATGAAAAGTATCAGCACTGCTTGTGCTGGTGTTCACTGTTCAGACACAGCCTTAAGGGAGGGCTTAAAATGTAAATGCTGTGTGAGTAACTACAGGGCCATTGACAGCACTGCTAGTGCAGCACCGACTAGGAACGTGCCGTATTCCTCTTCCAACACGCTTTCTTCTCAGTCTGTTTAGCATTGTGCATATTAAACTAGTTTTCTGGGAGAAGCCTAAACTGGTAGAAGGCTGATGGATGGTTGAGAAGTATCTCCTGGAGAGGATGTGGTCCTTCTTTTCCTCTGGTGTACACTGTGGTATTTAGATGATGGATCATTACCTGCTGGAATTACCTCAGATGCTATTATACAGGAAGTGGAGATATTTCCCTTGTAAGGGGTATGAAGGGGGGGCTGCTTTTAACAGAAGGAAAAACTGTTAGGAACAGCAGGTTCCTCAGATGGAGAAAGAGTTTGTAAAGAACAAACCTAGAGTAACAGTGGCAGTGAACACCTGCTAGAGAAGGGAGGAGACCGAAGTGGACAACGTGAAAAGCATGATAGGAAGAGCAACAAAATAAACCACATGCAAGAGCAAAAAAGCATGAAAGCAACAGACCTTGAAACCTGTGCCAGCTGAAGCTGCCTGCATCCCAGGCTGGCCACCAGATCTTACTCTAGGAAAAGAGCATGCTAAGGGCACAACAACTGCAAACCACCCTTGCCATAATCTGCCTTCGTGCTCTTCTTCCAGGTAAGGAACAAACTGCCTGCAGACATACATGTGTAGCAGTGGTCTGTGCTTCAAGGGTATGCTGACTTTGGGGGATCTGTCCATGCATTGTGTAAACCCTCCCCTGTACCTCAGGGAAAAACAACTGATGCAGGTCTGAACAGTAAGTGTTCCTGCTACTTCTCTCAGTACAAACAATGCTCAGAAGAATTACAGACAAAGCAGGAGAATCTCCCAACCCCACCCATGCTTCACAGCATTCACTGAAAGCACAGACCAGTTTCTTAGCCTGTGAGTAAAACACTTCCATACCTCTCTGTCCTGAGCTCCAGGAAGCCCAGCACCACCGTGCTGTATTTAACTGAAGAGCTGCCTGCTTTTCTGTTTCTGCCTCTTTCATTTACGTGATGTGGTACTGTGGGAGTGCGTCACCAGCCCTTAAACAGAGAAACAACCCACAATCAGGAGGTGGTAGTTCAAAGTTTAAATAGATGAACCCCCAAATCACCTAACACTGCTCAGTGGTATTAGGAGTTGGACTCGATGATCCTTATGGGTCCCTTCCAACTCAGTATATTCTGTGACTATGTCCAGCTGTGACAGGGAGCAAAGAACAATCCTACTGTCACCCTTGCCAGTGGAAACAGCAGAAATTGCTCCTGTAGTACTAAACTATGGATGACAAGCCTTGTCAGGAACAAGCAGCAACTGAGGAGGATGTCCTCCAGCTTCACCAGGCTCTGGACTGAGAGTGCTAGTGGATAACAGAGGAGGACAGAGGCTCACGGGAAAACAGGTTGCCATGGTGTTAGTGGCACATGCCACAATCAGAGGATTAGCAAAAAAGCCTGTGCTGTCTATGACCTGCTAACACTGAGCTGCAGTTGCTCCTCTGCATCTACACAGATACTATGTTCACATTACATACAGTAGAAACATCATCCTAGTCTAGGTGAGAAGAAACTACACACAAGAAAGGCTAATGAGAAAAGCAAGGGCGAAGGGATCCTAAAAGGAAGCATAAGGAGAAAAGGGATCCAGAGCCAGAACTGCACTAAAACACCACCAAAAAAAAAAAAGAAATATATTTAAGACATTTTAAAAGGCAAGTTGAAAAGGAAAAAAACCTTCAAAACACCACATAAAGAAAGGTAGTAAACCCGGAAGAAAATCCTAATTAAAATGTTTTTACTCATTAAACCATCTAGATTACCACTTGGAAGTTCTTTTATTTTCATTGGAGGGGAAGTAGGAAGTGCCTACAGGAGATAAAAGCTCTTCCTCTACATGGAAGAAAGGAATACCAGATAATTAAAAACTATTTTAACCTCCAGTTCCTCTAAGGTGTTCCTCTTAGAAGCCTCCTCTAACTGTGGACAGAGGTGCATCAAAAGCTTGAACTATACGCTGCTGTGACCTTTTTTTAAATATACAATCACAACATAACTTTTTCCCCCGTGGATTAAAATTTATCCTCTGCTGCATTTAGTTAACTTTATGGAGGGATTACTAGTCAGGTCAGAACTATTCCCAGTCCTGAACTTTATGTAAAAGATTTGAGAGTTGTAAATGGGTAACCCAACTGCCAATATACTTTTATGTCAGTCGGACTCAAGGGTTGTGTGACTGTAGTCAGCAGTTATAAGGTTATAATCCACACTAGCCTTTTTACACATGCTATTTGGAAAATTATTAACAGAATACTGTAAGGAGTGATAAGAGCCACCAAGGCTTCATACAACTAATTAGACATATGCTGGGATAGTCCAGTCCCATTTCCTCATGACAACCTATTACAAATCCTATTAATTGGAGACTCCCAGTCCTCAATGCCCTTAATGTCCCAGTCCCTAACGTCCTCAGCTGCATCTGGAGGCCAGTGTCATGGGTGCCAAGGAGGATCCTCACTGATAAAAATAACATCAGCCGTATCTGCAGCAGGAGCCTCTTTGATCTTCAAGACAACCTGCAACACAGTGCCTTTGTCTCCCATTTCCTTTGTTTTACCATTTAAAATTATAAAATGGCAAAAGCTGCTTGTTGCCCACATTTATAAATGTCTGGAGGACTTTTCGAAGACGAAAATGATGTTAAGGGAGATAAGGAGAATGTGTTTCCTGACCTGGCCCGTACATTTCCCACCTCACAAAGCCCCGGTCTGCCTCAACACCTTAATGGCTGCAGCCCCTCATCTCTCCTCCCCTGGCTTCCCTCTCCCCTGGCTGCATCTCATACGTCAGTGGCGAAAACGGCCTTTCCCCATCCCTTCTTTTGTACTGGCCATCCTCCCTTTCCCAGTTATTTTCCTTATTAGCTGTTTTGAGCCAAGCAGGCTGTCTCCGCGGCAGCAGTTCATTCACCAAGCTAAGTAAAAATACAGAGGCGTGGAAGGATGAAGCCCAGGACAGCCGGAGGCTTCACACCGAGGGCCTCCCGCAGCCCTCGCTGCGTACCACGCTGCCGAAGACGGAAGGGTACGGGCAGGGAGGCGCGGAAGGGGAACTCTGCTAGCCCGGGAACGAGGAGCTTCCGCACAGCCAACTCCCGTTCTCTCGGCCCGAAGCCGCGGCCCCTGGGAGCCGATGCTCCGTCCCTCCAGCCCTCGAAACCCCACCTGCGCCCGCAGCCCGGAGCTGGGTGGAGCAGAGGCGGCACCGGGGGTGCACTGCGGTCTCCTCACAGCGAGGGGGCAACCCCGGCACCAGAGAGCGCCGCTCCTCTCCCGAAAACACGGCTCGCCCTCACCTCCGGCCCCGGCCTGCGAGACAGGGGCCCGCCGCGCCGCAGCCGGCCGCGCTCCCCGCGGCCGCACCGTCACCCGCCGAGGCGGAGGGACCGCGGGTGCGGAAGGGCCGGCTGCCGCGCACCCCTAACGGCGACGTCGCGTGAGGATAGGCGCCACCGCGCCCCACAGGAGGGGAGCGGGGGGGAGGGAAAGCAGGGCGGAGCTCCCCCCGATCCCCGCTCGTCTCCCCCACCTCCCCCGACCAGCCTCCCCTCATCTGACCTGCGCTCGTAATCTTCCCTTCCACCACGGAGACACAGACCAGCCAATCAGCGAGGCCAGAAGCGATCGCCACGGCAACGCGATCGACCAATCCGAGGATGACTCCTCCCACCAAACCCCGCCTTCTCCTCCCCTCCCCGCGAGGCGGCGCCGCTCCATTCCGAGCTTGTCAAAGCGGTGGGCGGGAACGGCGAACGAGAGCGGCCAATGGCGGCGAGGCTTTTGCTTTCGTGCCCAATGGGGGAGCGGCGCCTGTGCGGCCCCTAGTCCACGGGAGCCGAGCCGGGCCAAACCCAGTTGCTGCCGCGGCCTCCTTCTCTTCGCGTCCCCCCACCTGCCAGCGCGGAGTTGGCGGCGGCCTCGGGCTTTGTCCCCGCGCCCCCCCCTCCGCGCCCCCCCCCCGCGGGGCGACCGCCTGCAGCCGAGCCCGACACCGCGCCCCCGGCCCGCGCCGCTCCTCCCGCCGCCTCCGCGCGCCCCCCCTCCCGCTCGCCGCCCGTCCGCCCGCCCGGAGGCGCCGCCGGCAGCGCCGCCTCCGCCCGCGGGGCCCGGGCCGTGCCGGGGGAGGAGGGGGAGCAGCGCCGCCGCCGCGGCCGGGCCCATCCCCCACCGCCTCCCCCGAACACCATAGGCGGCTCCGGCACCAAGATGTCCAACCGGGTGCTCTGCCGGGAGGCCAGCCACGCCGGCAGCTGGTACACAGCCTCAGGTACCGGCGCCGCGGCCCGCAGCGCCGCGGGGGGCGGGGGCTGAATCAGCACTTTCCGCCGCCGGGGCCGCGGCCGGTACCGGGCGCGGGGAGGGGCCGCCGGCCCCGCCCCCGCCGGCGCGGCCGGCACATGGCGGGCGAGGGGGGCGCCGGGGGCCGCGGCTTTCCTGGGTTCGGAGAGCGGGGGGAGGCTCTGGCGGCTGGCGGGCCCGGCCAGCGGCGGGGAGCGGCCCGGTGGGGCGGGCAGAGCCGGGGAGGGGGTGCCGCCCTGGCTCCGGTGGCCTCAGCGTGTCCCTGGCGGGGCTGAGCTCACCTCGCTGCCCTGTCGCCGTCGGCCCCTCCGGCCCGGCCCGGCAGCCCGCACCGGGGCAGCGGCGCCTCTCGCCCGGTCCCTTCACTGGAAAGCCGGTGTTTGAGCTTGGCCGGGGCTAGGCCGGTCCCCCCGGGTGTTCTGGTGGGCCGGTCCCCGCTTTGGGGCCGCGCCTTGCTTCCAAGTTGGTGTCCCGAGGCGGTGGCGGTAGAGCCAGCCTGGGTGGTGCGCCTCGTACCCAGTACCGCAGAGCTTGCGGGCAGGTCCCGGCGTTTGGAGAGCTCTTCTGCTGGGGTCTCTGGGTTGTTTTTTCCCCTGAGAGAGATCGGGATGCCTGGGGTTTCTGCGGGGTTAGAAGGGAGGCGATGGGGTGGGGGGAATGGCGCTCCGAGATGAGCGCCTCTCTCTCTCCTTTCTCCAGCAGCAGAGAAGTTACAAAGCAGTAGCACAGAACGGGCTCTGGCCGTTCGAAAAACCACAGTATGTGCAGGAAAGGAATAGGAGAAAGATGTGGTGTGTTGGAGGGAAAGCTACCGCTGCCCCTGCCCTCCCCTAAAAAGAAATACGGAAACCTGTATGAATGGTTTCATTGTACATAACCTATGGAAATAGGTTTCGTTGGGCTTTTGGGGCTGAGCTGTGCCGTTGTGGATGGGATGCGCGTTTGTGTTTTCAGAGCTGCTAATAAGGAGATCTGAGAGGGATGGGCTTTTACTGACCTCAGGTGAACGAGCTTAGACGAGCAGGAGGCTGTGGGAAAGAATGGTTCAGAGGGAGGGATGCAGTGTAGAAGAAAAGAAGATGCACTGAGGATCTTAAACTGACATTTAAGGAGAACTAGGTCTGGGAAGTCATATGCCTCTCTTGGCTATAATAGGCGCAGATTTCCCTCTCTCCCACAAATTAACGAACGGGGTATTAGGCAAAAAATTAAAGGGAAGAAAAATACGGAGGTGAGTGCAACAAGGGGAGAGGCAGATGGCGAGATAAGTGGCTGGGCTTCGAATGGTGGGTAGGCAGTTTCCAGACAACAATAGAAGGTAATTGTTTTCCTTCCGAGTTTAATGTTCCAAACATAACTGTTGTGTTGATTGCAGATCTTCATCCACCATCGGTAGCCTGTGATTACAAGGTTTTTTTCCGATTGTCTAGAAAAGTAGGTGGGACTCTCCTTATGGAAAGCAAACAAAATCATGCCAAAGGTATAGGTTTAAACACCTGCAGAGGCATCAAAACATTGAAGCTCTGTGCCAACACTTCCCAACTTGCTTGTGCCATTTATATTTTATTTATATTTCCACTTATGAATAAGGCAGAAAATTCATTTACAGTGCTAGATGACTTTACATGGAAATTTTGTAGTTTGGTTGACATTGTGCTTCATGTCAAGATACAGCTGTATACTTGGAAATAATTTTTTTTCATAATTAAAGAGGTGTGGATGCTGTGTTCAGCTGTTGGGGGGGTGTTTCTGTATGAATTCAGTGTATAATTCTGTTAGACTACACCCTGGTAAGTCTGTATGACTAGTTAGGCCAGTACTACTTGTCTGTAACAGGACGTCCAAAAGCATGTTGTTCCCATTGCTTTTGGGCACCCCTCTGGGTGTTGCTTACTGAGGAGGTGTGGGACGGCTGCCCAGACATATACATTGCAAAGGAAAAAAAACCCCAAACTGAATCATGTTGTAACTAGTTGTGGTGAGTGTAATTTTGACAAGTTAAACTATGTTACCATATATATGGTGGGGGTGAGTGCCTGATGTTGCATAGGCTGGAATTTTGGGAAGTGGGTTTTGTTTTCCTGTGTAGGGTTTCTTTAAGCAAGAAAAAGGCATTCATGTCTCTCCCTACAGAGCTCTCTTGTGCTGTTCATGCAGGGTATGTGAGAGTGGGAATCTTCCCTGTTCAGCAGGAGAAAGACACGGACTGTGCATCACTTGCAGCTTGAAACTAATTTTTGTGCGTCCTTTAGGAGAGTCCATCAAAACTCAAGAGAAAACAAACAGGGACCAAGAGTGCATGTGCTTGTCATAGCATTAACTTAAAATCTTCCCCTATTTTAGGCCAAGCTCGCGTGTGAATTGCTATTTCAAACTTGTAACGTAGGCTCCTCTCTCCAGCTGTACTATTTGAAGAAACTCTGGACTTCACCATGTGGTTTCAACCTGCGCAGCCTTGAGGATGGAGCTGAGGCAGGGCTGAGAGTTTCAATTGTGGTAGTTCTTCAGTGTGTTCCTGCAGTTCTCTGGGGATTGTGTTGTCAAGTCCTCCTACCTAACTCTCGTCGTGCTTACCGTCTCGGCCCAGAAGTGATTTGCTGGGTTATATATAAACTGGTTAGCATTTAAGCTTCCAGTTTCTTGAAAACTGCGTTCCCTCTACAGAGCTGAGTTTGATTGCACAGGGCAGAGCAGATGCCCTGGAAACCATCATCCTGCTCCATAATTAAGATGGCTGAGTTAATACTCTCTACCTGTCTGAAAGGGTGATGAGAAGCATAATTACTGAAGGATGTGTTTGAAATCATTGCACCTGAAAGCATTTTAGAGAGGCTGTGTGAGAATGATGTGAGTTAAATGGCAGTTTCCCTCAGGTACCTGGCACCTTGAGATAAAAAGGTCAACAAAACATCCAGGATGATGCACGGGGTCCTGGGTCACAAGGGGTTGACTGCTTAAAAAAAATTGCACCTATGAGATATGGCTGTGAAAGTCAGCTCTAGGAAAGAAGGGATCCTGCCAGCTGAGGGAGAAGAGGACAAAGGATGGATCTGGAATGCAAACTGGCTTTTGTGGCCAGAGTATATCCTTGAACTGGATTAACTGGTTCCTCTGCTCCCCAGGAGTGGAACCAATATCAGAGATGAAGCCAAAACCAAGTAAGAGGGAGCTAGTACTCTTCATGGAGGGCCACTCTAATGTATTTAAGAGGGTTTAGAAGAAATGCCTCTTGTCTTCAGAGACTGCTTGTTTCTGTGGGGCAGCAATTGCTTCAGCTGAAAGTCTGTCTTTGCTCTCATTTTCTCCAGCTGTGGGATATGCCATGCTTAGGTTCTGCCTTGGAAAATACAAACATGTGCTATGTTCTAGTGTCACTGCATCACCTAATTGTATGATGCTAATTAACTTGTTAGAGCAGGTGAGACTGGCTGTGCAATTATTCCCATTTGGGTGTGTTCACATGTTAAGAATGTCATATCTAACTGTAAGTAAACAACTTTGTTGTTATTAGAGGGGAAAGTAGGTCCCAGGCAGAAAGGTTGCTTCCTACTCGATGAAGCTGAGAAGGGGGACAGGGAGGAGAATAGGGGCTTCGTGGTGGTGACAGCCTTTAACTTTGTGTTCTTCATCCTTAATGCACAGTTGTAAAGAAAAACTTTAAGAGCAAGCTCCTTAAGTGTCTGAATTTGAATTCAGTATGAAATACATGACCAAAACTATCATCATATCTTCTCCTCTAGAATTCTTGGTGTGGGGAAGTTCATCTTTGTTCCACGTCAGCCCGTGTAGCATCTTAACGGACTTTACGTGTGGATGTGTGGGGTTGGACCCGATGATCTCTCGAGGTCCTGTCCAACCCCTACAATTCTGTGATTCTGTGATGTGAGGAGCATCTGTATCTGTCAGCAAACTAACAGTGAGATCTGTTAGGTCAGTTGCTCCCACTCTTAGCAGCAGCAGCAAGCAGCACTGAATATGGAAAGCTCTAGAGCTGGGCTTCTGAACCGAAACTAAACTATGAGCATTGCTGGTAGTAGGCCACTTCTCTAAATAGCCTCCTTTTTTCCCCACTTGCAGGCCTTGATCTCTGTGTCTGCTTTAAGAAAAGGGAAAAATGCCATCTGGCATGCCGTTGCTCCTGTGGACTAGCAACCTAATGTATGGTGGCTACTAAAAACAGTTGCAAAAATGAGACATACTGTGTAAAATTCTACATGAAACCTGTTACACTGCTTTCATGTAGAATGTTTAGGGAAAAAAACCCAACAGACTGTCACTGTTGTGTGACGGAAAATTGCGCTCTTGATTTATTTTTGGAAGAAAGTACCACTCCTGCTGGGTTAATTCAACCTCCTAGTGTCCAGACCTCTTGAGAAATTGATTTTGACCAGCAGGGAGAAGGGGAAGATTAAGGGCAGCTTGAAACAAAAATGTCATAATTTTCTATGATTTTGGATGCAGGGCAGATACATTCCTAGACACAAAAGTAGCAGCTGAAATATAATGGGAATAGCTCCTAATCCTGAGCATGGGCTATTTGCAGGACAGGGTGTGGATGTTCTCCATCATACGCTCCTCTATATGAGTAGGTTCTGTCAGTGCTGTGCAGTTCTGCAGTGAATCAATCCCCATATGTTAACTGAAATAAGAATAAACGTTAGCGTATGCACATCGCTTCCTGCATAGCACGCTATTACAAGTGAGGTGTCACATGTTAGGGCGCTTAGTGTGGTTTATTTGCTGGCAGCTGGCCTGCTTTGCCTGGCTCCTGGAAGTGCTAATTGAATACTGTACCACTCTTTAATAAAGTGTTCGCTGACTTGTCTTGTCTCAACTTTTCCCCAGCCAGTGGCATGCTGGTACAGACAAAACGCAAAGGATTTTTAGTAAGCCATTCAGTAAGCTATTCCAAATCATGTGAGTAAAATCCTATGGAGAGTGTGTGTGCCCTGCAAAAGGAGTTTGTTGTTGCATTAGGTACGGCTGATTCCTCCATACCTGAAGGAAGCATATAGAGAGGAGAGGAATCAACTTTTTAAAAGGGCAGATAATGGCAAGACAAGGGGGAACGGATTAAAGCTAAAGGAAGGAAGGTTTAAATTAGATATTAGGGGGAAGTTTTTTACAGAAAGAGTGGTGAGGTGCTGGAACAGGCTACCCAGAGAGGTGGTGGATGCCCCGTCCCTGGAGGTGTTCAAGGCCAGGTTGGATGGGGGCCCTGGGCCTGGAGGTTGGTGGCCCTGCCTGTGGCAGGGGACTTGAAGCTCTGTGATCCTTGGGGTCCCTTCCAGCCCAGACCATTCTGTGATTAGTGGTCCGAGGTATGCTTTCTGGTGATCTGTGCTAAGTCACTTGAACTAGGAGAACCTTAATTTCCATACACTTTTATTGATGCAAATATGTGTTGGCAGAGTAATTGCTGTGTTGACTTGAAAGGCCTTTGCACTTACTGTCTTCCAAGCTATATTTTATGATGAGCCAAGTAAATGTTCTATCTCCACATAAATGTTTGAAGAGAGTTTAAACCTCGCAGTACCCTTGTGTTTTGATTTTGTTTTCTGCTGCCCTGGCTTTTAAGTAAAAGAACCCCAGAGGAGGTGGACACCGACATCCTGTAGCTAGCATTTGTAAGGATTGTGCTTGTAACTTACCTGAACAAGAAACACCAGAACTTCTGAATAACTGGTAGTCATGTGGCCAGGGATGTTCAGAATTTGTCTTTTGGGCTCGGGTCTGCATGGTGGTGCCTAAGGTGAGCTGGAAGGGATAGTACTTTGAAGAACTTGATCAGATCAGAAAACAATGAAAAGGCAGTTGTTGTTTAGAAATTATGTTTCTGAAAGTTTGCCACTATTTTAGGGTGTTTATGGTCTCTTCCACTTCTTTGTGATCCCCAACAAGACCTGTGTTAATGCTTTTTTAATGCCTTTGTACTGAAAACTGTTTTTTCTGGTGCCAAAGCCCCACTAACTGTTTATGGCTCTGAGGTAGCCAGCTTTGAGGTGCAATAGTGGTGTGATTCTGAGATCGTTCAGTTTTCCTTGCTTGAACCTTGTGGGACTTGGGGGGCCTTGGAGACTGACATAAAAGCACCCGTTTTCATGAATAATGATGTAATCCCCGTATTTGTGTGGTTGTTGGCACAAGCTGGAACATCCCATCAGCGTCAGGGAAAGTGTCTGCGTCGGTTACAGCTGTTTCTGCTCTGCTGTGGTGTTGCCAAGTATGTATAATCTGTTCAGCAGGCCTGCTGCCCATGGTTTCTGAGGGCAGATGCTGCTGCTGGGATGTTTTTCACTGACCCTCAGAGTCAGCGCATCCTACTTCAACTTAGAGCAGAAACCCTTCTCTGTAGTGTGTTGGATCAGAGTGCCTGCAGTAGCTGAAGTGGTTAGAAGGAAGTAACACGTGCAGTCTTGTGTGATGTTAGACTGAATGCAGGCAGGGGGGACTCTTCTTGAAAATGCTCGACTGGTGTGTCAAGATCCTTGGCATGTACCCTAAAATTGGAATACTGACCATGGTTCATTCATAAATGTAATGGGTAAGGAATGAATTGCCATGTTGTATGTAGATAGTCATGGACAAATGGATCCAGAAAGAATTGTCGAAAGTGTGTGAGGGTCACTGAAATGAAAGGTTTGACCTGATCACTGTTGTAGTGAAAGAAGCTTTCTGCAGTGGCAGGATAATTAATGTACTGATCATGAAATCTTAATATTGTGACATTAGCTGGAGCATTAACCTAAGGTCCCACCTTGCAATCTGTGAACGACTAATCATAGCATCTTGCAAATCGCTCAAGTATTTGCTTTGAAGGGTTAAATACTAAATGTCTCTTTTTTGGGTCTTATATATATATATTTTTTTTTTTAGACGTTTTATGGCGAAAGTGGATGTGTCACTGATGGCTCTTTTATGAATTAATCATGGAGCACAAAATTAATATGCTGGTGGTATTATTTAGCATTGTATACTGCAGAAGTACACTGAAATAACTTAAAATACAATTTCCAGACAATTATTTCTAGCTGAATCTCTTCAATACAGTCAGAATCAAGATATTCCAAGTAAAGAAGATTGTTTTAACTTTTACTGTACAATTGGAAAAAAAGCTTTACATTGGGTATGGTCTTCCTATTATTAAAATAGGCCTGCAAATATCACCTAGTGAGTACTTCACAAATTCAGATTACACTTAGCATGTGTTAGAGCAGAAATCACTTCTTTGGAGCTGTGAAGCAGAAGGTCTTTTGTTTGGATCTCTGAATGGCCTGGCTGGGAAGGTATTTTATAAAGGTCGGTAGGGAGGTGCGTGTTGGTTGATGTTCCTTACAAGTTCAGTTCCAGTTTGACTATTTGTTTCCTAATAGGTTTCAGTAAAGGACACAACAGAACTACTGGAATACTGGGACATGCAGTGGAGAACTGCCACCCAAGCAGATCTCAACACTTCTGTTGTGGCTTTAGTTTTATTATTCCCCAGTCACGCATTACCTGCTGCTTTACGTTCATCTTACAACTTACAGTGTGTGTAGTAGGAGTTTATGTAGCATCAGTGTAATCTTTATTTGTGTCTTAATTTTCTTTCCCCCCGGTTTATAGTTTGCATAAGTAGGTTTCTGCTTTGCTTATAGGCTAATTTCACTGTTTCCTCAGTATTGGAAGATAGTATATGCTAGCAGTAGAGAATGTGCTCATCAGCATGAGTTGTTGGGAATTGCCTTCTGTTCCTGACATCTAGTCTTTGCACAGATAAAACTTGTTCTTTATTCAAGACTTATTTACTTCTTAGTTCATATGCTGTAATATTTATTTTTGAGGTGTAGAATGCTTCACCTGTAGGTAAAGGTAATGAAAAGATTAAAAGTATTGGTTCCTGTATGGTGGGAGATATGCTGAGGCAAGTGAAAGCTAGTAAGTAAGAGTGTAGAAGCTGGGGACAGCAGCAGCTACTGGTGTTGCTGCAAGTGCTGTCACGTGCAGCCTAGCAAGACCTGAGTAGTTTTCCCTGGCACTCCTCAAAATTTTGGGTAAGGCTTATGCTCTTCCAGTAAAAAAGCATTCGGGGAGGGTGAGGATTTGGAGCAAATGCCATGGCTTCCTCACCCATCTGAAAAAGGTGGGTTTTGCACTTGTCATGGTGGCCCCTGAGACAGGACCAAGTTCTCATTATGTGGCGTTGGCATTTAGCCTCGTGTGACTGGGTGAGCTTTGCTGTGGAAGGAATGTGTTGGTTTGGCTTGAATCACAGAGCCTGGGCTGCCACAGCTGTAAACTGAGGTGAAGAATCTAAGCGTGTGACTACCAGATGTCATTGCGTTGTTACTCTTTGGGTCATGCTGGCATGCCTTTAATGCAGGAGAATTCCTCCTTACTTGCTCTAGTGTTTTGTGAAGGAGTAATGTTGATTGTAAAAAATAATCTGTCCTTTTAGGTGAGATGTTTGAGTAAGTTCTGCCCGTAGTGGTATACATAAATGTCTGCCAGAGTCTTCGTCTCTGCTGGCAATTATTTTTGATTTGGCATAAGTGCTGTCAGCTTCCAACAGAAAACAGGATGTGAACTAGCCACAGATCACGTCAGCATTATTTACTTACATACCTATATTTGTACCTTATTTTGCAGGATTGAAATGCAGATCTTAATGTTATGTGCTTCAGGGAAGCTCGTACTTTGCTGCGTGACCTTCCTTTATTTAATCAATAAAAGGTCTGTTCTTGCAGTGTTAATGCTAAAGCGTATTGACTGCTGCATCTAGGAATTGCATCCGTATGTCTTTCTGTCCTCCTGGGTTAGCATTAAAAAGCCTGTTGTGCCCATCCTGACGGCTTTCTAGAGCTGGGCTGCCTGCCTACTTGTGGCTCAAGCCTCAGGGGCTTCCTGCCTCCCACCACTGCGACAGGAGGAGATCTAAGCAGAGTGCTATTCCTCACCCGTGCTTGTCAGCTTAGGGGATGGATATTTACTGCAGTCAGTGACTATTCACAAAGACTTTTTTCCAGTTTGACTTAAATTTACATATGAACAAAACTTACTTACAGAACTCCTCATGAAGAAGCTGCTGTCTCCTATAATACAATTCCATATGGCAGAGCATATCTACTGTAATAATGTGGGTTTATTTATATTTTGTATAGCCAATTCAAATATTTTGACTTCAGCCTTAAGCACTGTCATATTTGGTAAGTTGGAAGAAAAGCCTCTCTGAAGGCTTCAGCAAAAAGTTGGTGCTAATTTGGTAACAGGAATGTTGCAGTTTCAGAATATATCCCTTAGAGTATTTGTAAGAATAAGCTGCAGGTAGGCTACACTGTCAGTTCATAAGGGTGCTGTTTGGTTTTGTCTTTAGCTAAAAACCTCAGTGGGCTATGTTGTACTCTTCATTCTCACTTTCTGTTAGTCCTTTGGAGAGAGAGAGATTTGATTACATGTCTTACTAAAATAGTACAAGTGTATCAGTTGATATGGAATTTAGATTAGGTCAGAGTTTATGATATAAAAAAGGCACCTTGCAGTTGCATTAAAGTGGGGAAAAAATCTGAAAGCATGTGTTACCTGGTCCTTCAGTAAACACTGGCAGAGGTTTTGTTTCTTGGGTCCTACAAGTCTGTTACTTTACTGTCTCTAGGAAAAAAATGTTTGTTGCTTTGTCAGAGTGTTTGTCTGTAATAGCAGACTCAGCAAACCTGGGCATCTACTACACTGCAAGATCAGAAGTTTTGGGCAGATTTGATAATGGAATTGTAGGAGATTACTGGACATTGTCTTTAAAATGCTCATCATGTTACCCAATTTGTCTTAACCAAAGACAAATCACCTTAACCACCTTCATCAAATATTCCTCCTAAAGAAGGGATGGAGGAAGGCTAGGCACCATGCCTTGTTGGGGAGGAACATGCCAAGGCTGTCTTGCTTCACCAGAGGTCCTGGCCATTCTGCTCTTGTGATGCCTGTGCTGCCTTTGAGGAGAAGGGGTCAGGTGTGGCAGAGTCAGGTTTTTCTCCAGGTACCTCGGTAGCAGGTTGGGAGGGGGAATTATGTTCTCCTAAAGTTCCATTCTGAAAGCAATTCATCCTTGTACATGCTTTGGGAGAACTACAAGTCATGTTTTTTGAGCGCCTTGGAAGGGCTTCACATGTCTTCACATTAAGTATATATTAAAAAAAAAAGAGGTAATAATAGAGTACTGCTTTGTTAGTCTCCTAGTAGCTCAGAAAGAGGATGGAAGTAGAGATCTATTTATTTTTACTTAGCTTTGCAAGCAGCCTCCATTTTCTAAGACATCATTATCCTTATCACCACTGCATGTCTCTAATGCCTGCTGTGTGTGATTTCCCCAAGCAACAGAAGCAACAACATTGGTTTGGGTGGGGGGAGATGATGAAATGGTATGTGCATCTGTTCATAGAGGAAGGAGCAGTGAGGGTGTGCTTGGATGTGCAATAAATTAACCTCCTGGACTCGGAGGCTGAAATTTTCCTAGCGTAACCTTCAACATTACAGGCATCTTGTGGTTTGGGCTTCTTTTTTTGGGGCGGGGGGGGAGGGTATGTATTTGACTCCTAATTTAAACAGAGATTTTGCTGTTTAAGGCTTTACATGTGTTGGACTTTGTTTTTAGATTCTCTTATGGCTTCAGTATTTCCTTGTCTCTTTATAGGACCCCAGCTGAATGCACAACTAGAAGGTTGGCTTTCTCAAGTACAGTCCACGAAGAGACCTGCTAGAGCCATTATCGCACCGTGAGTTGGAATTCAGTTCTTAGCATATAAAATTCTCAACTAATTCAATGCTTTCTTACTTTGAGTGCTTTTCAAAAATGGTGAAGGCTAACTTTTAGCTGAAAGGAATGTATTGGGGCTTCTAAATAAGTATTTTGAACATGACATAGAAGAAATCTGTGCACATGTTGCCATATGACTAGTTTCCTTTTACTGATGAAGACACGACGTTCTCTGGTGAATGTTTTCTGGAATTAATGCTTTTAGCATAGTGAAGTGAATCTTCTCCTGTTTTGAACAGTCTTGAAGGGGAATGGGTCTTAAGATTTGGGTGTGATATTTGAGATAAGTAGTCAGAATAACTATGAGTGTTTTTTGGAGCACACACGGGAGCACAAGTTGAGAAAGGTTCCAGGCCAGAGTGATAGGAAATGATACAGCATATGTGGCGTTTTCTGCAGTAAAAGCTACTGCACAGTGTGCCATTCCTTTCCTTGTGCCTATTCATTCTGTTGCTGAGGTATTCATCATCTTCAATGACAGGGCATTTCTTTTCTCTGTTTATCTACTGCAGTGTGTGGCCTCTCTTTGCCAGGCCCCTCTACTGGAGTATGGTTAGAAGAGCTTTCTCCAGCAGTTGGCTGTTGCCTTGTCCCCTGGCTGTACTCTTAGCATTACTGTGGGCTCCTGATAATACACAGCTGTCTAGTCTGAGCAAGTCTCTTAAAAGTGGTGAAAGGTGCTTTGATCTGGAAGCTTACACACTAAGTTTCAGTGGTCACAGACAGGTCTTTAGCAGAAGCATCCCTTGTGTGTCCAGTACTCTCCGGCCGTTTTGGGAATCAATTTTTGGATCACAATTAACTATTTCTAGTTCAGTGGGGAGAAATAATACTTAAGCAATTAACAGTTAATAGCAATATCAGCGTATTTAAGATTTAACATACTAACACTTTGTACTCCTTGATTTGCAGCCATGCAGGATATACCTATTGTGGATCTTGTGCAGCCCACGCTTACAAACAAGTGGATCCCAATATTACGTAAGTATTTCAGTTTTTCTTTACAAAACAAAAGTTATTGCTGTTGTAGTTTGCTGAGAAATTGAATGTTGTTTTTACGTTCTTATGCTTCAAAGTAATCAAATTTTGGTTTTCTACTCTGTTCAGTGTTTTATGCATCTCTTCTGTTTTAACATCATGAAGGTTCAAAATGCCTGGATGTTAAAAAAAAAAGCAAACTGTATTGTTTAGAATGAAAATGTAAAGCTAGGTTTTCTAAAATTATTGAGAATTAGCAGTAACTAACTTTTTAGAAGGAAGGGGCTAAAGGTGTTCTTTTTGCAGGCAATGTTTAATTTACTTTATTGCTTGACCTTCCACTGCTTTATAAAAGTACAAGCTGAGTTTTCTTTTACTGGTAACAGGGTGATTTTGTTTCTGGTTTTGTTTTCGTTGGGATGTTTTCGTTTTTAAAGTATGGTAAAATATTTGATCATGATTCTGCATTGGTTTTTCAGTGCAGGATTATGGGCTGAGTGCTACCAGGATTGTCTTCTGCTGTGGAGAAAGTGACCCAGTGTGTATATATAATATTTGAAGTCAGTGAAAGTTACTTGCTGTAATAATTTTAAATGCATTTGTGTTTCTAACAGCACAACAGCTGAAAAAACCCAACAGCATGCTACTCTAGTCCATGCCTGACTCTGAAAATATGAATCTAGTTATTCTAGGCTAAAGAATGTAATTCTTAGGTGTTCTGTTGATTGCATCGTCTTTTTAAATGACAAAGAATTAAAGCATCTCCAGTATTTACTCAAAGTATTGAATTTGCAATGTTAACTTAAAAACTGGCTATGTCTTTCATTTGCTTATAAGGTAACATGTTGTAATGGTCCCCAAAGACAATAGTTTTGA
The DNA here is from genome assembly GCA_022605575.1 of Laterallus jamaicensis coturniculus. Lineage (NCBI taxonomy): Eukaryota > Metazoa > Chordata > Aves > Gruiformes > Rallidae > Laterallus > Laterallus jamaicensis. The sequence goes on from JAKCOX010000001.1 coordinate 41,837,966, forward strand.
TTCTTTCCAAGCTATTGTAAAGAAAGCAAAGATAACTTAGTGTCACAGAATAACTAGGTTTTATAAAATTTCTAGACCAAGTTGTGTTCCCCAGGTTCAGTGACGTACTGTAGATAGAACTCTGGATAATTTACTGTTTTACCACATGGGATGTTTAGAACCAGCCAGTTGTTCATCTTTCAGCTGAAGTATTGTCCATTGGAGTATTTTGTTTTTATGAGCACTATAAAAAATGTTTTAGTGTTTTTAGTATAGTTTGCTATAGGACTTCATGGCTAAGGGGGGGAAAAACCAAATCTTTATATGCCACCCCCCATGCCTCGTTTAGTTCAGCGACAGAAACAAGGTGATATGAGCCTCAATCTGAAAAGCTGACTTCACTACAGCTTTTTTTTTTTTTCTTCTTTTCTTTAAGTACTGTGGCAGGAGATCCTTAACATCTAATCAAGAGCCAGGAACTGAGGACTTGATGAAATAACATCATGATGATGTGTGAAAGCTTGCAGTATCAGCTAAAGCTACGAATGTGCAGGTCCAAGTCCCTGTTGTTGATGAAACAACTGGATAAAAACAGCATTTCAGAATTACTTAAATTTGAGTTTGGCAAAATGTGAATTAAGCCCAATCAAGTAAATAAGTGAAAAGCTTCAAAGAAATTGTAAATCCTTAATCTTCATTTGTGGGCACATACGTGCAGTTCTTGAAGGTTGTGTTGGTCCAAGAAGATAGAAATCTGTTCTTAGTGGCTACAACATGTCATTCAGCCTCTGACTGAGTGTAGACAGATTGTAGCTGATGAGTGCCCTCTGGTAATAACCTGCTTAAGAGGTTTAAGGCTACGGGAAGTATTACTGAACCGATCTCATGATGACTGCTGAGATCCTGAGCAAGGCCAGGCCATGGGTTGATCTGTGCCCATACACACAGCAGAGCTAGAACTATTGGCAACCACCAGAAAGTTTCACTTCATACATGTTAGTTGTTACTCTAAACCCAGTCTCTGTGCAATGGCAGTTGTCTAAACTCTAGGCTTTTGTGTTAACTGTTGTAGCCGAAAAATTTTCATTCTTGGGCCTTCCCATCACGTGCCCCTGTCCCGATGTGCCCTTTCCAGCGTGGACATTTACAGAACGCCTCTGTACGATCTCCGGATTGACCAAAAGAGTAAGTGCGTGGCAGAGCTTGGGGACTGCTGAGCCTTTAGTCCTCCCTGCAGTACTACAGCGCTGAGCACTCTGCTGTTGGATGCTTCCTGCCTTTCCAGAGGCATGCAAATGTAAAGCTGTGTTTGTTCCAATGAAAGCTGACTTCTGAAAGATGTCTGGTGGTTGCAGGCATTCCTACATTATAACCTTCTGCAAGTACGGAATTCTCAGTCTTTGCTTCTCTCTTCCATGATAAGTGTGTGCCTCTTGACAGGTGACTTTTACAAGGGATCTCAAGATTGAAGTGTTATATTAAAATAATAGCTCACTTATGCACCTGCTCCATTATTCTGTGCAGTATTCTGTCTGCAAAGAAAGATAGTGCTTTAGTTGGTTTGAGTTTGTCTAATAGAGGAATAATATGGGAAGAAAACCTGCTTTTATTTGGGTGCATTATTGTTTGTTACTTTTTTTTTTTTAGCTGGCATAGCACTTGGAGAACTTAGAGACTGTTAGTCCACAAAATACCAGTCTTCATAGGGTTATGAAGGTGATTAAAGGACTGGAGCATCTTCCCTATAAGGATAGGCTGAAAGAACTGGGGCTGTTCAGCTTTGAGAAAAGAAGGCTAAGAGGGGATCTTATTAATGTTTATAAATATCTGAAGTGTGGGACACAGGGGAAAATGGCCAGCTCCTTTTCAGTGGTCTGTAGAGACAGGACAAGGGGCAATGGCTTCAAGTTGGAGCACCGGAAGTTCCACACCAATATGCAGAACAACTGTTTCACAGTGAGGGTGACAGAGCCTCTTGGACAGGCTGCCCATGGGAGTTGTGGAGTCTCCATTTCTGGAGATATTCAAGACCCACGTGGACACCTACCTGTGCGATCTGTCCTAGGGAACCTGCTTTGGCAGGGGGGTTGGACCCAATGATCTCTCCAGGTCCCTTCCTTCCAACCCCTATGATTCTGTGATTCAGACTGAGCTTAAAGATGCATTGAAGAGAGATATGTTTGATATTTTTTACGTGTACAGTATCTTTTTCAGGAGGGCTGATTAGCACAGATGCATCACTGTTTCTTCACGACTGTGATTAAGCAAGCTAGCTCAGGCTTTCTACATAGCACCCGCAGAGATTTCCATAGGTAACAAACGTTTCAGTTTCTGTAGAACTCGGTTATGGAGCAGAGAAGGATGCCCAGCCCTACATCAGATTCCTCATCCTGCATTTCCAAAATGTAGAGGTGACTGCAAACCACCGTGCGCACTTCAGAGTTGAAAATATAACATAAAAGTGCCAATTGCTTAATGAATTTTCATTGTCTGTAGGCATCATGATTTTGTTGTTAAGAGGAACACATCCAGCAATGGCTCAGCTGATCAGCAGTTTTTTAATTTAGTTTTTTTTAAACATATGATGATGGAGTTTGTGGGGAAGAAAAAAAAGAATTCAGTGACTGGGCAAATGCATGCTTATTTTCACATGTGGGGGATTTGTCTGTCTTAAATTTTGCATTGTAACTGAAGTATTTCCTAATATGCTAACAAAGTCATTGATTTAACACTTATAGTGTACATTGGATTAATTATGTTTATATCTTAATGACTTGAACATAATCTTAATCCTGAATTTATTTAAAAACAAGTGGCTTGTGATGACAGCCCTTGGAGGCAAGTAAGTTGTTCTAGTGGGCTTGTTCTGATAACAATGCACTGCAATGTCCTTTAAGGTGTTTCATTTTTACTACCTTTTTTTTTTTTTAAATCTTTTATTCTTTTCAGTTTATGGAGAATTGTGGAAGACTGGAATGTTTGAGCGTATGTCCCTACAGACAGATGAAGATGAACACAGTATTGAAATGCATTTGCCTTATACTGCTAAAGCCATGGAAAGGTACCAGGGCTAATTACTCCTACAAGAATGAACATTATGTGCATTAAATGTTTCAACTACTCAGGAGGTGCAGTAGGAATAACACCCTTTATGGTATATGACACCCTAGCTAGCATATTTCCCACACTCCCTGACCCCCCACTAAACATTTTGGGGAGGAGAGGTTCAGAGACTGGGGTTAGTTGCTGTAGCAGAAACTGTGAGCAGAACAAGCACCTGAACAATGACATTGGAACACCCCTTATAAACAAGTTTATGTTGACTCTATAGAGTTAATATTAAACATGAATCTTTCTCAAAGCTTTTCTTCCCCTCCCATATTTGCAAGGTGTTTGTGAAACGTTCAAATGCTAATAGGTGTTTTCTGTGGGATTTTGTTTGGAGCCTTAATACTAATTTTGAAATCAGGGTTCTGTTTACATGTGCTATTTCTGATGAGTATTTTTGAAAACCTTTTATTTAAGTGTGATAATTTTTGGGGTGTTTTCCCTTGCATTTGTGTTTTGACTTTACTTCCCTGGTATTAGTAATTTTCCCCTGAAGTATCATATACATCTGGGGTGTTATCTTGAGCATCCTCATATATGCTGTAAAATTATCCAACCTTTGTGCAGCATCTGTACAGGGAGAATTCCATTTGTACTTTGTTGCTGATTTCATTGTCTTTTCTTTTTGTTTGCCTGGTGTTCTCACTTTTCAGCAACCATAAATACTGTTTTGGAGGGATTTGTTTTCTGAAATTGAAGTAGTTTCAGTTTCTAAAACAACCTCCTACTATGACCGTACCAAATTCACTGTATCTTCAATTCACTAGTGCCTTTTTAAAGCATTCTGCTATTTCAGTTAGCAAGCCCTGAAAAAACTTCAGCTTTTACTTGAATTACAACCTCTTTTCTTTTGCTTGTAAGCCATAAGGATGAGTTTACTATTATTCCTGTGTTGGTCGGAGCACTGAGTGAGTCAAAAGAGCAGGAATTTGGAAAACTCTTCAGTAAATACCTAGCTGATCCTAGTAACCTCTTTGTGGTTTCTTCTGACTTTTGCCATTGGGGTAAGTTCCACATTGCTTTATTATAGCAGTATGATGAGTAATTTATAGTGATTTTCAAATAACGTATTACATTAAAGATCCATTTACCAGAAGTTAAATGTTTGAAACTTAAATGCTAAAAGGCTAAAATTTTTTTGTTTGTTTAATCTTGAACAATAGATGGGAAGTGTTACTGTGGTAATGTGTTTTCAGTGTAGTGGAGCAAATAAATGGGGAAGGTGTATGGGTTTGTATGCATCTCTCCGCTGGTGCAGCGAAGTAAGTGTCTGAAGCTCTTTTTACTCTTCCTTTAAGCACCTCAACGCAACTTACAAAACTAATGAGCTACAGATTCACTGGACATGGCAACATCCCTCTGATGGAAATAAGTTTTGTATGTTTTACTGCTGAGTAAGATAGCAGATGGAGAATTTATGCCAATTCACCAGAGCTATCTCAGTTCGTCTTGGTAGCAGAGCTATAAAGACTCCAGAAGCCTTGACTTCTGTCCTGGTTTAACACTTCATTTTTCCTTTAAGTATGATAAGGGACTGCTTCAGGAAGATAAGTTGTATGGTACACAACAGATCTTCCCTTTTTTCATTGTCTTCTTTGGTCAACTTACATAATTAAGTGCATATTTTGCTCATCTCGGAATTGTGAAATAGCTGGAGGTATGTAAGAATGACCTGGGTTCTGCTGTGGCTAATGAGCCATCTAGAACTGTTCATTGAATTATCATGAACTTTCTCTTTTAACCTTCATTTACTGTGGGCATTGTTGTGCAAGCAGAAGTAGCTTGACTCCAGGGTTGACTTTAAGAGGGGCAGCAAAAAGAAATGTTGCTTTACATTTTAATTTATAGAATTGGATTCCAAGGCAATAACAGGCAATCACAAAGCGATGCTGCAGTGTCAGTTCTACATGGTAGGTTTCTCTTTGGGAATGTAGCCGCCCATCGTGGGTTTTTACTTCGCTTCTGGGCTGCTACTTTGATTGCCCTAGAGTTTCCTCAGTGGAGCTAAAAGGTGTAAAATAAATGAAGACTACTTTACAAATATTATAGTTTCAATTATTTAGTAAATAGTAGGGAGTGTGTTAGCTACGGTTTTTCCCTTTTTTATTTTATACATGATTTTTGTTTCAAGGTCAGAGGTTCCGTTACAGTTACTATGATGAATCCCAAGGAGAAATTTATAGATCCATTGAGCACCTAGATAAAATGGTAAGTTTTCAGATTTGGTGGAACTAACTAACAAATTTCTCCTGTACATTACATTTCTTTTGAACACTTTAGAAATTTCTCTAACAAAATATTATAGATTAGCTACTTTTGTTGAATGTATACTTTCCCTTTGTTTACAACAATAAGAACATAGCTGGTTTAGGTTAATATCCTCCATTTTCCTGACAGCACGCAATATATGATTGGTATCATCTAGTAAGCCTATTTTATGAGAATAAATGTATGCTTGCTTACCTAAAATCTCCCAGTGTAATGTAACTCCTGTCCACGTACCCTCTGTGCCTTCGAAGAGCAGTAGGGGTTGTGAATCGAGCGTTGCGGTAGTTGAGGCTCGCTAGTCGCGATACCTGCTTGTCGCACCGGTGTCGGGATCACGCTGCTGGTTTCAGCAACACCCGTTTTGAGGAGGAAAGGCTGTAGGGGATTGTGCTGGTCAGGAAAACAAAAGTCACCCTTTTCTGGGGAGTGGTCTTCCCCCGCACCGCCCGTTACGCTGTAGTAGGTGGTGGGGAGAAACAACAGACCATACTTCATTCTGGGCTTGGCAAACGGCTGAAAGGGATGCTACATGCATAAGGATCACGATGAAATTATGTTGAGTTTTCTTGGCAGTCACAGGAGGCAAGAATATCTTTTTAAATGAAGAAAAAAGTGTTAATGTTCAAGACTATATTTAAGGCACGGAATAGAAGCAGTTCTGGAAATACATGACCTTAAAATTTGTTTTCAAATTGTTTGGATCATTTATGTATAATCTGTTAGAAGAGAGAACTGTTGTTGTTCAGGGTGTGTTAATTTTTCCTTGTCTTGAAGGAATAAATCCTGCCTGCTGGAGAGATCTCTAGAGTTTTTTGCTTTGTGTATCCATATTAAACTCTTTTGTTTTTCCACTATTGATGGCTGGAATGGAAACAGTAAATAATTTGCCTTGATTCTGTTTATCCCATCAGTAATAACTCTTGCTGTTGGTTGAGAGGTTTCTCTACAAAGACAAGCCTCTCTCTACAGAGTGCCAGAATCTGCAGCTCCCTGTGTATTTGTAGGAGAGCAGATTAAGGTGCATTAGCAAACATTAGTTTCCCCTTGCTAATTTCTGTGTGAAAGCTTCTAGACTGGACTTTGGCATGGAATTAGTGAATACATCGCTGCACCAGCTCTTCCTTTTGGTAATTATTCAGCCAAAAGGAAACAACATTTTTTTTGTAACATTGAAGAAATATTTTCATAGTTATTAAACAGCAGACATAATTTTCAATCTTAAACTGCACTGGAAAATGAAGCCTGCTGTAGAGCAGAACACTGTGGTTATTTTTTGCTTGTTTTATCGTGCTAGATGTGAACATGTGACTCAATATTCAAACTTTGTTTAGAGTAGGCTTTACTTTGGGTGGAATTCAGGAATTTCTTTTTAGCAGCATTGTGGGTATGCTTGGGACATTACCCACAATGCCACAAAGACGTGTTTCTCCAGCTTTTGGATGGAGTTCATGCCATTTTATATGCCCCACTCAGCTATTTCTTTCTTCCTTAGATAAGGATTGAATTCTTTAATGTCATTTAGCATGCCAGAAGAACTTGTATTGTTGTAACCACGAGGCCTCTCCACAGAGCAAATAGCATTAAGATAGAGGCAGAGCTGTGCTAAAACCATGAGAGATTTTAACCGCTGCTGTTAGTGGCCCGATAATTAATTGTATTGGGCCTAACTAGCAAAGCAGTCAGCAGAGTGCTTTGTAAGCAGGAAGATGTTCTGGGTTAAGATGAAATTACTTTTCCTTAGAAATGCCCTTGTGGGAAGGCAGTAGTCTCATCCTTATTTAAACTGGACCTTAAGCACAGATGTGTGACAATTTTTCCTGGCTAGTGCATAATAAACAATGCTAAACGCTCTGGGCATTGAAGATTTACTGACCTGGTAATTGCTATGAGAAACTTTGTTTGCTGTGATTTTACGTGAGAGGCCTTAGACTCCAGCATAAAAAATAGGGGGTAGTAAATATTGCTGGGCAGGCATCAGTTTCTCCATGGTAACTCATAACGTGACCACTCTGTTACCCTGGGGGTACCACAACGTGCCCTGTGAAGGGGCAGTGAAAGGAGCAGACAACCCTGTGGGCAGTGGGGGTACCATAAGGAAGAATCCTCAAACGCAGAGTCAGAATGGAGCAACTGATGGGCAGTAATTTGTTTGTATATCGTGACTTGATAATTACCAGCTTTTTAAATAAAAGTGGAGGAGTGTTCTGTAAGACACCTTCAAGAGCAATTATTTTTTGATTCTGGCTAGCCAGAAAATGCACCCTGCTCACTTCAGTCTTCAGTGCCAGGTTGCTCGTTTCCTGCCTGTTTGTGAAACCTGCCTCGCTTGAGTCAACAGGAGGATTCTGTTACCCTGAATGCTGGAGGGGGAGGATGATGCGGGAGCTGAGGAGAGCTGTGCAGCAGCAGCTGGCAGTTTTGCAGGAGCCAGGCACAGCACAGGGGGCTTCTCAGGTGGCTTGAATGAACTGCTGAATTCTGGTGGCTTCTGCAGGGCCCCTGCCGTGTGCCAGCGCCTTCTGCACTGCTCCAGCCAGGGAATCCTCCTTTGCTCAGGTGTAATGCAAGGCCCCAGCTCTCTGCCTGGGTGCCTGGCTCCTGGCCCTCTCTGCTCAGACAGTAAGTGTCCTGTGGGTTGGTCATCTTCCAGTCCAAGCGACCCACATGTGCAAAGACAGTTGGACTGGCTGGTGGTAAGACTGGAACAGGTTGCTGGGAGAGGCAGTGGAGGCCCCATTCCTGGAGATATTCAAGGTCAAGCTTGACTGGGCTCTGAGCAACCTGATCTAGTAATAATGCAGGGGTTTGGACTTAGATGACCTTTAAAGGTTCCTTCCAGCCTAACATTCTATGATTCTAAGACCACATTTGTTTCTACTTCCATAAGTATACTACCAGTTTAGATTGAAGCAGATGAAGTAACTGATTGCAGACTTAAAACTTGGTCAGCCAAATTATTATTGGAGTGTAGTATAAGATAAGATCTTTGGGGGTTTTTTTGGTGGGGTGGAGTTTTTTTGGGTGGCTTTTTGTGTTTGGCTTTGGTTTGCTGGGGAGGGGTAAGCTAGTAGATACTTGGTCCTGTAGGAGACACTGTTTAAGAATATGACAGCTTTTAATGATATGAAGTGCACTGTGCTAGGATATTGTAGATGCCATTTTCAGTATCTGGTTACCTGAGATGTGCAGTTTCTGTGTGGTGCCATAATAACCATGTGATATACTGCACAAGTGTGTAGAGGCTTGCATTGTTACCACATGGGCTTTGTTGTGTGCTTTAACTCTCCTCTAGACCATGCCTGTCTGAGTTAGTGTGAATGCTGAAAAATACTAGCTCCATACTTCTGCGTTTTAGGAAGATAAAAAACAACCTGAAAAAAATTTTTCCTTTGTTCCTCAATGTGGTTTTAGACTGAAAAACAAGCTCCTCTGCCACAACAGTTTTTAAATCCAGAAGACTGAAAAGTTCAGTACAGCCGAATGCTTACAGGATGTGTGTTAATACCAGTTTCCTATGGATTTTCTCTGGTCTGTGATGTATGGAGCTCTGTTTGTCTTTGCTGGGGTGAACAACGTAGCTCTAGATGTTTTGCAGTGCTGGACTGTGCACTGAAATGGGCTCACTAGGCATCCTGATAAATCCATGTCCATTCATTTCAGACAAATGTGCAAATGCCTTTGCCCCAGTATGTTCAGTGACTTACAGCTATAAAATGAGGCTTTCAACTAGCAGCCACTTTCACTTTTTAAAACGTCATGGAAAGGCTCACTGATGGCTAAAATATATTCTTAGGAGCTGTTCAGTACCAGAATAAGTGCTTTATGCATGTTCAGCTTCACTCGCTTATGCAGATCAGTTTGGTTCTGCTTTCTATAGCTGTGTATCGACGTGTGCAATTCACAAGTAAATGGGTGGTTCACAGGTGTGCTGCTTGAACTTCAGAAATGCAATGACAGCTGTGCCATCACTGTTAGTCAGAGAACTTACTGCTTTTGGCACTCATTTAGGTTCTGTAGATCTGGAGTGAGAAGCAGCTATAATTACCGGCCAGGGGTCCAAACACCCTCTCCGTGACCCTGGAAGAACTGAGCTCTTGCCAACAGTTGGTTAGCATAGTTTAGCTTTTATTTTTCCATAAGATTTATCTCTGTGAATTCATCTTATGTCTGTTTTTAATTAAAAGTACACAAAGGTGGTGGTTATAGTTGCTGTTTTCTAATCCTCCCTGACTCTCCTGGGGATCTCCAGCCCCTCCATTGAAATAAGTCTGAATAATTACCATCAGCTGCCAGAGCAGCCAACACCCTTGCAGAATATTCTAGAGGTTTCACTCTTGAGGTGGAGCCTTCAGGCAGACTGACTGCTTCCTGCATCATGATTTCTCCTTTTATCACTCCGGCTTCCCCAAAAGCAGGGGAGAGGGGTTGGGACAACCGCAGAAACCTTAGGAGAAGCTCTCTCCCTTTCTGATCTTGACCTTCTGTTGTTGTTCCCACGCAAAGCATATGGTTTTCTTCCAGTCTCTAAGGAAAACCTTCCTGTCCATCAGCTATGTGTCTTACTGAATCAGTGTCTGGAGCTCCTCTACCTGGTGAAGGGAGTTAGTCACTTTCAAAGGAAGGAAAAGCACAAGAGATGAATTCCAATATGTGCAAAATAGCAAAGCCATGATAAACCCCAGATGATAGTTGATTTAGACTTGCTTTCAACTATTTCCATTGCACTTGGTCTGTCCTTGTGGGGTGGGTAAGAGTAGGCAGTATCTGGAGTTGCAGGATTCTTTTTGCTTTTAAGAATGCAAATGTCTGTGAGAGGTTTTGTTTTCCATACGAGTGCTGGTTTTCATAGTATGGGATCATGGATCTCACTGTGGATGGAGAAAAGGGTGAATATATGTGATTGACTCATGTAAAGTGGAAGCAGCATCTCCTGACTCTTAACGTTTCTGTTGTGCACCAGCTTTCTAGTGCTTTAGAGATGTTCCAGATCTGCTTTTTATGCTCTGAGCAGATAATCAGCCTGTGCCCAGATCAATTGCCTTGTATGCTTGATGTGTCTAGGATACAGGACACTTGCTCAGTGCTCGAGTTGCATGTGTGCATACTGATGATTTGACATGGGGTTTTGGACATCCAGTACCCCCAGCAGGCAAGTGCTCTGCCCTGAGCTCTGTTACCAGGGAGAGGAGGTAGAGGCAAAACGTCTTCCTGCTTTGCCCTTTCAGTAAATGTCTCCAGTTGTTGCTGTACAACATCCTGTGGAAGCAGGGCTCCCTTGGAGGTGGGGATCAGCCAGTCTGTGGGAGGAGCTTTTTTAGCACGAGCTTCACCTGTACTTGAAAAGGTAGCTTCACAGATCTGTGGATCACTGACAGCTTTGGAAGAGCTCCTGTGCTTTTAGCTTGGCAGGGGATGGCAGCAAGATGACTACAAGCTAGAGCTCATGTGCTGAGATTCCCTTGATTCTAAGTGGAGGGTTTTTCCACCTGAAGTAGTGTGTTGCCATAAATAGGCAATGTATAAACACCTGCTTATGAACATGTGGAGTAATCACTGCTGTCGATTCTTTTTCAGGGTATGAGCATTATAGAGCAGCTAGATCCTGTATCTTTTAGCAATTACTTGAAGAAATACCACAATACAATATGTGGAAGACATCCTATTGGCGTGTTATTAAACGTAAGTAACTTTTGACTCGTGGAAAAATGTATCTTAGTAAAATCCTTGCATTTGTTCTGCGAACAATATTGACAGAGTATTGGTTAGTTCTAAAATGGCAAGTCTTGAATTAATGTCTTTTCCCAAGCTTTCTCAACTTGGTCTCCGTGTTTTGCATACAGACAGATACGTGCTGTTAGACAGGCTGAGGGGTTTCAGTTCCCTGAGGGAAATGAGAGACCGTGGTCCCTTTGAATTTCAGGGATATACAGTCATCTCTTTCTTGCCCCTAAACGAACAAATCCATCTCCCTGAAGAAGTCCACGCTTCCTCTTTTGAATCAGTCCTTACCAACATGTCTATTTTTCTGTGCTGCTGCTGGCTCACTGTTGTGAGTGCCTTGACTTTTGCAAGTATGATGAGAGATTGCCCCTCTGAGTATTAGTGTTCATTCACTGCTGCCAGTTGTCACGTTACAATACTTTATCTTGGTATGTTCTTTTCCCTTAATGGAAGAAACACAGTCTAAAAACTGTTAATAGCACTCTGTTGTGTTTTCTGTTTCTTTCTAAATTCCCTTTGGAGCCGAAAGCATTGTTTCTCAAGGGTCTGTTCTGAAAGGCTGTTCAGTATTGGTTTGTAGAAGTGCGTGGGTGTACGTAGTGCAGCAGGGGGAGCATCAGTGAATGGAAGGGCACAGAAGTGGGTTAGGTCCACAAATTACTCAGAGGTGCGTATGTCATGATGAGATGTGGTGCGAGGACCCCATGGGACAGGGAGAGGACTGAGATGTAGAAAATGTCATTGTTTTGCTGATAGTTTTTTAAACAGCTTTTTCTCTCTCTCTCTCTCTCTCTCCAGGCTATCAATGAGCTCCAGAAGAATGGAATGAATATGAGCTTTTCCTTTTTGAATTATGCTCAGTCCAGCCAGTGTCGAAACTGGCAAGACAGCTCAGTGAGTTACGCAGCTGGAGCACTTATGGTCCACTGAACGGCTGAATGCTCAGGGATGGCACCTGCACACACTCTGTATACGGGGTCCCAGCCTAGCCCTTAAAAGATACAGTCCCCGGTCTTTGGGTATACTGAAACCTCAAACTAATAGAACTCTCTTCTTTTCTAGTAGGTGTAGTCCTTCCTTAGTTTCAATTCATTAAAAAATGCTTTCTTGTTTAGGACAATGGAAGGAAGGCTGGTATTGAAACATTTTGTGACTTCTTTCTTTCTTTTTTCTCTTGTTTTTGGTTTGTTTTTTTTTTTTTGAAAAGATAATGGTTCTGGAGGCACGGTGGCAGACAGTCCTCACAAATACAACATGTAAAGCATTTACCGTATCCTAAATTTGCACTCTTTGCAGACCTGTGCACATGTACTCAGCTTTCAGAATAGTTTTGCAAGTTGTAAACAGAAACAGGGGTGGAAGCTTTTTAATTAAGGAAAAAAAAAAAGGAAAAAGATGCATTTATAAATGATCCTGTATTAGAATATAATAAAACTTCAGTATAGTCAGTTACTACCCGTGATGTACAACAGATACCTTCTATTTTAGTTGCTAATAAAGGGCTACACAAACCAAAATAGTCTGATTTAAACTTATTGCTTTGTGTTTTGTATGTGGCTGCTTGTCATTAACATCCTTTATCCTCGGTTCTTATTCTTGATTATTCAGACGTTCTGTAAAATACTTTAGAATGTATTTTCTATACAACATTTGTTATGACTACTTCATTTACAGATTTTATTAATCTTAGACTTGCACAATGAGTTCACAGCTGTGCAAAAGAATTTAAAAAACCTTTTGTATATTCTAGTTCTTTTTGGTTGCAATTAACTTTTAGTATGTGATACAAATTTGTATCAGAAATACACTTCATTATTTTTATGCTGTTTGATTATTAAAGTGAAATACATGCAGTATTTTTATTTGAAATTGCTTAATTGCAAACAGTAGCTTGTAAATGGTAATTCTTAGAGTATCTATCAAGCATTCATAGGCCATGGAAGCCATACAGCGCTAAGCACATGCAGTTATTCCTCAAAGATAGAGCTGGAAGGGGAAGGTAAGGCTTCTCTTGTTTTTCTTATCTTATTCCTTGGCTGTGGGTAGAATTGTTTCATGTTCTTTAAACTTCACATTTTAAAGAGTTCTTGAACTTTCTTGCAGCCAAAATAACGGTGTAATTTTTTGAGTTACCATTCCTGAAGACTTCCTTTTGTTCTAACAAGAAATGCAAAGTAGGGTGGCAGCACTGGCTCATTATCTAAATGGAGATTTCATTCCCTGATATTTCACCTGCTGACAAGCGACCTCCTGGTGCATTCAGCTTGTCTGCGTGGCAGAGGGGAATTTCAGAATTCTATTTATATTCCCTTTGAAAGTTGTGGGAATCGCTGCACGCTGCAGCCTTCGCCTGGAAGCACACCAGACTTGTTTTTTCCTATTCAAATACCCTTCTGCAAACGGGCGCTGCTTGCACCGCCCTTCTTTCCCGCCTCACGGTTGGCCGCCATTTTAATAACAACAGGCGCCTGCTCCATTTACAAAAGGAACTACTTTGCGGGTGCTCGGAATCCAGACGCAGCGCCCAACGCCTTTGCAAGTCCGTTCTTTTGGTTGCCTGATTGCTCTGCCTTGCTACTGTTCTTGAAAAGCCTCAGCAGCAGACAGGGAAAATGACTCTCCGATTACTTTTGACAGACCAGCAGGAAGGTTGTACAGGTAAAGCTGACCTGTGGTAGCCAGGCTCTCTACTTGTCTGACTGTGCCTTATTACAACAGTAGCTTCATCATGAGGATTAATCTTTTTTTTTTTTTTTTTTAAATCTCAGGTTTCTTTCAGTCTTATGCCAAATGCTTACTGTCATTATTAAATACATCGGTAATTGGAAGAGTTAATTATATAGTTTCTCCCTAAGGTAAACACAGTAATTAGCTTCTGAATACAAATGCCTAGGTTGCATCTTGGCTCTGTAAAGATAGTTTTAATAAAAAAACCAAAACAAACCAGAACTGGAGGAGCTTCCAGGAAATCGGTCAGCCATTTTGCTCAGCACAATGTTATGAAATACCTTACAGTGAAAGCACTTCACATGTAAACTGTGTAATGTATTTAAAAATAAAGTTTCTAATTAAAATGGGAATTTCTGTGCCTACTAATAATAACCAGCAGTGACAGTTCAGAAGCCCACTCGGAGAGAAATGTCAAGCTTCGTGAAATCTGCTCTACCTTCAGTGGGATTTGCTGCAAAAAGCCTGTTTGTTTGAAAGCAGAAAATACCTGACTTCAAAAGATTTATTTAGTGCCCTCCGCCCCCCTTTTGGTGAGGTTGGAGGGAGTTGTTAGCTGCAGTGCTCAGTGCTCCTGGTGTGTCAGTTCAAAACCTGCCAGAAGGAAAAGCAAATAATCTCCTTTCACTCAAGACTCTATTATTTTACAGTTACTGCATTTTATTCTCACTTCAATACACGCTTGCATATAGTGTTGTGGGATACAGAGTATCTGGGTGAGGCAATATTTAGTACTCAGGCCTGTGGTGGCTTCCTCTGAGGGCAGAGGCCTGCTCTGGTGTGACAAATCCAGCTAGGGCTGTGATCCTCATTTCAAAATTTTGGCATTTTAGAGAAATGTTCCCTGTGTGAAAACACTGATTAAAGTACTCCTTTGTTTTTTTCTGTTCACTGTAGTGTTCACAAAAGAGCTTTTATCAATTTTTATTTTTTAAATGCTGTCTTCTAAAAAGTGCTTTTAAAGTGTCATGTACTGAATTGGTAATTCTTCAGCTTAACCCTTCTGGCATTGAAATGGAGCAGCTCGGGGTTTGGATGAGCAGATGTGGGTGAAAGTGTGGGTGTGAGCTGCACCCTACTGCTGGGAATCTCCATGGGCATCAGGGGCTGCCACTGGCTCTTCACTGGATCTCCTGGTGACACCTGGGCCTCCCTGGCACAGTGTGAGTTAGATGCAGCCACTTCAGCTCAACCTCTGTCAGTTCAGAGTGCCTGTTGGGCTTGCTTTTTTGTTTGTTTATTTTAAAAATCCTGGCTTGAGCGGCTGTGCTACAGTGTTGCCTCAAGTGAACTCCCACTCCAGCAGTTTCCTTTCTCAGAGCCTTCAGAAGTGCTGAGTAGGCCCTGGTGTTTTTAGGGCAGGCTCTTACTCTCACTGTTGCCCAGTCAGGGGCTCATTGCTGCATCTTGTCGGGTCCTGCATGTTGCTTCAGGCTTTGCTGGGGAGCTTCAAGTTGATGTTTCAAGCGCTGAAATGGGAGGCTTTCCGTTTGATGCCTGCACATGGGAGTCTCCCTGTCCCTTGGCATATCATTATGGTGGTTGGTGTAGGGCTTTTCCTCTCCATGTTTGTCCTTTTCCCCTTTTTCCCCCAGGAAAAACGTTCATCTTTTCATCAAGGGAAGCTTTGCATTCAAATCACATCAGTCACCGTGATTTGCAGTTGTTATTTCCTTGGGCTTAGTTCAGTGTGCTAAGTAGCATCTGATCCACTCTCAAAAATTGCCCAAACTATTATGTTCATGGAGAAATGTCTAAAGGCTTATGTATGGGTGACCTTGGCCTTCCCACTTCTGTGAGAAACTTCTGGAAGTTAACCCTTGAAGCTAGCCTATGAGAAGATGCTCAGTGTGAAGAAAACCTGAATTTCAGGATCCAGTTTAGCGCACCCCAAAGATGTGAGAAGTTTTGGTGCAGGGCCCACAGTGCAGCCAGATGGCCTTTTCAATAGATGGTTGCAAAACATGATTTGGAATTGGTCTGTAGGGATGAACTGACTTTATTCTTTCAGTAATGCAGAATCTATTGCCTCTATTCTAATTGTTTCTGGAGGCTTTATTTCATTTTTTTCCCCTTATTTGATTTTATCTAATTCTGGAAACAATTTGTGCATGGTGCAGACAACTTCCAGATGCCTGCTGTCATTTGGGGGGTTATCTTATTCCAGCATTAGCTGAAAACCTGGCTTCTTCCTGTCTTGTCTGGTACCCATTTACTCTAATGCCAGAGTCTGAGACCTCTCCCATTGCTTATGCCCCAGGAATGAAAATGCCATGGTGATGGTATCTTTCTAAGGAAGATGTTCTGTCAGTTTGTTGGTTTGTGTCTGTGTCTTGGTTGGTTGGTGGGGGCAGCATGTCAGGGGATGGGTGGTTAGAGGCTTGGATCTTTTTGGAAGGGCAGAGAAATGAGAATGAGCATAGATGGAGAAGAAAGCAGTTGCTTTTCCAGTCCAATGTCAGTTGCTCTTCTGCTGTGCAGTTTGGGAGTTGATATGGTGCAAAATACCACCGAGTCTCCAAACCTAAACTTTTCAGATTTCTTTTTTTTTTCTCTCTAGTGAATTTAAAAACAGTGAGAAATTACTTTCCTGACCCTGGGGCTGCAGCTTCACAGGACTGAAACAGCAGTGCTCTTTGTGAAGCCCCTTCCTTAGGTAAACAGTGTTTTAGTTTTCTGCTGAACTCTTGCAGCCCGAAGTGGAGTATTAACATCTTAGTGCCTGAGCTGCAGAAGGTTGACTGAGCGGCTGGGCTGCACAGGCAGGTGGGAAAAGACATCCCCAGGGATGTGTCAGCTGATAGTTAAATGATTTCCCCTTTGGCTCAAGAAATTGTTAAACAATTTGAAGCGTGAGCCTTTTAGCTCCGTTGTGTTGAGCCAGTGTTGAGCCAGTGTAACTTTTGTATGGTAAAAATCAATTTTCCTTTATGATCACGGCCCAAAGAGCTGGCATGACCAATAACGGGGCGCTACGATGCCTGCAATAAATGGCTGGTCTGGAAATGCTGACTGGTGTCACAGCTGTTTTCAGGGAGAAATCACACTATGTGCATTGTAAGAAATGTTGTTGTGTTTGCAGGGCTGGGCTGTAACCAAATGCTGCTTCCAAGCTGCTCTGAAGTAAACTGACTTGGCCGTTCTGTGTAAGAACTTAGCTCTGGTATGTGCTCAGCTTTTCATCCATGGGAGAAGTTACCTGGGTAACTGGTTACCTGGGCATTACTGACATGCACCCCATGTATTTCCAAGTGAACTGCAAAGGGCTGGGGTTGTATGGGAAAATAACCACTTTGCTGGAATTAACAGATATGTTGTGACAGATAAACTTGTAGTTTCCATAAAGTGCAACAGTATTCTCATGTCCCAGAAAGCCAAATGACTTCCCAAAACTCACAAAGTGTGTAAGCATATTTTTACAAGGAGCAGGGACAACTTCAACCAGAAGATTAGCCTCCTCACAAAGGCTGGGGCAGACCTGTGTTTGGAGCCTTCCTATTCCGTACCTGCAGTGGGAGACCTCAGAGAGGTGGGTGCCCTTAGTGGGGCTTGCTGGAGCAAGTGGTCCTTGGGCTGGCCTTAGGCCTCCTGATCCAGAGAGGAGTGGTTTCTGCTGAATGCAAGTGAAGTCTCTTCTAAACAGCAAGTCTTTGACAAGCTGTCCTTGCTCGTACTGGAGCACCTGTGTTAGTAAGAGTCCCTTACCAGCCTGCTTTCCTGCAAGCAGAGTCTTGCATGAGGTGGGGTGAAAGTGCTGGGGGTCAGGGGTGTGTTCCCATCGTTGCACAACAGTTGAGTGGAAAATGGGAGTTTCCTGCTGCCATTACCTCTTCTTGCTCTCCTGACTGCATGCTCTCCAGCTGTCAACACCCCTCTCAAATGTAGGCCGGGTGCCCCCACACTGGCTGCTACCACCGGCCAGGCACAGCCGCAGCCCCCCAGCAGGCTCGGGCCTTGTGGGTGTTGACGCGGGTGCCTCACCCGCCCCTTGCCGGCGGTGCGGAGGGTTCTGGAAAGAGGCTGTCTTTGTCCTCACTGACTTTTGTTCTCTGGTTTGGGGGGGCGGGGGGCCGTCCGACACTAGGTGTCAGTGTCGCGCTTCCCTCCGCTCCGCCCGGGCTGCAGCACAACGCGGGGTGCCGGGGCGGGAGGCAGCGGTGCCTCCAGCCCCAAATCCTCACTGGCGGCTCCTGTCAGCTTTGAAACGCCGGCCAGAGCCTTTCGCTTCCCAGTTTGCCCTGAACTTTGTGGCCACCTCCAAAAGCCCCTTTTCCAACAGACGCCACAACACCGTGGTTTAAAACGACCCCTTTTCTGAGGCAATAAAATGCCGTTGGTGACCGTCACCTCCTGGGTCGTGTCTCTCGCAAGCCACAGTGAAGAAAACCCAGCAGCAGCACCTACTGCGCCCAGGTGTTTGTGTTGACAGCTCATGACAAACACCGGAGGGTGAATTGATGCTGCACCTTCGGCTGTGTTTTGGGACATGGACCCTCCTGCTCCTGTGTAATCTCAGTATTTTGCAGGTCATGCAAAATGACTTCCCCGGTCTATCTGGTAGTTCGAGAAGGTTGTGGTTCAGGTAGGGGCAAGGTGGGAGCTTGGGTTAGAAGCTGAGCCTGCTCTCACTCTACAGATTGCATGGGGAAAAGGAAAGGTTTCCCCTGAGCTCCGCTGAAAGTGGCAGTGGAGGCAAGTGCTCAAGGATGCTCTCCTCTTCGTGTAAAAGGTGGTAGAACAGGTCTGATAGGTTTCAGCAGTGTGGGGCTGAGACAGCAGCTGGAGCTGTTGCCCCACCTGAGCCAGGGGCAGCAGGATGGATGTGGCATTCTCTGTGGCATCTCATGCTCAGGGGCATGATGGTCCCCAGACTTTGGTCCATGTGCTTGGTTTGGTCTAGTACACAGAGGAGTGGCTGGAGGAGGGAGGACACCCACTGGGCCACGTGTGTGGCATCCTCCCTCTGCACAGATGCTTATTGTCACAAAGCTTGGAGAAAGCATCAGCTGTGCCTGGCCAAGCTCCCACCGAAGGCCACAGGAGACAGATCAAACTTGACGCTCCTCAGGCGATACGGAGCTGCTCGAGGAGGTGCTGCGGGAGTCACATCTCGGCTGCTGTAACCTGGGGAGAGGCTGTGGAATGATGCTGTTGGCAGCTCGTGCAGTGGAACAAAACCAGAGATGAAGAAGATGCACTCAGATTGCATCTGGACACAAACAACCATGCTTTCCAACCCCAAGCAGAAGTTTCATTTATCTGATCTGTAACTGACAGATTTTACAAGATTATTTTATTTATTTAAAAAGGGGTAAGAGCCAAGCTGCTGTGCTTCCCCCTCTTTGTGTGTGTGTGTGTTGGGGGCTTTTTTTCCTTTTAAATACTGCTAAGTTCCATTTTCTTGACATATGACCTTTTCCATAGCTGGTTTCTTTTTGCAGAACCCATCTTATCTGAGAAGGAAATCTCAGGCTGGATCCAGCTTATTTTATAACTAAGCAGTGTTCCAAAATTCAGTCAGAAGGTGAGGGCTTAAAAGATTGGGCTGGAAAAGACAAGAAAGACAAGACAGTGTCCATTTTTTTTCCAACTGACTCCAGCAGGAACTAGGTTGGGCTGGGGCAGACCTTTAGAAATTCATATTCTTCACTTTCTATTGCCGAGGTACTTTTGCTGCTGCTGAGCACCCAGCATCCAACTCCTGGCACCCCATAGTCATCACTAGTCCTTTCTGAGGACATGGCACTGCAGCCCTAGTCCTGGTGTAGCTCTGCCTCCAATAGCAGGGACGTGTATGCTCAAGTGAGTGATGTAGCTACAGAATCTGTGCTGTTTTGCTACACCTCTGGGTGACCTATCCCAGCCTTTAGTTGGCCTCTTGGAACCACAGACTGGTTTGGGTTGGAAGTGACCATAAAGATAATCTAGTTCCAACTCCCCTGCCATGGGCAGGGACAATGGAGAAGGTTTTCTTGTGGCAGGAGACGGAATTTGGCCTGTCTACCGGAGTGGATCCTCATGAAGAGAGTGCCTTCATCATCTTTACATTTCCAGCTCTGAAAGACAGATGAAATCCCCCCAAGCCCTCGCTTCCCCAGGCTGAATGAACCCAGTCTCTTCAGCTTTTCTTCACATGCTAAGGTCTCCAACTCTATAACTATCCTGGGGAGTTTACTCCCCCAACAACCTTGGGCTCTCTCCAGGTTTTCAATACCCCTCTTGACTTTGGGGGACCAAAACCAGACACAGGGCCCAGGTGTGATGTGAGATCATTCCTGGCTGCGCTCTTGCTGACACAACACAGCTATGGACTGATACAGTCACCCCATGGGGTGGTTTTCATCAAGGGATTTCAAAATGCTTTGTAATGATGTTATGGGAATAGTGCTCAGTTTCTTCCCTCTTGAGATTTTTCAAAGGAGGTCAAAGGTTCTTCAGTCCTATCTACAGAGGAGAAGAATTAAGTCTGTTATTTTAAGTGCCCTCTCCCTTTTGGAATAACAGACAAACACCTCACCTTCCACAAGGTGTGACTCTAGAATTAAATTTACAGGGGAGAAAAGATCCCCTTGAAGAGTAAAAGGAATGCATCACTTCTACAGACAAATGAAAGGCAATGAAATCAGTTTAAGGGGTTAAACTTTTTCTAAACTGTTTTATAATTGAACAATGAGAAACATAGATGCAAAAACAAGCCCTGGCTCATTTCATCAAAAAGCATGTTCCAGCTGGGCAACTGCTCCACCAGAGCCCTGGTGACATGGCTGCATGTTCTGGAGGAGAGCATACCAGCCTTCTTGCCCAGCTCTGGGCTCAACCAAATGCCAGGCTTTCATCCAAGGAGGGATATGTGCCTCAGTTTCCTCATCTTTAAACCAGAAGCCATGGTACTTGGCTTCCTTTGGTAGCAGCAAGAGAGAAACATTAGTGAGCTCCACCACAGCTACCAGGGTTCTTTTCTTGCTTGCAGACATTTGGAGAAAGTAGTGTTATCTCGTGTGACACTTGGGAGGGCCACCATGCCATCTGTCATTCAGGGCACACACAGTTAAATTGCTTTTGGTAGATGTTTCTCCAACGTGTCCACAAAGAGCCTCTGGTGTGGTGACCCACAGCCCCGCAGCACGGTCCCACCAGGGCTCTGCTGCTCTTCCTGGGGGGCACTTGGGTTGGGAATTCCTCTCTGCAGTTTAATCCCATTTGTCTTCCTATCCCAGCAGACTTGTTAAACTCTCCCATCTCCATCTCCTCTGCAGCTCTGTTTTGGATTGTGAAAACCTTATTGCATCTCTTCTCAGTTTGCCAGGAACAGCCCTAATTCTCTCCATCCCTTCCTACATCATGACTCGTTGCTGTTGCTGCTTTCCTCCAGGCCTCTGGTCAGCACTTCCTCACACTGCAGCATCCCAAGTGGCTCGTTTCTGCTGAGGCCAGGCTGCTGCCAAACGGGGGGTGTATCACTGCGTGTCTTCAGTCTCACCGCTGCTTGGTGTGAGGCAGTATGGTGCCCAGGCTTCCCTCCAGCAGCACCGCACGGTGACACACACTGACACCTACGCTCAGCAGAACAGCTGTATAGCCAGGTGTTGCCTTGTCAAATCTCTGCTCACCCAGAGACACATGCCAGGGTTGCGCTTCCTCTTGTCCCTATCAAACTGCCTTCTGTTTTTCAGACATTTTTCTCTCTTGTTCAGATCATTTTCAGTTCCTAGGCTGCCTCTTGTGCAGTGGAAGTTCCTCCCAGCCATCATCTGTAAATTTAACACTGGTACTCCAGGCTCTCAGTATCCAAAGCATTACTGAAGACACAGTACAGTGCCGTAGACTGGCTTCAGTGAAATCCATGCTTGATGAACCCTTCCAGTTTGACCATGTGAGAAATGCCACAGCTTCACTGTAGGCAAAGCAAAGCTGCTGCTTGTGTAGAATGACAATTTCCACTTTTATACTTTCTGAGGAGGAACCTGAAACAGGTTTCATATTAATTCCCCATTAATCTGTATCTGCTATGGCTCATCTGCTTTGCATTTTTCGTGTATTTTCAAGTAGCCTGGTTTGTTCTTACAGCACTTTTCTGGGCACTGAAGTTAAGCCAACTGATCTACAGTTGCCATGTTCATCTGTCATGTGCCCCCTTTATAAAGCTAGGCACCCCATCTACCCTTGGTCAGTCTTGTGTGACCTCAATCACCCTCAGATTCTCAGGCAATCTCAGCCAGCTCTGAGATAGCTTCTGCCAGTGATGGAAATATCTACAGGGAATTCCATTAAGCACAACTAGTTGTGTAACATTGGTCTGTTTGTGGGTTTGGGTTTTTTTTTCCCCAGATAAATTTAGATAGCTTTCTCCTTTTTTTAGTACCCTGAAATCTGGGTCTTTTGGTGCCAGTTCTGACAGCTCTCCCATCACACTTGACCCTTTCAGGGGACACAGAAAAAGATATATTAAGCACTGTCATTACAGGCATTGGTAGATTTGAGGGATAGAAATGTGGGAAAGGAAGGGGAAGGATTACCTGGTTCAGTAAATCCCAACTCCCCTGGCCATAAAGTATAACATCATGCAGAGGCTACGCAAATGTCTGCACCCAACAAGCCAGACCCCATGTAGAGGGTTCCTGCCAAGAAGCTATCACCCTGCACTGCTGGCACTGAAAAGGTGAGCTGAGCTTTCGGAGACCCAGCGTTTACCTTGTGCCTTTCCTTATCACTGAGGATTGTACTCTTCATCACTGCAGCACCAGCTCCTGGCTGCTGCCCTGCCAGGTGGGCAGCCTCTGCAAGCCCTCAGGCACCACTGTTTGGGTGGCAAAACAGGGTGTGGCTGGAAAGGGAGGCAAGGGGGAATAGTCCCCAAGGCTGCAGTGGCCTGAGGAGTGCAGCCCCAGCATGGGCTATCAAGGCCTCAGCCCTTGGTGCAAAGGGGGCGAGGTGCAAGGCTTGGACTTGGGCTCCCTTGCTGCAAGGCTGGTGGTCTGATAGGAGCGGGCTGGGGGGAAAGACAGAGGAGACCTCCAGGAGGGAGCCTGTAGGATAATGGCAACGCTCATCATCTACACACTGTTACTGCTACCTTTTATACAGGTTATTGTTCTCAATTCAAAGGGAAAGGCACTTTATTCAGGGCTTCATCCTTTCCTGCACCAACCCATGACTTGCTTGGGACTTGCCTCTGGCTGTACTGACAGCCCTGCTCTCTCTTGCTCTCCAATTTTTTTTGCAGCATTTGCAGCATCATCCCAGACCAGAGACCCTCAGAAATGCCCCCAAGCTGTAAAAATGGGTTAATCATCCAACAATCTCGTTTCCAGTTCAGTATAGTATTATACAAGCAGTCATAAATGCTGATCTTTGAAAACAAGAGCTGTTTCACATGCAATTGTTTAGCTCACCCAATGTACAAAGCAAAAATTTTCTTGGACTGCTACATTATTGTTAATTTTTAAAAATACTAAGTGGTCCTTTAATGAGTGTTAATCTCTGACAGATGGCTCTGTCCATCTGGCACTACTGAGGAGTGTAAAAGTCTAATTTATGTGGAAAACTTATTTAAAATTGTATATTCATTAGAAATAACTAAACCAACTGATCTTTTAATCTGAAGAGCGCATGACGGTGCCAAAGCACCACTAATAAATTCCTCTGCCAAGTGGGAAAGAGTTTGCAGACAGAACTGATGGCATAAGCAATTTTTCTACTTTCATAGTTGTGAAATATTTGTAAGGAAAAAAGCCCTGTGACCAAAGCACAACATCCCTCACACAGAGATTGGCACAGGCTCTGGCTCACAGGGAAGGAAGGTACCGTATCAGCATCTGCCTCAGTCTCTGATGTGAGGGAGGGCATCCCTGGTGGAAAGGCAGTCGGAGATTCTGGCTCCAAGCACGCCTGGCTCAGCGCAAGACCTGAGGGGATGATGACAGGCCACTATGGCTGCTTCTCCCACCGGGCTACTAACTTCATACTCACCCAGCCTGCTGCAAAGGGCTGAAGCTCTTGCTGGCTGCCCCAGGGGCACTGCCTGGAGAAGGAGGTGGGGTAGGTGGGGAAGAGAAGCACAGCCCCAGCAGGGGAAAGCAGGGCTGCGTGCCTGCACTGTGGCAGAGCAGGGAGGACATGGGGACACGAGGACCCTCTAGAAATTCTGCAGAATGGCTCAGCTACTGAGGTGAGTCCTCATGAAACAAGGCTTCATCAGTCCTGGTGCTCATGGAACAATGCTGCTCATGCAGGCACCTGTTTCAGATAAGTTAAAAAGGCAGAAGAGGCCCTGCAACAAACAGTTGCACAGGAATTTTTAATAAAACACAGAATTTACAATCTTCAGAGCATTATCCCACTCCCATGGTGGCCCATGTGGAGAATTCCCTTGGATTTTGGGGGAATTTGACAGGGTTGTGATGTTGCTCTGGGAATCTGCAATCTTATTTGGATGCAATGTCACACTCAGAGAATAAAGCAACACTTTGTTTATTACAAAGTAAATATTTATCTGTTATTTTTTCTCTTTTTAGCATCATCAAATACTCAACCTGAGAATATTTGTCCTGGAATAAGAAAACATTATTCTATGTCAGTTCAGAAGTTCTTTCTGTCTGCAGTGGGCAAGATTATTGTCTTACCTTGAACCATGAAGGAACTGGAGTTTGAGTATTGCTTCATGCTGAAGTAAAAATATTATTTTGTCCTGAAGATCAGAACAGAGTATCCAGTGTTCCTCCAGCAAGCAGGTCTGTATTTAGAGTGACAATACACAAGGTTTTCTTAGCAATGGTAATTTTTTTTGTACAAAAACCGTGTTCTAAAATTAAATCCTTAGACTAGACTGCATTGGTGGATAAGGGAAGAGTGACAGACATCATCTACCTAGACTTGTGCATTGTGCAAAGCATATGGCATTGTCCTGCACGATATCCTTGTCTCTTAATTGGAGAGACATGCATCTGATGGATGGATCATTCAGAGAAGGAATTGGCTGGATGGTCACACTCCAAGAGCTGTGGTTGCTCGATGTCTGAGCAGACACCAGTGATGAGTGGCATTCCTCAGGGGTTGGTATTGGGACTGGCACCATTTAACATCTTTGTCAAAGTCATGGACAGTGGGATCCAGTGCACCCTCAGCAAGTCTGCCAATGACACCAAGCTGTACGGCTGACACACTGGAGGGAAGGGATGTCGGCCAGAGGGACACTGACAGGCTTGAGAGGTGGGCCTGTGCAAACTGCATGAAGCTCAAGGCTAAGTGCAAGGTTCTGCACATGGGTCAGGACAATCCCAAGCCCAACTACAGGCTGGGTGAGGAGTGGATTGAGAGCAGCCCACAGGAGAAGGACTCGGAGGTGTTGATTGATAAAAGCTCAACATGAGTCAGCAGTGTGTGCTTGCTACCAAACATGTCTGGGGCAGCTTCAAAACCAGCATCATCAGCAGGCCAAGGGAGCTGATTCTGCCCCTCTACTCTGCTTTGATGAGGCCCCCACCTGGAGTACTGCATTCAGCTCTGGGGGCCACAACATGAGAAGGACATGGAGCTGTTGTAGCAAGTCCAGAGGAGGCCACAAAGATGATCAGAGAACCAGAGCACCTCTCCTATAAAGACTGTTTGGCTTCAGTGGGCCCAGACAATACAAAGATATGCAGCAGTTAAGGGCTGTGTAAGATGAACCATAGGACCTGAGAGAGATACAGCATTTTGCTCAGTAAGCTCATGAATATTATTTTCTTCTCCAAGGGGAAGCAGGAACCTGCCAGCCAGGCAATGTGCAATGTCTCTTATGTTTTATACTGTTGTGAAGAAGGTGCCTCGGTTGAGCCTGTAAACCTTGGAAATACCTAATCCATAGGTAAACAGGGGAGGGATTTTGGATGGGAATAGGGTATAAAATGCTGCAAACTCTGACAACAGGTGTGCCACCAGGACACCTGCTCCTTCACCAGGACACCTGCTCTTGCAAGAACATATAAATTGCTGCTTCGCTAGTACATCTACTGCGAGTCCTCTCTTAGACCGATTTCCAACACTTCCAACACAAACCATTCTATGATTCTAAAAAAATAGGCTTGTTCTTTTGAAGCTCCCAGGTCAGGCTAGCCTCTTAAATCTGTATGGAAAAATCTTAGATGATTTATTAAAGAGGAAACTAATCAGGCTCTTGCTATGCAACAGCAATCAATCAAAGTGTATCATGTCATTAAGCATGTATTTTCTGGTGGTATTTTAATCATGCAGTATCTGATAGCAGAAGCTTTATCAGTTCTGCAGCTCATGGAGCAATGCTACTCATACACACACCCATTTCAGAAAAATGTTTATTTCCTTTTAAATGCTTCATGGTTATTCCCTAGCAGTGAGAGGTAATAAATAGCTCCAGGCTGCCCTGTTCAAAACCAGGCCTCACAGTGTGGTGGATGTTGAGGGGAAGCTGTCAGGGTGTTGGCCTGTGAATCAGAGGAGCTGAAAGTGGATCGGTGGTCCACCATCCTCTGCTTGCACAACTTTCTCTGAACTCCCAAGTGTGTTACAGCACTGTGAGGCTGCAGCAGTCAGCAAGGGCTACTGGCATGAAAGCCAGAACCTGGAGCTCATACTTTTGGTATAGGAGGCAGGAGAAGTTTCCGACACTTTAAAGAACATTGGAAACCAGGCGTGCTGTGGGTCATGAACCTCTCCAGTTTGCCATCAGAAGTCATACTGGGAAAGGTCCAGAGTTAGCGTCCTTCTCCAGACCTTGGACACCCAAATCTAGATCATATCTGGGGGCTGGTGGTAACATCTTGCCTTTTCAGAACCAAACCCCCTCAGTAAAAAAAATCCCCACATTGGTGGTAATGCTTATACTTTAAATAAGTGGTTTGAACATGTGCTCAGGAAATGAGACATGCCTTTCTCAGCTGCAGGATGTTCAAACCCACATCAGAGAGAATCAGCAAGAAAGAGCCTGTAGATGAGAGATGACAGAGTGCATTTGGGGCACAGAGGGCAGGTCTGCTTACACACTGCACTCTAGTCTTTGGATGAAAAGTGAAAATAATTTTGGAAACACAGATTGGAGCCTTGCTGACCTTCTGAGTCATGCTTCCTCCTGCCTGGCCTCTTCTTCTGTGCTCTGGAGTGCTGCGTTTTCTCTGCCTCTGCCCAAGGGAGGTGGCTCCTGACCCTGTGATGGATAATTAAAATTATCACCTTGGAATAAAACTGCCCTGGCAGAAACCTCACAAAGACAATGCATAAAGGCTTTGAAACTGGGTATGAGTTACTGAGGTTGGCCACGTCCTCACCACCTTCATTTTTACCTTAATCTAACACCTTTACCATAAAAACTACCAGCACTTCACCTTCACTGAAATAAATGTCCTGAGTTCAGTGTTTCTGTGTAAATACACAAGTGGTAGTCACAACATCACCAGGCTTTCATTCCCCACATACTAATTTAAAGGCTGACTTGCAGTTCTTCTCTCTGGAAATACCAGCTCAAAAGGGTTGCAAAGCACTCAGATACTTTAAAAGATAAAAAGTCCCGTGTGAAAGCCACTTTGTCAGCTGTTTGCACCTTCCCAACCAAGCTCACAGACAGCAGAAACCCTGCGTTGTAGAGGGGGTCAAGCCCTGATAATGTTTTTCTCTGACCCTCTTTGGTCAGGCTGAAAGTGGGACTGACTGTGCTGGTGTGAGAGGCCTGAGCCCATCCCCAGAGCAGCACACAGTTTCCTAAACTTATATAACTGAAGGAGAAGAGAATTTAAAATGAAAAGCTATTTAAAATGAAATTCATAAGCAGAGCTGCCCTTCTAGTGCCAAGGGTGTGCTCTGTGGAACAGAGGGATTTTAGTGCGATTACCCTGCTACCAGAGGGTCTCTTAGAGCCCTGACTCCCACAGTCAGGGGAGCACAGGACAATCCCAGAACTGATGAAAAGTCCTAATTCAGCTCCTGCCTGCCATGCGTTAGAGGGCAATTGGCAGTTACTACTTGGTTTGGGTTACAAGGTTCAGACAAGCAGAAGGCCATGGGCTGACTCGTTTTGAGCCTCGTTAGCTTAAAACTATCATCTCTAGATAAAGGAAAAGCCAGAGTCGTGGGGTTTGCATGTGTGCAGCTGGCAGTTCTGTGAACAGGACTACCCCGAGCATGCTGCCTCAGCTAGTGAGTGCTTAACAGCGTGCACATTTCAGAAACGGGGCCCTGGTGTCCACTTGTCAGTTGGAGCTCCCCGGATCCGGCCGCGCTGGGTCTGCCCACGCTGCCTGTGGTGTCTCTGGTGACGGGAAGAAGCGCTTCTCCAGAGGTAGCACTCACAGCCGGGCTTGTCAGTACAGAGAGCACCACGGGGGATTTTTAAGCTCAGTTCATTGCTGTAGCTGAAGCCTTTCGAAACAGCACGAGTAAAGGACAGGCTGCTCAGGGAACAGCTCCACTCGTGTCGGAACTGTTCACCTGGGACAGGAGCTGTTGCAGATACACAGTAAGTAGCACTGCATAAAAATCAGGATTTTCCCATGACAGCAGGACTTTTGTACTAGCATTAAGCTTTGCAAGGCTTCACACACAGGTATGGGAAAGCAACAGAGCCACCAGAGCCCCCCTCCCCCCCCCCATAAAGTCCACTCGTTCTTCTTACTCCTAGTCATACAAGACGTAGGTAAGGCTTGTCCTCTCTTCCCTCTCCATTTCTTCTTCTGTATGGAGAAAGAGAGTTGCCCAAGTCAGTCTGATCATGGAGCCATTGGGAAAAAAGAAAGGAAAGTTCATAAAAACTAAAGACACGCTTCTCTCTCTTAAAGAACAGGACTGGATTTGGAGAGTTCTGCATTCATGACTAAAAGGTTCAGAAAATAACCAATCCTCTGACATGAGCAGCTCATTCCCCCACTAGTAACACCTCAGCCAAGAAGGCAGGTCTCCTAACTTGATGTTTGCTGTGATGTTTGTGTGTTACTTCACTGGAAGGTTTGTGTGGTACTCTCTGACTAGGAGGGAGTACAAGCTTTCAGCCACAGGAACAAACCTCGAGGCTTGAACACAAGCTCAGCTGTGGTCAGTACAAAGTAACATTTAATTAACCTAGAAACTGTTACTGAGGAGTTTGTCTGAGCAACAAATGATCAAAGAAGATGTCTCTCCCCCATTTCATAGGTCTGGCTTAACTCCCTACAAAGGGATGTTTTGCACTCTGAGCATGGAAGGGGGGGTCCTTCTTTGAAGTTATTTACAAGTGCTTTTGGCACAGCTGGTAAGAAGTGTGATGTTTTCTATCTCCTCTTTGCAATAAATTTTTTACCAGCTGCAGAGGCCAAAGCCTTTCCCTGAGAGCTGCAGAAGAGTGCAAAAGGCTGCTCCTCCAACCAGTGCTGAACGTCTCCCTAATAAACGTGCTGAACGTCTTCTCTGCTTTTTATCTTGGCTTCTATAGAAGCCAGTTATAGTTCTTCTTGCTCAAGCACAGCAAGTGACACATCAAAGGACATGTTGCCCAACAGGTCAGTTGGGACGTAAAGTGGGAAGAGGAATGTGAATCAGAGCTGAGCCTAAGCCACGGTTTAAAAGTTCTGCTGTTGGCAGCACTTTCAGCCCCAGCCAAATCTGAATGGGAGCTGAGCTGGAGCTTTTGACAACTCAACTCCCTGCTTAACACGCTGTTCCCAAAGTGAAAGACAGCACATTTTAAATGTTGCTGTTAAGTGTCACATATTTCTGCTGAGTGAGATCTCTGTTTCCTGATGCAGAGAGAAGGAGCAGCAGTGGAGAGAAACGGCAGGACCACCCTCTCCAGTGGTGGCAGGAGCTAATTAAAGTAATGCTGTAGACATGACCTTAGAGGACCTGCAGCAGAGACGCGCATTGATTCAGTCCTGAGCTGGGCATGTGGTTCAGTAGGTAACTATTTAAGTAGCACTCCATACAAGGGAATATAATGCATTAATTCCAGCCTTCTGGCAAGAACATAAAAGACACACACAAACCCCAGAATAATGACTTTTTTTTTTTAAAGAGATTAATGTAAAAATGAAGAAGCTGTTTGATAAGGAATAAAAAGGAAACTGAGGATAATATGCTTGTAGGCATCACAGAGAACATCATTTTAGAAGCTGAGAATAAATGCCTGTCTCTCTGAAAGACCCCTGATAAGCCAGAGAAGTCAGTGTGCTCAAGCAGCAGAAGCTGACAAAAGTTTACAACCCCCCAAGAGGTTATTTCAAGCAAGGGATAAAGCATGATTGCTGTCAAGTTAAATGTGAAGGAGAAGAGTTGGACCAGACAAAAGATTTTTAAGAGCAAGTTGCCAGAGGCAAAAGATAATATTAAATGTTTTTAAATACTTCAGGAGCAGGAAGTTGTTAGGTTATGTAACCAAAGTTCAGCCCCCCTAAAGAAGCACAGAGAGGTGGGGCGTAGGGGCACAGAACACTCTGCCCAGCTGCTCGCAGGCCCATCACAGGAGTCATAAGCCCACCAAAAGCCCATCTCCACGTGCCAGAGGAGCACAGGAAGACAACAGCTGGTGGGAACCCAAATCAAGGATCACTAAGGAATGCAGGAGTAGCATCTCCGGGCCCCTGTCCAGGCTGTCCCAGGTGGACCTCAGCTCTAGTGTCCAGGCTTGAAACCCTTCACAAGGTGTCACTGGGAGCAACTCTTCAGATCTCACTCATACTGAGAGGGTCACTGCCTGGCTCTGTGGACACAAGAGCTATTACAAGGTGTTTAGGGGAGAAAGCAAAGGTGGAAAAAGGCAGGGATTTAGGTGACAGTGACGGGGTCCTTTGTGTGCATGTACCTACTGGGAATACCTGTTCAGCCTCACTACAGGCTTGACCTGGGGCATAGAGCTGTGGCAGCCTCACCACTCTTGGGCTGTCAGATCCAGCATGAGGTATTTTCCTCTAACAGCCACAAGTCTGTAGGACTGATATGATAGGAGCAAGCAAAACAAGTAACAGGCCATAAGAAGGTTAGTAGAAAAGCTTTGGTGTCTACTGTGTTGGACTTTAGCCTTTATAGCAAAGAAACTTCCTAAAACTAAAGAATCAAGAAGTGAAACTTCAGAGCTGATTAACAGGAATAATGGCTGGCTGGCAGGGCCAGAAGGTATTCACACCAGAGTTCTGAATATAGCTAGAACTCAGATCTAAAGTCATGAAACTACTACTTGGATATATAATACATCCAGAGATAATACCTCAGCTGTGGTGCCACAGGGATGGAAGATGACAGACATGACACTAATTTTTAATCCAGGAAACAGGTCAGCGATACTGACTTCCACTTAGGGACACAGCACTGTGTAGTCAGTCATATGTGCAACCAGTTCTATACTGGGCCTGTGATGGTTTTGTGTAAAGCAGTGATTTTGAATTTATTTTCTTTAAGGTTTTGATTTAGGCTACCCTCAAGGGGTTTCTAAAATGCAGCAAGGAATAGTAGGCATATTTTCAATAATTAAAATTTCTTATGGAGGACTCTGAGCTTCTCCATGGATCTACATTAGAACAGACTGACCACCACTCATCTAAACCACACTTGTCTAAATTATAAAGAGATATCAACACTAAGGCCTGGCTAGAGCTGTGGGATGTGCAAACCCTTGCTTCTGCCACTCCTGCAAGACCTGTTATCCCTATTGCAGAAGGAAAAGTAAACTGGTTTAAAATTCTCTTTTACTTGACAAACCTACCTGAGCTGATACTCATCTTCTTTGTCTTCTGGATACAATTTGTTCAATTTTTTACACCTTTGTCCTGGTTTCAGCAAGGACAGAATTAATTTTCTTTCTAGTAGCCAGTGTAGTGCTGTGTTTGGGATTCAGGATCAAAGAAACACTGATGATTTCAATGGTTGCCAAGCAGGCAAGGACTTTTCAGCTACTTCTACTGCCCGGCTAATGAGAAGGTGGGAGGCACTCAAGGAGCTGGGAGGGGACACAGCCAGGACAGCTGACCCAAACTGACCAAAGAAATATTCCATACAATACGATGTCATGTTCCCTTTATAACTGGGGGTGGACTGAGGGGCTGAGTGGCAGCCTTGTGCAGCACCAGCTTTGGCATGATGGCTGACATGCCTGCCTGCCAACGGGAAGCGGTGAATGAATTCCTTGTTTTCCTTTGCTTCTGCACGTGGGCTGAGAGGATGGGCAGCTTGGGGGGGGGGTGTCTTCTGTGGCACCTGGGGGGGGCTCTCATGCAGCTTTGAGTTCAGGTGGAGAGAAATTGTGCTGTTTGCTTGTTTTGAATGTATTGTTATCATCACCATCATCATCTTCTTCTTTTTTTAAACCGTTTTTATCTCAACCCATGAGTTCTCTCACTCTTCCAATTCTCTCCCTCATCCTGCCATGAGTGAGCAAGCAGCTTTGTGGTGTTTAATTGTTGGCCAGGGTGAAACCATAACAACCTTTTGAAGTTATCCACTAAGTTTTCAATTTCAGGCTGCCTCCTTTTCCTTCTGTGGGTTTGCAGAGGTTGCATCATTCTCAGGTTACTTCCACTGGGTCGTCAGGATCTCAGGCTGAAGTTTATCAGTCTCAGTCCAATTGAAAACTTCAGAATTATCTGAATAGTTTCTAACTCATTCTTTGCCTAGTTTAGAGTTAAAAATTCCTCCTTTGTAGGTGATGCTGATTTTTTAAAGACACCTGCTTCAGATACTTTTGCTTACTCAGATGGAGCCTAAAACGGGTAAAAAGCAAAGGCCAGACAGTCAATTTGACAATATTCCTGACCAAGGCTCAGTTAAAAAGAGACTGGAATAACTCAGTGGGGGCTGAGTCCTGTCTCATTGCTTCAGCACTATAAAATAACCAGACACAGGAGACAAATGCAGCCTTTACTCCAAAAGCACCTGGAATACAGTCCAAGAACCCTCAAGCTCCATCATCAAAACACATCCACCATATAGAGAAATCAATCCAGTGGAAGACCCCCATGTGTTTTAGGCAAAAGTTTCATGCTGGAGAGAGAAAACCCAACTGAGAACAAAGGAGGAATGATGAAGGTTCATAGCCAAACCACACACAGTTTTCAGTCTATTTGCCAAACTCTTTGCCTAAAGATGACAGCCAGAGAAGGGACAAAACCCTTCACTGCTTCACCCCCCAGAGATTCCTCTGTGTCTCCTTAAGCCTGAGGATAAAGGCCTGGTGATAACTAAGTGGCAAAACTTTTCCCCAAGTCTCTTTCATACGGCCTGAAAAAAGAAACTAACAGATCTTGTGAAACTCAAGTGGCAAACCCTGGTGCTGGGCGCCATCCCGGGAGCACAGCTGCTTGAGTCAAGGGTCAGTGTGGAGAGAAAATTTTGGTGCAGAAATGTGGGGGGCTCAGGAGCCAAGCCCAGACCACTTACCCCAAACTTTGTCATCCCACACCTCCTGTAAGACTGTTTCCTGCTGTTTTGTACTCTTGCTATTGCCTGACGGTTACATCAAAGGAGTTCTTTTGTTAGCTCTGTGGAACCCAGAGCTTCTCCGCACAGTGGCAAACACCCAGGCCTGTTTAGTCCATGTGCTTCTTATACAGGATTAATATTAACTTTCCTACTTCCCAGCACTGCTTAAATGGAGGAAAAAACATCCCTCAAAGAAACCTCTCTTCAGGAGAAATCCCAACAGTACCACATGGACATGTTTTGTGTAAGCGAGTCTCAGAAAGTCATGGAAGGAAAAGGTTTGAAAGAAAACACAAGCTCTGAAGTACCAGTTCAAACTCTTACCTACAGCTCTGTTAGAGACAACCAAGATAGAAAATAAATTCTCCCCCATTTAATGAAAACCTGTCAAATGAGCCACAAAGAGAATGGCACTGAAATGCTGTGAGTTATGCTGTATCTTCTCAGGGTGGAAATGTCACCAAACATCAGCCAAGACTAAATCACTGAGCAGAGAGGAGATAGTTCCAAACGTTTCCTGAGTAACATCTAGCTAAGAGCATTTCAAATCACTCCCCCAGAATAAAAAGCCAGTCATTAAACAATTTGCCAAAAGAACAAATTATCCCTATGGAAGAAACGTAAACATTAATTAAATAAAAGATTGTGTTGACCAAAAATGGAACTCAGAACACAAATAAACAACCTGGATTAACTTCCTGAACAGAAATCAAAGCCCTTCCCTTCTCAGTAAACCAGTCAGTTCAATTGTCTTTACCCAAGTGCACCTCTGGCACAACACATAAATCCACTGTCTCTTGGAACATATGCTACAAAAAGAGTCTCTCCCTAAAGAGACACATCTGCAGAGGCTAAAAAGGAGTCAGATGCCAAACCACTGAAACTAAAACAGTTGATAGTCACTCATCCCCAGCATCATCACTGGTCCAACACACACCACAGCCATCATTCTCTTTAGCCTGTACCTTTTCCAGTTACTAGGCTTTACATATAGAGACATGGCCCACAATCCTTGATTGGACAATTAAAAGAAGGTCAAATTCAGAAGCAACATCAACCCTATCCCATCTGCAGATCAATCAAAAAACCCCAACCTGAGCACAGCCTCTTCAGGGCACGGTGCTCCCAAGCTGAGAGTTGTGAGCCTCTGCCAAGGCAGCTGTCACTTAGACCAAGAACTCGCAGCTTGCACAGAAATGAGACAATGAGTGGACACATCTGGAGAATACTCTCGTTAACATTAATTACAAGAGACATTTCTGAAGCAATGTGCCTAGGCCTGGCCTTGTCTGATTGTAAATCACACCTCTCACATGTCAAGAGAAGCCCTGTGTGAGTGAGAGGAGTGCCAATTGAAGGGTTTCTCTGATGCACCCAGCACTGGCTGATGTTGGAGGCCAAGGACTGGGGACCTTCTTCCATCACTACTAAATAACATGCTGGAAATTTGTCTTGGGGAGCTAGGTAAAACGTGGCACCGATTGCTGACTAAAACATGATGCTGACTGATGTGTTGGTACAAGTATTTGCTTGAGTAAATTAATTTTAAACCTTATTTCAGCAACAAGTAAATGAATAGCTCTTAAATCCATGCTTGGTGTAGGTGTTTTTCGGAAATAGGTTTGGGAATAACCACGTGCTTCAAGGTAGGCACTCAGAAACACCGAGGTGGGTTGGGAAGGGAGAAATGCCACTGATGTCACCACTCCTTGTGCCAAGCCATGACCTGTTTGCTGTATGAACAATGAGCCTTGGCAGATAAGCCATGATGTGGAAAGGTTTGATCTCCTACAGGCAGGGAGAGCATTGCTGAGCACCTGATCTGGCACCAAGAGGCCATTATCACTGGTGGAGGCCTCATGCTGTGAAAGCATGAGGGATGGCATGTGGCTAGAGTCTGCTGCAGATGGATTAAAGCTCAACGGGCCTGGAGTGTGCTAGAGGGAGAGTGACATACAAAACCTTGTGCCTCTTTGCTGTGCACAAGCCCATTTAAGTCCTTTGTATAAAAAGGCAGCAGACACCTATGTTTAGGGACCTGCACCCAACCTTCCTGTACCTCCCAGTTTATTCTAACCTAAAATGGTATCCTGACCTGGAGAGAGCAAAGAGCTAAGAAATACTGATGCTCATGTTACTCCATCTCTGGGCATGGGTGGCTCTTCCATCACCCCTGTCTCACTCTGGCTGCACACTGTGGCAGTCCCTGCTCTGTTTACATTAGAATTTATGGCAGCTGGATCAAGTCTTCTCCTAAGGCTGCAGCTCTCAGGACAGCTATTGCGGTGCATCTGACAGTATTGCTTTTACAACGTGTTTTTAGGACTTGTTTGCTGCCACAAAGCAGAGTTTGAGCAAGATGTGAACTCTTCTGTGGAAACCCAAGACAAACCATCAAGCCAATAAAAAAGAGATGCTGGGTCTGCTGTCCCAGTCTTACAGACAGGGATGGTACCTACTGTGGGGACATCACAGCCCAGGATAGTTTTGTGTTTAATTTCCTAGGAGGCATCCTTTGCTGTACCTGCCTTGCATCCTATTTTACTCTGCTATCCCATGCACAGGAGGATCTCCAAGAAACGAGACTAGGCAAGGAGGGCACTGAGTGACCTGTGCCACTAGTTTCAGAACCTGGGAGAGCTTGACTATGAGGTTTCACATCCTAAGGGCAGAAGGCTCCCTAAACCTCAAATTGGTGATGAACTATAACTGCACTCCATCTGTCCAGAGGCACATGAGCCCTCACTAAAAGTTCCTCAGTGTGGCAGATGGGTGCTAACCCAGGTTCAGACAGCCTGAGATGAAACTGGTACATCTGTCTGGAGATGGAGACGAACTGCAGTCAGTTCTTTGGAATCCGATGTGTGATACAAGACCTGTTACTGGGATGATTCAGCTGTAATCAAATTCTGAGCTGGTGAAAGAAAGTAATTCAATCCCAAGACAAAATCTTGCATTTTAAATCTTATTTACATTCTAATTTAGGATGAAGAGTCAAAATTTAAATGAATAAACACAATCTAGAATAAAAAACATTGGAGAGAGAAAAATGTATCCAAAGGCATAGAAACCACCTTGTCACAGCATTTCTGACATTAAAATTGCAATGTGACAATGCAAAGGAAATGAGAAGGATGAAAATAAATTGAGAGAGTTGAGCTGCAATCTACCATTTTCATTTGGAGTCATCCCAATACTATTCTCTTGATATTTGCATCAGAATTGATACATTCCAATTAAAAATGAAAATTCAGGGAAATTAATTTTCCATCTGTTTTGAAAGTAGTGGAGGAAATCAGAGTCTTCAGTTGGTAATAAATGATAGCAAAGAGGTTTACCAATCTGGTCTTCAAAACTTGCATTTAAAAATTTTGCACAGCTGAAACAAACTCTTTGGAAGCAATTGATGTGCATTGAGCAAATTCCTGTACTTGCCAGCTGAAGCCATAATTTGGGTCAGATGTCTAGGCAATTCACAGCTAGGAATAGATGAAGAATTGTTGAGATTCACTTTGAAACACATGATGGGGTGAATTTCAATTGTCAAAATTCTTGTAAAGTTGAAGCAGGGTAGGTTCCTGCTGACTAGATATTCATGAAAAATAGCTAGCAGCAGAAGAATGGAAAAAAATGAGTGGCAAAATGCAGACCAGGGAATATAGAAAAAGCTTCAACAGGAAGCCCAGTCCCTGAGAAACGTTTTGACACTCAAAGTATGAACCTATCTTCAGTGCAATCTGTTGTCCCCACATTGCAGGCCACAGGCACTTTCAGAGCAACAAAGGGTTGACTTTGTAATGCACCAGGAATGTGTCCTTGTTCCTTGAAGCAGCACTGTTCCCATGCTAAAAAGAGAGCCACAAATGGTTACAGACAGTCTGGAGCCTGCAAATGAGAGACATCCAGCCTTTGCTGGAATGTGTGATGACAGATGAGTGTTGCTCGATTTCATAATTATCTGGGATTTTTCAAGGCACCTTGAGTGGTTAGGTACCCACTTGTTCACTGGCACCCAGGGGGACTCAGGTGTGTTGCTTTCCTTCACTCCTTTCAACACCTTTCATAGTGATGACTGGGGGGAGAGCCTGTTTCCTGCTGACATGGGAAGGAATGTTGACTTCAAAACTATTTTCATCAAAGGCAGATATAGCCACATGAGTCTAGGACAGCTTGGCTGCCAGGGTGCCCCAGATCCAAGGACCACCAGCCTCCACTGGTCAACATGAAGGACTGTGGTCACTGCATTATCCCACGCCTGTCCCCACACCTCAGGCCTGGGCAGTCCTGGAACCCCACAGCCCACTGGCAAGGCCACCCACTGAGGGGCTCACAGGGAGGGACCCATCATGGCTTCCACAGAATCTGGCATGTTGTACCTGTATTTTGTGAGTCTCTGCTCCAGCCAACAGGAATACAAAGCCGGAGTGCCTCCATGCCTCCCCCTGCACAGGTGTCCCTGCTGGGCTCAGGTCAGGCTTCCTCAGCGTTCTCTAAGAACTGAAGACACTTGTAAAAGCACTGTCATTTCTGACACAAACAGAAGGTGTAAAGCCACCCTGTGTTTAAAACCTGATAGAGATAGGAAGTCTTCCCAAACCCTTCTTGAGCATCCTACTGTACACACCACAGAAATTACTCCAATTATAAAAATTAAACTTCTATGTGGCAGAGGAGTTTCTTTAAAATTTGACTTGTAACAGTGATCATTAGATGCCAGTCTCTCAAGAAATGACCATTTCTGTGACAATGAGCAAAGAGCATGGAAAAATACAAAAGGAAACCCTGTTCAGGCCACACTGACACTGCTATGGTAATGAAAAAAACCTTTTCACAAACCCAAAGTAAACCCAAGTTGACTTTTCCAAAGCAAAACTTGGTATTACTAGCCACTGTTACATAAAGCAAAGAAATTCCACCCTGAAATGGCTATTAAATTTAAAACACATATTAAATCTGAAATAAAACCAATTTAGATTACTTTGGGGGAGGGGGGCATAATGACAGTCCTGGTCTTATTACTTTGTGAACCTTTCTGCTGCAACAATCCTTTACTGCCAAACCTGCTTTCCTCTGTCCCACAAAGAAACGCAAGAATGTGGCATGTTTCAATCGACTGTGCTACAGAAATGGAGATCCAGTGACACCAGGGCTGAATGTATGTGTAACTCTGAACCTAACTGTGCTAACAGGACACAGCAGGTGCTTAGATCTGCTACAGTTTGTTCTTTCTAAGTTCTGCACCAAGAAAGAAATGATCATTTACCAAATCATCCACATTTTTAAATTAATAAACCAATGGTCTTATGTTTGTCTCGGATACGCTTGGTGTACTTTTTCACCTCTCAGAAGCTTATAGCATTGAATCATCAACCCACACTGCCTGAAGTTATTCAATACAATAACATATTATAAAATAGCTTGCTGTGTTTTTAAAACTTGCTTTTGGTAATATAAAATTAATTCTCAATGCCAACTTTTATGCTGCTGTTTTACACAGAATTCTGGGTCAAGAACTGTTGATAAAGAACATAGCTGAGAATGTTATCTCTGCTGTCCAAGCAAACACATCTATATAAAATATCATCTTCTTATCATCTTTCTCTGCTAGATTCAAAGTAAGCAAAAAAATCCTTTCTTTTTTATCTGAAAGGAAAGGTGCAGAATGAGATAGAGATAATAAGATGGAGTGTACAAATGTAAAAAAGGTGTTAAAACTGAAACAAAGGGAACAGTAAACATCATAGAGCAGCCAGCCTCAGATAAAGCTATACCAATAATGGATTAGTGGCTTTTCTTTCTCAACAAAACAAAAACTAGGCAAAATAGGATTTTCTTTTAACATTTGAATGATACATTAGCTTATGCTTTGTAGATTTCAGAAGCTGTAGTATCAATACTACTCTCAGATTTTAAATGAAAATGTTCTTTTGAAATGCATCATTGACTTATGTTGACTCTTTTTTTCTCTTTGTTTGCTTCTCTGCCGTTGAAATGCTGAACTGAACCTGAAAATATGTTTCCATGTTTCTCTCTCTGAGGAAAGGTACATGTACAATGCACACGAACAGTCTCTAATGCCAAGATGTTTCAAACCTCTAGTTTGGTTGCATAAACATTGCATGCCCCCACTTTTCACAGCCTCATATTGCAGGCATTAATAGTACTTAATAGTTAATAGCACTGTTATTCTCAG
Organism: Laterallus jamaicensis coturniculus; assembly: GCA_022605575.1. Lineage (NCBI taxonomy): Eukaryota > Metazoa > Chordata > Aves > Gruiformes > Rallidae > Laterallus > Laterallus jamaicensis. The sequence continues at coordinate 41,877,348 of JAKCOX010000001.1, forward strand.
AAACCTGATTTTATCTACTTTCAGGGTGATAGGATTTTCGGTAAGTGGAAATCTGAGAAAAACATCTTCTGGGCTACAGTACCAATGTCTGAAGAAAGACCATGAATTCTGGAAGAGGGAAGGAAAAATGGAAACATGTCAAGACATGGCATGAAGCATTTGAGAAAATTCTGCCTTGTGGTACCAATGCTTCTTTTTGAAGCTTCTAAAGGCAAATGCCTACTCAGTGGGTGGCAGAATAGCAGAAGGCTCTTCCTAGCAGAGTACAGATGTAGAGGTGACTGGTCAGTTCCTCTGTCAGCTGGGCAAGTGCATGGAGACACTTTTATCTTCAGAAGCAGAGTGCAGGGGCATGAAATGTAGCCCACGCATCAATTAGCAAAAAGCCTCCAACCCTTTTTACAAACCTTAATAGATTGTTATGGCACATTATCAATTTTGAAGCTGCTGCACATGTGTTGTTAATATGCTATGGTATTTGTCATTGAACATGACCTCCCGTGACATTACAATTTTGACTGTCCATCCCAAAAGACATCCACATGTTTTATTAAGGATGAGTGTGCTTCAATAAACCTTTTAACCAAGAACATATGTTCAATAAACAAAAAGCTTTTATTGATTTCATAAATAGCAAGACAATGTCAGCCCTGAGCCAAGCAAACCCTTGCGCAGCGCACTGCAGCGCTATGGTACGTGTGTGATGAAGAGTGGTAGGTGTGTGTATGCCAGGGGGACCGTTACTGGTGTCCCTGTCTTGGGGCTGGGACCGGTGAGACAACTGTCTCCCCCTCAGCTCTACATGAGGTTGCAAGGAGTCCTCGCCCAGGAGCAGCAGCTACGGAGGAATGGGAGCAAAGGGGTGCTGTGATCAGGTTCTGTATCTTCCCTTCGTGTCCTTTTCCTTGCAGAGTGACTCCAGAGATACTCTCCTGACAGCTTTTCAATCACCCTCCAGTTCTCTTGGTTCTCATCCTGTAGCGTGCGTCTTGTCTTTCAGTCGTGTTTGCCATCTCCTGGGAATGACTCATGAGATCAACAGGCATTTCTATATAGGCCATGCCCAGGCAGGGGTTACCAGAACAGAGAAACCACAGACTTACATGGCATAACAATGTGAGCCAACTGCCAGCATAGATAAAATGTTATTTTCCCTTTATTTTTTATTTTTTTTTCAGTTTTGGAATTTAATTTCTTTTTTGCTCTTGCCATTATGGGGAGTGCCTGAAAATGGAAAGGCACTTTTCCAGTTAAACCTCCTGGCAAATCTTCTTGTACCATTGTTATGTGCCCTAATTTAACACTCCTTTGTTAGATGAGTTCTACTGGAGATGTTCTGATGATGACAATTAGATGACATGATCCTTTTTTTTTTTTTTTAATAGATCTAATGCAACTCAGTAGCTTCTTTACAACACCTGGTGCATTTCAGGCTTGCTTTTCTTCCCCACATATGGTTTTTTAGCATTCTGTGATTGCTGGGAAGAAGCCAAGAGGGAGCTGCATCTCCATGGAAAGACCTCTCCACAAGGTGTTGTGATAGGGTCTGATCCTCCATTCTGATCCGTAAGTTCCTCCACGAGCTTTTTGGCACATGGCAACAATGTTCAGGGGAAAGTGGGACATTCAGACCAGGCTGTGCCAGAACAATGTGATTAGGCAGCCCAAGCCTAGTACAAGCTAAGGCCTTGTGGGATGGCAGGAATAATCGCAGCAGCAGTTGCTCAAGCTTGGATATACATCAGCATGACACTTTCACATAGTTTGCTTTCAATTCCTAGCAAAATAGCAAAGCTCTTTCCAACTATTTTGAGAAAAATAATGGGTTAAATTGGAAAAAAAAGGTACAATATCAGTAAAAGTATTTTTTTCCCCATAGAAAAAAAAAATCTACAGTTACTACTGTTTTCCTTTTTAGTTGTCTGTAACATTTCAGCAGTCACCATCCCTTGGGGTGTTCAAGGAAAGGTTGGATGAGGTACTTAGGAACATGGTTCAATTAGTAATATAGGTGGTAAGGGGACAGTTGGACTAGATGATCTTGGAGGACTTTTCCAACCCTGATGATTCTATGATTCCCTCTTCTCTGTTCAAATGTTTATATTATAACATAAAGAAAACTGATTTGCCTAAATACATAGTGGAAAATGGAATAAATAGACCCAGCTTGTTTCCACTATTCCAGAAGCCATTATAAGCAGTACCAGTAATAATGCCCCTGCTTAGTGCTGCTGGTGCTTCCCTATCTTCTTCCTTCCTCTATTTTCCCTGCTTGGTATCTGCCTAAGATGGGTTAAAAGAATAGGTGAAATGTTCAGCATTTTTGGGGCCATCTCTCAAATGGTAAAAACAATACACTGCCCTCCAATTTAAGGAAAACCAAATATTTTAATTAAAATATGGCAACTTAGAGTAAAATAATTTTAAAAAATCATTCTGGGAAAGATACCAGCTTTTCTGAGGGTGAGGTGAAGGGAAAATGAATGTCTTTACCCTTTAGGAAATTCTCAAAACCGGTTTGTTAAATAGAAAAAAACCCTCCACATTTTAGGGCTGTCAGTTTTCCCTTGGCAGTGATTTATCCTGGTGCCAATCCCCACTGAAATATGATAATATGCATCTCAATATAACACTTCAGATGACTTGCATGTTCTTGAGATACTCTTTAAAGTTCTTGAAACATCTGGCTGAAATGAGTATGGCCTAGTTCCTCACAGCAACCTGAACATACTTACCTCAACCTAACAGCTGAAGAGCCTCTATCCCATGCCTGATAAAATTAAGTAGGATCTTTCTCATCCTTTCCATGGAGTTTTCCAAACACCTCTGGTGTGTGACACCAGTGTGGGTGCCTCCAGTTCTCCTCAGCAGGTAGCAGGTCAACACCAGTTCCATCAACTCAAGAAGCAACACATGTAAGTTCAGTTACTGCTGTTCTGTAGACCCTGGTTGTGCTGATTGCCTCTGAGGCAGCTCAGGCAATTCCACATGGAATCATTTGTCTTTTTCAGGGATAAAGATAGAATGTGATGTTTAAATTAGATTTTTTTTCCCCAAAAGACTCCCAGTATAGTCTTTTGATTCCAGAGTAGTGAACTTGTTCCAGTGTGCAGTTCTTATTCAGTTCTTCATGCAACCAGAAGGTAGCTATTAGCTATGTGCACTAACTAAACTACAGGTAACATATGTAGTCAGACAGCTGGCTGGTGACTGAACAGCCAATCTGTGCCTGTCCATGAAGAGCAGATGTTTCTGGATCCAGTTCTGTCTTACAGCAAGGAAAAGGGGTGGTTTACAGGAAGTCCACAGGTCAGTCAGCTGCTCACTTGATAACAGTGAATAATTAGATAAATTCAACAGGACTGATGAGATTTATATTAAAAGCACCATGTAGAAACACCTATCGACAATTTTGTATATGTTTAATTGCCTTCATATTTGTAAGAACACATGCATTGAGATATAACACAGGAATAACACAGGGCTGGGGCTGTTCGGCCTGGAGAGAAGAAGACTGAGGGGGGACCTAATCAATGTTTATAAATATCTTAAGCATGGGGTGCAGGGGGAATTGGCCAGCCCCTTTTCAGTGTCTGTGGGGACAGGACAAGGGGCAATGGCTTCAAGTTGGAGCACAGGAAGTTCCACACCAACATGCGGAGGAACTGTTTCACAGTGAGGGTGACAGAGCCCTGGGACAGGCTGTCCAGGGAGGTGGTGGAGTCTCCTTCCCTGGAGATATTCAAGACCCATCTGGACGCCTATCTATGTAATATGAGCTGGGGAGCTGCTTTGGCAGGGGGGTTGGACCCGATGATCTCTCGAGGTCCCTTCCAACCCCTACAACTCTGTGATTCTGTGAATTCAGAATGCTTTCCTAAGAGAAACTAAAATTTGTCCCAAATTGTTCCTGGATATGGACTAGTTTAAGTGCTCATTCTAGTTTTAGAAATTTAATTTTAATAATTAATTTGAATTAATATTTCAATTTAATTTGAATTAATATTCCCCTTTTATTAAAACTAGATCTTTTTAGAATTTCGATAAACCCCTAAGTAGACATGTGCTGTTTTAAAAGTGTATGAGTTCTGTATGCTTGCCAATATGTAGCACTTCTAAGTTATGGCATTTGGCATATGGCTTAGTGTGGGCCAGGTTGCTTCTTTCCTGTCACTGACATCAAGTGAAAACGTTCTCAGTTTGGGGTTTTTTTGTCTGTGTAGGTCAGCACTTCAACTATAGTTGTCCTCTCATTCTGCCAGAATCATGTTGATCTTATTCTGATTCTCTTAATAAAAGCCATAATTTTTTTATTTTAGCTTCTAACCTGAACATGGGAATCTTCAAGAGAATGGCAAATGCCACAATTTTGAAACAGAGCCTGGATTCAAGCACTTTCAAAGAGCAAGTCCCTGTCTCCAACAATGGAAGAGATGCAACTCAGAAAATGTTGCCAGAATACCCTCAAGAAGAGGTCACGTCCCCTTCTCTTCCCCCAGCCCATGCCAAGTCTCTGTGTGCTGTTGAGCTGTGTTGTTTTGGACCAGGCTTGTAAACTCATTGTGAGGGAGAGAACAGATGATAGGGAGATGATGGAGGAAAGCCACAAATCCCACCACTGTGACCTAAGAGGTGGCTTGGAAGGAAAGGCCTCCCTGCTCTACTCAGGCATTCAAGCTAGGTAATCCTCTGGGATTTCATGGGTGAAAATCTGCTTACAGTGGACAAGGTGACCTGAAAGTTACTAGTCCAGAGATGTAATTTTTGGTTCACATGCTGCTTCCCTCCTGCTCCTTTCCACTCACCCCACCTTCACCAAAAGTCCTGGGGAGTTAGTGAAAGGAATCGGGCAGTGAACCTTACTCAGGGTTCTGCAGCATGGTTGCAAGCAATATAGGACACCAGCTGTGGGGTAAATGGGCTCCTGCAAGAGCTGGGGCAGCTTGTGGTTCCTAAATGGACAGCATGATGGCTGATGTCTCTGGAAACACTCAGGAAACACACCAGGAGTACATTAAAGAAAATAGCAATCTGAATAGTCAGTGACACATCCCTTGGCTGCAGCAAATCCTTTAGGTAGGCATGCTCAGCAGCTCCAGAAAACAATCAAATGCTTTAAGTACAAAACATAGAAATTTCAACTTCCTGCACATTAAATAGTCAAGAGAGGCCTGGCAAAACAGATCTAAACAGCATTATAGCCCCTCCATTATCACTATTTGTATACCAGCCTTGCAAGCACACAAAAAGCAAATGCTGAAACAGAAGAATAACCAAAGCTGCTTGGTTGAGCTGCTTGAACAATGGCAAACTATTCCTAAAAGAATACTGCTAGGGGTAAAATAAAAGAATTAACGTTTCAACAGCAGAGTCATAAAATCAATGTGGCCCATGTCATTTAAGGTTATGCCAGGGGAGTGTGAAATCAGAAATGCCTCCTCACTGGCCCAGCTCGCACCAAGGCCCATGCACAGGCTGTGTCCTGAAGCCCTGCTGCCCCTGATGAGGCCTTGCAGGGTTGGGGATGCACATGCCCCTCCTTTCAGGTCCTTGTGGTATGTTCTAAGGAAGTAGCTCGTAGTGCTACAGTGTTTGAGGAACTGATAGTCCTGAACACACCAGCCTTCCTACAAACCAGGCAATGGTGACTTAATGGGGTGCTGTAGTTTCCATTTCACAAACCAGGGACTGAGGGAAAAAGCAATTGAATAACTTGCTCAGAGCTACCTGGGGAGTTTCTGGCAGATCTGAGAAGTGAACGTGGATCTCTCAAGTGCTGGGAAAATTACTGAACCATCCCTTCTCTTGCTAAACTTCTATTGTCTGCTGAAGCTTATACTTAGGACAACAGCAAAGTCTGAAGAAACCATATGAGAAAACACATGTTCCCAGTGTCTCCTCTGGAATGGTACTGATTAAATGTAACACAAAATGGTAGCCAGTAACTAGTATAATAGTCCCTTGAAATCTAAGAAAAGGCCATATCCAACCTTTCTGAAGTCCAGAGGAGTATTTCCAAGTAATCTCAATGAATTTATGATGAATTTTTGGGGATGGGGAGGAGGCATGTAGCAAACAGATTAAGCACATGTTAAACAGATGTTATGCCGATTCAAATATGAAAACCACAGATATGTACATTTAAAAAAAAAAAAAGCCATAGTGTTTGGTGTTAGCTTACAGTTCAGAAAATAGCCCTTTCAGCTACATCATGTCACCTGGTAACCCTGTCCTGAGGATTTCCTACCAGGTACTTCATACATTCTGCTTGAATCCACAAAAAAAATCTAATCATATGTTTGGTACACAGATAATCTGCTCCCACATCACACACCTCTCCTTCCCACTTTTACTCTTTACATATCTAGCAGTTACTACTCTCTGCTCAATCCATGACCAACCCTCCTAGTGTCTCCCCTCCAGTTTCTGCTGGTACTTCAGATTCAGAATCACAGAGCATTGGGTGTTGGAAGGGACCTCGAAAGATCATCCAGCCCAACCCCCCCGCCAGAGCAGGATCACCTAGACTAAATCACACAGGAACACATCCAGGCAGGGTTTGAATGTCCCCAGAGAAGGAGACTCCACAACCTCTCTGGGCAGCTTGTCCCAGCACTCTGTCACCCTCACAGTGAAAAAGTTCCTCCTTATATTCACGGACATGGAACTTCCTATGCTCCAGCTGGCACCCACTGTCCCTTGTCCTACTGCTGGACATCACTGAGAAGAGCCTGGCTCCGTCCTCCTGACTCTCGCCCTTTACATATTTATAAACATTAATAAGGTCACCCCTCAGTCTCCTCTTCTCCAAGCTAAAGAGGCCCAGCTTCCTCAGCCTCTCCTCATAAGGAAGGTGTTTCACTCCCTTAATCATCTTGGTGGCCCTGCGCTGAACTCTTTCAAGTTCTATGTCCTTCTTGAACTGAGGAGCCCAGAACTGGACACAATATCCCAGGTGCAGTCTCACCAGGGCAGAGTAGGGGGGGATGCTGGACTGTAGATCTGACAGAAATCTAACTGCTTTTTCCAGGTCTTTGTATAAAGGTAATAAAAGGGTCCGAGTGCCTTTTATTGTCCAGGTGGTGTGTTACCCAGATTCTTACTGTAACTGCCAGACACAACTGATTCTCATTGTGCATGATACTTTCATAATGGTCTATCTGCTGCTTATTATATTGACAGAAGTGAAAGTTAGTAGAACTTGGCAAACAGCGATTCTCTAGCCACGCTTTTAGAAGTCACAGCACAGCAACATGTGGTGTCCAGTTACTAGATCAGTGCCAAATAGTAAATAAGTCAAAATTAAAACAAACTGTTGGGATAACAAAATACACCATGAAACAATTAGAGGTATAATCAAGAATATCAGCTCCTAGCAGACCAAAGTCAAACGAGACTTGTTTTTCCAGCTTCTACATCACACAATCTTTACTGTCACCACTGTCCTATTTAAATTAAACACAGTTAATTGTTCACAAGTAGGTATATGAGCATGCAACAATCTACCTGATTACCTGATCATACAGCCTTTCTTAAATAATCTAATATGTTACCTCTCTGATGCTGCAAATCTAACTGGAACATTCAATGTAGTATGTCAAAAGCTGAGCTCCAGAGGCTTGGCAGGTAAGTGTATGTGTTGGTAGTGGTGCTGGTGGCTTTATGCCTCTATTTGCTTTCTCTGGCTTCTGCTGGAGAAACTCATCCGTGCTCCAGGTGACAGGTGAAGGTGCCTGGGTATTGTTAGCAAGTCACACTGTTCTGGAGAGCACTTTATATCTTGGCAGTATCCTGTTTTCTTGAATGGCCAAAGAAGCAAACAATATTTCTGGTACAAGCAGTACAGCTTCACAAGCTCCTGCTTACAATCAGAACAGAAGTGGATTTAATAACCCACTCATTTCAAGGCTAGAAAGAACCTAATTCACCTTATCTAAGGACCTAACAGAAGCCACTTTATGCAACTACTGATGTATTGAACTCAGTAAATATACTCCCCAGAAGTATTCCCTCTGGAAATGCAGCCAGTCTTACTTGGAAAACATTAAGCAATGTAGAATAAGCTGCTTCTCTTTGAAAGTGTATTCTATGACAGTCACCTTCAGCTTTTTTATTGAAGTTGGCTGGTTTTTAATTCCAGATACTAGTTTTTGTTACACATTTTTCTGATAAGCAAAAGAGTCATTTAGCAGCAAGTATTTTACCTCTATGAAGGTATTTTCACATGCATGAAGAAACCTCTCAATCTTTGATGTCCTAAGGAGCCTGCTTTGGCAGGGGGGGTTGGACCTGATGATCTCTGAAGGTCCCTTCCAACCCCTACAATTCTGTGATTAAGAAGCAATCTTAAAATATTGGTGTATGGGGTTTTTTAAAGTTCTAGAGTAATTTTATAGCTCATTTCAGCATTTCTGAAAATATTCCCTATAATAATGTCAATGGAAGATTTGGAAACAGAATCTCCCTTGTAATTGGTACCATCACTTGTAAACACCATGTGAATTTAAAAGTACCCAAAGTAACTCAGGGGAGGGTAGAAAATGTTGAGAAGGTGAAAACAGAACTCCTCTCTGTTTCATGTGAGCTCAGGAAACAAAGCCTCATCTTACAAGGTCTCCCATTAGGTCCTAACAAGAGTAAGCAAATTTATTTGAAAGAGTTCTATACGATTGCTTTAGTGAAATAAGCGAGGTGCTGATCTCACATCCTTTGTGAAGATCATAAGCCAAAAGTCAGCAAGGAGCTGTCCTGCCAGGTCGGAGGGAGGATGTTTGGGTTCCAAGAGTCAACAGATGGGGCCTCAGTGGCTTTGCAGAAGTTGAGGCTGGAGTGACAGACACCCATAATTACTCTTCTTGCTCAGATACATGGTTCAAAGGGAAATTTCCCTTTCACTATTTGCACTCTGCTGATTTGACTTACAAAATTGTCAGTTGTCCTACCTCTTTAAAAACAAACAATAATGATGATTTTGTGACTATCAAATTTGTTTTAGAAGCTGTTAATGGCTTCAAACTGATGTAGAGGAATCTAGTCTTTCATTTAAAAAAAATACATTCTGGCAAACTTTAGCTGTGTCTACTCTGCTGAATTGGACAATACCATGAATAGCACTAAAGGGCAACTGTTAAACTGCTAGAATGATCCTTGGCACAGTTTTGGCCTAAACAAAATAACTCTCAGCTGGGATTATAATGCATGCTTTGGCAGTTAGTGTTGGCAAGGATCTGTTCCCTATAGACAGCTTGAATGCAAAATAGGTCCAGGAGTCTGCAGACTACCTGGAGTGCCATCACTGAAAGACATGACCCATTCCATCCCTCTTGATGGGACAGGTCACAGTCCAAGCTATACTTTGAGATGGTATTTCACGTGCCAGTTTTCCCAGCTGCTTCACTAATGGCTGTTTCAGACCCAATTTACATGAGGCTTATGCACTTGCCCAAATTTAACAGCTTGCATCAGTGATGCAGCAGTATCACCCTAATTTTATTGCAACTTTAATTGCGGTTTGTCATAATGCCCTAAATATTAGGAGCAGAGCTTACATGAGGATGTTAGCCTCATCCAGGTCTTGGAATTCTGACAGAGAACCCATCCAATTATTGACAGAAATGTGTTAGCAACATTCAAATAGTAAAGGGCTCACTTGGTACCTTTCCTACCTCAATTTAAAATAAATTGCCACAGAACTTAACAAAATCACAGAATAGTTGAGGGTGAAAGGGACCTCTGCAGGTCATCTGTTCCAACTCCCTTCCTCAAGCAGGGTCACCTAGAGCAGGCTGCCCAGGACCACATCCAGAGAGCTTTTGAATGCCTATCTTCAAGGATAAATAACCCTACAACCCCTCCAGGCAACCTGTGCCAATGCTCAGCCACCCTCACCCTCAATGAAAAAGTTTTTCTTGATGTTCAAAAGGCACCTCCCCCGTTTCAGTTTGTGCCCATTGCTTATGGTCCTGTCATTGGGCTCCACTGAGAAGTATGTGGCTCTTCTTTAGATACTCCCTTCAGATACTAGATGCATTGATAAGCTCTCCCCTGAACCTTCTCTTCTCCAGACCCAACAGTCCTAGCTTTCTCAGCCTTTCTTCACTGAAAAGGTGCTCCAGTTCCTTAATCATCTCAGTGGCCCTTTGCTGGAGTCTCTCCAGTAACCCCATCTCTCTACGACAGTGGGGAGCCCAGGCCTGGACACAGGGCACTGGAGTTGTGGTCACACCACTGCTGACCACCTCTCTCCACCTGCTGGCAACACAGTGCAGCCCAGGATACCATAAGCCTTCTTTGCCACAAGGGCCCGATTTGGAGCTGATGTGCCACAAAGCACTGAGCGTCAGAACACGAATACTGCTGTGGTATCACAGTCCTGAGAGCTCAAGATACTATGTAATACCAAGGGACCGTCATACAGAGATAGATGTTAATGGCAATGGTCTCATGCATCACACTGAATTACCACAAGCAGTCCATTCTGCCTTGCTGTGAGAAAGGGCTTGGGCCACCCTGGTTTGGCACAGGCTACCTACATTTTCCTAGCATCTGAGGATTCTGAGCTTGCTAACCATCATAAGGGCTCAGAAACCAAAACCTTTCTAACTTACACGGTTGGAACCAGACCTTAAACAGGCAACTTAGGCACAGACATGAATCTGCAGGACCAAGGAACTCAGAATTTACTACCCAACCAACTCTGCATAAGGATGACAGCCCTGTTTTGTCCAGGTCCTGTCCCACTCCTAGACTCTCCATGTCCATGGAGGAGAACCCCAATTACATCAGCTGGAAGCTCTGACACACTCCAGGAAGGTCCCCAATTTTAACAGGAATGGGCCTAGGACCTCCAGAGAAGACATCTGCCCTGCAATCCAGCATAGCCAGAGTCCCCACAGGGTGCACGCACTGGCTGGCTCAGACCACCCACACCGCTGAGTCACAGGCTGGACAGGCAGTAACAGCGGTACAGTGGCAACCCCTGCTGATGGGATTCAGGCAGGGAAACACCACAGCATGGGGGCTGCTCTACCTCATTTGTTACTTCCATTCAATGGCAGGTAGGGGGAACCCCCTCCCCCCCCCCCAAAAAAAAAATAATTAACCATGCTTGTCATTTCCATTGTTAGTCTCCATATTCTGTTGTTTATAACTCTGCCAGCTCTAACCATACAGTCTGCAGTTTTTCAAGTTTGGCACCTGCTCAAGGCTTTTGGAAAAGATCAGTCACAATTCAACTGTTTCTGAAAAGAAAGTAACTAACCACACACACACAAAAATCACATTTTCTTTTGAGCTGCTCTAGCACCCCCAAGCTTTGGAGCCCTCGCATGAAATTTGTCAGGAGGTGGCCTTCCCGTCCGGGACACGCCGAGCAAGACGGCTCTGAAAATCATGCGGTTTACAACGACCGGGAGAAACACGCTCGAGTTTATAGCTGGTTTTCCAGGAGAGACTGCAACGACAATTTCCCAGCTTCTGGTGAGCACAGAAACTGCACTTCTGTGCTGTGCGGCCCCAGTGCTTGACACCAGATGAGGAAGATTCTCTTGTGCTCCTCAAGCTCCCCCTGCTTTTCATTCTGTGATTCTCTGGCTCGGCTTCAATGAGCCAGGCAGCTTCAGTGTTTCCTCATCTTGTAACGTTTAGCGACTAGGACTGATGTTTTAGAGCTAACAAACTGGAATAGGTGGGGCAGTGTGGGTGTAAAGGTATCTTCTCTGTTGAAAGAGCTGTGTTCTTGGGAGTTAGAACATGAAAACCAGACAACACAGCAAGAATACCACTAGATAAAAGAAGATGAATTAAAGGAGTGGACTGGGGTTCAGATCCTGATCCTGTGGCAGATTTATATAGATGCTGTTCAAAAAAAAACTGAAGTAAAAGGAAAGACAGCCTTAAAACATTAAATATCTTCCTATTGTTTGTGAGCTTTTATTTGCTATAGTAACCATGCAAACACAAAAATAACTTGCTGCAAAACTCTGTGTGTACTAGGTTAAAGTTAATCCTGCAAGACTAAACTTATTCCTCCTTCTTCACACATTGGTTTAATCTGCTTTGTCTTCCTCAAAACCTATTCTCACAATTCCATCAGTGTTAGGAGAACAAACAGCAGCAGCTTGTTTATCACATCTGACAAGCCAAGTTAATGCAGACTTCTGCAGTTCCAATTGATTTTCTACAGTTGCTTGCACAAGTCACAGGACAGGCCTTCAGAAATTGAGTTTTACCAACCACATGTTGTTCGATTTCTACTCTTTCTATGCACCAACATCTTTGTGGGAGGGAAATTAGAAGAATTTCAATTTTTAAAAATGTTTTAAATTCTACCCACTAAATCTATCTAACATGTGATGCAAAGTGACAGTCATTCAGCTTCCCATGTCAGTAGATGACAATTTCTGGTAAGCAGTAAATGGCTGCTTGTGACTGAGAGAAATGTCTATATTGGATTATTAACTCCATGCTCTTGGAGGCATTAAAAGTTATATCAGGATAGCATGATAGGGAATGAACTATGGGGAAAGGAACAGTTTCTTACTCACCACAGGATACACATGTAAAGCAAAGCAGCAGCTGATGGCTCCCAATGTTTTTAAAGTTCAATCTAGCTACAGTCATGTCAGCACTGGAAAGAGATTTGCTGCAAATTGCACCAGTGCACACATAACTTCTGGGACATCTGAGGAGCTACCTTAAGCAACTGTTCATTTTATTGAGTGTTCTTACTCAGAACATAATCCTGCAGCCCTCCCTAAAGATTTTATGTGCTCAACTGCAAGGACTCCATACAAGCTCTAGGTCCTTCTGGTAAAAGTGACAGACCACTTCTTGTTTCCACTGTGCTCTGACTACGGTTTACAGAAGCCCTCTCAGGTAAGAAACGCCTCTGGACCTCAGAAAGGCAATCAAACAGAGCCATTCCCTTCTCACCTGGAACTCCCAGAGCAGAGAGGTACAGCATGGGATCAGAGGAAGCATGGGCATGTCAGAAGGCAGGCTGTGCCTCGGGAACCTGACGCTCCAGCCATGCTGGGATTCTGCAGTGGCTCATACTGGTTCTTGGCTATCTTCTGAACTCAGAGAAGAGACCTGCAGTAGCAAAAAAACCCACCTTGATTTCACCTACAATTTTCTTCTGCAAAACCTCTTAAAACCACAGACTTCTAGCTTTACAAATGACCCACAGTTTTTCTCCAGATGATTCCCATTTATAAATGTATTCCTCTGACATATCTAACTTTGTACCTCCTGTACTTCTCATATAATTATTCTGAAGAGTTAGATTTTTCTCTTCAAAGATAAAATAAGACAGGAGCCATGAAGTTTTATCAGATATGCAAACAGGGCTTACACTGTACGTTTCCCCTCCTCTCTTTTCAAATTCATCAGGCCTGCAAACACTTAACTTGAAGTATTTTTTTCCAACAAATACTCCCACTGAATTATCTACGCTTGAGACATAAAAAAGCATTCAGAATATCTGTAATTTACTGAAGGGAAAAAATCTGAATTAAATTATCTGTGTTTTGTAGCTTAATCGTGCTTGCTCAAGATAATTTCAAGGCAAGATTATTACTGCCTGGTGCTCCTTTGGGCTGGTGAAACGAACATCCACATATGCACCCACAGGAAAATAAAAGTTTGACTGGAAGTTTTGCTGATCCTATGCAAACCATGCTCTTTCAGCACTGCACCTTGCTGTCTTCTCAGACCCCACCGATGTATAGGAAGGATGCCCCTGCAGCACTGCTTTCACCTTTCTTGCTGCCATCCCTAACGTGATACTTAAGCAAGAAGCTCCCAGGGGAAGGTTTATCCAGTGGTTGAATGTGATGAGTAATCACACAGCCTTCGTTTTCGATAATGAACACAAATGCCATGATACTTAAAGCAGCATCTGTCCACAGAAATTACTTCAGAGCTCTTACTTACAGAGCAAGAATGGGATTCAGTTCTCCTAACATCTCTGTCTAGACATCTTTTAGAGCCAATGGAGAGAAACAGGCTTTTCTACATTATGATTCATTTATCTGTTTTATTACCTCTTTGGATGAATCTCACCTTAAAAGTGTCCCCTTCTCCCTATGGACTGGAAAGGGTTTCTGTGTTACTAGTTTGTTTTTAAATATTGGAAAAATTCCCATCCCATTTGTCTTCCTCTTCAACTTGAATCCAACCAACCAGGATGATGAGCAGGGGACTATCTGAAGCCCCAGTGCTGTGTTTGGTATCATAGCCCCCTCTAGTTCTTATGTTGTGCCTCCTCTGTGGCTTTAGTTTGAATGCAAAGCAGACTTTTTAAGTGATTCCCACAAGCGCCCCCTACTAACCTACTGAGCTTTGATTTGCCTCATGGAACAAGCATCTTTCTCCACTAATGGTTCACAGCCAGGAAGCATTTCTTTGAACACAGGTGCCTATGCCACTAGCCTCCCATCACCTATATTGTTTTATGGCTAGCATACCTGGCACAATTTCAGTTTGGATTGGGTATTAGGAAAAATGTATTCTCTGAAAGAGCGGTCAGGCATGAGAACAGGCTGCCCAGAGAGGTGGTGGAGTAACCATCTCTAGAGGCGTCAAAAAAATGTGTAGACATGGAACTCCAGGACATGGTTTAGTCAACACGGTGGTATTTGATGGTTGGACTTGAAGATCTTAGAGGTGTTTTCCAACCTTAAAGATTCTATGATCCTATGATTCCAGACCTGCTAGCCTTCCTTTATACACAGTTGGGAGATGGCATGTACCAGAGGCTGTCTCCAGCAGGCAGCCTGGAGACAGCTAGGCATCTTCTGTGAGGGAACAGTGCTCTGGTATGTGGCTGACAGCCATAATAATATTCCACACATCTCTGAGGCCAGGAAACCTCAACCTGCTTTACTCAGTGCCATGAACGTGACCTTAGCAACTACAACAGTCTACACAGAAAGGGAAAGATTGCCCATTGCTGAAAGAGCTCCACTTCTCTGTTTTAAGTAACCGTTCCAGAGAATGGCCAGTGTAACAGAACAAGTGCTTTCCGGACTACAGGACAGTCTGTAGCCTGTTGGATTTGTCGGCCTCTGCAGGAGAATCCCCTTAAACTGATCAGGCAATTGAAGCAAAGTTTCCCACATCTTAGATTAGTGCATCCACCACTCAGACCTTGAGTAACTGCCACCTCTGCCTCACAAGAGCATTTTGTATGGTGCCCAAGCCTCTGCTGAGCTGGATCCAACCACTTCCTCAGTGAAAATGCGAAATGACACAGATGCACCCGGAATCCATGGCCTTGAGGTGAGCTGCCATAATTGCCAGTAACAGTTTAATGTCCTGTTAGCCCTCCTGCAGCACCTGAGCGCCCTGACAACCCTTACCAAAGGAAGATCCCTGAGGAAACGGGCAAAGAAAAGCCTAACTCCTGGGCTGTAGTTTTAGGGAAGCTGTAGTCAAAACTGCTTCATGCAGCCGTGACTGAAGGGCTTCTGAGCACAGCGCAAAGGTAGGCCCTACATCAGGGCTGCAGTCACGGAAACTTGGGCCACTTAAAGAGATTCAGCGTGCTCTGGTTATGTCAAACATGAGCCGGAGCTGTCAGACTCCTGGGTTTCCCACCTCAGGCACCTACAGCTGTTAATTTTCATCCGGCCTTAAACATGTGCTCTGCCCTCACTCCCCTCCACCTGCACACAAACGGAGCAGTCCTCCCCGCTACCAG
Organism: Laterallus jamaicensis coturniculus; assembly: GCA_022605575.1. Lineage (NCBI taxonomy): Eukaryota > Metazoa > Chordata > Aves > Gruiformes > Rallidae > Laterallus > Laterallus jamaicensis. The sequence continues at coordinate 41,893,051 of JAKCOX010000001.1, forward strand.
AAGGCTGCTCAGCCGGTACCCCACCCATCACCGGGCCCGCCAGGGCGCAGCATTTACGGCGGCAGAAGCGCTGCTGCCTCAGTTGCCGTGTCACAGCCCGCAACCGGCCTCGCGCCCGGTGACGCGCAAGTCACGCAGCCAGACCCTGCGCGGGGCTGCCAGGCCGCGAAGAGCCAAGCCGTGCAACACCTCCCTGGGGCAGGGGAAGGAAGCGCCGCCGCTCCCCTCTTACCGGGGCAACTGCCTCCTGCTGGCAATCACACCCCCACACCTCGGGGCTGCGCCCTCGCCCCTCAGCCGCGCCGCTGCCTCGCCCGCTGCCGGCGGGGCCGCCTCACCGCCCCCGCGCGCCCCCCGACCCCTCGGTGGCCGCCCTCGCGCCGCCCGCCGCCGTCACCCTGGGGCCGCGCGCCGCCGTAGGGGCCGCAGCCGAGCTGCGGTGTCGAACCGGGCCGGCCGAGGGAGGGGCCGAAGCGGGGCCCGCGGGGGGCAGCTCTCCTCGGGGCGGGCTGGGGCGCCTCGCCCGCGCCGGCAAGAGGGGCTGCGCCCTCTGACGAGCCCGGGCGATGGGAGGCAGCGCGGCGGGGCGGGGTGACCGCCTCGGCTCTAATAAGGCCGGGGCCGGCGCTAGCCGAGGGCTGTTTGCCTCGGTTCCCCGCGCTGCCCGGCGTCCCCGCCCGCGACCCCCCGAGCATGCAGTGCTTCCCTAGCCTGGTACTGGCGCTCAGCTCGCTGCTGGGCGCCCTGGCGCTACTGCAGCTCTCGCTGTACCTCCGGGTGCCGTCCCGCTACGGGAAGCACGAGGAGCGGCTGTGCCGGCCGCAGGGCCGGCTGCCGGCACGCTGCGCCTGGTTCCTGCAGGAGCTGCCCTCCTTCCTGGTGCCCGCGCTGCTGCTGGCCCTGCGCAGCCCGCCCCGCCTCGAGCCGCTGGGCTGCCGCCTCCTCTGCTGCCTCTTCTGCTGGCACTACTTCTACAGGTACTGCCGCCGGGCAGGGCTCCCTCGGCTCCGCTCCGCCCCGCCGCCGGCCCGCGGCGCTCCTGGGGGCGAGCGGCGGCAGCGGCGAAGAGCTGCGGCCTCCCCTCGGGAAACGGGAGGGATCATAACCCGAGGGAAGGTGCGGGAGTGGGCGCAGCCGGGCCCGAGTGGGCAGCAGGGCTGGGGCAGGTCTTGCTCGCAGCATCGCTGCGTTCCGCGTGAGACGCGGTCCTGCTTCTAATGACTGCCAGCGGCGCGCCGCCGGGGGAGTTGAAACGCGCCCCCGGGCTCTGCTCGAAACCCAGGGGCCGGTCGGGTCGGCGTCGCTTCCATCCCCTGCCCCGGCCGCCGGGGGAAGGGGCAGGTGTGGTGCTCCGGCGCTTGAAGCAGGGAGGAGGATGTATGCTTCGGGTTTCTGGCTTAAACAAACAAACAAACGAAGTTTCGCTAAGATGGAGCAAATTTTGGGGTGAGACTAACCCAAATGCTATGTAAAGGAACGTGCGAAGCGCTCGCTGCGCGCGGGAGGAGCGCCGGCCCCCCCCCAGGCACGCCGTGGGGCCAGGCGGGAGCGGGGGCCGGGTGAGCGGCGGGGGCCGGGTGAGCATCGGGGGCTGGGTGAGCCGCGGTGCCGGCAGCCGCACGGGGAAGACAGAGTCCCGTCCGGCTCTGGGTACCGCAACGCCAGCGCCGCCTCCTGATGTGCCCTTTGCCGTTCCCACTTGGCTACCGAAGTACCAATTTATCTTTTTGTTCTTCTTTTTAGAAACCTCCATCATCTCAGATGTCAGTGAATGCTGTATCTTTAACTGACTCCCTACTAACCTGGAGTAGAGCTTTGGCCCACTGCTGGTGGTAACTTTGAAGTGACATAGCTCTACAGTTGTCACCTGGCTCTGCAGCCAGTGGGACAGTGGTTGGGGAGTATGTCACCAGAATCTGTCCTCTGACTTATTTAGCTGAGTGTGTTTTATATTCTGCTTCACTTCCATTTTCTGTTGAGCTCTTCCATGAGGAATTTGGCTTTCCATTTTATGTCCATGGAAAAAAAAAAGGCTTTTCAGAAATGGCAAGTGCATGCGACCCATGTTATGCCATAGCTACATAGTAAAGAGCTATGTAGCTTCTGAAGCAAAACCTTTTCTGACTTGGTTTGCCTTTTTAAATTCCTGTTTCTCTCTTTTTTTTTTTTTTCCCTCCTAGAAATAGAAAACATTAATGTAATAATTGATCAGAAATTATTTGCAACTCAACCAAAATCAATACGTTTAAAAACCAGAGTATCTCTACAGAGAGTTTAGAGATAGAAAGTCTAGGCTGTGGTAGATAAATCAGAGAATAGTCTGAAGTGCTGAAAGACTATCTTAGAGATGTACTTGTTATCACTCATTGCCTTTGCTGCACTAAATCAGCTGGAGGATGCTGCCTATAGCCCGTTTGGCTCCCAGAAAGCTAGAGGTATTAATTGTATGTTGGCATACTGAATTTAATTAATTCTGTTATTCTCAAGAATATCTGATGATTTCAGAGACACAGAAACTGAGACCACCACTAGACAACTGAAAGAAATGTTACCCTACCACTATGGATATATATTTTGAGTCAGTGGCTTCTTTTTCAGCATTACTGCTGGACTTAGGCAGAAGCACTCTGTCTTCCTATGCTTCTTTCTCAGATAATTTGAGGGTCTTCTAATCTGTGGGGAGAGTATACTTTTTCTCTTGTAAAAAATAAAAATACTCCTTTTAACTAAGTCTGTATAACTTTTGTTTCTAGTATTGCATCTCAGTCCAGTATTATTCTTACAGTGTGCAACCTCTTCTCATGCAAACCATTCTGAGATTCTGCTGAATCAGTTAATATTTGAAATGTTGTATTAACTATTAGTGCATTTTTGTAATGTGAAAGGGCAACAAAAATTGCAAGTTAGGCTCTTCTGGATGTCACCTGGCTCCCTGGGGACAGCCAGGTTCTTTGAGGGATCCTTGAGAGAATGACCAATGGCCACACTGTTGTGGTTATAACTGGAGTTTTACTATTGCTTACAATTTTTAACAATCAGCGTGGTTTATCGTTACCTACAATTCCTAGCAGATAGCATAGCTTATTGGTACACAGAATTTTTAGCAACTAGCATAGCTTGCAGTAGCCTTTACAAAATCAGAGTTGTAGGGGTTGGAAGGGACCTCAAGAGATCATCGGGTCCAACCCCCCTGCCAAAGCAGCTCCCCAGCTCATACTGCACAGATAGGCGTCCAGATGGGTCTTGAATATCTCCAGGGAAGGAGACTCCACCACCCCCCTGGGCAGCCTGTCCCAGGGCTCTGTCACCCTCACTGGGAAAAAGTTCCTCTGCATGTTGGTGTGGAACTTCCTATGCTCCAATTTGCAGCCATTGCCCCTTGTCCTGTCTCCACAGTCTAAAGAAAAGGGGCTGGCCAATTCCCCCTGCATCTCATACTTAAGATATTTATAAACATTGATTAGGTCCCCCCTCAGTCTTCTTTTCTCCAGGCTGAACAGACCCAGCTCTCTCAGCCTTTCCTCATAGGACAGATGTTCCAGACCCTTAATCATCTTCGTAGCCCTTCTCTGGACTCTCTCCAGAAGGTCCCTGTCCTTTTTATACCAGGGAGCCCAGAACTGGACACAATACTCCAGAATTTCTAATAATTTGCATGGGTTTCTTACTATGAGTAATTTCTGTTTACCTAGCCTTTTCAGTCACCTGGACCCTCTGCAGGTCGGGTCAAATTCTTAATGATCATCAGGTGATACAGTAATTGTAATCTAGACTCAAGCTTTATGTAAAAGAGCATGAATTACTCACTCAGCCCTCAGAGGAAGAAGATGATGACAGCGGAGGCATCCCTGACCGCTGGGGAGTAACAGTGCTTGCAGTCCAGCAGCAGTTCCCCTCTAAACCCACTTGCAGCTCCCTCCTGGATTTTATAAGCAGTATCTCCTGTGCTGTTACTCTGCCCTGTTCCATAAGGGGTGCCACCACATCCTGGCAACAATGCTGGTGGGCAAGCATTATCACAGTGTTGGAAAAGGGGTAGGAAGGGGGGTGTGGTGGCGATACGTGATCAGCGTGCTTACGTATTTTGGCTCTTTGCCTTATAAAATGGCATTGGTTATTCTAACCATAGTCTGAGGGGTTAGGAGCAGGGTGGTGCTGGTTACACTGCGTTAGGGCATTTCATCTGCATACAGAATTTAAAAGGAGGCTCAGTACTTTGATATAGCAGCCAGGCTTTAGCTTGATACCTTTTCAATTTACTATCTTTACTAGAAATAACCCAGCAACAGTTTTAAATGCTTTAGTGATTAAATTTGGCTGCAAGTATAATGAGTAAAACAAACAATTGATCAATAGTAAAATTATATTTACTTACTGGATGTACCCTACTGCAGTTTTTCTGACCTTAAAATTTTGAAGTGAATAAAGCTGTTCCACTTTTAATTATAAATACATTTTGTTAATCTATTCCTACTTTTACTACTGGTCATCTGACATCTGTATTTAAGCATTCTTTTACGTTCATGTGAAACAGAAAAGTTTCTTTGTATATTGTTGCATAATTTAGTGAATTCTTTCTCTCCACAGAGAAGCTTTTATCATTCCTAATTTTCTGTCATCTGTTGTAGCACACATGCATGTGGGAGGGAAGTTTTGATTAGAGGTACACTCAGAAGGACAATATAGTCCATAATGGAAGGACATAGATTTTTGTAGGACTGCTGTGCTAGTTTTTCTGCCTTCCTTTGTGTTAGGACCATCTGTGCTGCCCCAGTAGCTTGTGTTTGACTGAACCAAATGTATTTTGAAGTAACCAAGTCTTGATCTGAAGACCCCAGAAGATAAGAGTATCCATCATTTTCTATGGAGAATCGACTGTTTTCTTTAGTGTAGTGTAGTCTTCCAAACTCTATCACTATCACTTAAACATGTTTAAAGTGTCGTGCTTGAATTTGACTAGCCTCAGTTTCTTCCTAGTGGGGCTTGCTATTTCTCGCTCTGTGCTAATTTAAAGTACTCCTTGGTATCCTTTGGTATTTTCTTACCATGATATCACTTACACAGTAGTCAGATCATGTTTCAGTTTGCCTGTGCAGAGCTGTCAGTTGACATCCAGCGGAGCTGCGCCGGTGTTATCCAGATAATATAGAAGCATATGATCATATTTCTGATGAATTAGCTACTGCACATGATACGGTGTTTATGCTGGATTTATGTTTTTATGGTGGATTTATGCCAGCTACGAGGGAACAGACATTACCTGATCTGACACAGGGTTAGAGCGGTGCAGACACATGATACTTCATCCAGCATGAAGCTGGTCAGGGTAAAATTACCTTTTCATAAATTTAGGAACAGGTTTAAACCAGCAAAATTAATTTGCCCTGCTTTTGCACATGGTGTCAAGTAGCTGCAACATTTTTTTGTGGGAGGTATCCTAAACCAGATTTATCATGTCATTGAACCACAGCTGAAGGCACTTGGTGCAAGACTTCCCCCCCTTCTTTCCCCCCCCCCCCCCCCCCCCCCCCCCCAGAACTCAGATATCTGTGGGGTTTTTCCTTTTTATCTAACATCCATTTTAAAATGAAGGCATCAGTGTTGGATGTAGAAATGTAGAATACAATACCAGAGCGATAGTAGCTTGCTAGAGACAACATCACCTTCCTGTTCCCCCATGCTACTGCCACGCTTAGAGATCGGAAGAGTGGTTTTTGTTTTGGAGTCAGACTAGGAAGCCCTGTTTCCAGGCTACTTTGAGCACCCTGGAGCTGGTGTAATGACGATTGTAACCAAGGTTACAATCCACCGCTGTTCAGGAATGGTTTGTGTTTGTGTGGCTGCATGTCTTTGATTTTAAAGTAACTTTTCTGTATGGATTAGTGTTCAGCAGTGCTGTTCTACCCACACTGACGTTAACCTCTTGTCTAGAATTTGTGCCATAGGACAGCTTTATCAGTGTAACTTTGTGTTTGTTGTCAGGTCTTTGAGGAGAATACTGCAGTGCTGTAAGAACCACTCTGGTCCTCTTCTGGAAACTGCCTGGGTTAATGCTGATGGCTCCTCACTAACAGGATTTTGTAGGACCTTTCTGCTTGGTTGGTGAGCCCGGTGAGCCTGATCTGGCAGGGGGTGTGCTCCCATATAGCCCACTGCTGAAAGAGAAGGGAGATCACAAAATCGTAGGGGTTGGAAGGGACCTCAAGAGGTCATCGGGTCCAACCCCCCTGCCAAAGCAGCTCCCTAGTAGACGCTGACCTGAGTACTGACTGCTGGCTAAAAAGCCAGCCCTCCCCCAGCGCAGGCTGCATTCATACAAAGAGGTGCTGCCGAGGGGATGCAAGAGGGAGGTGGATAGAGCCAGGAGACCCTCTCCCCTTCCCAGCTTGGCCCAGGAGCAGCAGTCCCTCGGGCTGCAGTGAACTGGCGGCAGTATGCCCTCCGTCTCTCTCTGTCACCGCTAGGCAGCAGCCTCTCTCTTTGTGGCAGGCGCAGGATGGAGCGTTCCCTGAGGCTCCGAAGGGCTAAAGGCAAACTGCTGCTCCTGAGGGGAGGAAAGGGAAGGGTGGGAAACCCCATCTGACCCCCTGCCTCTTTGTCTGCTATCCTCAGTTAGCCAGCAGTTCATCTCTCAATATATGCTTTATTACAGAGCGTGGTGTGAATCGAATCCAAATGCTCTATGGTGCTAAGGCAAGCACCCCATCAAAATCTGAATTTATCACATCTGTGTTAGGTAAGCTCAGAGCTTCTCTGCTGTCATAAGGCCAGGTAGGGCCTCCAAAATTGGTCTGGTGGGAAGGTGGAGGAAAGGAGGAAGAAAGTGAGAAGAGCACTGAAAGCCAAGTCTGCCATCTGCATATGCAATCTCAGGGAAAAACTGGCTAGGAGCTGAAAAATGATGAGTGGCATAAGATGCATGTACAGGAATGCTTCTTGTGATAAATGATGCTTCAAAGCAAAATACTCGGTATTTTTTAATACAGTCTTTCCTGCTAGAGGGGCTGTGCTGCTTAGGAATGCCAGCTGAAGACCTCAGGTGGCAAGGAGAAGTCTGTTTGAATCATAGAATATCAGATTGGAAGGACCTCAAGCGATCAGTCATCTGGTCCAGTCTTTCTTGGCAAAAGCACTGTCTAGACAAGATGGCCCAGCACCCTGTCCAACCAAATCTTAAAAGTGTCCAATGTCAGGGAATCCACCACTTCCCTGGGAAGATTATTCCAATGGTGAAAAAAATTCTTTGTGTCCAATTGGAATCTCCCCAGGAGTAACTTATAATGGTACTCCCATCTTCTTTGATAACATCTTTAAATCATGGTACATGGTGATAAGGCATCCCCTAAGCCTTCTTCTCTTGAGGCTGAACAAACCCAGTTCCCAATCTTCCCTCATACAGCCTTTGATCATCCTGGTGGCCCTTCTCTGGACCCTCCCCAGCCCCTCTGCATCTTTTTTGCATAGCAGGGACCACAACTGAATACACTCTTCCAAGTGTGACCTGACAAGTGCTGAGAAGAGCAGAATAACAACTTCCTTATCTCTTCTGGTGATGCCCTTGTTGCAGCCCAGCATCCTCTTCTTTTCCGCTGCAGCACACTGTTCACTAACACTGAGGTTCACCAGAACTGGGTTCAGAGGAGGGCCACAAGGATGATCAGAGGGCTGGAGCACCTCCCCTACAAACAGAGGTTGAGGGAGCTGGGCTTGTTCAGCCTGCAGAAGAGAAGGCTGAGGGGTGACCTCATTGCAGCCTTCCAGTACCTGAAGGGAGCATACAAACAGGAGGGGAATCAACTTTTTAAAAGGATAGACAATGACAGGACAAGGGGGAATGGTTTAAAGCTAAAGGAGGGAAGGTTTAGATTAGATATTAGGGGGAAGTTTTTTACAGAGAGAGTGGTGAGGTGCTGGAACAGGCTGCCCAGAGAGGTGGTGGATGCCCCATCCCTGGAAGTGTTCAAGGCCAGGTTGGATGGGGCCCTGGGCAACCTTGTGTAGATCCAGGCCTGAGGTTGGTGGCCCTGCCTGTGGCAGGGGACTTGAAGCTCTATGATCCTTGGGGTCCCTTCCAACCCATGCCATTCTATGATAACCCCCAGGTCCCTTTCCACAGAGCTGCTCTCCAGACAGGTGGATCCCAGCCTGCACTGTACTCCTGGATTATGTTTTCCCAGGTGTAAGACCTTACACTTGTCCTTGTTGAACTTTATAAATGACTTGTTAGTTCACTCTCCCAGCCTATCCAGGTCTTCCTGCAGGGTTGCTGTTCCTTCCAAAGTGTCCACTTCCTCACTCAGTTTGGTATTATCTTCAAAACATCAGGTTATACTTGATCCCATCATCTAGATGATTTATGAAGATCCTAAACAGTGTTGGCTTCAGTATCGATCTGTGGGGGGCCCCACTTGGAACAAGTTGCCAGTTTGAAAAGGGGCTCTTTACTGCGTCTCTGCACACCCTGGCAATGCTCTTGTAGTTCTTAACAGGTATTCATTTGCTTTTCAGTCTCTGATACAATTCTCTTTTGGTTCTGAGCAAACTCAGAAGCTTGCAGTTAAGCAAAAGGGTCTCTTGCTCTGCCTACTTCCCTTACCTTTAAAGGGGATGAACCAGTTTCATGCTTCTAGGAAAGAATTCTTGAAAAATTCTGGCTAGCTCCTTCATCCTCCATGGCAGCTTCCCATGGAATCCTTCCCAGCTGAGCTCAGTGTGAGCTGAAGATCGCTCTTCCAAAATGTAAAACCTTTGTCTTGGTACTAACCATCAGTGTGCTCAGCAGGATCCCATACTCCAGGATTTTGTGATCATGCAGCCAAGGCTGTTGCTAACAAAGCAGGGTTTGTGAGTAACAGGTTCAGCAGTACCTCATTGCTGGTTGGCACATCTAACACTTGTATGAGGAAGCAGTCCTCTACCTATTCCAGGAGCTTGATGGATGACACGTGAGGTGCTGTATTGTTCAGATGTCTGGGTGGTTGAAATCACAGGAAGCAGGTTCTGTTTACCCTGAGTTTGCTTAAGTGACCCAAATATCGCTTCATTGGCCTTGTTGCCTTGATTTGGAGGCTGGTAGCAGATGTCTACCATAAGATTCCCCTTGGAGACAGCCCCTCTGATCTTGATTGGCTTCCTCAGTCAGCGTAGCTGACTTCTATACATTCGATGTGCTCATTAACAGAATGCGATGATGACTCCTCTTCCTCCTCACCTTTCTTTAGGAAACAGCCTACATCCATCCATCACAATCCTCCAGTCATGTGAGCTGCTCCACCACGTTTCAGACTGGGTACAGAGCTCCAGTTCCTTCTGTTTGTTCCTCAGGCTATGTGCCTTGGTAAATATACACATCAGGTGGTCGGTCTTCTGATTCTCACCTTGGGAGGCAGCTAAGGTACATTTGTTGCTGCTCTGGTTGGCCTGGCTTATTCCCCAGTCGGTTGCAATGGTGTGAACGTTACCACTTTGGACTCCATCCCCTGAGTCCTTCAGTTTAAAGCTTGCCTTACCAAGTTGGTCAGTCTGCTGCCAAAAATTTCCTTGCCTCTTCTAGACAGATGGATCTCATCCCTCCCTAGCAGGCTATAGTTACTGAAGAATGTCCCATGAACATAAAAGCCAAAACCATCATGACAGCACCAGCTACAGGGTCAGAAGTTGTTTTGCATTATACATCTGTTTCTGGCTGTCCCCTTTCCTCCAACTGGTAAAATGGAAGAAGACCCCAACACTTTTTACTTGCACCCCAGGGCTTTGTAGTCTTCCTTGACTCCTAGAAATGTCTTTGGAAAATGTCACTATATCGAGGTTATCTGCAAAGACATGTGTTGTCTACTAGAGAGGGTTTGCCTATCAGAGATGCTAAGAAACAGATCTGTTGCCAGGCTGGACTGTGCTGGGGCACAATGACAACCTGCAGTACTTTGAAGTGCTGGTAAAGATGGACTAGGCAGCTTTCCTAGAAAGCCAAATCCCCTTGAACTAGACCTTCATGTCATCATTTGGAATGGGGGAAGAAGGCTAAAGAGAGCTCTGAATAAGCTGGCTACTTAAAGCAGTTTAGTCACCTTAGCTTGGTGTCCTGCTTGAGATGCTGAAGACCTCTGAACACTTTTGTCCTAAGCAAACCTTTCAGTGACTCCTGCCACATCTCTGGTGCAAATCATAAAGCTTTTGATGCTCCTGTGAACAATGAAGAAGAGGGAGAAAAACCCATGAACATTGTGTTTACTTTATGCTGTTGAGTTCTTTGTATTTGGTTGGTTTCTCTTTAGAACTTTTTTTTAAAAAAGATTCATTAAAGCTCTCATGTTTTTAGTCTTGACCTGAGCTAAGGTTACTAGAGTGTAGAGATGTGTTTCTGGATGTTCCAGGAAAAGCAATTGGAACTTGGCAGGGTAGTTCCAGAGCAATGCATTTCTATCTGTTCAAACAAAGTTTGTCAGCTAACATCTTTAGAGTCTGCCCATGCAGAGTGCTTCCTCTGGTTCATCTTAGGCTGTAAGCAGCATCAAAATGTGTAAACCTGCAACCCAGCCAAGTACTGTCCAGGCTGTCACTGTAGGGGCAGAACAGGACTTTTCATGCATTTCTGGCTGATAGGGTACTCAGCAGGGAAGAAGGTTCCCTAGTTGGAGTCCTGGCAGCATGCATTAGGAAAATACAAGTTGTCTTGAATGCAGAGAAATAAAAATGCTGTGAGGCTTACAGTCAGGGCTAGAAGGTGAGGAGAGATGAAAAGGTTAGTTAGCATAGGAAGGGACAAGTAGGAGAATTGTTTAAAACAGCTAGAGCAGAGGTGGGCAGGAGTGAGAAGAAATGGAAGGAAAAAGGAATTGATGTGAGAGGGCAACGCTAGGTTAAAGCCAAGGATCAAGGGAGACTTTAATGCTGACACTTTCTGTGTGGTGACTGTTTCACTTGGCAGTTTTTAGTGTTAGGAAATCTTTTGACACGCTTTGGGAGGGAGCAGAGATGATGTGACTCAGGGTCAGTCCATGGTAGCAGTTTTCTTTAGGGAAAAAAAAAAAAGAAAAAGATATTAAGTCCTCTCATCACTTTGATGTGAGCACAAATTCAGGACCTGACCTGGTCATTTCAAATTCTGTTCCTCTCTGTGTGCATGTACTGCTGCAGGTGCCAAGAGGCCATATGGGTTCAGAAGAAATTTGGATGGCTACCTTTCCAACTGTGAGACATTTCCACCAGTGTTCTTCAAAATGTGAATGGAATGTTTTAGAAGTTACAATTTCCAGGCTTAATGTTTTTTTAACCATTTTGGAAAAAATGCATGCAGTGTTTCTGACCATTTCAGTTAGGAAGAAGACTCCCAACATACAACAGGTCTGAACTGCTGCAGAGGTTTATTGCTGAATATTTCTGTTTCTTAGAGCATTTCTTTGCATAGTAACAAATAAGGAAGAAGGTAACTTGGTGTTACACTTCTGAACTCTGTGGTCAAAAATCCTTTTGCCATTACCCTGCTGCATAGTGAAAGAAGAACTTTCTGGAGAGGCAGGACTTAGAACTGGTTTTGACAGGAGTATCTATAAAACAGAACTAGAAGCTGCTTTAGTTTACAACCTCAGCTTTCTCACAGATTTATTTTTGTTTTATACACTGCAACACATAACTTACAATCTCAAACTACTGCATGTGGCAGAATGAACAACCTAAGTGTGTCAAGTCTCATGTGCTGAGGGTGAGACTCCTGCAGCTGGATGTCCCCCCGTGCACCCGTGTCCTTAGGCGTGTATCTCTGTCTCCTGCAGCCCCAGAGCATCGCTCCTGCTCTCTGGCTGCTTGGGCTGCCCAGGGAAGCAGCTGGGAGCCAGCCTGCTGTGTGTGGTGGGAGCAGTGAGCGTTCTGACTGACTCTGAACACGTGCTCATGGGACCCCAAGGGTGGACATGCTCCCCAGCTATAGACTGGCACCAGAAACCCTCCATGACCAGGAACCCAGCCTGTTCTTCCCACACACAAACCAACTCTTGGGAAAGAGGAAACCCGGGAGTTCAGCACCTCCTCTGATATTCACAGGTTGCTCTGGAGCAAACAGCCAGCTTCTATTGCAGCAAGGGTGTAGGTCAGTGCTCATCTATGTCCCAACTATGCAAGGAGTTTGTAGTTTATTGAAATGTGACACTATGGAGGCAGCGCAAAGCCAATGGAATGTGGAATTACATAGTATAGGAAGTGTGATGTACTGATCAATATAAACCACACTAATCCTGTGTCACTGCTGAGTCCTTTCCAGGTGCAGGATGCAGAAAAGCTCCTGCAGAGGGAACAAAGACAGGTTAGGAAGCCCAAGAGGAGCAATCCTGTTGCTAAAGATACAGTCACACTGCAAAGGGTGGGGGATGAAGGTCAAAGAACTACAATGAAAGAGAGGCAGAGTGCAGTGGTAGGACAGCAAGAAGGACAACTCCTAATTGGAAAACAAAGCACATGAAGAGCATAAAGGAGAATCTGAAGAAGGAAGGGCAAAGAGAGGATTAAGGAAGACAGAAAGAGCAAAATAGAGACCGAGCATGAGTTTAGGCAAAAAAGAGGAAAAGAAGGAATTACCAGAGTGGAAAAAGGCCAGTTAAAGGCATTTTAAAGACTATTAGCAAGGTGTCTTGCAACTCTGGTTGCAATTCTGAAGTCCAGTGTGTGTTGGTAAGGTACAGTCTGACAAAGATTTAGCTTTGGAGAGGAATGGCTTACCAAATATCCAGCCTCCTTTGGTCCTTTCTCAGTCCCGTGTGGACCATTTATGGAAAGTGGTCTACCCTTTCTCTAAGTGCAGTTGGAAGAGCATAGATTCCTGTGTCCTTGGGTTTTGTACCATTTTTCACAGAGATGAGTCCTTTTGTTCTGCTCACGCTCTCAGCCTCTGTGAACTCTTTGAACTCCCAGCTGTAGTGGAGCAGTGAGCTTTTTGAAGTGCATAGCGTAGTGTCTAGTTAAGTTACTCTGGCACACGTTTCATGCACTTGGCAGGCACCCACAGTTTAGCAATAGGAACAAAGTGATCTGTCTTCATAAATATCAAGTGGTTATTTCTGGAGAAGACTGAGGTACCTTGCTGAAATATATGCTTTGGCTGGCTAAGCCTTTGACATAGCATTGCTTAGATAAAACCTCAAACATAATCTCATAATCTTTAAGTACTGCTTCTCTTTAGATGCTATCAAGTAGTAGAGGTAAGCATGAGGCACTGTGAGAACTGCAGATTTTTCATTACCACAATTCATCCAGTTGTGTTGACTCTTGTCCTGTCCTTTATTCCTCATACAAGTATAAATCTGGGCCAAGTTTAATGAGGGTTTCCACTGAGATACCTGGCTGGGCATTGAGTTCAGTCTTCAGCCTGAGCAAAACTTTTGCTCAGTTACTTCCAGATCTCATCCCTGTACCCGGGCTTCTTCTCAGCATTTCTCTCACCACGACAGCTCCAAGTTTCCATTCCCCAACAATTCCTGGCCACATATAGTCCTCAATTTTTTTTTTCAGTGTTTTGGCCTCTACAGATGAAATTAGCACAGGAGAGAGAGCTCCATGAGCTCCAAGGGCTGTGTAACAACCAAGCCTGCAACACCCTAGAATTCCAATTTCTGGGTAAAATAAGGAAAGATGAGTCTAAGGACTCTGTACACTATTCCAAATGGATGTTTGTCTGGCCTGTCCTTAACGATTGCTGCTGATGGACATTCCACCAACCCTTCAGCTAGTATGTGCCAGTGCTTCTCTGTCCTTCCCTAGTATTTTAAGCTGCATTTACTATACTGCTGTTTAGGCCTGTTACATCCTGCTGCATTTGCAGTAGACAAGGGGAATGTTTTACTCCTTTCTTCTATGCATTGATTTTTTAGATAGTCTTGCATTGCTATAATGTCTTCCACCAGTTTTCTCCTGGTTAGCTTAAACAACCCTGAGTCCTTTAGCCTTGCTACATGTCACATTTTCTAAACCACAGCTGCTTTTCTCTGGGCTGCTTCCACTTAGTCCTTGTCTTTCATACAGTGCAGAGATTGTCTGGATACAGCATAATTTAAGTTCTTGTTAACACCATGCTTCAGATGCCTCCAACAGCACTCTGGGTCCCACATTACATTTTAACATTTGCCTTTTTCACAACAGCCTGACATCACGAGCTCATACTGTTTCCTACTTACCAACACCCCCTCTACTATCCAGCCTGTTCTCCAGCTTGTCTTCTACATTTCATCAGTCTTAACCAAGTGTAGTATTTTGCCACTGTCTCTACTGAATCAAATATACTGTTTAAAAACTATGAAACCAACACCTCAGGATTATCATAAACTCAAGCCCTCACTCCTGGTGTGCTTAGCATCTCTCAGAGTTGCACCAGCCACAAACATCAAGAATATTATTTTTTTCCCAGAGGTGTTTCATTCATGATAAAAACCCTGAGCAGTACCAGAAGTGTCTTTTGGGGAACCTTCAAAATATCCTCCTTGTTTGATAATAAACAATGGTTAACTATCCCTTGATATTATTTATCAATCAATTTTGCAGCCTCCTAAAATGACATCCTCTAAACTGGGAAACCCCAAGTTACTCTATAAGATTGACATGTGAGACAATGTAAAACATTTTACTAAGGTCAAGACCCAGGACACCTTCTGCTGCTATCATCCCTCTCCTGTAATATATATCATTTATGTCAGTTCCTTCACTTAAACCTATTTTAAGAGAATAGGTTTACCTAAGTTAAATATAGAAATGAGTCCTGCCTCATGCTGTTGTAGATACATAGGAGTCCAGGTGAAGGAGGCTGTTACAAGTACTAGTGTTTGGGTTTTTAGACAAAAGGTCCATCCTGCTGTACATCCTGGCTGTGTAATGTCATCTGTAAGGGATGATACTGATTTCAATAAGGATCTGAACAGAGGAAGTATTTCCTTTGCTCTGTTAGCTTCTCTTTACCTTCTTTGGCTATGAATGAAGAAAATATTTTAAAACCAAATTCCTGTCTTTCAAATGAAGTTGCCTCATTCAGCAGGTGATGGTGAGGGAGATCTTAATGGCTGCTTCTAGGTTCTTGCCTAAGTCACCTTTGTTTGTGGGCATTCAACCAATTTTCCCCAGTATTTGGTTCAGCTCTTACTCAGATCTCCTTTCCAGAATATAAGCAAAAAGGAAGAAATAAGTGATTAGCTAAAAATAAACATAAATAAAATATTTCATAATGAAAGGTATTAAAAACTTAATTGATGTTTGTACACCAAAATGGAAACATTTGAGAAACACCAGTATAAATGTATACTGAGTGTATTGCTGATGGACCATGGCTTGCTGATGCAGCTTGCTAATACACCAAACCCAACAGTTGTTTTCTTGGTTTCCTTTTAGAAAGTGCATAATAATTGAAATACAAAGCTTGTTCCTATACCTGCTAAAGCCAGATTGGTTCTTTTGTTGCTTCTAATTGGATACTGGTAATCACTGGGGGACAACAGATTTTTCCAGTGACCATTTCAGAAATAATGGAAGAAGAACAAGAACCAGAGAAGTGAGGAAGTACTTCATAAAAAAAACTTACAAAACACTTTTGAAACCTGCCTGCTGTTGTAGTGAATTTAGAAGAGCAAAATGTTTTGCCTTGGACTTGAGCCTACACAGTTCTTTATTAATTAAAACCAAATACACATTCTTAGGTTCTATCTCTTCCCTTTTCCTTACTTTTTTCAACCACTCATATGTTATTATTAAGCATAGCACATCTATTAATTCCTGTATGCAATGTGAAGAGGACTCAGTTGCATCCCTAAAGTGTATTTGCCCTTCTTACTTTGCCAACAGTATGGCATGCCTAAAATCTGTAGCAACCAACGTGGCACTATGAGCTAGTGCTAGATGGTCAGAATGACTGCCTTCAGGTGTTTGTAGTGTTGGAACTGAGCTCAAATTCCTTCAATTGATCTCAGGTCAAATGCATCCTGTTTTTTTTCAGCAATGATTGGCAGTAGTATAAAAGCAGCATTTTATTTTTAGCTGTTCACACCAGATACATGTGCTTTTGCAAGTATTTGGGTTTTTTTTCCCTATGATTTCACTTTATTCAAATGCAGTTGTAAGCAACTGAACTTCTCTGACACGGCACCAAGGATCCAACCTGAAGTCTGTATTTAGCTGTGTGGCCAGGAGACTGGTGCAGTTGCTGATTCCCTTTGTCTGCCAGTCTTTGGTGAGGTTGGCTTCTGCAAGCACTGCCATCCCTGGTGCCAGCCTTCCTGGGATAGCAAGTACCACTCTGGAGCTTTGCACGTAACCGTTGCTGTTAAGCAATTGCTTATGGATTGCAGGGAGTTTGCTCTCTTGTTTTTAACTTGTTCAGTTTGTGTGTAATGGTGTTAGACAAGTCGTGAGACATTATGAAACGCTGAAGTTACCATGCTGGATTAGAGCAGAGGTGCTTCACAGTCAGCACTCCCTCCTGGCCCAAGCCAGCATCACATCAGTCAAAAGAAAGCACAGAAAGTGGTGGTCTTTTCCCAGGGCAGCTGCTACTTTCTGCCTCTCTTAAACTAAATATGATGTATCCCCTGAAATATGAAAATGAATTTGCATTCCAAACCTTCAGATGACTTCTTCTCTTTATTAAAGGACCTGTAACTTGTGGTTGTCCTTCTTCGCCCAGTCCTACTGAGCTTTTTACTTCAATGTTGTGTCTGTATTAGATTTAACAGACATTTCTTTTCATTGCTTTCAAATTGCTTCCTTTTAGTATCATGAAAACTCTTGGTCACAGCTCTTTAGGTCTCCAAAATAAATTATTTTCTATTATTGTATGTTATTTTTATGTCTAATATGTCTGTTTTTATTAATCTCCAGTCCGAAATCAGCAGCCCAAACGGTTCAGTATGGCTGTATCTGCCACATGCCTCTTCTTATTTTGCCACTGAATCCTTCTGCATTTCTGCTGTCTTTGCCTTAAATCAGTGTTGCCCAGACTTTCTGCTCTCCATTGCCCTATATCTCAAGAATTCCTCAAACCCAAGCACTCTGCCATCTGTCTCAGGGTTTTCTCAGTCCTCCCATCCTTTGACTAGATATGTGCCTGTGTCTCTTACCTGGGAAAGATGAGTCTGCTTGTGTTAGAAGTCTTCATCCAACTGCAAACTTGCTACTAAGAGACAAGAAAGAAAGCATCCCTATGAACAAGCTTCAGGCTGAAGGAATTTTGTAAGTGGGCCACAAACAGCCCAAAGATTGTAGATTGAGCAATTTTTTTCAGACAGAATGCTTGGAAATGAACCTGACAGATTTATTTTATGCAGCTGAATTGTAAGATTTTCAGTAATATGTGTATCTTTCTTGTTCTTTAAATTATAGTCATCAAAATCTGTCCAAAGATCTCTGGAGGAACCTGGAAGAAGGATGTTTTGCATGTGGCTTGGAAAGAGCTAACTCCAACTTTGTGTTAGTCATAACTGGATCTGTAGATCTGCATGATGAAAATAAGGGAGTTCTCTTGCTCCCATGACAGTCACTGGACAGTGATTTAAGATGAGTTTACAAACTGGGCCATGGACCAGCAAGTGATTACAGTTATCTGATGGTTTTACATAGTCCCAGTGATGCAGGAATCAGGCATGGAGCAGCCCCCCTCTGCCCTGCCCTGGCGAGAAAGACGTGCCCCGCAGCTGGCAGTTGCCCAGAGGCATGCACAGCTGCTGCACTGGTGGGCTCTGCAGGCAGCTGCAACTAGGCATCAGCTCCAGAAAACAAGGCTCAGCTACTGAACTTCCAACCTGCCCTGACGTCAGGCCATGAGATACAATGGCAGTACTGCAGTCAAGACGTCCACCGCCAGTCCTGTACCTGCAGATTGTGTGTCTGTCTGTCTCTGTCTGTCTGTGTGTGTTCCTGATGCTGTGCCAGAGCCTGTCACACTGTGCACACCTTCTTAGCAACAGGGACATTGTCCACCCTACACAGTAGAGGTGGCTGCTAATACCTACTTTCTCTCTTTGTTTAAATATTCCTGGCTTGTTGACCTTTTCTGGCTACGTAAAAGTCTGTACGAGTCCATAAGAGTAAAGGGGAAAAGGCAAAGCATCTCGGGAGAGGATGTTTCAGGAGAGGAATTTGAGGGGCAAAGAGGCCCTATCCTGATTTGTGCTGCTGGTGCATCTGTAGTGAGAGTTAAAATGTTGCTGTATTTTGTTTTACTTTCCATTTGAACTGGTAGTAAGATCACCTGCTGCTTGGGACAGACATTTCCACTGTGCATTTGTTTAAGCCAGTCTGGGATAACTGAAAAATTTCTACTCAGGCACGGGAAAACGAAGTGGCAGACTGTGCCCTGGTGTTGACTATACATGGAGAGCAGACTTGACAATCTTTTGTAGGTATTCAGTGAGAATCAGTGTAACTCAAAATTAGTAAAAGTTTAAAATTACCTCAAAAAGCAATCTACAAATAACATACAGGATTGGGCTCAAAAAAAGAGGATGTATGTGCAGATTTCAGCTCAGACTTTTCAGCAGCAGATGTCTTTGGGACAACCCTATGTCTCCAGAATAATCAGGGGCATTTGTGCAGGGTATCACAGATATCCCAGGTAGAAGTCCATCATGTTTGTGGATGTCTTGAGCCTTCATCCAAACAGTCAGGTATGCCAAGGGTGTCAGGAGCTCCCTAGTGATGTGATTCCAGTGACAACCTATGGCAAAGACTCCTATGCTGTTAGCTGTCGGTGCAAATAAGACTAGTTTGAGGTCGGTATAATCTCCCCAGGTTTGGGTACCAATCTTTTCAACCTGTGCACAAGCCAGATTGAAGGGAACTCCACTGTTTCACAGCAGGGAAGTCCTTTCAGGTGTGACTGGTCTGTAGTTAGTGTAACAGAAATCACATTGTTTTGCTCATCACCCGGGATTACATGTATTTGTACAAACTAAGAAAACTGAAAGCAGACCCCTAAGAAGGGAGCAGCAGCAGAGAGTCTAGAGGGAGGCCAAATAGTGACAGAGGACATAATAACAGTAGTACCAAACATGGAAAAGAAAAGGGACTATGTCAGAGCCAAAAGGGTCAGAACTCAAAGTGTATCACCAAAGGTGAGATGGGTTTAGTCAGATGCAATGCCTTTGGCCAATAAAGATAATAAAGGATTAGTCATCAATACTGCACTGAAAGAGAAAGGTCAAGTGTGTCATTGATCTAAATCCAAAAAGACAGATTTTGTTCTGTTATTCTGAAATGATGGCGTGCAGTCCCCCTTTGATTTTCACACTGCAGAGTAATTCCAGCAAAGATGCAGACTCTTCCATGGAATATTCAAACCTATTAAATTACTTGCTTTATCTCCATTGCTTTTTCAAAACCCATCAGGAAGTTTGTGCACCCTGAAGTAGCCATGCAGTATAAGATGACAAGTGCTTTGTTAAAACGGTGGCTTAAGGCATTGTTTGAACACAGAGAACCAAATCTGGCCTCTGGATTTACAGACCCAAGGAGATTTCCTTGGAGAATTTGCTCCACAACAAAGATTCTTGGATGAAATCCTGATTTGGATTTTCAAAAATTCCCCAAGGTGGGATTTCTGTGATGCCAGGCTTTCACTCCTTCACAAAAAAAACCCAACAACTAATGCCTCCTGGCTCCCCTGTGACTGTACTCATACTTTGCATGCAGGTTCTTTCTGTCCTGCATCCATTGCATCCATGGTTGGTAGGTCTGTGGTGGATTTTTGCCCTCCTGTTACTGCAGAATAAGTCACCTTTCAAGGGCCTATAACCTTTATCCTGCAACAGCAGCACTGGGAAGCACCATGGCAACAAGCAACTTTCCTGGGAGCTGAAAAAAGCCAGCTGGTGCTAGAAACTTCTGTTTGTATCAGCTGTAGAAATTACAAGACTCTCAAGCAGAACTGGTTTTGATAAAGAATAAAGCAGTCCTGCCCCAATCTGCTGTATAAATTCCCCTCCTAAACTCACCTTGTGTGTTTTGGTATCATTCTCTCTTTTAGACAATTTGCTGTCTCCAAGTTTCCAACTTTTTCTCATAGCTGCTCAGGTCCGATCTGTCACTATTCCCTCAACAGGCAGGTCAGGTTGCTAAAGCTGGCATTGCCTCCTCCTAACACCAGCATCCCTTTCCCCCAAGGGCAAAACCAAAACTTCCTGGTAACATTACTCCAAAAAGCATTTCTTTCTGTGCCATAATAAATATGACAAATACGATATCATTGTCTGAAAAATATTTTCCATACCTCTTAGATTTCATTATACTTAGAAGTATTTAGTGCTTCCACATCACAGATGTCTTAATTACTGGAAATCTGGCTTATTTTGCTTTGGAAAGCAGAGTGACTGTATTAACATGTTGTTGCTTGTACTCTGCATACTCACTTTCAGACACACTCGGTATAATTTAATCTAGATTTATAATGTTATGACATTTTAGGTCTCAGCTTGTTTAAATTGACACTGGCAACCTGGGATGTGGATTACTTTTCAACACTGCTTATATACTGGTCTGATGAGCACCATCCAAAGCCCAAGAGGGCAAAAGAATTTAGGAGTGCAGGTTTTACCACACGCAGAATTTAATTGGCCAGTGAAGAAAGGTCCTAACAATTATGAATATAACTTCTCCATTTCATTCTCCCAAGGATGGTGTGGATTGTCCACCTGAACCAAAGATGTGTGAAAATTACAACTCTACAAACACAGATTATTTGCTCCTACTCATGTTGGTGCTAGTGCTAGCACAGATTCTGTGTGAGGAAGTCCTGGTGTTTAGCATACAGAACTTAGATTTCTAGCTCTTGTTATTTTAAAGAAAAGTTTAAAAGTCTGGAGAAAAGGCAGGGACTGGAGGCAAAGCAGCCCCCCCCCCCCCCCCCCCCCCCCAGGCATCCAGCAACATTGCTCTGCCTCTGAGTTGAAGCGTCTGAGCAAGCTGGAAGCAGAGCTGGACCGGGCTGCTGTGGGGAGCTGAGCAGAGGTCTCCGAGTGGAGTGGAAGAGGCTGGGAAAGGGGGTTTCACCTTGGGCTGTATATACTGTGGGATCAGAAACCTCTTCCTCATAACAAAGCTCCTCCACAGCACCTGTGGCATTGCAGTGCTCGCTCAGGGAAGCAGTGTTGCAATTGTCATGGCCCCACACTTTGAACAACAGGTGCCCGCGTGCCTCCACAGCATCCTTTGCTCAGCCCTCTACAGCACCTCAGCAAAGGGCAGCCAAGGTCTTAACACAGCCATGGTGTTTGCAGACATGAGTTCCTCGTTTTACCAGCAAGCTAGAAGGAAGGCAGAGAGACATTCTGGAGGCAGCCATGACTCTGGATGAGATTTGTAGCTCCCCACCTTGTGTTCAGCCCTTAAGGACTAGAAAAACATGAGTATCTGTGGTATTTCTTGTTCCTCTTAGTTGCTGATCTTATTTGTTACAGTTGGTTTTGTTTTTAATCTGTATTGACCTTTTTTATATTTTGTGTCTTGTTAAAGCTTTCCTCCCTACAGCAGAGACATTGGAAATACAGTTTTATCACCAGTAATACGCTGACTTTGTTTTCTTATCTACCTTAGGACATTTATTTACCCCTTCTTCACTAGAGGCAGACCTTTCCCACTGCAATTGCTTTTCTTTGGCACGTTATTCTGTATCTATAATGGCTTCCTCCAGGGGTACTACCTGATTTACTGCGCTGAATACCCAAACGATTGGTGCACCGACATCAGATTTACAGCAGGTAATTACAGCTGCAGGACTCCCAAGATCTAATCTCCAAGCAATTTGTAAGCATTTTAAATTATGTCCTAATCTTCACTGAACATGTGAGTCAAATCAATTGTGATGGAAATCAGCACAAAACCTGCCTGCTGGCCCAGATAAAGCAAATAAGTGTGCAGTGACTTGTTGTTTTTTCTTTTTTTCCTCTTGGCAGCCACCTTTGCAGGCGGATGATGTTATGTGTTAGTTTCAAATCTCCAGCCCTGTTTTACTGACACCAGTGCAGAACCTCCTGCTGCTACAGGCTGTGGAGATGCAATCCGGGGCCTCACTGAATGGGAATGTGCCCTTGCCTCAGACAGAAGCATCCAGCCAGCAGTAGCAAGCCCAAACTGTGGCTTTCTCTTCCCTTCCAGGGAGCTTTGCATTCATGCAGCTATTCCAACCGAGAGTGAAAAGGAGGGCAAACCCCCATCATAAATGAGGCTTTAGAGACAAAGGGCTCTCTTTTTCTTGTGTAAGGCACACAGGAAAATGAGAGATCATGCCAATCTGGTTGTATGTTGATATGGTTCCTTTATGTTCTGTAACTTAATAGCCTAGCTGGATTGCACCCTGTAAAATCCCGAAAGAATAACTGAGCAAGAGCAGCTAGGTGGCATTGCACATTTGGTGCTGCACAGAGGATGTTTTTTAAATGCACACACATAGAAGGGAAGATAAATGTGCAGGTCTGGGGAAATGTCTTGGGTATTACAAGTACAGAATAACCAAGGTACGTTTTGTACCCTGCTTCAAGCTGTGGATACAAATTCAGTCTTTTCAGACAGCATCACGTATTAAAATCCTGGACATCGTTTAGTAAGAGCTTCCATACCCAACAAGGAAAACACCACACCACATAATTTGCATGACAAATAAAATGTCTATTTTGTGAAAAAAGAAAAATATCTATTTCATGAAAGAAAATAAAATCAGCATTGAAATACTAAATAAAAACCAAACAGAATATTCTATCCTCTACAGACTTACCCACTTTCTGCCACTACTGGAAGTGCTGAGGGTTTATCAGCACTCAGTCTTTCTTCTACATAGCACATGCCACCTCTACTTCTTTCCTTGCTTCCCAGTCCTTGTCAGAGGTGGTTTTCTCAGTGTGTAATGTGGCATGAAATGTAGGGCGTGTCACCTGCAGCGTTTCTCAATCAAATGCCTCTAGGTTTTCAGCTAAATGGAGTATGGTCAATGAATTACCCTGGCCAGAAGCTGTCAGCACCCTTCATCGAGGAGCTGCCTCATGTGCATGCCCATAGCTCTGTCCAGGCAGCCTCACTGAATGTGGACTGAGCTGAGCTGAGCTGAGATGCAGTTTCCCTTCCCGACTCCAGTGACGAGCTGGAAAGGATCGTGTTCTCCGTGCTCCTCTTTCCCCAGCGGTAAAGTGAGAGTAATGGTACTCTGAGCGTGCAGCTCAGCCGTTACTCTGCAGTAGCACCCACAGCAGTGGCTGTGTCAGCAGGGTCACTTGGGTTTGGGGACTTTGTGTGCCCACCTGCCTGGATGATCAGTAAATGGTGCCTGTGCCCAGCTGGGAATCTCAGCTTTTCCTCACATCAGCTGAAAGGGCTCTTGTCTTACCAGCAGTACAGGATGGACAGTGTTCTGTCCGGAGTTACTCTCCACACTGAGGCTATCCAATGTGGCTGACCCCAGAGGACTGTGATCCCACAGCTGGCACAGAGATAGAGGGTTATTTGTCACCAGTGATCTGTGCTGCTCCTGTTCAGTAGCCTTCTCAGCAGCAGCACATCTTTTGACTTGAAAGGAATCCACCCACCTCACGTTAGGTCTTCTGTCTGCCTGCTCCAAAGATAAACCTCATATATGTGCTTGAGTAGGGACAACTAGGTGGAGCTGTCTTTCTAATCCATTTCTTGTTTGTTTGTTTCCTTAGGCCTCCTCTTATTTCTGCTGGGAATGGGAATCAACATTCACAGTGATCTCCTGCTGCGCCAGCTGAGGAAACCGGGGGAGATCACTTACAAGATTCCTCAAGGTATATTCTTATTCCTCATCTCCTTGGAGAAAGTAGGGCAGCAGGATAGACAAAGCTGTCTGACCGACTGATTTCACAGCAAGGCGACAGTAATCGTGGACATGCCAGTACCACACGGGTACTTGGTCCCGAAGCCCATCTGAGCTGCAGGGACTGGCAGGACCCAGCTGCAGAGGTCTGTGACAAGCATAATGAGTATCTGAAAAGCATGGGCTACAAAGAGAGGTTTTAGGAAGTGGGATGGGTCATACAGAGAAATGGAAGTGGGTCATAGGGAGGGGATTTTAGCCTTGTAAGAGGCAGCTTCAAAGAGGGAAGTATCTTTCTCCGTGCCCAGGGAGGAGCAGCAGTGGACTTCTTACACTGCAAAAGGAGATTCAACTTGTAAACTTTAGGGGGAAATAATTTCCATCTCCTTTGAGGTAGAGCTTGATAAGGAAGGATGGTCACAGGCCAGAGTGGTGATCCAGGAAATGTATAGCTCTGTAGAGCAATATGGATGGCAATCCAGGAGTTTCCTGGCTTTGGTGTTCACTCCTTCTGCTGGCTTGTTACCAATGGTTATATCTACCCCCCTGACCCCCCCAAGAGTTTCTCACCTCCAGTACTTACCTGCCTTAGATGTTGTGACTAGCTAAGATGCAAACCTGAGATCTGGATTTCGCATTCTCCAATGATGGTGGAGTTGCAGAGCATTTTTTAGGGCCTGAAGCGAATTGACTAATGTTAATAATTTTTATTTAAATCTAGCAATGGACTTTCTTAAGTCCTTTTCTAAATGAAAAGAAATGATTATGAGAGTGCATGAAGCTGCTGGGTTAGAATAACTTTTGAATCTTGTACAAGATCCTCCTTGTAATTTGGCATGACTCCAGTGGCTTCAGAGCAGTGGTTTTAGGTTGCTGTTATGGGCTCTGAATAAGAAAGGTAGCATATTCCTTTCATTCCATGATGACTTTATGGGAAAGAACTTTCCATGTGCATGAGATGACTGTAAGAGTTACATATTTTTTCTTTTGATGCAGGAGGACTGTTCACCTATGTTTCTGGAGCCAACTACTTTGGAGAAATTGTGGAATGGTTTGGTTTTGCTATAGCAACCTGGTCCCTACCAGCCTTTGCCTTCGCCTTTTTTACTCTTTGCTGCATTGGGCCACGTGCTTATCACCATCACAGGTACCAAACTGTTTCTTGACATATGCTGCTGCTTGCTCTTGAAGTACAGTTTGCAAAATACCAGGGAGGGACAAAGGAACAGAGCCAGGATTCAAGATAGAATTGAAACTGATTATGATGCACAAGAAGTGTATCTGTGACTGGGTAGAAGTAAGGCAGTCTGCTGGAGCCCCCGTTGAGTCAAGTGAGCCTGAGAGTTATTTAATCCAACATGAGTACATCAGTGTTTCTGCCATGTTAAAGCCTCTTTCTACTGAGCCATGTAAATGTGAACCTTTCCTCAGGGTTCCCTTGCAACCTCTGCAATCCTTTGGAGCAGATACAGTCCCCTGCTCTGATTTCCAAAAGTTTCTACCTGAGGCCTGTCCGAACCTTAAAACAGTACTCTCAGCTTTCACTTAACTAAATAACCCAGAGCAAACACTTTTGGAATGCTTTTTTTGCAGAGTAACACCCAGAGGTTACAAAGCAAGGCAGTTTGGAGGAGTGTTGAGCTGGGTTGAAAGTGTGTGATTTCCTTGTACGTGTGCAGGTTCACTCTCTTGCTTGTTTTCTTTCAGGTACTATCTCAA
This sequence comes from Laterallus jamaicensis coturniculus, assembly GCA_022605575.1. Taxonomy (NCBI): domain Eukaryota; kingdom Metazoa; phylum Chordata; class Aves; order Gruiformes; family Rallidae; genus Laterallus; species Laterallus jamaicensis. Next base: position 41,918,552 of record JAKCOX010000001.1, read on the forward strand.
GACATTTACGGACTATCCAAAATCAAGGAAAGCCTTGATTCCTTTTGTTTTTTAATCACTGAAATACGGACTCTGTGTTCTGTTTTTACAGGGCTTTTTTGCAATTCCTAGTTTTAATGTTTAGGTATGACTATAATTAATTGTACCAACGATAACCTGGGGTTGTAACAGACAAGAAAGTCATTTGGAATGGAAGTTCTTGTTTTTAATTACAGGGGACATTGCAGATAGTTGTGGGTAAGGGACTCTCCAAATGACATGTTTGCTTGTCCCTGGAGTTCTACCTGTGGAAAATGGATATATAACTGCACTGACATCAGAGGGAAAAAAAGCATTGGCTAAAAACTGATGCAGAAAAGCAGAAAGTAAGCCCATGACTTCAGAAAAAGTCTTCAACGGCCACTCCAATTGATAGTACTTCTGCAGTTGCTTCTTCCTGCCTGCACACCATAGAACACGTGCCCTTGCTGTGCCGGCACTGCCCTTGGTGGTGTCACACTTTAAATGGGAGTAGAGGTCACCTTTGCCAGGAAAATAACTCAGCCCATTATTTTTCATCTAAAATCCAGCTTAGCTCCCAGAACCATAATGCAACAAGAGGATACTTGTGCTGGCACAAAGCTGGGAGCAGAGTGCCATGGCACAGAGGCGAGGTGAAGTGAAGTACACGGAGATGGGAGTATCTTAACCTGACTCTCACAAGCACAATGTCTGTGTTCCTTCCTTAAGCAATACTCTTCTCACCATCATGATAAATCTTCAGCCATCAGGGTTTATTTTTCCTAAATGTACTTTGTTAAAGCAATTGCACCTCCATTAGGAATTTTTTTTTCTCTCTTGCAAATCCAGAGCTCTTTTCAGAATAAAAATTTGTCCACTCAAAACCACTTGACTGTTATTCATAAAAAGACTTGATGTATGACAAAAATTATGACACAAATTACAACAAATGGAAAGCTCTGCCTTGAAGAAAATATTCTCCAACACTGGCAGTACATTTTGTCTAGAGAACATTTTCAGATACTGATATTAGGAAATGATACAGAGCTATTATTGAATTTTCACAAAAACACAGGATATCTCTTCTTAATTTCAGAATAAAGTTAGAAATTTTCCTCAAAATGTCATTAACCCCAATAGGAAGAAACATCCCCGTGGATGTTGATAGTTTTAGTTACCCTTCAGATCATGAAATTCTGCTAAGAATTATGCTGAGTAGCTGGGAAGAAAAAGACCAGACCTACTAAACATACTACCTGCTGCTGGAGTAACCTGATTGACTGTACACAATTTCCTCCACAACACAATAAAATTTACATAAAACACAGAGCTGTGCTAGCCTCTAACTTAACTGTTTGCAGAAACAAGTTTCTGTGATGTTGCTTACTGAGTCCTGTTCAAGCTGACTTCCTCCTTCTGGGCAACCCCTCTCTTCTTTGCTCATATTATTAATCTCAGTCACCATAGGGCAGCCAGCTGAGGCTGGGTCTCTTTGCACTAGTGCCTGTACAGTGCACGGGAGAGCTGGACCCTTTGCCACATGTAGGCACAGGTAAGGGAGGAACAAAGTAAGGCACAGGCAGAACTGTCAGTGCATGGGCTCTGAGATCCATATCGGCACCACAGACTTGTTTTCCTTTGCTTTCCTTATTCAGATCTTCCATGTGGAAACACACTGGGAAGGGTGCTGCTGGGTGGCAAGTCAGGGACAGAAAGGCTGGAGGCAAGGAGGATGCTGGGTGGGAGGGACTGGCCCCCAGGGAGGAGATGCTGAGCATGAGCAGCAGTGCTGTTCCCCAGAGCTCCCCACCTTAGCAGCCCCTCCTTGCACCCTTTTCCCCACAACGCCTCACAAGTAATGAGGGAGAAAATAGCCCAGGGCTGCCAGTGTTCCCAGCCTGTGTCTCCTCCAGCTATTTCTTAAGCTGGGGAGAGAACAGGGACCGAGCTCTGCCTCACCCTTTGGACCAGAACAGTGCTTGCACAGACTTCACTGTCCCCTCCAACCTACCCCTCCTGTCAGAACAGAACTATTCCCTGAATATTATGTCTGCCTTAATATTTGCACTAGAGGAACTGTTACTGGTGGTCCCAGGCCAAGATACTCACTGCAAGGAGCCAGGGATCAGGGTGGGAGAAACTGCTACTGGCCCAAGGTAGGAGGTGGCCTTTCTGCAGGCTGGGGACCCCCACAACATGGCACCCCTGTGCCAGCCAAGAACAGGGTGCCTTGAGGTGCTGGATGCCTTGCAGGAGCAGCTCTGTCCTCTCTGTTATGGGCTTTGGAAATGTGTGAAAAAAGGCTGCAGGCAAGAAAGGAGCACATCTTCCTTCTGCTCCCTCCATGGGATTTTTGGAGAGCAAGAGCGACACACATAGACTTTAACCCCCTACAAGCAACAACTACAGTTAATTGTGATGGAGAGGAGACACAAGTTGTCCCCATGTCAAGCTCTCTTGTGGGGCTGATGGCTGCTGGCCTTGCTGCAGGGACCCCAGGCTGACCCGCTGTGCATGGGGACAACACAAGGGCAGCACACCTGTGGGCACAATGCTCCTGAGAAATTTCTTTCAACATCCCTTATTTTTGTAAGGAAAACTATAAGAAAAAGGACAGCAGATATTTTCATGTCCCTCTTCCCAAGCAGTTTTTTTAACTTGATCTCCAGTCTGAGGCGAAGAGGCAGTTGTTTAAGCTGAGTTGTTTGTGCTTTGAAAGCAGTTGTTTAAGCTGAGCTATACAGCCTTTAAAATGCTTAACTGCATTGAGCTAAAAAGCTGTTTGAACACTTGTGCTGTGATTTACCTGGTGTTCAATTGTGACACCTCTTAGAGGAGACCAACGCAGTGCCATGCAGCAGACGCTATGTACACGTAGGATTTCAGAGCTGACTGTACAGTGTTTTGAAAAGCAGCACTTTTCTGGTTTTCTTTGCAATGTCCTTTGTTCAGCCCAAAGCAAACAGAAGTGTCTTTTGCTGGTAAGCATTTAAAATAATGGCTCATTTGCAATACTGTTTTTCTATTTGGCTTCCTCCCATCGTTCCCATTTTCATTAATTGATGAGGAGCATTTATGTTTGGGTGCTGTTTCCCTGGAGAAGGCCTTCCTCGGGACAGCAGAGTGTTGCTGTTCTGCTACAACAACCTCTCTTCCGTGGGGCTGACAGCCCAGCCCTCATCCCGGCTGGCAGCCTGCTGGGAAAATTAATCCTTTATCCTCAGGACTCTTGTTAATTTAATTATTTTTGTCTTGTTTGAGCAGTGTTTGCCAAAGCTGACTTTCTGTAAACATGTGCGATACCCCCACGGTAATACACAAACAGCTCAATTGTGCATCTGGCAGTTTCCTTCTGTGAAACATGTTCTCTGCACTTAAGTGATCCCACAGACCACTTACTGGTATCAGAATTTAGCTATCTAATCTCTTCAGACAACTGAAAGCAGGACTAAACGCTGTTCCCTGAGAGGCAAAGAGGAGAACAATGGCACTTGCCAGCCCTCATTCCCATCTCCATATGCCACACACGCTTTAGCTTTCGCCTGGCTTTAGAGGCCACGCTTCAGATGACATGTCACTCAATAGCAAACCCACTCCAGGCAACGTAGGGCATGTGCAGCTATTGTTTTAAAGTACATATTTTCCATAATATGTTTACACAAATGGCAAAAAGCGCCACGATTTCAGCCTGAGTGACCATCTTTAGTAAAAGCACTTGTTTGGGAGCTGTCCTCCTGCTCCCACTACTCTCCTGCAACACAAAGCCTCTTGCGCTGAGGCAGAAGCTCTGTTTCTGTAGAAATACAAATCATGGTGTTCCTCAGAAGTGCTGAGGAACTCCTCCTAGGTAGTAGGGTGCTCTTATGGCTTGGGCTCAAGAATATCTGGTTTGTACTTTTGCCAGAGTCACTGATTGACTGATGAACTTCAACAAATTACTCACCATTTTGGGGTTTTTTTTGGTCCTTTCTAGTTCTTGTCTCTGGAAATGGTCTTGAAGGCCAGAGCTTTGTTTTCATGGTACTTGGCAAAGCAGTGCCAAACTCAGGTGAGGCCTGTATATACCGGCATTAACACAGATAGGCTACAGCCTGGTGCACGTTATTGGGACACAGAGTTATTATAACACTGCAAATTATTCTAAAGACATATAAGACATCCAAATGCAGTGAAATGCACCTTGAGATTATTTATGTGATTTTTCATCACAGAAGAAGGTTACTACATGTCACCCACTGAATCTTAGGGTCGTTTGCTGATAGCAGGGGGATTGCCTGCCTGTATTTGATTCACTTGTCAAAATTAATAAAATCCTTAATGCAAATCACTATGGGGTGTCAATTAAATCCAAGCATAGCCCTGGAAGCCTCATATCCTCTCTTCTGCTTCTGGGGTCCTCCTGAGCCAATCTAATTTCTCCAAGCAGGCTTTTCTAGAGACGCCTCCTCTCAAACCCAAATACTGCTGTCATAGAACCACAGAATCGTAGAGTATCCTCATTTGGAAGGGACCCATAAGGATCATAGAGTCCAATTTCAGGTGATAGTAAAGTCTAATTCCAAAAGTACCCAAAAGTCAACAGATTTCTGTCCATTCTAAAAAATGGGGAAGCCACTGAATAAGAAGATGCCAATATTGCATGAGTAATGTGATCTAGGAAACACAAACATCTGATACTAATTTAGGGCCAGGGCCTACTGATTCCTCATGAGTAGTACCATACTCTGTGAGTAAAGGCATTGATGGCCACTGAGCTGCTCAAGAATATGCCATTATTCACTACAAGCAGAGGTAAGGAGTTTGATCTCTGTGGGAGCAAAGTTGGTGGGCAGACATCAAAAAAGTGCTGAATGGTGACACGTGGAAAAGTGAAGAGTGATGTTCAGGTCTGGTTCTGGTTTATGTTACCACAAGTTAAATTGCCTTTCCAATGAACCTGTCTTTAGCACTGTAAGTCTAAAGGGACAAAAAAAAAAAAAAAAAGACAGCTTTCAGAAGCTCATTTAGTTCCTTTGCATTTGGGAGGAGTGGCTGACACGCAGGAACACTGCGCTGCCATTGAGCGAGACCTGGACAGGCTGGAGAGCTGGGCAGGGAGAAATCTAATGAAATTCAACAAAAGCAAGTGTAAAGTCTTGCACCTGGGGAGGAATAACCGACTGTATCAGTACAGGCTGGGGGATGACTTGTTGGAGAAGAGCTCTATGGAGAAGGACCTGGGGGTCCTGGTTGATGACAGGTTGGCTATGAGCCAGCAGTATGCCCTGGTGGCCAAGAGAGCCAATGGGATCCTGGGATGCATCAGGAAGAGTGTGTCCAGCAGGTCGAAGGAAGTGATCCTTCCCCTCTACTCCGCGTTGCTCAGGCCCCACCTGGAATACTGTGTCCAGTTCTGGGCTCCCTGGTATAGAAAAGACAGGGACCTTCTGGAGAGAGTCCAGAGAAGGGCGACAAAGTTGATTAGGGGTCTGGAACATCTCCCCTATGAGGAAAGGCTGAGTGAGCTGGGTCTGTTCAGCCTGGAAAAAAGAAGACTTAGGGGGGACCTAATTAGTGTTTACAAGTATCTTAGACATGGGTGGCAGGGGGAATTGGCCAGCCCCTTTTCAGTGGTCAGTGGGGACAGGACTAGGGGCAATGGCTGTAAGCTGGAGCACAGGAAGTTCCGCACCAACATGCGGAAGAACTTTTTCACAGTGAGGGTGACGGAGCAGTGGAATAGGCTGCCCAGGGAGGTGGTGGAGTCTCCTTCTCTGGAGATATTCAAGTCTCGTCTGGACGCCTATCTATGTAATATGAGCTGGGGAGCTGCTTTGGCAGGGGGGTTGGACCCGATGATCTCTTGAGGTCCCTTCCAACCCCTAAGATTCTGTGATTCTGTGATTCTGTGAAAGAGAGCAGACTGCAATGTTCAGAATGATCCCACCACCATGCCTTTCAGCCAGGAGCTGGGGCCTCCCCCAGACCTCACCAGAGTCAGTAGAGACATTATTTCCTCCAGGCAGTGATTCATAACACCCAAGCCGGAAGCCTACAGTCCCACGTAGGACATAGGGATGCTAGAAACAGAATCACAGTTAGAGAATGATAGGACTGAGTTCTGCTTGGGCACTGTGACCTCCTGAGTTACCTTACTTGAATCACAGAATGTAGAATCATGTCCTGAGTTGGAAGGGATCCATACAGATCATCCAGTACAACTCCTGGCTCCACACAGGGCCAGCCAAGTCAGAGCATGGGACTGAGGGCATCGTCCAGACGCTTCTTGACCTCAGTCCAGCTCGGTGCTGTGACCACTTCCCTGGGGAGCCTGTTCCAGTGCCCAACCACCCTCTCAGTAAAAAGCCTCTTCCTAACACCCAACCTAAACCTCCCCATTGCAGCCTCATGCTATTCCCTTCGGTTCTGTCACTGGTCACCAAGACTTGTCATAGCAGCTCCAGCCTCACAGGCAGCTGCCAGGTTGCTTTCCAGTCTACTTTTCCCAGGTTTGCCACGTAAGATTACACATAATACTGTCACAGCCACCCTCCCCTACTATACCAAACATACCAGGTCTGTTCAGGCTGAATTTTTTTCACTCTGGAGTGTTGCGGCCCCTATATGCAAAGGCCCTTCACTGTATGGGGATGTGTTGCATTTTTACACTGCATGGTAAAACACGAGGAGGCTGTTGAGGGGTTCATTTTAATGGGTTCATGGCAGCCTTGCTTGCGCCTGAACCAAGTCTGGGTTGCGTGCATTTCCCCTGCCTGGCAGAGTGGTGAGGGTGGGAGCAGCTCCACAAGACCCCTGTGCCCTACACCCCCTCCAAGCCCACCAGCCCTCCAGAGCTGCCCATGGGCTGCCCCTGCCCTCAAGGTGCTTGGTATCAAGCTTCTGAATGGCCCTCATCCTGAACTTCCTCATCCTCCCTAATAGGGGACTGCCTCAGTTTGGGATGTTACAACAAAGCCAAGCCCTCCTCACCCAGCATGGCCAGGTACACGTGCACAGCCCTGAGTGAATCTGTTTTCTCTGATGGGAGCTCCTGAAATTACTCCCATCTCCTTGGCAAGAGAGCAGCTCATAAAGGATTTGGAAATCTGCCGCTGCCAAAATAGTATCTCTGCCATTTGACCAGAAAATCTGTGTTTCAAATCTCTGCAGGAACAGAAAACCTGTCCTTTCACCAATTACAAACTTGGAAAGCATTCAAGTAGAGGAACCCAAGAGGATGCTGTTCAGAGTGGATTTCTAGAGATGTGGGAAGCTGGCTCCAGCAGGCCTACAGACAATTTTTAAATGCCAGCAAATACCACTCTTGGGATAAGAAGCTGGTTTGGAGGAATTAAAATACATTTGCCTCAGTGGAGCTGTCTGATCTAAATCCTCTTCTCTCTGCTGGGAATTTAGAACTGGCTCTCTGGTGGTACATAGGAAAATGTGGATTTCAGCACACTAATCCTGCCTGCTGCGCAGCAGGATGAAACCCTACCCTGGCGTGTCCTGGCAGCCTAGCACACTGAGAAATGTTTCTGGGGTGTTAACTGAGCTATGTCAGGCAGTCCTCTTACATGCGATGCGACTTGGGCTTCACAGCCAGTGAGCTGGAGCCTGAGCCCAAGCAGCGACCCGCAGCGCCGCCGACAAAGCCACCCACGACAAAGCGCAGTGACTGTCCCGACACTGAGGGACACCCTGGAGCTGTGCTCACAGCACTGCTCTGAACTCAGGCTCGGGAAGTGGAGCTTTGCAGCACCTCAAATGGTGAAATTCTCCCTGACTTGAGCGAGGCTCTGGTCTCACCCGCCTTTTCCCGCTTCAGATATATAGGTGGCCCCTAGCCAGTGATTTTCAGCGCTGTTCCTACCCAGCATCCAGCCGTGTGTTAGCAACTCAGGGAAGCTTCTTTTCATAAAGCAATATTGCTGTTTTCCCATTTCTGACTGAGACACCCTTTCACAGGTATTTTCAGCATTACCTCTCTGGTCCATGTCTTGGGCTCTCAAATACATTACCTACAAAGATGATGAAGGGCCTGGAGCATCTCCCCTACCAGGAAAGGCTGAGTGAACTGGAGCTGTTCATCCTTGAGATAAGAAGACTGAGAGGGGATCTGATCAATGTTTATAAATATCTGAAGTGTGGGAGACAAAGGGAAATGGCCAGCCTGTTTTCAGTGGTCTGTGGGGACAGGACAAGGGACAATGGCCACAAGTTGGAGCACAGGAAGTTCCACACCAATATGCAGAAGAACTTCACAGTGAGGGTGACAGAGCCCTGTGACAGGCTGCCCAGAGGGGTTGTGGAATCGCCTTCTCTGGAGATATTCAAGACCCATCTGGATGCCTATCCGTGTGATCTGCTCTAGGGAACCTGCTTTGGCAGGGGGGTTGGACTCGATCTCTGGAGGTCCCTTCCAACCCCTAAAATTCTGTGAATCTGTGACATGGGAGATTAGAATGGACTGGGTTTGTATCCCTACACCTCTCCCTTTCATTATCAGAGTAACGTGAGGTCTAGTTTAGCCACCAGCTTAACCAGGGACTGTCACTCTTGCAGCCTAGCTGAGACTATCTGCCCTTCTGGCACATTTCATTAATGTAACAGCTTGCACTGGTTTTCTCTTGTTCTCATGTTCATGTTGAAGAACAATCAACATGGAGTTTTCTCTCCTTCAATACCTGCCAAGGTTTCTGACATGTTCTGGAAGTGTGATGTGGTGTCTGGGGCTGTGACAGCAAGTCCAGCATCATCCTTCAGACCCTAACTGAGCTGTCAGTCCCTGAGCTGTGGCTTGGCTCTGTGAGGTCGATGTCCTGTCATTTCTTGCCAGCTCTATTGGGCATTTCCTCTGCTGCCTTACAAATGGATCTCAGCAGTTATCCTCCTTTTGGAGGCTCTCTGGGATGCTGAAGTTGAGATTTGCCCACCCTGGGAGATGCAAGGCTGTACCCTGCACAATTCCGCTGTGCACCTGCCTACACCTTCTGGCCAAACCCTCAGTGTTTCCTCAGGTTTTCTAGCTGTGAGCACATCTTGTCTGAGGTCTGCTGACATTATGTCACTGCTGCTGCTCAAAGGGCATGATGAGCTCTTTGCCAGCCCCAGCCATCTCTGCTCCCCTGAGTGAAGCAGGAACTGGGAATTCCATAAACTGGAATTTCAGTAAATCATAGGAATGGTTCTGATTATGCCAGATTTCCTGGGCATTTAGTGTTTTCCAGAAAGGGAAAGATCTTCATCTCAGCAACAGGCATCCTGCTGGAGGGTTGCAAGCATCACAGAATCATGTGAAGCATGTGACAGTTTCTAATGAGAGCACTACACTTCTCTGCCCAACACACTTTTTTTCGGGGCTTTCTGCTGTGCTAGAACTCTGAGAGGAAGAACAGTCAAGGAGGGATGACTCATGGACATGCTGGAGACTGTGTGATGACTCAGAGGTGGATCTGGCTCACCAGCCCGCTGCAGCCTTGTATCAGAGGGCTGCTATGGTTGACTCAGGCAGTGGTGGGGCTGAAGAGGCTCTTGTAACACCCTCCTCACTAGCAACCCCAACAAAGGACACAGTGACTTCTTCTTGGCATCTTTTAGCATATTCTGTGCCAAAAAATGTGCCCAATGTTCACCCGCTTCCATCTGACTTAAATCTTCCTGGAACATGAGTGACCAGGCTTAGTCACAGGATTGCAGGCAAGGGTTCAGCCTCTGCCTTTATGTGATAGCAGCAAAGCCTGCTGCAAATGCCTGCCTGGACCCATCTGACAACTATATTTACCTTGCCTGACATCTGTATCACACTGGGGACTCATCATAGCCCTGTGGTTGATCAATGCACCATGGTGACCACCCATAACACCTGCTCAAGGGATCTGTGTGGGACTGAGAAGGATCTGCTGTGGAAGTTTTGTCCAGCCTGGAAAACTGCTTAGCTCTAACAGATGATCCTTGCAAGAAGCAGCTTTAGGTCCCACCCTCCGGCCAGAGATCTCTCTCATAGGGAAGCTGTTGCAAGAGCCAGGTGCATGCAATGCCCTCCCTGTCCTGCCAGAGACAGTCATTCTGTATGAAAATCTGTTGTGCAGCTGCTATCATGGGAAATGACAGGAAGGGCCAAGGAACGTATTCAGAAGAGCTCAAAGAGTAAAGAGGTCACCTTCACCTGCAAAAAACCCTGCAAAACATACAAGACAGGACATGGACTTTTTTCCCTCACCCCCTTTCTGGAATTGAGGAAGTCAGAAGAAGCAATGATACAATATCCTGAGCGGAAATGGTGAAAGCAAAGGTGTTTTGGGACTGTTCCTCTCTGTGAAGCAAGGACTGAAGGCGGCAGGCAGCTGGAGGAGCAGCTCATCAATAACACGTCACTTGAGTTGGGCTGAGTGCTGTTGGGTTGAGTTGAACCAAACCTTGGTCTTCATGCTGGATTTGAAACGCTTTGGCATTGTCTTTTATGTATCTTCACTGGAAGAATTTCTCAATCACAGCAAGGTGTGTTTTGGTGATGTCTTTGCCCCTCAGTCTGAGTTGTCGTCCACAGTCTCACTTCCTAACGACTGTGACGTTGCAATTGCTTGATGCAGAGTGTTGCCATGTTACTAGTTTCTCAGAGCATTACAAGTTTCTAACCTCTCATTGAAATGCTTCAAGGGAAACATGATTATTGTTTTATCCCTATAGCCATAAACACCAGGTGCTGCGGAAGTTTCACTACAAACAGCCTAAAATCCCACTTATTTCAGTACAGTTACCATGGCTAGTTTGTACTTCTCCATTTGAGAACAAATTCACACATGTAGGGAATGAACTATTTTCAGGTAACATTGCTTTTATTTTTCCCATGAATGACTATTATTTTTACTTGCACTGGCAGTTGTTAATAATGCAGGATGGGAAAGGAGACGAACACGTGTCTGTATCAGCTGTTGTTTCCCTCTTACCCAAAAAGCACGAAGAAATTGTTGGCAGTCATTGCAAAAAGATGTTCTTTCTTTCTCTTCAAGAACAAGAATCACAGCTGTTGCCTCTGGCAAGGGTAATTTTGGCCCTACTGATGCTCATCCCACACAGAATTTTATAAGAGACCAACAAAAAAAACCCAAACGAGGGTAAAACTTGTGCAACAAATCCACTTCATTTCTCATGGTTGGCACCCAAATAAGAAAGAAGAATAATGTGGCCACAGGAAAATGTAATGGCCTTGAAACCAGACCTGTCCCTTTCACCAACACAGGAGGAAAGGCAGCAGCAGCAGAAATTATCACCACTTGTCACTCAGCGGGGCACTGCCTCAGATTTCCTACAAGTCCTTTTCTGCTGTTGTATCAACAACTGTGCTCCTCCTCCCTCTTGGCAGCAAGCTGCTGTCTTGGTAGAAACTGTATGAATTTGCTCTACATTGAGCCATGAGCAAAAGCCTGCCTTGGGACAACTAAACGGCAAGTCAGGGCTCCCCTGCTCTGCTCTCCGCTGACAGCAGACACTTGCAAGCTCTGGCTGGTTCAGAAATACGATGTGTCCCTACCTGAGATGATGAAGTAGATGGAAACACATCAATTTGGTGGTGTACACAGCCTTTTCTTGTAAGTGTTCAGTGTCATGGCCACAGGGTCACCCGTATTGTCACCGTGGCCACAGTTGTCTCAGGGCAGACTCTGTCAAGGCAACATGGGTAGTACAGCAGCTAGCAACCTGTCTAGCTCCAGCCCTACAGGGCAGCTAAACGTCTGCTGAGCAAAATGAATCCCTATTACTATGTGTCACAGGGAAAAAAAATAAATTGCCTTTTCAGTACAGGCAGTTCTGATTTTTCTTCATTTTTAGCAGCCAAGCTGCTCAATTCCCTTCTTGAGCATTGCCCCTGATTTCCCTCAGCTGGCTGTGGGATTTGAACATTGTATGTAACCTCCACAGTTCAGTTCCTTGTTCTCCACCCTTTTCATTCCGAGGACCTCACCTTTGTCCCTCTGTCCATCTCACTAGTACATTGCCCTATATCCTAATACTGTCCGAAACAGATTTCAATCTGAGGTGAAATAATTTGGATCAGTTCCTTGCAAAAGAGTCTTAACAGAGTATTAAGCATTAAGCTAGTATTAAGGACTTTGAATTCCCTTATTAAAAATACTGTGGGTTAGCCACAACAGAAATGTTAAGTACGTAACTCCAAGTGCATGCACAGGGATCAAGTGCACCATCAGTCTCCAGGATTGTTTCTTGAGTTACAACAGTACTTTTTTTTCTTTTCCTGGCAGACAGAGTTAGAAGTGATTTCTAGACCTAATCTAGGGAGCTGGTGTTGACTAATAAAGCAGAAAGTGCAGAGCAGCTAGAATCTATCCTGTATGCAAGGAGCTAAAATAATTTATAACACTTTGAGACAAACCACATTCACTCAGAAGGGCATGGGGCTAGGAAGGAGTCGTCCTGCTCCCATGGTTTCATTCCAGCTGGATCGAGAGGTGCTCAGCTAGCACAGATACTATGGCAGTATAATTTGTCATTCGACCAAAAGTCACGATCTTGATGCAGAAATGAGTAGGTAAAATCCATTGGTTCACTCTAAAGCAGACAGAGTGATTAGAATGCTGAATTAGCCTCTTACAGCGTGAAAAACCTATACATCTATATTCTCCAAAGCCAGGGACAAGTCACAGTCATTATTTTTAGGTAGAATTCCCTGTTGAATCAAGGGCGAGTGGGGACTAGAAGTCAATGGTGCCACCTGGTCCTTCGGCAGGTCCTTGTACACTGTTAGTTTTGCAAAATTTGAGGACAGTGGTGTTAATCATCCAGCACCAGCAGCTGCTGCTGGAGCTATTCCTCGGCTGCAGTGCTGCTCAACCAGGGACCAGCAGTTCCTCCAAAGTATATTTAATTTAGCAGTGCAATTTTTTAAGCCTATTTCCTAAGAGGCAGCAGCCAGCGGTTTGAATAAACACACAGATCCACCTGCTCCCTGCTCTGAAGCAGGTCTACTCAAACAAGTGATGGCCGGAACTAGGATACCTGGCGGATGTTTCTGGCTCAGCATTTGATCTGTTGCATGGATTTTGGCAAGGTGTTTCTCATTATAGCTGCTTCCCTTCCAGTTTGTCAAGCTGTGAATACTTTGTGAGACGGGCCGAGTATAATCCTGTCTTTATATGAAACCTAATGAAATGGGACTCCGGTCTCAGCCACTGCATCTAGACCAAACTTGTCAAACTTAGGGTTTTTTTTTTTTAGCTAGGTACATTAAAAAACCCAGAAGGGCTGATCAGCCTGTCAGCCAGCAGCGGCAGAGCACACTGAAATCACTGGGAGACTGTGAAGAAGTCTGTGATGTCCTCCAGGACTACAGGACAAGTCACCTTGTGAAGCCAGGCAAAGCTTGCTTTCAGTGAGGCCCCCCCACCAGAGTTCTCTCACTGACTGGTGCTGGTTTGTAAGAGAAAGCTTGCAGTTTGCTCACACTCAACTGGTGATGTGTCTCACACGACATATGCACTGGCTTTTCTTCCTTGTTATGGAAATCCCTGCTAGCATTTTAAGTGTCCAGTCCTTTTCCAAATCCTTTCAATTCCTCCACAGGAGGAATGTAAATACCATGTAGTTGCATCAGGGTGCCAGGCACGGTGCTGCAGCGTGGCTGGTCCCATGCAGATGTGCTGCATGCAGTGGAACCCAGGAGGAGGAGCTGGTTCTGCTGGTGGCACTGTTAGACAGGAGGCAGCACCCTGACCTGCGCCCGTGTTGAGTTAGTGAAACAATTCCTGTATTCACCCACTATTTGAGGCATAGAGTGCAAGGAGAGAGAAAAGAAGCAAGAAAATAAATTACTTGTCAGGATTTTTTTCAAGGAACCTCATGTTTTTTTGCACTGGCTGATGCTGAAGGCCATACAACCTGTGGCAGAAACATACTGAAAATACTGAATATACCTGTTTGTTTCCTCATCGAAAAGAAATATTTTTGTACAATCATCAAAGGAACTGAAATATAAGGTGGCAAACTCATTTTAAATGCTCCTTGTAGGACACCAGCATCCATTTTATCCCCCCAAATCGCACTGACTTCTTTAATTAGCATGATACAAGCTGCCAGTGTAGTTTCTAGAGGAGATGGGGAAATGACGCAGCTGATTCCTGCCTCAGGTGATGTGTTTGAACTGAGCTGTGCTACATACAAGCTGGGGGTCCCTGTCAGGGAACAGACCTCTCCCCAGAAAGCCCCTGGGAGCCCCTGGCAAAAAAGTCTGATGAGATCAGGTAGTGCCAGTGTTGGGAGCTGCCCCAGCAGCTCCAGGGATGTGATCCCAGCACAAAGCCATGCATGCAGGCAGGCAGGGGCAACCAGGCCGGAGGGTGAAGGCCTGGGACGAATCTCCACAGCCTCCCTCAGAGTCATGCTGGGCATTGCCCGGTGCTGGAGGTGGCCTGGGGGGACCCTCAGGCTGGTGGCACTCAGTTTATTTCCACTATGCCACTTCCAGAAAAATATTTTCTAGGTTTGAAATGGTGGAGTGGGAGAAGCCAAAAGGACTATTCATTCACAGTGGATCTTTGTTCCAACAGCTAATGAGCAGATTCAGCATATTGAGTGATGTCTCCTCCACTGTATTGCTCGGCCCAGAGGTCACAGTGGCTCTTTCAAGGGCAGCAGCTTTGTGTTAGCTGTCTCTGTACGCAAAAGGACGGATAACATTTATTTTTCAGTCCTTGTGGGTCAAATCCAACAAGGTGCTGATCACTTTCTGCAAGATGACAAGCATCCAGTGACGAATGAGGTGTCTTAGCACCTCTCAGGAGGTGATCAGCATCTGGCAGGATAAAAGGCTGCAGGGCTGAGCTACCCAGGCAGCCCACAGAGCAATAAATTAGACATCTCAGTTGCTGTGCTGACAAATGTTTTAGTTCCTTACACTCAGCAGTGCTTCTCACACAGCTGGGCACATTGACATTAAACCTTTCCTGCCCAGGGAAATGACTCTCTCAAATGTGTTTCAAGAGCCTGTCTGTTGCAGATGGTTTGAGAAAACACAGCTATCCTGCACTCCCCTGCACACAGCCACAAGGAGCATCTATAATTTGCTTTGTCTGCTTAGAGAGGAACCACTCAATACTGCACTTGACTTAAAAATCTGTCCTTAACAGTCATTTCAACATATATGATCACATTCCCTATGAAGAGAAGCCAGTCTGACTCCTTTTTCTTCTGCAGTTTGTAGTTTCTGACATTTGGGTTTTTCGCTACCTGAGTTTGGATTTGATTACCTCCAAGTTTTCTGGTTTGCACCTTTTGGTATTTTGGCATAAGGTCACAGGTGGATACTATAGCTACCAAAGAAAACGACTCATACCAACAATCTCAAATCTCCCTTCCCAGCTCAAGCTGTGTTCAGTTAGGGCACTCCAGATTGGAATGTGGTATAAGCCACCTTATACATTCAGTATTTGCACAGTGAAAATGAACTGTAGTCAGCAAAGTCATTTTGGTGCCAATGACACACAGCCCTTAATTATTAAAATGTTTTTATTTTAGACCTCAGAAAGCATCTGCAGGCTAGTTTGCCACAGAGCAACCCACTTCTTGGTTCCAGGGCACGGCCTATTGCTGCTGTGCTGCATAAAGTGAGTTCAAAAATCCCTCTGCACCAGAAAACATAGGGAAATTGTATTTCAGAGTTAGCTTTTAAGACAGTAATCTTTAGGATTTTTTTTTCTTCTCTAAATATGCAAATTCATTATTCTTTGTTTCAATATGAAAGGTGATAGGAGATTGTCAGAGCCGTAAGAGAGAGCAGAAATGCAACCTCAGAGCTGGATAAATTCTCTATTTCATGGGAAAAGCTCTACTTTGGACTAATGAGCATTGAGATTTATCAGCCAAACTGTAGGCATAAAACCCATTGCACTCGAACAGTACGATTAGTTCAGCCACACTGCACACGTGCTATGCAGGAACCACTACTCCTTTCCTACATAAAGGAATACCTGTTGCTTACACCATCATGCACAAACCTCAGCTTTCTCAAGACGTGCAATGCAGATCAAGTGCTACAGCTGGAATGTGAACTTTGTTGACTGGTGGGTACTTTTGTTGGACAATGAGGGACATCAGTTATCAAAGAAGGTGGACAAGTGAAATGTTGCTGGAGAAACTGGGAATTTCTTGTGCAGTCAACTAACAAGAAAATTAGAGGAAAAACACTGCCTTCTGTGAATTAACTGCTGTAAGGTACATCCCCCTGAGCACAGCTTTATTGTGTTTGTTTTGATATGTTGGTCATTTTAAACACACTGAAGCAACCACCTACTTTACATGCATGAACCTAAAAAGAAACATAAAAGGAAGGGTCAACGAAGTGGGCCATGAACTTCCCTATAAGGAACTGCAAGATACACTTAGAGACTCCTGCGTCTGGTGAGTTCTTTTGCCTTTCATTGCATGATCAGTATAGATAATTGGAAGGTCTCAGAGCAGTCTCACAAGCACAACATATGGGAGAAGCTCGCTTTAAGGAGATTTAATTGGCTATGCACTAAAGAAGGAGTAGCAGCAATAGCAGCTTCCTAAACCCTGATGAACAAAACGATTCCTCCCATCAGTCAATAGCTAGCTAAAAGTAAAGCACATTTCCCTGCCATTTGTCTAGGTCCCCTCTAATGTTAGAGGGAAACCCAGGCTCCCCAGAGGGACATTCATGCTGACCCACCCTCTCCTGCGATGGGACTAATGTCTCATGAAGTGCATACCTTTTCCTCCAGCTACAGAGGGAGACCAGATGACTTTAATTTGTTGGCAGTGGTGGGTGCACTCGGTGGGCGGGTGTAAAGTCCGGGCACTGCAGGGTTGTTAGGTGAAGGAAATGTGACTTGTGGATCAGTCAGCTCAGTAAAAACAGTCTTTGGGGCACACTTAGACTAGATATTCTTCTTTCATACAGCTAAAGTTAGATGAGATAAATCTTGTCATAATGACTAGTTTCTAGAAGCAATCATCTCCCTTGAAGGTACATCTGTATTCCTTCTCAGCTTTGGTATTGACATTACACTATTAACTTGGGGCTAACATGAGGGTTATTGCATTGTGAAGAAATGCATGTACTTGAGGAGAAAAAAACTGCTTATGTGGGCATTGTAAAATAACAGAAATTCCCCCTTTCCTCACTTGGAAGTGACTGGGTTTTGTAGATTTTATGTAGATGACATGATGCCTCTACATTATTAAATGAAAATCCTGAAGACGTTAGTCAAGCTACTAATTTTACTTAAAGATTCCCCTGTAGCCAGACTTTGCAGCATTTGCCTTCGATCTTCTGCTCAGTTTAGGAACACATGCCTGCAAACTAAGAGTTAGAGCAATGACAGGTCTTTTCAGCACCACAGTTCACACCAAACCTGCTACAGTACTTCCCCAGTTGCAATGCGTGGCGACAGAGGATCAGATCCAGAAAGCACCTTCCTGTCCCAGCTTGATTTCAGGACAGAAAGTCCACATTGTAAATCAGCAAGAGGAAGATGTCTAGGCTTCAAACAATTACCCCCCACTGGAAAAAAAGAAGGGGGGGGGGGGAGGGGAGGGAAGAAGAAAAAAAAGAACAAAGCTTTCTCATATATAACTTTGTAATGCATACAATGCAGAGCTGGGAGTAGTTCTGACAATCAATCTGTAACTTCTCTTCAGATGTGATGGTCCAAGATGTGACCAATATACATGTGCTGCTCAAGAAAGCATGTTTCAAGGTCTCCTAAAGGTCTTTTTTTCTCCTTGAACTGAAATGCAGTCGCTTCTGACTCTTTTTTACTGGCCACAATACTCTTTAGCAACTGCAGTTCCAATCACCATTTAATTTTCTCTCTCTCTGGGAAATTCTGGAGTGGTTGTCTGTATATTAAATTATTACCGCTCTAGTGGAGAATAGAAGAGATCCCCTTATACTATTTTTGGTTCATTACGTTTCTAATTATTTCGGTTTTGATATTGAAAAGCACTGATTAATGCTTTGGATGTGTAGTATCAGTAATGCTCTACAATTCAATTAATACTATTTAAAAGGAAAAGAAAGAAAATATTTATTACAAATTAAATGTATAATAGAATTAAAGAGAATATTTAGAAAATCTTTAAGAGTAAAAAAAAATGCACAGAAGTAATTGCTAGTGTCATATAACCAGGCATTCTGAATCCAGAAAATGAAATTAAGATTAGTCTTTTAAAAACCATGAAGCAGACCAAATAAAAATATTCTCATTTGAAAAAATGCACAATGAAACCTCTCAAACAGCCCAAAGTCCCCTCTGTTGCATCTGAGGCATTTTAATATTTGGTTTTAAAGACACGGGGATATGTTTTCCAAATAGGTTCCTCCTATGTAATTACTCAAAGGTAGTGTTTAATTCTTGTTTTTAAACTTGTATCCTTGTAATTATGCATTTGGATAAGTATAAGCACATCTCTGAGCATCCTGTGTTTATAAGCAATCCTGTGCTTGAAAACAATTATTACACCTCTGCAGCAGCACCTTTTTTGCTTCACCTTTCCATCCCTGATAGATGCTTACAGTCTGAACTTCATTTTAACCCAGGCCTTTCTTCACCTGAGGATTTGCTCAATTTTGGTATGGCTTACCAAAAACTTCAGACTGTGAGCGCCAACTAAGAGGCATTTGTAGAGGGTGCTACTCTATGCTTCCCCCACATCAGCACCCAGGTGCCTGTGGCCGTACGGCTGGCTCAGTGCTTAGGTCTCAGCAGCCCCATTTCAGAGCTGCTGTGCTGCCACGGCGCCGAATCCACTCGTTCCTCACCCTGCCCTAACAATCTGAGTCATCACTTGTTAACTAAGCTAAATTAGAACTCTGGCTTTCAAACATAGCTTGTCCACTAGGTTTTCAGTGACCTTAACTGCATGAAACCCGGTCACACCTTGTACACCAAGAAGCCTAATTTTTCCAGCTCAGTCCTGCCTGCCTTCCTTGGACAGGACCTCAATGATTTCTTCCCAAGTCTTGACTTTAGACCCCCCTGCACTGTCTCACATCCACATACCCTTCTCCAGTTCTTTGCTGGTGCCACAGAGCTCCCTTGTTGTTGTGCTCTCTCCCCTGCTTGCTCCTGGTTCCACTTTCTCTCATGTCCTTAATTCCCCTCACTCTCATGTTCTCTCTTTAATTGCTCCCTTTTCCCTGGTTCTTTGTCCGTTCAATAAATGCATCTGATAATCCTCTTATTGTTTAGCACCAACCCCCTCTGCCCACCCCAATAGCTACCCTTCGTATACTTCTCTTTCTTTTAACCAATGTACACCTCAAGTCTTCGCTTTGCAAGCTCAGTGAAAGCCTGTGGTTCTCCTCCTGTAGCTCCTTCTCCCTTGCCTGGCCTCAGCCAGCCCTGCTTTCGTGGGAGCCTTGAATGACCTTGTCCTAGGCAACTCCAGCTCTTCTCTATGTCTCCAATTGTCTGTCAGGCATTTGCCAGAAGTCATCTGAGCTTCTCTCTCTTAGAGATTACTCCCTCTGTCTTTCACAGCCCTACCCTGCCCTTGCCCTTCCCACACTCAACCAGCATGGGTTTTGGAGGTTCCTCTTTATTTCACTTACCAGAATAGAGTGTGTGTGGTACAAAGCTCTGTTCTAGTCCTCTTCTATGCCTTATCTCTGGGTAATCCTGACCACAAACATAAATTCAGATGCAGTGCTTTATTATGATCAGTTTCTCAAGGTGAGATTACCTGGACCAAATCTGGCTAATTCTACAGGAGTGTGGTGGTCTAGCCCTGGCTGGAGGCCAGACACCCACCAAAGTCAGTCTATCACTCCCCTTTTCAGCTGGACGGGGAGAAAATACATATTGAGAGATGACAAGCCTCCCCCCAGCAAATCTGCTCCAGTGTGAATCTCTCTCACTCATCTCTGTGTCTCTCTCCAAGGGCTGCAAGTGCTGGCAGGGGGTTGCTCCAATGTGGGTCACAGCATCTCCTGTATGTCTCCACCTGCTCCAGTGTGGAGCCTCTCCACGGGCTGCAGGTGGCAGCTCAGCCTTTTCCATGGGCTGCCGGGGGACACCCACTCCACCATGGGCTGCAGGGGCATCTTTCTCTCTGGAATGTGGGGGGCTTCCTCCCCCCATTCACTGGCTTTGGTGTCTGCAGAGTTTCTTACATCTTCTCACTCCCTTCTCTGTTGGCAAAATGCAGCTGCTTGCGGGTTTTTTCCTCCTAAATGTGATTCCCAGAGGCGCTGTGACCATCACAGCCTTGGTCAGCAATGGCTCTGGCCTTCAGTCAGTTGGTGTTTGCTCTTTGAGGCTTGCAGAGAGCTTCTAGCTGCTTCTTGCAGAAGCCACTCCTTCTCCACCAGAACACAACCATGCAAAACTATGACAAGGAGGTGTCAAAAGCAGGTCAGATCAACTGCACCCTGGAAAACCGTGTTCCCCTTTCCTACCAAAGAAGGGAGCCCAGCTGAGTAGTTCTGATGCTGATGACTGTACCACAGGTACTTAACAGTAGACAAGATGAATGCCAGACTATTTTTCCAAACACAGCTTTGCCTGCCCCTCTGATGCCTGCTCAGGTATGCCTTGCTGTCAGCTCAGGTCAGGCTCAGTTTAAATAGACCACTTCATCATGGTGCTCCTCAGTCACTGCTTAGAGCAATGTTCACATGTGCCTGTAACAGGGCAGTCATCTTTGGGCCAGACCTCCCGTTATGTCTTTATTCAGCCCATGTCTGAGTCTTGCAAGGTTTGTTCTCTACAAAATCTCTGCCACAAAGCCTTTCTGTTTCCATCCATACAGCTAAGATCCTCATCCAAGCTGTTACCACTTTGAGACATGCTTAATGCAGAAGTGCTTGTCCTGCCCTTAACAAATGCATCCTTGTCCCACACATGATCACACTGAATGCCTCAGTGAGGATGTGGCTCCAGACGGCCCTCTGGAGCTGCCATGCCTATCTTTGCATTTCTCCTCTAGTTCCCTACTGTCACATCAGATCAGAGATGCTTGTCCTCACTTTCAGGACCTTTCATAGTCCATCCCAGCTCTGCCTGTCTCATGCACAGCCTCTCAGGCATAAGAGTCAGCCCTGCCATCACACATCAACTGGTGCCATCACCTGTTTGGAGGGTTCTCATACAGAGCCCTGGGGGCTGTTCCTGTCCGGGATGTAGCTGCCTACATGCAGCTACAAAACGAACACATCTTCAAAGTTCACCTTTTCCTCACAAGAAAACCTTGACAAGGGTTAGGCTTCCTTTTGTGCCGGCAAGTACTGTCTCGCTGATGCCTCGCGCACAACCTCCAGGTAGGTCAGGAGCCAGGGTGCCCCATGCCACTTCATTGCCTGGCATGGTGGGCTCCTTGCCCATGGCCAGCACTCCAACATGCTACAAAATGATAGATCTAAAATGGCAAACAGCAGCCACCAAGTCACACTCAGCATTTGCATTATAATATAAAGAATGGCAGATGTAGTCTTAAGAGGCATGATGGTAATTTACAGATAATACATGCTGTTAATAGTGTTGGCAGCAATTGGACATATTTGTCACTGCTTTGATGATCCTGCCACTTCTTAGAAGCACTGTGAATGTGCTTGTTAATACCTGAAAATGTCTGTTTTAAAGTCAAAGAGATTTTTGACCATGTTACAATATACCTACTCAAAGGAATATGCATTGTACTTTTAACTTCATACCTACTTTCCTTTCAGTAACTAATGGGATAACCTTAGTTTTATGTTAACTGTGCTGGTTTTTTACATATGCATTCTCATTAAAAAATAAGAGGACAACTGCAGCTAAATGGCTACTCCTTTAAAATCCAGAGGGACTGGGACAGGCAAGCAGGCAGTTAGACAAGTCTGGAATATTGGCAGGGCCTTCCTCTCCTGGGAAAGAGGAGGTAGAGAAAGAGGTGGGTGTCTGCTAGTCATCTGTGAATAACATGCCTTAGATGAATTGCACAGACTGTGTTCTAGACTGTTCAGTGGAAATGTTTTATAGTGACGGTTTTTTCTTCAGAATTTCTTGAATTTTGTGTTGAATAAATGTGTGTCCTTAAAGAAACTGAAACAGGGAGTCCTTGCTGTGATGGGAAACAAATTAGTCCTTACAGGAAGCTATTGTGCTGAAAGAGTATATGGCAATCTCAATTAGGATAACTTAGTGGTTTTACCTGGTTTGTTCTTTTTTTTTTCTTCCCAGTTCCCTTCTCTAAGCACGTATTACTGTGTTATGGGTTTAAAAAATTCATTGCAGTTTAGCGGCTTTGCTCCAAAATCACTATGGAAGTGATGGAGAGGTATGGAATGCAAGAACTGGCTTGTGTTCTGATTTTCACTCTTACCATTTGCAGGGTGTGCTGGTTTCAGCTGGGATTGAGTTAAGCTTCTGGGGGCTGTGTTTTGGATCTGTGCTGAAATCTGCATTGCTAACGCAGGGGTGTTTTCATTGCTGCTGAGCAGCGCTTATACAGAGCCAAGGCCTTAGCTGCTTCTCACGCCGCCCCACCAGTGAAGAGGCTGGGGGTGCATAAGAGCTGGGAGGGGGCACAGCCAGGACAGCTGACCCCAACTGACCAAAGGGATGTTCCATAACATATGATGTCATGCTCAGCATATAAAGCTGGGAGAAGAAGAAAGGGGGTGGACATTCGGAGTGATGGTGTTTGTATTCCCAAATGATTTTTATACGTGATGGAGCCCTAGGGATGGCTGAACAACTGCCTGCCCATGAGGAGCAGGGAATGAATTCCTTCTCTTGCTTTGCTTGTGTGTGTGGCTTTTGCTTTACCTGTTAAAGTCTGTCTTTATCTCAATGAACAGGTTTCGTCAAATTTTACCCTTCCAATTCTCTCCCCCCCCCAACTGAGAGTGGGGAGAGTGAGCAAGCAGCTGCATAGTGCTTAGTTGACCTCTGGGGTTAAACCACAACATCGTGTACTTTAGGACATGCATGTGGGTTTAGGAGAGAAAGGCAGGTATTAAACTGCTAGAGAGACACTTAATAGCTCATGTATTTTCTGCACAATTTGTAAATTGTAATGAAAATTACCTGGAATGTGATGTCCAATGAATCTCATTGTGGCTGGAGGGAAAATAATAGCATGAAAGTGAAAATTCTGTTAAAAAGCCAAAGACCCAAATGCTCTCCTTTTGTTTTTAAAACTGAAAACGTAAGACTCAGTTCCATAGTTTAAACTGAGGGGTGAAAAGAAATGGTGCTGGAGACACTACTGTAAGTTCAGTGAGCTTTACTTGTGACAAAAACAAAACATTCATGTAAAAAGCATTAGGTGGCTGCCATTTAAGCCTGTTAGTGACTTTATTACGCTCTCGTGAAGGTGGGGTGGCTAATGGGTTTCTTTTATTTAAGGTAAGTACAAAAGAAATTTGTGTTCTTTTGGTAGCTGAAATGAGTACCATATTCTGAACAGGTATGTGCAGACTGATCAAAAACTGTCTTCTGCCTGGTAGTGGAAATTATAAAAAAGAATAAAATGCCTAGTTCTTGTCTAACTGGAGAAAAAGATGGAGACCTGTGGGCAGTCGGTAGGTGGAAAGGGGGTTGGAAATATCACCTGTCATCTAATTCGTGCTCAGTACAAGAACATGGGACTTCTCTCATTCTTTGTACCTAAACAGTGTTGCACAAGATACACATCAGTGTGTTATCATCATCTCATCCTAACTGAAACAGCAGACGGAACATCAAAAGTCATGAACTAGGGTTCAGTGAACAGTAGTTCACAAGTACAATGATACATCTCTCCTAATGTTGCTGGTGTTCTACCTCCAAGGGGCAAGGCCTGCAAAGATACGTATCTTGCCAAGGTAATGGTGACAAGCACCTTGTGCTGAAAGTAAATGGGGTCACAACTCAGCTTGGCAAATATATGCAAAGAACTGCCATAATGACAGGTGTAAAGAATAGTTTTCTACATACGTACACCTCCAGCTGCCATCTCTTCAGTGGTGAAGGCAGGCAATACTCATGGTTTCTATTTGTAAACAAATTATTATTTATGCTGCCATATGGATACTTTTTAAGTCTAAAATTTCCTCTAATATCTAGAGATAAACTATCTTAAGTATTTTAATTGGCAGTATTATTTAATTAAAGTCTAGCTGTGCTTCTACTTCCTTGCTGTTTAGATCCTTGCAGTTAAGTAGGCACAACTGTCACAGAGACCAGGAATAAAGCATGCCTGGAAACCTGGTTATCTACAAAATGTAGAAAGTCCTCTTCTCGTTGGCACTTAGCACATTTTATGACCAAATACTCCTGGCATAAAGCCTATTTGGACTGCTGATATGCATACAGAACCAGCACCTTTACAGACACCTCTCACACTGGTATGAAGCTTCAAGCTTCACTGAAATACAGTTACATCTTCTCCCAAGATTTCATTGACACAAGGTTCTAGTTGTTGATACAGCTGCACTGGCTAGCCTGTAATGAGGTGTAAAAACCCGCAAGCCAAGCCTGGAAGCAACTAGAGGAGTTTGACTTCCAGGCTAAGCTTCCAGGGAGCGGAGCCCTGTGGTGAGGGATGCTGCCCCTGCCAGCTGGGCCTTATACCTGGGGAGGGCTGAACTCCTCTGAAACCCATTTTCCGTAGCACCCAAGGGCCCTACAGAGGACAGGTGGCCCGGAGATGAGCGGGACACAGTGAGAAGGACATGTGTAGGCAGGGATGGCAACAGGAGGCCTGGCAGCCCCTGCGATGAGAGGGACACGTGAGCACTGCCGGCCTCAGCCGCCCATCTTGGTAGCTTCCCCCTTGGCAGGACGGGGCAGGCCCGGCGCCACCGGGTGAGATGCGGTGTGCCAGGAGCGGGCTCTGCAGGGCGTGCGGCTCTGCAGGGCGTGCGGCTCTGCAGGGCGGGCGGCTCTGCAGGGCGGGCGGCTCTGCAGGGCGGGCGGCTCTGCCGTGCCTTTCCTGGGGTCGCCCCTTCCCAGGCTCCCCGGCGGCTGGGGCGGTAAAGCAGGGCGTCTCCTACACCCTCCTATACCCCATTGAGAGGACAGCAGGGGAGGAACTACAGTTCCCGGCGTGCCCCGCGCGACGCCGGCCCGCTCCGGAAGCCGGTCGGGGCGGCGAGCGGAAGCAGCCGGCGGCGCGGCACGCTGGGACACATAGTCCGGAGTCGGCCGCCTCCCGGCGCCGTATCCCGCGGATTTGAAAATTCCCGCGGTGGCCGCGGCAGCTCTCGCGAGATCTCCTCCCCCCACCCCGCCCCCCGCGCGGCGGGCGAGCGAGCGAGGTGGGTGCTGCGCGCGGGGGGAGGGGAGCGGCGAGGCACGGGCCGGGCCGGGGCGCGCGCGTGCGGAGGAGTCGGGCCGAGCGCGGACCGGGGCGCGGCCGCCTGCGCGAGGACGTGCGCCGCGCGGCCGGGCGGGCGCGGGGCTGGCGGAGGCCGCCGTAACCGCTGCGGGAGATGCCGCCGCTTCCATCGGCACGTACCGGGGAGAAACGGGCAGGGGTGGGCGGACAGGAGGGAGCGGCGCGGGGAGAGAGAGGCGGAGGCGGCGGCCCCCGCTCTCCCGCCCGCTGCCGCCCGTACCACGATGTACCGGGCGCTCCCGAGGCGGCTAGGCCGGCTCCGCCGCCACTGGCGCAGCGCGCGGCTGGGGCCCTCTGCGGGCCCGGCCGCCGTTGCGCGGCCCCTTATGTAAGCGACCCATTGGGCCGCGGCCCCGTGCCCCGGCACGCGCGGCCCGGCCGCGGCGGGGAGGCGGGTCGGGACGGCCGGCGCCGCGGCCTGGGCAGCGCACATGGGAGGCGGCGGCGTGCGAGGCCCCGCAGCCGGGGGGAGGCCGTCAGAGGCTGGGGGGCGTGGGAGATGAGGCGGGTGCCGCCGGGAGCTTTCCGTCCTCCCCGGCCAGCCGGCGCAGGCTCCGGCCTTCGGCTCCTTCAGTCGCTTTTTGGAGGGTTTCTCTTCTATTTCTTACTTGTAATTTTTTTTCATTATTATTGTTTTGTCCCCCTTGTTCTTCCACCCTCTCCCCTTTCGGTGTCGTTTTCCAGGAGGAGGCGGGAAATTTGCTTTCTGCATAGAGCGGCAGTCTGGGAAAAGGGCTGGGTTAAATGGGGAGAGCAGGGGAATCCAGGGCGGGGTTGGGTTTTTTTTGGGGGTGGGGAGGTTGTGTCCTGATTTTTGCATTCTGTGGGGAATGCTGAGCAGCGTTTGCGGTGCATGGCTACACATAGTGGTTCAGGTGCCTTCTTCAGCTCATCAGTCTGGATGATTGTATCAGTCTTTGCTGGCAGCTGTCACTTGCTTTTGGGCACACAGGACAGCTCCTCATTCTCACTGCATCAACTCGTTTTCCTGTGGTGCTGTGCTGAGGGGAGGACTTCTGCCTGAGCAGGAAAGGACCCAGTGGTTCGGGCTAAATCGCCTGCTAACTCCCTCTCCAAATCCTTTTTCTGCAGGAGTAAAAGGCAAAGTGGAAATTCACTGAACCTGGCTCCTAAGGTAGAGGAGGTGTCTTTTCCATTTGCTTCTCCTCCAGTGCTTGTGGGTTGCTTCCTGTTTTTCTGGGGAAAATGTCATTGAGCCAGTCATTAGCAATAATTCCAGAAATTCTCTAATTGTCATCTTTACCTGCCGTTTGACCAATCAGATGCAGACTTTGTGAAGTGAACTTAGCTTTCCTTCCCTTTTTTGTTCTTTGGTTCCTTCCCGCTGTTTCCCTGCTCCCTTAGGAAAGGTGATTTGAGTAGTGATGCACAGTGTTGCCCGTTCCCTGAGCACCCAGTAAGACTTCCCTGACATCCCTTTAGCTTCCCCATCTGACTAAAGGAAAGGATGTTGCCTGCCAGCTGTAGCCTTTCTTGGTGAGATAGTGAGCCTCTATATGTAAGAGGGAGTGGAAAGTTGACTGGCTGTCACAGTAGAAGTAGAGGGGTTTTAGCTCTCCTTGCAAACTGTGTAGTTCCAGACGTGTATGAGCTGGTGTAACAGCTTACTGCCACAAAACAGAGATGGGCAAATTCCTCCTCTTTCTTTGCAGTGTGTTGTCCTTCCTCCTTCCATGTGCCAACTTTTATGCTTGCTAGTTCTTTCTGCAAGCCGATTTAACACTCTAACCTGGTGCAAGGCTACCTACTTTTCTGGGTTGGTTTCCTGTCTGCTTAGGGAGTTAACTTGGCTCATAAAGTGCTCTAAAATGTTTTGCAGCCAGTGCAAGGTAAGCCACAGGAATACTGTAGTAGAACAAAGGAGCAGATGGAGAGATGAGAGGCGGCAGTGAGGCTTCTGGTTTGGTGGCAGCGAAGTCAACATGTTTTATGAAATCGTATCCTCAGCTGTGGCTGACCATATTTTTAGCTTTTCCTTCTTTATGCCTAAGCTAAGGAAAGCATCCCACTAAGCAGGTCACTATCTGTACTGTTCATAATTTCTTATGGATATTATCTTCCTAGTTCCATATTTGCAAGTCAGAAATGTAGGAAAAAGACCCTAGTTGAAAATCTCCATTGGCTTGGTAGAGGAAACCTGGGCATGCCTGATCCTCTAGTGTTTTCACATACTTTCACATGCAGTTAGTACCTGCAGCATGATTCCCCTTAAAGTTACATGAATGGTCCAGTTGTTGGAGTGTGACTTATTTGATGGTTCTTACTGGTGGTAATGGACTGATGAGCATAAACATGTCATGGTGGGAACTTCCTACCAGAGAATTCTTTTTGATGTTGTGGGCAGTTTGGGGTGGTGAGGGATTTGCTTGTTTGAACTCCATTCTCCCCAATAGACTATCTTAAAAGTTGATTTCCCATGTTTTCCCTTCAAGGAGGGCTGATAAACTGCAGGTTTTAAAATAAACTATTTTGAGGGTGGGTGAGGAGTTGATTGTTCAAAGTTTTTGTGAATGATCTGGATGATGGGACAGAGGGTACTGTCAGGAAGCTGGCTGATGATCCAAAACTGAAAAAAGTGATGATATACCTTGTGGGTCATGCTCCCAGCTGGAGGGACTTGGACAGGCTGGAGAAATGGGCTGACAGGAGCATCACACAGTACAGCAAGGGGAAGTGCAAAGTCCTGTGCCTGGGGAGGAAGAACCCCGGGCACCAGGATACTCAGGTCTTTTGAGCTGGAAGGCAGATGGCAGAAAAGGCCTGGACTTCCTGGTGGGCACCCAAGTTGACCACGAGCCAGCAATGTGCCCTTGCTGCAAAGAGGGCTGATGGTGCCTGGGGATGCATGTGGAGGAGCATTGCCAGCAGGTGGAAGGAGGTGATTCTCCCTATAATCAGTGCTGGCTGAAGTGCTGTGGCCACATCTGTGCTCCCCAGTCTCAAGAGAAATATGGAGGTACTGGAGAGAGTGCAGCTAAGGACTGCACTGACAGTTTGAGGGGAGCAGAGCATCACTTCTATGAGGAAAGGCTGTGTGAGCTGGTACTGTTTCATCTGGAGAACACTCAGAAGATGTCTCATCAATGCATAGAGGTACTGAAGGGGAGGGAGTAAAGAAGTTGGAACCAGGCGCTTTCCAGTGGTGCCCACTCATAGGACTGCATGGGCTATGGGTACAAACTGAAACATTTAAAAGGTGATGTTATGGGTACATCAAAAACCACATTAATTAAAACATTCCAAGAAGATTAAGTCAGCATGCTTGTCAGATTGATGGACTTTTTAATCTCTGGAGTCCTCAGATGTAGTGCAAAAGTTCATCCCACTGTCACTTTGAAATTGTGATAAGTACAAAAAAGCAAACTGAAGAAAATCAGAGCAAATAAGTTTTGCCACTTGGAACTTGATATGTGGTTGGGCTGGCTGGCTGCAGCCGTGTCCTGCAAGACTGGCTTTGCCATCTGCAGTGTTTGTTTTCTTCTCAGACTGTTGAGTTGTGCTCAGTGCAGAACCCTGCCTTGGATGTGCTGTATGTTCATGCGCTTGTGGTTTTCGTGCTGGCAGAAAGTACTGGGATGTATTCACAGGTAGAGAGCTTGTGGCCTGAAACAGTCGATTCCAATGCCCAGGTTTAGAGCATAACCTTTCTTCACCAAAGTAAGGATTCCTAGAAACTGAATGTATTCACAAAAACTAGCCTTCAGTAACTTTCTGTTGCTCCCAGAGCCTAGTCTTGGACACCAGCTGTGACCTCCTATGCTGTAAGGAAGAGAGGTTATTTATGCAGGCCTGGGGTGCTTATAATGCAAAAGGAGCAGCAGTACGTTTTGTAGAAGAATTTGAGAGTGAAGGTGCTTAAGTGCTGCTTAATGTTCGAAATATACGGGCAAAAAGGGAAGAGCCATCAGCACTGCATGAAACCTAGTAGAAGGGCACTGACAATAAAGAATCAAATAGAAATCAAGGGAGGGACAAATCATGAGGAAACTCATCCTGTTACTGAGCAGCTTTTCAAAGTAGGATTCTTTCTTTCTCAGGTACCGTCTCGCTGACCTGTGTTGTTAGGTGTGAAATTGGTGTATTGGTTTTTTCCTGTTACTTACCTTGTCAGTACCTCTGAGGTACTTTTTGTTGGTGACCTCATAAGCATCAGAAAAGCAAAGGATTCTCCTTTTACTCTGCTGTGAGATCAGAGTTTGTCCCAAGTACCACTTCTGTCAATCTCCAAGCTAGTTATGGCTGACATGAGTCTATTTTTGCATTTTTTGGTCTTTATTTACAGTGAAGAATGCGAGACTTACAGGCTGAGGTAACGAGCAGTCTGCTGCAGTTTCCAGAGGTGACACTTCAGGCACTTGGGGAAGATGAGATAACTCTGGATTCTGTGCTGTGCGGGAAGTTTTCTGGAGGTGAGCATTTTCCTTTACATTCCGTCTCCTTAACCAAGTTTTTCTTGCCTGGAAGTTACCTGAAGCACAGGGTCATGGTATCTACTGTGGCAGGTTAGTGCTGTTCAGGTGCATCAGGCTTCAAGAGAAGAATAAGGAAGCTTTAGGGATTACAGACGCTAATATGAACAGCTTTGTGTAGTTCAACATTGAAATTACAGCCACCTGCAGCAGTCCAGTGCTGTTAAAAGAATTTTCTTGGACATGGTGAGTCAGTGAGGCCTCCTCACTTCTTAATTCAATCAAAGGCATTTTCCAAAAAAGGACTAGTGCTGTTTTGGGCCGTATTTACTTGCACCAGCTCAAGTGCTCTGACCGTCGTGACAGGACACGCAGAAGTAGTTGTGCTACAGTGGTACAGAGGCAAATGCCTCGCTTTTTCTTTTCTAGGCTGTATGCAAAGGGAAGGGAGAGGGCAACGCTGCTAAGTGCTGCAGCCACACTCCCAGAGTATTTAGTAGGATGCAGAGGAGTAATCAGAGCTGCTGCAAGTGGCTGAGCAGGCTAGGTAGCTGACTTTCTAGGTGATCTGAAAGTAGAACTGGGTGCCTCTTTGGATGTCTAGGCTTCTTTTATGGCCAGGTAGACCCTATATACTGGACTGTCAATGCAGTAATTGAGTTACGATGGCTTTCTCTTCTCTTACAGGGAGAAATGCACTAGCCTGGTTGGCACGTGGCCCTCAGCTTGAGGTAGTGAACTCTGTCACTGGAGAGCGTCTTTCTGCGTACCGATTCAGTGGAGTAAACCAGGAGCTTCCCACTGTTCGTGCGGTCAAGGAGTTTTCCTGGCAGAAGAGAACTGGGCTGCTGGTTGGCTTGGAAGAAGCAGAAGGAAGCGTTCTCTGCCTGTATGACCTTGGGATATCGAGAGTGGTTAAAGCTGTTGTTCTTCCGGGACGGGTACGTACTGTGTCTTTGGAGAAACAAAGACTTTGTGATGTTAGGAGCTGCGTAATCCTGTGTCAGGAAAAAGCTTTGGGGTACCTCCTTGCAGGAGGCATTTTTTCTCTATTGCATTACCATACTGTCGCTTGAGATCATCCAGTCAAAAGAGCCTTGATGTCATACCCTGGGCTCAGTGGTACCACTGTCTTTTGAGTTTGCTGATGGTAACCCAAGGTTTCTGGTTTTCTGGTAAGCACATGCTTGCCTAATTCTCCAGTTTCACAAAAAGACACTGAAAAGAACCTTTATTATTTTTGGCCAGAGTGAAACAGAAAGAAAATCCCAAGCTGACGCCGTGAAGCACCTAGAACATACTTTTGCTGAGTGCTTAGCTCCTGTCAGAAAACTGTCTTCAAAATATCCCAAACCTCCATAGGCATGCTGCCAAGGACTTAGACATGTTCCCAAGAGTGTCTGACTTGCAAGCAGGTGTTTTAGAGCAGAACATGATTTTCTCTTGACTCGGGGTAGGAAACAAGCGCCTTTGGTGAGTCGTGGAGCTTTAGCTGGCAGAGCAGAGCTGTGGGCTGTCACCAGCGTATAGCCAATAAGGAAATCCCGTTTGTGAAAATAGCGTAGATTGCAGGGGGATCTCATTGCAACCTTCCAGTACCTGAAGGGAGCATACAAACAGGAGGGGAATCAACTTTTTAAAAGGGTAGACAATGGCAAGACAAGGGAATGGATTAAAGCTAAAGGAAGGAAGGTTTAAATTGGATATTAGGGGGAAGTTTTTTACAGAGAAAGTGGGGAGGTGCTGGAACGGGCTACCCAGAGAGGTGGTGGATGCCCTGTCCCTGGAGGTGTTCAAGGCCAGGTTAGATGGGGCCGTGGGCAACCTTGTGTAGATCCAGGTCTGGAGGTTGGTGGCCCTGCCTGTGGCGGGGGGGGGGGGTTGGAACTCTCTGATCCTTGGGGTCTCTTCCAACCCATGCCATTCTATGATTTGTTAAATTTTAAGTCTAATTAAACTGGAAATAGGAAAAGGGAAGTATAAGATGGGTCATGTTGCATATCGAATCTGTGCCTAGAGACGTGAGTTGAAATGTAATGAAGTTTTAGCTATGGGGTTTCTTCAGGAGTTTCCTTTATGACCACAAAGCAGTTCAGGAGAAAATATGAAGATTCCTTAGGGGGAAGCTTGGCTGTTGTATGTCAGAGGTTATGAATTCTGGAAGAATGCCAAAGCTGATGTGAATTGTTGCCCTGCGTGCTCTCAGTTGCAAGCGCATTTGGACTGTTGCTTTCATTTTGCTTCTTGTCTTTTTGGCTAGTTGATCAGTGAGGTCAATGTGGCCAGGACACAAGTCTTACTGGTTGGACTGTTTGTTGTGAAGTTGTGAGCGGGAGTAACAAGTCGACGCAACTTGCACGTGGCTGCTGGTCCATATGTTTTGAATTTATGCTGTAGCTGGTACTTCCAAATGATACTTTACATAGCATGTGATTTTAATCTGCCTGCATGTTTTTTCTGACTTTCACACCAATCACTTTAAAAAGTGAAAAGCAGATCTATTCTTCACATTGCTTTCTGACAGTTTTGTTGTTACTGTTTTAAGGCTCTAATGAGCACTGTAGTTCCTGGGCTGATGTCCATGTTGAGTGTATCTCCTGTGTAGAATGAAGTTGTGCAGGTTGACAATAACGTGGTATCTGTGGTGTTAGTGTATTAATGCAGGGTGTTTATAGTGACAACTGTGGGACTGCCTCTCAGTGTAAGAGTAGATGTGCAGTTGTTCAGAGAGGAAAGGAACGAGTTAAAAAAATAAAGCTCACAAGCTTAGAAAGAAGTTCAGCATAACTAGGTTTGGTTTTTTTTAATGGGAGCATCTCTCATCACCCTCTGGACAGACAAGTGACATGCAGCAGAAAACTGAAAATGTTAGTGGAGTATTATTTGCGTTGGTTTCTAGTAAAAGCAAAGTTGAATTAAAAACATCAATTATATTAAATTGGTTTATAATGGCTGTATGTTTCAGACGTATTGAATAGTATTTTCACAAATTTTCCTGGTTTCTATGAGACTGAAGGGTAGTATTCAGATGCAGTGAGCTGAGAAAAGTTTTCTTTGTTCTTTCCCAGAATGAGCTGGCAATAGTTTAGGAGAGAATGAAAAGCCAGTGCATAGTACAATAGAAAAATAGGAAATTTCTTGAGCTTCTGTATGGAAAATGGAAGTGTTAAGACCAGGAAACACTTTTGGAATACTGTGTGTAAAAACAGAAGTGATTTATTTGGATCCAGTTATATCTTAGAAAAAAAAAATAAATCCCAGTCTTAGAATTTAGAAGCAGTGATCTAGTGACCAAGATGAAAGGTAAGTTCTGTAATAGATTGCTAGGCACTGTAGTGAAAGCAAGGGCTTGATACAGGGCTTAGGGTTTTGATTCCTATTCCCCAGGTCTGGGAGTAAAAGACAAAACAAACTAAAACCAAATAAATTTTTTTAAAAAGACTATCTTGTGATGCTCACTTCTTTGTTTAAGTGTCATGTAAAATTTAGGTGTAAAGCTTCCTGTTTTCATTCTGTTGTATTTTATAGGAAGGCTAAAGGGATAGCCTTTTTGTCATATAGTTCTTAGGTTGTATGGCATCATGAGCTGGCAGTCAGTACTGTCCTGGGATGTGTTGCAACTTGTGTTGAAGGCTCTGTCTTACCTTGTTTGAAAGTTGCATGCAAACTGATTGTCTTGTTAAAAAGCAGCGTGCGCTGCTTCTGTAGCTGGACTTAGCTTTTAGTCTAACAAGCTCCTGTTCTTTTTGCTGTAGCTTCAGCCTGGCTTTTAACATTTTTAATGTCTTTGTTTGCTTGTTTTTATACTTCGTGGCAGCTATTTTTATTTTAAATGAGACTAGGGTGAAATACCCTGAGCTAGTATCACCATTCAAAACTTGATTTAAAAAATCTTTATTTTCCATGGCAATGCTGTATGTATCATGCAAGGTGACCACTGCCTTGCCTGACTTCCAGCCATGATGTGCCCTAATACCTGTTTAGCAAAGAAAGTGTAGACTCTATGGCAGCACTTATGGACTGTGAGCAGTGGGAGAACTAGCATTAGTTCTGTCTGTCTTACCAAAGTCCCTGAGATGTGAGAAAGTGTCTTGCATGTAACTGATTTTCTCTGTTTTCTTAGAGTTAATTTCTAAGTTGGAAATGGAAATTAGTGAGCCCTAATAATGACTGCAATATGTAAGTTGACATTAATTTAGTTAAATAACTGTAGGAAATCTAGTAAATGGAAGGCACTAACAGGTTTTTGTCCAGGGCTTTTTTGTTTTTTTCCCCTCTCTGTTCCTCACTGTCATGGGAAGCCAGGTTTTGTTTTCGAATCTTATGATTCTTTCTTATTTTCCATATGCTAATTCTGGCTTCCCTTTTGAATGATTTCTATTGAGCTTTCCAAACAGCAGAAATAGTAACTCACTGTTTTCCTATAGGTAACTGCTATAGAAGCCATAAGTAATTGCGGAGGAGCCAGTGTGAGCACTCAGCACCTACATCAGAGCCTGCGATGGCTCTTTGGAGTGGCAGCAGTGGCTACAGATGTGGGTCACGTCCTCCTGGTTGACCTTTGTTTGGATGATTTATCTGGCAGCCAGAGTGAAATAGAAGCATCAGGTAAGTGTTCAGTTTTCAAACTGGAATTGAAAAATAAGGCAACTTGTGGCTTTTACCTCAACCCTGAGCATCCCGCTTTGAAGATGCTAGCGTGCAGCTGTGTGGGACTCCTGGTTACAGGCGGCGGTTGGACATCCGACAGTCCTGAACAGGCTTCCAAAGCCTTTTCATAAGCTGTGGATTTGGAGTTGTGAAACCTCCAGTTTGTGTCTGTAGCTTTCATACACTGTTTTGCCTATTGCAACAGTGGCTTCAGGAGTTGCTGTCACTTCAGATGACGGCGTTGTGGCGAGGCCCAAACTCCTGATTTACAGAGTCCAAGAAGATCTTGTCTGTGGAGGTTACACTTCTACTGGTTTTGAAATAGAAGTGGGAGCCCCTGTCCAGTGGGAGAGTTTTTGGTTCATTGAATACATATAAAATGGCAATGGCAAAAGAGTGTTGCATAAATAGGTATTTGGTCTGGGGTGGTAGAGTTGGATTACAGATGGTGTCACATCAGTGTTTAAAATGCCATCTCCATGGAATCATTTATCGCCTGGTTTTGTGTGTGCAGATCTAGAAGTTGTTACTAGGATTCCTGCTGAAGTTCCACAAAGAAGAGAAACTGTGACCAGGGAAGGAAGACATCTCTCTTTTCAATTACAAGCTCCTTCAGGACCATCAGTATCAACCCTGTGCTACATAAGCAGAACCAATCAGCTGGTGGTGGGCTTTTCAGATGGTTACCTGTCACTGTGGAACGTGAAAACTTTGAAGAGGGAGTAAGTAGGCCTTTACACTCTGCCATGCCTGGGACAGTACTCTTTTTGCTTAAGGAAACATGTTAATGTAAGGAGAGCTTTTTCAGGGACTGAGAGTTTGAGTATAATCTTGGAATGTTCGGAAATCCTCTTCTGCAGCAACGCTGAGTCGTAGCTGGATTCAGTGGAGCGCCTGCTCCCCAGCAGATGAGGATTGTTTTCCTTACTGTGCCTGTGGATTGAGGAATTGTGGAAGGCATGCTTCTTCGAGTTATGTCAAGCCATTAGGGTGTGGGAGAGAGATGAGACAGTTTGTTCTATCAGTAGTGGTCAGTAAAGTCAGGAAGTGTGTATATTTTGGTGAAGGAGGTTTCAGAAATTGTTTCTTGGCACCAGCTACTGGAATTTGGGCTGAATTCAGATAGGGATTCGTTTAAGCAAATCTGCAGTGACTCACCAGAAACAATTGGATGCATAAATAGACAGCAGAGGAATCATTAGGCGGCAAGAATAGATTGCAAAGGTACAGAAGTACCTTTGGAAATGAAGGAAAATGTTTGACAGAGTCCACGTGAAGAAATGAGAAAGTACTTCTGTTTGGCAAGGTTTTAAATTCATTCATTTTAAATTCATTCAGGAGAACATTGCATTTGTAGTGCAATTTTGAAGTGGGCTACAGCTAGGAGCAGTATTTTGCCTGGCAGCTGAAGTGTAATCATATATGTTCCTCCTGCTCAGGCAGAGGAGGGCATAGACCCAGGTTATTGCATTTGATGGACAGTGACTTCCTCACTTGACTGTTGGTTAGAAATCAGTCACTCACTGGACCCACTTGCTTGCAACCAAAGTACGACCTTTTGTACTTTGAGGATAAGAACATTAGGTGCTCTTTTCTCAGAAGATCCTTTTATACTTTTACAGTTGGGGCCTGTAGTCGCACCTTTTTTTTAAATTTGGTGTGTTTTTTGAGTGGTTTTATTCTTATCTTTTTTTTAAACCTGTAGGCACCACTCTCAGCTTGAAGGCGGACGGATTCCTGTCTATGCTGTTACTTTTCAAGAGCCTGAGAATGATCCTCGCAATTGTTGCTACCTCTGGGCTGTTCAGTCTACACAAGAAAGGTGAATAACAACTTATCACAAGGCACTGAATGCATTTAGTCTTTTGTTCAGTATGTGTTCACCTGCACAGGAGATTCTCTCAGGTACGGGCTTACACTGTAATTTCAACAGGATTTCACTGTTGGGAAGAGGAAGCTATTAGTTCCTGCCTTCTGAATGAAGGCAAAGCAGCAGTGGCTAATTGTTTGTGCTTGCATTCTTGAATGATTTCCGTTGTTTCTTGACAGCTGCTTCCGATGTGTTTGGTGTTTGCAGTGTATCACAAAAATACCATTGAGCCCAGCTGAGCTGCAGGTCAGATCTGCCAGGCTGCTGCCCCTGAAGGAGGGGGGTGCTGGCATTGCCGATTCCCTTCTGCCAACTGGAGCAGTCTCTGGAGCCTTTGTGAGCCAGTTCAGCTCACCTGGCAGAGAATGAGCATTGTTCAGCAGACAAGTCACTGTTTTCCTGCTGGGCTAAGGAATCAGATCAGAATGTGACAGGGTGCAGTGTGTGCAAGAGAGTGCCTGGCACTTTAGGAGGAAGGGAAAGGAAGGGGTGAGATCTCTCTCTCCTTCAGCATCTGGAAACTCCCTAATGAGCTCAGCAGTTCATATTAAGTTTGACTTGAAAGCCTTGTTGACTGAGAACTCTTCCCTGTGAAGAACTACTTCCAGTAACTTATAGTTTGTACAGCAACACCAGACTAAATCTTTCCAATTGTAGGGTTAGCCCTTGCCCCCAAAGCTGTCAGCATTTCCTCCTTTATGTTTTAGTGGCTGAATGTGACCAGCCGGTCGTGTTTTGGGAGGTGGTGGTCTTCTCAGCAAGAGTGTGCTATTAAGACGTCTTCAGTCTAGATCTAATGAAATGAGGACTGCAAAGCAGCTTTGTAACCTATTTCCATTGTTGATACCTTTTTCAGTGAAGGGGACGTTGTGAGTTTGCATCTGTTGCAGCTGGCTTTTGGTGACAGAAAACGCTTGGCATCTGGACAAGTCATGTATGAGGTAAGAGGTGCATTTATGTGAGAAGATGGAGAGATGTTTTCTCTATGGGACTATCACCTAAGTTGGCCTGTGCAATAGTTACCCTTAAAATTTGGATCTGACTGAAAAAAAAAATGCTTTGCTGGGGCTTCTTGGGCATGGTGTTTGTCCACACTTTTTGAAAACAAGTCATGGAATTTGATCCTGTAGTGTCATGTGTGCCAACCACATTCATCTGCAAAGGGCCCCTATAAATTCAATTCCTGGAGAAACAGCAGCTTTCACAAATGTGGTTGTTCAGCCCCAGCCGGTGGCCAAGCACCACATGCTGCTCGCTCACTGACTGAAGAGAAAGAGACAAGAGCCTCCGTGGGTTGGGTTATAGACAGTTTTCTGACAAAAATCACTGTGAAAAGGGAACAATAACAGCCCTCAGTAAATTTCTTTTACACCTGGTGATAACACAGAGTATTGCACCACATAAGGACTGACCTGACACCTCAGCTGCACTCAGACTGCCCTGGAGGCACCCAGAAGTTGCACCTCTACCCCATCCAGCCCCTTTTATGGGGAAGTGATGTCAGGAGGTATGGAAAACAGCCTGGGCTAACACAGCTCACCAAATTAATGGCATGTGTGAAGCAAAGGTAGGGCTTTGAATAGCTTGCTATACCCAAACTGCAGACTTGAATGAGATTCTGAGTGTCTCCCTTTCTTAAAATGGAGTCGTATAGCTATATTTTTTTCTGGTCTTTGGGTCTTATTCTTGTTGTTCTTTTAAGGTGTCAGCTGTACCTCAGATGAAATGCACCTATAGTGTCTCTTAACTCTAAAGATAACTTTCCACTTTTGGGCAATATTACCTTTTAAATCTACTTGTAAAGCCAGTGAAATATGTAAATACAGTAAACAGTGGTTTAAACAGTTTGGTTCCTTTTTGATCAAAAGGATATGCATAAATTTTTAGAACTGGCTTCAAGGATGATGTGTTTAAATATAGATAAGGTATCGTAACCTCTCAGATATCTAACAGTGAGATGATGGATCTGTATAATATATACCTTCAGCCGTGCACTTGGAACTCTTTAAGAATCTTTTTGAGGGAAAAATAATCTTAATTCAGAGCAATTCTTTCCTCCTATTCTGATACTTCCTCTTGCATTTTCTCCATAGATATGGAACAAAATAGGAGTGACCCTTGTATTGTTGTACTCTGCTTTTGTTGGGACTGTGCGGTTTCATTTTTGTTAAATTGAGTTTAAATTTTGATCTTTTTCCATATTATATGCAGGAAAGCTCCTTCTTCATTTCTAAGTGTTTCTTTTGACTAGGTAAAGGTTAGGTGTGTGGAAAGAGTGATGTTTCTTTGAAATGCACATTATCTATCTTGGTGACAAAGTATAAATATCTTGAAGTGATTCAGTGTCAATATAGATGTCGTTTATTTTTGTTTGTGTGCCTTTTTTGAGAGGAACAGAGCATCTTTGTCAGGTTTTTTAATTTTAAAGGGTTTTCATTGCAGTTCACTTCTGCATCTCTTTTTGTGCTTTAAGTACTTTGGCAGGTTGATAGGAGGAAGTTTCTATAATCTTCAGTTTCACTTTTGAACTTCTGCTGTATTTTCTCTTCTTTTAAAAGTTATTTGTAGCTGCAGTTGTAGCAGTGTCAAAGTACATACCTTGTACTGTGTGCTACTTTGGGGGGAAAAGCAGTTGTCTTTCTTTTGTGGCTGTGCTTTAATTCTGTCTTAATGCTTTAGTGTCAAAGTGTGGGACTGTATGTGAGGTGCTTAAGGATATGGTTTAGTAGAGGACAAGTACAGTTGGACTCAGTCTCAAAGGTCTTCTCCAACCTAGTGATTCTGTGTTAATAACTATTTAACTATTCCACAGTTCTTTGTCTTATTTTCCTGAATAAGATGTAACAAGTGTTGATTTTTACCTCAAAGAGTTGAAATGTTTCTTCAGCCTTTAAAAATGGGTTCTCTTAGAAATTCTGGTTGACACTAAAAAGAAAGAGAGAGAAAAAAGGCAGACAAAGCAATTAAAAACTGGTACTGTGTTTTGTGAGCTGAGAAAGCTGTGGCATAGTTAACGTAAGGCTCTTAACTCTGCAGATTATGTTACCAGTAATACATTCACAGGCTTGTAAGAGGTGTCAGGCACCAATCCCTGGGTTTGAGATTTTTTATTCTTGTGCTGTTTTTGCTTCCCTGTGCTGTGTGTTGTAGAAGATTGAAACAGGAACCAGCCTTGCAAGGTAGTTTGAGAGGGGTAAACAGCTGGAGTCTCTGGGGAGAAGAGGCAGGTTCTTAAGCTAGCTTCCAGATGAGCCACTTACACATGTAGTTTTGTATCAAGACCTAATAACCCCCACTGCCAAAAAACAATCCCCAAAACCAACTCCTTACCACTCACCCCCACGTCAAACCTCTCAAAAGATGCATTAGGACAGGATCTGTGCTCTACAGTGGACATTTTTAGTCAAGAGTACCTCCTTGTCACAGTTTGGTTAGTACTATATGGCTGGCTGAGTCAAGTTTGTTGTCTGTCTGCAGTGGTAGAATGTAAGACTTAGTTCCCATTTGCCAGGCTGTCTTGGTTTTGCCCCAGATGGGAGCTGAGAACCATGCAGTTGTTCTCTCTAAGGAAGTGAGGGGGAGTTGGGAGGGGGGCAGGGCAGGGGAGGAAAAAGAAAATGAAAAAACCTAAAAGTCAGGGGTTGGGGTAAGGATAGTTTACTAAATAACAGTATGTGGAAATTTTTAGGGCCAGCTCGATTGACAGATCCCCTAGAGTTTACTTAACAAGGAATCTAATACTAATCCTTGCTCTCTGAATAGAGCTCATAGGAGGCTGATAGACTTGTCTACAGGAACAGTGCTTTTATGTTTCCTAGCTTCAAGTGTGATTCCAGATACAGTGCATCCTTGACTCTGTATCGAGGAGCCACAAATACGGCTTCTGGAACATGTGCCACTATGTTTTAGAAAAACATGTCAGACTTCTGTCTCCTTTGCCTTCAAGGCTGGTTTAACTATGCCCAAGTAATTAAACATAAAAGTGTGCTTAAGTTATGGTTTTGAAATTTTGGGTTTTTAATAGCATTTTAGCAGTTGCTAAATCTAGTGCATCAAGTCATGGTCATGGAGCATATCTTTGTCCTAAGCAATGCTTGCAGGTGGACAGTGTGTACAGTCTCTAGTTTGATATCAGAGTCTGACCACTGCATCTTATTTGAAAAGTATCTTCATATTTGTCCTGTTTTCAGGTGTGATAGAGGAAACTTTCTTTCTAGTAGCTGGTATAGTGGTGAGTTTTGGATCTATGATGAGAATAATGTTGATAAGACATGGATAGGTTTAGTTGTTGCTAGGTAGTAGTAGCACTCACACAAACTCAAGGACTTTTCAGCTTCTTGCACCCTGCCAGGAGCACAAGAAGCTGAGGAAGTCTAACCTGGACCACCTGGTCCAGGCTGGCCAGAGGGATATTCCCTACCATGTAGTGTCGTGCATTGGATATAGCTGGGGAAAGGAGCTGTGAGGGAGAGAGGGCACTGGTGGGCTGTTCCATAGGTGGAGTAGGAGGGCTGAACTTATGGAAGGACCTTCTCATTTGTATTTAAAAGGAGTAACAAGGATGAGATTCGAACTTGTGCTGCACAGACCCATTCACTGGTAATGAATATGATGAGCAGGATTAGAGAGGCTCTGTCTACCCAGGTGGAGGAAAGGGACAACCAGATTTACTAGACTGTGAGGATTTGATAGCCTGGTATGTCAGACCCCCAGGAGTATAAAGCTCTAGTAGACATTGGTGCAAGGTGCACCCTAATGCCATCAGACTATGAAGTGAGCAGAATCCAAGAATCTGTATTTCTGGGGTGATGGTGGATCCCAACAGCTTAACTGTATTGGAAGTGGAAGCCTAACTGGGAATGGGAATGAGTGGCAAAAGCACCCCCTTGTGACTGGCCTAGAGGCTCCATGCACCCTTAGGATGGACTGTGTCAGGACCAGGGGTATTTCAGGAACCCAAAATGTACTGGTGGACTCTTAGAATAGCTGCCTCAGAGGAAATTGAATGGCTGCCTACGTTGCCAGGTCTCTTGAAGGACCTTTCTGTGTGGGGTTGCTCAAGGTTGAAGAGCAACAGGTGCCAACGACTACCACAGCAGTTCAGCGATGGCAATACCGCGCCAGCCAAGACTCCTTGATTTCCCTCCATAAGCTCGTTTGTGAACCGGAGAGTCAGGGAGCACTCAGCAGAACTTGCTCACCTTTTAACAGCCCTGTGTCGCAGATGGGCAAGTCTGATGACAGTAGACCTTCGTGGCATGAA
The DNA here is from genome assembly GCA_022605575.1 of Laterallus jamaicensis coturniculus. Taxonomy (NCBI): domain Eukaryota; kingdom Metazoa; phylum Chordata; class Aves; order Gruiformes; family Rallidae; genus Laterallus; species Laterallus jamaicensis. The sequence continues at coordinate 41,960,085 of JAKCOX010000001.1, forward strand.
TGAAGTGATCTGCTGCTGAGTGATGCCATCTGGGCATGCTAGAACTTCATTCTGAACTGGAGTCAAGGGCAGCCAAGTGGTACCCCTCAGTTGATACCACTGGTTGATACCACTAATGCATTTTTCTCAATCCCTTTGACAGCAGAGTGCACACCACAGTTTCCTTTCACTTGGAGGGGTGTCCAGCACACCTGGAATTGACTGCCCCAGGGGTGGAAACACAGCCCCACCATCTGCCATGGACTGGTCCAGACTGCACTGGAAGAGGTTGAGGCTCCAGAACACCTTTAACACATTGATATCATATGGGGCACCACAGCAGAACAACTTTTTGAGAAAGGGAGAAAATAATCCAAATCCTTCTGAAAGCTGGTTTTGCCTTAAAACAAAGTAAGGTCAAGGAATCTGCACAGCAGATCCAGTTTTTAGGAGTAAAATGGCAAGATGGGCATTGATGGAAGTGATCAACAAAATAGTTATGTCTCCACTGAATAGCAAAAAGGACACACAGACTTCCTTAGTAATGTAAAGTATGCATCACCCTCCCACAAACCGCCAGGGCAAATGCTGTGTGCTTACAATGGCAGAAGCAGCCACCAGATGGCTGGAAACATATCCAGTGCCCCATGATGCTGCCCAGAACACTATCCAGGGCCTTGAAAAGCAAGTCCTTTGGCAACGTGGCACCCCAGAAAGAATCGAGTGAGACAACAGAACTCATTTCCGAAAGAGCCATAGACAGCTGGGCCAAAGAGCATGGCACTGAGCAGGTGCATCACATCCACTATCATGCACCAGCCCCTGGGATGATTGAACAATATACTGGGATGTTAAAGACTACAGTGGGTGGTGAGACCCTCAAATATTTGGATACACATTTAGCAAAGGCCATCTGGTTAGTTAACACTGTAGGGGCTGCCAGTTGATCTGGGCCTGCTGAGTCAAACCTTTTGTGTGCTGTAGAAGGGGAAAAAGTCCCTACAGAGCATAAAGAATATGTGAAGGAAGACAGTCTGAGTTACTCCTCCTTCAGGCAAAGGCAAACCCATCCACAAGGTTGCTTTTACTCAGGGACCTGGGTGCACTTGGTGGGTAGTGCAAAAGGATAGAGAAGTCCCCTCAAGGGGATCTGATTCTGGGTGAGAATACCCAGTGATTTAAATTGTATGTTAATTGCTATGTAACAGTGTTGTCACTATGCTGATTGCTATATGCCATAACAAGAGTATTACAGTATGAATCACCCAAATTAATGACAAATGAACTTTGTTGAAACCAAGCAAGGTACAGAGGTGATCAAATCAGAAGTGGCTTCAATAACTGGTGCTCAGCAACTTCCTTGAGATAATAGGAGAATGTGTTGTTTTGTCCTGGTTTACTTTGGAGCTCTGAAAGTTTAGAAAACTTGGATGTGGTGGGATCAAATTTTGCGTTGTTTTTGTTTGGTGTATGTTCTCTTTTAATTCTAGAGCTGCTGTTTGTCCACAGTACCAACAGCTGTGTCATGTGGCAAGTAGTTCAAAGAAATGCTGTATTTGGGAAGACAGTATTTCAGTTAGTGCTTCCTTAGAAAATGTTGTATTGCACGTTCAGTGCTATCCTGCTGGGGTTTATGTATACCTCAAATGAGTTTGCTTATGCTGTTGTAATTTGGGATCCTAAACACATTGTCCATGTCCTCTCTGCTTTCCCCTCTTGCTGTTGCTGATTGTGCTTGGTGAAGAAACTGAGGGATATTTCACCCATCAGTCTCTGACAAGGTTAGAGGAGGAGCTGGGAAGAGCTCACATAGTTTGGAAAAAGATGGTGAATCAATATGAAGTTGCCATAGTTACTAGAGAGGGCTGTGCATTCACTCAAGTGGTGTGTTTATAGACACCTCTTGACAGAGTTTCACATGCTGTAAAGCCACAACTCCTCTAACTTCATTGATTCTGTAATCAAGACACGGAGCAAAGAGTTTTGCATACATGTGTGTTTCATTATTTCACATACCTCTTTATAAATGTGTATTTAGGTTTGTAGAGAAACCTTGATGTTGAAAGGAATTCTCCAAATCATGTTTAGATGTGAATAATGTTAGGGAAATGCTAAACTTAGATGTGCAAAGCCTTTGTAGCTGACACTTGGTTCTCTTGCAGGGCAGATGTAGTTTCTAAGCTCATGGGACCCATACAGTATAATGTGTGTATTATCTTGGATACATACATTCTTTTGTATTTAGGTACAATGTCTGTTTTGATCTCAAAATGAACTTTTGTCTTGTTTATTTTTTTCCCCAGGGTTTGGAATACTGTGATGAAAGGTACAGTTTGGATCTAACAGGTGGAATCTTTCCCATGAGAGGGCAGACCAGCAATACTAAACTACTCAGCTGCCAGACCGTAGAAAAATTTCGCAACCATGTTGACAGAGAGGAAAGCATTAATGAAGGTTTGTTTCAGGGTCTGTGGTTGGTTCTTGTAAATGAAAGGGGGTTGGAATCGAAGCAATGAGTGCTGTAGTGCACCCACAGTCTGCAAGTCTGAAATATCTATAGAGCCTACCTTGCTGGGCTTAACTGAACAAAGAAGTATTGGATACCTTGGTTATCTAGGATTACTCAAGGGAACAAGTGGCTTTAATTTCACTGTATCGATGCATGGTGGGCCATATTCTGTTTAGTATCTTTGCCCTCGACTAGTTCACTGATAAATAGTGCCCCCTCACTAAGTTTGCAGGTGGTACCAAGTTGGGCAGAAGTGTTGATCCGCTCAAGAGTAGGAAGGCTCTATAGAGGCATCTGGACAGGCAGGACTGATGGGCTGAGGCAAATTGTATGAGAGTCAAGAAGACCTAGTGCTGGGTCCTGTGCTGAGGTCACAACAACCCCATGGAATGCTTCAGGCTTGGGGAAGAGTGACTAGAAAGCTGCCTGGCTGAAAAGGAGCTGGGGGAGGGCTGGGTGTTGGGGGGCACTGGTCAACAGCAGCCTGAGTGTGAGCCAATAGTGTGTTCGGGAGCCTTGTATCTGAAATGATCTGGCCAGCAAGACTAGGGAAGTGATTGGTTGTCCCCCTGTACTCGGCAGTGGTGAAGTGGAATGTCAAGTGCTATGTTCAGTTTTGGGCCCCTCACTACATGAAAAGCACTGATGCTCTGGAGCACATCCAGAGAAGGGCAAGGAAGCTGGTGCAGGGTCTAGAGAACAAGTCTTATGAGATGGGGCTGAGGGAACTAGGGTTGTTGTCAGTCACTTCTCCAAAGTAAGAAATGATAGGAGAAGAGGAAGAGGCCTCAAATTTTGTGTTAGGCAAAGTAAAGATTGAGCATTAGGAAACCATTTCTTCTCCAAAAGATTTATGAAACCATTGGGACCGCTGGCCAGGGAAGGGGTTGGGTCACCATCCCTGGAGGTATTTAAAAGACCTGTAGCTGTGGTGCCTAGGGACATGGTTTAGTGGTAGATTTGGCAGTTTATGGTTGGACTCAATATTCAGTACCTTTTCCAACCTAAATGATTCTGTCATCTGCCTGTCTGGTTTTTTGCTCTCTAATCTGTTAGGTTCCTATGTCTGCAAGTTCTTAAAGCAGTATTTGTCCTTGCCCATCTACAGAGTTGAAACAATTATGTTGTCTTTTTATTATCTTGCAGTAGTTAAATACACATCTCTGGATTTACAAATTCAGTGATGTTCTGACCATATCTTTGAGCCTGCTGCAGTGATAACTTTCATAGCCTTTTGATTTGACTGCGTTATTCACCATTCCTCTCTTCTTACTGCCCTTAACTTACGTTTCATGTTACAAAGATGACACTTGCATGGTCAACCTAGGCTACTGCAGTTGATTACCTTCTGATTAAGTCCTGAAATGGCATCTTTCAGCTCTTTTCTGATGCCATCCTCTATCCACAGTGTGTCAAAATTCATTAAAAATTATGTTCAATTTCTCTACTTTGGTCCTGTTCCCGAGGAGTGTATCTCGTTAAAACTTAAAACCAAAGAAGCACCATCCCCCCCCAAAAAAACCCCGAACAAAGTACCGATAACAAAGCCACCATCCCCTTTTTATGAAGTCTGAGGCCTGGAAAAATATCCTGTAATTTTTTGATGGCTTTTATTCAGAATCTCTTCTACGTCTAGGCACACATGACCTTGTGGGAGTGGGTCTAGTGTAGCAATGGAGCTTTCTTCAGAATTATGAAAATAATTGATATGGAGAGTGGGGTTTCATTTGTATTTTTATTTCCTACCAATAAGAAACAATTTTTGTCTTTTACAGTCATCTCTCCTGACACCAGTGTCTCAGTCTTCAGCTGGCAAGTGCATACCTACGGTCAGGGAACACCATCGACCTATTTGTGTGTATTTGACATTAATCGCTGGTATCACGCTCAAATGCCGGATTCACTAAGGTAGGTTTTTCTGTGGTTGCTCTCAGTATATCCCTTAGGAAGAATTCATTGAGCTGTCAGCGTTGGGCTTATGCACTGGTTGTCTTTAAGGGTGGAAGAATTCCTTCACGATTGCCCCTACTTTGCACTGTGGTCCCTGGATGCTGTAACGAGCGTGACTTCTCCAAAGCTCATTTTGGATATTCTGGTACAGGAGCGGAGCCTAAGTCGGGGAGTTCCTCCATCTTACCCGCCACCTGAGCAGTTTTTTCATCCAAGCACCTACAACTTTGGTAGGTATTTCACTGCTTTGAATGGTGCTAAGCTGCCATGGAGGTCCGAGGCCATGTATTGGTACTCCGATTCATTGTTTGTCACTACAGTACCCAAGGAAAAAGCTCCAAGCCCTTTCCAAGGCCAATTGTGAAATATCTCTGAGAGCCTGCTGTCTGGTTTTTGGTGTTTGGTGCTTTTGTAATGCAGACACTGAAGTGGTGATGGTTGTAAAATGAAAGGACTTTGAACTGAAGTTCAAAGGACAGCACCTGGATAGCACTTGAGATAAACTTTCTATACTCAGGAATTGTTTTCTAACCCAAACTGTGTCAGTGCTCTGCTGAAGACAATGGGTGCTCAGTTACATCTATCCAGATACTGCTACAGTGTAAAGTGCTCAGAGTAACTGTGAGAGTACTGGAGGCTATCACATGCTCATTGTTTCTGCAGATGGTACGTGCTTGCTGAACTCTGGAGTGGTTCACATGACTTGCACCGGCTTCCAGAAGGAGGTGATCTTTGTTGTACCTTTACTGCGAGTGTCGGGAGATATAGCTTTTCCATGTTCTCTCTTGCCCCACTTTCAGCCTCAGAGACCCTTTTCGCTCACCCTGCCCGTCCACAGGCATCATTCCAGTTGCATCCTGCCAGTTTTAGGCCTGTGGTAATGTTTTAAGACGACTCCTGGGAGTGTAACACTCCCCTTGTCACCCGTCAAAGCATTCTCAGGGATTGAATGCCTAGAAAGGAATGCAGCGTCCCTCTAGGAGCAAGAACAAAATCAGTGTGGAAGTCGGGGAGGGAAAGCCATTATTACTTCTTTGTTTCTCATCCACAGAACTGCTGGCATGACCTGGAGTGAGGGTTTTGATCCCTGATTAACTTGAAGGAGGGGGGCAGAAGGGAGAACAGTAGAAAGTACTGGGCTGTTTGAGAAGGAAAGTAATGCTGTCTTAACCTGTAGTTTGTGACTGATGTTTCAGACGTTGAAGTTACTGAAGAAATCTGGTCCTTCAATAAGTGAAGCCATTCATGACAGCTACAACAGGTGTCTTGTAGCTGGCTTGCTGTCTCCAAGACTAGCTGATGTCCCGCCATCCAGTTTGAGTCAGGTGCGTGCACATTGGGGAGTCATGGGGGAGATCCATCCCTCTGGTCTGCCAGGGCTGCAGAGGCTCTGAGAGGTGATGATCTGATTTTTCTAATATTTGCAAGTTGCCCTGAAGCACAGGGGTGTCACCATAGTGACTTCACCCCCTTCTGTCCTAGGGGTTCCACTCAAGGGTTACCACAGCCTTTGAACAGCCTCAAATGTAAACCCATATTCATTGTGATGTTTTGCTGCCTTTCCATCCCTTTCAAAACCTGTAACGTAATATTTTGGGAGTCAGAACTGCTGCACGCCTTCATAGCCTTGAGAAATGCTTGAGCTTAGCTTCGCCCTTTCCAAGCCAGTGCTGCAGAGTATTTTGTTCTGTCCCGTGCACGCGTTCCTGATGGCAAACTGACACGCACAAAGCGTGTCACGGCTATTAGTGGAGGATATTGCTGGAAGTAAGGAACTGGAAGCCAGTCCTTAAGACTGTGGTGCAGAGGCCTGCAAATAAAGGTTAGCGTTAGCCTTCAGTAAGTTACATGCCAGAGGAAAAGGCAATGTGTTCCTCTGACCAGCAAGGAGCCCAGCCTGTGGCCGGAACGAAGCAAAAGATTGTGGCATTAGTTACATATGGACTGTTTTACTTCGCGATCTCTGAATGAGTCGGGAGTTAGAAACAAACACTTAAAGTTGAGGGTTCAGATATCAAAGTATGTCAGAGTCTCATCTTATTTTGTCTGTTGTGATTAGGAGGAGCAATTGGAAGCGATACTGTCAGCTGCTGTCCAGACAGGCTCTTTAGAGCTTCTGACGGGATGCATTAAACATTGGGCATCTGAAGGTAATCCTTGACTTCTGAGGCTGGTCTTATGTTAGACTTTTTATTTTTGAGTTTGAAGGTGCTGATTCGTTTCTTTTGTTTTCTTTTCTTAAAGAGCAGCCAAGTTCTGCTGCTAATTTGCGGTTTGTTCTTGCGTGGACGTGGAACAAAGTAATCTGTACAAAAGATGAGTTTGACCAAACATGTGAGTACTAATGTAGTCATTCTTCACCCATAAAATCATTCCTTCTGATTGGGCTTGCTCAGAAGTCTGCTGGCACCTGTTACTGCACACGGTTCCCTAAGGGAACCTTGAAACTCTGGAATTGCTTTGTAAGCTAACGATGCATTGTTTCTTCTTGAAAAGGTGCTCCACTCTTCGATGGCTCTTGCAACTTCATTGACCCACAGACGTTACAGTCTCTTCAGCACTGCCAATTGCTTTTGACCAACCTTAGCAGAGTCTTAAACTGTTTTTTAACAGAGGCACGGGAGCTTACTGAACAAGGTTTGTAATGGCATCATTCAGCCTCTCGCACATTCTGTTAATATTTGGAGTGATGCTTGGGTTGTAATTGTGGAAACAGGAGCTTCTGTTGGTTTTGGTGATGGGAAGGCAGTCGAACGCAGCTGGGAGAAGGGGCTTAAATCTGAGAAGTGTGACTGCCACATAATATGCACAGAGTTCCGGGAAGTAGTTTGTTGTGGGGATTGTGCAAGTGGCTGGGGAGGTTACATTCAGCAAGAAGCTACACAGGCAGCAACTGGGTTGAGATGACAGCAAATGAATGTGGTAGCGCTGAAAACTTCTGTTCTTAGCTAGCAGGTTACAATGGCATGCAAATCCTGCATTGCAAATCGCTAAAAAGGCTGAATCATGAACAAGTAACTTGTAAGTTTCTGGAGTGCCTCTGGCCTTTTCTAGTCGAACTTGCTCCTGGCATACAGAGGAAAATGAAAAGATCGTGCCTTTGCTATAGCAAAAGTCTCTGCTCTGTGAAAAGCACTAGCTGCATTTTAACCTCTAGTGAACCTGTTTCTTTGCAGGGGTTGCTTTTTATTTTGGTGGTGACTGTGTGGGGTTCTGTGTAGGACTGTGTGGGAAGAATGCAAGGAGAAATATTTCTGCCCTGTTATTTATATACTTCCTGTTGAGTGGGATGAAGGGAATTGTGTATAAGTGAAGATTTGCAGAGGAGAAATCATCTTATGCCTTGTTTCAGGTTTTGCCAACTTGAGAAAGAAGCAGGTGGTTACCAGCCTTGTTTCTTTGTATGCGCAAGTGGTCACCTGGTTCTGTCGATCCAGTCTCCTTCCAGAGGGTTTAGGTAAGCATGAACTATAACACATTTGCAACAGGGAGACCATCCACTCAATGATTCCTATGCAGACATTCTCAGCTGTGCTGTAGTAGTTGTTTCATCAGTAACAAGTCGTGTTGGTTCCGTGGCTGCAGCATATGCTGGAGTTCTGTTGCTGAAATGGAGCTGTTCCTGTTTTGTCAAGTACAGGGGGTGTAGAATAATGCAGCCAGGTTCTTTCCTGGGTGCCTTTCTAGAAATAGCGACAGTGTTCCTCTGATTTCCAGGAGCTGTTGGTGGCCACAGCTTGAAATCCTCTGGATTTGAAATCAGTAACTAGTAACGACAAATACTGGAATGCTCTTTTTTTTACAGAATCACAGAATCACAGAATCACAGAATCTTAGGGGTTGGAAGGGACACCATGCATTGCCTGCATGTTTTGAACGTTTCATGTATTGCTTGAGGAAAAAGTAAACCTTGGAAATGCTTCCTTACCTGAAGGATTATGGATTCTATTGTCAGCTCAGCTGACATGTTCAATACCCGTTCCCTTTGAGAACTGGGGTTTGGGTTTTTTTGATAGCAAACTTCAGCTTAGACAAGTTCTGAAGGTTGTGGCACTTGAGACAGGAAGGACTTGAGTCTTTTGTCGTACATCTCCTTTAGCAAAGGCAGAAAGAGGCTTGGCGTCTTTCAGAGTCAGAGGCTTCTTGGTGCTGAGCCTTTTAGTCAAAGTTTTGCTTTAAAAATGTGCTGTTCCATCTTTAACTTGCTTTGACTTTCTTGGCTGCAGATGATGATGTGCCTTTGGCTCGACCTTTCTACAATTATCCTCTGCTGCAGAGCTACTATACCGGCCATCGACAGCAGCTTGAGCGTTTGTCAAGGTAGGCCTTACAGGGAAACTCCGGAAGGCGTCTGCTGCAAATCCAGGAGCGGAGGGGAATGGCTGTTCTCTCAGCAGTTCTCTCTGCTGTGTTGAATGCATTTACTGGCAATCCTCCTGGCCTCAGGGATGCATGTGTTCCTTTGAACACAGAGGTTGCTTTCCTCTGTTAGGATGTTTTAAAAAAAACCTTCTCTCTTCTTGACTAGTGATCTCTGGAAACCATTGTATTGGCCTGAATCCCCTACTCACGAGTATGTTGGTGTCATTTACACACATAGTGTGGTTGGCAGACCCAGCACTCACTGGCTGTTGGATAGAAGTTGGTTCCCAGTGGGAGCTCTCTTTCCTGGCCTGGCTGACTAGCGTCTCTGTGATAGGCCTCAGATGAGGGGGTCTCGGGTTCTTCTTTGGAAATTATTCTGAAAAGGAAATAAAGGCCTAACACAGATTTGGCTATGATACTGCTGACATGACAAACAGGCTCAGGCTGTTTCCACTTTCAAGCCCTTGATCTTGAACCATTTACTCTGTGCGAACTGAGCTGTTTACTTTGTGTAACTCCTTGCTACCTCTTGTTCCAGAGGAAAATGGGATTCTGACTGCTTGATGATTGATGGAATGGTTTCCCAGTTAGGAGACCAGGCTGAGAAGTTGTGGCGGAGAGATGAAGGAGGAACTGGGAAATATCCCCCTGCTAGTTTACACGTGAGCGTCATTTCTCTGAAACAACACCCCTCCCCTCCATACGCCAAGGATCTATGAAAGCCAGTTTATAAGACAACTCTTCATTACTTTTTCATGCCAGGCACTGCTGGATCTCTATTTGCTAGAAAGCGTTGAAGAAAGTGACAAGCATGCAATTGTATCCTTTCCAGTTACCGGTATGACACCTTCAGTATGTGCATGTAAATATTCTGTGATGCTGAGATGTTTGGAATGTCAGCTGGCAGCTCCGCTGAGCAGAGGGAGCCTGAGTGAGTAACAGGAGTGCTCCAGGATCTGAAGGTAACCTTTCTGAACGGCTGACAGAAGCCAGCGAGCATTCCTTTCTGGTAACAAAAAGCAAGACTGATACCTCAGCAGATTTGGCTTCCTCCCATCCTTTTGTTTGCCTTTCATGGTGTCTTTTCTAAATGTTATGTGACCCATCTTTGATCTTACAAATGTATGAGCCTTAATTAGATGCTCAATACCAGACAATTTACCTGCTGCTAGACATCATGCATTCCTTTCCAAATCGAACAGATGCTTCAATAGACTCCTTCCCAACTGCCTTTGCCATCCCTTGGGGTTTGGTTAAGCTGATCCAAGGGTTTTGGCTTCTAGATCACAAGGATTATGAAGTAAGTAGCTCATGGTTTACTTCGATGTACATTGTGGTACAAGGCTGTAATCTTGAAAATTATGCTAAAAGCTGCTGCTTGGGAGCATTTTGCTTTGTGTGCGCCTACATGTGTGTATCTTAGTAACCATGACCTCTAACTTCTACAGAACTCACTGGCCCTGCTCTTTCACCCAGCTACGATGAGACCTGTGTCATGGCAACATCAGAGAGTCCTTCAGTGCCTCATGTGCCAAGGAGAGCACAGACAAGCCCTCAGATACATACAGATGATGAAGCCGTCGATGTCAAGCAGCAGTGAAGTGCGGCTCTTCCTCAGTGTATTGCTGTCCAATAGGTAACAAAATAGATCCCACCATTTTGGCCTTCAACTAGTGTTGGGCATATCTTGGGGCACCTTTTTTGGCATAATACTAATAATCTTTCTTATCCTTGTAATAGTCACAAAAGAAAATAATCAAAGAAATTAATTGCAGGTGCCTGGTGGAGGCTTGGGGCCTGATGCAGCAACACAGCACAAAGTTAAACATGGAGGAGCTGCTAAAACACATGTATGAAATCTGTCGGGAGGTGGGACTAATGGAAGATTTATTGAAACTACCTTTTACAGTCACTGAACAAGTAGGTGTGGACAACAAATCTTTAAAAAGAGATGAAATCCTAATACAGTTCTGACAGGTGTTATTTCTCCCAGGAGCATTTGGAGAAGTTTTTACAGACCGATGCTGGTGTTAAGAGTCATGAATTTCTTTTAGTCCACCGACTGCAGCGTGCCAACTATATTCCTGCACTACAGCTGAATCAGTCACTGCAGGTTCATCTTATGGTAAGCATAAAAGACTTGTGTTTTGTGAGCTTCTGTTCTGGGCCTGCGATGCACTTGTTTTCCAGTGAGTCAGACTCAGCAGGTGGTTTTGGATGTTGTAGGTCCTGCATTTGAAGCCTTTCAGCTAGCCAGAAGGTGTCTGCAGGCAGCTTTTTCCTTAGTCGTTGCAATATTCACATCAGTTTGTCAAGGGAATTAGCAATTGCATTGTGGATTTGGTCATCTCAGGCATGGGTGTTTCAGGAGGAGAAGGGCAGAGCCTGCTCTTTTGTGGGCAGATTGAAAATTGCAGGTGGTGACAAGGGTGTGAGGATTGTTTTCCCTCCAAGTGGCAGGTTCTGTAGCTGCACTAGTCTTGCTGCCCGTTGGCTAAAGGGACCAGGTGGAATTGGTGGGTGCTGGTGGGTAGAACTTGCTGCTCTCCTTAGAAGTAGCACAGCTTGTTGTGTGCAGCGGACTTCTTGTAATGAGCTGGCTTTTGGCTGTACACCTTTCCTTCACCAGAATGATCGTGATCCTCGCCTGAAAGAGCGAGCAGTCACCAGAAATTCTATATTAGATCAATATGGCAAGATCCTTCCCAGAGTGCAGAGGAAGCTGGCTGGAGAGAGAGCCAAGCCTTACCATGTGCCTTCATCTGTCATCAAAGAAGGTAATTTTCGGAGGGTGAAGGAAATGTGCAACTAACCATCACTCGCTTGGATGACACAGGGCTAATACCCGCTCCCTCTCGTTTCCCAGTCTCAAGACCAACACCATTATCAACAGTAACAAAGAAAGCTAATGCAGGAAATGTGCATACAAGGGCAACATTCATCAGTAATGTTTTGTCCAAAATTGGAGAAGTCTGTATGGGGAATGAGCGGAAGGTCCGCATCTCACAACATGATAGGTAAGCAGCCTTCTAATAATGTTGGGTCTTGAGCTAGATGCTTGGAAAGAGAGGGTGGGGAAAAGTCATTATAAGTAATGTTGGAAGAGAGGTTTTCTTCTACAACAATTCTGTTTCTGCAAACACGTATCTTTACATGCTTTCAGAGTTTTAGATAGCTGAAACCAAATGGACTAGATGATCTTTCGAGGTTCCTTCCAACACCTAACATGCTGTGATTCCATGAAGCTAAAGCTATGATTACCATGAACCCATTGGTGTAGGGGTTTTGATGGATGTGACTATGCCATCAAATCTTAATCTGTTACCTCTTTCTGCCCAATTCTGGTCTCGGTTTTGCCTGATTTAGTTAAAAATGATCAGAATTATACAGAATGGAAGAAAGGCTTGGAGTTTTCCAAAGCTATGGTGAAATAAATGTGAATTCCAGTATGTTTGGGCTTCAGGTGAATGAAAGTCATTGACACCTTCCTTGTAATTCCAGCCCTGGAGCTACCGAACCACCAACCAGAGCTTGTAGTCTTCCCGATGCAGAGCTGCCCGACGCATTTGTTGGGACACCAGTTTCAAGACTTGCACAAAAATCTTCCAGGTACAGTAGATCTCCAGGCTGAGTACTTCAGCTGCTTCTACTCTGTGTTGCGGTGTAAACGTGGCTGTGCCTGTGTATATCCATGTGTATGGACTTACTGTGTTTGCCGAGTGTTCTGTTTGCACTTAGTGTTCCATCTGTTACAGAACTTAGGGACACCAACACAGTGGAGAATTCAAAGTGGTCCCAGCATTGAAGTGTAGATGAATTTTCTTCTGACGTGAGGATTGCCTCACCTGTTCAACTTAAAACTGGATTCCTCTTGCCTCAGAGGCAGGGCTTTAGGAAGTTCAGTCAGAAATGTGAGGAAATAATTGAAAAGAAAATGCGTGTAAATTGTCCATGGGCCTGATACAGCACCCCTACAGTGAGGGGTCACCCGTATTTCTTTGCTGAATGCTTTTGTTATGTCTCACCCCAGATTTCTTGAACGCAGCATCACTGTTTTCATCAATCAATGGATTTTTAATTGTTTCTCTCAACAGATTGCTGGATTTGGTGGTTCGTCCTGTTCCTTCATGTCCTGTAGCACAGGATGGTCACTTGCAGTCAGCATGCAGAGCCTCTACTTCCTTCATGACATCCAGCCCACTGCAGCCCAATATGCATGGTTCCACCTCAGCAGTGAATTTTCCCCGAGTATCAGACCTGAATTTACTGGAGACTCCACTCGTGGTTAAGGTCTGTATTGTAAAAAACCAGGAATAACCAGCCACCCCAAAAGCCTGTAAACTTGGTTTAAGGCAAAACCCCTAAAGTAGGTAACACACAAACTGCTGGGTTCCAAAGGTGGAGCATTTGCAGTCCAAGTATGGTTATTGTATAGGCAGTCCTTTTGGAAAAAGCACAGTGGGTATGGGTCTGGAAGAGGGGAAGTTGTAGTTTAATTGCAGCATGCCCATTGTCACAGAGTTCCATGAAATAAGCTTGTTTTTATTGCATAGAACAAAGGAAGCCCAAGCTGACTTCTCAATATGCTTAGATATTGAAAGATGCAATTTGTCACTTAAGTGATCCTCCTTTTAAACCCTTTCAATACTGTGAAATGACCTTGAGCTGAGGAAGGAAGGCCTGAATGCTCCTAGCTGAAGCTGGGTGGGTGCTTTTACAGCAGGGTCACTTATTTTCATCTGGCGCACAGATGGATCGATTGATCAGTAAAGGAATCAGCTCTGGCTGTTGCTGAGCTGGGCGGTGCTTCGCATGGCAGCGTGCTCAGTCACTGTATCTGGGGTACCATGTGCAGCTGTGTGCCTTTAGAAGAGCAGCGTAGATACTGCAGAACTCATCGGGAGGGGAGGTACCATTGCAGACAAGAAGATGCCGTATCTGTGTTCTGTTGGGTAATCAGTTGAAAACATTTTATGTTGGCATTAAGAAAGAGGCAGGGAGTAAAAAGCTTGGGGTTTGTCCTTCAAGATTTTCTACCTTTGGAAGAAGAGCAGCGTAGAGGCAAAACTTGGTCCTCACTGCTGGCACAAACTCTGTAACTTAAACTAACTTAACATCGTTTTAATGAGTCAACTGTGTTTTAAATTCAGTGGTTTTATTTCTGTTCATAGAGAGCTAAAGCCTTGGCCACATCAGCTCCTGGGTTTTCTGGGTTCACCCCTCAGTCTATTCTGAGATCCAGCCTCCGCACCACACCCCTAGCAACTCCCTCTGCATCTCCAGGACGATCCATTTCTCCTCCTGTACGGACAAAAGAACCGAGAATATCTTTCATGGAAGAGAACTCGAATGCCAGATGGACTGCTGGGGTAAGCAGGGCTGTACTTAGGGATTGTTACAGTTAAAGGCCTTACAGACTCTGATCTGATTGTGATGTTTTTTCCCAGTTTGCCAAAAGTCCTTGCATTGCGAATAGGAATTGTGCTTCTGTAACACCTCGTGCCTACAACAACATACAAGAAATGCCCATGACCTTAGAGGTCTTTACTTGGTGTTGTTAGGAGCTGTGATTCCAAATGAACCTACTGAAACTGGGAGTAGAACAGGCTCATGTGCTAGTATCTACATATGTGATCTTTCTGTATATGTACTAATTAACTGTCATAATCTGTTTTTATTGTAACATTTACTGCCTTTTGTAGAGAGCTTCTGAATTGTAACAGGAGGCCTCTCACGCGTGCGCGCTCTCTCTCTCTCTCTCTGATATATCAGCTTCTTACTAACAATGCAGGGTGGCCAGCTTAATTTACTTGTTCCATCCTACAGGCATAGTGAACGCTACAGTTCTTGTGGTAGTGCATGCAAGCATCAGCAGAGATCTTGAGTTATGATTCTGGGTATGCAAAGCCTCCCTTTCCTTGAAAACACAGTAGTGAACCTGATGTATAGTTTGATACGATAGTACAGGCAAGTACATGCAAGACCCACTTTTTCTTATTTCTCCAATGCTGTGGAAACTCAATAAGCAGTCAGAAGTATGACTAATTATTACACTCAACTCCAAAAGCCAACATAGTGATAGACTGAGAATTAATCATAGCCAGTGAAGCTGACAGTTGCGTATGTTTTGGTATATTTTTGTTTTGCTTTGACAAAAAAGCATATGTATGTTGTTACCATGAATGTTTTGGGTTTTTTGTTGCTGTTTTTTTTAAAATCTAAGGTAAAAGATGATCAAATGCTGTCTGGAGCCTCATCTGAGCATCATCATGGAGTGGTGGAGGGTGCTTGGTCTGGAAGTAGAGATAAACCAACTCTCTTTACTCTAAGCAATCCTGAAGAGGATGATCGTGCTGAATTGGAAGAATCATCAGAAAGCTTACCTGGAGATGGTTTGGAGAAAATGGATGTCAGCAAAGAGAACAGTAACTTCTCTGCCAGGTCAGACCAAACTACTTTGGAGTATCATGATGCAAAATCACCTGGAGATTTTGAAGATGATGTCATTTTCATAGCTGCTAAACCAGCTAATTCTTCCACTGAAGAAATTGCTGATTTTCAAGAATCAGAGAAGGGAGATGACAGTGAAGGGGTTGAAGATAAACCTTTCCAGATGGAACAACTGGATTCTTCAGAACTAGGACAAGAAGCTGGTGTGTTTCATCCTATGATAAGCTAAGCTTCCGAATTTTTCAGCTGTTTCCAGAGGGTTAAATTACCGCTGAGCGCAGAGTTAGTTTCACAGGGTTCTAGGTGCTTCCTTGGCCTAGGTGTTTCAACTTGCTGTCTTTTGAGTCCTTTTTTGTTTCGTGGATGTTATGAATGTGTACTGCTTTTGGTACTTCTTGCCTGTACTCATAGCTGAGAGGCAGCAGTGATTTCTGGGAGTTCTGAGAGGGATAGAAGTTCAACCATAGGCTTCTGGCTGTCTTTTAGGGGTGCTTCTGTTTCACTCTGCTTTCACTAGATAGATTTTTATATTTATTTTCTCCTAGTTTTTGCCATATCATCAGTGCTCAGTTTAATAGTTTACTTCTGAAAGTGAGCCTGCTTGTGTATCTGCTTCTTGTTTCAGCTGTATTTGCTCACTTTGCTGGCTCAGCAGCTTATGCAGCCTTTCCCAAACCCATTTCAGCTGATGTCTAGCAGTTGAGCTCAGTCCAACTCATTCAGGCCAGTCCAGCTGTTGAGGATGTGTTTGTATGTGCAGGTCTGCTGGCAGATTAGAAGAGATGTTGTTCTGGAATTTGTGATCAGTGGTGAAGAGCTAGGAATGAAAGTGGTGCAAGAACAGGGTGAAGGTGTGCAAACACAGCCACAGTCAGTATTTGACAAACAGAGCTTAGTGCATTCAACTCTTTGTATAAGAAAGTTTGCTGTTCCAAATGTCAGTTTTATATCTGAGGTCTTGGAACAGTTCATAGCAGTGAGGGTGTACTCCGGTGTCAGTGCATCGTGTGCATCCCTCAGCTAGCCGAATTCCTGCATGCTGCCTGCAGAGGTAATTGCTGGTTCTGAGGAAGCAGACAGTAGAAACAGGGAAGAAAAGGGAGGATGTTTATAAAATGGAACCACTTGAGATAAGCACAGGTTAGCAAGCAGTCGGGTTTCAACACCACCAGTCAATCATTAGAGAGAAGAGCAAGAAAAGACCTTAGATGCATTCTTGTAGAAGAGGGGAAGTGGAGTCATGGAAAGAAAGAAGCATTGCTGGAATGAGATAAAAATATGCAGAGAAGTAAGGGAAACTTGCTATCTAATTTTAAGAAGGAGGGCTGCCTTAGGACATTTTTATTGTATTAGGTCAGTAACATGTCAAGTTTTGTGTTAAACAGTTTGTCTATGGCTGTTTTGTTTTCTTGACTGAAACTGCACATCAGACTTGCTTTACTGGAAAGAAGATTTCAGACCTGTGCATTTGAGTTGTTGATAGCATTATTTTGTTAGATCACTATCCCAGATGAAATTCATAGAGGCTCATCTTTCAGAATTATGAGCATTTTAGAAATTATGTTAACATGGGAATGATGCAACAGGGAAGTCATCTGTCTGCCAATTTTTGTAGGATTTGTGGATGAATCAAATGCTGAATGTCAGTCCCTTCCTGAGGATGGTAAATTGGTGTTTAAAGCTGCTGTTGAGGCTGCTTCTTCTGGGACTGTAAATGAAAGGTAAGTGTATAAAATAGATAGGTCTTTGGGTTCACACAGGGTGTAACTGCATTTGAAAACCGCCTTGCCTGTGTTTGAAAACTGTGACTTTGACCTGGTATTGGTTCTTTCCTGTGGTCTGGAAAATACCAGCTTTTCTACTCCTTCCTGTCTGTGAACAGAACTAATTTGGCATGAACAGAATTCAAATTGGCTGTCAACTTGAGCCTTTTTTCTCAAATCACTGCAGACCCCAAAGTATGGTGATAAAGACTTCATTCAACAGGCTGTATACACCTTTGTACAGTTTGAGGGTTACTAAGTAGATCTGTGAATGTAAGCCCTGCTTTTGTCTGAAAAGTATTACACTTGAGATTCCTGTATCTGTAGCAGGTTTATTTTGGATTTTGAATACTTTCTGGCAGTATTTTATACACTTAATTTGTATTTTCTCTGGGTGTGCTCAATTAGCATCTCTTTGTTTGTGGGAAGGGAAGCAGTTTTAGCAGATACTTTAAAAACGACTGCTTAGTGCTAAATAGAGAGCATTAGTAGTGAAAACCCCTGTAATTTCAAGTGGTAACATACATGTACAAAGCTTTGTCTTTGTTCCTTTTGTTCTAAACCACCAATGTAGCAGTGCACCCTTTTTTACAGGAGACAAATAATTTTATTATTCTTCAATATGGTTCTGTTATGAAGAATGTAAAGTACTTGATTCATTGCACAGAATGAGTGACAAATGCACCTGTGGCTAAAGGAATCTCTAATGTTTTCCTAATTTTTTTCTCTTTTTAAACTTGAAGTTTTACAATAAGAAGGCATTTTACTGTAAAGTTCCTCAAGGTTTATTTTGAAGCTTTATGATGATTTCTCTTTCTGTTCTTGAAGTGAAACAAAGCACCAGGAGTCCAAAATGTCCTCTTCACCAGAAAAAAAAGCCATACCAATTGGAACAAATCCACAGACTTCTGAGTCACCAGAGGCAGACAGTGAACGTACGTACAGTGTGTTGGAGATGTTCTGTGGCTGAGCTCCTGAGGCAAAATACATAGGTTGCCATACTGCTACAGACGTCTCAGGTTGAAGCAGCACTAGCATGTTACTGCTAACTTCCATTAAACTCTAGAGAGAATACTCTCCTCAAAGGAAGTTCTTGTAGAAAAAGTATAGTCAGTGTCCCTGTTCTTGCTAAAGATACAGAGGAAACTGGTAGAAGTTGCAATGTTAGAGGGAGAGATCAGTATTTCTTTTAATGCTGTAGATTGCTACCAATTTGTGTGCTGTGAGTTCTGCTGCTTGAGTTACTGTTTTAAAAGATGATGTATCCTTGGTATTCAGGCTGTGAGGAATAGTTAGCTATCAGTGTGCCTTTGTAGCCACCTTTTCTTTGCTCTGATGTTCTTACTCTTTGTGGACTTGTCTAGGTAATTTTCCCCTTTCTCTTTTTATTTTGGGACTACCTCCTCTAACAGATAGGTGGTTCTGGGTTTTGGAGAAAGCCTAATATATGTGGCAGGATGGAGAACTGTATTGTTTGCTTCTGCTCCCTCTGCTACTTCCTGTTTCTTAAACTTGTGTCACTTTTATAGCAGTTCAGTTAAAATGATATGTTTCTTCCAGCTGTGATAAGTATTGTTGACAGTGAGGACATGGTCACTAGTCCTTTGGAAAATCTCCTTGAGAGGAAGAGTGTGGATTTACCTACAGAAAGTAACCTAGAAGCTGCTGAAGTCGAAGAAAATGTTCCTCTTCCACAAGAAGTAGTAACTGTTTCTAACAGTCTTCCTGAAAGTCAGGAAACAACCGTAAGTAAACTGTTTTCCCAGATTCTATGAAATAGAACACCCTTTGCAAACTGCAGGCAGTGCTGTCTTACTGACAGAAGGCACACAAAAACACCTCAGTTTCTTGTAGCTGGTTAACACAAGTTTATTACATTCTGAGGACTGGTAGTTCTCTTGTGTTCCCCTACACATTTTCTGTACCTGTACCACAGAACAGACCATGTCAAGCCTTGGGCCTCTGAGAGCTTACTGGCTTTTTGTTAGCAGACTGGGAAGCATGAAAGGAAAGATGATGCAGACCAGTATTTTTTTAACTTGGTTTTGAACTGTGGCATGTTGCTGTAGGATGGTTATTTAGCAGCTTTTGACAAGGTGCAGGGGGCAAGAACATAAGCAGATTTGGTGGAGACTCCTGTTGAGGGGCTTCTTCCCTCTGCTGCCTTTGGCAAGCACTGTAACTTCGAGGGTTCGGCACAGGTCTTCACACGTGCATTAAGCTGTCTCAACCCCCTGAGTCACTTGAAATACTCATGCTTTTGTGCTGAGAACAAAGTGGTATCTGCTATGTATCTCCCATGGATCTGGAAGGAAAGTGTAATTGCTCAATACAGGGACCTACGAAACACGAGGTGGAAGTATTTAGAGTAAATGTCTCGTGCAATCCAAGTGATGCCTGAAAGTGCAGTGTTGATGGAGGTGGTGGCCAGCCAGTCTCACTAAATGTGACAGTCACAACTGTCGTGACCAAAATGTCATGCTATTTGGGGGCATGGTGGTGTTTTACCCTGTTAGAAGATATAAAACCAGTCACTCCGTGTGCATTTGGAGCCAGTCCAGGAAGCACTGGGATTGGTGATTGCTGCCAGTTGTATCTACAGCTTGTATTGTAGAACTGCTTGCTGTGTTCAGGGGTGGTAGCAAATCGTTAAGCCTGAACAGAGCTACCAGAAATGGAGCACGTGGGTTGCATACACCAGATGCTCTGTTCTCTGACCTGTGCATGCACACATTTTGCTCTGTAGAAGGGAATGTGTTGGATGTGTCTACCTGTACATTCTGTGGTGATTGAAAGAGAAAAGCAGAGTTTCAGTGTCCTCTGTTTCGTCCCACTCAGTCGGAAGTTAATCAGCCTGGTAACTAACAGTGCATTAACAGTCACTTTTTTACTTCAGGATCTTGAAGATGGTGCTGATGAGGCAAAAGCCTCAGCAGAAGCACCTGAAACATCACTGTATAGCGAACTGCATCCACCGGGCAACCTTCAGTACAGCTGTGATACTATAGAGCAGCAGTTTGCATGCGATTTGCCTGATAACCAAGATGGTGAATATGATGCAGCCGAGGGAGATGGAGAGCTTTTTCTATCTCAGAGTAATTTTACCTTAGTCTTGGAAGGAGAAGAAGGTGAAACAGAGGTGGGAGACCCTACATCAGTAGATGCTTCTGAACCGGCTGGCACGACAACAGAGGACAAACCTGTGAGCAGTTCAGAAAACGCTGAAAACCAAGAACATGTTACAAACTCAGTGTCCACTGTAACAAGTGATCAGGAGTCTCAAAATATTGCAGAGTCACTCCCATATGTGCCTGAACCCATTAAGGTAGCTATTGCTGAAAACTTACTGGATGTAATTAAAGACACCAGAAGTAAAGAATTTACTGAAGTTGTAGAACAATCTATTCATGAAACCATAGGTAAAAAGGGAACTAGATTCCACAAGGCAAAAGCTCCCTTAACAACTGTGCCAGAAGGTGTGGAACATGAAACCGGCAGGCATCAAGTAGAGTATGTCATCACTCCTAGAACAACACGCACAAGGGGACAACTGAGTAGGAGTCTAAGTATTCCCTCGGCAGACGATCCAACTAGACAACTACTGAAGACAGACAAACCAGTTCTATTTGGACTCTCTCCTAGGAGAAGTACCAGGCGAACAAAAGAAGCAACTGAGGCTTCTGGGGTTCGCACAGAAGACAACGCTCAAGATGAGCAAATACCTGTGACACCCGTTACTCCTAGGAGAGGCAGGAAGCCTAAACTGACTAATGTAGAAAAAGTAGAAAGCAGCCGTTCTGATGGACAAGCACTGCCTGTCAGTACGCAGTCTGTAGCCGTGACTCCAAGAAGAGGATTGAGAAGAGCAAAGGAAGCTGCACCTGAACTCTTGGGAGAGGCTAATGAGGAAACGTCTGTTGCTGAAGGTAGCAATATTTCTTCTGCTCCTTCCAAAAGGACTAGAGGAGGAAAAAGTTCAGCAGAAGATCAAGAAACTGACCAGACTGACACTGGTCGTAAGATAAAACCAGCAGTCAGTCCCAGCAGAAGTGTGAGAAAACTGAAAAGCATTAATTTACAATCTACTGAGAATATTGCCAAGGATCAAGAGGTGCAGCCTAGTGACCAACTCCTTTTATCTGTGCCAAGTAAAAGAAGCAGGAGGAGAAAGATGAGTTCATCAGACGTTTCTGAAAATTCTGACCTTGATCTGTCCAAATCATTACTTCCTCAAACAGAATTTAAACTACCTGTCACTCCTAGAAGAAGTGCTAGGAAGGGAACACAGAACCTCTTGGCAGACACAGAATCTCTCTCTACTCAGGCAGACACAGAATCAGGTGAGAAAGTGGAACTCCTTGATACTCCTAGGAGAAGAGCAAGAAGAATTCCACATGCTAAACCACACAAAACGGATACTGGTGAACAAACACCTGCACAGCCAAATGAGGAACCAACCACACCCAAGACTGCAGTAAGGACAGGGCGTCGGGGCAGAAAGAGACGATCAATACCAGAGGAGAGCACAGGGGAGGAGGCCTTTCCCCAGGGACCTGGTGGCAGTCCTTTGCTGCTTGAAGACATAAACCCAGCAGGACATGAGGAAACATCAAGAACTCTAACAGATCGCACTCCAAGAACCAGATCCCGCAAGGCTGCTGTGCATCAGAAACTGTCTGCTGAGGAAAACGAGTCCTTCCGTTTCTCACCTCCTCTCACAAAGCTGACGAAGAGATTTGAAGGTAGGTGTGTTTGAGCATACAAGCAGGAGGGGAATCAACTTTTTAAAAGAGTAGACAATGTCAAGACAAGGGGGAACAGATTAAAGCTAAAGGAAGGATTAAATTGGATATTAGGGTGAAGTTTTTTACAGAGAGTGTGGTGAGGTGCTGGAACAGGCTGCCCAGAGAGGTGGTGGATGCCCTGTCCTTGGAAGTGTTCAAGGCCAGGTTGGATGGGGCCCTGGGCAACCTTGTGTAGATCCAGGACTGAGGTTGGTGGCCCTGCCTGTGGCAGGGGACTTGAAGCTCTATGATCCTTGGGGTCCCTTCCAGCCCAGACCAGTCTGTGGTTCTATGATTCTCTGCTTATGTGCAAAATGGGGCCCATTGCCATTGTGTAAACCACAGAAAACGGGCCGTGTGGAGGGATTTAAGTCTTGTAAAGAACATAACTCTGCAAACTGAACAGTTTGGAAAAGGTAGTTCCTTTTCTGAGCTCTACACAGCTGGCTGGCTAGGTGCAGTGGAAATAGATGAAGATGCTGAGCTGAGTGGAGCGAAGTGAAATTGAAGCCGAATTTTTGTCGTGACCTTAATTCCTATTGGTTTTGAAAACTGGGTGCTATCTACTAGTAGGCTATTGCCATCTCTTCCCCCCAGTGGAGAAACCGGGGGATGTGCTTCCAAATTCTACTTAGTTCTTAACTTAAAATGAGCTGCATCTAGCAACAAGCTAAACAGCAGTTTAATTACCTGATTGGTTTTTGTGGGCATGTACTTTTTCAGTGAACCTACTGTGCATAGGGGTCGTCGTATTAGAGTACATGTCAGGGCTGTTGGTGCCTCTTGAGCATAGTGCCTTTGATCACAGAAGTGCAGGTAAAATCACTGCTTGTCTTTTGTTTCATAGTTTTCTGTAGAAGAATGAGTCCCAATACCTCCACACAGTGTTTATAAGCGTGATTGGACCTTTGGTTTCAAGAAGCTGTAGTGCTTTTGGTTATTGTCTGTACTTTAACATCACTGTCCTTTATGTATAACATACATGCATGTTAACAATACATTGTCATTTTAGCAGGAAATGCAGACCATCCTGTACAGCTTAAGGATTTGGACCCAGACTTGACTTCTCAGTTTGTCTTTTCGCCCCCTCTTTTGAGGTCAAGGAGGAAAAATGTATCTAGCATTTCCCAAACTGTGAAGGAACCAGTAAGTAAAAACTCTGGTTGTCTCACATTCTTGATTTTTTGCTCTGTTCTGCTTTTTCAATTCACACTTGCCTTTTTCCTTGAAAGTATATCTAAAAAGAGACCTTCCAATGAATCAGTTAAACAATTGTTTTTTTCTGTTCCTTCATGAAAACTATCTACAAAAAACTAATTTGAATTTACTGAAGTCATAAATTCACAAGTATTGTTTTGCCTTGAACTTAGGAGCTTCCAACTAAAGAGGAGGAGGAGGAGGATACCAAGTCTGTGGGAAAGCAAAAATTGAAAAGAGGTAGAACTGCAAAATCAAACCAGAAGAAAGCAAGCAAGTATGGAATTTTTGTGAACACTCAGTCATCTGCCTTTCCTGTGGTAGTAATTAAGCTGTAGAGTCCTTGTCCTCACCTGGCTGTACAGTTCTGCTCCAACTTTGTGAGCCTGTCCAGCTGGCCGGTCTGATGGGCACCTTTTACCCCTGAAGAGTTCTGTTTTCTAGTGGAAACAGAAGAGGGAGGGGACAGAAAAGGGCAAGTGGATAATGCACTTCGCAACAAAGGGGTCAGACAGTGAGTGAAGAGAACTTCTTGTTTCTGGGCCTCTTTTCCAGTTCCTTCAGGAAAACTGCTTTAAGACATTTGCCTCTTAAATGCTGGGGGGAGGGGCTGGCTCTGAAAGCTGACATGCACAGTGACAGAGAATGCTTGGGACAGTCTGGGAAGGAACGAAAACCAAAGGAAACGTATTTACACACCTTTGCTGCCATGATCCTACCTACAGAGGAGCCCAGAAATAATAATTTGGCATTGATTTCATTGGGTGAATTGGGTTTTTTCCTTCACTTAAAAAAAAACAACCTGCTGGTACTAAACCATCACGTTGATACTTCTCTCCTCAGAACCACAAGAAAAGAAGGTCCCTGGTCACCTCCACCGGTGGAAATCAAATTCATCTCTCCTTTTGCAACTCCAGTGGATGGAACAAAAAGCAAACAGAAAGAAGCTGCAGATGCAGCAGAGGGAAGGAACAGAAGACGACTCTCTAGTTTCCCAAAGCCAGTTGTGCGCCGGAAGAGGCTGTAACTGTTTTTTAAGTTTATAATGTACACCACTGTTTGTAAAGTCATCAAAATTGTGTGGATTATTAAAAAGAAAAAAAAATTCATCTAATTTGGAAGAGATAATTTATATAAATTATTGTAAAATTTCATAAACAAATTGTCTTCAATAAGTAACTCCATATGGAGTGTGATTTCCTCAGTCAATGCAGTTTTCTATTTTATATTAAGAATTCATACGTTTATATAATATGTAAATATAGCTTATTTTAGGAATGTTAAATAAAAAATGTATCCTTCACAATATGCTTACTGTCTGACAGCTTTTTGAGGGAATAGTGGGTTGAATGGCCTGTATGACTCAGAACATTTTAACGTTTGTTTGCTGACCCTCAGAAGTGAGGCCAAAAGCTTTTTAAAAGTTTGCTGTGGCAAGTAAACCTTTACAACATACTAGTTAGAGTCTTCTAAGTGAAGTTTGACCTTCTGGCAGGAATAATTGGGCTCACAACGCGAACCGGTGATTCCGTACGTTCACGGTTAAGTTGCACTGTGTTGGAGTCAGAATGTAAACAGTTGTATTTTAAGCTGTGCAATATAATTTGATTTATTTTTTTTTTGTATTTGTCTTAACACTTTGGGAAAGCTGCTCCTTGGTTCGTAAAACTAGATCACAACCTCAGATGTTTCAGGGTTTTTTTTACAATTCGTTGTCAGCAAAAAATGAGCTGTATAGGGGGTGTGCGGCGCGTACCGTAGCATATCCAATTCAAAGGGAGAGTTGAGCCAAAAGTTCTTTCACAAGCTTAATAAGAATGCTATTATAATTGAAATGATGACTGTCTGTAAGCATATTCTGCAGCACTTGAAGCCTGCATATCACAGCACTGAAACCCTGATGGTGAAGCTAACGTAACGGTCTGAAAAAGGTACAAAACTGTTCAGAAATCTGAGTTACAAACCGTATTTTTCAAGAATTATTTCATGAATAATCTTGGGTTATGGAGTAAATGTCCCTATGAAGCTTCAATTTGTAAAAATGATTTCAAAAAGCTATTCTTTTAAAAGCAGACGTGGAAGTACTATTTTGATGTGCAGTCTTTTAGACAATGGACTATTTTTATGTATGTTAATTTATAAATGGATGCAACTTTGAAGACTACAGAATGGTGGAACCTGACATTAAACTTTTCAATTAGCAAAACCCGCTACAGTTCCTCTACGAAATAATTTATTGGTTAACTAATACCTTGTACATAATGGCTGAATGTATTAATAAGAGACTGAGTTTGTAAATAGTTTCTTCTGGGGCCATCATTTTTCTATCTGGGAACGGGCCCTTCTTGAGAAGGGGTTGCATGTACAAGGGAGATTTTTCTCCTTGGAAGGATTCATGACTGACTGAAACCTTAACAACGGCCACGTGCTGACAGTGTGAAAGTATTGGTTTGAATGAGACCTTTCAGTCAGGGCAGTAATTATTTATGCTGAATATTTTTTACTTGAGCTACAGTGTAAATGTGGTCAAAAGGGGAGAGGAGGAAGTAACAGTGGTTTTTAATTACTTTTTTTTAATTCACATTGTACAGTAGCACAGGGAATAGCTCAGAAGATGGGGTAAAAGGTCAAACTCTCAAAACTAGAGTAGGAAATAGATGTCAAATCTGAGGATGGTTTGTGTAGCCCACAATGGTATTTATTTATTTATAAATACCATTTACTGATGAAATAGAATTGATTGATGAAACACCAGTGAAGGTTGCTTAGTGGGGCTTTAATATATGTCTGCCATTTATAGAAATGACAGAACAAATGAAAACCTTAGCTAATGTCTTTTATAATTTGTAGTAATTTTATCCTCTCTTAAAACCAATTCAGCTGAATTATCCTCAGTTGCCAGTGCTGAGGTGGAAAAAAAAAAGCAACAGTAATAACAAAATTGGCATGGGATTTAACTTACTAAAAGTTTGTAGTAGTCAAGTAATTTTTAATTTTAATTTAAAGGAGTTTTAATCAATTACATGCTAATTTTTTCCTCCCCCCCCCCCCCCTTTTTTTTTCCCCTCTTCAGTTACTCTGATTCAGAGCATAGTTCTTGGGTGCCAACCTGTTTCCCTGGTGCACAGTATAAAAAGAAGGCTGAGCCCAATGTGTAACAAGGAATGGGATTTCAGAAAGGTGTGTAGGTTTGTCCCCCTAAAGGAAAGCTAGAATTTCTTAAGAGTGATTTGCTTCACCTGCTTTGATGTAATACCAGGTAAAAGCTGTGTATCTGTACCATTGGGCTAATAAACACAGAGAAAATTCCACTGCCAGGTTGACTGCCTTGGGCTACCAGGCTCCCAATTCAGAAAGAACAAAAATAGGTGTAATGGCAGATTTTGTTTCCAGGAAACAGGCAGCAGGAGATCCCAGTGATGGGAGAAGGAATATTGTGAAGGGTGGGGGCTGGTGTTAGAAGGGAATTTGTCTAGAAACGGTTCCCTGAGCTACCTCAGTGAGTCAAACCAAATACAAAGGCCATAAGGCCTTTTTTCTTGATCGGGTTAGAAGCCAAGACTGATGGAAGCATTAGCTTTATACTTGTATATGAAGAACTAAAGCAAATACAGGTTACCTTTGTTAAGTGCTTAAAGTGTTAACTGATTTCATTTTGTTGTCACCTTATTTGTGTTGCCTGGTGTGCAAACATGGCTGCAGATAACTAATACAATCCTCCCTCAGACCTTCCCCCATGGAAGACTAATCTCAGGGTTGTCGCCACAATACATTTACTTGCTGTGATGTGATTAGTTCCCTAGTAATGAATCAAAACCAGCTGAGTTGTTCATTTCTGGTGCGGGGAAAAACTACAGGCAGAAGCCAAGCCATAGCTGCTTGTGAGTAGTTGCAATCTCTTAGCCTAGCACAATTAGAACTCAGGGAATTTCAAGGAATATGACAGCATTTGTTCCTGAGTTTGTACTTTTGTTGCCCACACCAAACTTCCATGCTTCCATTCCAGGAATGCTTTTAATACCAAAGTAGTCAAGAGAGGAAGTCTCTTTTACAGACTTGCAGGTAACTGTGCTGTCGTTCCTTTTGAATTAAAACTGCTCCTAAAATAAAATGCTTTTTCCAGTGCAGTGTGCTGTGTGGGTGAGCACTATGTGTGAGGCAAAGGGAAAATGCCAGTTAGGGTTACCCATGTGCCCCTTGGTTTAAGCTGGTCCTTGGCTGCGTTTCACCCGACCGGGCTCAAGAGCAGGCTTGTCCCACAGCAGCCACTGACCGGTGAGGTGCACCTTGCCCCTGAATGTGATTTACACCCAGACAAAAACTGAAGGTACTAGTGAATGGCTGCTGGTATTTTGTTGCAACAAGTGTAAGTTCAATACATGGAGAGGGAAGGGGCCAGGAAGGAGGAGTGTGGTTTCTGTGGACAGCACAAGCATCTCCACCCCCAGGAATCCAGGGCACAGAGAAACTGTGAGCTTTGATCTGGCCTCTTGGCCTTTGCAGTGGCTTCCTAAAGGACAAGAAAGGGCACGCTCATTGCAGCGGGATCCAGCGGCTGCACAGGCCAGGTAAGATTTTAGTCAGAGAACCAGCCACAGCTAGTTTTAGCTCAAATACACCCAGCTGTAGGCTGGCCAGTGCATTTCTCTCCCATTGTGTCCATTCATGCAAGTGTGAGGCAAATGTCTGGCTTTTGTAGCTGTACTGATTTGAAACATATCTAGATTTTACCTACAGCTCTGTCACTCTGGAACTCCGTATTACTTCCAAGCACGTTTGCAGATGTTGATTCCTGACTTGGAGGGATTCCATCCGACAGCGGTAAGTCAGGATTAGTTCTCCAAGGTATTCAGCAGTGTCTGGGACAGAATCCCCTGGGCATTTTGTGCCAGCAGCGCTTACACGGATGAGCGACCTGTCTGGCCCGTTCACTGAGCTCCAAGCAGAAGAATCACTGCACGCTGCAGATGTGGCAAAAGTGATACGGCTCTTCTCTGATACCTTCACCAAGGGGCCAGACACAGTTGCAGGCTCATAAAGGATGAGTTTCCTAGTCCAATTATGAGACAAGTCAGGAAGGAATTCAGTGAACAGATAAGGAGTTCCTTAGCCAGATGGGGGACTGGCACTCAAAGAAACCATTTTATTTTCACAGAGCACATAGTCCTTGAGTGTGTAACTCTACTCAAAATCTGGTGTTAGGCTCAAACTTACGTCTCAAATGATGTTTCTTCTTTATCAGCCCTGGGTTGGCTTTAAATTACTAAAACCAAGCTGTTCAAACAATACATTGTTTATGCAAGGCCATCCCCTGACATACTCACTGTGGCACTTCATCCTGTTAGCAAGTCTTCCTTAACCCTTTACAAGCATCTTACTAGCAAGTCCCCTTTATCAGACAAGCACCTCACCTCACTGCACCCTCTGAGAAGCTGCGGTGAGCAGCCTGGTCACAGCCAGGGCATGGCTGTCCCCTCCTCTTCAAATCCTCTGTGTGTTTTGTGCCCCTCTCAAAGCAATTATACCAATTGCCCCAAAAAGCTGGATTAAAAGAGCACGTGACCTTCCAGAATTGCCAGCGACAGCCTGCTAGCGCTTCAGCGTTAGGGCAGGCACCTCACTCTCTCTGCTCTCCTTGCCTGTACATGAGGCTTACCTGTGTGTGACAGGCCGTGCGCAGGGACGTGAACTCAATGCACAGCCATGGGCTGGTTTAGGAGCTGTTGCTGCACAGTGGAAGTCTAACAACAAGATGTGCCTGGGCCATGCTAATGCCACACCTCATAGAGAAGGCATCTCTACCTTCTGTCTGTAAAAGCAAGTCTTCAGTTGGGTACTTTCCCATCCCTGCAAAATGAGAGGAGGGAAAAGCTACTAAGGAGGGACAGGGAGAAATACAGTTCAGTGAGCAGTGCATAGTATGCATTGGTGGGTTCTAGGGTTTCCAAGTAGTTTTTCATTATAGCACCTATCAAAAATCCTC
This sequence comes from Laterallus jamaicensis coturniculus, assembly GCA_022605575.1. NCBI lineage: Eukaryota > Metazoa > Chordata > Aves > Gruiformes > Rallidae > Laterallus > Laterallus jamaicensis. Next base: position 41,989,065 of record JAKCOX010000001.1, read on the forward strand.
CCTCTGGGTGTAATTTGGATTTCTAGAAAACAGGAGAAAAAGAACCCATAAATTGCACTTTAGAACAATCATATCCCAGAATTCCTGGTTTGAGATTTTTCATAACAAAGTGAAATGGTTACATAAATAGGCCATCTCTTCAATGCTTTGTTTGATAGTGGTCACATTATTAATATTTTCAAATTGCTAACATTATTCAGGTGGCCTCAAATACTTCGTGAGCAGAGTTCCCTTTGCTTCCCATGCAGGGTCACAATTTAAACAAGGCACAACAGGAAGAAATGCTGTGTTACTCTACCATCAGGTCAAAGGCAAAGCTGGAAACAGAAGCCTGGCTTCTTATTCTAGTCCAGCACCTGTTTTAACCTCATGCAGTCTAGAACTAATGCAGCTATTGTTTTATTAATCCAATTAATTCATTAGCCAATTATTTTATAACATTTCACATTCTTAAAAACCTGAGACATTTAAGAAACCCAGACATCTGCTTTGCAACGCTTTATGTTTGTATTATTTTATACTCGGACACCGGGGCTTTTGCAGCAAAATCATTGTGGCATGGAAGAAGAGTGTTTTAAGGATTTTAAGAGACCCATTTCATATCCCATTTGTTCATACACTTATTTTTTCTCTCTTCTTCATGTTCTGCTCCACACCTTTCAAGACACAGGCTCTTTCCCATCTTTCCTGGCAAGGAAAGAGCAAGCAGAAGGTAAAAAAGCAGCTTATGTCTGTACTCAGTACATTTGTTGCAGAAATCAGATGATGCTGGGGGGTTGCTGCCTGTTTTGAACTTTAGGAAACATAATTTCACAGGGCATGGTAGACAGCCAGACTGCAGTCCTCTGAAAGAAAAAGCCCACCATAAACCAATACACCCAAAAATGCACTGGCTACCTGGCTTTAGCATTTTCATTTGGATTTTTACAGCCTTCTCCTGGCACTTGTTTTCTCATGTGTTCTCTTTGCTGTTCTCTAGCCTTAAAGGCCGATGAAAGCCAAGGGATTATTCACCGTGCCTATACATAGCTGCAGTAGTCTGTATCTACAGACCAAAGGAGAACTTGTGGGCAGAAGAAACCTTTCCTCTTTTCCCAACCACTTGGCATTAAAACAAGGCTTTTAATGTAGATTTCCACTTGTTGGTAATGCAACATGTAAGAAAAAAAATGCACAAGTCTAATGGCAAAAGTTCACTCTTAGGGCTTGGTCTTGCCAAATTTGTAATCCCAGTTTTGTAAACTAGGCCACGCTGGGATGTGAACTTGAAATCAGAGCAGACTACACGGCAAAGTTGCAAGAGTCTGAGAATATTCTGGACTGAGAAAGTGTTTGGAAACTTTTCTTTGTCAGTCCACTCAGTCATCACATCTTTGAAAACTGGACTTTACACTCTTTGAGATTAACCACTGATTCCCATGTATTTTTTCTTGCAGCATGAAGCTGTGATAGCAGGAGAGCAAATCATGGCTTCCTGTTCCAAAGCTTTCCACTCCAAGGCTGGATGTGAAGTCTTTTATAAACATTAAAGCTCTATTATTACTTGGGAAATGAGAGTATAGCCTCATGTCACACAAGCTTGGGTGATACAGACTGCAAAATAGGAAACACTGCCTAACAAGGATTCAGCTTGAAGGAAGCAATATATCAAAAGTGCACTAGCTCTGACCAAGACACAGTACCTGAGCAAGCACTGAGTACCTTCACACACAACACCACCACTTTCCTGGAGGATTACTGCAGGAACTAGCAAAAATGCTTTCTCAAGCTATCCCTCTCCTTTCCAGAAATCAGAGCTGCTTTTCTCTGCCAACCTCTCCTCCTCATTCCAATCGAGAGACATGCTCATTGCTGTTGAGCAGGACCACCCAAAAACCTTTGGTGCCCTCACAGTGGAAGCAACAGTGACTTTAAGCAGTTGCACTGCTTGTGTTAAAGAAATACTATACCTTGAAACAGCATTGTCCCTGAAGCACTAGCTGTTTCATGCAGAGCCACTTACAGCTCTCATTTCCAGTTATTTTGTTTGCTACCAAACTGCTTTCTTCCCTATATGCTTCAAAACTGTTACTCAGCTGATGCTCCCAAGAGTGGGTGAAGACTGTGCCCTTTATCTGTTGGTTTTAAATGGTTTTTTTATACATCCTTGAAGCATGCCTGGTTGATGTCAGCCAGCCCTTTAGATAGCCACAAACGCTGTAAAATGTCATTTCTTCTTTCCACTCCAGAACCACCACGGAGCAAAGACTCCAGGCTCAGCAATTCCTGAAAGCCTCAGCCAAGGAGCCTGGCATCTGCCTCGGGGAGGTACCAGAGCAGCTGCCCTGGGGCTCAGGAGCTAGAGAACAGCACAAAGAGGTTCACCGGTAGCAGCTAGCGAGAGGCAGGCTAGCCGGGGCTGAGCAGAGTGCCCGTGGGCTTGTTACAGCAGAGCAGAAACGCAGCACCAGCATCCCTAAAGATGCTGAAAAGCGTGGGAAGAGTTCACAAAGGTCATTGCTGAGGCCTGAAGGAGAGCGGGGCAGGAGGCGGCGGGGCTCAGACAGCTTTAATTACCGAGAGAAAGCACGGAGCAGCCACTCGGGCACAGGGCCGCCCGAAGAGGGGAGCACACCTACTTCCACTCCAACCCGTGCAGACCTGCCAGCAGCCGCTGAACGGCACCTGCGGCCACCCAAATAAAACCCGGGGGCTCCCACCTCACCCCGCGCACAGCCAGAGCCCCGCGGGGTACGGCGAGGGCAGGGCCGGGCACCGTGGGAGGGCGGGGGCAACGCCAGCGCCCGGACAGACAGAGACAGCCAGCCTCCTCACCGGCCGGGGGGGGGGGGGGGGGGCACACGGAGCACTTCACCTCACCGGCCCGGCGAGACGGTAGCACGGAGCGCTGCGAGGACCAGCCGGCAGGAGGAGCGGCCGCATGCCAACTGCCCCAGAGGGCGGTACCCTGCCCCCCCAGCCCCTTTTATGGGCCGGGACGGCGCCTGGAGGGGGAACAGCAGAACTCGGCCCACCTGTGCTGGCGGCTGGGCCAGGTGCTTCCCCGGAGCGCTCCGAGTTTGGCCGGTCACAGGTGTAGCGCTAGCGATACCTGAGCTTCTTTCAGGACAGGAGGAGAAGGTTTGTTTTAGGGAGAGGCTGGGCACAGAGAGGTGACACCTGAATTAAACCGACCGCTGACTCCTGGGCTTCTCCGCACTGAGCTTACACTGAAACAGAAGAGCCGTTGCACTGATCGCCCCGTTGCTGCCTAAGCCAGATTCGCATAAACCTGAACTTCAGCATCGGCTTTTGGCCTGCTGTACTGGTGGGAACGTCCTCTCTGTACCGACTGGATCCGAACAGATGTTCCCAAGCTTCTCTGAACAGGTTCTGATAGAACCAAACGGGGCTGGGTTGCACCCCACGCGTTATGGGGCCTGGTGGGGTTTGTTCTCTCTGAGAAACTCTGTGGTTGCAAAACGAGCCGGTAACGCTGGGGAGTTCCGAAGGTGGGGAAAGGGACCTTCGCTCTTCTCTGCCGCAGGCTTCGGAGCGCAGCTGCACAGCAGCTCTGAGCTCCGCCGCCCGGGGCTGAACCGCGGCAGCTGCGCCGGGACCTTCCCCAGCCCGGGTACTGCTCCGCCTCTCCGCCCCCTTCCCGGGAAGCTTCGCTCTGTCCGGCGGGAGAAGCGGTGCCCCGGCTCTGTTCCCCGCTGGGAAACCCCAGTGGAACGACAACGGCGCTGCCCGGGCTGCAGAGGGGTCTGGCTGGGCTGCTTGAGACCAGCTGCTGCTGGCAGGAGCTGGGGGAGAGACAGACAGAGGGACAGGCCTCCTGCCCCTGCGAGGGGCTGTGCCTGTGCAGGGGCTGCAGGACGAAGCTGTGCACCCAGCTCCGCGGGCTGGCTGCCCTGTGCCCCCGAAGCCCGGCTGCGTGCCCTGGGCCCTTCCCAGGCAGCGAGGAAAGGCTGTGCCGGGTGCGGCACGGCTGTGACAGTCCCGAGCCCATCCCGGAGGGGCGATGCATTGCTGCCCGGCGCTGGGACAGAGGGGCCTTCCAGCAAGAGACAAAGCTCTGCTCTGGCGGTCCTCCTCAGCTTCTGTGTCTTAAGAGTAACGCTTTGTCATTGGCAGTGGTCAGGAAAGGTGTGGTGAAGAGTGGAGTGACTGTTTCCTCCTGGAGTCCAGTGACATCCTCCCAGAAAGGACTGCTGACTGCTTTCAGCAGCCAGGTAAATGTCTCTCCGGCTTTGGGTGGTGGTTGGGGGCACGGCTGTGGTGACTCGGTGTTGCTGTAAGGCTGCAGTGTCCTGGCCAGCTTCCCTTCTTTATCCCTTGCTCTCCCCTGTTTCTGTCAACACAGGGAAGTCACAGGGTGCTGTAAGGGGCTCAAGGGCAGCACCCCCCTTTCTTCTCAGTATGTCTTAATGATTGACAGAACTGTATCCTTCTCCTGGAAGCCCCCCTTTCTCCCTCTGTGCCTTGGGCCAAGACCCCCTTCCTCCCTCTTTCTGTGTCTGTCCCATGCTGAGATCCCCCTCTCTGTCTCTCTGTCCCATGCTGTGTCTCTCCATACTTGCCTCTATATGGAGTCCCTGAATTCCATGTGTCAAGAACAATCACTTGAACAGGCCAAGTCCTCAGTGCATCTGCCCAGGTACAAAGTGTGAAGGGGCTCTGACCCTCTTGAATTTGAGGCCTCTCTGGGGGCGGTACTGGGCATGTGTACCCCCACAACCTGGAGGCTGTGGCTATGCCAAGGACTTGGTGCCTGTGCAATGGGGCCATGCTGATGGAAGGAAAGACCAGCAACATGCCAAAGGGGAATGTTGCCCTACACTGGACCAGAAGACATCAGACTGATGCCATGCTGCAGGTCTGTGCTGGTAACTATTGCATGCTCTCCCTCTATCCTGCTTTTCTCTGTCTTCCCCCTTCTCTCTGGTGCTTGTGGGCTAAATAAAGTGACTGGACACTTGGCTCTGTTTTCAGTCTGAATTCTGTTCCTGCTCAGGATAAAACACCTACTTGAACATCACTCAGGAGTCGAGCCTAGCTTCCCTCAGCCACCCAAAGCCATCTGAGGTGGGTTGGAAGGCAAGGGGCTTTAGCCTCTGCTAAACTGATCCATCTGGTTGTGGAGTGTGACAGGGAGGTCCCCTATGGTCACTTGGGGAGGTTTTAAAGGGTTCTGTGGTCTGAACAATGAGTTTATTGTGTGGAACACGGACCCTGGCAAAGGGAATGCCTGAAAAGAACAAAACCCAAAGTGAGGGCTGAAACTGAAGGGTGGAGACCTGTGACAGAAGCAGCTTTGCAAAAAATGAAGCCCAGGTGGCTGGGGATGCAGTAATGACAGCCCATCAGGGAATGGAAGCAAAATCTCTCCCCACAGGGGCATCAGCACAGAGGGCAGAGACAATGATCCAGTTATATGTAATAATACTGGATAGAGTGTCCTTTAGGATAAGGAGAATAAAAGTAATTGCAGCATGTTCTAGATTTTAGTGGCATTTGGCTATGGCCCTGACTTGTTAGAGCCAGCTACAAAACTTAACTACAACAGTGGAACAGCCTTGGAGATAAAGTGAAGACAGGGAAGTAATAAATGCTGAGCCCAGAAACCAATTAAGAGACAGAGTAGATCTTGTATTCAGTGAAAAGGGGTTCCTAACAAGTTTGTGCAGGAATGTGCTTTTGAGAGTATGGAGAAAACTGTCAACAGCACGTGCAGAAGGAAAAGGTGAAGAGCTCACTGGGAGGAAGGTGTTCAGCCTTCTTCCCTGAAGGCCAGCTGAAGACCCCCAGAAGACCTCCTGAGTGTCACTAAGCATGCTTTTTCTGGAAGGAGTTAATGTAAATGACTTGCTGACAATAATTTGCATAACCCTGCCTTTTCTTAGCAATGACAATTAATATGTACAGTCAATTGGTATAAATGAGAAATTTTGCTTTGAGGCATACATGAGGAGGAGCAATCAGTCCCCCCTGTGCCCAGCGCTGCAATGAAGAATACCTGTTTAACAGTCACCAAGGATATTGAGTTCTGATTCTGGCTTTTTGAGGCTTCCGTTTGGAACTTTGCTCCTAGACAGCTACGTGACCCTGACAAAGCGACAGCATATCTGGAAAAGCCTGCTGTAGTTATTCTCAAGAAGCACATCTTCCTGCCCTGTGCTGGGCTCTGGCCTCCATCTCCCACACACTGCTTGCTGGAATACAGCACTGCCAAATGCTGCTTGATAAAATGCAGTGTTATCATGAGGAAGGGAAGGAAAACAGACCTGCAGGCTCTGCAACTACTGCAACCCCCATGCCTGGCTCTGCAGATGATCCAAAAAACCAACCCATGCCAATGTCAGTCACTCCTGTACAGAAGAGGGAATATACAAGGAAATCTTGGTAACAGGAGGAAGAGGATGAATGAGAGCTCATCAAGTGAGCCCACTATCACCTGGCTGCTCTGATGTTGGGATAATGGGACCAAAAGACAGGAATTAGAAGGCAGGGAGACCACACAGTTGGGATCCCTTGCTAGGGAAGGGGGCCTTGAAAAGGCAACTGGGAAAAAGTCAGAAATCCTCAGCCTTTGGTGGTGACTACTGTCAGGTGTGAAGGAAAAGTATCCCGTAAAGAAATAGATTACATGTAAATCACCCAAGTGGAACACCATGGAGACAGCTGTACTGTACTTGAGAGATCTAGCTGTTTGGGAGATGATCTGGATGATGGGCAGTTACCTGTTGATCCTGATGAAGTCCAGAGTTCCCTGCCATGTGACATAAATTTGTATGAAGCACACCATCAGGCTATGCCAATTTGCTGGCAGTGATGGACTGGGGTGATGCAGATGCACCAACAGTATATGAACTGGCCACCTTGACTCCAACAGTACCACGATAATGTTTCCTTTTCCCTCATCTCATTAGTAGAGAAGCTGGCCAAGTGGCTTGCAGACAATGCATCCAGCTCCCAACCCATACAGGGAAGTGTTGCAGCCATTGGGAGAAAGCATCCCTCTTCTCAAGAGAGAGAGAGTACAGAGGATATACGCCATAAGGCACACTGTGGTTCTACCTGCGTGACCATGGAGAGGACGTGAGGAAGTGGGATGGGCAGCATACCTCAACACTCCAAGCACAAGTGAAGGAGCTGCGAGGTAAAACAGTCACACAGAGGTTCTGCTAGGAGAAGTGCTGCACCAGTTTCCACTGGGCAGTTCCCTAGGCCAAGTGGAAGGCCTACCTCTGTCTGATATATCTGATCCTCCTGAAAGGGACCTTTAAGCCTTTTATGCAACTAGCAAATATGATGAGCATGATTAAGGGGGGCCTGCCTCCAGCCAGGTGGAACAGAGGGACAAATGCATTTATTGCACTGTGTGGATCTGATGGCCTGGCACGTCATCCACAAGAGTACAAGGCTCTAGGGGCTACCAGTGCCCAGTGCACCCTAATGTCATTGAGTCATAACTGGGAAGGTCTGGGAGAAACACCCTATTGCAACTGGCCCAGAGGCTTTGTGCATCTTGGGTATAAATTATCTCTGTAGAGGGTATTTTAAAGACCCAAAAGGGTACCACTGGGCTTTTGGGATAGCTACCCTGGAGACAAAAGTAACTGAACGACTGTCTACTTTGCCTGGACTCTTGGAGGACTCTTCTATTGGGGGGTTGCTGAAGGTCAAAGAACAACAGGTGCCAGTTGCTACCACAGCGGTGCATAGACAACAATACCACACCAACTGAGATTCCCTGATCCTCACCTGGAAGCTGAGTTGTCAACTGGAGAGTCAGGGAGTGACTGGTAGGACCCACTCACCCTTCAACAGTCCAATCTGGCCAGTGTGAAAGCCCAGGGGAGAGTGGAGGCTGACAGATTACCGTGGCCTGAATGAAGTCATGCTGCCTGTACTGCAGTGCCGGATGTGCTGGAACACAAATATGAACTGGAATCAAAGGCACCCAAGTGCTATGTCACAACTGACACTGCAAACGCTTTCTTCTCGAGTTCTTTGGTGGCAGAGTGTAGGCCACAGTGTTCTTTCACTTGGAGTGGCACCCAGTACACCTGGAATTGGCTGATCGAGGCCAGTTAGATACCCACAAGTCAATGGGGCCAGATGGGATTCACCTGAGGATGCTGAGAGAGCTGTCAGATGTGCTTGCCAAGGCCCTTTCCATCATCTATCAGCAATCCTGGCAGACTGGGGAAGTTCCACTCGACTGGAGGCTGGCAGGTGTTACACCCAGACATAAGAAGGGCCAGAAGGAGGATCTGGGGAACTACAGGCCTGTCAGTCTGACCTCAGTCCCGGGGAAGATCATGGACAGGGTCATCTTGGGAGCTATCATGCAGCACATGCATGCTGGCCAGGGGATCAGGCCCAGTCAACATGGGTTTACAAAAGGCAGATCCTGTCAAACTAACCTGATCCCCTTCTATGACAAAGTGACCCGCTTAATGGACGAGGGGAAGGCTGTGGATGTGGTCTACCTGGACTTCAGTAAAGGCTTTGACACAGTTTCTCACAGCATTCTGACTGAGAAACTGGCTGCCACTGGCCTGGCCAGGTGGGCCCTTAGCTGTGTTGAAAACTGTCTGGATGGCCAGGCCCAAAGGGTGGTGGTAAATGGAACTAAATCCAGCTGGATGCTTGTCACGAGTGGCGCCCCCCAGGGCTCAGTCCTGAGTCCAGTTCTGTTCAGCATCTTTATCAATGACCTGGATGAAGGGATTGAATGCTCCCTCAAGTAAGTTTGCAGGTGACACTAAACTAGGAGGAAGTGTTGATCTGCCTGAGGGTAGGGAGGCTCTTCACAGGGATCTGAACAGACTGGACCAATGGGCTGCGACCAGTGGGATGAGGTTCAACAAGGCGAAGTGCAGAGTCTTGCACGTGGGATGTAACAACCCCATGCAGCGCTACAGGCTTAGGGGAGACTGGCTGGACAGCTGTCAGGAAGAGAAGGACCTGGAGGTGCTGGTTGACTGCAGGCTGAATATGAGCCAGCAGTGTGCCCAGGTGGCCAAGAAGGCCAATGGGATCCTGGCTTGTATCAAAAATAGTGTGGCCAGTAGGTCTAGGGAAGTAATTGTGCCCCTGCACTCAGCACTGGTGACACCGCACCTCGAGTGCTGGGTCCAGTTCTGGGCTCCTCACCATAAGGACATTGAGGTCCTTAAGCATGTCCAGAGAAAGGCAGCCAGGCTGGGGAAGGGGCTGGAGGGCAAATCCTATGAGAAGCAGCTGAGGGAGCTGGGGATGTTTAGCTTAGAGAAGGCTGAGGGGAGAACTTATCACCACCTACAACTACCTGAAAGGAGGTTGTAGAGAGGTGGGCAATGGTCTCTTCAGCCAGGTGACAGGACAAGGGGAAATGGCAAGAAGCTGTGCCAGGGCAGGGTCAGACTGGACATTAGGAAAAAAAATTTTACTGAAAGAGTTGTTGGGGCCTGGAACAGGCTGCCCAGGGATGTGTTTAAGTCACCCTCCCTGGATGTGTTTAAAAAAGGGTAGATGAGGTACTTAGGGATATGGCTTAGTTTAGGATTGGATTGGCTGGGCTTGATGATCTTACGAGGTCTTTTCCAACCTTGCGTGTGATTCTGTTTTTATGATTCCTAAAAATTACATCCATCTCAGCCAGACAAAATACAATCTCCAGCCTTTATTCCATATGATTTGGATGATACTTAGGCCACAGATAATTTAATACATGCTTAAATCTATCTTCTACCCCTCCTGTTGTATTTAATGCTCATTACTAAGTCCCTACATACTTCTACTACTTACTTAAACCATCTTTTACCCAACATATAGATTCATACATTACTCTCCCATGCCTGGGTCCCACACACCACCAGCTCACAGAACCACTTGAGAGCCCTGGCCCCACCAGATTCTCTGGGGAAAGGGTCCACCAAACCACTGGTCAACGTCATACTGTAACCCCCATTCTTCGTGCTTTTGCTTGTCTCCTTTTTTAGCACTGCTTACTACAGTCAAGCCCGTAAGGATTAAAGTCAACATACGTTAAGACAACAGTACATAACTCAGAAATGAAGACAAAACTATTCCTTAAACTGGGGAACAACTACTCTTTTATTTAACGCTGGGCACTAAGGCTTTGAAGGCCACCACACAGTAACAGCATGAATCCCAAACAGGCATGAGGAGCAATGAGTGGTTTCATGTGCTAAGGCACTTGCAGTTCAGGGCCTGCCTGCTTTTAATAGCTGGGGAATGGGGTGAAGCAAGGAGGCTGTGGTTAAATGAAGTAGGTGCTAGAGTGGTTCCATTAAGTAGTAAGTTAAAACTTTGATGAAAGCGATTAAACAGAATTCTAGAGCTAGTCCCCAAGTTACTGATTTAACATGCTTGTGAATTAAAACTCAATCCAATTTATGTGTTTGCTCACTACTGCAAGTATTACAACTTCTAACTCAATTTTTCTTCTGTTTCTGCTGTAAACAATAGCACAGTGAAACTATTTTATGATTAGGCTTTTACAGCCAAATGAGTTTTATTGGTTAGACCCAGGAGAGACGTTAGTTCATACAGTTATGTTTTGACTTCAGATTTCAGGCTTGCTGATAACAGAGAACTCAACACCACGTTTGTTGAGGCGATCAATCAGTTTTGTTTTGGAGAAGGCAGCTCCTGGAGAATATACACCACCCCTGTTAATGAAAATCGACAGGGAAAAACATCAGTGGCACAGTGATTGAGTGACATCTTTTTTGGAAAAAGTTTTCCCTGCCAAAGAAGGAAAAAGTCACTTTGTCCCACAGGAGAACACATGAGGAATATGGCAACCTGGTTATGTTCACAGGTTCACTTCTGCATCCAAAGTTCCATTAATAGAAACCATTTCATTAACTGAAAACAGAGACACCGATGCAACTGCTGCTACAAAAGCATTTCTAAGAACTAACTGAATGGCAGAGGTGAGCAAAGTGAGGTTGCTTTAAATCAGCTTGTGATGAATTATCTCCATCACACTGCCATTTGGGGGAGGCAACACAGAAAGCCAGAGGCTTATGAGATGTGCATTTTCAAAGAGAAACACAAGCACTCAGTAGCTTTAAGGGAAAGTACTTACTCCTTAGGTAGACAAGCTCCATCTTCCAGAAGAGATACAGCTGCTTGAACCATTGCGATTGGTGTAGCAACATAGCCAGGTTCTGACAAAGAAACCCAAACAAGACAGTGTACAGCACGGTGAAATCTGGCTCTTTCCTACAGCCTGGCAGACAAACATCCTTCCCATTTAAGAACAGCTTTTGTAAGCCAGTAATGATCCCAGGTAGCTGGCAAAGTCTTTTAGATCTGATCTGAACAGGCCTCTAACCACACAACGTCCGTTAGTGATCATCTTGTGGTGACAAAGGGCTCAAGGGCTCTCTGTTACAGCAAGAGCTTTCCCCAGCCTGAGTGTAAATGCAGACTTCTGCTGCAAGACTGCTGTATTTGGTTACAGCTCTAGTTATTTAAAACATGCTTCATTACACCTCTCTGAAAATACATCCTTGCTGTCTCCAGACTTTACTTCAGGTGTCAGCTCCCCTCAAAAGAATTATCTGAACACAAGTATATTGTATCTAGAAATTATACCATGCCAGATCTGTTTAAGCTCACTCATAGGGGACTGGAAATAAACTAGTAAGCCCAGGCTGTAACAACTGAGAACTATCGTTACAGCACTCTCCCTTTAACTGCTCTACTCAGCAAAAAGGAAAACTGGAACAGGGAAAGTCAGAAGGAAAGAGAACAACAGGAACACAAATGAACTGACTATTTAAAAAAACAGGTCACAGTGAATGCTAGTATTTAAGACAATACCCTATGAGGGCTGTTGACTTTGTTCATGTTGCAAGTGCTCCTTGAGGGTGAAAGGAAGGGCAGTGGAACCATACACCTGTTTCAGAGCAGGGGATGTGAAGCAAAAGCAGTTAGCTGCTGCTACTCATGTGCATACCTGGTCCTTTCACTTCAGTGCAGATCTTTACATTTGGTTTGCCACTCTGTGGATCTTGCCCCTCACTGTAACCCTCACCAAAAAAAGTCATGGTGAAAGAGGTTCCTTCCATCTGTAATGGACAAATGTGGTCACCAAAACAGTAATTTCTATCAGGCAAGCACAAGTAGGAACTCAAAGTTATCTGTTATGTCAAATGCTGCAATCCATCTGAACATGAGAGTAGGTATTTTGAGTTATTGCCTACAAGGTACAATCTCATCCAAATTTTTAATCACTTCCACTATGTTGGAACTGTTACTGTTCTGAAGTCCATTCATTCTCTTGGGGTTTTTGCTACTAGTCTCCTTCCATCATCCTCTCTGACAGATTGTCATGAAACATCCATGTAAATCCACCAGACTCAGCAACATGTTTCATTTTTTCCTCATATGACACACTTTGCTGTCTAGTAACAGAAGGTATGGTTATTTAAATACTGAAAGCTATCTGACCAGGCATGCACAACGTGCATGTAGAGGTAACTTCTTTGAGACTAAGTAGTTGACTCTAGATTACTATCCCACCACTACTATAACAAATTTCTGCAGTAACTGGGATGGAAAAGAGTCAGTTACCTGTTTCTGGGTTGGTCCTTTCTTTGTGAAGCGTCCAGCAGAGAAAAATTCTGGGTACTACATGGTAAGAGGGAGAAAAAAGAATAAAGACTCCAATAGAAAGAGCAACAGTGATCTACAGGGAGGAATCTCCAAACACTTAGTATTTTGTGCTTTGAACACTTACATTTATCAGAAGTTTTCTTCCAAAGCTAAACTTCACAAGAAGAAGAAATAAAAGGCCAGCAAACATCAGCTTGATAACAGAGCCAAGACCACCTACGTTCACATAAGCACCATACTGCACCTGAGGCAAAAACATATTTTCAGGGATACAAGTTACAATTTTTGCATCAATTCATTTCTAAAACCAAATCTACCCCCAAATTATGATAGTTGTTTGATACAAGAGATAGCTATTTAAATAGGGCCTTAAACAGTGGTCTGAGTTCTAGAACAACTCTTTGACTAATGCTTCACTTCAGAATTCACTACAAGACTGTAACTACAGAATGGCGAGGGAGAGAGCATGGCAAACAGGAGTGGAAGGCGTTGAGAGGTGTGTTTTGGAAATTGATTTCAGGCCTCATTCTCGAGGTCCTCCTTTCCTCCTCTTTGAGTGCTAGTTCAAGAGAAAGTGAGGCCTTACTTAGAATACTGGAACAGCTTTCTGAGGAGAAGTTTCCAAGTGTCTTTTTAGGAGGCTATCTCACCTTCACCTCTTAGTTGATGCCCGTGATTCTGCGTAGCTGTTACACAGACTGTTGGTGCTCAGGAAACCATGGAAAACAAAAACTAACACCCTCTCTACCACCACCACCACTTCACATTGCCTTTACTCTGCACACTGAGACCCAAGCATCAAAGAAGCCTCCAGGTACAAACAAGCAGCATGAGAACTCTTCATCACAATGTTTGACACACCATGCTGACCTGGCAGTAGTTAAACAGACCAAAATGATGATGCTTGTAGCAGCTCTACTGACACACAACAAAAAAGCCTCTGCACAGGAACACAAGTGAATGTATTTATCAGTCCTGAAAATCATGAAGCCTCTTTCTCAGCAACAATCCTGAGATGGCTGCAGATGGGTCCCACCTGACCCAGAGGAGGAAGCAGATCCTAACCCAGGAGCTGGCAGGGCTCACTGAGAGGGCTTTAAACGAGGTAGGAAGGGGGGTGAGGAGGAAATGCGGCTCTGTAGATACAAGGCTGGGGGAACAGTGCCATGGCCCAACTGAAGGGCATCTTCACTAATGCACACAGCATGAGCCACAAACAGGAAGAGCTGGGAGCCAGCATGCAGCAGGCAAACTAACTGTTGCCATCACTGAAATGTGGTGGGACCACTCCCGTGACTGGAGTGTACCCATGGACTCTTCAGAAGGGACAAGCAGCATAGGAGGGGTGGTGGCACGGCTCTCTACATTAGAGATGGTTTTGATGTGGCAGAGTTTGGGGCTGGGAATGGTAAGGTAGACTCCCTATGGGTAAGGATCATGGGAAGGGCAACAAAGCAGACATCCTGGGTGGGGTCTGTTACAGACTGCTGAATGAAGAGATAGATGAGGTATCTGACAAGCAACTGGATGAAGTGGCCCATTTGCCAGCACTAGTTCTCATGGGGGACTTAAACTTCCCAGACATTTGCTGGAAATAAAATACAGCCCAGAGGAAGCTGTCTAGGAGGTTCCTGGAATGTGTGGAAGAGAGCTTCCTGACACAGCTGGTTAGTGAGCCTGCCAGGGTGGGTGGCCCACTAGACCTTCTGTTTGCAAACAGAGAAGGGCTGCTGGGACATGTGGTGGTTGGGAGCTGTCTTGGGCAGAGTGACAATGAAAAGGTAGAGTTATTTATTCTCAGTGAAGTCAGGAAGGGGGGGTCAATAAAACTGCTACCTTGGACTTCTGGAGGGCAAACTTCAAACTGTTTGGGACACTGGCAGGGAGGGTCCCTTGGGAGGCAGTCCTGAAGGCAAAAGGGTCTGGAAAGGCTGGATGCTTCTCAAGAGGGAAGTCTTAAAGGTGCAGGAGCAGGCTCCTACTTCTTCCCAAGCTGGTGGGGAAGAAAACTGGAGTAGCTGAACAGGGAATTTTTGCTGAGTCTTGGGGAGAAAAAAGAGTGTGTCCCCAGTGGACGAAAGAACAGGCAGCCTGGGGAGAGGACAATGAAGTCACTAGCACAGGCAGGGGGAAAACGGGAAGGCTAAATCCCAGCATGAGCTCAACCTGGCAACTGTGGTAAAAGACTATAAAAAATGTTGGGTGTGATTGCCAAACTGCTCTCCATCATCTATTGGTGACCATGGTCAATAAAGGAGGTACCAGATGACTGGAGACTTGCTAATGTGACACCCATATATAAGAAGGGTTGTTAAGGAAGATCCAGGGAACTACAGGCCTGCTAGCCAGCCCTCTGTGCCAGGGAAGATTATAAACAAGACATCCTGAGTGCAATCACAGAGCAAATACATGACAACCAGGGGATCAGGCCCAGCCAGCACGGGTCCATGAAAGGCAAGTCCTGCCTGACCAACCTCATCTCCTTCTATGACCAGGTGACCCACTTGGTGGATGAGGGAAAGGCTGTTGACATAGTCTACTTTGAATTCAGCAAAGCCTTTGACACTGTCTCCCACAGTATTCTCCTGGAGAAGCTGGTGGCCCATGGCTTGTACTGCACCTGTCCACTGGGCTAAACACTGGCTGGACAGCTGGGCCCAGAGAGTGTTGGTGAATGGAGTTAAATCCAACTGGTGACCAGTCACAAGTGGTTTTCTCCAAAGGTCAGTACTGGGGCCTATGCTCTTTAGTATCTTTACTGATGATGTGAGTGAGGCAATTGAGTACACCCACAGTAAGTTTGCAGATGACACCAAGCTGGGGGAAAGTGTTGATCTGCTAGAGGGTAGAAAGGCCCTCCAGAAGGACCTGGACAAGTTGGATCGATGGGCAGAGGCCAATGGGACGAAGTTCAACACGGCGAAGTGGCAGGTCCTGCACTTTGGTCATAACAAGCCCAGGCAGTGCTACAGGCTTGGGGCAGGGCGGCTGTAAAGCTGTACAGAGGAAAAGGATCTGTGGGTGTCGGCTGACACTCGCCTGAACATGAGCCAGCAGTGTACCCAAGTGGCCAAGAAGGCAAACAGCATCCTGTCCTGTATGAGGAATAGCATAGCCAGCTACGGGAGGCGATCATCTGCCTGTGCTCAGCTGTAGTGCGGCTGCACCTCCATGACTGCATTTGGTTCTGGACCCCTCAGTACATGAAAGACATTGAGGCCCTGAGCGTGTCCAGAGAAAGGCAACGAAGCTGGTGAAGGGTCTGGAACACAAGTCTTAACAGGAGTAGCTGAGAGAAATGGTACTGTTTAGCCTGGAGAACATGGCTCAGGGGAGTTCTTACTGCTCTCTAAAACTGCCTGAAAGGAGGTTGTGGTGAGGTAGGGATCAGCCTCTTCTCACAGATAACTAGCAATAGGACAAGAGGGAGTGGCTGCAGGTTGTGCCAGGGGAAGTTCAGGTTAGAAATTAGGAGGAATTTCTTCTCAGAAAGAATGGTTAGGCATTGGAACAAATTGCCCAGGGAGCTAGTGGAGTTTAAGGAAAGGTTGGATGAGGTACTTCTGGCCATGGTTTAGTAATATAGGTAGTAGGGGGATGGTTGGACTAGATCATCTTGGACATCTTTTCCAGCCTTAAATGATTCCACCTTTCAAATATTTCTGGGACTCAAGGCTTCCATTCCCTACAGACACCTACCCAGAAATGAGACAATGTGAGAACCCTACAAGAGACTCTTCTATTATGCTAGCAGCAATAAGCAAGCTCATCAGACAGCCTATCAAGTAGTATGAAACATGCCCGTGCACCCAGAACCACCTGAACATCAATCAGCTTCCAAAAGGTGGTCAATACAACAAGCCTCCTTTACAGAGACAGAAGTACAGCACAGTTCATTACCATTTACCTAACTACAGAAACCCTCCTACACAGATCTGCACTAAGATCAGTTCTTACATAAAGGAAAGATGCAAATGCTACTAAAGACAGAGTACACCAGTAACAGTACTCACAGGTGTTTCCTTGAGCTGTGTGTGCAAATAACGCTGAGAGCGTTTCACAACAGAAACATCAGATCCCATGAATGGAATGGAGTATTCTTTAAATTCCTGATTGTAAAACACAAGTCCTCTGCAAAAGGGGGGTGGGAGGGGGTGGGAAGTCAGAAAAGCATGTTCAAATGGTCATGCAAAGTGAAACAAACTGAGCATAATGGTCCCACCCCTGACCAATACAGGCTTTTGCTTAAGCATGTTTAAGACATTATCTCTCTCAAGCATTTTCATGACACTCTCTCTTTTTACTGAAAGCACGATATTCCAAATTTATCCCTGGCTCAATTAAAAATTCCATAAAGGGATGAATTTTATCATCAAAATAATATTCTACACACGTTTGTTTTTTCTGTTCTACTGATCACTTCTGGAATCAAACTCACCCCCAGAACAAGTTACCTCTGAGACCCAGTAAATGCTGGGACATGTTTTTTCAGTAAAATAGCAATAAAGTATCAGTAAAACTGAACTTGTCTTCAATGCTATTAGACAAGCCTCTATATGTTCATATTATGCCAAAGTCCTCCATGCATCTTTTTAGTATTTAAGTTAACAAGCTAAATAATAAATATTGGAACTTTTAGATGAGAGCATGTTTCACATCTTGTTTCTCAAACCTTCTTTTAAGCTTTGCACCAACAACTGGAACAGGGGCATATCCTATTTTTTTTCGAAGCTTCTTCAGGTTGTCTTGATCCGCAAGGCCATAAACAGCTGACTTCCAGGTCCCATCATGTATACAAGAACCCTGGTGACATACCATGGAACAGTAATTAATTCACTAACTAAAGGTCTCATGTATTATTTCCATAATGACGGTAGAATTATTAGCTATATTAGATGTTATTACATATATGTATTATGATTGCACACATTAAAGTACATTGGAATGTGGTGGGTTGACTGTGGCTGAATGCCAGGTGACCATCAAGGCACTCTATCACATCCCTTCTCAGTAGGTCAGGAAGGAGAGAAAAATAAGATTAAAAAACCCATCTTGGGTTAAAAACAAAGGCAGCATAACAAAGCAAGGGTTGCATACCACATCTCTGCAAAAACTGTTTCTTGAACAGGCTTAAACACAACTTTTGGTAGACAGCCTATGCAAATCAACCTTACAGAAGGGCGTTTGCTTGAGATATTGTTATTCTTTAGGAGCTAATAAAAGTCTTAGGCTTGTCATCGAAGAGCTGACAGCTTGTTCCTTAGTCTGAATTAATGGAGTAACATCACCGTTGCCCATTAGAATAACTGTTATTGCAAATACCTCTGAGTTTCCAAGGAGGAATAGACCAACTAACCTCAGGCCCAGATTTCACTGTCAGGAAACTTTCAACAGCAGTTAAGGTACCTTTAAGGGAGGAGAAAACATTACTTGGTGTAGACTCAAATAGCAGGCCACTGACATTTCTTGAAAACACAGAGACACATCTTTATCTCAAAGTAAACTAAATTAAGAGTACGTTCCACAGCTATTTTAATGTCCAATTTTTTTCTGTCAAGTGCTTCAGTAAGGGTCACAAATACCATCTTTACTCACTAGTTTGTTCATTTGTCTCACCTAGTTAAGGAGATCATCTAAATCAATGAAAAAACAAAGGGAAAGAATATTCCAGAACTGTATTTAGTTCTCTTCCAAGTTTCAAAATAAAGGATGATGTAGGCTGTGAAAACAGAGGTGCACTTACGGATTTTGGTAGACTTTAACTACAAAAAACCCACACAATAAGCCAAAACAACCCCAAGTCCACAAACCCTTAAACAAGTTGAAACATTCAAAGTTTCCTAAAACATTTAGTTTTATCACAGCTTGTGTTTTGCAAAGAACACTCAGTTCTGATGAACAGCAAAATAACTCCTCCAAATTCTGCTTTGTTTTGCTTTGCTCTCTTCCTTCTGAGATTGTAAAACACCATAGCAAGCAAGTGGATAGACAGGGGATAATACCATAAAGTCAAAACAGAAAGAGACAGAAGACATCTTTATTCAAAACAAGCATCAGACATCAAGTTCTAACCCCATGAGTAACGAAATACTCTCCTCTCCCTCCAGTCAGATCCAGACTGAGTTTTAGTAAACTGAATGCTGATGATTGGATGCCAACATAAAGCACTCCTGCTTAACGGCAGCTGTAATAGTACCTAAAAGCAAAACATTTGGATATTTGGCCCTTCCAAATCTAAGTCAGGCCTGATGAACAAAGTGTCCTCATTTGAGATTAGGACTAACTTGCAACCCCTTTCCCACAGCCTTCCTGTCCCCACTGTCTCTTCTCCCCAAGATTCTCACTGCCAAGCGGCTGTGTGCTGGGGCTTGCCTAGGGATGCCCACAGACTGGCTGAATGGCCTGCCGCTGACAGCTGCCTCTTCTGGTCTATCAGTGAGGTTGAACACTACCATGAACCCCTCCTCTACCTAACAACACGTTTCCCCCAAGCTAATGGGATTCCCATTAGATTGGGAATATGGCTTTCCAATTTTTATCTACCAGAGTTGGTTAAAGGTAAAGGTACCAGCTGGTAAAGGCAGGCAAAAGGAGCGACTGAAAGAGTGTTCACACACACACATCGCTGCTTTAGGAAACCAGCATAACCTGCACTTCTTTATCAGCACAAGGTCACACAAAATATTTAAGTTACCTTTCAGTTTGTCTCTGGTGTACAGGACTCCCATGTCAGCTGGTATAGAGTCAAAGCCACAGCTTCCAATGACATATGCTCCCTTTGCTGCAGCTTTGTCATTATATTTCAGGTACATTCCTTCCAGGAACTAAAACACAGTCAGAACAACCATTTTAAGCACAGCTCCAAATTTGGCCATACCCAATATTAGCCATCAATGCTCTACTGTTGTATAATACCACCCTACATACTTCAAACCACTTACAAGGTTAAGACAGGCACTTGTCATTCCCATTTTACAGTAAGAAAGGGCTACAGCAGTGCAAAGAAATGTGATCCATGCAAAACTCCTACGTAGAATCATAACCAAGACTTAAAGCAGAACTCAAAATTCTTGGGATTTCTCCAGAGAACCTGAGAGGCTTTTGTCTAAAAGTAAGAAACTATACAACTAATATACATCAATGTACTTTACAATAATTAATACATCTTAGAATTGCAGAGCAGGAGGCAGAAATTTGTCTCTGTGTTCAAAAACATTAGCAGGAACATGAAACATACTATCCAAGCATTCTTTTAAGAGATCCTTGATATAAAGGAGCATGTTTCTACCACCACACACCTGGGGTTCTCCGCTGATGTCGATGCAGCTCGTACCATTTTCAACACAAGCTTCTACCACTGGCTCTCCAAAGAATCTATACTGTAGAAGGAGAGAACACCATGCATAACAAAAAAGCCCCATGCACCACAGCTCACCCAACACGCTTTATCTAACATATACATTTATCTCTACAATAAAAGTAAACACTGAATGGCTGTTCATTTTGCTAAGTGGGGCAAAAAGGTAATAGCACTTATACTTTTTTTGGGGGTGGGGAAAAGGTACAGCATAGCAAACCAGCTTTGATAACAGCTTACTGCACAGATTACTCCACCTTATTTCTGCCCTAAGATCACAAGGCAAATTTAATATCTCCAATCTCAATCTATTCTTCCTGCACTCGTATTATCAGCGTAACGTGTACTTAAGTACTCTTAATTGCAAAGATGTTGCCGTGACCCAACTCGCAGATCTCAAACTCTGACCCCCTCCAACGGCGCGGAAACGCCGCTGCTCAAAGTTTCAAACGGCCTCAGCCCTTAACGCAGCGGGTCTGCGGGCTTCTTCCCCGGCTCTGAAGTGGTGCTAGGGCCGAAAGCAAAGATGTTGGCCCAACTCACAACCCCTCCCCACTTTACAATCGGTCTCTCACGCCGCCTGTGAAAGCCCCGCTGTACTTCAGCTAGCACTGTCCTTGAACTACGCCACTGGAAGGCAGGGAGGGCAATCGGTGGGCGATCACACCGCACGGCTGTACTGATGGTTCGGTTTCAAAAAGCTGCGTTTCATCTGGACGGCTCCCGGAGCCGTGGCGGCTCTCCCCGCCTCAAGGAGTGGGCAGCCCTGCCGCACGGAGCCAAGGAGCGGCGGCGGAGGGGCAGACACCGCCGGCGCTCTGCCCGACGCCGCGCCCAGCGGACGCCGTGGGACCACCGCCCGCATCCCCCGCACTCACCGGGCCTACGCAGTTGAGCACCAGCCGTGTCTGCTTCGCCATGGCGGCCAGCGAGGCCGGGTCGCCGACATCACACAGCACCACGCCGACCTCGTCCCCGAGCGTCGCCTTCCCTGCGCACCGGAGACCGCCGTCACCGCCCGCCGCAAGGCCGGGCGCACCTCCTTCCTCCCCGGGACGAGCCGCCACCTCCCCGGCGCATCCCCGACACCGAGGGGCTCGCCCCGGTTCGCCCCTCAGCCCTTCCCCTCACACCCGCCCGCGGGCGGCCCCCAACGGACGGGACTGGGACACTGGGACCGCGCGGGCCCCTCCGGTCCCGGACACCGGCGCGAACACGACCCCCGGCCGCAGCCCGTACCCAGCCTCTCGGCCGCCCACTTCAGCACCGTCTGCAGCTTCTCCCGGCTCCGCCCGGCCACGGCCCAGCGCAGGGGGCCACGCAGCTCCCCGCCGGCCGCCACCTGCGCCACCTCTTCTACCACGAACTGGCCCGTGAAGCCCGAGGCCCCAAACACCACCAGGTCGTAGGGCCGCTTGTCTGCCCCATCCTCCCCGCCGCCGGCGGCCGCCATGGCAAGAACCACCACCGCACTGCCGTTCAACGCCAGGCAGCGGCCGGTATCACGCGATCCCGCCCGGGCCCCGCCCCTCCCCGGCGGAGGCGGTGCGCAGGGTCGGCCCGCGGGGCGGGCGTTACGGACTCGCGGCGCGGCGGGCGGGGCGCTGGGTTCGGCGGGCCCCGGCGGCAGGGAGCGAGTGGCGCTCCCGGCACAGGCCTGCGGCTGCGTGCCGCCCGCGGCAGCCGCGGCTCTGCCCTCGGCCGCTGCCCGGCGAGAAGTAGCCTTTGCTCGCGTTGCAGCAGCGAGGAAAGAGGGAGCGGTGCTGCTGTCTCGTAGCGGGGTTTGGCAGGGCCTGTACAAACAGACGTGTACCGAGGCCCGGCCGAGAGCTTTTGGAACGGCGTCTGCGGAGAGAGGCCATCGTTACGGGCCCCACAGCAGAGATTCTCTCTCCTGGTGATGACGGCTCGTTATTATGAGGTGCTGCCATAAGCATTTCAGCACAGGTTACACATAGATGAACTGAGGACTCTTACTAGTCAAAAAGAAAAATCCAATTACCCATAAGTAAGATGAAATACTCTTACAACTACAACAGAAACAGAACACCACAGAAACTTCAGTCCCTGTTGCGGTGCTCAGAAGCAGTGACCCTGTAAAGCCACAAAGGGAAGGAGCGTTGGTGGCTGCACGGCGTGGTGAGGTCTGGTCATGGGTTCTGTGCTTTGCCTGGCCAGGTGGATTCCAGAGGCTCCCAGCAAGTCATGTGGGGAGCAACCTCATGAATCCTGCTCGCTCTTCCTTTTTCCCAGGGAACATCAGACATATTTAAACCATCCCTGACAGATGCCTGTCAAACCTGTTTTAAGCTGGTGACAGACGCTTCCACACTGTCCCCCAGGCAATCACCTCCTGCACTTTGCTATACATGTGGCTGGAGACAAGAAGCTAGGTATCCATTGTGTAGTCTGTGCCTCATACTATTTCTCCTGCTTCTAGAGGATATTTGTAAAAGATTTGACCCCTGACAACTATGTAAAAAAGATGCTGCAGACCTGGAAACTTCATTGCATCTCCTCAGTCTTCTTTACATAAAAAAGGACTAATTCTTTTGATCTTTCCTCACTTTGGACATACTTTCCCCATTCTCCCCTGCACTATCTCCAGTTGGTTTACATTGTTCTTGAGATCTCATGTCCACTACTATGCACCACATTCACATGGCCAGTGTTAAATTGATTGAGAAGTTTATGTGATGTGCCAGAATTTACCCATGTTTCTATGTGCACCAAACATTTGCCTTTATTTTTTTAAAAACTCATCATTGATGCACCTGCAGCTCATGAGCCGTTCCATCTCAGAGGGTTTTTCAAATCACTGCTACCAAGTCAGCCTTTTCCCATTGCAGATCTGCACTGGAGATTAATGTCCTTTCTGCATACATCCTAAACATCTAATCTCTGAAGCAGCAGGAGAACCTCACCTCTAAGCATCAGCACCAAGTCCTTGAGTAGTGCCGATGCAGTTGTTTATAGGCCTAGACTGTCAGCTGTATCTGTGAAACAGCTCAGGCTAACAAAACACAAAGAGTGGGGGAGGGAAGGACAAAGACGGGTTTTGTGTTCTTTTTTAATCCAGATCATTTTGTTGATGTGATTTACAGAGCAACTCTGCAAAACCAGTTTCTTGTATTTGAGGTCACTGAACGTTTCATTAGCCAATCTCTTAGTAACTTCATGTCCTTCCTACACACAGCGATGATTTCCAGCTGTGCTGATAGTATTGTTGAACTCCTCTGAGCTACCTTCCTCTTATGCTCAGTTCTTCTACCACCAATTCTCAAAGTCAAGTCTGTTTTGTTTGAGGCACTGTCTTCGGTCTTCCCCTCTCCCTTCTCCTTTGTAAAAGCTTTTAAGAAACACTGCAACAATAAGCAATAGACTTTTTTTCCTCCCAATTTGATGTTAACAAAAATCATTATCTCTTCAGACTTTATATTAGCATTTTAAATTGTTCAGTGACAGGAGACTGTGAGGAGCCTCCAAACTGCAGAGGGATTACGACATAGTTTGCAGGGCTGGCTGCAATCCTTAGCCTGCTTTCTTCATCCTAAAAAAAGAACAAAAAGCAAAAAGTCTCTAAGCCAGTTTACATTCCTGCCTGTGAAACTAACAAGTAGGTAGGTAGGTTTCAAAATAGCAACCATGGGGGCAATGTCAAGGCTGTGATTTTAAATGAAACGCGCAGTCTTGACTAAAGGCAAAGGTTAACCTGTCTCCCTAGTTGGTGTTGCCAGTGCAGGATTGCGAAAATTATTCTGTGGGAAAGCAGTAGGTTGATTCACAACTTTTCCTTGTCCAATAGGATGACAAGGAATACTAGAGCTGCTGCCAAGTTCTGCAAAGGAGGTTCCCACCTGAATCAGCTTTAGAAGCTCCCAAAGAGAGACAGTGCTGTTTCTTTTAAAATCTTTTTTTTTGGGTTTTTTTGTTTCAGATTTGAAGGTGCTTATTTTTTTCCCTATGTATCTGCCTACAGATACCTAAGGATTTCACTGCCTCATTTAAAGCCTCTTTTAGTCAGGCTGCCTCAGGCTAAAATAACTTCAATTATTAGTGGTCCCTTCTGATTTTTTGGGGCACAGATAAGCACACAAGAGCATCCGCACACACAGAAACAAACAAGTTTTTGAATTCCTTAAGTAAAAAGGGGCATGCCTGCCTTAGGTAGTTTCTCCTCTGGAGCCTCTGGCAGGTCTGAGGAACCTGTGTAGGCACTGCCTTCATTTTGTACAGTAGCTGTTCTGATAAAATACTTCAAATCAATACTTATGTATTTCTTGGACACCAGTCTTCATGGTAAAGTTCTTTATACACATTTATAACTTTAGGGTACTTTATAAGAGCGGAAATGCAGATGTTGTTCCAGGACTACTTTTTAATTAACAATAAGGTAGCAGAAAGAGTGCAGTATGCTGTCAGTTGCACAATGCTGTATGAAGGTAATTTATTTTAAACACAACATGGTAATTGTCTTGTACCACAAAGGATGAAATAAGATCACTGGCTTGCATCACTGCAAAAGTTACTACAGTACACATGAAAAATAGAGCACAGGAGTAGGCAGCGGTGTTAGGAAATAAGGTTGATGAACACTGCATGCATAATTCACTGTAGGGTAGGAAGAATTATGTGGGTGAGTATATAAGAGAGTATATAAGAGATTAAAAAAAAAAAGGCAGGCATCTATGTAGCTGCTACAGTTACTCAGTACTGCAAGACCGTGAGAACAAAGGTTGCTGGATAAAAGCCCACAGTTCTTAGTGCCGTGGTGTATCTTAATTTATACAGAATATTTTATAATCAAGAGGCAATAAGCTCCAAAAAGCCACTCCATACAGAACTTAAGAATTTGTAATAAACCAAGCCATTGATACTGGGACAAAAAAGAGGAGCTAGAAATTAAAAGCTAGAAAGAATCCAACAGAGTTCTTTGCCACATGTGGCAGTTCAGTAATGTTTTATTTATTTTATTTTAATCTTATTTTAAAATGAAAATATTCCCTTTTAATTTTTATTTTTTTTTTGAAAAAACCACAAACAACATAGAATCATTTTGGTTGGAAAAGGCCTTTAAGATCATCCAGTCCAACCATTAACAGCACTGCCAAGTCTGGCACTAAACCATACCCTAAGCACCACATCTACATGTCTTTTAAATACCTCCAGGGACGGTGACTCAGTCACTCCCCTGGGCAGCCTGTTTCCATGCTTCATAAACCTTTCTTTTAATATCCAACCGCAATGTGAGGCCACTTCCTCTAATCCTACTCACTCCTTACTTGGGAGAAGAGGCTGATGTCTACCTTGCTCTTCTCAGGCTGTAGAGAGCAGTTAGGTCTCCCACCCAAGCCTCCTTTTCTCCAGGCTAAACAACCCCAGTTCTCTCAGACCCTTCTCATAAGCCTTGTTCTCCAGATCCTTCATGAGCTTCGTAGCCCTTCTCTGGATGCACCCTAGCACCTCAATGTCTTTTCTGTACCAAAGGGCCCAAAACCGAACGCAGCAGTCAGGTGCAGCCTCACCAGAGCCAAGTACAGGGGGATGATCACTTCCCTGGTCCTACTGGCCACACCATTTCTGACACAGGCCAGGATGCTGTTGGCTGCCTTGGCCACCTGGGCACACTACTGGCTCATGTTCAGCCAGCTATTGACCAATACCCCCCCCAGGTCCTTTGCTGCCAGGCACCTTTCCAGCCACTCTTCCCCAAGCTGGAAATGTTCCATGGGGTTGTTGTGTTGCAAGTGCAGAACCATCTTAATATAAATGTGTATATATATATACACACATATATAATACGTATATTGCATACATACATATAGTCAACCAGATGTATGTTCAGCCAAATAAAAATAATAAGTGAACAAAGTTACTTCCACCTATTTTGCTTATTTTTAAATTTGGGGATGACAAAGCAACAGCCTATGACACCTGCAGATCCCACCCCTTTGTTTTTTAATAAGCTGTATACACATTCCCATTCCTACACAACTCTATTTCTTAAAAGAAGAAATTAACACACCATTGACCTGTAGAAGGACAAAAGAGGTAGAAGTTTTGGATTGCCACTAGAGTTCAGATTCTTCATTCAGTACATACTGCAGCTGTCACTTTTCAGACTGAACTTGAAACATTTCATCCAGGTATGAAACAACTGGTAAATGTGCAGGGTTGGGGTTTTTTTTTTTCAGTTGATGGACATCAAACAAGAAAGAGTAGGGGGAAAGCACCTTGCTATGACACTAAATAATAACCAACGTTGCATTAGAATGCTCTAGAACATAAGTGTCTACACAGTAAGCTAAGATATAAAAAGTTAGATGCCAGCGTGCTCTTGCTGGGTGCTGCAGGGCTCTGCTCTGCCTCACAGCTCAGCAGTCATTTCAGTGATGACAGTGAAGGATTTGAAGCTTTCTCCCATAGTGGCAGAGAAATAATTTAAAGGTAGCTAAGAAATTAAAAGCGAAAGGATTCAGAAAATGCAAACTAATCTGTAGTGGAGAAGTTAAAACCTGGAATACAGCTATGCTAAAAGAAATGGGGTTAAATATTTTGCCCAGTGGATTGCAAATGTGGGAAATAGTAGCCATGTAGAAACATCAGATTGCATAGACGGAAATGCAAATCTGTCTCCATTTGAAAGTCTTAATTAAAATGTTGCATTCTGGCTCAGCCACTTTACTACAATGAATAGATGACAATTTGCAGACAGTTCCAAAAAAATCACCCAGGAAATAATGAATTACCCAGGAGTAGGAATGGAGACACCTTCCAGGAAAAATCCAAAATTCAAGGATTATAAACTAAGAATTGTTGTAAACTAAAAATAGCTACAGAGGCATGATAAAACTTTGCAAATACCTGAGGGTGTAACTTCTAAGGATGGAAGGTGAAGGATGTGGAATACAAAAAGGGGTGCGCACCTGAGCAATCATGGCTGACAGAGTGGCTGGCAGAACCCATTCCTCACCTTAAGGGAGGTGTGAACGAAATGAGACCAGTGATTTGATGAGTGCCAGTGGACAGGACATATGAAACTAAATGTGTAAAGTAGGTGGGACAGAGCACCAGAATATTAACTAGGAAGAAACCATACATTGCAGCAAGGGTAAGTGGATGGCTAGATAGATCGCCTGCTCTTTACTGTCTGCAGTCTTCATATTAGGCTGAACTATAAAATTCTGTAGCTGCCTTTCCTTCAGTTACCTTGTGGATATAACAGAGTCTAATAGATCTTAAAGCACTCCATGGGTCTTATTTAAGCAAGGTCATTATAAAGGGAAAACATCTATGCTCTAGCTAGCTACAATGGCTTGCAGGCAAAACCATACAGTTCGTCGATATTTTCTGTACTCCACAGACTTTAGTTGCACACAAAACTTCTTGGGGCCAGCCAAGGCCTGGTCCCACTCCCAGATGCCTCTGGTCAGTGTTCATGC
Organism: Laterallus jamaicensis coturniculus; assembly: GCA_022605575.1. NCBI lineage: Eukaryota > Metazoa > Chordata > Aves > Gruiformes > Rallidae > Laterallus > Laterallus jamaicensis. Next base: position 42,016,485 of record JAKCOX010000001.1, read on the forward strand.
AAAGTGTCCGCAGGTACTCTCCTTCCTTCAGGCTGTATAAATACCGTCTGTTCACACACAAAGGAGGACTCAGATTTTTCAGTTTTACACATTAGCAAAGCCAAACCCACACATTTTTGCCACATTTATAAATCAGCTGAACTACACAAGTATCACTGTTTTCCAAACCCTTGTAGCTGTCTTTGACTTGATATTATATTTCATCTCTTGACCTTCAAAGACCTTTATCCCAGTACTGTCTTGAACAGCTGATCTATGCACTGCACCTGTTTCCTTTACAGTAAGGGTTAGGAAGGATGGTCCTTCACATGACTCTGATCTTCATCCCAGAATCTATAGCAGGTCAGTGCAAAACGCTGCTCCTCCCTTTTACATTCTCCAAGCAGAGCACATGGCTATTCCTTGTAACCCTGTAGCCATTTTAAAACCCTTGCACCATGATAACTTCCCTTGAAGCCACCCTCTCTTACTAATGCTACATCCTCACAAACTGTCAGAGATTGAAGGGAAAGGAATTCCTGAAAAGGGGAGAAGAAATAGTGCAGTGGTGGAGTTTTTCTCCCTCTTGTTACTGCGAAAGTGGGAGAAGAGAGCATACCATTTACCCTTGTGCAGCTGTTCTTGCTCTGTGTGGATATTTCACGCAGGAGAATTGCCACACAGTTTTGGGGGTGAGAGCAGAATGCCAAATATCCCATGCTCTCAGCCACAATACTTCTCAGAGGTATTTCTATGCTGAGATAACCTGTGAGAAGCAACACTTGAAAGCTGCTTCTTCTGTCTCCCATGTAGCTACAATTCAATAGCCCCTAACTGAGCTTCTCATGGGATAGCTGCAATTACATTTAGATCTGTCTGTATCATGGAAAAAGCTAAGATGTCATCTCTCTTCCTCATAGGAAGAGATTTCTAGTGCCTGTAAAGTTGGAATTGGGCACATTTTCCAAGATCTGCTGCTCACAAATAAGTCTCATCAAGGAGATTTTCTGAGAATGGTCACAACAATGATCAGCTATATCCTTCTGTTCATTCTGTAGAAAGCAGTTTTGCTTTCGGATTGCTGTCTTGCCTCAGGACTGAGTTTGGAGTTGAGCAGTCAGCACATGTAGCATTTACTGTGAGGATGGAAAGAACAAAACCACAGGGTTTAATGCAGAGACAGCAAATTCCCTGCATTTTATAAAGCTGGCCTGCTCGGCAGTGTGCAGGGCCAGTAACTGAACTTTGAGAAACACTAAAGAACAAGAAGGTCCTGCAACAGGGGGAGTATCTACAGCGCAGCACGTTTTGCCATATTCTTTGACATACCTCCAACACCCCAGGTGACTCTTTGCGAGGCCTGTGTAGAGTCCTGCATCCGTTCATGTCAAGACAGAGTCTCACCCACACAGAGACGATTCTCTCTTGCTTTTCTGAGTTTCTGGGCTAGCATCAAGCTGTTTCATCTGGACTGAGAATCAGTTACCTAAGGATTTACTTTTGTAACACCATCTTATTTGTTGCCTACCAAAGCTTGCTCAACTCAGATGAAATAATGACTTGACCTTATTAAGCATTTTCACGATGTCACTGAACATGTATGTGCAGGGTGAAAAAGGTGAAAGCCCCCCCCATCTGTTCTTCTCTGACCTCCCCCTGTTGCGACTCCTTTCTAGCAGAGTGCCTGGTACTGTCCTAGGTGGTTTGTATGATTTTTCTAACTCATGCTATTATTGTTGTATTCTCCAGAAAAAAGGCTCCCAAGGTGAAGCACACAAACATTTTTCTAAGTGTTTTGAAGGAAAACTTGGCTTACGTGGCAGCAGTAGTGTCTTCCAAGCCTGCTGTCTGCTGACTCCTGTCTGAAAAAGAACAAATACCTCCACGTGAACAGTGACTGTGATGCGGGGAGGACTGCTGGAGAGCAGATAACTGATACCTGTCCAGCAGGGAAGCACATTTATAGAGATCTTTACTCATTAATCTCTTCCTGGAGATTAGATAAATGCTTCTAGATAAACAGTGGTTACAGGCAGCTAACAGAACCTCACTGCTGTACACAGTGCGTTCAGCTGCTCCTCTCAAAATGCCTCCGGCGGCAATGCCGGTGGTGCCTGAACCTGCGCTGGCAGCTCAGGATGTCGGAGCAAGGAGAGACAAGGAGAAAGAATGAGACAAAGCACAGGGTATTGGTGAAGCCTCTTGTGCTTCAGGTAGGTGAGTGGATTAGGCCAGGCCAGGCCTTGCAGTAGATTGACAGAGATGAAAGGTGGATTGGAGTGAGGAGCGTTACTCAGGCAGGAAAGTAGAGTGTCTGAGGTTTGTAAGAGCAGGGTGTGCAAGCAGAAGGATGTCAGTACATGGATCTGAGGATCTAATGAGGGGGAAGGAATGCACTAAGGAAGGAACAGGCAGGCAAGAGGGCAAACAAAACCAAACTTCTGATTCATTTTTACGGTCTGGGAAAAAGTATTCTGGTGATACCTACCAACGTTGGCAATTTAAAGTTTGAGACCTCCCTGCCCCAGTTCAGGATTGATTTGCAAACTAACTCTAATTGAAAGCTCAGCGCACTTTTCACAATGCAGGCTATGTAATGTCCCTCACGCTGGGACGGCTAAGTTAAATCAATGGGAGAGACAGGGCAGGTTGTCAGGGTGAGGTAGGGTAGCTCCTTGCTAGGCTCAGAAACGGTGCCTGAGCTCCCTCTAGTGAGCTGTGTTGGTTTCTGATGCTCAAAGATCACTGCCAGCTACCATATATCTATTGATTGAATAGCTAAATTTAAACCCAAATGCTTTTAAAACAAATAAACAGGTAACCTATCCTGTAACAGTTCACATCTATTATGCTTCACAAAGGTCTTTTCAGAATTTTCCAGAAAAGTAAAAAAACCAAACCAAAACAAACACAGTTTTAATGGTGTTTGAAATTAGGCTGTTTCCAAAGCAGTTGCTAACCAAAATCAGCAGGTTTGTATTAATTCCTACTGCAGGTAATCTAAATATTTGCTAAAACACAGAAGGGAGTGTGATAGAAGGCTTTTGCCTTCATGAATGCAGAACAACTGTCAGAAATAAGGCTGGCATATAGAACAGTTATACAGTTGATATCTTATGGAATAAGCAAATGGGTAAATAATTAAAAAACTCAGGCTGCTGATTTTCTATATGACATGTGAACTCTAAAACATGGCCACTGTAAGCCTAAAAAGGAGACTGTACAATTCATTTAAGTGCCAGGATTTGGGGTCCTTTCCCAATAACATCCCCTTTGCAAACTTAAAAAAAAATTGTTCAATTAAAAAAAAAAAAGATAAAAATTTGCATGGAGCATGCAGCTTGAGACATGTGTGTTCATTCTGGTAACCCTTCTCTGCTTGTACATTTAATTATTTCCTTCTGGTATCAGGAATGAAAGAGAACCTTTGTATGTAGTAAACTTAAGCTACAGACTACAAAGTGTTGCCCCAGCTCCTTCATAAAGGCACATATATCTACCTATGTTTTTCCCCACAATGGCAGGGAAAAAAGGAATACTTTTATCAGGACAATATTCAGCTGTCTTGTGGTAATTGTAAATGTGTCCTCCAGCTCTACTAGTGATTTCCTGTGAGGTTGTACACAGTTTACTTCACCTGTCTCTGTAGATATGGGACCCCTTGTCTTGGTTGTAACCTCTTGTCTAGGCGCTGCTCTACAGCAAGCTGTAGGCATCAGCATTACTGTTTCCTGACACTGCTGTTCTCTTGGTTGTTACCAATTCTGCTGTGTGCATGGGACCACGTCTTGTTGCATTGTTTAGCCACAACCACAAACGAACTTCTGTTCAGGTGTTCATCCGTTTTCAAGATTCCTGTGCGATCAAAAAAAATCCTGTCTCCTAAATACATGCCACTAACAAGCTTTTGCAGTCATACCTTCTTCTGGGTGCAGGAGAGAAGCAGTTAGTTTGCAGTACCTGTCCTTACACTGCTCTGCCTGGAATTCATTTCTGGATTTCTCAAATCCAGGTACACAGTTAGGAGTGGGCATGACAGCAGCCATAAAATTTAATCATGGCAGGGAGAGAGGTGGTTGTCCCATCAGCCAAGGATGAGTGAAAGCTGCAGAGGAGGTTAACTTACCCAATCAAGGAAGAGAATAGAGACCTGAAGCTTTGCATTTAACATACTTCCCTCCCCACCACATCATCTGGTCACATGCATAATTGTTCATAGAATCACAGAATGGCATGGGTTGGAAGGGACCCCAAGGATCACAGAGTTCCACCCCCCCGCCCCCCCCCCCGCCACAGGCAGGGCCACCAACCTCCAGGCCCGGATCTACACGAGGTTGCCCAGGGCCCCATCCAACCTGGCCTTGAACACTTCCAGGGATGGGGCATCCACCACCTCTCTGGGCAGCCTGTTCCAGCACCTCTCCACTCTCTCTGTAAAGCACTTCCCCCTAGTATCTAATCTGAACCTTCCTTCCTTTAGTTTTAATCCGTTGCCCCTTGTCCTGCCATTGTCTACCCTTTATAAAGCCAATTCCCCTCCTGTTTGTATGCTCCCTTCAGGTACCGGAAGAATATCCTTGCTTCGAGCGGTTTCGTTTCAGCTGCAGCCATCAGCATGCATGTCGCCCCTTCGCACGCCCCCCCTCCCGCCCCCTCCCCGTCACGGGCCCGGGGACAGGGTGCCCGGCTCCGAGGCCAGCAGGTGGCACCGCTCGCTTCTGAGGCCTCTGCGTTGGGACGATTTACCCTTGACTTTGCCTGCTGACGTTGATCTCTGTCCTGTTTAGGCTAGCTTCCCGCCCTTAGGGCGAGGACTGCCCAGCTGTGGCTACTTCTTTTGATGTAAGTGGGGCGGGAATAGGAACAATCCAAAGAAGGGCAAAGCGTGTAAAAGGTTCTATTTTTGAAGCAGCAGTCTGGGAAGTACTTGCTGCTCAGGGGTCAGCGTTTGTTTTGAAGCAAAAATCTGGATGCTTGTTTGGTTCTGAGGCGTCAGCTTATGGGCGGCCTCAGGGACTGCAGCTAACGTTCTTTTCGCAGGAGCTCTCAATAATCTCTGCCCATACACATGCCCGGGTTCCGCTCTTTGGAAGGGACAGCGGGTAAGAGGGAAGGAATGAAAGTGAAAATCATAGTTTCTGCTAAAAATAAGTCTGAGGGTGTACACGTAACTAGACTTAACACAATGTGAAGGCACTATTGTATCCAGCCTCTTGCCTAAACGAGATTGCTTTTCCCTCTGTCTTTCTTCAGTTCCTGGAAGCCACTGAGCTTTGCCGAGAGCTCAGTCCCTGTCTCCATCCTCCACTTGTGACCTTTTCTAATCGCTTCCTCCCTGGGGCACTCCAAAGTGCCACATTTGCAGACAGAACATGGACCACATGACCTCAGACAGTTACCCACATTTTATTGATGGACAAGGAGGATATCTCCTTGAGAGGATATCTCCTCAGTTCGATGTGGCAACATTACCTAGACTTCATTTTGATTCTGCACAAGTGTCTTTCCATAATTGGAAGCACAAATTTTTGCTTGCAAATAACTAAGAAGTCCTCCTGTGTGCGAGGCATTTATCTTCCTAAAATAACCCTTGGAGGATCTCCCAAGGACTTTGGGGTTAGGTTTTCATTCAAGACATCTTAATAACCTCCTCAGCTTTGTAATGCAATATCTGTTTTGCTAGCTGATAGATTTAACGCTGTTTTATGGATATCAACAAGTCATATCTGTGTACCCTGTAATGGACAATAAATATCATCTCTGAAATATTCAAATACAATCAATATGGAGTAAAAACAATCAAATAAATCTAGTCAAGATGAGGCTTTTTATATTTAACTAGTAGTTTGAGTCTTCAGGACTCTTAAAATATTTGTTTCTCCATGGCCATAAGGAACAGAAATTTTTATATAAAAATGTGGACACTAGTAAGAATATACACCCATTAGCTGAGACTGCAAAAAAACTGTTGGACCTGGGATAAAACATAAAGAGTTGGAAATGCAACACACAGAGGAGGCCTTCAGCTCTGACTTTTGGTCTCCTAGATGCAACTGATTGCATAAAATGTCTGAAATCTCTACTAAGATATTGTGAAATTGCTTAGCAGCAGATAAAGGTTATGGACAGCTAAAAGGATATCCCTAAATGACCCACACAAGTAAGGCCCATGAAGAGTTTTTCTCTCTCATTCAAATCCAAAAGCCATAGCTGCAGTATTTTCAGTTTTACTCCCTCCCATTCCCTTGGGCCCTTTTGCATTCTCCCAGGCTGAGCCAGCCGCTCTATGAAATACAGTTGCCTCTCTCCCACACTCACATATTTCCCTACAGCAGCTAAACCGAATGGCAAAACACTCTGGTGGGTATGGATGGCACAAAGGTCTCCATGGACTGTTTCAAAATACATGCTTAAAAAGGAAAACAGCAGAAGCATTTATAGTGAACATGTTATTACAGACTTCATCATTAATCACCGAGCCACTCCAGGAATGTTGCTCTGCAGATCTTGCTGCCCTAGAAACTATCTGCAGGCACTTTGGGAATGTGTCCAACATTCCACCAAACTTCTGGCCAAGGAGCAGTACCTTGGACCTGCACCCAAATCTCAAGTGTAGCCCTAAAAAAAGCTAAATTTACCTTAAGTCTACTTGAACTGATAATTTAGTTTTCCTTATCCTACACCAGAGGTTTAAGCTGGCTCAGCTCTGCAGGAAATTAATCATGCATTGATGGAACCGAGATAAATTCCTATTACAGGTTGAACCAAAAAAGCCATAGCCCTCGCTTTCACAGCTTGTGCTCTTGTCCAAGGTCAGCTGGATCCATCCAGCTCCTCCCCAAAACCTGTTAGAAGTCAGACAAATTGCCAAGAAGCTTTGGGACAAATGATTGCACCTCCCAGGAACTGCCAAAGTGAAGGCAAGCAACCAAAAATCAGTCACCTAGAAGGGATGGCAGGACAGGCAGGGAGCTAGCAAGAATCGCTCAGATGATACCCTGTTTTTCTGTCCTCTTCCATTTTTTAACAGGGACACTCATCCTGCGCAGCATAGCAGAACCAATTACACAACAGAGCTTTCTAACCTCTATTTACAGTGGATGCTTCTGCCTCAATATTGCTGGAGGGCAACATTCCTGCAATGAAACCGTGGTATCTGTGACAACATTATCACGTGCCACGCTGATCAAATACTAGACCATGGCTAAATTTTAATTTCACCCTTCTTGGTGGTAATTACACCTTACAATTAAAAATTAATCATCATCAAGGCTGTGTACAAACAAAATGTTTTCATGTGAAACAAGGAACTAAATAAAAGAAAAACATTTGTTAATAAGCTATAGCATATATTTGCAAAAAGTCTTCTTATTTTAGGGACCAAAGGATAAAACTGTGTTAATGTATGATCTAATGTTTCATAACTGGAATTAGGTCAACAACAAATTACATTACCCAGCCAGCAGGATGAATTGCAGGAAAATGAAAAACTGCTATTAAGGTGATTTCCAGCCTCTCTTGCTAACCCACCTGGAAGGGAAAAACCAGTAATATCAGGATGTCAGTGTCATGAAAAAGAATTAGGCAGCATTTAAGGCCAGGCTGGATGAGGCTTTGGGCAACCTGGTCTAGTGAGGGTGTCCCTGCCCATGGCAGGGGATTAGAACTAGATGGTCTTTGAGCTCCCTTTCTAACCCAAAGCATTCTATGGTTCTGTGATTCTATGTGGCTTTCCAGTTTCTGAACCACAGTGTTCTAAGAATTAAAGAGATAAAGCTTACATGAGCATAGGAAGATAGAGCAACAACAGGAGTTATAGCAGCCAGTTATGAAAACCTTTCAGTATGTCTTTTATTGAAAAAATATGAGATCAGTAGCTTGAAATTAATTCATGTTGGTGTCAAATCATAAGATGATAACAGTAAGATCTTTCCCTTTTTTCTAACTTTTTTTTTGGGTCAAGAGTCTCTCAAAGCATTTTACTAGTATTAGGTAGGTGTCAAACCTACTGGAAATTAAATTCCTCTGCTACATTGCACTGCAGTGGTGAGAGGGACATTAAGCATCCTTATGTCCCAGCCACATCCTGTCAAAGTATAGGTCAGAAGTGCACTGCTTGGGGAGCAGCGCTGCTCTTACTCTGCTATTCCTTCTTGGTAAGAGCAACCCACCTGGAGGGTGGAAGAAAGGGGAGCAAGGTCTGTGTACTCAGCGGCTCTGGTTTATAGAGATGTAGACGTAGACTAGAAGTGTAGTAGAAGTCTAGAAGATTTATATGAATACTAGACATATACTACTAGTGTAGTACTAGAAGCCTCATGGTGTCAGGATTCCTGCACCACCAAGCAGTATGACACCTTATGTCTCATGTGCTTTAAATGCCAATTATGATAGCAATCACGTGTTCCTCCAAGATTAGATGATCAATAACAAATCTGTACAAGCATTTATGTGCGAGAACAGTTGTGAGAGTACAAAAATCTGGCTTTGCTCTTGTAGAGATGATGTTGCAAGACTAGCAAAAGGCTTTTTCCCATTTTGCTATGATTTTGTTTTCAAAGAAAACAGCCTATTATGCTAAGTATTCTGATTCTGATGGAGTTACGTGTTTTAAAGTAATGCAGCTCTGTTGCAGCTTTTCTGAAGATCGCTATTTATTAAGATTGTAAAGTCAGTGTCTCAAATCTCAGAAATAAGACTGCTTGTACTTTGTGATTTGGGCTTTTGGTACCTATGTATTATGATGCTTTCTTAATTACACTAACATATCCTGTTGTCTCCAAGGATTCCTGTTCACGCAGTCACTGGGAAGCTATTCAGTATTCTTTTTGCCATCCTTACTCAGTGAGTGGATTCATGTCTTAGTTAAAATGCCTCCTCCACATCAGGTTCTGCTTATGAAACTGTTCGCTTGAAGTGACGGATTAGCACTAATTTAACTACAGTGTTTGAAGGCTTTTTTGTAAATATTGAGGCAGTGCCTTAAACAGATAGAAGACTTGATCTCTGCCAACAAGTTTGCATAATTTGAGACAAGGCTTCTCTACAACGCACATAAAATAGTGCAGGTTGGACCATGTACAGGTATTGTGCCTGGGCTATTTGCTGATGACAATTTTGAATTTCCAACATGGTTACACTGGAAATTTGCAGTTCACCTAAATAAAACTCTTCTTCTAGGAGAAAAAGCTCAATAGGAAGCAAGTCACTTCTCTTAAAGATAATACGCAGCCCTGGTGGCATTTCAAGCCGTGTCTATCAGTAATTTACTCCAAAAAGTCATGCCACAGAAACTGCAGCAGCAGGAGTCTGTGGCTTTTTTTGGTAGAATGAGACATTTGAGGTCAAGAGACAATAAGAAATAGCCAGAAGAAAGGACAATACAGTTACATCCCTTCCCCCTTCTCACTCCCCAATTTGAATAAATTGGCAGCAAGTAGAATTTCATCACAAAGAAAATCCCAGTCATATGACCTATTTTCATGTAATTACATGACCCATCCTTCCCCTCCCCCTCCTAAAGGGTTTTTTTTACCATTTACTCACACGTGCCTTGGAAATCAGGCCGCGTGCTGAAAAGCAGTACCTCCCTGAGATCTGCTGAGATAAGTACCTCAGCTCGTGAAGATCAGACAATGAATTTTAATAGAGGCTGATAGAGTTGTTCACCTAATGTCCATTTCCGGTTCTCCTGTGTGACATAGGCGTAGGCAGCATTAAATGGTGGCTTCTGTGTATCTACTATTCCCAGCATCAAATAAAAAGGACATGCAAGGGTCCGAAAAAATGGGTGCAGAGAAATGCAGTGACAGCACTGGAAAACAGGTGCTACCTGCTGTGACCATGTTCTTTTTCTGTTTCAGTAAGAGAGTATGATGGCATCACTCTGCCACCACCTGGGTACTCATTTGGAAGGAAACAGGCTAAAGCTGTAATCTCTACCTTCTGCTCAAAACCCTGCAAGGAAGTCACATGGAAAAGGGGGAGACACATGGAAGCAGCAGGCAGGATTCCCGAATCCTTCTGCAGTTAAGGGCAGTTTCCACAGCTAATATCTATGACAGAAGCGTGCTTCTGAAGGTGGCTGCACCAGGGAATTTCTAAGCTGTGTTCAGACCAAAAGGCGTACCAAATGAATGGCTCATCGTTTTCCTTTATGCCAGCCCTCCCACGTTTCTTTCAAGACTTCCAGTGAATAGCTTCTAACGAGCAATTTCTCAGTGAACCTGAGAGTCTAAATCACTAAATATATCTAAATCACCAAATCCCCACTAATCCTGTCACTACCCTGAGTCACAGAGTAGCAAGAACCTTCATTGCTATAAATGCTAATAGTATGGGTGACAACTTTCAGATTCTCTCTCAAATCTTCGAGTACGATCACTTTAAAAAAACAACCTTGTCATGTATAGCACAGCCCATTCCTGCCCTTCCCCAGGAGACCACTCTCTGGTAACACTAAGACCATTAGAAGTTCTGCTCCATTGCAGATAGCATGAGGTAGGACAGACTAACAAGCTTGTATCACTGCAGATACCAGATAATGAAGTACATCACACAGCCAGTTTTACCCATCTGGAAATGCTAAGATGCAAAAGCCATTTATAGTTCTACAGGTACCTTAAAATAGCTGTAAAATCTCACAGTATAGTCATTGTGATGCTAAAAAACCTCACAAAAACCAAACCCAGATGCACCTGATGCACAGCACAAAAACTGTCAGGAATACTAAAGCATATGTTCCTATTTTTCTGTACTTCTTTCCTACAGCCCCTCTGAAACAGCAGTTACATTCATAGAAAACTGAAAAAGGAATCTGAAAAACAATCTGTGACAACGCAGGGTAACCATCTCAGGAAAGAGTGACTGATACTGCTTAGAATGTTTTGCTTCTGAGATTACCATGACCCCACTCTCTAAAAGGAACATTAGGATGTATATTGCTACGTCACCACAGGGAGCATCAAAGTAGAATCATCCCTGTTACATCATCAGGATACTGAAACACGGAAGAATCTCCTTGAGATCATGTAGGAAATTTGTGGCAGAGCAGGCAATTAAATCAAACCTTCCCAGGCTCCAGTTCTTACTGCTTAACTCTCTCTCCCACCTACTTCAAACCAGCCTTTTTCAGCCACAGCCATTTTATTTTTTCCTGGCTGTATCAAATAAATACTGAGCTAATTAGTTAAAAAGGGATGTCATTCAGAGACAGGAATGAAGGGTTGAATAAAGTAAAATACAAAATAATATAAGGACAGGACTGAAAGCAAGTGGCCTGCTATTTAACAGTGCTATTCAGAACAGCAGTCTGGAAGAAAAATAAATTACCCTGTAAACTGTTAAACTGTATTTATGATTGTGATGCTGAGTGCTCTGTGATAGTGAGTACCACAGGGAATAGCCTTTTTTCCTTAAGAAACTGTGAAGTCTGCCCTTCTTGTTCATATTTGAATGATTTTGAAATCCTGAGCTAGTCTCAGCAGCACTGCTGCCATACAAAACTTTCTGCAAATATTTGTACTGCTGCCATAATGCCTTTGCTGTGGGAATCTAAAACCCCAAGACCCTGGTACTACTTGTCTGTAGTTAAAGAAAAACAGCAGGTTTAGATTCTTAAACCATTTCTGGGAGTACTTGGGGTAGCAGTTACTTTGAAATACTTCTGAAAGGACCTCAGGACATACTGTGCAATCACTTCTATGCTGGACTGTAGGCAATACAGTCTCAGGCTTAGTCCTGAAGGGACTGATCTCCTATGAGCGGAGTATTTGACTTGCAGTCATGGCTGCTGCTCTCCTATAGAGTGAATTAAGTGGCAAACAGCATCTCCTCCAGGGCTGCAGGGGTATGGACCCATTACAGGCACCTGCTGCCTACCTCATCTCTAGCGGCCTACCTCATCTCTAGCGGCCTACCTCATCTCTAGCGGCCTACCTCATCTCTAGCGGCCTACCTCATCTCTAGCGCGAGGAGCGGCTGAATTTGAGAGATCCGTGACTGAAACTCTAAGAGGTTTCTATAGGCGACTCATGGCTGTTCTGTTTGGTTTTGGGAGACCTGCAGCTGCTGGTTGTCTTGGTGGTCAAAGGAGCAAAAGGAAGAATACTTGTCTCACTGGCTGCTCTCTACTGGGAAATCACAGCTGTGAATGGCCCCAGTACAAAGCCGAATGAAGCGCCAGACTGAGCTGGCACCGTGGGTGGGCTGTGCAAGGCTGCTCCGCATTGCAAAATTCAGCCAGTTCTCTGAAAATACTGTTTCATCACCCTACTGCATGAGTCGATGAAGATGGCTTAGTTTAATGGGGTTAGTTTATAATACATGAGTCACTTATTGCTAATGGCGATCTATTTTGCCTTTGTAGGTAAACCAGGGGCTATTACCCAGCAGTGAATTGGCTCAGAAAAGCAATGCCCTATTTATAGAAAAATAAGAGACAGTATATGCCAAATAAAAAAACCCCACCCAAACAAAAAAACCCCCAGCCCCCATTGCTTAATTTTCCCTTTTGCCTTCAACAAAAGGAAACCATTTAATAATACAAAAATTGAAAGGAAAAGAGGGCAATAAAGGCCTTCTGAGGGACACTGAGAACATTTGAAATTATTTTCATCGTTCACATTTGCAGACAGTGATGACAACATCCACTTTATGGTCAAAACATTTCTGTGCCTCATAGGAACTTCATTTCTGCTGGGAGACAAAATCTGGTGACTGCCGCTTCTTCCCACATCGCTTTGTTGTCTCGCTCTTGGCATGATGAGAGACATTGTGCAAGGCCCAGCAGAGCTGCGAGACTGTGGCGTGTTTTTTTAGTAGGATTCTCAAGAGGGCCTGCTCTGCTGAGCATCGTTACTTGCCTGGCAGCTGGCTAGGGCATGAGAGGTTAGGGTGAGATGGCAAAACACAAAGCGGCTACAGACAGCTTGAGCCTCATTTTCCGACGATGGCAGTTGTTACAGGAGCATACTGCCTGTTCCCGTATCGTCTGTTGGTACAGTTTGCTTTAATACATGTAAATGGCAACCAGCTACCATGGGTATGATGATGTCATGTACTAAAAATATGCTAAAATGGCATTTGGACTTAGTGCTGCATACTAGAAAGGAAGTTTATCTCTTCAGTTTTATTCCTTAAGATCACGATAAAATTTATGAGAATATAAAAATATTTTAAAATAAAGTCATCAAAGCTGTGAAGTCAAGGATAAATGAGTAGCCTGTTGTTCACATTATCTTCCTTCATCTCTGGTGTTTTAGTGGGAACCAGGACCAGATGAAAGATCAGAAGACAGGATTTATAAGCTCTGGTCCTGCTTTTCTTCTGCCTGCTATGTGATCTTGTACAAGCCACTTAAATTCCTCCTAAGGAGGCCAACAAGGAATTCAGCAGTTTTAACCATTAGTCCCTCTCCTCCCTCATGATGTTAAACTATCGTGGGGTTGGTTTTTTTTTCCTTTTTTTTTCTCCTGTAAAATCTGATTTAGAAAAATAAACCAAACCCATCACTGATAGGTATCATTATTAGAAATATTTTTCATCCTTTACCAAGCAAATCTTTTTATCATCTTTGATCAAAGGTCTTTACTACATTCTTTTTGTGTCCCTTTTGCCTGTCTTTACCTTTATACAGCTTTGAGAAGTTGTTTACCCTTATTTCATTTACTAACTTGTACATAAAATCTCAGATCTTTTGAACAGTCCCTGAGAAACCTCAGTACATAATTTTCTTTGTCATCTTTTCCAAATATACTTTTGTCTATTAATTATGAAGCAACATTGCTAGTTTCTGTGATAGTAGATATTGACCTTTTATCATGCTGAAATTGACTGTATAGGTCCTTTATGAGTGAAACCTTTTGCTCTCCTCTGCAGGTCCTTTCTATAGCGCTGAATTCAGCTAGTGCAGGAAAAGTAGTGTGAAAATATTCTTACTACTCTTATAGTCGTGGAGACCATGTACCCATTTCATTAGAAATTCTGGCAGAAACCCTGAAGAATTAGGCTGCACAGGCATGGAGATTCTCAGCATCACATACTAGCGGCAAGATTCATGTTATCTCTGGCAAAAAGCAGCAATTCAGTTCCTGGAGAAGAAGTGGAAGAACTGGCTTAATGCTGCAAAGAAAAAGATGTCAAGGAAAACTGAAGAATGGTTCCTAAAGGGAAGTGCAGAAAACATGTATCTGCAGGGGTAAGGTTTGTGTGGAAGTAACAACATTGCTCAGCTTTTAGTACGTACATGCTGTCACTGCCACTTCGATACAACCACTACCTCCTCATGCCCGGCTTCCAGTTCAGGAGCACAGCATGAACACCCACCAGCTGAGGGGTGTGCTGTAGGGAACAGGGCATCAGCACTGCTCCCCTGCAGATGTGGGATCTGGTCATGCTCCAGCAAGAACGCGAAAACCAGTAGGGCTTTCTCATTGCTGTACTCAGCTGGTGGTGCTTCATGAAAAGAAAAGCCCCACAGCTCTCATTCTGAAAGTTGTTTCTGGTAACAGCTTTAAAGCCCACCAGTCCCTGAAAGCACAATAGTGGGTCTTAAACTCATTTTCAGTGCCAGGCAATGAAGCGGGATGTAATCATTAACTGTCCTTTGCAGAAGCATTACTGGGAACTTCCCCAACAGCCTAACAAATGAGTCCTACATCAAGGGCCCATCTTGGTTAAAAGATGACACCTTGCCAGACAGCTTCCTGGCACGCAGCAAAAGGAGAGAGCTGACTGATCTATTGTGTCAAGCTGCATTCAAACTTTTTTCCAAGAAAGGGCAGCTCAGCAATTTTAGATTAACAGGAAGACTTTGGTTTGGTATTAGACATGCCTTTGAGATTCTGGGTGTGCTTTGGTGCTGTCTCAAAATATTTTTATTTTAGCCAGTTTGCCATTAATCCTGCACTCAGGATAAATCCAAATGCAGAACCGACCTTTGGCTGAAATTCACTGATATCAGTTCTTTCAACATCTTAGCTTTCACAGAGGAGCTCTGTAAAACAGCACACATCTACTCCCCATCATCATTTTCTTCAAGAGATCACCAGTTTTTGGACATTACTCAATGCAGTAAACCCTAGGTTTACGTTATGCCTAAGAAGAATTACCATGATTACACAAATTATGTAGAGGAGCCTCAAAGAAGGAACGGGGTTTTTTTTAAAATGGATTTTATAGTTAAATACTTTAGCCTTCCTTGGGAAGCTATTTTAGAGAAAGGTATTTAGAATATTCCATTAAGGCACATGGAGGGCAGCATGTGAATCTTCAAACGTGCTGTTTAAGAGTAGTACAAGAATCAGCTAAGTTTCAAAACCACTGTTACACCCTAATACCAATTGTTTTCCATGTAACAGGAGCTGCTATTGCTCTTCCAGTTTTACCTGTGGCCTCATTACTGAATTTAAAATCTTGACATTGAATTTGAGAGTGTGAGGTGCATACAGGATCCCAGTTCTAATAGGACAATACTGGATCCCTATCAGGAAGGAGGGTGACAAGAAAGTGAGAAGGACACTGCTAGAACAGATTGTGTTTAGCTTGGAGAAGAGAAGGCTTTGGGGGACTAGCAGCAGTCTGCCAGGAACTGTGAGGAGGCTACTAAGCAGCTCTTCACAGCAGTGTACATCAGCAACATGAAAGACAACCAACCAGAGGTTGGGACTGGGTATAAAGAACTTTCTCCACCTGAGAGGGCAGCCAAGCAAAGGAATACACCCAGGGAGGTTATGCAGTCTCCACCTTTGGAGGGTTTCAAGTTCTGATTGGGTAAAGCCCTCTGAGCAATTACGTCTTATCTCAGTTGACCCTGCCTTGAGAAGGTTGGATTAGAGACCTCCTGAGGTCCCTTCCTACCTCAATTACCTTATGGTCCTGTGAGTGACAGAACAGAGGCTGTTTCATACTGGGAAAGAAATGGGGAAAGGAGGCAAAAGGAATAGAAGAGCCCTCATTGGGATGGAGACATGGATAGACTGCAGCTGCTCCTCATAAAGACAGGGACAGAAGACTGTTCATAATAAGGTTGTTGAAGAGACCCAAGGGATGAAAGTGGCGACTGACAGATTGAGCGCTCAGTCTGTAGTAGTACTGAATCAGCACAGCTGTGTCTACAAAACCGAAGCCTAAGGCAAAGCCTGTCTTTCGGGCAAAGGAGTTTACTGACCAGGTTCTGATGCTGCTGGTCAGGAGTCACATCAAGCCTCAGAAGTGGAAGATCAGCTGCTTGTCTTCCAGAAACCAGAACAACAGTTTTCAACAGCAATTTAAGTCTACACCCTTAGGCCGCACCCCCAGGTTGCTAGATAATTATGATTTAGTGAGATGTTATCTCACAAGTTTCAATTCATAGAATCATAGAATGGCAAGGGTTGGAAGGGACCCCAAGGATCATAGAGCTCCAATCCCCCCCCCGCCACAGGCAGGGCCACCAACCTCAGGCCTGGATCTAAACAAGGTTGCCCAGGGCCCCATCCAACCTGGCCTTGAAGACTTCCCGGGACGGGGCATCCACCACCTCTCTGGGCAGCCTGTTCCAGCACCTCACCACTCTCTCTGTAAAAAACTTCCCCCTAATATCTAATCTAAACCTACCTTCCTTTAGTTTTAATCCATTCCCCCTTGTCCTGGCGTTGTCTATCCTTTTAAAAAGCTGAATCCACTCCTGCTTATAAGCTCCCTTCAGGTACTGAAAGGCTGCAATGAGGATTAAATTAAATTACAATTAAATTATATTAAAAGTAACTTTTATATTAAAAGTAATTTTTTTCTTTCACTGTGAAGAGCAACTTAAAAACAACACAAAGATAACAAAACCAAAATAAAATGTACAAAATATTTTCCCTTAGGATTTCACTAGTTTTAGCAGTCTGAAATTCTGGTTGGCCTCATTCTCTGGCTTCTGGGGGAAGAGCCAAGGTGGGGGGAGGAAAGGATGTTGTAACATGTAGTGTTGGCATGGTCCTGTTCAAATCAGAGGCTGCTGGGTTGGGCTGAGTTGGGATTGTTTGGTGCTTTTTATTTATTTAACTGAACTCAAAGAACAGACCAACTGGTGACCATTATCCGTGTCACTCACCCAGTTACTAGGAATTCTGTCAATGTGTTTTCAGAACAATGCAGTAAGGCAATGTTTTAAGATTTTAAACCCACCTGTCTAGAGGAACCAGGCTCTGTGAAGAAGCTGGGTTTTCATTTAGCTATTCAACAAACCAACCCACCCAGGTAAACTACATTACACAAAACCCCTAAACTTTATGTGTTTTATCCTTGTTTTCTGTTCTGGTTTGGGTTTGGCCATGTAATACTTATTGGAGGTACTGCTCATTTAACTTTACAGGAAACCTTCTCAGTCCTTTTATGTTTAGAAAGCACAGTACCCAAAAAGGTTCATATATTTTCTTTGGGACAGTGTTTATTTTATTTTTTTTGCTACAGTATTTAAATTACAAGCTTGGGTGATGGTTTCAAACACAATTATTTACTCCTTTTGCTAAAGGAAGCTGAAGTTAAATTTGTTACAAATAGTTATCAATCCTTTCAGATGGTCTTGGTTTTACATTACAGTACAAAGTAGGCAAACATATTTTCTCAGGAGGGTAATGACCCTTTGGGTTATTAAGAAGAATAGTACTCAGTCACACAGGAATCTGGATTTCCATTCTACTCTGCTTCTTTGATAGTTCAAAGCTTGCCCTGTACTCCTGAAAACCCTAATCAAGAATTTCCCTCTTTGTTAGACTACTCCCTACTGCTTGTCACCACAGGGATGCATTTTCCAAGTATGAAAGCAAAGATCTTGGAAAAACTTTAAAACATGGGCTGTGTCTAGATTACAAACTTCTGCTGGCATATCTGTGGAGTATCTGCTTCCTGCTGATGCTGTTTGGCAAAGAAGCCTGTGGTATAGTGTGGTTATGCTAGAGCACAGTGCTCTTCTTGGTGTAGTTGATGGTATTTGGGCTGAGTATGTTAATTATGTCATCAGAAAGCTCTTTTTGGCAGCATATGCTAGTCTACATCACAAGTCTTGTAGCTTTTGCTCTGTCACAGGAACCTCTTCAAAATAATTATGCCAAAAGAATAAACTGGAAGGTGAGGGTTTCTAGTAGAGTGCTACAGGCGGTTAAGCGGACACAACTTCTCTGAAGGTCCACTATCAGCTTGAAATCCAGACACATTTAAGAAATTACTCCAGTCAAATACTGAACCATTCCCTGAATCTTCCTACCAACCACAAATGGTTTTACACTGGCATAGTATGTTTCCTCTACTGCCAAGCAGAACAGCCGTAAAGACACTGGCAGGAAAGGCAACAGAATAAATAAAAATTCAGACAGGAAGGGCTTCCAAATGCACAAAGGGCGGGAAAAACCCCCAACCCCTTTTTCCTCTGTTTTCTTCCTCCTTATAACAATCTTCTTAGGTGTTGCTCAGTACTATTTTACCTCCAAATACTCAGACAAGAGGAACAGCTGTTCAAGTCAACTATTTCCTTTAGCTTGGATTTACCTGACTGTAAGATCCTAACCCCTCAGGTCACCTGGGCAGACGCAGTATCACCAGCAATCTGAAGAGAACAGAGCGTATCGGAAGGCCGACATCAGGCCTACTCACACACTCTCTGGAGTTAAACACAACCCAGATTTTGTTGGTAGGTGCAAGTTTGATAAAGTCTTACCGACCATGCAAACTGTTTGCACGAACAGAACTGTCACACAGAGCAAGACTTGGTACCATCAGCCCTTTATCAGGGAATGCCAGCAGAAATGAGATCCAGATTCAACCGCTTGGTTGCAACTGAGGAGCGAGCAGCTCGGACCAGGAGCTGAGCAGCCTGTGCGTACGTGTCCCTTCTGCTCCCTCAGATCCTGAGAGGCTTTGCAGGTGTGGTACCTTGGCATCGGCTGGGAAGGCTGGAGAGATGCTCGAAGTGACAACACAAGTGCAAGGTAGCCGAGCTGCACAGAATGCCCGGCCACTCATTTCTCACCAGGTATGTGTTGATAACATGGTGCCCAACCACTTCATGATCTTCTTGCAGGCAGTTCTGCTGGTACTAGGGGAGCCTTTGCACTGGGAATATAGCATAAAACAGACATACCAGGATTTGGACCACTGATTTTAAACTGAACTGCTTATTAGAAATTGCTTGGACTTTAAATAGCTTTACAGTTTTAAATAAAATACTTTAAAATAGTTTTAATTAATGAAGGTAGAAGTAGAGTATCTTTGATCTCCATATCTGATATACTTCTGAATAAATAGTTCTATATATACCTCTCGATCTTTTTGGTGATGAAGTGCACAAAATCTCAAAAAGATTTTTGTAAGCTGAAATCAACAGTTGTCTCATTAGGAATAAACCTAATATCCTGAAACACTCAATGCAAAGTTACAGAAACCCAAAATATATTCTAGCTACATAGTCACTATAAATACATATTTTAACTGAATGCATGCTTTTTAATTACTGTGAGTTAAAATGACCAAAAAAGACAATTAAGATTCTCTTTAAAAGAAAAACTAAATAAATAAACAATCCCAGACTTCAAATAAAAAACTGAACCAGCCAGTAACACTTTAAAATACAAAAGTGTCTTTCCCTTTCTCCTTTAGATCAGCCCAGCATGATAATACTCTGAGGACAACCACCGAAAAAATATGCGGAACTCCTGAAAGGAGTTTCAGGTTTCACCCTGAAAGCAGAATTTTTCATTAATTTGGGCATTTAAAATTTGCTAGTTTAATATAAAGCTGTGCATGAGGCTTCCTAAGGTATAAATAAACTAAGCCTCCGCAGTGAAAACAAAAAGAGAAATCATACATGCAATTTATTCTAGAAAAGAAATGTGACTTTAACTTTCACTTAACCCCCCGTTAAGTGTAAGAGCACATTAGGAACACTCAAGCTCACTAGAGGGACAATTTGCTTGCGGATGCCAGGAAGCGTGACCATTTCATGTTACCATTCTGAGCAATGCCTCCAAGGCAAACACTCAATAGTGTTTTACAAAGCCACATTCTAAACTTGACCAGAGTGCGTCATACAACGTTGGGAAGCAGGAGACCACGGAGCGAAGCAGGACCCCTCCCAAAAGCTGTTTCCTGAGGTGTAAAGG
This sequence comes from Laterallus jamaicensis coturniculus, assembly GCA_022605575.1. Lineage (NCBI taxonomy): Eukaryota > Metazoa > Chordata > Aves > Gruiformes > Rallidae > Laterallus > Laterallus jamaicensis. Next base: position 42,036,587 of record JAKCOX010000001.1, read on the forward strand.
AATGGTTTGGCGCGGACGCCTTCGGCAGGGCTAGCCCCTCACGCTCTGTGCCAGAACGGCTGCCACACTGACCAGCGTGTGGGCCCAAGGTCTGTGCATCTAATTCTCACCTTCACAGTCATGTTTCTCTTGCGTACCACAGAGAGAGGGCTGAGCACCAAGTGACACAAATACCCCTTTTAAATTGCTCTTTGTACTGATTTACATTTGTTTGTATAGCTGATAGAAACAGAACAGATTTTACGATACAGGTCTCAGAACCATAGGGCAAACAGATGCAGATGTGCTTTATCTGATGGAAAGAGGGCCCTGGAACACTAATGTGCCATGGAGCTGCACTGAGCCGCTGAATCTCTTCTGTTGGATCAGTCCCAGTTTAGATAAGCATTCACTCACTGAGAGAGGTTGCAGCCACGCAGTTCAGTGATCCTGTGCACTCATCTGGGATGAGTCTGACGTGAGCCCTAATTGCAATAAATATTCACAAAGGCAAGGATCATTATTCCCCGTTTATGGGGGAGAAACTGAGGCACAAAGTGATTACTGCAAGTCAGTGACAGAGCTGGACAGAAAATCCAGTTAGCCCTGCACCTGCTACCAGGTGCTTTAAAATTGGCCAAAGCCACCTTCCTATTTAATGCATATTTACTAAACCTCTTACTTTAGTTTCTGTGTTTAGTGAGACCAACGGTTTCTTTTTTAACCTTTCATTTCTAAAACAGCCCACGCAATACTGGGAGTGAAGTTCCAGGAAATTCTGTGAAATCTGCCAGCAGATTTATCCCACTCGTGATATTCACCATAAGCTGTAAGACAGAGGGTCAGCCTGTTAATCACCAAATGAGGGCTCTGTGAATGCTGCTGCACTCTTCTTGCTCCGCCGAAACTATTACACGGCTCGCCAGGAGAATTAAAAGGGAGAAAAAATAGTAAGACTTAGAAGAAAAATAATGTTTCCATGAAACACAGACTTATTGCATGATAGCTGGAGGCAACACCTTTGCACAAACAGCTGTAAATTAAAGCTGTCATTTTACTAAGGGTCCAGAGATTGCTTACACAATGTGTGGCAATGGGAGAGCATATAGAAGACAGTTAATTCTTCTTTGTTCATCTTCATTTGCTCAAGTTGATGGAAAGCTACTTGCCTACTTTCAAACAGGTGAAGAGAATAACATTTTATTCTCCCATACCACACTGCTACAGCTTAAGATGTGAACATTTTGCCACCTGATCACTAAACTAGAATTTGCTTGGTTTCTAAGTAAAAGTGTAAGCACAGCATCAAAAACACATCACCTGCAGGTGGCAAGGGTTAGAGAACTTGAAATCACTTTTTTTTTCCACCCTCTGCAGTAACCATTGGTGAGCTCTCAGTGTGCTGTCTCTGCTCAGTTCAACTATGAGAAGGCTATCCAGTGTTTCAGTTCTTCCATACGCTGCAGTATCTGGGTATAATAGAAATCCATATTGGCTGCAAAATCAGTGCACACAGGGGATTCCATGTCACCAAAGGTGCAATACAGTGCAGTTCCTCCAATGCTAAGGAAAACAGTTGCTATGCAGAGCAGGACCAGCAAAACACAGGAGCCCCCAGCTACTTCATCTGTAAAAACAAGAGCAGAAAAGGTGAAAGGGGATGACATACAAAGCAATACGAATGCGAGTGAGAAGATCAGAGACAGGCTTTTACCCTGCACGGGTCAGGCGGCACACACACTTCGTAACGCTCACTGTGTCAAAGTGACAGTCACACATCTCAGCATCTGTACAGTTCCCTACCCAGTCTTTTCAAATCCTAAATGATTATCTAGCTTCTTTTCCTCAACCTGTGCGCCTGCCCTTGCCGATACCACTTGCAGAGTCGTTCCACACTGAGGTAAAATACAGCTATGGGAATATTGCACAACCAAAGCCTTCCTCCATGGAAACAGATGAAATGAAATGAAAGCTTTGAAGAAAAACCAAATAACAAGAATAAAAACCAACTGTCCTTTGGAATCACTAAGTCCCTGGGGAAAAAAAAATCATAGAAGAAATTCTAATTGAAATGTTATTTAAAACAGAAATTGTTTTAAAACAATGTCAAGAAAAAGATACTATAAGCTCCCTTTGGGCAGTGAATGGATTTTCTTTTCAGTGTATGAGACACACTTAATATTCTTTCAAGCACTGAAGACCTTCATTAATACCACTGAGTGGCTGGCACACATAGTAGCTATAGAAGGCACTATTATTAGTGACCCAAAGCGTTTTTCTTAACATCTCTTTAGATTGAATAAGAGAGATCTTAAATTCCAAGAAAAGCTTAAGAAAAGAACATATTGTATTTCTTACAAGGCTATTTAGCCCATCAAAAAGGCAGAAAGGTGTTTAGCCAAATGTAATGACACCTAGCACATATATATGTATGTTTAAAGTAAGGTTACATTCTGACCCCCTTCAATCCTGTGGTCTACTAGAAAGGGTTGGAAAGCTACCTGTGGACAAAGCACAACAGACCTGACTCTTTTGCATCCTTCTTTATCTAAATGAATCAGATTTAGGGAGAAAGCCAACGCCTCCCGCCTGTAAGCTCTAAACATTAATGAAAAGGCGTCCATTAGATGGATGTACACTCACAGTTCATTCAGCTAAAGGAAAAACCCTGTGGCTTCAGTCTCATTAAAGCTCTAAACCAGAAGTTTACTGTATCCTTCTGTTATCCCTGTTACACAAGCTTGGTGCAGAATAATCTTCAATAAATCACGGTCACTTGTTACTTGACTAAGTTTTAAAAAGCCAAGACAGTATGTACAATGAACTCCCACTTTGCTCTTGTGAACAGTAAGATCAACATCATTTGCAACCCAAGAATGCAGCCCATAAATGAATGGTTTCAAATTACCTTGATCCAACGCGTCTTCCATTTCTTGGAATCGAACTCTTCTCTTTGTTTGTCTTTGCTGGACTTGAGCAATTGTTTTTCCTTCTCTGTCATCTCTCTTCTTCAGTATAGACACCAGTCCTTCTGCTGGGGCAATCTATCAGGAAAGACAGTGAGTGGCACAAGAAACATGAGAAATCCAAGCATAATGTCAGTTTAACAATGACTTTAAGGAGGAAATGAGCTCATCACTTAAAAAATAATTTCCACTCCAATCGCAGCCCTTGTGAAACCTCCTTCAGGAACAAGTCAATTCCTTAGCATGCAGGAGAGCTGCACTATCATTCTGCTGCCTGCTGACACTTCTTGCCCTTAATTACTACTGAAGTTAAATACACATACATTTACTGTTTGGATCAGACTTTGTATTCACTGCCACAGTTCCTCTGTAAGCGCACATTATTAAATCATGTGAGTTGGGGCAGTTGTGAGGAGGGTTTGTGTCAAAAACATTATCGTCAGAGGGCAGTAAGAAGTCAGTGACATGCTGCTGCTGCCTCTCCAAAGGTATAATCCTGCAGAGACTATCATATACTTACTGTGAGATCAATTTTCTGGTTTTGCAATTGGTTCCCCAGGGTGGACAAGAAGTTACAGTGGGGCCACAAAACCAAAAAAGAGGTGACACCAGGGAAAAAGTAAGCTTTGATGCTCTGGATGGATTCCAGCTCCATACTCTATTAAGCCCTCTGGATTCAGCAGCAATTCAAAAATCCTTCCCTACAGGCTGATCAACAGCTTCTAAATTGCAACTTCTCTTTCCTTTGCTACAGCATTTGGCTTAGCTGCAAGAGTATATGCTGAGCCATACGAGGATGCAACACCAGCCTGAGCAGTAGGTAATTTCCTATTTATTAGAGAAATTAAAGTAGGGGAAGAAATAAACAGAAATTAAAATAGGAAAGCTATTTAGATATGCCCTTTTTATCTTCAGATCATCTTTACCTGAAGAAAAGTCTTAGTCATCTCATCATAAATCTGAGTAGCACTTTTTAAAACTTACTTTGCCCAGCAGCAATAACATTTGTTAAACAGGAGTTGCAGACAAGTGACTGCTTAACTCCCCCCATAATCTCATCAAATTAGAAGACCATGCATAAAATCTCCTTTGCATTGCAATTATATGAGCTGTAGAAAATCAGAAAACAAATTATTTCATAACTTACGCCCCTAAACTTGCTTCATGCTCCAGGCTTACATAAAGCATTGACGGATGCTGTAATCAGAGAGATGGCATATTGAACACGGTGAAACACAGAGCACAATCCAATAGGCACTGTACTGACCACGCCATTTGGCATTTGCAACGTTCTAACTGATAAATGTGGCAATTACATCTGCAGGTCTCTAGCCTGGCAGTATTTTATAGCCCTCAACTGGACACGTAACACAACTCTCAGAGTTGGTCACTGTGGATATATACCTACAGTCTAACAATTTTTCCCAAAATCACAACCGAGAGGATAAAACTTATCTCTGCCACAGTTCCCCTTTTGATATTCACTTTCCCTTTTGACTGTCTGCTCAAGAGCCTGAATGAATTATTTAATGAAACAATGCGATGAGCTACTTATAAAGTAGTGAAAGTGTGGGGGTGGTGGAAAGAAATTGCTTAAGTCAACATATGGAGTATCACTGTTTGGCACAAACGAAGCAGAAATAATAGCCCACAGGTGTCTCCTCACAACAGACATGCACCAGGGTGAAGCTTCTACCAGCACTGGTAAATTAGCCTAGAAGAACTGCCATGAAAATTGATCAGGCAAGCTATAAATTAACACGCTTCCTTATTGTGACAAGGAAAGGGAATCATGTAGGAACGCACTAATTTGACTTATTATTCAGGAGGGCAGAGATGAAACGATGTCCTTTAGAAGAGTAGATTATTTTAAGCTGCTGTGTAGGGCATCGCTTTCACAAAGAGGATCAGCGGCTCCTCCCGCCCCACCCACGCAGGAGGCGAGCTGTTGCCTGGCGCGCGTGTCGGGCGCCTGGCAGGACCCTCACCCAGGGATGGCGGGTGTCCGTAACAGCCTGCCCGAAGCTGAGCATGTGGCCATCCCTTGTGCAGTCGCTGCAGACTGGGACACCGCCTGATGGCTCACAGTAGTTTTAGAACGACTGTGGCACAAGCTCTGTCTGCTGCAGGCTTAGAACCAGAGGGCTGTCTCTGGCAGGATCATGTGGAAATGTGTTTCCCTGATTGCAGTTATGTAAAAGGTTTGAGAAGTAAAGTCTTACTACAGTGAGGTTCACTTACTTTCCCGGTCAGCCTACATGGCAATGTTTCAGCATTTGCTTCTAAATTTATAAAGAACCAATTGAGACAGCACAGGTTCCTCTACTCTGAACATCTATTTGCTTAAAAAGGGGGAGAAGGGCTTTTGATTTTGCAGTAAAATCAGTGTGGCTAGTCTTATTCTCCTGTCCCGGCAAAAGCCATCGACCATATTTTTAAGAATACATAATTTGTAATTCATACCTAGAATATTTCATCTGCCTTTGAACGTCACAAGTCATGTAATTAAGGGTCTTTTTTTGTTCTGCAAAGGACCTACAAAGCCATGCCTCCTGATCAGGATATATTTTTTTCTTAAAACGCAAATACAAAGATACAGAATTCTGGATAAAGCAATATTTACACCTTCCTTTCTACCATATTCTCCACTGCAGGTCAAACATATTTAATGCAAACATCTCCACCTTTTAGTTTTCTTATTTTTGGTCATAAAAATGTCATTCCTGTAAGTTTGTCATGTAATTATAGGGTCCATTTGGCTGCAAACAAAATCTCATTCAATTAAACCAAGTGTAGATGTAGCTGTCTACTGTGCCTTTCATTCAGAAAGATTTCAAAGCAATATACAAACTGATTGTATTAGATCCATCTCACATTAATTAAATATCCAAGGAAAGGAACTCAGCTGCCATGCAGGACTTGAAGTTTTCACTCCCAGACTTTAGGGGGATGAAGGAATTTCAAAAGGCAGAATACACGATATAAAGTGGAAGCTAAGAAGAGAACTGTGGTTAGTTCAGTGCACCACAAGGCAAGCCTCTGCTTGACTTGACCCACAGAAGGAAAAATGCAGGCTTGCTGCAAAGAGCCACACTGCAAACAGCTCTGTATTACATAAAAGAGCTACATAAAGGACCCTACTGAAATATGGCACATTTTCTTAACTCAAAGTTAGGTAATTCAGAAAAGATGTTCTTGGAGCATCTGTGTAACTGAGCTTAGTAGCTCTCTCTGCTGGCCTTCACAAAATCTTTTGACCAGAGCTTTTCTAATTACTGCACAGGAAGTGAAAATGGTGTACAGGTACGTGTTGGCATTTTAGCCAGGAGTCAAAAAGGAACACAGTGATCACTGGTGGTTACCTGAAATTCCATTAAATATTTTAGTTTTTCTTTCTTACCACTATCAATGCAAAGTGATTGTTTTACAGAAAAATTTTAAACTTTTTTTGCATAGTTTAATATCCTATCTGCAAAACAAGACAAAAAAGAGGCTGTAATTAAACTATTTACCTCTTCTCTGTTTAAAAGTGTTTGCTAATATTTTTTAACATTCTTACACTGTGCATAGCATATATAGAATTTTATAAATATATTAGACCAAACTATGAAAATATGGTCCTCCACTTCAAACTCTTACAGCAAACAGATTAAACTTAAGTACTAGAATAATTTGTAACATACAGAAGTAAAGAAACCCCCCCAAACAAGAGGCATTGTAAACTGGGATCCAGGAAGAAATGTACTATGAAGCATTAAGGTCTGAATAAAGAACTACTCTACAAGGAGCTTTGCTTGTACATTCTTCTGTGGGATGTCTGTCTTTCTCAGTTACTTCTCCAAGGCCTAGAGCTTTATTTCTAGCAATACCCGATTTTTTTAATCTGTAACTGTACAACAAACTGACAAAAGCAAGCCTGCCCTGGGTTAAGCTATTATCAGTAGACAATCCACTGATAAAATACATTAGATACATGAATAATTTGACTTGGAAAAGGAGCTAGCTTTGCAGATTCAGTATTCATACCACAACATCAGACTCTACCCATTTTTCTGCCAATACACTCGCCATGCAAGTACTGGAGCTCGTTTATACAGCAATAAATAGCTCAGATACCATGTAAAAATTCCATATGGAAGCTTAATTCTTGCAAACTCCACACTATAGGGCTCAAGCCATACAACAGAACAGAGAATCTCAACGAGGCATTGTCTCCACACCTGGTGTGGATAGGTGTGGACTTCATCTCTGCAGTCAGATCAGCCGCTAGTCAGTACGTACTCAGCACTTTTCTAAAAGTCTTGGTGTACAAGCAGTGCCAACCAAAAGCTACTACTTTATGTTGTAGTAGGTAGTCTCACTATCTTTGCTTCCTCAAAGAAGTTTTAAATTATTGTTCCTGAACAAGGAAAAACATGATGATTTTACTCATTTCAGTAACTGTCACTCAGATAAAACGCTTGTGTTATAAACTTCTATATCATATGGCAAAATGTGACTTAAGATTATTGAGGTTATGATTTGTTTGACTGCTGGTGTGTCATTTCATTCTCACTGAAATGATAGCAGAGAGATCTAAGAGGAGGTTACACACTTCTGACATCTGTTGCTCCAAACTGCTGACTGCTTCAAAGCTCTTTGTAAGCTGCATCAATCTAGTTACTATAGGATGGATGACTGATCATCCATAATTTGCATGTTGTCATGCACAGTTTGTGCTGGTAAAGACATAGCCAGTGTAAAGACCCATGCAGTATGTAAAGTACTAATTTAGCATTGCAATTATTTAAAGCCAAAGTCAGAATGTAGTGGGTTTTCAGTCTTGTAATTAGTTATTACACACTTCTGGTATCTGTTGCTCCAAACTTATTGTACATGGCAGACTAAAAGCAAGTGACCTAAAGGATCTAAACTAGAGAATTACATCAGATAATTCTTAGATCTCAATATGGAGTCAAACAAAACTTCCTAACCATAAATAAATACACAAGTACTTACCCTTCCCTGTTTTCAATAAATTAATATTATACCTCCAGGGAGGAATATTAATGAAATTTTCTCCTGCCATATGCTTTTCGCACCTAGGTTATTTCAAAATAATCTTTATGTCTGCCTTCCACCCTAACTTATTTGTGGCAACTGTGTAAATACCCACTCCATGACAAGTTTTATCACAGTCAAATTATTGGGTTTTTTTATTGTCACCCTGGTAAAATGAATGTAATTAGTTTCTTTTCATTCATGTGAAACCAATGCATTTTCTAGGTATTTCTTCCACAACTCCTGTATGAAAACATTGGCATCTTTAGATGGCCACAGCCAGGCCAATGCAACTTCAGAGTCTTCAGGAGAAGAACAAAGGAAGAAACATTATGCCTGGATGCAAAGAGCAGTCTGCTTGTCAAGACATCAGTGGAATCTTATTTTAGCACTAAAACAAAATCAGTGAAAGCAACGTAAGAGTGCTGCTTTCTCAGGGTCGGTGAAAGCAACATAACAATGCTGCTTTCTCAGGGGTGCCAAACTCCCTCAGTTCCTAGTGTCTCCCTGGAAGGCCGTAGGTGCTCACTGCTTCTGAAAAGCAACCCCTGGGGTAACGACAGGGGCTAAGATTAACTGGGGAAAAGAGGAAAAAAAGCATATGGTGAAACAATAAAGCTGTTGTGCTGTCCTTAACTAACCCTGCTGTACCTCGAGATTTCAGGTATTGCAGAGTAGCCCCAGATATTGCATATTACAAATTTTAATTGGTATTGGGATTAATCGTTCTCTTCTCCCTGTTTCAGACCCTCTGCCTCACACACAACTCAGACCTCTTGCTAAGAACAACTCAAAAGGACTCCCACCAGTGCCAGCCAACACTATACCTTATATGGACAGAAAAAGTACTCAAAGTACTTTTTCCTCTCCAGAGATTCAACTCTGCCATCAGAGTACACAATCCTATCACTAGGACAGCAAACTAGAGGCTGACATCCTGCAGAATGACAAGGTGTTTTAGGGACAGATCAGGATGAACATATTTGGAAAGGAGGTAAGAAACTGTTTAGGTGGGTAGAAAAACCAAAACACTTTTGTTTCCAGCTTTAGAGATTTTGTAAACATGTAGTAACATCAGCATGGATCCCTGGAATTTAGTTCCCTGTTTGGCTGCTGTCCTTGAGTGATGGTGGGTTTCTGGTCTCTGTGCATTAGCTTCTGATCTATAGAGAAGTACTCTTACTTTATTGCCAAGGGATGTTGCATTGTTAAATTCATTAAAAATAGAGATGAGCTAAGAATATACCTTTTTTCAAGTCTTCCCTCCAGCATCTGCGATCACATCATTTCACAATAATCTCATTTTTTCATTAAAGGAAAAAGCTTTTAAGATCCCATGGTTGCAAATGCACCAAAACCAGAGGACAAATAAAGTGAAGATGTCATCATACACTCTCCAAAGAAGTCCCAAAGCAATAAATCTTCTATATTTTCAGAAGAGCAATTTAGCTTATGAAGTACACGTCCTTGTTGGGGCCTGTCAGCAGTGCTTCAGAAAGCTGAGTTCAGGCTTAGAAGTTGTTTCCTAGCTTTGGCTGAACAAGAAAGCTGCCTAAACTCAGCAAAATTAGAAGGTCATACATTCAGAAACATTGAATTATAGATGTAGTTCTCACCTACAGGGGATAGGCACAGAAAACCTAGCTTTACTCTATGAAGAGAAACAAATGACATGTTACATCACAGGTATTATATAGATCTCTGACATGAAACTGTGATTGAAACAGGAATTGTCAGCCCATCTCCTAACAGTCTCTGTGAGAATAAAAAACAAAACAAAAGGTGTCCATACTCATATATAAAAATCAATCTAATTTTTAGAGACATAAGAACATTGCTGGTCAAGGAGGCAGCACACAGGCAAAAAGAAGCCTTTCCTGATTTAACTCAGAACAGATAAGTATAGATTTAATATTAAAAGAAGTGATATATGAAGGAATATTTTAAACATTTTGAAATTAGCAATATACAAAACATTTTAATTGAGATAGAAACAGAAGATTTTATAGGATTCACAGTATTTACCTCAGCAATCTCTATCCTTCTTGCAAGTTCATCAAGAGAAGAAAAACTGTCATCTAGTGATAAAGCTTCCAATGAGCTGTAAGATGCTCGTTCAGGTGAAATATCTGGAACAGTATCAAAGTCCTCTTGGTTTTCTAGGTTTGCAAGCGATTCTTCAGAGTCTATTATGTTACCATTTAAAAATCTGAGAAATAAATCTTCTTGTTCTTCATTATTTACCTTCTCTTCGTGTCCTGCTGTTCTCTGTGTTTCCTGGCATAAGGAATAAGCAGTACTCTCATGCTCAGATACTTTATTACACCCAGAGCATACATTTGATGCAGTTCTGTCCCCTGAAGATTTTTCACCATCATCAGGCTGTTTCTGTTGCTGCTTTAAATCACTATTTCCAAGCTGGCCACTAGCAGTTTCTGAGGAGCCAGCAGCATGTTTTGATCTGAGCAGATTTCTATCAGCTTGCACAGTTTTATCAGTAGGAACCAAATCAGTAGGCATATAGTCAGCATCTGTTGAAACCAAAGCATCTACCATGGGCTCAAGAGGGAGTTTCACTCCAGGCTCCCCAGCCGCACCTCTTACTTTTTCCGCATCCTTAGAGAGCTGTCCTTCCCTCAGCTGCAAACTGTTATCTTTACCGGCATCCCCAGATGATAAACAGCCCAAAGAAGGCCTGCCCACTGTCCCTGTGGACTGGGTGTGTGGCTCCAGTGTTGATTCAGTACTGCAGTGCTGCTCCTCCATGTGGTCCTTTCCTGCAGCTACCCTAAGGCTTGCTGCCTCGGTCGGTCTCTCAGTTTTGTTTTCACCTGGAGAGCCAGCGCTCAGCGGCTGTTTCTCTTCTTTCTTTGGTCCAATGCCAGGACGAGTTTCAGTACCTAAGTGCAACAGGAAAAACAGTTCCCGTGTTTTTCAATGACTCAAAGCATCAGCCCAGAGGGGAAAGAGTATACTGTGATTTGATAACGTTGTAACGCAAGGCTTTAAAATGCACTCCCATAAAGGACAAGTATTTTATGCTCCCAGTCAGAACAGAAGTCTCAGCAGCAGCCTGAAAAGCTGACTCCTGATTCAGCAAAGTATTGGCACACGTTCTTGCAGCTAAAGCTTATGCTTTAGTGCTCTCCTGAATAGAGTAACTCCCAGACTTTAAGCACAGTATGTACCTGAAATATTTTTCTGAACAGCTATGGCATTATTTTATGTGAGTGCATCTCATGGAAGCCTGGAGTTCAGACAAACACACTTAATTACAGAAAGCTGTATTTTGATGCTAGTGTATCTGTCACACAGGGAGATACTGGTATTACCTTTAAAAAAAGCTGAAAACATACTTAGTTACTAAATTTTAAACTCAACTTTTTAAAGTGGATAACTAGTTCCTTTGGTTAACACTACATTCAATAGCCAGTTGCAATATTTTGCCTAGTGGACTTAATAAAAATATGTTGCTTTTTGGATACATAAGTTAGTTTACATATAAAAAAATGCTTATTTCTGTATTCACATGTACAATACAAATGAAACCTGAATTTCTTATTTTAAATTTCAGAGAGAAATTAGGGCAATTCTACGTAGCTTGTGAATCCATCTATGATTGACATGACATGCTGATGAAAGAGTAGATGGTTAGCCCAAGTTGACAATAAAATCATTAGATGTTAGCTATCATGAGAAGCTCAAAGCCAAATTACTCTTTTTAGGAAGTGTTTAGAATTATAATCCCAAAGGCAGATAGCTCTGCCAAACAATTTTTACTGAAGCATGGAACAAAGTTAAGACTGTGTTATAGTAGGACCACTGTTACAGTAATAACCTCAAACAACAAACTAACACTTCTAGAAAACACTCATTTATATTTTTTGTTATAGTGAAAACCAGAAAGATCTTATGAGCAGATTAACAAAGAGATCAAACAGTGTGCTTATTAACTGCATATGCCCTCACAACAATGACTGAAGATCTCTATGTCAGTCTCACCCTTCCTCACCTGTTAAAACCTCACTTCAAATTTGAGCAATTTCCTGAACATGTTACATAAAACAGAGTCACATTTGTTGGTCTTTAAAGAAGTGTCTGCAATAATTAGTTGTATTGAACAATTTTATTAAATTCTGAATGATCCCCATATTACAGGACAATGAAATATAAGGTAGCACAGAAAAGACAGGCTTGAAAATTGAAGACGATTCTATCACCGTATCGAAATGCAGGGAAAAAAATCAGGACAACATGAAAAACCAGAAAGAGTATGGGCAACCTAACTTCTGTAAAACACTGAAAAAAGAAATGGGTACAAGACAGGGCCCTTTTGAAAATGAGACACAAATGAGTAGAGGGATTCATAATAGATACAGAGCCCTTCACATACACAGGCCACGAGTTCAAACACAGCCTGGATTATTGGTACAAGATTTTGTTACCATCTGTCAATTTTCCCCAGGGGATGCATCCACATTACAACAGGCATCTTTGTTGGAGCCCCAGTTGCAATAAAGAATAAATGGAATCGGAAATTAAACTCTTTACCATGAAAGGTGGCCTTTGAGCTTGGGCTCTGCTCTTAAGAACGTTAGATAGCATTGCTACCTCACCACAGCCGTACAGGAACTGAGATGTAATACTCATTGTTACACTCCACATCAAATTTTCAGCAGCTTTCAATATTTTCTTGACACCTACTTCAGAACACCTGCTTTAAACAGGTGCCCATTTAGACTCAGGGCAGGTTAAATGCTCAAGCATTTGTATTATGGAAAAGTTGATTTTTCCTACCAAATTTCCTACCCATCTATGTGGCAGTAATTTTTATCTGTCAGAGACATAACAAAATGCCTACTGAAAATTTTCTAGCAATGAAATAAGCTATGGTAATTTAAGAATTTTTTTTTCCCCCAAAGAGAGTTACTAAATTTAGAATTGACACTTGCTTTATCCCTTGTCCCTCTTCCCATTTAAAAATAAATCCCTAAGATATGACCTAAAATAAAACGAGGTCTAAGCAGTATCTCCCCACCTTGAAAACAGGTCTACATGCACACACTGCAAACCTATGCTAAAGGTTTTATTAAATTCAGTATTTCATTAGAAAAGGTTTCATGGAACACATGATTTTGATTATCTTTACTTAATAGTAAGGCTATTCAGGCTTTTAGTCAGAAACTGAAGAAACCCTCATCTGGAATGCTGTGTGCAGCGCTGGGCTCCCCAGAAGTGATTACTTACTTTCACATTAATTTAGATGTTGTAATACAGCATTATAACACTGACACAAAATGCTCCTTTATTCCTAACTTTTGTATGTTCAGAAATACTGCTCTCCAGAAAGCTTTTGTTCCCACTTGGAATAAAAAGAAATGGAAAAATTCTAAGTGCCTGGTGTATTTTACACAGGAATTTCCAACCATCCAAAAATAAAAAGCAGCAGGTTCTTTTGCTCTGATTTTCTGAGCTGTCAAATACATTTGGTTTGTGTTTTCAATGGTTTTAGTTAGGGTACATGAACAAAGAGGATGAAGATGAGGAGGGAGGATCCACGTGTGTAGGTAACTGTGACTGGAATTTTTAAATTCCTGATTCTCCTAAACATCCTGGCTGATACACACCTGTGAGATAGTTTAAGATGAAAAGGACCTTCTGAGGTCTCTTAGGCCATTCCTCATCTTGTGAGAAATTCTAGCTTTTTTTTTTTGTTTGTTTGTTTTTAGGAAAAGTACTTGGGTTTAGGCCAATTTTGGCAACTGGAACATGGCAAAAAAGGAAACATTTTGCTCAAAGAGAGGAGAGATAAAGCCTGGTAGTCTACCAATGCTCTTTCCCACTCTGTCTCCATTTTAACAATTCATTAATTTGCAAGTGTTTCATAAGAACCCAATGAATCTAAGAAATTATTCAAACAAAACAGCCATGGCCCCAAGGCAGGAGTAGGACACTGAAGCTGACATAAAAGCATGTACAAAAAAACCCCCCAAACTGCAGTAGGTTTCTTTCTCTTCAAGACTGCCCCAAAAGCTTCTTAATTTTCTGTGCTGTTACAGATAATATGTCTCAATATCAGTATATTGCATGTGATTTAAAATAACTACTAATACTGTTAAGCCTACTGAATTGCCACAAATGAGAATATTGCTAATAATCAGATTGTTTACTTTATATCTTATATACACAAACTATGTATCTTATCTCTAGTTTTACACAATTTTGTAGCTTTTGTAGGCTGCTATAAATGAATGGCATTTAAAAGACTTTTTTTTTTGTGGACACTCCAATGACTTTAATGACAATTCTGCATATCAATGACTAATTAAAATTGCATAGTAAATCCACTGTGCCATCGAGAAAAAAAATTAAAACTTGCAGAGATGGAAGAATCTGTGGGAATCCAACAAATGCTGTAGCTTCAAATGAAATAGCTTCAGAGTATTAATAGGAAGATGTCATTACAGGATAATATTTAAAACAAACATATGTACCTGTACATACACACATACCTGATTTAAAAGCAGCAGCTTCTCTTTCCTTGAAATGTTTTGATTCCATTAACTGAAGCAAACAACCGCTTTCCCATGCCTTTTCTGCAGCTACTAGCTGTAAAATATGACAGTATTGCCTGTAATTTTTGGAATTAAACAGGAAGACTGTGACTTTTTGAGACACCCAAACTTCAAACAGTTTCTGTACAGAACTGGAAAGGTAGCATTGTAATAATAACAACAATATATTTATTAGCAGTCTTTGACAAAGCCGAATTCAGTTCAGCAGCTGCTTACCTTATTTTTGGATGCCTGTGGCCTGCAGCAATAAAGAAAAAAGAACAAATGAAACAACTTAGTAGCAATATTCTTCATGACAAATGTCACTGAAATCTTGTAAGGCTTTGCTCTGCTCTAGTATTAACATAGCACTTTTCTTTCAGCATGCTAGCATAATTTCAAACACAGATCTGTACCATGTATGAATACCATCAGAGGACCAATTAGGCCAAACATTGCTCCACCTAATTGAGAAAGCAGTCAAAAGAAAGTTGACTGCAATGAATCCTGAAATCTAAATTCCTGTAAAGCTCTATGCTCAGAAGGAACTCTACCAACTTTTAAAAAATCACAGAAGGATTCGGTATCTACTAACACTGAAGACACTGATCACTGTAACAGAGGTTGAGGAATGGAAAAAAAAAATCCACAAATTTTTCTCCTCAGATTTTTTACACTGGGATGCATTTTCTAGGTACTTTAAGATATAGGATCTCCCACTAATTCCACTGGGATCCACAGGTGAGTCAGCACTGCTAACAGCCAGCCTGGACTTTGCAAATGGTAAAGATTCACACCCAGTGTGTTTTGTCATGCACAAGCTCTCTTGCAGCTTTTCATACAGAAAGGAAGATAAAATGCTGGGCATTTCGTTTAAAGCCACTGAAAAAGGAAGTAGGAGAAACAAGAGGGAGAAGTGTGCTGATGTTCATACTCTCTGACAAAAAGTTTTAAAAGTTCCATTGACTTTTGAGTTTTACCATTTAAACTTCAAATAAGGGACACTCAAAACTATCTTCAAACAACAAACATGTCTAGTATAGTGTAGACCTTGAGTATCAGAAAAAGCTACATTAGTTTCAATTACAGAAGCAAAATGCTCACATTTTCCTAGGACTTTGTGTTAATAAAAATTAAAGAATAATTTTGATTACAAAATAAACAGATATTAAAGATTAAGGAAAAAATACATGAAACAATAAAAGCAAATAGGCTTCTGCCTGGAGACCTTGGAAGAGTAATATTATTAAATGCAAATAACTAATCATGGGAAATAAACACAAGCCTCAATTTGAATCAAATTGCAGGGTTTCTCAGAACCAGGAATGATGTTACATAACCGAAATTTTGTATTTTGAAGTGAGGCTGCGTGGAAGAATTAGGAGGAGAAAGCAGAGTTACTCAACAAGGTGACAACTGGGGTGACAGAAGGGAGGTGCTGCTAGTTGCAGCATGTACATCACAACAAACATCTTTCTGTGGGTTTGCACGGTCATGTGCAAGGAAATGTAGGCTGAGGAACCCCGCAGGCACACAAGACTGTATCAGCAAGCAGTGGGTGTACCCATGCAGCTAAGGTGCTGGAGATGCCTCTGCTTCTTGTGGAAATGTAGGAGTATGCTTTCCAGGGCTCTTTTCCAAACACAGTCAAACTACAAATAAACAACCCCTGACTGGATTCTGTGTGCTTTACAACTTCTATATTGGCACCCAAAGGTGGGGGGAAAAGAAGAAAAAAAGAAAGAAAAAGAAAAAAAAAAGTAGTAACCAAATCATACTCTCTATAAACAGCAGGAGCATTTTGGCTTTTGTTACATCCAGACCAACTAAGCCAATGCAAATGTATTTGAAAAAGTTATTTTTCTCCATCTGATTGAGAGCATCTCCCCTGTCACAGGTTGGTCTTCTCACAGCCTTTGAATATACTTAGTTTCCTTATTATTGTTGGCTGATCATTTTTCGGTGGCACCTGGTGTAAGTTTTTCCATCTGTCCCTTAAACTCAATGTCTAGTAAGCAGGACTTTCATCCATGAAATAACAGGTCTTCTCCTTCCTGATGGTTACAGTCCTTTATGTTACTGACCAGAAGAGCACCTTAGGCACTGTCCAAAAGCCTGTGATACTGTGATTAGAGTGATTCAGGAGGCTGCTGGATCAGACAAAGCAGGTACAAACAGACTTCACAACTGCCACACCGGAGAACTACAGAATCACTGCTTTGTAAGGTGTTCATGCAACCTATATGACATCAACAGCAGGTAATAGGAATGGACTTAAAGCATTTGGGAATCACTCTAAAACATGGAAAACCTGAGAATAAAATACTATAGGGTAGATGCGAGTGCTGGAGTTTGAGATGCTGGGCAACTGTGTTTAAAAACAATGACTGAAACAATAGGTATAGACATGAAGAACATCCTACACAGTCTCTCTTTGAAAATTAACACTACTCAGTTTTTACTTTCACTGAAAATACTTAGAAATCAACTCAAAACTCCATTACTGGCAAACTAATGGTTTGCCAAAACCAGTTCAGGTTAGTTTGTACCTACTCCTCAAATCATATTAAAACACTGTGAAAACGGACTGTACCATAAATGCTTTAGTTCCACATCAAAAAGAACCACCACTTCATAACCAAATTCACTGAAGTCAATGGGATGTAACTTGTATTTTGAGACTATTTTAAAACACTTCACTGGCAAGCAGACAACAGCTGTGCTAACGTATTAGTACTGGGAAAGTAAGAATATATTCTTGTACTTACTGTTGATGCGAAGAGCAAACTCTAGTAAGCTTTTCCAACTCTTCACCACTCAGTTCTTTAGCTGAGTTCCTCAGTGTTGTAACTGGATTAGGACCTGCTGTTTTCCATTTTCTTTCTAAATTAAATCCAAAATTTTTTTACCCCAAAGTAAAAGTACTATTTGCCTAACAGAATGCATATACATGAAACTAATTAGTAGAGAGATACTGACAACTCTTCTGTGTATCCTCTACAGCCTCGTTTCAGACTAGGAAACAAAGCATCCTATTTTTTCCCACTTTATTTTCATCACAACAGATTCACCAACCCTAAACAAAACAATAAACTCAAAGCAATGGTGGATCAATGAAAAGTCTCACTTAATAATTAGTTTAATAAAAAATGTGAGAATAAACCTAAAGCAGGAATACTTTTCTTGTAATAAGCTCAGAGGAATTCTGAAATAAATGCTGCTTCTGTGATGTAACATTTTTAAACTGGAAAAATAAATACTCTATTGTGTAGAAACACCAAAACAAATGACCTCCTTCTAACTTATTAGTTTAGTCTGTACTCACCCCACTGCTCCTGTATGGAAGAAAGATTTGCAAGCAGCTGCTCATGGTAGAGTCGTTCAAGCTGAATGAACTTCATTGCCTTCTCATCTGAATTGAAGGTTAAAGAAAAATACATGCATATATGGATATGCTATGATTTGTTTATATTTGGCACCATATTTGAAAAGACAACTATAATGTACCTGAAATTTGACATAACAGAATCAAAATGAATAATGGCATCCAAACTTCTGTGCAAGGATGTAAATAACAGCAGAGACAAACCCAGCAGGCAAGAAATGAGCAGAAGTTGAGAAAAGTTCCAAAAATGAAAACCCTTTTTCCTTCAATAGTTACCTCTTCCACATGCTTTAAGTCCAACAAAAGTTCTTCCAGAAGAGAAATGAGCAAAATATTATACTCTTAGCAGAAAATGAAATCTCTGGGAAATGGAAAGCTAATCAATTATACAAATACTGGTCTGTTTCTCTCAGGAAATACAATTATACATCAATAACCATAACTAGCTGAAAATATGAGTCCTTTCTACTGACCAGCTCTCCAACCATTGTGTCAACCACTGTTGAACAGCTGAGTTGTCATTTTGTGTTCTTTCTCCAGATTCTGCTAATTCCTATATGAGGAACTCTCTTGCCTCCCTTAAGGTTATCAATATATTCACAAATGTATGCTGATAGTTAGATATTTGTAGTCAGAGTAATTCTACTTCCATCAAGCCAGAATTCTTGTTTTCTGTTAAAGCCATGTTTTGCTAGCTATCTGAAACTGAATTCTACAGTAAATAAGAAGTGCAGTGAACAAGTGTGGTGGTTTGGCCTTGGCTGGAGGCCAGGTGCCCACCAAAGTTGCTCTGTCACTCCCCTTTTCAGCTGGACAGGGGAGAAAATATATATTGAGAGGCTTAGGAGTCGAGATAAGGACAGGGAGAGATCATCCCACAATTAGCATCATGGGCACAACAGACTCAACACGGAATA
The DNA here is from genome assembly GCA_022605575.1 of Laterallus jamaicensis coturniculus. Taxonomy (NCBI): domain Eukaryota; kingdom Metazoa; phylum Chordata; class Aves; order Gruiformes; family Rallidae; genus Laterallus; species Laterallus jamaicensis. The sequence continues at coordinate 42,055,428 of JAKCOX010000001.1, forward strand.
AAGGAAAGAAACTCTCTAATTTATTACAGTACACTACACACACAGTGAGGCCAGACTCAGACAATGAGACGCGTGACCAGATCTTAAAGCACCTTCCCCCACCCCTCCCTTCTTAGCAGACTTGACTTTAGTCATGATTTTGCTCCCTTCTTCCCTGAGTTGTGGCATGGGGAGGGGCAGGGACTGGGGGAATGAGGTTTTTGGTTAGTCCCTCACAAGCTGGTTTCCTTCTCGGCAGGGGCGGGGGGCATTCATTCAACACACCCTTCCCCTGCTGCCCCGTGGGGTCCCAACCACGGGATACAGTCCTTCATGAACTTCTCCAACTGAGTCCTTTCCGACAGGGCTTCAGCTCTTCACCAACTGACCCAGCGTGGGTCACTTCTATAGGGTACAGTCATAAATCATATAATGTCTCTCAGTCTCTCAAGCCCAGACTGCTCTAGCTTGGTCCTCACGGGGTCACAAGCCACCCCCCAGCAAACCTGCTCCAGTGTGGATCTCTCTCTCTCTCATCTCTGTGACTCTTTCTCTCTCTCCAAGGGCTGTAAGTGCTGGCAAAGGCTTGCTCTAACACAGGTCACAGTGTCTTTTGTGTCTCCACCTGCTCCAGCATGGAGCCTCTCCATGGGCTGCAGGTGGGGTCTTGGCCTTTTCCATGGGCTGCGGAGGGACACCCGCTCCACCATGGGTTTCTCCATGGGCTGCAGGGGCATCTTTCTCTCCAGCACCTGGGGGGCCTCCTCCCTCCCCCTTCCCTGGACTTCGTGTCTACACATTTCTTACACCTTCTTGCTCCCTTCTCTGGTGGCAAAATGCAGCTACTTGCGTTTTTTCTCTCCTAAATGTGATTCCCAGAGGTGCTGTGACCATCGCCAATTGGCTCGGCCTTGGACAGCAATGCCTGGCCTTGAATTGGCTGGTGTCTGCTCTCTGGGACCTGCAGAGAGCTTCTAGTTGCTTCTTGCAGGAGCCACCCCTGCAGCCCCCTCGCTCCTCTTCACCAGAACCCAGCCACACAAAACTACAACAATGAGGTTCTTGACAATGCAGAAAAAATATTTTCTATTATTCACGCTAATTAATATCCTGGAGTAATGATCACAAAAACATAACCAGTACTTGACACTCTTGTCACCCTCATGCAATATATACATACTGTGGCTTATGAACAACAATATTAATGAAAAGAATATTCCCTGCCTTCAAGAAATCTGTCTCCAGTAACAGAATTACA